>JAIXND010000646.1:5288975-6611219 GCA_023646645.1 Varanus salvator macromaculatus | reverse complement strand
GACTGGAGTAAAAACATAATTAAACTTTCAAACTTTAAAATACTGGGTGAATAAAAAAGTCTTGACCTGGCTCCAGAAAGCATATGATGTTGGCGCCGGGCGAACCTCTCTGCGGGGCACATGCCATGGCGGGTGCCCTCTGCGGGTCCCCCGGCGTTCTCAGAATGCCCTGCAGCTGCTGGAAGATGGGGCCGAGCACAAGAGGAAGCCCGGGGCTGCCTGGAGGGACAGATCCTGCTACGGTCTGTCCCAGCCCCTGCTCCAGAGCTCTTGCCCACCACCCCCAGTGAACCACAAGCAAGGGATGATCAATGTGCCAGCATTCCGGCAGGTCCGCTCGGCCCTTGGGTGGGGAGGGGTCTTCTCCTCACAATGCGCTCTGCTCAGAAGTGCTGCAAAAGCCCCCAGCGGAAGCCCACGCGGCCCCCTCTGCTGCCGGTGTGTCCCCTTCTCCTTCCGCACACTGCCTGCTGGTTGGCTCCTTGCTCACTGCAGGCCCTGGGCTGGCCTCTCCTGGGTTCTTCCCTCCCAGGCTCTGCTGTTCCTTTCTATGCACATTTTGCCATAGAAAAATGCAAATAGTAATAAAAACACGCTGACCAAAAACAGGCTTTCTCCCATAGATTCCTAGTATGAATCTGCATATTTGGGGGGATTTGCATATTGAGAAGGCGGGAGGGAGGGAAATGTGAATTTTCCAAGTCTGAATTTGTACAAATGCATGCAAACAACTTTGCACTGAATCACATTCCAGCAGTGAGTGGATGGTGAAGAAAAGGCGCTTGAAAATCCACAGATCATAGAATAGATTCCACCAAGTCCATACATCCCTGCCCCCACCCCCGCCACCAAAAGACACCTGTGGAGGCCCCCCGACCTGGAAAATTTATGTACCCCTATTCTAAGCAGCCCTGCATAGATTTGGTCGCTGGGGGAATCTGAGCAGAAGGCTGCTGAATCTAGCCAGGACAGAGGAGGAGAGAGACTGTGGGAAAGGGCGGGCTTCCACCGGCTTGCCCAACAATCGCTGAGGATGGCCATCCGCCGCGTGCTGTGAATCCGTCACTCCCACCATTCATGCTGTGCTGCTTGCGCTGCGCTCCAGAGACGAGCTCAAGGTGGGAAGCGTCCAGTATCCGACTTCAGCCTCCAACCGAGGCGCCGAAAAGAGACTGCAAATCAGAATGGGGCCCTTGTGAGGCTGTGAGGTGGCACCTGCCGGGCAGCCCCTGGTGCAAGGCAGCCAGCCTGGCCCTTGTAATCACGCCCAGCGCCGCTCAGAGCCTGGTGGCCCCAGGCATGGCTGCCGGCCTGCACCTCTTGCGCCATCTCCAAGAGCTCTCCTTTGGTCCTCACATGAGTGTGTGTGTGGTGGTGGGGGGGGGGGTCCATGTCTACTTCCAGGGCCAGTTGTGGGGGGCTGGAGGCTTGGCCAGATCCTCCCCATACGCTCACCTGTCAGCAAGGGGGGGCAGCTGCCCGCAAATGCACCAGTGCTGTGTGGCATTGTGGGAACTGCGGGGCAGTTGCTGGCTCCCTGCAGGGGGTGGCAGCCCAGGTGAGGCAGCTGGGCCTTTGCAGCTGACCGATCCTGCCAGGGATCACGACTGGACAGAACCCGGGTGGGCAAGACCTCCTAGCCTGCCCGCCCGGGCTTCCTCCTCGCGGCTGCCGGCGCAGGTCCGAGCCACTCCACGGCCATGGCGGGCGAGCCGGGCAGAGCAGCCCCTGTGGGCCCGTCTGCCTGGTTTCTCAGGAAGCCCGCGAGGAAGCCGGCTGAGTCCCCCATTGACGGCAGATCACAGCTGGCAGCTTAAGGCAAAGGTTTCCTGCTTGCTGATAGCGATTGGCAACTTCAATCAGAGCGAATTAGATCGAGCAACGGAACGGGCGGGCGGCAGCTGCAGGGCACAGTTGCACCGAGCCTTTCGCTTGCTGTTGGAAGGGAACGTCTGCCCGATGCCGCTCCCGCGTGAGGCGGGACGAAGAGAAGACTGTCCCTGCACTGCCAAGGAGCTGAATTAATCACACCTCCCTCTCCTTGGGAAGTGTAGTTCTGCCCAGAAGCACCACCAGGTCTCGTAATTAGGCTGCTACCTGGCCAACATCCTCCCACCTGCGCTGCTCACCTCTTAGTGAGCCTGGACTGACGGTCCACGATTTCAGTGCTGAGCTCGGAACAGATGGCGGGCTGCTGACCAAGCTCGGTCTGCCTCTCCGGTGCTCAGGCTGCATTGGTTGGGCTGACCCTGCCCACACGGGGGCCGCTCCCTGCTTTGGCCCCGCAAGAAGGGGGACAGCTCGGCAGGGCCCACCTCCCTCCATGTTGACCGCCTCCCGGGCAGCTGCCCTCGTTGCCCTGTCGCCACGCTGCTCTGGCTGTGAGGAGGCAGGGCATGCCTGCAGCCACGGCTCCCCAGGTGCTCTCCGCTCTCACATGCGTGCAGGTGCGACTGCCATGGAAGGCGCATTTGCTTTCTGGGCGTGGACGTTGTTTTCTGAGTAGACGGCAAATGCACTCGGGTGAGCTCACCCATCCGGTCAATGAAGGCGGGAGCACAACAGGGGGCTATCCGCACAATAACAACAGCACCATTCCCTGGGAGCAATGGCGGTTCACCTGGTGGAAAACCAAGATAACATTGCAGTGTGGACCAGAGCTTCAGCCCTTTTAAGCAGAGTGTTAGGTTATAATGGAGTGACCCCGTGCCATCAAGCCTGGAACTGGGCTCAGGAAACAATCTTACGAAGTAGCTGCCCGGAGTCTCGGCTCCACTCTGAGCCGAACCGGACGTGTCACGGCCCCAAGGACGTTATTGGCCCGGCCCACCAGTGAGCTTGCAAATGCCACTTCCTCTAAATCAGGGCGGTACCTTTTCCAGTTTGGGACCTTTGGGGGGCTGTGTTGGCTGGGACGGCGTGTCCCCAGACAGACGTGACCTGCTCCCACATCCTCTCCTTGTAGCAATGTCCAGAGGCTAACATCCAAGCCGCAACACACTCTGTGGTACTCAAGAGGAGAGTCACAGCATCATTTCTCGGGGGGGGGGGGGCATAAGATGGTTTCCCCCTTGGGAGATGATTCCAGAGACAGGTACATGCCCCCCCCATGGATCTGGTGGGGGGGGACTTTTGGGCCAGGGTGTGATTAGTGTTGTGCAGACGAGCCAAATCCGAATTCATAAAAGCTGGATCTGGCAGATGTCCACACCACATTCTGGCCTCGCTTTCTGTTTCTTTTCGCATGATTGTATGCATCTTTCCCACACCCAAGCGCCACTTATGCGCATCTCGGAAATGCGCATCTGCTCCTCCTCCTCCTGATGAACGCGTGGCCTGTGCCCGTTTTTCCAGTCACGGATTTGTGTTTCAGTCTCTTTTCAGTCCAGAAGATGCAAGCTGGGCACAGCCTGATAACCAAGAAACTTTAATGAATCTTCATAGAACCCCACACACACCCCAGTTAGGATGGGGTGGAAAACCAGACGTAGTTATCCAGACTTTTTGGACTACAGCTCCCATCATTCTAGGTCCATTGTTCATGCTGGCTATGGCCCACATGAGTTGTGGTCCAGCAGCAATACCTGGAGGGCTACCAATTCCCCACCCTTGAAGTAGCTCAGCCCCCTTGATGACATCTCATGCTGCTGCCGGCAAAAGGGGGAAAGGACCGTTGCTCGGGGGGGGGGGCTGTGCAGCCCCACAGAAGCCACACAGGCTCGGAGCCACGGCACCGTTGTCCCAGTCCTCTGGCGCTATTGTTGCGCTGCAACTTATGATTCGGTTGTTTTGTCCCGGGGTGAGCAGAATCCCAGTTTGTCGATGGAGTTGTGAAAGAGCCACCCTGGCCAAAATCACGGCTGCCCAGTGGGAAAGGCCAGAATCAGGCTGGCAAAGCGGCCTCAAGGGATCAGTGGGGCAATTCCCGGGAGAGGCTCTGCAACAGGGAGCAGGATTTCCCCCTCGCTGCAAAGATAATGCTGTGCTGTAGTTTATGGGGGACAAGCAACTGGGAGCCCGTTGGCTGCCATGAGTTCCCTAATAGTGTCTCGTCATGAAGAGCTTCCTGAGGGGCTGGAGAGACAGGATCGCTGCGATCCAGGCTTGGCTGCGCATGTGGCAGCCTTTTCTTTTTTGACAGGACTGATTAAAAGCAGGGGGCTAAAGGGGCCTCATAACTTCCGCTGAAACACCCCGAGACTCCACAAACGAGCAGCACCTTTGGGAATGCGCGAGACTCACTTATAAAGGGCAGGGCTTATTCCTGGCTGAACAAGCCATTTGGGCAAACATCCCCCAGGGGTCCTGGTGTTCCGCTTTGATGCTTCTCTTGGAGCACGGCTGGCACAGCCCTGTGCTAACACTGTCCGGCTTGCCTAGTTAGCCCTGTGGTGAAGCACAGGAGCTGAACAGACGCCCTTGTTCGCCATGCTTTTGGCATGCTTTGCAAATAATTGCACACGCCCCGTGTTGTTCTTCTCAGTGTCTCGTTTTCCACAGCCGTCAGTCCCCTCGGCCTCATTAGCCCTCAATGCCATCTCAGGCTATCGATCGGGACAATCTGCATGGTTTGCAGACTGCCACAGCCGTGCGAGGCAGAATGAGGCTGAAGACGCACGAGGCTCAGTGCCGATCTAGGCCACTGCTTTGCTTTCCTGCTGAGATGTTTGCCATCGGAGACGATCCAGGCGCTGGGAATTCCTCCCGGGAGCTCCGTGCTCCTGGTTAGCACTGCTCACTGCCCTGAACTAGATCAGGAGAATGCACTTTTTTTAAGCTGCACACTTTCCCTGGTCAAAGAGATACACGTGCTAATGCATGAAAATTCGGGTCTTTTGGTTCAAATTTATTTGTTCAAATTTATACTTCTGAATGCAAAGACAAATTTGGGAAATTACAAGAATTTCCCGAGAATTGCCTTTGTGCTTGTGTTCACATTTGGGGTAATGAAGGGGCACATTCACATGATTTGCAAAAAGGGTAATATTTTCACACATCCCAACCAAATGCCCATAGGAAGTCCATGAGCAGGATTTGGGTGCAGAAGTGCCCTGCCGTTCACACATTCCTGCAACAGATGTAGGGAGGGGGCCAAGGTCTCTTCTCAGTCTTCCCAGAGGGCAGGGCCTGGAAGAATTGGGGCATGTGGGGGAGCTGGGCCTCAGGCAGAACTCCCAGGCTGCTGGAGCAGTAGGACAGTGGAACCCACGCCGAGGGAGCGGGTGCGCTCCCCCAGCCTGGCGGCATCCCAGAGGCAGCAGGGCAGCCGCCTGCTGGGGGAGCCTGGACTTGAACCTGGGGCCCTGCATTGAACAGGGGGCGGGACCCCCAGGCCTCATAGTCCTCTCTGACTCTGCCCTGCCAGGGCTGTAGTACATAGAGGTCTCTGGTGCCACAGGGAACACATGGGAGAGATGTGCGTCAGGCTGGAACAAAGCCTGAGGCTTGAGCAGAATCAGGTCACTTCAGCCTAGTACTGCTGCCTCCCAAGCGCACCTCCCTCCAAAGGCAACCGACAGAAGTGACTCTGGCTCAGAGACACACAGCGCTCGAGCTCCTGAAGAAGCCCTTCAGTTTCATGCCTCCGAAAAATGCTTATGCTCAGAGGGAGGGGGGCAGTCGAATAACCAGTTGGTCAGCCTTGCTCTGCCAGCACCGTGAGATGGCCGTTGCCCAGCATCATCCAGCTTCAACATTCTTTAAAGTTAAACTGGTTTCCAAGTATCATAACTTCCTAACCTGTCCAAAATTGTGATGTTCTCATCTGAAGACACTTCTACTTTCCTAGAAATTGTCCAACATGTATAGTGTTGTCCAATTTGTTCAGTGAATTATCCTCCCTTCGCGCACACACACAATTTGGGACCCCACTTCGACATGAGCCACTGCCTCTATCCGTGTGGAACTTTAGGTTTCTCTCGTGGGGACAGTACTAGGGTACCATCATTCTCAGAACAACAGTCTAACAGAGAGATAAATGCTTCCTCTTAGGAAGTCCTTCAATTGTGAAGGCTGCTCTAGACTGAAACGCAGTGAGCTTATTCATCTGAAAACTGGCGGGCTCGATCCCCTTCAAAGAATTGGCAACCAGCAATTTCATTCAATTCTGACAATAAATAAATGAGTTATAAGCAACTCCCTCTAAAGAAAGTTCAGAATGGGAAGGTGCGTGTCTCGCACTCCTCCAGCCTGCGCTTTCTGACACTTGGCAGGTGTAACTCCCTGATGAGCAGCCACGATGCTTGCAGATACTATCCAATTCTTGCAGAGAGAAAAATGTGACAGCCTAAATCATGGCTGGAGATCAATGCACAACTCTAAATCATCCTGACTGGTAGCCATCAATGGACTTTTCCTCCATGCATGCATCTGATCCCAATCTCCTTATCCACATTCTTCGTACCCTGCATAATTTGGCATACCTCTGTCACGTCTCCCATTACTTGCAACGTGTCTCAAAGCAGAATGGTCCCACCAGCAAACAGCTTCCTCCCGGGGAGGTCGCTCTGGTCCTTGATCCGTTGGGCCCTCTTCTGCCTTCCCCGCATTTCTTGCATCTCGTTTCTGAGGTGCACTGAGCGCAGCTGCACAGAGCATGCCCAAGCGGGCCCAGCGGTAGCCTTGCACAGGTGTGGAGAAATCCTTCTGGAGCTGCCCGGCGTTTCTGTTTGCTTTGCCTGCCTTGCATCACCTCAACTGGGCTACTCTGTTTCCTGCTCCTTCACCAGTGACCAGGCCAAGAGGGAGCTTGCAGGACTGCCTGCCTCGGGCCCCAAATGCCTCGTCTGAGCTTGATGCCACGTGCGCCATCTTTGTCCCCTAAAGCAGGAACATATTTCAGAATCAAATGCAGCTCTGGATGCACACATCAGGCCTTTCTGGTTGCTCCCAGTTCCCCTTTTCTAGTCTTAAGTGAGAATCACCCGGAACTTTGACAATGTTCCAAATATGAAGCACAGGTCATTGCAGACGGAGGCTGCAAGCAAGCGGCATGGTTTGCACGGAGCCTGTGCTCGCCTGTTCGCCTGCCTGGTCATTTTTGAGGTGGCCTGGATGTGCCCAACAGGCGATCAAGTGGCTTCCACCCTCTGCTCCGTTGTCCTGCCAGTGGCCTGAATCCCACCAGCCACCGTGCTGGGAATCCCATCCCGTGCTGGATGGCTGGAGCAAGTCCTGCAGCTGCCTCTCTTTCAGGGGGACCCTGTGGTAGCTGCATTCCGGAACCATGGAAACCATGAGCCAGGAATGATCAGAGGAGCCACAGTGAAGCACGAAACCCACAGAACAGATCACTGTTTCTTATTGTGTTTTCTAGAAACCAAATGCTCCATGCAGAAATTCCATGGCAGGGTTTGGACAACCCGGACCAGAAACCACTGTGGCTTGTTGTGCCCACTGAGAAATTTTCCTGAAAATCTACATGCATTTCTGATGGATGAAGCTTGTTTTCTGTTCTCTGTTTCTGTTTGGGAAAGGAACCAAGCAAAGGCTTCCAGTGACAAGAAAGGGGATTTTGACTAAGAGTTAGGGAGAACTTCCTGGGGCATGACCTGCTCACCAGGAGAACCATGGTTTGCTCCCTCTCCACTGCCGTCCCGTCAGCCCTCAAAGGGCTAATTCAAGTTGGCCTTCGGGATGTAGGCAGGCCTCTTGGGTCAGAACCTCTGTGACGCTGTTCTGGTCCATCCAGGAGTGGGGTCCCTTTAATTGTCACTTTATTGATGGTAACAAGGGGTCTTGAGTGGCACCAGCTGGCTCCGCTTGTTGCTCTTGATATTCTTGGCAAGTCTCAGCTCATAATCAGCCTTAGCCTTGCGAAGAATCCTTCTGCAATGGGCCTCCTCCTCCCAGTATACCCTTTTGTCTATTTCCCCCAGTACCCATTTCCTACGGAGGTTCCTCTTTAATCCCTCTAACCATCTCCTTTCGCATCCATGGCGGCACTCTCCTCTGCCTCCCCACCTTACTGACTAGAGGTATCGTCAAGGCTTGCGCCTCCAAAATCTCCCTTTTGAATGCCATCCACCCCTCCTCAACTCGCTTACCTTCCAGTAACCTATCCCAGGAGACTTTCCCCAGTCTGGCCTTCAGTTGGCCAAAGTTGGCCCTCTTGAAGTCCCAGCTTCTAGTGCTCGCCCTGCTGCACGGCCCCAGTCCCCTGATCTCAAAGCAAAGGATGGAGTGATCACTCGCATCCAGAGCTCCCCTAATCTGCACTTCATCTATCAGCTCCTCCCTATTGGTCAAGACCAAGTCAAGGATGTTTCCCTCCCTCGTCGCCTCTCAGACCCTCTGTGTGTAAAACCCTCCCTCTTTAGCTTCTAGGAAGTGACGTGACCTGGCTGTCACTGCCGAGTGAGTCTCCCAAGTAATATCCGGGAGACTGAAATCCCCCATAATTACTGTGTCCCTCCCCCGAGATATCCTTAGAATCTGGCCTGTCAGGACATCATCCAGGGTCTCAAGTTGACCTGGAGGGCGATAACATACCCCCACTGTCAGGTCCCTTTCCCTGTCAAAACCCCCAAGTTTCACCCAGACTGCCTCTACCGAATCCCCATCTGTGCTGCATTCTATCTCACTGCATCCTATCCCTTCCCTGACATATAAAGCCACACCCCCACCTCTCTTTCCCTTCCTGTCCTTTCTAAAAAAGTGATACCCTTCTATGTTCACATTCCAGACTTGCCTTTCATCCCACCAAGTTTCTGTGATTCCCACCAGATCGTATCCTCCTATTCCCAGGAGAGCTTCAAGCTCTTCCTGCTTATTACCCATGCTCCTAGCATTGGTGTACATGCACCTCAACTCCTTCCCACCGCTTCCTTTCCTTGGTGTGCCCAGCATCCTCCTTCCTCCCATCCTCCCTGGTACCTGGCCCCTCTCTGTAGAAGTCCTGCCAGTCCCTGCAGTATCTCTAAAGCCCTGCTCCCAGAGCCCTGATCCTCCCCGCCCACTTGTCCAGTGCACGCACGTTACTGGGGGGCCTGAACCCACCCCCCACTGGCTCAGTTTAAAGTCTTCCGGATGAAGCTCGCTAGAGCATCTCCAAAGGACCTTTTCCCCATCCTCATGAGGTGTAACTCGTCCCTTGCCAGAAGTCCATTGGCAAGAAAACGAGTGCCGTGGTTGAGGAACCCAAAGCGTTCCTTCTGGCACCACACCCTAAGCCAGTCCCTCCTGGCCCAGTCCCTCCTGGCCCTCCTGGCCCTCCCTGGCCCAAATCCCCGGACAGGTAAGATTGACGAGAAGGCCACTTGGGCCTTCAGCTCCCTGAGTTTCTTCCCCAAGGCCAAAAAGTCCCTGGTGATCCCGACCACCCCCTGCCTGGCCACGTCGTTTGTGCCCACATGGATCACCAGGAGTGGCTGGTGACCCCCGGAGCGAACAAGACGCTCCACTCTGTCCTTCACATGCCGGATGCGTGCGCCCGGCAGGCAGCAAACCTCCCTTGTCTCCAGGCTGGGGCGGCACACCGCCGCCTCAGTGCCCCTCAGCAGGGAGTCCCCAACAACTATCACCCGCCGCCGTGCCTTCCCGGTGCTGGTGGGCAGCCGTGCCCTGGCCCTCGCCTCTCCTGCACCGGTCCCCTTGCCGCCTGATGTCCCAGGCTGGGGGTCCTGCTGGTCCCCCGAGGCCTCGTCAGCCCCAGCCTCCCCAAGTGGAGAGAACCTGTTTCCCAGCTCCAGATCGGTGCCAGGAGAAGGAGGAGGCCGTGCTGGCCTCCCCCTCCTGTGGGTGACATGCCTCCATGTCTCCGCAGCTGCTCCTCCCGTGGTCTCTCCCTCAGGCCTCTGTTGAGAGGGGGGCTGCTCCGGGGGCGTCTGGAGAGCTCTCTCGGCCCTCAGGCACCTCACCTCCTCCTCTAGCAGGGTCACCGTCTTGCACCGAGGGCAAGTGTATCCCTGCCGCTCCTGGGGGAGAAGGGCGAACATGTCGCAGCTCTCGCAGCGGCAGTATCACCCGCGACTCCCGCCAAGGCCATCTCCTGGCCTGCCATCGGGATCCCTTCCGAGACCTTGCCTTGGTCCCCTGCCTTGTTAGTCCTGCAGTTCCTCTCACTCGCCCAGTTCTCCCAGACAAAAACCCACTTGCACACACACACAAGGGTAAAGTAAACTTAAATTTGAATTGGAAGAAAAGCACAGCACAGCACAGCACAGCACAAACAAAACAAACAAACAATCAGACCTCTGTGTCTCAGGGAAGGGAGTCCCTGGACCGCCCGGACCGCAGCTCAGGGACGCCGCCTTAGCCTGGATCTATCCCAGACTGGATGGCCCGGGAGGCCCCTTCTGACTCGCTCTGTTTCTATGTTTCGATGTTACCTAGAAATACTGCCATCCCAGGAGAGGATGCACATTGCATTGCCCGTTGCAATGAAGAAGGTCTCTGTGTGGTGTTGGCTTACTGTAAAAATGGAAAAATAAGCGCACGTGTCCGGGGAAGTTCTGCATAACCACTGCCAAAAGACCCTCTTTTGTAGCCCCGGAGGCCTCAGGAACGGAAGGAAATGATCCTTTAGCTACGCTGCGTCAATTTTCAATGAAACGGCATCTATTGCTATATCAAGGTTCTTTTTATGCAGCATTTTATTGATGTGAAACGGTGAGCAGCAAAATTAATTTAGCTACAGCCACATGTGCAATCGCATCGTTTACTTTTTATCAATGCACACAAGGGTGCATGTGCTGTGATGAGACACTATTCAAGAACAATTTGCATGCAATCACATCTACAATCACATCAAGGCTGCTTTATGAACACGCAGAGTGGGGGAAACAGACAAAGGGACTGAACGCTTCAGCAAAGCCACGCCAGGGCAGAGCTGCGCGAATCTAGGGGAACAAAGCGGAGCAGTTCCAAGCCGAATCGGGCCCGCCTTGCGACTGCTCTCTCGCCAACTCGCCCTCAGACCCCTGGACATGCAAACTGCTTAGATGGTGGCAAATTTGGGCAGTTTATGGAGGACAGTCCTTCTGAGGGCTGTAATTCGTTCATCTGAAATAGCGTATCTTGCCTTTCACTCCAGAAAGGAAGGTGCGAGGCAGCTGTTGGATGACGGCCTTTTATACCGAGCTGGGGGCGGGCGGAGCCAGAGAACCCAGTTGCTGGGCTTCCTGATGCTACCTCCCCGTCCACCTGCCACAAACAAGCGACCTCGGTGGGGGCAGCTGAGCCCCACGGGGCAAGGACCAGGACTGCAAGCCAGTGCGGCCATCCTGTGGTCGCGACCTCGTCAGCAGAGCTGCAACGGGCCTGCTGTGCCAGCATAGGTATTCCCCCCACAATGGCTGTCCTGGTCTTAGTGGCTCAGCTGGTGGCTTTCCTGGCTTTGCAGGCTTCAGGCTGGGTGTCAGGAAGCACTTCCTGACAGTTAGGACCCCCTGGGTGTGGAACAGGCTCCCAAGGGAGGTAGTGAGGCCCCATCGATGTGGGTGTTCAAGGATAGGCTGGACATGCACATGGTGGGCATGTCTTGAGCGGAGCCGGCTGGGGCTGGGGGTCAGACCAGATGGCCCGGGAGGCCCCCTCTGACTCGCTCAGTTTCTGTGTGGGATGTGCCCCATCAGTCTTGAATGGGAACCTCTGTGCAGGGGCAGTGCCCTTGCACTTCATTGCTCTCTGCCTGGCTGTGCAACGTCTGTCCAGCTTCCTCTTCTGCCTGCCCAGTTATTGGATTTGGGGTGGGGGTGCTGGTTGCTGCCTTGTCCCAAGCCCCAGGTGACCGCTGAGTGCCAGTTGAGACCTCCCTCCAGATGTCATGGACTGCCAACATTCCTGGTGGAATTTGCTGTGTCTAGAGATCCAAAGAGGCTTGTGACCAGAACCTGTGGATGAAAGATGGAAGATCAGCATTGACCCCGTAGGCCAGTGACCTTCGGGGGACCCTAATACTGCTGAAGATGTTGTGCGAATGGGCCCCCAGTGCCTCCTGCTCTTCCACTCCATTCCATCTGGTGATTTGACGGATGAAAGGATGGCCCACATCTCTTCCAAACTGCAGCCCCACCACTGAAGGTGGCCAGAGGATGGAAGTGTAACTGCTGATGCAGCCGAGTTTGGAAGAAACCCAGTGGGCCTCTGGCCACTGCAGATCTTTGAGTCAGCCAAACTGAGCTCAGTGAATTTTGCAGAATTCCACATATCTATTTCAAGCATTGCCTTTCACTTTCTGCTTGAAAATCCGTGCATAATTTCATGGACATTGCATATTTCTCCCATAGATTAAAGTGCATCCAAAGGAGCAATTAATCTCATGCATGCTTGTCTAACATCTGCATTTTTCTTTCACATTTTTGTGGTTCTTCTGTGTATGATGTTGTACGGATGGAAACAGAAGGGCTTCCACTGCCCATTGCGTCCCGGGCTGGATTCTCTTCGGAGAGGTGAGAACTGGGCACGTGTGGGTCAAACTGAGCTGAAGCAAATGTCTCACTGAGCCCAAGTTCCCAGTTGCTCCTCCACACTCTGAGCATGCACAGACGGTCGGTCTTCCCTCGCTGCGCCAGTTGTTGTGTCTTCTCAGTCTCACTCGGTATTTTGCCGCATCAAACCTGCATCTCTACAACTTTCACACGGAGACTTCTGCACTTCAACAAACATCAATGGTTTGTCTCCTTGGAAGACTTGATTGTCGGGGCATTATTTGTTTTATCTTTAGTCCATACTGAATTGGGGGGGGGGGGTTGCCGCAAGTGCCTCCTCGCAGAATCCATCGCATCACTGGGAGACTCACGTCGGGCTGCTCACTGGCGCTTCCCAGCCTGCAGCAACCGCAACGGGGAAGAGGGGAGAAGAGGGAAGCAACATGCAGCTCATGCTGCCTGCATTTATTTAGACCATCTTCACGCATTTGCAGCTGTCTTCTGGGGATCTCAATGCAAAAACAATACAGAGCAGAACTAGCATTGGATATGTGTCAGTATCTGCTCTGATTTCATAGCTGTCTGTCCATGCATAAAATATCGCTGGTATTAAACATGCCTGTCTATTAGTATGAAAACCAACTCTGCAGTCTGAGTGGCCAGTTCCCGCTCCCTGCTCCCTTCCGCGTTGGGTGGGAACGCGGCTATCCAGCCCGCGTGGAGCCGTGGCGGAGAGGCTGCTTAAAGGATCGACTTGGGCGTGAGGAGGTCGCCAGCGCAAGGGGCCGCCGAGCTGGAAGCCCCGGTGCCTGGGCAGGCCTGGCAGGGGGTGGTCATGCTCACCCCCAGCCTGGCTGAGATTAAGAACACACCTCTGGAGCATGTGAGGGTTGCTGTGCACCGACCCAAAGAAAGATGAGACACACGTGCTGAAGGCGCTAAGGCCGTGCCCTCATTTGAACGCGGCAGCCGAAGGGCAGCAAGGACAAACACCTGTGGCAGTGTGAGAACTGCAGCCTGCTGGGCTGTGGCCGAGCCTTCCCCGTCCAGGACGTGGGCAAGATGGGCGGCTGGCCACCTCTTGGCGGAGGGAGGCCCTCCTGCCCCAAGACCCATGATCCTGCGCACGGAATCTGGGCAGGCCTCTGTGGGATCCTCTCCCCTGTGCCCAATCTCCCCCTCCTCACCTAGGAGAGGTTCCCCAGGACGCCCCCCACAGATGACCCGCGGAACCCTGTCCTGCCCTGCCTCGCCTGGAGACCCCAGGCAATAAGCGGGGGGCCACTCGCTCTCCCCTTTTGATGAGGGTCCCTCACTGCAGCAGGGAAGCCTCTGCCAGCCAGAGGGTCAAGTTCAGCAGCAGAAGCCGGTGGCAGCCCAGAGCCGGTGTGGAGGAGGACCGGCATGGCCGGATCCTGGCCGAGGGCCTGTGTCCACCGGGGAGCCGCCAAGCCCCCCCCCCCCGGAGCGGTTCCCCTGCCCCTCGCTCTGGCCTGGACCATGTGAGGCTGAGAGGCAGGAGCGGGAGATGCTGCCGCCACGGCTGCCTCCCTGGATTTCAGCCTGTCAGTGGCGAGGATGGCAGGGGGAGCAAGAGCAGCCGGGTGAGGAGGCATACCCCATGGAGGATGGGGCCCTGGAGGAAGGCTGGCCCCTGGCCCCTTGCCAGCTGCAGAGGCCCCTGCAGCGCTGGGCAGGGCCACAGAGGGGGCCCCGGGGCCCCACCTCACGGATGCGGCATCTTCGTGCCACTCGTGGCTAAGTCTCGCGACCTTCTCCAGGGACTGGGAGCAGAAGCACAGCAGGGGCATCACACGACTGATGCTCAGGGAGAGGCAGGCCAGGGGGCAGGGGCCGAGGGAGGGGTGTGACCACCTGGGGAAACCTAGGGCCAGCGTGGGACCCAGAGGAGCAAATCCGGCCCCCAGGCCGAGGGCCCACCCCCGCCTTCCTCAGCCAGCGAGATGCCGACAAACACCTGTGCTGCCCAGGCCGAACAGGTGCCCTGTCCAGGCCGTCTGCTTAGCCTCGGTCGAGCCGCCTCGCCTGTGCAGAGTCCTGCCAGGCTGCGGGCGAGCGTGGGTCAAGTGTGCCTGGGCTGGCCAGGCCGGAATGCCACGTGGGCCCACACGCCGCGTCTCGGCTCCGCTTTTTGCCCCTCCTTGACTTCCGGGTTGAGGCCCCCATCTGGAGCGCCCCCATCTGAAAACGGCGACTGGCCTGAAGTTTTTGCCAGTGCTGCCCACCCCCCACGCAATGCTTGTGTCAGAAGACCCCCCCCACCCAACACACACACTTGGCAAAGCCCCTCCGTGCAGAATGCCACAGCATCTCACTCAGCCGTGATGCCTCGACTCCCATCAACGCCCAGACCTGCTGGAAAGCAGCGTTTAATTAGAGGACAGGGACTGTGACAAAAATGGGACATTGATGGCAAACATTCACACCAGCCAAATGCCATGACGCTCATTTGCTCGAGTTCTGTCATTAAACCCCGACACTGACGCTTTGTGCATGTTAAAGACAGAGCAGCTGCAGCACATCCGTGCAGCGGTGGAAGCATTTCCTTCCCACCACCCGCCCGGCCTCCTCAACAAACCTGAACCTGTCTTACCGCCATGAATATTTCAGGTCTCAGATGTTGCCTTCTTAATTGTCAATTAAATCCCTACTGACGTGCTGTTCTGATCAGCTTAACTAGTGGGGGGAGGGCCGGCCCATTCCCTGGTTTCCAGGTATCATCGTCACCTCCTCCATCATCTTCATTGTCATTAATATTGCTATTATTATTTGAGAACGAGCCAGAAAAGCCACATGGCTCCTCTTTCTCTCCTGCAGGAACTCAGTCCGGGCAAAATGCTTCCCTGCACACAACGCAAACTTGCACCGCATGTAAGTGACTGCTGTCTCTTCTCCTAACGGGCCCTGGAGTAGAAAAACCAGGCTTTTCTGGGACTGCTAAATTTCCACTTCTCCTGAGAAATCTGTGTGTATATACCTAATTCAACAGTGTATGAAAATATTTGCAGAAGCTGGACTTGTCAGGCGGTACTTGGAACTGTTTTCAGATAACAGTCTCCAAGTATTTGCAGTGCAAAGAGGCCCCATTATGGTTACTCTGACGGACCTTTACTATTACCAGTAATACTATTCAGATGTCTATCCTGCCTTTCCTCCTTTTCAAAGGACCCCCAGAGACTTGCAACCCCCACTTCCTCCTCTCCGTTTTATCCTCGCCAAAACCACCTGTGAGGGAGGAAGGATAGGCAGGGAGCCCGTGCCCGGCCCAGCAGCCCCGAGCCGGCCCCAAGGCCGGGCGGGACTTAACCTCGATCTCTCGGCTCCCAGAGCTCTGACCCAGCCCAGGGACCACCACACGGCAGTGGCCCTTCCCCTGTGCAAGCAGCCCAGCGTGTTTCCCCGATATCAGAAGCAGCCGGGGACACAGCGGCGATGCAGCTGCCTTCTCGACTCCTTCCGGGGCAGAATGGCTGTGGCTGAATTCCCACCGAGGAGCAGCTGGCCAGAATTCCGGCCGCTGCCCTAGAAGCAGACAGAAGGTGCTCTGGCAGGCACCCTGGGAGGCAGCCCAGAAAGGATGCTAACCAGGTAACAAAGGAAGAGCGCCCCGTGAGAGCGGCGCAAGGGGCCTCCCGTAGGTGGGAGCAGGATTCTGGGGTCGCCCCCACCCTGTCTGCACCTCACAGATTGCTCGGGGCCATTGCTCCAGGGCCCATTCATTGATCATGCTAAATTTTGCAGAAACTCGTTCACACCGATTTCTGCGAAGTTGCACTTCCACAAAGGCACACTCCCAGAATTAGTATTCCCAGACATTAGCCTAGGGGGAAGGGCGTGTTTTGGTCTGTTTTTAAAATCACGATCCGTATTGTTGTACGACTAAATTTGCGCACAATTCAGACAGAGCCGTGAAGCCTGGCCGGCAAGTCCGGGCTGTGCCTGTGCAGCTTGGGCAGCATCCCCAGGCTGGGCTCTTCGCCCTTGGGAGCAATCGGCCCAGCCAGACTGCTCAGTGCAGTGAGGATGGGGACGAGGCAGAAAGCTCTCGCCCCGCTCAGCAGCAGCCCTCCCCGCCTCTCGCCGCACGTGTGCCCCACTGCAACCCTCCCCACAAGCCCAAGAGGCAGTGGGAGGACCTCGTGGGAGGGCAAGCACTCCCAGCCTTTTGCCTCTTTGATGGGATCTTTGCCCTGCCTCTCTACCAAAACGCAGCACTCAGGGCGGCTTGCAGGCACATCTGCCACTGGCGAAAGCAACATGCAGCACGTTGCAATGGGCAGGTGCCGGCAGGCACCAAATGGGCACCAAATGAGTTCCCCCTCCCGCCCCACCAGTTCCTTCCTGCAAACGGGACCCTTGTTCATGCAAGCGGGGGGAGAGGCCCCACGCGAGTCTCCCACGGCCTCCTCCCGGAGACGGTGGTTGCCGCCTGTTTGAGGTTGTCCTGGAAGCCCCGAGTCGCCATTGCGCAGCTGGCCAAGTGAACGAGAATCGGTGGGGATGGAACACCCTGGCTGGATTCTGCCCATTTCTGGCGTAACAAGTGTAGTATAAAAATACTTTTCTGCTCCAAGGAGAGGTGGGCCAAACATGCCAAAATGATGCTTTTGCTGGCTGGTGAGCCCCTCCTGATGATTGTGGGGAAGGCCGTTCTCTGAAGCCGTGGGATTTGGGCTGATGGTTTCCAGTGGGTTTCTTGCTCTTCGGGGTTTTTATAAACCTTGAGCAACCTGCCTCTCTGCAAATCACCACTGCCTGAACTTTTGGGAATGTCTCAGAACGACACCGTATCACACTGGATTGTGCCCAAGGCATTGTGGGAAGTCGCATCGGTGGAAAGGTGTAGAGAGGGCCTGGGCTGCTAGGATTTCGAGAGAAGTGTCAGGAGCAAGGTGCAAACCTCCGCCACCTCTCTGAGCGAAGCAAGAGAAGCAGCAGCATGTCGGCGGGACACTTCAGAGCCACGCCACCCCTGCAAATCGGACAAAGGGCAGTCCTCGTGCCCACAGGGGACGTCCATTGCCAGGAAATGCACGTGCGTGTTCGGGAGGGGTCCCGGGCTGGCAGGAGGCCCCGGGCCTTGCAGCTCGAGGCGCTCAGTCAAAGCCCCCAAGGGCCAAGGTCCTCCCTCGCCTTCTAGGTGTCGAGGTCCTCTGCTGCATTGAACAAGAGCTGCAGCATGGCTCATGGGCACGGCAAGAGCCAGCGGAGGGCTCCCTTGGAAATGCGAGAGACCCACCAGGCCTCTCCTCCGCCTTGGCAGTCAGAAGTAAAATCCTCCACCAGCTCAGCGGTGCTGGACAGGCAATTTTCCCGCTGGATTCAGTGGGGAGAGGATGAACGGCACTCTCAGAACGCGGCTTGGAAATGGCTTGTATGATGGTGCTCAGGATCTCGAGGCCAGGGGGCCTGGCGGTGCTCTTTCCTGTAACTGTCACGGATCTGGAACACATCATGGCGACTACACTTCCCTGATGCAACTCAGAGGCTGGGTTCGCACAGCAAGCCAACCCCCGCCCCCCCCCCCCGGGACTTTTCCCCATGCTCTGAGGTGAAGATTCCTCTGTGCCTGGCAGACGACCCGATGCAGCAAGATCTGGAGCTGCCGCCTCCCCCTTCGCTCTTCAGCCCTCCTGCAGCATCCCAGGCAACGTGGCTGGAGCACCAAGGCGGCTCCAGGCTGCTAATTGTTTAAAAAGCTGGAAGTTAAAAATAGATTTTTTAAACAAGTTAGCAGTGGGTTTCAGAGTTTCAGCTTAGCATGTGTCCCCTGTTCATGCAGACAAGTGTCCATGTCAAATTGCAATGTTATAACTCCTAACTTGCTAATTACTTTTTCCAGATTTTTCCAAGCGAGAAGCGTGGAAAGCACCTTTCCAGCGGAATGGATGGATTTCAGGGCGGGTGCCCGTGTGACCCGGACGGCCCTCACTTTCCCAAGGGTGGATAGCACAAGGCCCAAAGGTCTCCCCTAGCAAACCCCCAAGAATCTGTAAAAAGTCCAGTTGGGGGACACCCCCTCAATTCACCCTCCTTCCGAGCAGGATCTTGGGGGTTTTCTTTGCTGGGGGTGCTAGGAATTGTCCCCTCGGGTTTGCAATTTCCTCCATGCACAAAACTGGAGAAAAGGCAAGACCTGGGGCAAACCTGGTGGGGGCCGCAGGTTTGTGGTCTAGAGGGCCAAGCCCGGCTCTGCGCCTGCAGTTCCCCCATTCTCAAGTGCTCCCCTATTTCTAGCAGTGGGGAGCCTCTGCTGGGCACTGCAAGACGCCTGGGGCAGCCTTTCCTGAGGAGCGCAGTCCCCCAGTCATGCTTGACAAAAGCATGCAAAGAGGAGGAGTGATGCTTTAATTTTTTGACAGACAGCCCCCCCCAGCACCATTGGTCACCTGGGGGGGCACCTCTCAGATGCCCACAGCTGCACTGGGAAAGGAGGTTTTGACCTCAGCGTCTGGGATCTTGAGGCGATGACAAGCCACAGCTGGTGGCAGCTGTGGGGAGAAGGCGAGGCCCTCTGAGCCATCCCAAAGAGCTGCTTTGGTTCTTTGGGGTGCCTGGGAAACGTGGGGACCGAGAGAGCCTTGGCTAGGGCAGAAAAACTTTCTGCCACTCTCCCCAAGTGCCAGGACACCTCTCTCACTCCCTTTTCCCTCTCCTGTACCAGGATCCGGGCTGTTCTGCGGCTTCACCCGATGCTCAGAACCAGAGTGCCCACCTCAGCACTCACAGGGTCAGTCCCAGGCCCCGCGGGAGCTCTCGGCCTCCTGACGAGCAGCAGCTGGGAGCTGGGGAAGAGCTCTACAAGAGCGGCCGCTTCCTCCAGCACAAGCTCAGCAGTACAGGTCCTGCTGCCTGCTGGTGCAGCTACTTCCCACCTTGCTCTGCGCATCCCCTCCTGCCCTGCCCTGCTGTGCCATGCATCCTGCCTCGCCACGCTGTCTCAGCTGGGCGGGTTTTCCTGCAAGCTGTGGGGTGGGCCCTGGCTGTGCATCCCCTCTTACCATGTCTCCTGCCCACTCGCCCTCCCTCAAGGGACTGCCCTCTGCTTGTCTCCCTGGTTCCTGGCCTTCGGCTTGTTCAGGCCCTTGCCTGCTCCTGCAACATTCTTCTGGTTCCTGGCCCTGGCCTGCTCTGTGACTGTGACTTGGACTTGCCATCAAGCCTTGCTTTGGCCCCACCTCCAGTTCCCTGGCCTGGTGCTGGTGCCCCGTCTTGTCCCTTGCTGCCTGTGTCGGGGCTCCAGCACACAGACCCCTCACCCAAGCAGCCCAGTCCTTGACGGAGCTGTACAGGTTTCCAAGCAGCATATAGCACAGTCAAGATCCCTTTGATCTGCCCGGGTGAAGAGCTGAATCCAAACTGGAGCATTCCCTGCCTTCCTTTCATGCCAGGATCCGGGCAGCTTCAAAGCGCCTCCTGCTGGCCAAGCCCCAGAATTGCAGCCCTGGTCCTTGCAGGACAGGTCCCAGACTCGGCCGCAGCTGCCAGGGCCTTCATGCGGACCACCGGGGAGCCCTGGGGCGAGGGCAGACCCTTCCTTCCAGCAGCTGCTTCAGCTGCGCTGGTTTTTAGTGGGCCCGGATCCCGCCTGCTGTTTGCCTGAGAAAGTGCCTGCTTCGGCGTGGATTTGGGGTGGCGAGGAATCCAGAGGGTACGAGTTGGACCTTGTGGATAGTGGCGAAGGTGTCTTGCCGGCTGGGTGCTGGGCAGCCGGGATTGCAGGGCCGGTTGTGCCTTCCCTGACGTCAGGCAGTGGGCAGTTTGGGGGGCTGTGCAAGGGGCTGGGCCAGCATCTGGTTGGAGGGCCTCAGCGGAGGGCTTGGCAGGCGTGCTCCGCCTGCCGGGACAAGGAGCGCCGCCCCTGCCTAGGATCCTTTCAGGCATATCGGTGACCATTACCGGGACACAGGGACAGCCTTCGCATCAGAGGGTCTTTCCCAGCACCGTCTGTAGTTCAGCAGAGCGCCTTCTGCCAGCTCCGCCGGTGCCCAGTTGCACTCCTGCTCAGACGAGGAGAGCCCGGCTCCAGGAATCGATGCCTCAGCTCTTCCGATTGGATTGCTGCACTGGACTCTGTGTGGGGCTGCCCGGGAAGATGGTTCAGAAGCTGCACCCGGAGCAGAAAGCAGTAGCCAGATCAGTAGCAAAGACCCTGAAGTCCGAAGAGAGAGCTTTGGCTATGGGGCGCTAGAGAAACAATACTAATACTAATACTAATGATAGAACTGGTGCAGATCTACGCAGTCTTGCACTTGGGGCACAGGAATGGGCATCACAAGTACAGGTACAAGTGCAGGTCAGGGGACAAGTGGCTGGAGAGCAGCACTTGTGAAAGGGACCTCGGGGTGCTGGTTGACTGCAGGCTAAACATGAGTCAACCGTGTGATGCGGTGGTCAAGAGGGCGAACGCCACCCTTGGTTGCATAGCCAGAAGTGTGGCTTCTAGATCGAGAGAGGTATTACTACCACTCTACACGACTCTGGTGCGCCCGCAACTGGAGTCTTGTGCTCAGTTTTGGGCCCCTCATTACAGAAAGGCTATAGCCAGGTTGGAGTCAGTGCAGCGTAGGGCCACAAGGATGGTGGCTGGTTTGCAGGGGATGGGGTATGAGGCGAGACTGAGGGAACTGGGTCTCTTCAGCCTGGAGCAGAGGAGACTCAGAGGGGATCTGTTGGCGACATACAGGTATGTGAGGGGCTGTCACATGGAGATGGGGAGAGGCCTGTTCTCCCCTGCAGAGGAAGGCAGGACGCGCTCCAACGGAGCCAAGCTCAGGGAATCCAGGTTCCATTTAGATGCCAGGAAGCACTTCCTGACAGTTAGGACCCCGAGGGCGTGGAATGGGCTTCCACGGGAGGTCGTTGAGGCCCCATCGGTGAGGGTGTTCAAAGACAGGCTGGACATGCACATGGTGGGCATGTTGTGAGCGGAGCCGGCTGGTGCCGGAGGTCAAACTAGAGGCCCCTTCTGACTTGCTCTGTTTCTATGTTTCTATGTTAAACATGAGCCAGCAGTGTGGCATGGCAGTCAAGAAGCGTGGCTTCTAGATTGGGAGAGGTATTACTGCTACTCTATATTTATTTATTTATTTTATTTTTATTTATTAAAATATTTTTATGCCGCCCCCGTTGCAACAAAGCCTCGGGGCGGCTTACAATAAATACAAAGTAAATTATAATAAAAAATCAATAAACAATACAACATTTAACATCAATAATTAAAACTGGCCCATCTCGGTTAACACTATAAATATAAAGATGATATTAAAATCAATAAATATGAAATATAAATTAACAATTAAAATAACTTTTAAATAAAAAGGTGTTTGCCTGGCGCCGAAAAGCAAATAAAGACGGTGCCAGGCGGACCTCTCTGGGGAGCGCATTCCATAGGTGGGGCGCCACCGCAGAGAAAGTCCTCCTCCAGGTACTCACCCTTCTAATCTCACTCACGGAGGGTTCCCGGAGAAGGGCCTCTGCACCTGCACTCTGGTGCACCTGCAACCGGAATCTTGTGTTCAGTTCTGAGCTCCTCATTACAAGAGGGATATAGCAAGGTTGGAATTGATGCAGCGAAGGGCCACAGGGATGGTGGTTGGTTTGCAGGGGAAGAGGTGTGTCACTAACAGGTCTCATCTGAGTCTCCAGGTTGAAGAGACTGTGCTTGAGGGAGCATGGTCTCTTCAGCCTGGAGAGGAGGAGACTCAGATGAGACCTGTTAGTGACATACAGGTGCATGTGGACATGCTGTGCAGAGGTGAGTAGAGACCCTTTTCCACCCTGTAGTGGAAGAAGGGCAGGACATGTTCCAGTGGAACAAACCTCAGGGAACCAAGACTTAGGCTGAATGCCAGAAAATATTTCCTGATGGTCAGGACCCCGAGGGTATGGAATGGGCTTCCACAGGAGATGGTTGAGGCCCCATCGGTGAGGGAGTTCAAAGATAGGCTGGACATGCGCATGGTGGGCATGTCGTGAGCGGAGCCGGCTGGAACCGGGGTCAGACTAGATGGCCCGGGAGACCCCTTCTGGCTCGTTCTGTTTCTATGTTTCTAAATGCTAACAGTGCCTGGAAGACCTGACAGATTTCTCCATGGTGATTTTCTCTGTGCTTTGTGTTCTTTGTCAAAGCTCAGGTGACAAGCAGGGATGTCTTTGGATCTCCAGCCATCTCGAGAACAGTCACACCAGCTGCCCTCTAGCCTGAAGTGCCTGGTCCTGCCTAACCTTGGAAGCCAAGCAGAGTTGGGCCTGGTTGAAATCTGGATGGGGGACTCAGTTTGTGAACTGCCCAAAGAGCTTCCACTACAAGGGGTATAGAAATGTAATAAATCAACACCTATTTTCAGCTCAAATACCAGTAGCGTGTGGTCCTAAATCCTAAAACCAAGGGGTCTCCTCAAATGTTGGAGGCAACTGAGGCACGTGAGCCAGGGACAAAAGCCGTTTTGCATTGCTGGGTCCCTTCGGCCTCCTTCCTCGCTGTTCACAGCTGCCTGGAGCCTCAGCCCAGCCTGCTTCTTCCCGTCCTGCTCCGTGCTTCCTGCTGTCAGAGCACTGGCATGAGCATCAGACCACAGCTCCTCTTTCTTAATCATTACAAAGAGGCATTGCATTGATTTCGTTTCCTTGCATTCCTCTCTGCCTTGGAAGCTCAGAACCCCTTCTGCAGAGCTCTCAGCCCTCCCCAGCCTGCTGCTGATCAATTCCACTGCCTTGCTCCCAGACTTGTCAATGGGCCATTCAATAATTGCACCGCCAGGAAATCGATGTTTAAAAAATAGGTTGAAGCTAGAACTTAGTAAAATACACAAAGCAATAAGTTCAGGGAAATCTGTGTTGAAGCTCGCGGAGCTGACCGGCCCAAGCAGAGCCCCAGTAAACACAAGCTCTTGCTCAGGAAATGGAGCAAAAGCTTTTCGTACCCTCTGGAGCTGCAAGTGCATAGCTTACAGCGGGGAAATCATTCTGAACACAAAGTATTCAAAAGAGCATCAGAAAGTGCCAGTGAAAGACGTGGAAGGCCAGTTCAAATCGAAATGTGAAAACCTGGTTTTTCAGGATTGCTGGGAGAAAGTAGAAGAAGTGTGTGTGTGAACGAGACTCCCTACTTTAGAAGCACTGAGCATATTGCCACCCAAGGCCAAATACTGAGTGCTTTGGGGGCAGCTCATGAATGCACTCATATTTATATGTTGTGCTATGCTATGCTATGCTATGCTAGTTGCGAAGTCGCATCCGACCCACCACAACCCCATGGACAATATTTCTCCAGGCTCTCCTAAGCTCACGCCAACTGCTTCAGTGACTCCATCCAGCCACCTCATCCTCTGCTGTCCCCTTCTTCTTTTGCCATCTATTGTTCCCAGCATTAGGCTCTTCTCCGGGGAGTCCTTCCTTCCCATTAGGTGGCCAAAGTATTTGAGTTTCATCTTCAGGATCTGGCCTTCTGAAGAGCAGTCAGGGTTGATCTCCTCTAGGACTGACCGATTTGATCGCCGTGCAGTCCAAGGGACTCTCAGGAGTCTCCTCCAGCACCACAACTCAAAGGCCTCAGTCCTTTTGCGCTCAGCCTTCCTTATGGACCAGCTTTCACAGCCATACATTGCAGCTGGGAAAACCATAGCCTTGACTATACACACTTTTGTTGGCAGGGTGATGTCAATGCTTTTTAGAATGCAGTCTAGATTTACCATAGCTCTTCTCCCAATTTCTTGGCTGCAGTCCCCGTCTGCGGTGATCTTGGAGCCCAGGAAAATAAAATGTGTCACTACCTCCATTTCTTCCACATCTATTTGCCAAGAAGTGATAGGACCGGATGCCATGATCTTAGTTTTCTTAATGTTGAGTTTCAAGCCAACTTTTGCGCTCTCCTGCTTCACCCACATCAAGAGGCTCTTTAGTTCCTCTTCACTTTCTGCCATGAGAGTGGTATCATCTGCATATCTGAGGTTGTTGATATTTCTCCCAGCAATCTTGATTCCAACTGGTGATTCATCTAGCCCTGCCTTTCTCATGATGTGCTTTGCATATAAGTTAAATAGGCAGGGCGACAGTATGTAGGCTTGCTGTCCTCCTTTCCCAATTTTGAACCAATTGGCAGGTCCATGGCAGTTCCATGTCCAACTCTAATTGTTGCTTCTTGGCCTGCTTACAGGTTTCTCAAGAGACAAATAAGATGGTCAGGTACTCCCATCTCTTTAAGAACTTGCCACAATTTGTTGTATCCACACAATCAAAGGCTTTAGCATAGCCAATGAAGCAGAAGTAGATGTTTTTCTGGAATTCCCTAGCTTTCTCCATGATCCAGCATATGTTGGCAATTTGATCTCTAGTTCCTCTCCCTCTTCGAAATCCTGCCTGTACTTCTGGTAGTTCTCGGTCCACATACTGCTGGAGCCTAACTTGTAGGATTTTGAGCATCACTTTGCTAGCATGTGAAATGAGTGCAATGGTGCGGTAGTTTGAACATTCTTTGGCATTGCCCTTCTTTGGGATCGAAATGTAAACTGACATTTCCAATCCTGTGGCCACTGCCGAGTTTTCCAAATTTGCTGGCATATTGAGTGTAGCACTTTTACTGCATCGTCTTTTAGGATTTTGAATAGCTCAGCTGGAATGCTGTCACCTCCACTAGCTTTGTTGTTGCTAAGACCTCCTAAGGCCCTTTTGACTTCACATTCCAGGATGTCTGGCTCAAGGTCAGTGACCATCCCATCATGGTTATCAGGGATGTTAAGCTCTTTCTTGTATAGTTCTTCTGTGTAATCTTGCCACCGCTTCTTAATCTCCTCTGCCTCTGTTAGGTCCCTGCCATTGTGGTCCTTTATCATGCCCATCTTTGCATGAAACGTTCCCTTCATATCTCCAATTTTCTTGAAGAGATCTCTGGTCCTCCCTATTCTATTGTTTTCTTCTATTTCTTTGCACTGTTCATTTAAGAAGGCATTCTTATCTCTTCTAGCTGTTCTCTGGAATTCTGCATTCAATTGTTTGTATCTTTCTCTTTCTCCCTTGCCTTTCGCTTCCCTTCTTTCCTCAGCTATTTGTAAAGCTTCCTCAGACAGCCATTTTGCTTTCTTGCATTTCTTTTTCTTTGGGGGGGCGGGGGCGGTTAGATGCAATCTCTTGTACATAGTTCAATCTCTTATGCATAGTTCATAGTTCACTCTGTCTATCAGATCTAATTCCTTAACTCTATTTGTCACCTCTACTGTATATTCATCAGGGATATGATTTAGGCCATACCTGCGTGGCCTAGTGCTTTTCCCTACTTTCTTCAACTTAAGCCTAAATTTTGCCACCAGAAGCTCATGATCTGAGCCACAGTCAGCTCCTGGTCTAGTTTTTACTGACTGTATAGAGCTTCTCCATCTTTGGCTGCAGAGCACATAGTCAATCTGGTTTCTGTGTTGACCGTCTGGTGATGTCCATGTGTAGAGTCGTCTCTTGGGTTGTTGGAAAAGAGTGTTTGCTATGACCATCGTATTCTCTTGACAAAATTCTACCAGCCTGTGCCCTGCTTCGTTTTGTACTCCAAGGCCAAACTTGCCTGTTATTCCAGTTATCTTTTGGTTTCCTACTTTAGCATTCCAATCCCCCATGATGATAAGGACGTCATTTTTTGGAGTTAATTCTAGAAGGTGTTGCAGGCCTTTACAGTGTCTCAGGGTGGCGATAGCATAAATGAGTAAGACACAGCATCACAATAATGTATAAAATCAACATTAATACAATACTAACTTTTTAAAAGCTGGGAAAATAAAAAGGGTTTGGCCTGGAGCTGAAACGAAAGAAGCGTCGGTGCCAGGGATGCCTCTCCAGGGACCCCATTCCATGGCTGGGGCCACTGCAGAGAAGGCCCTTCCCTGGGTAGTCACTCTTCTGATCTCCTTCAACGGGGGCTCCCGAAGAAGCACCCCCCCTGCAGATCTTAGGGGCAGGCATATATGGAAGGCGGCGCTCGCCTGGACACGGGGAGGACTCTGCTTCTGCCCACATTCCTGCTTACATCACCAGCAGCACGGAGCAGTCTGGACTAGGCCCCAACCTGAAAGCAAGGTCAGAGCTGGGCTCGCCTCCCTCACTGGGCGGCTCGTGCCAGCCACCCGCGTGGGCCTCCCTGGCGAGGCACCGCTGCAGAATGCTTGGCCCTTCCAGCACTGCTTCTTGCAGGAGACCTGAGGAAAGGCCAACGTGCCGCCTCTCTCCATTGTGGCGACGTGCAGGGTGGCCTCTTTTACGCAGAACATTCCTGTGTTTGGAGACAGGCCTGGTGCTAAGGGTAAGCAGAACTGGGCACCTGCTGTGGGCTCGCACCCCAAGGGGGCCCAGGGACAAGGGCCTGCCAGAGTTGTCCCTGCATGTTCTCCCTGCAGCCTGCTTGCTCGCCTGCCTCTGGCTCTGGGGGAGGAGAGGTGGTGGTGGAGAGAAGGAGGGCAGGAGCTGCTGTGGCCTCTTTGCCCACGGGGGCTCTGCCAGCCCTGCCAGCCAGCAGTAGCCCTGGCAAGGCAGAGGAGGAGAAGCCAGAGTAGCTGGTGGCCGAGGCAATGCGAAGGCAGACCCACAGAGAGAGGGCCATGGAAGAGGTCTTCCTTGACCCCACGCCTGGGCGGCAGCATGTTGGAAGAGAGCCTCCATCAGGAGTTGTCTCCTGTTCAAAAGGCTGTCAAAAAGTTTCACCTTGAATGCCTCTAGTCCCCCCACCTCTCTGGGCAGCTGGTTCCACCGCCGTATTGTTCTGACCGTGAGGAAGCTTTTTGTGATGTCCAGCCTGAATCAGGGTTGTCGCAACTTGAATTGTTTATTCTGTTGTCCTACACTCCGGCATCAGCAAGAAGAGATCTTGACCTTCCTCTTTGTGTCCGATCTAGCACTCAATTTTGGATCCAGTGTGGCGTAGTGGTGAAGAGCGTGGCACTGGGACTCAGAGGATCCGGGTTCTAGTCCCTGCTCGGCCATGGAGCCAAGTGGGTGACTCTGGGCCAGTCACAGACTCTCAGCCCAACCTACCTCACAGAGTTGTTGTTGTGGGGATAAGATGGAGGAGGAGAATGATGTAAGCTGCCTTGAGCCCTTCGTAGGAAAAAGGCAGGATATAAATCGCAATATAAAATAAATAAATAATCAATCCACTTTATAGTTCTTCTATGTAGTCCACGTTTTGCTAATTTGCTTATCAGAATGTCGTGGGGCACTATGTCGGAAGCTCTGCTAAAGTCAAGGTAGATTGTGGCCACAGGGTTCCCTCTGTCCCTTTGGAAAGTTACCCAGTCAACAAATGAGATTAAATTAGTCTGACAGGATTTATTCTTGATAAATCCATGTTGTCTTTTATTAATCACTGCATTTTCTTTGAAATGGGTGCAGATTTCAAAATTTTTTGATATTTTTGTTGGTCTTTCTGACAGTCCAGGGTATTTGCAAAACTCTTCCAGCACCATGTTTCAAACACTTCAATTTTCTTCCTGTCCACTTTCTTATCCATACCAAGTGATCAGGACTGCAGTAGTATGGCTGATCTCGAACTTGATCCTCGGTGAAACCTCTTTAGTCTCAGTCTTCTAATTTCTTGGCTGCAGTCTCCCTTTGAATTGATGAATGAGCCAAGGAAAGGAAATGTTCCACAATCTCCATTTCTTCATTGTTGACAGTAAGGTTCTGTCATCCTCTGATTTGCTGTGGTTTAGGAGCCTGCTAAAAAGCCATCTCTTCACCCAGGTCTTCTGTGACTGGTTGTGCTATTCAGCTTGCTCATGAGCTATGGAATCCTAGAATCGTAGAGTTGGAAGGGGCGCAGAAGGCCCCTGGAATGATGCCCCTGCCCCATGCAGGCTCCAGCGTGGCTGTCCAGCTGCCTCTTAGACGTCTCCAGGATGGGAGAGCCCACCCCCTCCCATGGAAATTCATTAAGACTCCTTGAGAATTTGTTATGAATGTTTTTACGAACACTTCCTGCAAAAGTCTTGCATTTATTACAATGTATTTTGTGTTCTTTATATATTGTAGTCATTGTTTGCCAGCTGATTAGACATATTCTTCAGCTATGGTAAATATTCCATGTACAGCTTATACATGAATGGACAGTAGAAACATGGACTTAAAGTATGGATTTAATTTGGTCAAGCATTCAATACTGCCTGACCATGAAACTCAAAAGGAAATCCAAGCATCGCATGAAATTTGTGCGTGCGTGCGTGCCCACGTGCGTGCGCGTCTTAAGAGACCTTTCAGAACTTTCTATTACATCTGAGTCACGACCTGATGAAAGATTGAAGGTCCTGGACATGTTTAGCCTGGAGAAAGATTGGGCTGGTGGAATGGAATGAAGAACATGACGACATCTTTCAAATAAATAGAAAGAAGCTTTTACACGGGATTGTAACACTTCTCCAGTGGCCTCATATGTGCGGTATTTTATTTTGTAGTCTTTCAGATCCCAAAATTGGAGCCCTGTAAATAACTCCAGAATCACCACTTTGCCAGTTGCGTTGATTTCTACTTCCCCATTTGCCTCCCCCACTCTTGCTGCCCCCCCCCTCCAAAACTGTTCTTAGTGCAAAACCCTCACAACACTTCCAGAAGGTCTTGTGCCTGGTTCGGGTGTTCATGTACCGCACCAGTGATGGGCAAATGAGAGAAGCTTGAGCCTACTGAAATCCTGCATGTCTCACTTCTAAAGTCATTTCTTCTGGCTCCTCTGTCTTCCAGTTTGCATGGGAGAAGTGGCACATTTCCCAAAAGGTGTACATTTTCTGCAAAAACAATGATACTTCAAATGCACATTTTGTGACTGTGAATACGAGTTTGAGAATTTGCGAACATTTTCAGCAAACGCGCACTCTTGTTCCCATTCAGGGTTGGAAAGGGATATTCTTCCATGGGGTGTGAACTGAAATTCTCATAATCCTACTGTTGACATCATGCCCGTGGTCCTGAGCTGCCCAGATGCATCTAGTTGGCAGTGGGAAACAGAATGCATTTTTAAATATTTTTAAATATTGGATATGTTTTTGTATTGTGAGCCGCCCCGAGGCTGCTGCAAGGGGCAGCATATAAATATTTAAATAAAATAAATAAATAAATAAATAAATAAATAAATGCTTGGTTAGATGGACTCTTTGAATGCAGTCCTATGACCTCCAGACACTGTCTTGGGGGCCACAGGATGTTTTGGAGTCCCAGCACGGAGGTCCTCCAAACTTAGTGGTTCATGTCTAGAGACCAAGATTCCACTCATACTTGATGTGCAAAGAACCGTGTGAGCCCCTTCTCTTGGAGAGGAAACGCAGCTTAGAGGGGAGAATGGGATGTGCTGAAGGGAGGAGGCTTGGAGCAGCCTCCCTGTGCTACTTTGCATGACCTCCTCAGGCCGCCCCACCCACGCTCCCTGCTGCTTTCTTCCAATGGCCCAAAGCTGCCACCCAGAGGAGATGCATGATGTGAGGTGTGGCAGCAGTTGAGCCTGCCATGGCCATGCCTTGCTCCATGCACAGGATGCACATGATCAACCCAGTGTGGTGAGGGTGCTGGTGGGGGGTGGGGGGTAGACTGCAACCTTCGACGGATGCACTCACTGCTGCGAGAGCCAGTGTGGCGCAGTGGTTAAGAGCATGGGACTGGGACTCAGGTGATCTGGGTTCTAGTCCCCACTCAGCCGTGGAGCCAACTGGGTGATTCTGGGCCAGTCACAGACTCTCAGCCCAGCCTCCCTCACAGGGTTGCTGTTATGGGGATAAGATGGAGGAGGAGAATGATGTAAGCTGCCTTGAGCCCTTTGTTGGAAAAAGGCAGGCTATAAATCGCAATATAAATGCACTGCAGAAATGCTCGCTGTTGCTGCATGCCGTCAAGTCATCCCTGCGAAGCAGTCGCTCCAAGGGGCTGTCCCTGACAGCCTGCTGACCTCTTGCAAAGTCCAGGCTGTGGCTTCTTGATGGAAGTGGTCCATCTCGCATGTGGCTCTCTCGCCTCCTCCTCTTCCGTGGACTTTACCTGGTGTGACTGTTTTCTCCAATGAGTCCCAAAGTATTCATCTTCACTATTTTTGCTTCCAGGACATGTCCTGCTTTGATTTGATCAAGGACCCAAGTGCTGGTCCTTCTGTCAGTCCAGGGAATCGCCAAGGCTCCCCTCCAGCACGTCGAACGCATCCAGTCTCTTTCTGCCTGCGCCCTCCCAGGCGTGCGAATGCCCTTGGGCCTCCGCGTCCAGTGAAACGGCCTCACATTGAATGATCTCTTCGAGTTCCTTCACTGCTGCCCTTCCAAGTCTCCGTCTTCTTTTCTTTTCTTTGCAGCACTGCCTGTGTGGAGGGCTGCAAAATTGTTCACAGGTTAGCTGACTAGGAAGGCCTCAGCAGTTCTAGGCAGCCTATAAATATATGGATAAATACACAAAAAACATAAATTTCTGTTCCTTCACTGTTGACATTCCAGCTTTATGAGTTTTGCTTTCTTGATGTTCAGCTGCAGTCCTGCTTTTGCACTTTCTTCTGTCACTTTCATCAGGAATCATTTCAATTTGTTGCTGCTTTCTGCGAGAAAGATGATTTCACCCACATATCCTAAATTGTTGATGTATCTTCTGCCAATTTTCATTCCTCCTTCCTCTGATCCTAATGCAGCTTTCCTTGCAGTATGGTCTGCATACAGTTTGAACAGGTAGGGAGAGAAAAACACCCTTGTCTGATGCCTTTTCCTGAGGGAAACAATCCTGTTTCCCCATATTCTGAGCTGACAATACCTTCTTGTCTACAAAAGTAGGATACACATCATGGCTTCGTGCTGAGGCAACCTCATTTGTTTCAGGACCACCCAGAGCTTCCCATGATCCACACACTCAACGGTTTTGCTGTGGTCTATGAAGCAGCGACTGTTCTTCTCCTGGAATTATTTGGTGCACTCCAGCAGCCAATGCCCATGTTTCCCTTTTTTTGTTGAAACTCCTTGAGCATCCTTCACTCACATGGGAAATTCATGCAATGGTTCTCTGGTTGCTGCGTCTGCTTTATCGGGGATTGGAATTGAGCATTTTCAGTTGTGTGTCATTGTTTTGTTTCCCATAGTTGCTGGTATTTTGTTAGGACTTAAACCGATTCAGGCCCTGTCGCTTGGGACAGTCCTCTGCTCTGGGTGCCTGTGCCTTTCAAGCACTTTCAGAGCAGCTTCCGTGTTACTTCCCTTCCTACTGTTGCAGGCTCTTCCTTGTGGGATTCCTCCTCGAACAAGGCTGTAATCAGTTTATCTTTTTGTGCAGTTCTTTCTTATTGAGTCATCACCTTCTCTTTGTTTTGCACCGATCAGGTAGCATGTGCCCCACTTGGCCTTTCAGGGTTGAATTTCCTTTGGATTGCTTGGATCTGGAAGAGGCGCCTTGTTTTTCTCTCTCGTGCCGTTCTCCTCCGCTCCTAGCCATTGCAATGGATCATTTTGTCCCTCCGTGACAGCCAGGGCAGGACGCCACTGCATCAGCCTGTAATTTTTCAGGTTTGCCACTTGGATGACAAGAGGAAGAATCTTTTGCCTGAGTCGTTCCCAATGTGGTGTCCTTCAGATGTGTCTGGACTACAATTTCCATCACTTGCAATGCTGGGAATTATAGTCCCAATGCACGTGAAGGGCACCGGGTTGGGGAAGGCTGTTTTCTCTCAATGAGAACCAAGGTTCATCCTCATCAGAAACTATCGAGAACAGCGCTTAAATGTTGCAACCCTTAGGGCTAATCATGAGAGTTTGCAACCCAGAATGGGGGTAGCGGAAAGATGCCAAGGGGGTGATCTGAAGAGCATCTTCAGATAGAGGGGTGGGAGCTGCTTCCGCATGGCACAGAGGAGGATGCTTTTGGTTGGTTGCTGCGGCAGGTTAAAGGGCAAAGTGGAAGGGGAAAGCACCCCAATGTGCATCAAGAGGACACACAAGGAGTGGGGCACCTACCTTGAGATTCCATCCTGCAGGCTAGAGCCAGGGAGCTCCTCCGGGCGTCTTTAGCAGAAGCAAATGGGAGGCTGATGCAAGCAGAAAGCACGGGGATGCGCAGCATTTTAGCTGGAATTCACACGTGGGATGTAGCGATGAATATTTCATTCCATTTCGTTCATCTGTGTCAAGAAATGCCCAAATTTATTCTTCTCATTAATTTCATTTCTTTATCTTACAATAGCCAAAGCTCTCTGGGCGGTTTATATAGATTAAAAGCCTAAAACACAACATAATCACATAATATAAAACCAACATGCAAAATATAACAGTATTAAACAATCAACAGTAAATCTGAGAACCCATTAAAAAACCTTATATGCTGTCAAATGCCTGGAAACAGAGGAAAGTCTTCAACTAGCTAATTAGCAGAAAGATGCTAATGTTGGCACCAGGCAAACATAGCCAGGGGTTTCCACTGAAAAGGCCCTTTCACGAGAGGCATCCTGGACAAGGGTCTGAGATGAGGGGCATGAATGGGATGGATAGAACTTGAGAGGTCTTTCAACACAACGCACACAATGTGGCAAGAGGGGCTTCGGGGCCTAGCCATTAAGGACTGACTGGGAATCTCTGTGCTGAATTAGGGCACTGCCTCTTTCCTCTGTCATGCTCCTCATCGTAATCAGCTACATGGAGAGTAAGCACAACAGGGTCATCTCCATGTGTGGAATAGTCACAGCTACTGCAGATGGGCAAGGATTTCATTTTCATTTATTTTAAATAACAATGGTTCGTAGCCACGGCTTTCTCTGTAACTGGAATGGCACAAACTGGAGATTTTTTAAAAATCCAAATGCAGGCGTGAGCCAGCGTATAAATTTATCCATCCCTGGATGCAGTCATTCCAGCAGGCCTAGAAGGTTTGCCATCTGACTGCTTAGTGGGCTGGCCTGTAGAAGGTGTATCAGGAAGAACCTAGCCGGATGCAGAAGCAACCTTGGTCAAATTTCAATTCTGAGGGATTTAAGGTTTAAGGGAAGACCCAGCTTGCATGGTGCCAACTTCTCCAACTGGTACCTTTCAACGCAACTCGCATAATTCCATTAATTCCCAGCTGGAGTTGCCTGAGGCATCAGGCTAGCTGGGAAAGAGATAGCAGGAAAGGATGGGAGCATCCAAGGAAGGAAGGGAGGTGGCTAAGAAAGCGCAGTGGAAATCTGCAGACTCGCTTTTGCAGGCAGGCAAGTAGCTTGAACACTTTGCTTTGGATTGCTTCATTATGCCGTTTGCAAGGCAGGAAAGATGCCGAAGGGGTTTCCCAGGACTGCCTTCTGCACAGTGCTTGCCAGCGTTCGCTTGGGCATCACTGCCGTTGTTGGCGAAAGGTCCTCTCCCAGTGTCGCCTTCAAGCAGGTGCCCTGCAGGACTTTCTCCATCTCCGTCACCATTACAGATATGTTTCTCTTCTGCTTAAACCTGAATTGGGTGGGTGCCTCTTAGTCTGGTGTCTCTGCCCTGACCCTGCTAAGGGAAAAGCCTGGAGGGACAGTCTGCCCTCTTGGCAGCGCTGTTCTGGCTTCTCACGATCTGAACCCCCTCACAATGCCATGGGTAAGGCTAAACCTTTTCCATGTTCCAGTTTGAAGACATTGAAATTGTGAAAGATTTCGCATCCCTCGGCTCAGCCACCGTCACTGAAGATGGCAACCAAAAAACACAAAGAAGACTGAGACTTGGAAGGGCAGCAATGAAGGAACTAGAAAAGACTGTCAAGTGTAAGGATGTGTTACCATAGAACAAGGCCAAGATCATCCACGCCATTGTATTCCCAGTCACCGTGTATGGATGGGAAGAAAATGGATGCATTCAAGGCATGGTGTTGGAGGAGAACTTTGCAAATACTCTGCCTGGACCAACAGAAAGATGAGCAGGGGAGTTTTAGATTAAATCAAGCTAGAACTTTCTTTGGAAGCAAAAATGATAGAACTGAGTCTGTCATACTTTGGGTGCATCCTGAGAAAGCAAGAATCACTGGAGAACACAGTTGTGCTAAGGAAAGCTGAAGCATTATGGACTGATTGCATAAAGGAAGCCAGGCTTCCAAGCGCTGACAGGGCTCAGCCTCTGTCTGTAGCAAAGGTCTACAGTTGCAGGAACTTATCAAGGGCACCTGCTACCAAGTCACACCACGGCTCCCTTCCCTGAGTATCGCTGATGGTGGCTGCTCACCAGGGTTCCAACCAGAGGTCCCTCCCAGCTCTAGCTGGACAGCCCAGTGATCAAAAGCAAAGCTGGGGCTCCACCTGTGCCATGCCAAAACCCAGCTTGTGCACACTGCTGTTTCTGTTTTCACCATGGCTGCTTTTGCATCTTTCCTGACACTAAAGTAGGACTTGCATGTCGGCAGTACAGGAAAAGGGTTCCCACTACAAATCAGCCTTGGTATTGGACTTGGAAGCAGAATTATTTTTGCAAAGCTCAGAAAATAGCTCAGTTAAACCTTGCTCCAAGCCTTGACAGTATGTCATGGGGACGGAAGTATTTGATCCATCACATAGGCTTGTGGCAGGTAAAAGAGCAGCAAGAAAGGCACATCTATGGAAGGGGGGCAGGATTTGGAGGTGGGAGGAAGGCTTACATTCCTCTTCCTCTTGGGCTTTCATTCTGAGACGGAGAAAGTTTGGGCAGCCACTTTCAGCTCACTGAGTTCCGTATTTCTGAGCAGAGAAGTATACATTTCATCACCCTCACTTGTTCCCACTGGTGGAAGGGTTTGCACTGAGTTCTCCTATTCTACAGAGCCGGCCCCCATTTCTCCACTTGGACCATCAAGGATCATGACCAGGACAGGCCCATTCCCACTGCTGCTTGTTGGTCTCATCCTGAAAACCCTCTCCATCCCTGCAAGTCCGAGTTGCTGAAGGAGCTGTGGGAGCGACCTTTGGTGGACCTGCCCCATAAGAAGAACAGTGTCCCTTCCCAAGCCCCACGGGAACCAAGACTGGTGCCTGCAGTTGGCAGCACGCTGTGACGAAGTTCTCTGCAGTCCCTCCCTCCTCGGTTTGCAGGCACCCTCTTGTGCTTGGCCCCGTCAAGTGAGCCAAGCCAACGGGGGTCTGCAAGTTCCCGCGCGGCTCCAGTCGCACAGCCAGCCACCTCCTTCCATGTCATGCCCAGCGCAAGCCAGGGCTGCCGGCCATGCGTGCAAGAGGGACGCCACACCCACTGCAGTCACGTGGGGTGTGATGCCTGGCGAGGGATGCTCCACACACGTCCAGGATGTCAGACTCATGGTCCCAAAAAGAGTCCAATGAGCCAAAGCCAGGGATTCCAGTTGACTCCCACTTCCAGAAAGGATTCCTCACACATCCCTAAGTTGGCCAAGTCGTGATGAGCCGCTGCCCATCTTTTCAGCTGTGCAAGATGCTGGTGGGAGAATGCAGGTGGGGGAATGTTTGAGCCAGTAAGCCAGCTGTCCCTAATCTTGTGCCCCCGAATGCTCTGGATCACAACTCTCAGCTATCATTATACATATTTATTGCTGTTTAGTCACAAAGTTGCACCCAAGTCTTCATGACCCAATGGACCACAGCACCCCAGGGCCCCCGTCCTCCACTGTTTCCTGGAGTTCACCCAATCCATGCTCATGACATCAGTGACACAACTTAACCATCTCATCCTCTGCCATTTCCTTCTCCTTTTGCCTTCCATCGTTCCCATCATCAAGGTCTTTTCCAATGAGTTCCTCCTTCTCATTAGGTGGCCAAAGTATTGGAGCTTCAGCTTCAGTATCCGGCCTTCTGAAGAGCAGTCAGGGTTGATCTCCTCTAGGACTGACCGGTTTGATTGCCTTGCGGTCCAAGGGCCTCCCAGGAGTCTCCGCCAGCACCACAACTCAAAGGCCTCAATCCTTCGGCGCTCAGCCTTCCTTATGGTCCAGCTTTCACAGCCATACATTGTGAAATATATATATATTTCACACATACATATGACCTTTTGCTATATTGGCTGTAGAAGCTGAGAGGAACTGGAATGCAAAGCATCTGGCAGGCACCAAAGCGCAGTTATTTTTTGAAATACATACTTCTCTGAATACGATTGTTCTCTAGTCAAAACAATGAGTACAAAATACATATGTCAGAAAAGCATGAACACAGAAATACACGCATTAGTGGAAACAATATTTGCAATTGCATTCTAATAGGAGAATTTGGAGGAATGGGAAATTGAAAGCAACATTAACAGATTCATCCAGCCCTAAGCAGCTGAATGCGGTCAAATGCAGCTGGTGCCCTGTAAGAAGACAGTTGACAGCTGACTCACCCAGTTCCTGCATCTGCCAGGAAGAGCTGGGATCAATAATGGAGAGCAATGATCTTTGTGTAACGTTAAATAAATCTGCCCAAATTGGAGGGCTGGCTTAGCCGAGGGCTGCAGGGAGCCAGGGTCACACCCATCCATCACGTTTTTAACCATTTCTAAGTAGTATCTATGCTTCTTTCCTGAGCAGTGGACGTGTCTGCCTGGCCCTTTGCTGAACCTGCACCAGAGTTTCTCAGCCGCTCAGGCATAAAGCAGAAAACTGGAGTGAAATGAGGAACTCACGGCCCGGCTTGGCTCGTTGAATCGTTGTGCATGCAAGAGGCCTTCCCGCAACCCTGAAGCTGAACACCTAGTGACTTGGGCACCCCGGGCTGCCGCCGCCGGCGGGAGGGGAATCTTTGCAATCTCGGAAGCCTTGAAAACTTTACAAGCTGTGTGAAGCCTTGGAAAGAGGCTACCCCTCACCAGCCTGCCCTCTCATAGGTAGACACGAGTCACAGAATGGCCCGGACTGGATCTGGCCAGCTGGCCGTCAGGATGAATCTGTCCTTCGTCTCGAGCAAGCAGCAAACCTGACCGCATGGGCCATCCCTCCGGGACGCAGTGCTTGTCCCCAGAACCCACGAATGGCCCAGACTGGTGAACCGGGAGAAGCCTTCTTTGGGGGACGCCACAGGGCCTTGGTGGTGGTGAATGTCCATTGTCGAGGGGGCTCTGCCTTCTCCTACCCTGACCCTCATCCCGAGTGTCTTGGCCTGGAGTTTTGCACCAGAGAAAGCCCAAACAATGCAGGTGTAAACCCTCTGCTGTAAGGTGCCCACTGTTCTCCTGAGCTAATACATTATAATGATATCCACACATGACAGGAAGAGAAATTAAATATTGACGCCTTTATTTGCATGATGGAAATCACACTGCCTGTATCCAAAGAAAAAATAATGGTTGCGATTTTGGCATCCCATAGGGATGGATGGCTCTGTCAATCATGTGCTTGCTTAGATTGCTTAGATCTTGTTTAGGTCGAGCTCATGCTGTTCCATTTCCATGTCTGTCTGTAATTTTAAAAAATGCACGGAAATTCATGCATTGCTCTGCATGCGCCCCCTTTTGCGAGTGCTTCCCCTGCTGGAATGCAGTGCCGCCTGCATGCTTCTCAAATACAGGCATTTTGTGCACACTCCCCTCTTATATGTACATTTTTGTGCGTATTTCTTTTCTTGATGACCTGCATCAAAAAGTTAATAAAAGGCAGATTTTTTTATGCAGCTCTGTTTTGTCCTGCATATAAGCTCTGGAGGTATGATCTGGGTAAATCTTTTTAAAAATCACTTGATAGAACAAATTTTTCACTCATCTTTAGTATTCAGGTTTTGGATAGAAATGTCTGGGTTAACTTTAGCAGCCTGGGAATGAAGCCCAGTTTCTGGAGCATAAAATAGGCCTTTGGGCTGCTTGCAAGAAGCCATCTAAAGAAACCATGTCCATCTACCCTCCAGATCGCACCAAGTCTGCAGAAAAGCACAATTCCAAGTATATTGGGAAGATCCACAGATAGGAAGTTTGAGAGGGGGAGCAGGATAAATCAGGAGCCGTAATTTGAACGGAGCTTCTGACTCCAGCTTGGTTCACAGCAGACATAGTCCACCCATTTGGGATGTCAAAGCACGCCATGGGTAGCACGGACCAGAAAATGGAAGGAGGAAGGAGAGTGCCCTGACAGAGGAATGATGAGGAGGCGGGAGACCTCAAGCATGGGGCGCTTGCCTCCATAGCACCGCAATGCCTGGCTTAAATCAAGAGCAACAAAAAGGGCTTCTTTCAGCATGTAAATAGGAAGAACAAGGGGAGACAAGTGGTGGGACCACTAAATAAGGAGGAAGGAGATCCAGTGACTGACATGAGGGAACAGGCACAGATGCTAAATGACTATTTTGCGTCTGTGTTCTCCCCAAAGCAGGACGGGGGAGATCTGCATGGGAGATTAGATGAGGCCAGGGACTTAGGGGCCCAGATTAGAGTCACCCCCCTTGAAGTCAAGGGGCTCCTCAGGGCATTGGATGTTACAAAGGCGCCAGGTCCTGACGGGTTACACCCGAGAGTACTTAGAGAGCTGGCAGGGGTTCTCTCATGCCTACTGGCCTCCATTTTTGAGGCCTCGTGGAGAACGGGTGAAGTCCCAGAGAACTGGAGGGTGGCATCGGTGGTCCCAAGTTTCAAAAAGGGTAGTAGGAAGGACATGGGGAATTATAGACCGGTTAGCCTTACGTCCATTGTAGAAAAAACAATGGAAAGGCTCATAATAGAGAGAGATCTAGTGATGCTAGATAGGGAAGGGAGGCTGACAGCCACACAACACGGCTTCCGCAGAAACAGGTCCTGCCAGACAAACCTTGTGGAATTCCATGCAAGGTTTTGAGATGGCTAGATGGAAGGGATGCAGTGGATGTGGTATACCTGGATTTCAGCAAGGCCTTTGACAAAGTGCCCCATGATATCCTGGTGGAGAAACTGAGGAGTTTTGGGATAGACCAAAGCACTGTCCGGTGGATTAGGGCATGGTTGACTGACCGAAAGCAGAGATAATAGACCATTCATGGGGAATCATCGGGATGGCAGCCAGTGACAAGCGGGGTCCCCCAGGGCTCTGTCCTGGGGCCGATTCTGTTTAATCTTTTCATCAGTGACATGGAAGAAGGGGTGAACAGTCTGCTGATCAAATTCGCAGACAATACTAAAACGGGAGCAGTGACCACAACTGAGGAGCAGGTACTCCAGATCCAAAAGGATCTGGACAGACTATGGAAGTGGACGATGGAATAGGATGGCGTTCAATGTGGGTAAGTGCAAAGCCTTGCACTTGGGGCATAGGAATAGCTGTCATAAGTACAGGTTAGGTGACAAGTGGCTGGAGAGCAGCACTTGTGAAAGAGACCTCGGGGTACTGGTTGACTGCAGGCTAAACATGAGTCAGCTGTGTGATGGGGTGGTCAAGAGGGCGAATGCCACCCTTGGTTGCATAGCCAGAAGTGTGGCTTCTTGATCGAGATTAGTATTACTGCCACTCTATACAACTCTGGTGCCCCCACAACTAGAGTATTGTGCTCAGTTTTGGGTCCCTCATTACAGAAAGGATATAGCCAGGTTGGAGTCAGTGCAGTGTAGGGCCACAAGGATGGTGGCTGGTTTGCAGGGGATGCTGTATGAGGCGAGACTGAGGGAACTGGGTCTCTTCAGCCTGGAGAAGAGGATACTCCGAGGGGATATGTTGGCGACATACAGGTATGTGAGGAAGTGTCACATGGAGGTGGGTAGAGACCTGTTCTCCCCTGCAGAGGAAGGCAGGACGGCTCCAACTGAGCAAAGCTCAAGGAACCCAGGTTCCATTTGGATGCCAGGAAGCACTTCCTGACAGTTGGGACCCCCAGGGTGTGGAATGGGCTTCTACGGGAGGTCGTTGAGGCCCCATCGGTGAGGGTGTTCAAAGACAGGCTGGACATGCACATGGTGGGCATGTCGTGAGTGGAGCCGGCTGGAGCCGGGGGTCAGACTAGATGGCCCGGGAGACCCCTTCTGACTCGCTCTGTTTCTATGTTTCTATGTTAATTGCAGAAAGACTCCAAAGGCTGATGCCTTGGAAAAGGAGCAGGTTAACAGCCTGGTGTGAAGGAACCGCTGGCTGGGTATGAATGCATTGGTTGGACTGGCAAATTAGGGCCTTGAAGAGCTCCAAGAAGCCATTTTCCAGCAGACACTGCAGGTCACCTAAGGACCTTTGCTCCCTTTTGGATCAATGGACTCTCCCCGGCCTCTGTGTCTCCTCTGGAGTGCATCACACATTCAAGGCAAACCCTCTGGCCTTCCCGAGTTGCTGCTCTGGCAGTCCCGGCTTCAAGGAGCTCCGGGCTGGCAAGTCCCGGCTTGGCTTCAGCACTGGTTCTGGCTCAGAGGCCTTTCCGCCTCCAGCAATGCTCTTCCCGAGCCAGCCTCCTCTCCGCCTTTCGTGTCAGAGACGTGGCTGTCACTCAGAATCGGGATCGAGGCTCGAGGTGGCTGGCAGCAAGGGAAGAGAGCTCTCCGATCCCGGCTCACACACCAGTTGTGGCAAACATCTGCCAAGTTCCGTGCACATTTTTAGAGTCCTGCTCATCCGAGGCATCTGAAGAGCTTTTGAGGGTTATTTTGATGTGTCCTTATTTCTGAGGTGTTTGCCTGTGAGTAGGACCAAGCCCAGACACTTCTTACCAAGGCCAACCTGCACTGTGAGCCTCACCCCTGCCTAAGAGGCACGCGCAGCCAGCGACTTCTCCTGAGAGCATGCAGCGCTGAGGCTGCAGTGCCTGCCCCCCCCCTGTACGGGGGGAGCATTTTGCACCGCGGGGCCTGAAAATGCGCAGGGGTCTTTGGTGCTTGCACAGATGGCAGCTGCAGCTGTGCTTTGCCAATGCAGAAGAATCGCAGGCATAATGGAAATGTGAGGCTAGCACAAAATAAATTGAGCTTAATACCAAAATAAATAACCCAGGGGCTGCTGCATTGATTGGATTATTCATTTCCCTCTCTAACCCAATCAAAAAAGCCCATTTCTTTATGGAAATGAAGTGTCTGTTGCAGCCAATATGCGAAGCTGTGGGGCTCCGTGGAGCCCTCTCCAAGGGGGAGTGTGGCACGGAACCCGGTGGCGCCCATGGCCCACTCTCTGCCATGCCAGCCCTGACCACTGGGGCCCCCTGCGGGGAGGCCAGGCGCTGTCCCCAGACATCCGTGCGTGCGCAACACAAGCACACTCCACGCAGCCCCCCATCAGGTCTCCAGCAGCCGAGCTGCAGTGTGAGCGTGTGGTGGTGGGGAAGGGGAGGGGGCAAGGGAGCCGTACTCCCTCTGCTCTGAAAAGCGGGCCGGGCCGGGGCAGCTGTGAGGAGCCCCTGCAGAAAGCTGCCTGTGATCAGAGCTGGGGAGCAGCCGCTGCCCTCATTCCTGACAGCCGTGTCCCATGCAGGCAGCGTGGCTGCTTCCTGCCCCATCGGAGAGGAGTAATGATAACGATAACGGTAATTATTATTTTGGGCAGGACTGGGCACTGCAGGCTGTATGGGAGCGCTGTGCGAAGCACGCAGTGTTCACACGCATGCAATTTCTGCAACTTGCATGCATGGTCTGAAATAGGACGGAGCCAGCCTGCAGAGGATCCTTGTGCACAATCGAACTGGCGAGCCACACAAATTGCATCTGCGCACACCCGGCAGTTTGGAGCACGATTGCGCTCAGGACATTGGACGGGGCCTGCTTGCATGTTCTGCGAGCAAAGCAAAAATGCTCATGTGCCTCTAAGGAGGAGTTTCTGCCTGTTCTTTTCAGACCCCCGGGAAGCTGCCTGGAAATACCAGCGCATTAAAAGTACAGGCTGAATCCTATCGTCTGCCCTCAGCTCCTCCGTGCGCACCGTCCTGAAGCCTCGCCGTTCTCCTTTGCCGCCATCCCCGGCAGTCGTGCGAACGTGTGGCCTTGGACGGCTGATGAGTATTCTGGGGAGCCAGCACAGCCCGCATCGTTAGCACAACACCGCTAACCCGTTTAGGCTAATGGAGCAGCATGGAACGCATCAGTGCCGGCCGCGCTCTGTGGGAGCGCGATGGCTCTCATGGGCGGCTGCCTCTTAGGGCTGAGGATGGATGAGGGCCAATTGGGGGAAGAGCATTTATCTCGGCATTTTGCAATAAAGAGCAATCACGTGTGGGCTTGGAATGGCAGCGGGCGCAGAGAAGCGCTTGATGAATAGATAATGAAAGCTCAAATCTCCGTGTATTCAGTTGTTTAAGGAAAATTGCAAGTGGCTCTCAAGGAACCAGTGGCGTGGTTTTCAGTGGCGACAGAGGAGCTGCTCTGGGGTGCCATGTGGGCACAAACAGCTGGCTGGGGGCAGGAAGGAGCCCCCAAAAGGCACCCTGCTGGAAGCAATTCAGCTGAGTCCCTGCAGTGCCCAGCCCCCTGCAGAAGCAATTCCCGAGCTCTCGAGGAAGGCGAGGACCTTCTCCTCCTCGGCCCCTGGAGAGAAAGAGGGGCAGAGGCTGCTGCGGTCAGGCCTCTTGCTTAATACAGTTCGGGGTCCCAGTCAGGCAGCTCTGCCTTCTTCCAGGGTGTCCCAAGCCACGGACAGAGCCAGTAGCCTGTGGACCACCCTGAGCAGCCTCTCAGCCACTCCCCAGCCGTTCTCCTGGCCTGACTATTGCACAAAGGGGGCCGGGTGACGCCCCGCAGAGAAGCCCACCCTCCTCTGCCCAGAACCGGTCCTGGGCAGCCACTGGGATGCTCAGAGGCTCCTGTTGGCTCCAGGCAGGGATCCTCTTCCGGGGGACCTGCTGGGCAGGGCTGCAGGCAGTGCGTGCGGGTCTGTGCATGTGGACCCCGCGCGCTGGGATGCGTGCGAGAGTTGGGTGTGCTGCTGCCTTGGCCTCTTTTGGCTCTGGGCTTACCCAGGTGAGGGTGCAGCCCAGGCCATTGCCCGCAATGTAAGGCGCCCCTGGCAGCTTGCGGCCTTTGCCGTGCAGAAGGCCCTGCGGGGAATTCAGCAGGTGACTTTGCTCCAGTCCTCTTCTGCGTTCCAGCTGACGTCCAACCTGCAAAGCCCCTGGAGACCGCGGAGGCCGGGTTCTTCCTTGTCCACCCTGAGCAGTGCTGGAATATTCTGAATAACTCCCAGCAGCACTCACTGGTACAGCTGGGGGGGGGCAGAGGGGGCACTGGAGCTTTGCCAGCCGCTGGCGGTGCTGTGGGCCATGCAGGTGGGCTGCCCGCCCAAAGGAAGGCGCGAGGATGGGCTCCGGAGAGGAGTGCGTGGTTCACTCCACAGAACGTGGGATCCTGTGTGAGGCGGCCGCCGGCCTGTGCTGTTCCTCACGACCTCGCCCCATGGCCGGCGAGCAGGCGGGCCCCCACAAAAGCAGCGCCGGGTGCAGGCGGCGTGTGGGGCGGGGTGCCTTGCCTCCTGTGCTGGTGGCCTGCGTGCCGTCAGCCCATTGGCTGGAGAGGAGCAAGGAGCGCGGCTCCGCACCACCCTCAGACGTCCGCCCAGGTCCGCACCCCCCAGACGGGCACAGCTGCCCACGCCGCCCCTTCTCTCTGGCGAGTATGATGCAGCAGGGGGAGTGCCCACCCTTCCAGGCATGGTGCTGGGAGGACTGGTCCCACTGCCTGCCCCACCACGTAATGACCGGAGAGGGCAAGTGAAGAGGACACGAGGGCAACGGAAAGAAATCCCATTTTCTTTCTGCAGTCGTGGCATCGCTATGATTTAAGCACGTCTGAAATGCGAGGCTGCAGAGGATTTTCCTTTAGGTCAAAGTTGTTGTCCTTCTAACATCACAACTGGAGTGATTTATGCAGGCTGTGGCAGGTGGGTCCCCGTGAAGACACAAATCCGGGGTCTAAAATGACTTAGCTGCATCGCCAGGTCTGGGAAGGACTGCCGTTGATTCTGTGGCATTTGCACGGATTCTGGAACAGGACTGGCTCGAATGAGCCCACCAGATCTGGCGGGAGGGTCCAGGCTCCTCTGCTTTCTGCCTCCTGCCCCTCCCCCACAGAGACCCTTGGCTGCTTTCCCTTGTTTTTGGCTCCCCCACTAAACCATTTATCTTGCTCCTGACTGGGCAGCTGACCACGGTCTTCCTGCCACTGAGCAATCAGGCAGGCTCCATCCTGGGCTTCAGGGCGAGACATGAACTCATCCCTAGCCGGGGGGGGGGGGGGGGACCAAGCTCAGCGCAAACCTCCAGTCCCGCCAACTTTGCTGCTGCTGCAAGCAACCGCAAAAGCTGTTACGGGAGACATTCCAGGTTGCAAATGTTTGTTCTGTTAACTGGCTTTGCTCTTCCCCAGCTGCTCGACGCAATGCAATTATCTTTTTCTAGTAAATAGACTGGAGTGCTAGCTTCCACCACCTGCATCCAGCCCCTCCAGCCCAGCCTCTGTTTCCTCTGGTCAACCCATGCTGCCAATCTCAATCCCAGACTTTATGAAGCCCATGAACATGTGCAAGGCATCAAGGCAGGCCAATTACCTCATCTCCTCTGTTAGCATCCTTTGAACTGCAGGGCAACAAGGGCCAATACTGAAGTTGAGCCAAACACAAGGCTCCAGCGGGGCTGACCTTGGAAGAACATGCGACAAGCCATACTGAATCAGACCCATGGCCCTTCTCGTCCAGCCCTCCACTCACGTGGTGGCAACCCGGCTTCCTACAGCCCTCCTCAGCAGGATGGGTACAAGAGTTCCCCCGTCCAAGCTCACCAGCAACTGCTCAAGGGGCAGCACATGGCCAGCAAGGCTAGTAGCCTTGGATAGTGGCCTCCTCCATCCATTTGTCTGTCTAAGTAATTTTGAAAGACACCAAAAAAGTAAAGCAAAATTTCACTTGAGGGGAATGGAACACTCTCTATGCCCTGCTCATTCACTCGGTCTTACATCCTCCACTCGGCAAGTTAGCAAAGAACGAGCTCAGGACATTTCTGAGAAGATGGTCTTCTGCGTAATTTTGGCTTCGCTCCAGTTTTATTCTTCAGTGTTCAGCTTCTTCCCTGGGCTCTTCCAAATGTTAAATTTCTAAAGTGTGACAGCCGATGTCTCGTGTCTCCAACACAGGTGCCCCGGCACCTCTTGAGAGCCTTGCAGCAGGTGTGCTTCAGTCCTGTGCAGGGAAGCGCTGCAGCTGGTACAGGGCCGTAATCGACCTCTAACCTGGCGGACGGCTCCTTCCCTTTCATTCCCAGGGCATTTTGTCAGGTGTGTGGCATTTCCTCCGGTGGGACTTTGCGCTCACCTAATCGCTTCAGCAGGCTTCTTGTTGCAGTTCTCTCACCTGCTGTGCAATGTTGAAATGTGAGGTCCAGGGCATGGGCGGCAGGCGGTTGTGATCAAGGTGCCGGGAGCAGGCACAGGTGCCAGGTCTGCACCAGGTTTAGAGGGCCAGAGGGAAGAGGCACGTCCTTCAACAGTCCGGGTCAGGAGCCAGCGAGACAACAATGCTCAGGGGGGAAAACACACCCAAGAGCAGGCCGAGTGTTCGGTACTGGTGAGACAGTTGCATTCAGAAGGAAGACAGGGCCAGGGTGCGTGAGTACAGGTACTTGGTGAAGCGGGGCCAGGTGGGAGACAAGGACGGAAGTAGGCACACGCAGAAGCTGGTGGGCAGGTGCAAGGCCTTGGAGCAGGTCTTGGAGCAAGGGAAGGCCGGAGATGGGGCACCAGGGAGCCCCCGAGGCAGCTCATGTAGCTCCAGGCAGAAGCAGCCGTGCAGCGAACCCGGCATGCTGCTCTCCAGGGCCTCCAGTGGCCACCCAGGCCCATACGCTGCCTGCACTGGAAGGTGTGCAGGTTACAGACTGCCGGAGAAACGGCCACATTTAGAAGTGGGTGTGGGGAGGACTGTGGTTCATGGTGGACCCTGGAGAATCTCAGTGACTCCCGGACTCAACAGAGATTTCCCCTGACTGCCCCCCATCCCGCCTGTGGGCATGGGCTTGCTGGATCTTCTTCCAAGGGTTCCTTGAGCTTGGCTCAGGCAGAGACTTGACGGGTTGGTGGCAGTCCCAGCAGCTCAGGGTTCGAGCCACAAGTGCCCATCCCTTGACTATGGCTTGTTGGCTGAGTTTTCAGGGAGGTTACAATTGCCTTCTAAACATCTGTTCTACCTAAACACTTTGGCCTGTAAATGTACCTACGCCAGTGTTCTGGCACCTGATGGGCACCAGTTAACTCAGGACGCAGCTCAGTGTGTGCATAAAGCTCCTCCTATTGTGTATTTGGAGAAAAGAAGAGGACACCTTCTCTGTATAAATAGATGTTGGTGAAATATGCCTAGTTTTGCTGAAACCCCTGAGACCTTTGCTGCTCCTGTTGACTTAAGTCAGCAGTTAAGGGGGTTCCTGGGGAAGCCTCAGACATGATCCAGTGCTGAGGGGGAAGGAGAGGGCAAGGGCCCTGCACGGGCTTGGCATCTGCCCCAGCTCAGCAGGAGGAGCACTTGCATCCTCTCCAGGGCTGCTGCCTCCTCTTATTGTGAGCACAGCGACCTTCCCAGAGTCCGGGCAGAGTTGCCCTCAAGGGCGTTTGCATGGGCTCTTCTGAAGGGCACAGATACGGACCAAAGGATGCAGCGTGAGCACAGGATATGCAAAGCCCACCCTTTGTTGCCACGGATAGTTCTGCTTGCCAAGTGTCGGCGACACTGTTCCAAGAACCTTAGCCGCAAAAGCGGCTGCACATGTTGCGTGTGTGAGTGCATGTGGTGCGTGTCCTCAATGCAGATGAGAATAGCTGTGCATCGCATGTTTTATCCACAGCCAGGAAGCCCCATTCCAGGGCTGAGGGGCCACGGCGTGTGGCGTCGCATGGATCTGAAACCTGGCTTTCAGTCCCCTGCACAGCCGGCTCAAGCGTGCGGCCATCCCGGTGCTTCTTCATTTGGTGCAGAAGCTTCCCATCTGGGGTGCCTCAGTGCCCCACGCTGGGGGAACCGCTGGAGCCTGGCCCCAAGGTGGGCCCCAGGCTTCCGAGTGAATCGGGCGGGCCACAGCTTCCCACAGTGTGGTGGTTCCCTTTGGAGCTGGGAGGAGGCCACGAGGCTGGGGAAATGCACGAGCCACGCTGAGGCGAGGAGGACAAAAAGCAGAGGCGCCCCAAGGACAGAGCAGAGCACTGCGAGTCCCAAGGAGCGCTGGGAAAGGGCTGCTGAGGGAGCTCCCTCACCATGTTTCTATGCACCCCGTATATGGCCCATGTTTTTTGGGTGCTTTGCTGCTGTTATGTGCTGTCAAGCCCTCTCTGCCTTGGCAGGCCTCCGAAACGGCCTGCTCAGACTAGCCCCATTCCGCTCGTCCTTGTCCGAGGCCTCGGCTTCCCTTTTGGGGTCATAGAAACATAGAAACAGAGAAACAGAGCGAGTCAGAAGGGGCCTCCCGGGCCATCTAGTCTGACCTCCGGCACCAGCCGGCTCCGCTCACGACATGCCCACCATGTGCATGTCCAGCCTGTCTTTGAACACCTTCACTGATGGGGCCTCAACCACCTCTCGTGGAAGCCCATTCCACACCCTCGGGGTCCTAACTGTCAGGAAGTGCTTCCTGGCATCCAAATTGAACCTTGGCTCCCTGAGCTTTGCTCCGTTGGAGCGCATCCTGCCTTCCTCTGCAGGGGAGAACAGGTCTCTACCCATCTGCATGTGACACCCCCTCACATACCTGTATGTCGCCAACAGATCCCCTCGGAGTATCCTCTTCTCCAGGCTGAAGAGACCCAGTTCCCTCAGTCTCGCCTCATACCCCATCCCCTGCAAACCAGCCACCATCCTTGTGGCCCTACGCTGCACTGACTCCAACCTGGCTATATTCTTTCTGTAATGAGGGGCCCAGAACTGAACACAATACTCCAGGTGCGGGCGCACCAGAGTCGTGTAGAGTGGTAGTAATACCTCTCTTGATCTAGAAGCCACACTTCTGGCTATGCAACCAGGGTGGCATTCGCCCTCTTGACCACCGCATCACACTGCTGACTCATGTTTAGCCTGCGGTCAACCAGCACCCCGAGGTCCCTTTCACAAGTGCTGCTCTCCAGCCACTTGTCGCCTAACCTGTACTTATGACAGCTATTCTTATGCCCCAAGTGCAAGACCTTGCACTTATCCAGATTGAACGCCATCCTGTTGTCTCCTGCCCACTTCCATAGTCTGTCCAGATCCTTTTGGATCTGGTGTATCTGCTCCTCAGTTGTGGCCACTGCTCCAGTTTTAGTGTCGTCTGCAAATTTGATCAGCAGACTGTTCACCCCTTCTTCCATGTCGTTAATGAAAAGATTAAACAGGATCGGCCCCAGGACAGAGCCCTGGGGGACCCCGCTTGTCACTGGCTGCCATCCCGACGATTCCCCACTAATGGTTACCTTCTGCTTTCGGTCAGTCAACCGTGCCCTAATCCACCGGACAGTGCTTTGGTGTATCCCAAAACTCCTCAGTTTCTCCACCAGGATATCATGGGGCACTTTGTCAAAGGCCTTGCTGAAATCCAGGCATACCACATCCACTGCATCCCCTCCATCTAGCCATCTTGAAACCTTGTCATAGAATTCCACAAGGTTTGTCTGGCAGGACCTGTTTTTGCGGAAGCCATGTTGTGTGGCTGTCAGCCTCCCTTCCCTATCTAGCATCACTAGATCTCTCTCTATTATGAGCCTTTCCATTGTTTTTCCTACAATGGACGTAAGGCTAACCGGTCTATAATTCCCCATGTCCCTTCTACTACCCTTTTTGAACATTGGGACCACCGATGCCACCCTCCAGTCCTCTGGAACTTCACCCGTTCTCCACGAGGCCTCAAAAATGGAGGCCAACGGGCGTGAGAGAACCCCTGCCAACTCTCTAAGTACTCTTGGGTGTAACCCGTCAGGGCCTGGTGCCTCTGTAATGTCCAATGCCCTGAGGAGCCCCTCGACTTCAAGGGGGGTGACTCTAATCTCTGGTCCTTCCATATGGGCTCCTCCATTTCATCTGCTCCCTTCAACATGCCCTAGCACTCTGGGAGGTAGACAGAGGTTAACAGCCTTGCAAAATACAACATTGAAACAATAGGAAAACCTCTTACATAAAAATATACAAACATGCAGATGCCATTGGACAAGTTCGGCAATTAAGAATTGGAGAGCCCACGGCCCTCGTCTTACTGCAGCCCGCTCCTTGCTTTCTACCCTCACAGCCGTCAGGCTGTGCTCAACGGGAGCCTCCCCCAGCTATCAAACTTGGGATTTTTTTCTATTATTGGCTGGAGAAATGGGACTTGGCTTAGATTTAAAGATGTTTTTAAGCTGTTATAAATGGATTTGAATATGACTATGGAATGTTAAAAGATATGTAGCAGGGGGCTGACCCAGTACATCCGATGTATTAGATGATGTTTGTAAAATCCGATGTTTACAAACGTCCGATGTTTGTAAAATCTTAATAAAATCTTTTTTTTTTAAAAAAGAGGAGGCTCCCCAAGTGATGGCCGTGCTCATTTAAAGGCCGCGATTTCGCCCAGGCCAGGGCAGTGCTGGTGTGCCCACCCGCACCTGCACCAAGAGAGTGATTTTCCAAATTGTGCACTGCTGTCTCCACATTAGATTGCATTGCCTCATTCAGCATACAATATGCACAGCATTCCTCTTAGTTTTACCTGGGGAGGTGGGAAACCCTTCACGAGCCAACGACATTCCCAACCAATTAATTGTTCCAGCTTTCTTCTCCCAGATTAGCTCCCCCGGGTCTCCTTCAGCAGCCCAAGCACAAAGGAATCACGTCCGGAGAATGAACGGCATGAAGCGGAGAGCGGCGCCTAGGCGGACCCTGGGGCCTGAGCCAGCGGCCAGGTGGATCTCCTCCGTGGGCACTGACTCAGCCAGCCCGCAGCCCGTTCGGGTCGGAGGCCGCTGCGGTGCACAGTCCAGCTGTGAGTATTCCCAGGAGACAGTGCCGAGACCCACAGGCCTTCAAAAGGGTTTGTGGGCAGAGAGATGGAGTGTCCGTTTGTGCATGTGCAAGGGTGAGTGTGTGACGTGTGGGTAAGGAGGGTGAGTTCTCTGACAGTTTGTTGGGAATGGATTGCACCATCAGAAGTCGCCACAGCGTGGTTTCTCTTGTTTTTCCGGGTTGTAGCAGCAGTAATATTGCTGTTTTGTTATCACTACCATGAGCACGAGCTGCAGCAAATGGGCTGGCAGCCTGACCACCATTTTGCACCCTCCACCCACTTCAGGACTCAACATGGTTTGGGGGGGCATCGTGGTGGTCTTGTGAGCTGCCACAAAAATGGGGAGGGCACTCAGCTGAATTCTTCAGTGCGAGCTCTTTTTCTATAGGGATTAAAAGAAGAAAAGTGAACTTTTCCCAGGAAAAAATCAGAAGAAATTCTGGGGAAATGTTGCGGATAGGCAAGGCAAGGCAGAGGTGTGGGGTTGCTCCTGGCCACCCTACACTTGGCCGCAACAAGCCAGTGCAGCCCTCCAGATGCAGCTGGGGTGGCCAGAGTCCAACCTGATGTGGACCATCAGGCGCCCCGCACCCCTGTGGTCAGAAGCAAACTTCTGTGGTTCAGCAGCCAGAACTCTGACACAGAGCAGAAAGAACCTGGCTCATTCCAGATGGCTAACGGTTGCCTGGGCAATGGCTGGGGGCTGCGGAAGCCAGATGTCAGGCCTGAAACCAGTGCAAGAGCCCCTGAGCCAGAGCCCCGGCTGCATTCCCAGAGGCAGAGCCTCTGGAGCCCACAGGCCCGAGACCTGTGGGGTGCACTCCTCCTGAGCTCCTCGGGCTGCTGGGCAGTGTGGCCTCCTCTGCCTGCCTCCTCTGGTGCAGCCGGTAGCTCAGCAGCTCTACTACCCTGCACATGCGGGGCTGAAATTCTGCAGGGGGGCTGCTCCAAGTTCGCAAGGAAGCTGCACGGAGCAAAGCAAACAGGAAGTCCTTCTTCTCCACACAGAGAAATGGCGGCATTTGCTGCTTGGGATAACCGTGCCCACCGGCTCCGATGGGTTCAAGGGAGGATTTGGTGGTCCAAATGCTTGGAGGAGAAGGCCACCCATGGCCATGCCCTGCGATGCCCTGCTGCTGCATAGTGTGCACACGTCACCTCCAGGGCGAAGGCATGGTGCTTCTCAAAGGCAGCCGTTGCCTGGGAGAGGGACCGGGGCCAGGGGAGCCGCATTCCTGCCCCACTTGTGGACAGCTGGTTCTGCTGCACTTCTCCTCCTCTCCCGTTCTGCTCCCAGGCTCCCTGGAGCCTGCCCGTCCTTCTGTCTGTCTATGGCCCATGAAGATGGGTGACCAGAACTGAGGTCCACCAGGAGAAGACAGACCTGGACATCCAAGCCCTCGTATCCAAACTGGAGCAGGTTTTTATCTGGTGATGTCCTTCTTGCTTATTCCACAGGGACTTTGAAAGCTGCAGTTAAAGGGGGGCTCAAAGAATTCCTTGGCAGGAAATGCTTCTAAAGAAAGTTCAATTTCCAGAACCTCAAGGGTGGGGCAGAAGGGTGGTTGCGCGGGGGTGCCATCCTTGCGCTCCCTCTCCCTGCAAGCCATTAGTGCTTGGAATTTAGAGCGGTCATGGATGGGACCAATTCCATCCCATCCCTTTTCATAGTTCATATTTATTAATTTATTATTAATTTATTACACATTTTATAGACTGTTCTCTCACTCTCAGAATGGGTTGCAATAATTAAAACACCATAACAAACCATAACAGTGACATATCCATAATAATCACAAAATACCCCGAAAATAAGCAGCGATTAAGCAAGTAAGGATAATGATAATACATAATGCAATAAATGGATAAACCACAGCAACCAATCATCTTTTTAATAAAAGCTGGCATAAAATCACAACATTCCGACCATGTGGACCCAGTCCAGGGGACAGCACCGCAAGGCATGTTTATTGGGAGTAGGTCCCCTCCTGCCTTCAGTGAGGCCTTGCTTGGGAGAGGGATGGATGGGCTGCCAGTTTCAGGTCCATTCAGTTTCTCATTTTTCCAGTTCTAAGTTTGGCTCACCCCAAAATCTGATGATGATAATGATGATGATAATATAACTTGCATGAAAGTTTTTGTGCGTATTTCCCTGAAAATATTTGTGTGTGTGTGCACAATTTGTTTAATATGCTTTTTCAGGTAATATTCCCCATATCATGACATTTACAAGTTATTTTCAGTGATGGGCATTATTTTAATCCGAGAACTTAACACATGGAGGACAGTGTTCCTTTCAGGTCCTCCTTCTCCCAGAGGTTTCCACTCAGACATTGTGATCACAACTGGGGGCCCTGCACCGCACCCCTTTTGCTGCTGGACACGGAGATGCAAGCCCTTTCTGCAGTGGTGGCGGAGAGGGGACGGCACCCCGCTGCAGGACTCCAGTTTCTTCTTGCTCTTGCTGGTGGCCTCGTCATCATCACTTGGGCTCAGGTTGTTACTCTTCCTGATGGCCATCTCCCCTCTGTTTTTCAAAAAGTATTGATTATCATGAGTCAGCAGTGTGAGTCAGCAGTGTGATGTGGTGGTCAAGAGGGCGAATGCCACCCTTGGTTGCATAGCCAGAAGTGTGGCTTCTAGATCAAGAGAGGTATTACTACCACTCTACACGACTCTGGTGCGCCCGCAACTGGAGTATTGTGCTCAGTTTGGGGCCCCTCATTACAGAAAGGATATAGTCAGGTTGGAGTCAGTGCAGCGTAGGGCCACAAGGATGGTGGCCAGTTTGCAGGGGATGGGGTATGAGGCAAGACTGAGGGAACTGGGTCTCTTCAGCTTGGGGAAGAGGAGACTCAGAGGGGATATGTTGGCAACATACAGGTATGTGAGGGGGTGTCACATGGAGATGGGGAGAGGCCTGTTCTCCCCTGCAGAGGAAGGCAGGACGCACTCCAACCGAGCAAAGCTCGGGGAGCCAAGGTTCAATTTGGATGCCAGGAAGCACTTCCCGAGGGCGTGGAATGGGCTTCCGCAAGAGGCTGTTGAGGCCCCATCGGTGAGGGAGTTCAAAGACAGGCTGGACATGCACATGGTGGGCATGTCATGAGCGGAGCTGGCTGGTGCCGGAGGTCAGACTAGATGGCCCGGGAGGCCCCTTCTGACTCGCTCTGTTTCTATGTTTCTATCTATTATTATATTCCCATCCTGCCTTTTCCCGTTCCAATGACTCCAGTTGCCAATTTCTCTCCAGAATAAGGTGCCACAGTCACGCACGGTCATTCAAAGGGAGCATCTGCAGGTGGGACCCCATCGCCACCAGCAGGACCCACCTGCTGCCATTGCGGAAAATGCCCCCTTCAGAGGAAATGGGAGGGAAAGTTTCTAATGAATGAAATGAATTCATTTGTGTGTCGAGATGCTGCTCAACATGTAAACAACCCACACGTTCACGAGCAATAAAACTGAAGTCCTTTATTGCTACTTGTCTACAGGATTTACAACTCTACAGATAAGCTCTTCTGTTGAGGTCTTTGGAATGCAGATGTTAATCCTCTAATGGTGTCTCTCCCCGAGCCCACTTGGGACTAGCTCTCCTGGTCACGGCTTTCTTCCCTCTGTCGTAACAGGGCCTGCCTTTGCTCGTATCTTCTAAGAATTCTACGATTGGTTGCTAGGGAAAAGTCTATTACGCTCCCTGCGTCTCCTGTGTCATGTTCAGGAAGTTCAGCGTCAGTGGGAGGAGGGACTGCCCCGAGTAGCACTCGCGGCGTCTTTTCCCTCGGGCTCCCTTGCTTTGATGTGGGCTCGGGTGTTTGCTCAATGGGCCGGGAGTCAGGGGGAGGTACAGCTATCTGCTCAGCCAGCCCCAAGCTAGGTTGCGGGGTTGGCTTTTGGATACAGGGTCCCAAGCACAAGACCTCCTCGTGAGGTGCTGCCTCTGTCGGGGCTTCAGGCACGACAACGTGAAGCAGAAGTTCCTCGTGGCAAACAGGTTGCTCAAAACCAGTGGCCACACTAGCCCGAGAAGGTCACTTGTGCCCACCGAGCACAGCATTGCCTGCAATAGCTGGCATTAACTGTCCACGGTCTTGGACAGCCCCCCCCCCCGCCCATCAGCTGCTCCACCTGGGGATGCTGGGAACTGAGCCTGGGATATTTGCGTGCAAAGCATCAGGGCTCTCAAGACGCAGCAAGTGACACGGCAGCTGCACAAGGAGATTTTAAGGCTAATCGAGAAGCAGAATCGTGGGCACTTGTTGAAATTCAACTTGCTTTTTATTTTTATTCTTCATGGAATATTAATAATGGATTTTTTTATTGTTTATTCATTCGTAAACTGCCTGACAGAGAAAACCAACTTAGAAGTTCCTTTAAATATAAATTGTTACCCATAACTAAAGTACATAAATTACCTTGTCCCTGATGGTTAATTGAATTATTTCATACGGGGAAAGCCAGCAATGTTTTTGCAGAGATTTTCCAATACCTGAAAAACACCTTTGCGCGAGAGAGTGTTCTTTATTCTCTTGCGAACAAGGGGAAGGAAAAGATTTGCTGGCAGCACCTTGGCCCTGTTTGTGACCTGCCCTCTGGCTGAGGCCATCCCCCCGCACCCCCATGGCCAGCCCCAGAGGGAAGATGCCGGATGGCCCCAAAGAGGCAGGATGTGGTCGCCGTGCGAAGAAGCCGCACCTCAAGGAAACATCCTGTCTGGAGAAGGTCGAAAATGGCACTCCCTTGATAAAATATTTTTCAGGAACATTTTCCACGGTGCTAAGATTTGAGACAGATGGATGCTGTGAGATCCGTTTGCATCTTTCTTTCATGAATTATCATGCCCCTCTCCTCTCATCTGCTCTTTGGATTTTGCAGAAATGCACTTTATGTGTTTGTGCAAATTCACAAATGCGCACGCCCACAAAAACACACACATCCCCCTAAAATGCCTATTTTCAGGTTTTGGCCTATGAGGAAACATTTGGGAGGAGTTGTTTTTATTTTCTGTATTTTTCTACGACTATATCTGTGTAAAATCACAGAGAATAAAAAGTCTCCGAACAGCAGTCCAGATGGGAAAAGAGTTTAGATTCACAGGAATCTGAACTCCTTTGAGCCCCTGCAGATTTCTTTGACAACCCTAACCAAGCGGAAAGTGGAAAATGCTCAATATTTCAAATGCGTCTCTCCGAGCTGGAAAGAGAGTTTCCCAGCCTTGGGCCAACTAATGTTTTGCTTCTGTCTCTCTGAGCTGGCTGCTCTGAGCTGGGGATGTTCGTTCCTCGCCCCTCTCTCTGCCCCCACCCCACCTCCAGTTGCTGACACAGGTGGAAGTTCTTAATCATCGAGAGCATTAGCTGTCTGTTCCCAGGAGGCTGGGGAAAGAGCAAGCCAGTATATCTTCGCCTGGCCACACCGCCAGCACTTTGCTCCTCAGCTGCAAGGCAGGCCGCTCAGGAATCTTTCAAATGTCGGTAAATCTGCATCGCTCTGTCAGCCTGACAGACGCTTCGTATGCAGCGCATCTGGCGGGGCCAACCCGGAACGTTCCCTTTCCAAGGCCTCGGCCGGGACACGGCTGCCCTCGCCGTTGCACGTTTCGCACCCTACAACCCCTCCTTCAGCAGTGAGATCCGCTCACAGGCAACCGAGCCTCGCGGACTGGGAGCGCCACCATCTTTGTGTGTGTCGCAGGTCATGTTTAGAGGTGCATGAGGATTTTGTTTGTTTCTTCTGTTTCTCAACTTTTTCCCATTGACAACCCCAAATGCAAATTGGAGCACAGTCTGAAAGAAAAAACGGTCTTGAAATGGCAACTGTATTCCTAAAGGCATGCTTTGGGAAAATGTGATCCGGGGTTTGGAAGCACTGCCCTGTGAGGAGAGACTGAGAGAACTGGGCATGTTCAGCCTTGAGAAGAGAAGACTTGCGGGGTGGGGGCATGAGATCCCTTTGTAAGTACATCAAAGGCTGTCACAAAGGGGAAGGTCAAGATCTCTCGCTGATACCAGAGTGAAGGACATGGAATAATCAAGTCAAGTTGTGACAACCCAGGTTCAGGTTAGATATCAGGAAAAGCTTCCTCACTGTCAGAGCAATACAACTGTGGGACCAGCTGCCTGGAGAGGTGGGGAGCTCTCCCACACTGGAGAAATTCAAGAAGAGACTGGACAGTCATCCAGCCATCCTGGACGGTGTCCTGCAACAGCTGGGGGCTGGACTCAGTGGCCTTCATGACCCCTTCCAACTCTACTATTCTATGAGTCTATCCACTTTAAGGGACTGCAGGTGGTGCAGTGGATTAAACCGCTGTGCTGCTGGGCTGGTTGATCGAAAAGTCGCCGGTTCAAATCTGCACAATGGGGTGAGTTCCCGTTGCTCCATCCCAGCTCCTGCCAACCTTGCAGTTCGAAAGCATGCAAATGCAAGTAGATAAACAGGTACCACTTCGGTGGGCAGGTAACAGCGTTCCGTGCACTTCGGTGTTTAGTCATGCCGGCCACATGACCACGGAGACTGTCTGCGGACAAACGCTGGCTCCCTCGGCCAGGAAACGGAGATGAGCACCGCCCCCACGAGTCAGGCATGACTGGACTTAATGTCAAGGGGAAACCTTTACCTTTATCCACTTTAAAAAATCCAAAATATTTTGGTCAAAGAAATCTGCTTTTTCTCCACTTTTGAATGAAAGGAAAACCAGATAGCAATTGAAAATATGAGTGAGGTGCTCCAAACATAAATGTGGAGCTCAGAGAAGTTTGGGGCCATTGAGCATTGCTTAGTCTCCCATTCCTGGCTATATTCACATGAATAATTGCATCGCATTTACAGCTTTGTTCCATTCACCCTGTCTCACCTAAGGGTCCATATTCTCATTCTTCCTGTGGCCTTTCTCTTTTCTTCTGGGATTGACTTCTGATGGGGGAAAAGTTTCCTTTGTTTGGTACAGATCAGCAGGACCTGTGAGTAGATTTCCCAAAATTTTGGTGAAAAGTAGAAACGCAGAAGCATAGAAACAGAGCAAGTCCAAAGGGGCCTTCCGGGCCATCTAATCTGGCCCCCGGCTCCAGCCAGCTCTGTTCACGACATGCCCACCATGTCTTTTAGCGCCATCAAAACTATTGAGTGTGCAGGGAAAGTCAGGATGCTCCAAGCATGTGCATGGGGTAACACCATGCGCGGAGTTACTGGGCTCATCTCCTTCCTTTTCTCCAGCTGAAGAAACCCAGAAAAGAGGGCACTGCTTCAGGAGCTGCCCCACCACGGCGTGTTGCAGGCACCATGGACCAGCCCCACTTGCAGGGGGCAACATTCTCCTCCCTGCCCCAGCTTCCATTGCCCCCCGCCCCCCGCAACAGTTTATAAGCCAGGGGGCACATCTGGAATGGACATGCAGCTCACATCTGTCCAAGCACCACATCACCATCCTTGGTTTATACTAGCAGAAACTCTTCAAGGAAACTCGACCAGGCCGTGCGCTGCATCCCTCGTGCATTGCGACTCACCACCTATCATTCTGTGGTCTGGAGAACTTCCTGCTCTTGCTAGGTTTCAACATATATCCTTCAGCCATCAATGTCATGCGGATGCTTCCTTGGATGTACGGGTTGCTCGTATTGATGTATGTATTTGAACAAACCGTGTCGGATCATTTCTCTTCTTCCTTTTCTTAATGGTGCTGCAAACAGTTATGGTGACAGCATCAGGTTTTAAGGTTTGCCAGAGCAAGGGCTCAGCTTTTGAAGACCACATTCGCTAGCCCACTCATGTGGGAGAAAGCCCCATTCAGCAAGCAGGCGTTACTTCTGAGTAATCACGCAGGCTGATGCCTGCCAGCGTTCTGCAAGACAATGGGGAGAAGCGCCGCCAAACTTGCGGATCACATGGCTCTTTATGCTGCGTATTTATGATGCTGGCTCCTCTTTGTTACCACTGGAATGAAATAGATTTCTACATTATTAATATTTGTAAATGCTTATGAAAACAGAGCAAATAAAAATGACAAACGGAGCATGCTAACTATGAAAGAGAGGCTAATGTTGAGACAAAAGGGGCAAAAAGGAATCTTGAATTTTGATTAATCCCGATTTGGTGCTGTGGGATCGTAGGCCTGGTAACCTTGGTCCCAGCGGAGCCTTACTCCCAAGTCGCTGTGTTCAGGGCAGCCACCTGAATATTTTACACAACATACATATGCATATGGAATTATATGTTAGATTAGATTGAGATGACTTCTGAAAGCAATGCAAAATACTTCAGTAAGGAGACATTAAAGTCCATCTATTCATCATACCTGTCACAAAATCAATTGTCTTTATTGCGCTGAAAAATTAAAAACCTCTCTGCATTTTATTAAAGTGTACATCTCCACCATGTGAGGGTATAAATAATTGATTGCATCACCTAGCAAATACTTATTGGGAAGAAATGAAGCCTTTATTGTCCATTTCCTCTGGAAGCCGTAGGACACAATTTACTGCTTCAGAAGCCTTTCGCCCAGAACGGAGGCCCCGCAAGCAACATTCAGGCATCGGGAGGCAGAGGGAAACCCACGCATGGACCCTCCTGGGTGCGGGTCAGAAAGGTGCTAAGATCCTGATTCTGCAAAGTTCCGATCTGCCAGGCTCTGTCCCGGGTCCTCTGCCGTTTCTCATGTGCAGGGATCTCATCACTGCTTCAATTACCACCTTCTGCCTCCTTGCCTTCCCCCCGCCTGTTCATAATCGGTGCAGTGCAGTGACAAGAGGAAAGTAAACAGGGAAGGGTGAGAAAGACTTTGGTTTCATTTTGTTCTCAGAAAGCACCCAATGCGCAGCTCCTAGAAACAAATGCATGCCAAGTTCAAATCTGTCTATTTCTACCTTTGCACTTTCCCCCTTTTCTGTTCTCTTTTCTCTTTTTTTGCAGGTGGAATACCTTCAAAGACAGAAGCACAATAAATATGTCTGGGAAACAGTGTCCATTTCCCAAATGAATGCACAGAAGTATTCCTTGATAGACCATAAACAGGTGTACATTTGAAATGTACACACCAATAAGCAAACATTTCCACATGAGTTTCTGTGCAGGAGATAGAAGGGCTCAACGTCTGGCGCAGCTTCAGCCTAGTGGGAGGACTCCCCATAACCTGCCCCTGCCCAGAAGCCAGGTGGCTGGAGCCACAGAGCAGCGATTGGAAGGCCGATACTGGGGCTCGGCTCCTTCTTTAGGATCCCTTGTGGTATTTCTGTATTTTGTTTTTGCTTTGTTTTTTCCAGTAAGGAAGATAGAAGAAATCCCCTCTGCTTTTAAATAGAGTCATTGATGCACTCCAGCTGGGGGAAATTATTAGAAGTGACACTGCTGGAGCCCATTAGAGCCCCTGGCCCATGCTGAGTGAGTCGCAAGGAGATTAAATGCGTGTCACGCAGGTGCCGTTCCTGGGGCTTGGTACGCCTAGTGCAGTCAATCACCTGTTGGTTGCCAGGAGGAACAAGGGGAGGGGAGGGGCCAGTGGTGCGCCATCCGAATCCCAACCCTTTGCTCAGAGTCCCTGGCTTATCCAGCAGGTCACTTATATAATCACCTTTTCGGAGGTTCTTATCCCCAGGCTGTTATCCTCAGATAGCAAGGGATTCCAGCGCTTGATAAATCTCATTGATTTGTTCTCATGCAGGGGAACGACAGGACTGATCCCGTTAGATTTTCCGGCTTGCTTTGACATGGTCGACCGTGGCTGGGTGAGATGGTTCTGGAGGTTCTCCTAGGCACGCATGGAAGTTCTTTGCCTACCCAATCTTGGCACGTGGACGAAACCTGGAACAGTGTTTTCCATGATGCTGTGGACATTCTTCCTGGGAAGGTTCCTTCTGCCCATCAGTCTAAGCCAAAACTGGACACATGGGCACAACTTTCGTCTCTGGCAATGACACAATCACACTTTCAGGGGACATCATTTGCAAACCAGAGGTGTGCCTGTGGAGGGCTGTGAGGTTGAGAGGCCGATGCTCGCAAGAAGCACAAGTGTGACAGGTGTCCAGGCAGAGCGCTGGGTCTGGGAAGCAGCAGCACCTGCTAACCCAGGTGGGGCACAGCAGGAGGTGCCAAAGCTGTCGTTTGAGATCTCAGTCTAGCCTGACAGTTGGCACCCAGCTGCCCCCCAGTAATTTGGCTCTGGCTCTGATGAACCCCCCACCTGTTCCAGCTGCCCAACGAGCAGCAGTTGCAGCCCATCCAAAGGACACCCGGTTGCCCCCGCCCCACACGAGCCGGTTCCTAATTGCAGAGTCTGAAGTTGGACCCATGGGGAGAGGGCAGGAAACGCACACAGTGTGGAGTGCTGCTTTTGAGATGCAGCCGAGGAGACTGGCTGGGGCACCCTCAGAGCTGCAGGAAGCCTGGGCTTGAGTTGGAGGGCCATAAAGGACTGTTGGTGCCCCTTCTTCTTCCGATGCCTCGGACAGCCGGTCTGGAAGATGCTCCTAAGGCAGTTCAAGATGCATCTCCTGCATCTTCAGGTTGCATTCACAGTGAGTTGCACTGACTTTATTAAAAAACCAAAGCAAAGCAAAACTAGTAAATCGTATCAACTGCCTTTCTTTTACCTCCAAAAGCTCCGGGGTCCTCACCTGCCAAGCTGCCTTTGCTCAGAATATGATGCTGCTCCACTCTGTCTGTGCAACCAGATGTAAAAATCCCCAAAGGACAAGGAATCTTTTGGCTCTTGCCTCCTGGCAGAGCAGCAGAGGCACAGGCTGGGAGAGGGCTGAGTGGCCAGGGGACTGGCAAGGCAAGGCAGGAGCTGGGCAGGGGAGCAGAGGGCCGGGAGCAGCGGAGAGGAAGGGGCGGGGCCAGAGGGGCCAGGAGGGAGCAGGGGCGGGGCCACCGGCTGAGGGACTGGAGGCCAAGCTCAGCCACTGCAAGCCCTTCTGGCTCTGGCCTCTTGGCGTCGTCCCTAGTCTGCGTCCCTGAGCTGTGGTCCAGGCGGTCCAGAGACTCCCTTCCCTGGGACGCAGAGGGGTTTTTTTTTTGCTTTGTATTCCCTTCCCTTCCCTTCCTTCCCTTCCTTTTTGTTTGTTTTGTTTTGTTTTTGGTGCTGTGCTGTGCTGTGTTTGTTTTTCCTCCTTAAGCCTTGTGTGTGTGTGCGTCTGGGAGAACTGGGCAAGTGAGAGGAACTGCAGGACTAACAAGGCAGGGGACCAAGCTAAGGTCTCGGAAAGGATCCCGATGGCAGGCCAGGAGATGGCCTTCGCGGGAGTCACGGGTGTTGCTGTCCGCTGCGAGAGCTGCGACATGTTCGCCCTTCTCCCCAGGAGAGGCAGGGATACACTTGCCCTCGGTTGACCCTGCTAGAAAAGGAGGTGAGGTGCCTCCGAGAGAGCTCTCCTCTTGACAGAGGGCTCTGCGGAGACTGTCCTCCTCCTCCTGGCCCAATCTGGAGCCAGGTTCTCTCCGCTTGGGGAGGCTGGGGCTGATGAGGCCTCGGGGGACCAGCAGGACCCCTGGCCTGGGACATCAGGTGGCAAGGGGGCCACTGCAGGAGAGGCGAGGGCCAGGGCACGGCTGCCCACCAGCACCGGGAAGGCACGGCAGCGGGTGATAGTTGTTGGGGACTCCCTGCTGAAGGGCACTGAGGCGGTGGTGTGCCGCCCCAGCCTTCAGACAAGGGAGGTTTGCTGCCTGCCGGGCGCACGCATCCGGCACGTGAAGGACAGAGTGGAGCGTCTTGTTTGCTCCGGGGGTCACCAGCCACTCCTGGTGATCCATGTGGGCACAAATGACATGGCCAGGCAGGGTGTGGTCAGGATCACCAGGGACTTTGAGGCCTTGGGGAAGAAACTCAGGGAGCTGAAGGCCCAAGTGGCCTTCTCGTCAATCTTACCCGTCCGGGGATTTGGGCCAGGAAGGGACAGGAGGGCCTCTGAGGTGAACGACTGGCTTAGGGTGTGGTGCCAGAAGGAACGCTTCGGGTTCCTCGACCACGGCACTCGTTTTCTTGCGAATGGCCTTCTGGCAAGGGACGGTTACACCTCACGAGGATGGGGAAAAGGTCCTTTGGAGATGCTCTAGCAAGCTTCATCCGGAAGACTTTAAACTGAGCCAGTGGGGGGTGGGTTCAGGCCCCCCAGTAACGTGTCTGCACTGGACAAGTGTGGGGGGAGGATCGGGGCTCTGGGAGCAGGGCTTTAGAGATACTGCAGGGACTGACAGAACTTCTACGGAGAGGGGCCAGGTACCAGGGAGGATGGGAGGAAGGAGGATGCTGGGCACTCCAAGGAAAGGAAGCGGTGGGAAGGAGTTGAGGTGCATGTACACCAATGCTAGGAGCATGGGTAATAAGCAGGAAGAGCTTGAAGCTCTCCTGGGAATAGGAGGATACGATCTGGTGGGAATCACAGAAACTTGGTGGGATGAAAGGCAAGTCTGGAATGTGAACATAGAAGGGTATCACCTTTTTAGGAAGGACAGGAAGGGAAAGAGAGGTGGGGGTGAGGCTTTATACATCAGGGACGGGAGAGGATGCAGTGAGATAGAATGCAGCACAGATGGGGATTCGGTAGAGGCAGTCTGGGTGAAACTTAGGGGTTTTGACAGGGAAAGAGACCTGACAGTGGGGGTATGCTATTGCCCTCCAGGTCAACCTGAGACCCTGGATGATGTCCTGACAGGCCGGATCCTAAGGATATCTCGGAGGAGAGACGCAGTAATTTCAGTCTCCCGGATATTACTTGGGAGAATCTAGAGAGGGAGGGTTTTTCACACAGAGGGTCTGAGAGGGAGGGAAACATCCTTGACTTGGTCTTGACCAATAGGGAGGAGCTGATAGATGAAGTGCAGATTAGGGGAGCTCTGGATGCGAGTGATCACTCCATCCTTTGCTTTGAGATCAGAGGACTGGGGCCGTGCAGCAGGGCAAGCACTAGAAGCTGGGACTTCAAGAGGGCCAACTTTGGCCAACTGAAGGCCAGACTGGGGAAAGTCTCCTGGGATAGGTTCCTGGAAGGTAAGCCAGTTGACGACCGGTGAATGGCACTCAAAAGGGAGGTTTTGCAGGCACAAGCCTTGATGATACCTCTAGTCAGTAAGGTGGGGAGGCGGAGGAGAGTGCCGCCATGGATGCGAAAGGAGGTGGTTAGGGGGATTAGACGAAAGAGGAGCCTCCGTAAGAAATGGGTACTGGGGGAAATAGACAAAAGGGCATACCGGGAGGAGGAGGCCCGTTGCAGAAGGATTCTTCGCAAGGCTAAGGCTGATTATGAGCTGAGACTTGCCAAGAATATCAAGAGCAACAAAGAGGGCTTCTTTCAGCATGTAAATAGGAAGGGAAGACAAGTGGTGGGACCACTAAATAAGGAGGAAGGAGATCCAGTGACTGATATGAGGGAACAGGCACAGATGCTAAATGACTATTTTGCCTCTGTGTTCTCCCCAAAGCAGGATGGGGGATATCCGTATAGGAGATTAGATGAGGCTGGGGACTTAGGGGCACAGATAGAGTCACCCCCCCCCTGAAGTCTAGGGGCTCCTCAGGGCATTGGACATTACAAAGGCGCCAGGCCCTGATGGGTTACACCCGAGATACTTAGAGAGTTGGCAGGGGTTCTCTCACGCCCGCTGGCCTCCATTTTTGAGGCCTCGTGGAGAACGGGTGAAGTTCCAGAGGACTGGAGGGTGGCATCAGTGGTCCCAAAAAGGGTAGTAGAAGGGACATGGGGAATTACAGACCTGTTAGCCTTACGTCCATTGTAGGAAAAACAATTGTTATTGTAGGTTATTGTTGTGAGCCGCCCCGAGGCTTGTGGCAAGGGGCGGCCTATAAATTTCCAAATAAATAAATAAATAAAAACAATGGAAAGGCTCATAATAGAGAGAGATCTAGTGATGCTAGATAGGAAACGGAGGCTGGCAGCTACACAACATGGCTTCCACAAAAACAGGTCCTGCCAGACTGCACTTGGGGCATAGGAATAGGTGTCATAAGTGCAGGTCCAGGGACAAGTGGCTGGAGAGCAGCACTTGTGAAAGGGACCTCGGGGTGCTGGTTGACTGCAGGCTAAACATGAGTCAGCCGTGTGATGCGGTGGTCAAGAGGGCGAATGCCACCCTTGGTTGCATAGCCAGAAGTGTGGCTTCTAGATCAAGAGAGGTATTACTACCACTCTACACGACTCTGGTGCGCCCGCAACTGGAGTATTGTGTTCAGTTTTGGGCTCCTCATTACAGAAAGGATATAGCCAGGTTGGAGTCAGTGCAGCGTAGGGCCACAAGGATGGTGGCTGGTTTGCAGGGGATGCCGTATGAAGCAAGACTGAGGGAACTGGGTCTCTTCAGCTTGGAGAAGAGGAGACTCAGAGGGGATATGTTGGCGACATACAGGTATGTGAGGGGCTGTCACATGAAGATGGGTAGAGACCTGTTCTCCCCAGCAGAGGAAGGCAGGACGCGCTCCAATGGAGCAAAGCTCAGGGAACCCAGGTTCCATTTGGATGCCAGGAAGCACTTCTGACAGTTAGGTCCCCGAGGGCGTGGAATGGGCTTCCACGGGAGGTCGTTGAGGCCCCATCGGTGAGGGTGTTCAAAGACAAGTTGGACATGCATATGGTGGGCATGTTGTGAGTGGAGCCAGCTGGTGCCAGAGGTCAGACTAGATGGCCCGGGTGACCCCTTCTGATTCGCTCTGTTTCTATGTTTCTATGAGCTGCCTGGATGGCCCCTGGTTCACTCCAAGGGGAAAATGCGTCCTGTCCCCCCCATACTGTGCCGGCACCATTTGGGGAGCGGCCAGCCCCGCTCCATCCAGCACCCCCTTCTGAGTCCTTCCCCTCCTTTCTGCGTTGCCACTCTGCTCTGTGGCTGCCACATTCCTGCTGCTGCCATTCAAAGCATCTCTCACAAAAGCTCACATCCTCCTTGGGAGAGCAGACAGCTCTTTGATGCGCATCCAGTACCAGAAGCCCTTTCTTCTTCTCTGTAGGGAACAGAGCTGATCGGAAGGGGCCCTGTGCAGGGGCCTGAATGAGCTCTCAAAGAGGCCCCTCCTCTGGGCGCGAGCCAGGGACAGAGCGCCATCGCCAAGTGCCCCCCTCCCCGCCCCCGCCCATTCAGGGGCCTCCCTCGGTTGTTTTTGAGAGTGCCTCCTGCCGGCTGGAAGATTCCCGGGACCTGCAGGGAAGGTGGGTGCATCTCTCCATGGGCCAGCGGCTTCTGCTTGGCCATGCAGAACCTCTTCCATCCAAGTGTGACTTGAAAGGAATCCCTTGGCAACAGCTGAGAATCCAGATGGCTTCTATTTCAGGAGTGCGCTGAATTTGGGAGGGGGACATTCTGGAACATGAAAGCTTCAGGATTGCATCAGCCAGGTAAAAAACCTTGACTAACCCTGCAAGTCTAAAAAGTTGGCAATTTCGCACACACCCCTTGACCCCCCCCTTGTCCTGCCATGGGTGGAAGTTGAGAAACTGGGCAAGGGGACTGAAAGGTCAGCCATGGGCGGAGGCCGTCGCAGCTGGTGTGCACGGGTTCCCAGTGTGCGTGCAGAAGGGCCTTCCTCCTTCCGCGCATGTTTACTCCTTCCTGGCTTTTTCGGCATGCATGGGGAGAGGACGTTTTAATACGCAGCTCAGCCTTTCAAGCATTTTGGAGTCATTATCCATTTCATGTCTGCTCATTTATTAACCCACTCACTTGGAGCCTGTAAAAACCCCTCCCCTTCCTCATTTTTACAGAACTCCGGGTATTTTCACAGGTCCCCAGCACAGTGCCTCTGACCCTCGTGTGCACGTGGCCTTGTTCCAGGCACCCAGCATGCTGCTCTGGCCACGTGGCTGCTCACCCACTGCAGGGCTGGAGCTGGAGCCTGCAGGAGGATGCGGTGCTGAGTCCGCCCTGCATTCAAGCCAGCCTGAGGGATGATGGGAGGCCCTGCATGGAGTGACGGCCCCTCAGGCCCACTTCCCATCCTCCGAAATGGAGCCACGATGGCCAACCTTGCAGCAGGGGCACGTGAGAAGGGAGGCAGTGCCAGGGTTGCTGGCGAGCCCAGTCGGAAGGAGCTGGCCCAAGCAGGGGGAGTGCTTGCCCTCCACTTGTAAGTGGCCCAGGAATGCCAGGCTGGCCCTGTTGAGAGGGTGGGGGGGGTGTCTCCTCACTAGGGATGGGCGAGCTGCCGGACTCCCTGGCATTTGACCGCTGGACTGCTTGTGGGTGGCGCGCTCCCTCTAGCTCTGCACTGGAGCACCTGCTGCCTTGTCTCTGACCCCAGACCGTGGGACACGCTGCCAGCCTCCAGCCCTGCTAAGCTACGGAGTCCGGCCTCACGCCAGCGCCTGATCCCGGAGCTCCGCCTGCCCCAGTCAGCCTTTTGCAGGAAGGCTTGTGGCTGTGAATGCAGGAAAGGAGGAACCCGTGGAGAGGTCTGCCTCCCGCTTCCTCTGCTGTTGTCCCTGCACCTCCCCCCCCCTGCCCAGTACTATGGAGCTGTGTTGCCCCGTTCACTGAAGGGGGCCTGTGCCCCACAGGCCGAGCCGCAGGCAGGGGCCTGTGCCACTGACCAGCCTGCAGGCCTGTCACCCGCCTGAGAGGATGGCCTCTCTCGGAGGAAGATCCCACGCTGCCCGTCTGACAGAAGCTGTGCTGCACTAAAAGAGGGTGCACTTCCTCCCAGGTGCACTTGCCGGCCTGGAGAGCCGGGGATTCCTCTCTGGCGCAGAGAGCCATCATCACTGCTGCCACCGCCATGACCAGAAGAAGCCGCCTCAGGGGAACTTGCGCGCAGAGAGAGAAAGGAATCGTACGTGTGAAAATGACCACCATGAAGGCTCCGCCTAAACCAGTGCGGCCTATGAGAAATGCCCTTCCATGGGCACGCCATCTCTTTCCCACCCCGGCCTAAAAGGGGGGCCACAAAACCAGCGCACTCCAGTCTGGCATGGCACTCCTGCTGGTGCTGATTCCCTGCGCCCTGTGGCAGCGGGGCTCCCCATCCCCTGCAGCTTTCATTCTGAGCTGTGCAGGAGCTCTCCAGGTGGCCAAGTCCTCCCTCTAGCAGTCACTTCCCTGCGGTGAGCATGGCCCAATCCCAGGCAACCGAGAATAAATGCGGGACTGGCTACGGCACGGGGGCAGCCGTGTCCCCCAAGACACGGCCGTCTCGGAAGAGGGCTGTTCCCAAACATCGCCCCCCCCCAAGGGAGGCTCCTGCAGTTGCCCTCAAGGGACGGGAGGGGCCTCTGTGGGCAGGGGCCTCCAGCTCTGAGGGGCCCCCGGGTGGCTGTGGGGTGGACCAAAACCAGCACACTGGGCTTGGCAAGGGAGCAGGCTTCCACCTGGTGCAGCTGGCCAGGCCTGGACCTTGTGCACACGGCGCCAAGTTCAAGGCCAGGCAACCGCTGGAAGCCTAGCAGCCCTTTTTGCCGCCCGGGCCCGCGGCAGGCAGCGCCTGAGGGTGCCGCAGGTGCCGCGTGGGCGCCGTGGAATCCCTCCCGCCTCCGCCTCGCCGCCAGCTGGGGCCTTCGGGTCTGTCACTGCTGGAACTGAAATGTGGATAAAGGGGCATTTGTACGCTTTGGCACACTTTGCCTGTTCATTTGCTTCATTTCTATAGTGCCCATAGCCAAAGTTCTCTGGTGGCATCAAAACAATAAAATACAATAGATAAAACCATTAACAAGATTTTTTTTTAATTAAAATATCATAATATGCCTTGAAGGACAGTGAAAGGACCCAGCCAAGAACAAAAGAAAGGCACCTGGATTACCTTGTCTGGCCCATCAAGATCTTTAAAGGCCTCTACAGGTGGGCTGTTAGCCTGGCACCAGAAAGACGGCCTACTTGACGGCAGGTAGGCCACAGCAGGAGGGCTGCTCCAAGGAAGGGGGGGCCGCCACCATTGCCGTGCTGCCAGCCTCTCAAGGGGTTGGCACCTGGAGGAAGGCCCCAGAGGTGCAGGGCGGTGTCCGGGTCGATCAGGGCTTGGGGAGGCGTTGCACTGACAGGTATTGCGGTCCCGAGCCATGTGGGGCTTTGTAGGTCAAGACCAGCACCTTGGATTGGGACCAGATGCACGCGGGCCTGTTCACAGCTGTGCCAAGTAACACCAAAAAGCCACCCGGATCCCTCCGACCCTTAAAGCCTTCGCTGGAGCTCGCAAGAGGTGGGTTTCATCATTTAACCACGCGCTGGGTGAAGAAGTACTTCCTTTTATCTGAACTGACTCTCCCACCATTTTGTTCCATGGGATGGGCCCACTGGGTTGTATTACGGAGGAGGAGAAAAATGCCGCTCTGCCCACTTTCTTTGCGCCATGCATCATGTGATGTCTCTGTCATGTCCCTTTTTTCTAAGGTCAACATTCCCCCCAGCTGATGGACAGCCACATGTTGGGCAGTGTGCAAGTGGAGCCAGCCGGAGCCAGGGGCCAGATTAGATGGCCCGGAAGGCCCCTTCTGATTCACTTTTTTCTATGTTTCTATGTTTTTGTTGTTCCCTTGCCTCCCAGGGGATTTAGAAACATAGAACCATTGAGTCGGAAGGGGTCTCCTGGGCCATCTAGTCTGACCCCTGGCTCCAGCCGGCTCCAGTCATGCAATCCCCAACATGTGGTTGAACACCCTCATCAATGGACTCCCACCACCTCCTGTGGAAGCCCATTCCATACTGGAAGGGTCTTAACCATCAGGAAGTACTTCCTGGCATCCACTCTAAATTTTATTTATTTATTAAAACTTAAATGTCGTCCCATATGCGACATCTCGGGACAGCTCACAATCTTGGTTCCCTGAGCTTTGCCCCTTGGTCATGGTAATTGTCACTCATGAGCTTGCTCCACCTCGACAACATCCTTCCTTCAGTGTGAAGGCAGCTTCTCTCTGTGGCCACAGGACAGGCCCGAATACGGGAAAGACAATCCTGGCAGTGCCTTTCCTAGTTGCTCCCAAGAGGGCTTTGCCTTTCCCACAGCAAAGCCGGTTCGCTGGGCTGATATTTCCATTGAACTGCCCAGGGCAGCTCCAAGATCCCTTTCTGGGCAGCTGCCACTCAGCTGGATGCCATCAACTCAGAATCCTAGAACAGGAGAGTTGGAAGGAACCTGCAAGACCATCGAGCCCAAGCCCCTGCTTGAGCCAGGCTCCAAGTCCCAGCATCCCTGGCAGAGGGCTGCCAGCCGCCTCTTGAAAGCCTCCAGGGTGGGGGAGCCCACGGCCTCCTGAGATCGGGGTTCCATTTAGGGATGGGGGAGGGCTGGGAATCCCTCAGGTTCCGTGACCCCGGCTCCCTGGGCTCCAGTCTGCCTTGCAGTGGCCCTGCGCCCCAGTGTCTGGCAAGTCCTCGCAGTGTTTGTGGGCCACTCACCGGCCCTGAGCCTGCATCCCTCTCCCAGGCCGATGCAGTGGCCCCCATGCTGCTGGACCGGGTGCAGATGAGGGGTGCTGCCAGTGGCCGTCCTGGGCTCCCCAGGAATGGAGGCTCTGCAACCGCGGGAAGCATCCCTCTTCCATGCCACGGGTAGCACCATCTGGGCTGCTGCAGCCAATGTGGAAGCAGTTTGGTCATGCAGAGTGGCCAGGAAGGAAGCCCCCACCGTCTCCATGCAGGCAGCTTCCCTCTTTGCGCTGCCTCACCTGGCATGGAAGAGGCTGCTGGTTGCACAGGCTTCACCCCTGAGCGCTCACGGACTTCGTCTCAGCTCAGCTCAGCTCAGCTCAGCTCGCTTTGTAAGACGAGAAGACATCTGCGAGCGCTAGAGGGGCAGGTGCCCCCTGGTTTCGTGGTTGCATTGCTGTGTGGCTCAAACAGTCGGGGAGCTTCTCCTCCTCGTCAGCTGGAATCTGGCTCCTGCACCTGGCGTTGTTATTCCGTGTCCTGCACTCAGGAATGACCAAGAAGAGACCGTGCCAGCCTTCAAGCGCTCGGAGGAGTCCTGTCATGTCTCCCCTCAGCTTTCCTAGGCAGGCCCAATTCTTTCAGTCTCTTCTCATCGGCCTTTGTTTCCAGTCCTCACTGCCCTTTCTAGTTTCTTTGTGGCTTGCAGGTGACTTGGGATCCTTGTACACTCCTTCCTGTACAGTGACTGAGAGTGAGCTGCGTTCACAATTTCCGGTGCCTGGCCTTTTAGTGGGGAGAGGGCCCCTTGGTGCTCCTCCCAACTCCCTTTGCTTTAACCACCCGACACAATCTTGGGCCATCAGAGGCTCTTCAATACTTGCTGCTGATTCCGGGTCATCTATGAACAGGGTGACAATCAAGACATAATAACTGAGATGGAGGAAGGCGGGAACCACCTGCCAAGAAGACAGAAGTCAGTGCCATGAGCAACTGGGAGAAGGGACGTGAGAGGATTTTCAGCTTTGAAAGGAATTTATTAACAAGAGTGACGTTCTTCCTATCTGGGACTAGAAGAACTTGAGGTGTTGCTTTTAAAAACGAACACTGGAGAAGTTTGAACTTGCAGTTTCATCCATCCTGGCCCAGGACTTTTAACCATTTCACCAGCACAAGAGCTTTGCTGCCTCCCTTTCTGACCGGCCCCTCGTCTTCAGCCGCTGCAAGGCATGCAGGGAGGTCATGGTCCTTTCCACTCTGAGGATTCTGGGACTGACTGAATGTGGCTGCAGATGGGTGAGAATTTCACTTCATAATAAAAATCTGATTAAAATTCTATCATAGATAAAAATCTATCAAACGCCACCCTCTTCATATGCAAGAAAGAAATAACTTGAGCGTCTTTAAAAGGCAGCAGACTTGCCCATCCCCAAGCCAGAAAACCCAGCGTGCCTTTGGGCTCCTCGGGTCTTCCGCGACGCTTCCCAGCCATCCCATCCTATCCGCAGATGTTGTAACGTGCGAGCCAAATGAAGCGGGCACCCTCCTCATATTACAGAGCTTTATCACCTTCAGGAAGTCATTTTTCTCCCTGCCTGGCTTTGGTGCAATCCACGTCCTCAGTGGGAGAACGAGCCATTTATGTGCAATGTTTCAGCTTTTAAAAATTGTTCATTATGTTGGTTGTTCCTGAATAACAACAGATTGGAAAGCAGGTGCTTGCATTTGCGGCTCTCAAGCTGCACACCGTCCAGAGTGAGGGTTGGGTGAAAGAACACCCATGAATGGTGTGTGTGTGGGGGGGGGGCATTTGCGAGGCCCTCCTGATGGGCTGCTTGGCTCACAGCCAGCAGGCAGAAGGGGCCAGGTGGCATCGGATGCGTTTTTGAAATCTGTTCCACTCAGGAGTGCCCAGTGAAAATGACAGCATGCAGGCCGCTCCCTTCCCTGAGGGGCAGCTGGGCCACCTGCACCAAGCATGCTCGTGGCGTGCCCTTCCTGGAGGCTACCAGCTATGGGGGTGTGTGGGGAAATCCAGGAAATCCCCTGGCTCAGCTCCCCAGATCCCAGCACCTGAGCTCCTGGCAAGGTTGCCCAGCGTTCATTGGTCCCCCTGAGGGTCCAGCCCCACACCCTGCTCAGGCAGCGCGTCTCTTCTGCGCCAGCTTTTGGAAGACCAGACCAAGCACTAGAGGGAGCCCGCAAATGCCTGGCAGGAAGGCTCCAATAGGAGTTGCTCCAACCTATGTATGCCGAACAGCCAAGGGGACATAGAAACAGAGAAACAGCGCGAGTCAGAAGGGGCCTCCTGGGCCATCTAGTCTGACCCCCGGCACAAGCCGGCTCCGCTCACAACAACTGGGGCCCAACAGGTCAAGTCAGTCCCAAGTCAGTGCCTTCCCATAAGATTTTCCTCAAGCTTCTGATGGGCCACTCCGCGGCTCCCATAATCCCCAGCCAGCAGGCACTTTGGTAGCTGTAAAGGGCAGTGTCCGATCACTGGAAAGCGAAAAAGAGCAGGGCGTGAATGCCTGGGTGGTGCTCTCCTGCACGCAACCCCCAACGGCACATTCAGCCGGATGGCGAGCGCTCTCCACGTGCCTTTGTTCAGGGGGATGCATGCATGGAAGGGCGGATGCCTCGCTGCATTCTTTGAACCCACCACTAGCGGTCTGGTGAGGTGCCACATCTGCAGCCCACCTGCAGGAGCTCTGCACCAACCAGGCTGCAGCCTGAGCAGCAAGAGAGGGGGAGTGGCTGGGACGCCTGGGCAAAAGGGCATCCTGAGCTGGGCTTTGGCGGCCCGGTGAGGGGGCCTCTCCACCCAGCTCTTGCAGCAACAAGTAGCGGGTGCTGACGGGCATTTCAGGGTGCCCCAGTTATTCCACTGTGGCACGTCTCTTCTCCTGCAAAGGTCTCGGAGGTGAGGACCTCAGGCAGGCAGTTCAACAAGTGATCTCTTGTAATTTGGGGTTCCGCTGTGGTCCATAATAGAACAGAGAAACATAGAAACAAAGCAACAGTGAGTCGGAAGGGGCCTCCTGGGTCATCTAGTCTGATCTCAGCTCCAGCCAGCTCCACTGATGCCATGCCCACCATGTGCGTGTCCAGCCTCTCCTCGAACCGCCCCCCCCCCCACTGGTGGGGCCTCACCCGCCTCCCAGGCAAGCCCTGCGGAAGTGGCTGTAACCTCAGCTGCTCCTGAATTCCTGAGGGGCGACGAAAGGCTTTCCAGACCTGGCGTGTGTTGGGACTGTCCCAAGAGGGGCGCTGACACTCCTGCCAGAGCTACCTCAGGGCTGCACTGCAGCAGTGGCAGTGCTCCATTCCTCTAGTCTGGAGCACTGGCATTGCGCAAAGGCCCGGCTGGGCACCCTCTGAGCATCCGCCCCTGGAGAGCAGCCCCTGCGAGCCCGCGCTGGGCGTGCCCCCTCTGCACTGCGGGGACCTGCTTGTTCGCCACCCTCTCGCTGGCCCACACAATGGAGGCTGGGAGAGGAAGGGAGGGCAGGTGCCGCAGCTGACCTGCTCCCTGCGAGTCCAGCTGAGAGAGGAAGAGGATGAAGAGCAAAGCAGTGGCACTGGCGGCAGTGGCAGCGAGGCGTGCAGTGCCTGGGGAGGGGCTGCAGGGACGGGGCCATGCCTGAGCGCCCCCAGAGGCTGGGACCGGCACCCAATTGCCCGGCTGTGCTTGCTGCACTTGCAGGTATGGGGCTCCACAAGGCGTTGGCCTGACCGAGGACGAGGCTCCCGACCTCTGCCTCCTCTCAGGCACAGGGCTGCATGCGGTCAGGGACACGTGCGCACCCGGTGCCGATGCGTGCAGAAGCCGGGCGAAAGGCCCGCCTGCTGGCAGGTCTCTCCCTGCTCCACATGGCAGCTACATGCACCGAGCAAGGATGTAAGTGCGAGAGGAACAATTCCAGAGAGGCAGCAAGAATAGAAGCGCCGAGGCTGGGAAGAGCGAGACACGGCCTGGAGCGGCGGGCAGGGGAGCCTGGGCAGGGGAGAGCTAATGTAGCAGCCCAGGCACAGTGAGGCCCAGGGAAAGGACAGGAAGGGAAAGAGAGGTGGAGGCATGGCTTTATACGACAGGGAAGGAATAGGATGCAGTGAGATAGAATGCAGCACAGATGGGGTTCGGTAGAGGCAGTCTGGGTGAAACTTAGGGGTTTCAATTTCCCGGATATTACTTGGGAGACTCACTCGGCGGTGACAGCCAGGTCACGTCGCTTCCTAGAAGCTAGAAAGGGAGGGTTTTTCACACAGAGGGTCCAAGAGGCAATGAGGGGGGGAATCATCCTTGACTTGGTCTTGACCAATAGGGAAGAGCTGATAGATGAAGTACAGATGAGGGGAGCTCTGGATGTGAGTGATCACTCCATCCTTTGCTTTATGATCAGGGGTCTGGGGATGTGCAGCAGGTCGAGCACTAGAAGCTGGGACTTCAAGAGGGCCAACTTTGGCCAACTGAAGGCCAGACTGGGGAAAGTCTCCTGGGATAGGTTACTGGAAGGTAAAGCCAGTTGACGAGTGGTGGATGGCACTCAAAAGGGAGGTTTTGCAGGCGCAAGCCCTGACGATACCTCTAGTCAGTAAGGTGGGGAGGCGGAGGAGAGTGCCGCCATGGATGCGAAAGGAGGTGGTTAGAGGGATTAGACGAAAGAGGAACCTCCGTAGGAAATGGGTACTGGGGGAAATAGACAAAAGGGTATACCGGGAGGAGGAGGCCCGTTGCAGAAGGATTCTTCGCAAGGCTAAGGCTGATTACAAGCTGAGACTTGCCAAGAATATCAAGAGCAACAAAAAGGGCTTCTTTCAGCATGTAAATAGGAAGAGGAAGGGGAGACAAGTGGTGGGACCACTAAATAAGGAGGAAGGAGATCCAGTGACTGACATGAGGGAACAGGCACAGATGCTAAATGACTATTTTGCCTCTGTGTTCTCCCCAAAGCAGGATGGGGGATATCCATATAGGAGATTAGATGAGGCTGGGGACTTAGGGGCACAGATTGAGTCACCCCCGTTGAAGTCTAGGGGCTCCTCAGGGTATTGGACATTACAAAGGCGCCAGGCCCTGACGGGTTACACCCGAGAGTACTTAGAGAGTTGGCAGGGGTTCTCTCACGCCCGCTGGCCTCCATTTTTGAGGCCTCATGGAGAACGGGTGAAGTTCCAGAGGACTGGAGGGTGGCATCGGTGGTCCCTTCTGACTCGCTCTGTTTCTATGTTTCTATATTCTAGAGATCGGCTCTTTCAGAGGAGATTAAATCCCTTCATATATTTCCCCACGAGGAGAAGGGAAGGAGGTGAAGGCACCAGAAATCAAACCCGAGCTCAGCTGCTCTCCGCAAGCTGCCTCTGCCCCGGGACTCTGGCTTGGAGTGAGCATGGCTTGGTGGGTGCCGGTTGGGGGAAAGCGAAGTGGGCCCACGCAAAGGCCCCCGAGAGCCCCGGGGGCTCTGCAAGTGTGCTGTGATCTGTAGCTTCTGAGACAGAACCAAAGCCCCAGACCCTGTGGGACAGTCTCCTGGGGACAGGAGACCCCACTCTGGAGGCTTCACGTGGTCCTCTGAGAGGGCTTCATCCCAGCAGGGAAGGCACGGCGTCATCCAGCGTGGTGCTGGGAAGACTGGAGGAGCACAGCCACAAGCCTGGAGGCAGCAGTGGGGAATGATGTGCTCGGGGGGCCAACCACCCTCTGCTCCCCACCCCACACGCGGAGTGCAAGGTTCAGCCCCTTGCTGTTTCCATGCCAGACTCTGCCTTCAGGGCCCAGGGAATGCCAAGGGCCCTGGATCCCTTCCGGTCCGAATGACCGGCAACCTTCCTGGCCTTGGCCCACTCCCTCTTTGCACAGGCTGGGGGAGTGTGGAACCCCAGGAGGAGCCCCTCCCCCCCCATAGGTGTGCAGGAGGCTCTGGTCCAGCTTGATTTGCATATTCTTGACTAATGCAGCAGTGGGATGTAGCTGTCCTTCCGCTTTCCCATTTCTCCAGAGATAGTCATCTCATCTGTGACTTAAAATAAGAAATTGAAATGCATACAAAATGCTCATTCTCAGATCAAATGCACATTCAAATGTTTATCTTGTGAAGAAATACATTTGAAAAGAACGCATGTTTTCTTGTGTTTTTTAATGGTTTTTGTCTTGTTTTGTTGTTTTGCAGAAATCGGTTGAACCAAACAATTTGGGGAATGGCTGAATGGGAGCCGGGCTGTTCCGTCCATCCATGTCCATCTGCACCCAGGAGGAGTGGCTGGAAGGAAGCCGTTGCCTCTGCCTCACTCCCCACGGGAGGGGTAGCTTAGCAAATGCCAGAGGCTCTTCTTCCCTCCCTGATTGAAAATGGCCCTTGCAAACATTCAAGTGCCAGGCCAACCTGCAGCAAAATGGATTTTCGGGGGACTGCGGTCGGGGGCAGCCAGCTGCAAGCTGCAGAGCAGCCTCCACCAGACTAAACCTGCCAATTTGGAAAGGTGTATTGAATTGTCCTGAACTTCAGCTGTGAAAAGGAGGCGATTTCCTATTAGCAAGAAACCACTTTTGGAAGGCACGGTAAATACATCACACCGAGGCGTACCTCATCACTTCTACAGCATTAAGTTTCAAGAGCCTGAGGCTTTTAAAATTACACTCTGTTTATACCAGCCCGACCTTTCATTAAATTGAGCACGTTTTCTTCAGCAATCAAATTGTGTCTACACTCTCCTCCTCCTGAAAAATCTGGGTGGGGGAATAGGCGTCTCAAAAGTCATGCCTGCAACACGCACGACGGCTGCAGGTGTCAGGCTCTGGAGCACCCGCGGGGTCAGACACCGAGCGACCAGGCTGTGGAGACCAAGGCGCTCTCTCTCCCGGTCGGGCACAGATGGGGCGGCCTTGGCCCCACCGCCTCGGGGGAAGGGCGGCGAGGGGGCAGGTGGGTCTGGGCGCTCCTCAGCTACTGCAGCTGCTCTTTGAGCCAGAGGGAGTTTTCCATGGGGGAGCCTACTTTGGGAATGAGGCTCAGAACCATGGACAGCTACTGTGAAGCCCAGAGGCAAGAATGGGGTGACCAAGGAACCCCATGATATCAGGCGTTCCAGCGGTAAGTGGCCTTCAAAGGCAGGGGCCCCCTTCTCACTCTGTTTGCCCCCCCCCCCAACAGATTCCTTGCACATCCCCAAAGCAAACCACTGACCATTTTTCCTCAGGGAGAAACCAATAAGTGCGAGCGAACTCTTACGGCCAGTGGTGGAAGGAACACAGTACCAGCTGTTGTAGTTACCAACATGGAGCAAAGCTGACAGGGAAGAGCTTCCAGAAAATGGAACCTGCGGGAAAGGGAGGCCACTCAGGCAGTGACGGAGGGCAGGAGTATGTGGCTCTTACAGGTATGCAGGTGCGTCACGTTTTCTCCTGCATAATACTAGCGGGTCGGTGCTGCGTGCACCTTCCACTCGTTCACTTGCACCTCTTTTTGTTCCTTCCCTGGAGCATTTTCTCACAGTTCGGCCCCAGCCCTTCTGCATGGATGGCAGCTGATGCGTGCTCCCTCTCTTCTGCCTCAACAGATGGATACATCTGTAGGTTTTTTCTGTACTCTTTATTAAAAAATCACATTTTTGGAAACTGAGAAATCTCAATTTCTATCTTGAGCATGAAGAAATGTGAAAATGTAAATAAATAAATAAATAAATACATACATATACATACATACATACATGTTGGCAAATACTTAGCAGAAGCAAACTGAAATGAAATTCTTCCTCATCTGCACCGGCCAGTTCAATAGATACAGCAACTGACACGAAGCTCTTCAGGATGAGGGTCTCCCAGGGAAAAGAAGGCAACACGGTTGATGAATGCGCAGAGAGTCCGGTCCAGGCTTTTCGAACGAAGCACTCAAAGCCGTGGGCCTGGATGATTTCAGTTTCGATTTCCCACACATTTCTTGTGCACTTCTGCTTTCAGATCAATGCAGGCCCAGGATCTGTGTGGCATTGACTGCCTCTTACTCCTGGCTATTGACTTGGTTCAACACCCAAGGCATCTTCAGAGTGACAGCCCCATGGATCTCAAGCCCACGAAGCACTCAGGGTGGCCCGCAATGTTTTAACCATACAGTACAGTGGGGAAGCATTTGCTCAGTATAAAATGCAGAGCCAACGCACTGCAAACTGAAACCGACTCTCAGGGTTTAGGCTTGCTAAAATAGGCACAGCTTCACCAATGCAGAAGAGTCAGGCTGAGAGGAGGCCACCCATACCCCTGGGGCAAGATGTTCAGCAATATTTCTGCAGCTGCCCAGAAATTCCTTTGTCTCATCACCATCAACCATGGCTTCACTCAAAGGTAGAGGCAAAGAGCTCTCCGTCAACTCTTTGGGAGGGGACAGGTCAGTATTTTCAGATACGTTGAAGTCAAGCCACGTGGGTCTTTGAAGAGCACATGTCTTAGATGCACAGTTGTGCCTCAAAATTAATCTTTTAATTAAGCACTTCCTGACAGTTAGGACCCCGAGGGCGTGGAATGGGCTTCCACGGGAGGTTGTTGAGGCCCCATCGGTGAGGGTGTTCAAAGATAGGCTGGACATGCACATGGTGGGCATGTCATGAGCGGAGCCGGCTGGTGCCAGAGGTCAGACTAGATGGCCCAGAAGGCCCCTTCTGACTCGCTCTGTTTCTATGTTTTCCAACCCCTGCAGATGCAGGAAATTCACTCCTAGACTATCCGCACTGGTGACCGAGTAGCCTCTGCTTAAAAGCCTCAAAGAAGCAAGAGTTAACCACCTTTGAAGGCCACCTGGTCCACCAATGAAGAGCTGATAGCATCAGGATGAATTGCTCCTAATGCTTGCAGTCAGCAAGTTGAACTTGATCCAGTGTTGATGTGAGAGACTTAGCTGGCCCTCTTAGCATCTCTTGATCCCACCTTTAAGCAGGGCTTTGGATTTGTGTAAGAGGACATGTCAGCACTATGTTCCAATTCCAACACAAACAGTTTTGACTTCATAAAGAGGAGCTTAAGCAAGCAACCTCCATCCCAATATCAATTCAGTCAGAGATGCACAGAATCAGTTCACATTTTAAGAAGAGTTTACCTCATTTCACTCCCCGAATAAATATCTCAACCAAAATACAGTTGCATTTCAATACTCCCATTGTTCTGAAGTCTGCAATGCAGTTTTCCAATAAGAAACGCATGCCAGAATGTTTATATCAGGAAAAGGCATGCACACAAATGGGTAGATTTGTTGTAGTCACATAGAAATGCAGTGCTGTTAGAGGAAATTGTTGCAAAATGCATGTATCAGGAATGATGTGGGCATGAAAAGCAGCCACATCCCTGTATGAAATAGGATGAAATGAACTTGCAGTGAGAAAAATGAGAAACTGAGCAAAACCAGAACTGACAGACGAGTCTATACCTACTCAAAGGTTTTGCACACAATAGTCAGTTTATTGTCTTTTCCCCACAATGACTCACCACACCGTTTAAATTCTATCCCCTGTGAAGGTGCTGATACATAAAACAGGAATTCTATTCTACGAACAATAAAAAGCACACAATCAGATTCAATGCCCAGTACTTCCAAATAATTTCAGAAGCAATTCTCTGTTTATTGCTGGCTTGTTTATGGTGCGGGCATAAATAAGCTCCATCGTTTTCTTTTTTAAAAGTTCCCCTGCTAAAAGATTCCTTTACTTTTCCTGCCACACCCCAAGTTGCCTTTAAAATAACTTTGCTGCTGCTTTATTTACTCTGACCCAGAAGTCTGGAGTCCCACAGATGTGGAGCAAAGAACTTTCTCCATGGCACAGACCAGGAGGCCCTTTGCCGAAGGTGGCTCTCCGCACGAGAAGAGGCAGGTGCGAGGAAGTGGTGCTGGAAGGTTTGTGCCCTGCTTGGTAGACGTGTCCGTCTTGAAGAAGCAGCTGGTTGTGTCCAGTGAAGTCGAGTCCAGTCGAGGTGGAGCGACCTGATGCAGAGGGAAGGCAAAAACGGGCCCTGCTGTCGGGATCTGGGCTGCTCCGGGGGCCCGAACCTGAAGCCCACCGGGATCAGTCCCAGGCGCTGCCGGAGCACACAGCCTCCTGGCGCAGCAGCCAGCAGCCTTGGGGGAAACGCGGCACCAGGGCCAGCTCCCACCAAGCCTGGCCCCAGCCGGGCCGCCTCTCCCGCCTGCAGAGGGCTGCCTCCGGCCCAGCTGCTCCTGCTCCTGCTCCTACGCCCTGCCTCCCGCCGCATCGCCTGCCTCTTGCCCCGTGGCTTGCTGTGCCACGTGTCCCGCCCAGTTATCTCGCCTCAGAGCACATGCACCTCCGTTTGCCCGCCTGGCTGTCAGCCCTCGGCTCATTCCTGACCATGTCCTGGCTCTGCCCTGGCACGTGCATCCAGTTCCTGGCCCTGGCCTGTTCGGTTACCATGGGGACTTGACTTTGCTACTGGACTGGCCGTGAGACCCTGTGCTTGGGCTCTGCCTCGCCTCAGGTCCTCCTGCCGAGTCCCGGTGCCTCTGTCTTGTCTCCAGCTGCCCATATCTCAGACCCCACTGAGCGCTGCTGGATGGAGCTCGAAGGGGGCACTGCCTCAGGGCGGGGAGAAGCAAGGCCAATTGAAAGGCCCGTGCTCTGGTCAGCATCTCCCCTGCTGACGGGCTGTTGGGCTGGGGCTGATGGGCACTCTCTGACTTCAGCAAGGCTGGGTAGAAGGAAGTCTTGCCGGGAAGCAGTCCTGTGGGCCTGAAGGTGGTGGCGCAGTTTTGCCCTGAGCAGAAAGGACCTAAGCAAGTCCCCCCAGGATGCAAAGTGGACCATGTCCCCTTGGAAAGGCTCAGTAGGCACGGCAGCGCATGGGCCGACAGGGCAGGGGGCACATCTAATCCACAGGCCAGGCCAGGCCTAATGGTGATCCTGCCTTCCCAGGGGAGGCTGCAGGGAGCTCTCCCCCTACTTCCTGGGTGGTTATGGGCTGGGTGTGGGTCGGGGTCCAGTCTTCACAAAGCCTCCTCACCGCTGAATCTCTCTCCCTCCACCCCCTGCCCCACCTGCTTCATCTTGCTAGGCATTGTTGTGGGAAGCTTTGCAGATCTTTAAGAAAGCCCTGATGTGTTAAAATGGCCCATGCGATCTGCACAGAAAGCCACAGGATGAAATGGGCGTCATTGGTGGTGCTGGAACATTGCAGAATGTGAGCAGCTAAGTTGCAAAACCCATGAAAGCTTTTGCCACCAGAGAGCCCGTGGTGCCACAGAGTGCTGCACTGTCCTTTCTGTCACGGTCCCCTGAGCTCAGCCCCTGAGGGGCTTCGGCTTCAGCAGAGAAACACGTTGGTCCGAGGGCCCAGCACACCCGGGCACTGTGCAGAGGACTGGGGCAAGTCTGGGGGAGCAAATTCCAGCTAAGCAGGGATTAGATTTCCAGAGAGCCAAGGAACAGAGGAGACGGTGGAGCTACTCACCCCAGGGGTGAGAGGCTGGAAGCCTGACAAGCTTGCCTGCACGTTGATCCCATGCAGCAGTGGTTGGCCAAACCTGGAGTTTGTTTTTGGCTTCCTTGAGGCTAGTTAGCCTTGTCACGCATTACCTGAAGTCTTGTTTATTAAGGGGGATTTGTCTGCACAAGCTGCCTTGGAGTGAGATGCAGGGGAATGTCTGTGGCTACAGCACGGTGGAATCTTCACAGCTGGAGGCCTCAGAATCGAAAGAGGGTGATGTGACCTCTGCTGGGCTCATGACAGCTGGTCCCTGGGGCCCTCCTGGAGAAGCATGTCCTACGAGAGTGGGAGCCGCATGGTGCCCTGCACGACTGAGCCTTCCCCCAGTCCATTGACTCAAGGGCTTCACCCTTGGAGGACCGAGGGATCCGGGATCTGGGCAGGACAGGAAATGGCCGGCAGGTGGTCAGGCAGTTGGATGTATGGATCTGACAAATGATTTTCAAAAGAATAAAAAGGGGAGAATTAATGAGTTGGAATTTGTTGCTGCTGTTGCTATTGTTATTGTTATTGAATTGAAACATTTACAATATCTCAGAGACAAGCACCATTCCAGAAGGGACATTTTCTCCTCTCATCCAGGGAGGAAATACTTATCAAGGCATTGCTCATCCTTCGAAACAAGGAGCTGGAAGTTGCAAGGGAGCAGCATGAACAAACGTTCCAGCAGGAAGGCCAGTCTGGCAGGGAGAGGCTTCCTGGCCTCTTTTGCTCAAGGTGCTCATGCGAAGACTGGGCAGCCAGCTATCAGGGAGTCCGGCACGGAGCACATGGCTGGGCTCGCTGACCTCCAGGTTCCTCCGTTCTGTGATTCCCAGCAGCCACACAGTACTCCTGTGCAAGTTTAGGCTGGTGACTGAAAGGGTTAATGCATGCGCGCTGCAAACCGAGGCCTGCTTAATGGCCGTTCTTCCCATAATTAACAGAGGCAGCAGTGCTGGCTTACAGCCAGGGGGCCGGCCCAGTGCGCGGATCCCTTTGATGTGCCCGCTGCTGAGGAGACCGCTCAGCTCCACCGCAGCCGCTATCAATAATGCAGCACCTTCCCGCGCATTCTTCAGTCGAAGGCTCAGCTGAGTCTATTTGTAACTCAATCGTGCCCCAGTCAATAAGCACCTGCGGTTATGTGTTATTGTTCTCCCAGAGATGCACATGCCTGTAACTACAGAGGAGAAACCTCAGAAGGACATAACATGCAAACTCCGCTTAGAGCGGGTGTGCATAAACTTTTCACTCAAAAGCAGATTTGGAGGGGATGCTTCTCAAGATATGGAGCAGGCCTGGAGTCTCAGGACAGGACTAAGTGGGTTTGCACATGCACGAATTGAGCCGCCATCTACGTTTTGACTAAATTCTTTCGGGCGCCAATTTAGGCACTCCTTGTGGGCAGAACATGCTGCCTCTCCGTTAAGTCCTGCCGTTCTCCCAAGGAGATCAGGCCAGCTCACACCATTCTCCAGATTCCCCCTTTATCTCCCAGCCCTGTGATGTGATTCTGCTGGCAGGGGTGGCAACTGGCCCCAAGCCACGCAATTAGCTCTGCAAGTGAATGCGGACTTGAACGCAGGTCTGCCCAGTGCTGCTCCGGCCACTGTGAATGAACAGCGCCGAGAGGGTCGAGACTGGAAAGCAGCTGCTCTCATATTTGGGGGTGCAAAACATTTCCATGATTTTTAATGTAAATATTTAGATCCGGTTTTCCCCTGCAAGGGCAGGGAAGCAGAGCATGGCTGCCGGAAGGGCCCGCTCCCTTTGCCTCCCCGTAGCGTCCCTTGAGGGGCAGCAGGCAGGCTGGGTGGGGCGAGTGGGGGTGTGGCTGTGTGCTGCTTAGCCCGGCCCAGCCGGGGAAACTGAGCCCGCGTAGTTCTGCAGCCACCCTGGGAGGAGGGCCTTCTCGGCAGTGGCGCCCAACCTATGGAACGCACTCCCCAGAGAGGTCCGCCTGGCGCCGTCGTTATTTGTTTTCCAGCGCCAGGCAAAGATCTTTTTATTCAAATGCTATTTTAATTGTTAACATTATTTATTAGTTTTAATTCCTGGCCAGGTGACTCAAATTATTTTTATTTTATTAATATTGAATTATTTAATATTGAATTGTTAATTTTGAGTTATTTTTTATGTATGTGAGCCGCCCCGAGGCTTCGGCGATGGGGCGGCATAGAAGTGTGCTAAATAAATAAATAAAATAAAAGTGCCTTCTGGCCCTTTGAATCCGTGCGCCTGTGTGCACATTTATACAACAGCACAGAAGACTCTGCAGAACTTGAGGATTAATTCAAGATCACTGCTGTCAGGAAGACTGGCTTTTTCTGGCCTGGGAAATGTTCCTTAGGTGAGCAACTGAAGGAGTGAGCCTCCACTCCACGTTCCATGTTGTAGTTTAAAATCATGTCTCTTAAGTACCGGCTGGCTGAGGATGATCAAGGTAATGAAGTGAAGTTCTAATGTGATGAATGCAAGATCAGGAGAATTTTTTAATACAAAATTCAACTCCTGCTGGATTTGAACTTGCTACCTTCAAAACCTTCAGACATCAGCCTGCCACCACTAAATTAAGCTACAAAGACTTTCATTAACTGCCAACCAAGGGGAGTTATTAATGTTCTCAGAGAGTTAGCAGAAGGGAGGAGACAGGAAGGCAGGCGGCCCCCTCAGTGAATCCACGCAATTACTGGAAACACAACTCTGAGCGCAGCCAGGCTGGGACAGAACCTTCTCCCGGTTTGGTCCACCTTGACGACGCTGAGATGGGGCAGGCAGACTGGCAGGTCCTCCTGCACTAATTGCACGCTTGTTTCATTTACTTTTTTCCGGGTGACAAATTAATCCATTCTAACAAAAGGATGAGATAACATGGAGTGGAGGCAGGGCGGAGCCGATCTAAAAAGAAGCAGAAATTGCATCCATCCGCGCAGTCCAGGCTCCCCGGTGCACATGGATGCTTAAGCTGATTTAGGGTTGAGGCCCCACCTCCAGTTCACTTCATGAAGGGTTGGCGCTGCTCTGGAAAGAGATGCCGCCGGCATGAGCTGCTCACCTGTTTCCCGTCCTCGCAGAGGTGCGAAGGGACTGCGAGTGCAGAGGGATTGGAGATGACAGGAGGCCGGGTGCAAGACAGGGTGGGTGCCAGGCGACCAGCGAGGGAAGGACTGCAGGGCCAGCCCAGCTGAGGGGCAAACAGGCAGTAGGTGGGGAGGGGGGCAAATGTCCAGGGCAGCATCCCATGGGCTGCACCATGGGATGCATCCGTTAAAAGCAATCACGCATGCACTGAAACGGAGTGGAATTGTGTTCAGGAATGTGGTGCTGTATTTCAGCTACAGGAGGGAGGGCTGTGAGCTCTTCTCCCCTGCCCTGGAGGGAAGGACGTGATCCAGTGGGGCAAAGCTCGAGGGACCAGGCTTCTGGCTGATGTCAGGAAGTACCTCCTGATGGTTGGGACCCCTTGAATAGGGAAAGGGCTTCCCAGGGAGGTGGCGGAGGCCCCATCCGGGAGGGTGTTCAGGGAAAGACTGAGCACGCCAGCCATGTGCTGGGCACTACATGGGCGGAGCTGGCTAGACGGGGCTCAGGCTCGATGGCTTGCTGTATTTCTATGTTTCCAGAAGAATGCAGACAGGAACTATAAGAAAGGACTTCCTGGGCAGAACACCGGCCTGCCTCGGCCAGCGCTCTCCTCCGCAGGGGCCAGCCAGTGGCCTCGGTGGGGAGCCAAAAAGCAAGTCCTCCTGTGCTGGCCAAAGCAGTCCCAGGTGAGCAGCATTTCTCAGGAGCCCCTTCCCCCCATCCCCGGAAGCACTTGTCCTCACGCCCCCAGGAGGGTACAGCCAGCGCTTGGCAGAGGGTCCTCTTGGTGTTGCCCAGCATGTTGCAGGGGAGCAGTGGCCTGTCTTGCCCTCCTCCCTGCACGGCGTCCTGGACCTGTCCTTGCAGTCGCCCGAGGGTGGGCACGGTTGGGGCAGAGGGGCAAGGGAAAGAAAGAAGAAGGAAGGAAGGAAGGAAGGAAGGAAGGAAGGAAGGAAGGAAGGAAGGAAGGCAGGCAGCCACGGTGGGTGGAGGATCCACCACCCACAGGTGCAAGGGCTCTGCCCCCTGGAGGAGTGAGCGAAGCCCATGCCTTGCCCTCTGGGGGAGCGTTCCCAGAGGCTGTTTGCATGGTGCATGCTGGCAGTGGCCTGAGCCTCCGTGGGAGGGATGCACACGCGCTTCCAAGCGCCCTGCCTACCTGGGGGATTTCTGTGCCCCCCACCCAACACTCTCCCAGGCAGAGCTGAGTGCCCGTGTGTTGCATTTTGATTTGTATTCCTGATACTCTTCTGCCTCCTTGCCTGTGTTGTGGGCCCTCTTCTCTGTACTTTGTCAGAGCCTCTTTGCTGATGGCGGGAATGAACTACCAGGCCCCACAAGGAGGACTGAACCGCCTCGAGCCCCGGCGTTTTTATTGGTGAGATCTCCCAGGCCCCCTGCACCTACTTACGGCAACATGCTCCCTGGCAGGGGTCTGCATTGCCAACTACAAGCTTTTAGAACATATGCAGAGTGCTTTATATGAGTCACAGGGCCCAGGAGCTGGGCAGTTGGTGAGAAAATAAGGGGATCACAGTCAGAAGAAGGTGAGAGGTCTGCAGAGGGGGCTCAGTACAAGGGTATTTGGTTGCAGGAGATTAACAGAAGAATCACTGAGGCACGAGGATTATTGTGAGTCTTGGCATGCAAATGAGGGTGATAGCAGTGCAGTTAACCTGGCAGCCTGACCAGCTATTTCTGATCAGCAAAACAAGAGCCCTGGCAGCCTCTAGGCCAGCTATCAGTTCCGGCTTCTTAAAGTAACAGCAAATGCCAAGCAGTGACCTGGCTTGGCATTCTGCTGCCTTCTGAGAAAGGGACTCAGGTTTGATTTTATGACCCAAAGGCACATGCAAGCAACCCTTTTCTGCCAGGATTTACCTGAATTTTCCCAGCAATTGGCACTGGCGCTTTTAAAGTTTCACTGTGTTATTCATTTGTGCTGTTAGCTTTTGTTTTCTTTGACCAAATTGGAAGCCACTCTGAACGCCTCATTCTGAACTGAAAGGGCCCGTTGTACGTGGTCCCCATCACCAAGCGCCATGTTTCCACAGGCCTCCGAAGCCTGGGCACGGGAGGCGAGGTCACAGGCTGTCTCCCGCCGTGGTGCCCAGGAAGCCACTCCAGCCAGCAAGACAGTGCCCGGCATGCGCAGCAAGGCATCCACACTCAGGGCTGACTGTGGGTTGATGCGGAGCCATGGGCTGCTGCGCTGCGTGAGCCAGGCCACCGTGCACCACCCAGCTCACAACCCAGCAACGAGCCGCGTGTCCTCTTTGTGCATTATTCATGATCAATAGACCGTGTACTGCTGCCGGTTAGGAGCCAGTGTGACGCAGCAGTTAAGAGCACAGGCCTGGGACTCAGGAGATCCGGGTTCCCGTCCCCCCTCAGCATGGAGCCCATGGGCAACTTTGGACCAGTTGCAGGCTGTACTGAAGAAAAATGCCACGAGAGAACGGTTTTAAATTCTGGATGAATATGAAGACACACACAGCCCAGCAGCTACATAAAAACCCATTTGAGCAAGAGGGCAATAAAGCAGCCCCGGATCAATGCGTCCAGCTAGCACCACTCGGTCATGCCCCGATTTCATCCTGGCTCTGTATCCAAGCAAAAGCTTACTGTTACGGGGGCTCTTCTCCTGATCAGTCTCTCGGCTGCAGCAGCTCTCGCTTCTTTCCTCTGGGATTTGGGCCGTTTGATTTCTCTCCTCCCAGCCTTTCACTTCATTGTCCCCCTGCCTTCAGTTTTTTTCTCTCTTAAAATTCATTTCCCCTCCAGGAGAGCAATTTCAAGACGGCAATTCAAGAGAGCAATTTGTTGTTCATCCCTGAAAACTAACTTTCTAATTCCCAAGTTTTAAAACTTTCTCTCTTTCTTAGGATTCTTCATTGAGCTTTATAATCTCCTCACTTCCTGAGCAAGCTTCCTCCCCCTTAAGCGCGCGCGCACACACACACAGAGCGAGAGCAAGAGCGAGAGAGAGCGAGCAAGAGAGCGAGAGCGAGAGAGAGCCAAGCCCAGCTCTGTTGCTTTGGAGGCACCACCCTGTCCCTGCTTTCCCCCCTTCTTCCCTTCAGCAGAGGTGCATCACGCGGATGATCCCAGCCTGCTGGGGAGCATGGATGGGGTGCAGGGAGGCCACCCCTCTGACATGGCGCCACCTGGCTGTACTGGCCCTCTGTGCAAGGGCTGAGTGGCCACATCACCCAACTAGAACATGGACTTCTTTGGGATCCTGGGTGCTTCTGAAACAGTCAAAATCACTCCCAGAATCGCCAAAAGGGGCTGGACCAGTTTGCTAACATGAGTGCCTTGTAGAGATTTTTCATAATCGATAATAAAGGTATCTAGCGTAGAAATGAAATTGAGGGAGGGAAAGCAGCAAAACAGACAGGCGTTTTGGGAGGGGATGGGGAACTAGCCAACCATCACTTTGAGAAGAAAAGCAGTTTCTAATAAATTATATTAACTGTAGTGGAGCGCTTTGGGCTGCTGTGGAATTGTTAAACATTCAGGGCTTCTCAGTACTTTTCGTGCTTTTGCAATTTCTCACATGCTTTGCACAACACCATCAGCCTCCAAGGCATCTCCTGTGCTATTAAAAAGCCAGTGCACTATAAAACAGTACAAAATGGTAGTGCGGGTTCACAATTCTGCTCTGCCCCAGTGCCACCCTGTGGGTGTGCAAAGGAACATACCGAAAGATAGAGAAAGAAAAGGTCTGAGGGCAACAGCTCTGCAAGCGAGTCAGTCAAAATCCCATAAAGCCTCTGGGAGCAAAAGCCTCTACGAATTGGCAGATTCAAGCAGGAAAAAGTCAATTGTAGTCCTGTTTTGATCAGATACACGAGACCCCATATTACGCTTACCTCTCATAAGTAGTATGAGAAGGTATCAGCCAGAAAATGAGAGAGAAACAGACAGTGGGAAAGAGCAGATGGGGCAAGTCAGAGGGCCAGATCCATCCTGCGCACAGCCGTCGCCTTGTCACTGAATCCAAGCGCATTTTTTACTTGCTGAAACTGCACGTGGAAAAGCGGGGAGCACGGCCCCAAACTGTGCCGCCAGGGGCAAATCACCCAGGCAACCGCCCTGCGAAAAGGAGGAGCTGGTTTAGCACTGGAAGCACAGCAGGGACAGACCTCGCTGGCATGCATCCCTCTCCCGCTCATGAGCCTCTGCCATTGTGCGGAGTGAGCCAAGCCGAGCGGAGCCCGGGGCCCTTGCAGCACGAAGGCCGTGTGGCCACATTCCTCTGCATCAGGCACAGCAGCGGCACAGAGGAAGGCTCCTTCCTGGTGAGCTCCTGCAGAGGCCCAGGGAATCCCCAGCACCAGCGTGGACCCTCCACCTGCCCAAGTGGCAATGCGATGCACTGAGGAGCAGTGGGTCCGGTGGTTACCGTGTTGGATGTTGTTCCAGGAAGCGACCCAGCTACCAGTAGCCCCCCTGCCCCATTGCTCACAGGGTGACCTTAGGCCGATGGGCATCCCTCCACCTCCTTCGCAGGGCTGTCGTGAGGATAAAGCAGTGAGGAAACCTTTCAACAGGTTGGCTGTCCAGACCATGTTCATGGCAAAAGGTGGGGTAGACATTGTGCAGGTAAATTCAGCAACAGCTCCAACGGCTCCATGTCTGGGCCTCTGTGGTGAAGCCGAGACCAGTCGGAAGCCCTTCGGCGGGAAGTAAGTCCTTCCGCCCTGTCCCAGCTGTGCCAGAGGACGTGGTCTGCTTTTCGTAATATTAGATACATATTTCTGCTGACACACGAACAGAGCTGCAATGAAGCAAGATACAGCCTAAACAAATAAGAAGCTGAAAGACAAAACTGAATTTTTTAAAAAGAAATGTTCCTTTCTAATTAGAATCCCTGCTGTGATAACTTTCCTCATTGGCATTCAGAAGCACAAGCGTCTTCTGGAGAGGAAGAGGTCCTTTATCCTTCTGACTGTCTGGCTTATCACACACACACACACACACACACACACACACACACACGGAGGGCAGGAGGGGACAGGTGAAAGCAGGTGAGGCCGGTGCATGCCTGCCTCGCCTCAGACGGGGCACGTGGCCTCCCCAGGAAGGGAACGCTTGTCAGCCTGAGCCACATGTGGGTCAGTTCAGCCCCCCATGTCTGCAAATGGCTGCCGCTCTCCTTGGAGGGGCCGGGCAATGCCACTGGCCACTGGGGGCAGCCCCCCCAAGCTGCTCTCTCTGCTGGGGCTGCTCTGGGCAGGAGTGCCGCCACAAACAGCCAGTGGCAAAAAGGGCAGAGCCGAGGCGGCTGCTTCAGGACCCCTTTTGCCCCCCTCACCCTTCCCGGCTCACCAGCTGCATGCTGGGTAACAGAAGGATCCTTCCACGTGGCATTCGTGTGCACTGGGAATGCCCATGTCCCCACGGCACATCTGCTTGTGGGAAAGTATCTGTCAGGCTCAAAACCCTGCTTGGGCTGCTCAGAAGAGGGCGGCATTTGGGAAGGGGCATCTGTCCCCAAGGGCGGGGGAAGGGGCTCCAGGAGGCACCAGCTGGGATCGGAGAAAGCTGCAGTCGGTAGGGCTCTTTCAAGGGGGCCATGTGCCCAACAGGACAGTCCTCTATTGGCTGTTGGGACCACGCTGCGTTAGGACGCATCATCTATTTGAAGAACTGCCCAGTCCAGTTGAAAGAAAAAGCCTGCCAGGAAGGAGTCCGGGGCCCGGCAAGAGGCTGCTCAGCCTCTGGTGGCAAAGCAGGCACTCAGGCCCCCTGGCCACAGTAAGGCCCACTGCCCTGAGCAGCACTCCATTTCCATTTGAATTGCAGCCGTTCTTGCAAAACCTGCATCCATGCATGTGCACTAGCCTGAACAACGTTTCTGCAGAGTTCTGTTCCTCTTGTGGTGAGCTGTTTCCTTTTCTTTAGAAATGTGAATGACATTCAGTGTGGAGAAGTGCAAGGTCTTGCACTTGGGGCACGGAAATGGGTGTCATATGAGTAAGTACAGATTAGGGGACAAGTGGCTGGAGAGCAGTACTTGTGAAAGGGACCTCGGGGTGCTGGTTGACCGCAGGCTGAACATGAGTCAGCTGTGTGATGGGGTGGTCAAGAGGGCGAATGCCACCCTTGGTTGCATAGCCAGAAGTGTGGCTTCTAGATCAAGAGAGGTATTACTACCACTCTACACGACTCTGGTGCGCCCGCAACTGGAATATTGTGTTCAGTTTTGGGCCCCTCATTACAGAAAGGATATAGCCAGGTTGGAGTCAGTGCAGCGTAGGGCCACAAGGATGGTGGCTGGTTTGCAGGGTATGCTGTATGAGGCAAGACTGGGGGAACTGGGTCTCTTCAGCTTAGAGGAGACTCAGAGGGGACATGTTGGCGACATACAGGTACGTGAGGGGGTGTCACATGCAGATGGGTAGAGACCTGTTCTCCCCTGCAGAGGAAGGCAGGACGCGCTCCAACTGAGCAAAGCTCAAGGAACCCAAATTCACTTTGGATGCCAGGAAGCACTTCCTGACACTCAGGACCCTGAGGGCGTGGAATGGGCTTCCTCGGGAGGTGGTCGAGGCCCCATCAGTGAGGGTGTTCAAGGATAGGCTGGACACGCACATGGTGGGCATGTCGTGAGTGGAGCTGGGGCTGGGGGCCACACTAGGTGGCCCGGGAGAACCTTCTGACTTGCTCTGTTTCTATGTTTCTCTGTGTGCCAGTGTCTACCCAGGCTGTGTCAGAAGGAGCCAAGGCCTTGCACAACATGGAGCCTGTGGCCAAGGAGGGATTGGAGAGGCAGCAGCTGGGATGCAAAGCCCCCAGCCAGGTTGCAGGCCACAATGACTGGAATGCCACTAGATCCTGGAAGCTAAAGTTTGGGTGCCTCTTCTTCCGCAGCCTCCATCTCACTGTGTGCACCCCTGAAAAAAAGAATAGAAAAGAAGGTTGGGAAGAAAAGAGAGAAAACGGAAGCCCTTCTTTTGTAGAGAGCGCTTTCTGCCCCATTGCATTTGCTGGAAGACACACAGGAGAAGACCAGTCAACGGACTGGGACTGGCAAGATCTCACGTTACTGGAACAAAGATCCGTACTGGTCCATGTACTTTCTCTGGAGCAAGAATGTCAGGCTCGGGTTGTCAGCTTTCCCTCCATGGATGCTGGCAAATGTGCGACTGGTTCGAATGCGTTTGGGTTTCCAGGTGCCTGATGTGTGGATTCCAGGGTGGACTGGCCTTTTCTGTGTCCTGCAGCTTTTCTGGACTTGCATGCCAGTTTTTTACCGTGTTGGCAGGAGAGGGTTCATGCTAATCCACAGTAGTGCTCCTGTACATTGGAGCCTACTCACATTAGTGCAAATGAGCACTTATATACATGCTTACTTGTGCAAATGTACATTAGCACTAATGTGAATCAGCACACATAGGACACAAGTCCAATTAGCACTGTATGAATCAGGAAAACTCATGCTCAGCAACATTCTCTGAATTCCCTCTGGAAGCTTTTGTTGTTGTTGTTAGTCGGAAAGCCATGTCCGACCCATCGCGACCCCATGGGCAACGTTCCTCCAGGCCTTCCTGTCCTCCACTGTCCCCCGGAGTCCACTCACGCTCACACCAACCGCCTCAGTGACTTATTCCAGCATAAATCCATCTCAGCTTGCATCCTTTATTTTTTCTGCCTGTGTCTTAATTCATGCCTATTCTGTGCACATGTTGCCAAGTGTTTGCACCAGTTTTGTGCACCTTTGAAACATATACGTGACACACCAACCCCCAGTAATTAGTCAATGTATGGTTTCCAATGGAGAGAAAATTATCAGTCCTCAGATTCTGCATGAAGTGAAAATGCTCAGGGCTAGAAGCAACATGTGCAGAACCAAGTGGCAACATCATGCCCAATATGGCCTTATTGTGGGTTTCTTCACATGACCTACAGCTTTCTGTTCAGGTCATTTCCTTTTCAATGTTGTTCCAGTTCAGAATCTGCTAATTCTGGGGCAGGATCACAGAAACATGTGACGATCAGAGGAATCTTTGCGTTCCACGGAGCCCTTTCCCACATCTCCAGCCTGCCCTTTCTCCTTCAGTGAGAGCCCAAGGCAGTTGACAAGGTTCTCCCTCCCTCCATTTGAATGTTGCCGCAGCAGCTCTTTAAGGTGGGTTGGGCTGTCCCCAAGTCACCCAGCGAGCTTCTTGGCCAAACGGGGTCGGGAACCAGCTCTCCCAAGTCCCTGTCCACTCCACACTGAGACTTCAACAGACTCTGGGCAGCTAATCCAGCCACTCATCTTTTCAAAGTGTCCCTGAAAGGTCAGAAGGAGGTGAGTGTGTGAGGGGTGTCCTCGCAGGGCCAGCCTACATATTACGTGTGCAACGCTCTGTAAACCGTGTCTGTAAAAAAGTACAGGTTAGGGGACAAGTGGTGGGAGAGCAGCACTTGTGCAAGGGACCTCGGGGTGCTGGTTGACCGCAGGCTAAACATGAGTCAGCCGTGTGTTGCGGTGGTCAAGAGGGCGAATTTTATTTATTTATTTATTTATTTATTTATTTAAACATTTCTATGCCGCCCCATCGCAATAAAGCCTCGGGGTGGCTCACAACAATAAAAATGTAACACATATAACTTCAATTAAAAACCCATCCGCCCCCCCCCCCCGGCGCATCTCGGCAAACCCCTTAAAAATACAATCTAACTTAACAAATATAAATATTAAGCAAATTAACAATTAAAATATGATTTAAATAAAAAGGTCCCATACCCGTGACAAAGATGGAGATGAAAATGAAGGTGACATTATCCTTTGCAGGATATCCTTCTCTATTCCACATCAGCTCACAACAACCTTACGAGGTAGGCTATGCTGAGAAATAGTAACTGCTCCAGGATCACCCAGTGAATTGTAGTTTGAAGCCTCTCCTCTCATCCCCGGGGAAGGAGAGGGCACTGGTTCTCAAGAGCAGGGACGCAAGAATCAAACTCTCCTCAGCCTGCTAACCATGACCAACCCACAGCCCACAACCCAACAACAAGCTGTGGTGTCATGCCTGGTTCACGGCACACAGCTCTCAGTGTATTCATGTAGCCGGGCTTTGACAACGCAGCAAGCATGACGTAACATCCACCATGGCTTCCATGGTTCAGCAACAATCCCCACTCAGAGCATGTCCAAGGGTTGCCCTGTCATCTGAACCTAATCCAGGAATGGTGCTCAGGTCCCACCCAGCTTGAAGGCATTCTGCTTTAGGCATTGCCTCAGCAGGCCAGTCTCGAATATTGGGGACCGCTGCTCAGCAGGGAGCACCATCCACGCTCAGTTTTTCATGCACAGCCCATGGAAAATAAATAGGAGTTATGTCAGAACAATAGTAAAAGCAACCAGAAAGGCTGAGTCACTCATCTCCCCTTTTCACAGAACTCTGCTTAAAAAGCCTCCAGAGCTGACAAATTTTTCCTAGCATCAAAATGAAGTTGGGTGGAACGATGGACTTCTGTCTGTGATGAAGTGGCAAAGTCTGGATTAAATGGCAGAACCCCAGGAGGAAACCCCAAATCCCTCCAACCCTTTTGCACCAGACTTTTAATTCTTTTCTTTTAAGTCTGCTTTGTTACAAGCTCAGGGTACAGGGTTTTTGCTTGCTTGCTTGCTTGCTTGCTTTTTTATCAGCCCTGTGTATTTTGTAAAAATAGCCTGTAGGATATTTTGCTTTGGAAAATACCCCCAAGAGAGCCCTCTGGGAAAGAACCTACAATATCATTTCTGGCTTCTAATAGTGCATTTATTGCCAACGATAAAGCTTAAAAACCCCCATTGCTTCAGAGGAAAACTTATTACTTGGTGAATATGTAGTAATCTCACTGGAGATTAACTTCCCTTGCAATTTAGCAATTGCCAGGAACTGTGAAACCATGTTATTTAGATCTTCACCTGCCTATTTCCAATTAACGAAATGAAACCTTCAGTGTGTGGGGGAAAAATGACCCTCTGGTTCAAAGAAGGTGCAGGAGCCTCACGCAGCACTGCAGCAAACCCATGCACAGGCCGGCAGCTCCCACTTAAAGCCAGAGCAGGGCAGCAGGCAGTCCGGGGCTTCGCCCTAAATTTAATCGAGTCTGTGCTAAGATGGTCAGCCAGTATTTCCCTCCTGCAGAAGGATGCTTGCAATGTGCACAAAAAGCAAAAAGAAATCGTCTTGGTATTGGAAGGACTTCATTCTGTCACTTTATGTGGGACATAAATCAGTAAAAATCGATAATGAAAACAAACACGTTTTACATGACAGCTCTTTTTAGGTGGCACTTCCTGGTGTGGCTCTCTCTGAGCAACCGCACCCGAGAAAGGGACTAGAAGAGCGAGTCTGGCCCAGTGGTTGGGAGCACAGGGTGGAACTCGGCCAGTATGGGCTCTAGTCCCCGTGTGGCCATGGAGCCAACTGGGTGACTTTGGCCAGTCCCAGACTCTCAGCCCAGCCTACCGCGCAGGGTTGCTGTTGCAAGGATAAGATTGAAAGCAGCAGCAGCAGGAGAACAGCATAAGCAGCCTTGAGTTCCTTCAAAGGAAAAAAAAGGCAGGATATAAATAAATAAATAAATAAATGGATGGATGGATGGATGGCACAGAGCCCCTTGACTGGTGGAGTGAGGCATTTGCATTGATGCTTGAGGGGTGCGAAAGGAGCAGGTCACATCATGGGGGTTCCAGCAGCAGAAATGGGGACTGCCACTTGCTACTGCTGCAAACCCCCTTTCTCCTTCTGCCAAGGTGCTGCACACTGGGAGGGACCTTCAGCTCAACCACCGCATCTGTATGAAGACCAACAACATAGAAACATAGAAACAGAGCAAGTCAGAAGGGGCCTCCCGGGCCATCTAGTCTGTCCTCCGGCACCAGCCGGCTCCGCTCACGACATGCCCACCATGTGCATGTCCAGCCTGTCTTTGAACACCCTCACCAATGGGGCCTCAACGACCTCCCGTGGAAGCCCATTCCACGCCCTCGGGGTCCTAACTGTCAGGAAGTGCTTCCTGGCATCCAAATTGAACCTTGGCTCCCCGAGCTTTGCTCGGTTGGAGCGCGTCCTGCCTTCCTCTGCAGGGGAGAACAGGTCTCTACCCATCTCCGTGTGACATCCCCTCACATACCTGTATGTCGCCAACAGATCCCCTCGGAGTATCCTCTTCTCCAGGCTGAAGAGACCCAATTCCCTCAGTCTTGCCTCATCCCCTGCAAACCAGCCACCATCCTTGTGGCCCTACGCTGCACTGGCTCCAACCTGGCTATATCCTTCCTGTAATGAGGGGCCCAGAACTGAACACAATACTCCAGTTGCGGGCGCACCAGAGTCGTGTAGAGTGGTAGTAATACCTCTCTTGATCTAGAAGCCACACTGCTGGCTATGCGGTGGCAATCCCGTCTATGGAATGCGCTCCCCAGAGAGGTCCACCTGGCGCTGTCGTTATTTGCGAGGGACCACCGGCTCTGCTAAAGCCTTCCCCTCCTTGTCCACTTGCTCATGCTTCGTTTTTGTGATAGGTCCCCTTGCTTCCCCCAGGCTTCCCCGGCTGTTTGCCGCATGTTTCTTTCCCTTGACCTGTTCCCTGCTCACCAGGTACAAATCAATGCATCACTCACTGGTGCTAAAACTGATAGATATGGCCCATTAAATTAATCCATTTCCACGCATTTGGAGCTCCTTGTGGCTTGTGGACTTGGCAAGAGATTTCTTGCCAGTGGAAAAGCCCCCATGATGTATTTCTCTGGCACCAAGCCCAGTAAACCCAGCCGGGCTGGGGAAGGCAGGTAATATCACCGGCACGCTTGACTGTTTTACGGCTTCCCTCCAAGCTCAACTCCTCCATAATCAGATTACAAAACCTTAGCACCAGCTTCATGCAAACAAACAGATCATATGTAGGGTGATAAAAATAAAATATCATAAAAAATAAAAAGAAAGAAAGGAGCTAAATGGAGAACATATTCCACAAACGGAGGATTGTAAACCAACAAATATGCCTCTACAATAATATTTGCTGAGCTGCATAAGAGCCTGGGGAGAGAGAGAGAGCAGCCCCGCACAGCTGTTCCTTCCCCCTTCCTCCTCCTCCTCCTCCTCTTCCTGCCCCTTGAACAGGCAGAGGAGCAAGAAAAGCACAAGCGCCAAGAGCAGAAGCGAAGGCCAAAGCCCCCGAATGTCAGAACCCAGGGAGGGGAATTCCACTCGGAGCCACCAAAGCCGATGCTGAATTGGGCCAAATCCACTCTGGGACTTGGCCTGGACAGGGTGGGAGGGGGGTCTGCCCTCTCCTCAGGGCATTGGACACTACAAAGGCGCCAGGCCCTGACGGGTTACACCCGAGAGTACTAAGAGAGTTGGCAGGGGTTCTCTCACACCCGCTGGCCTTCATTTTTGAGGCCTCGTGGAGAATGGGTGAAGTTCCAGAGGACTGGAGGGTGGCATCGGTGGTCCCAATTTTCAAAAAAGGGTAGTAGAAGGGACATGGGGAATTACAGACCGGTTAGCCTTACGCCCATTGCAGGAAAAACAATGGAAAGGCTCATAATAGAGAGAAATCTAGTGATGCTCGATAGGGAAGGGAGGCTGACAGCCACACAACACGGCTTCCACAAAAACAGGTCCTGCCAGACAAACCTTGTGGAATTCTATGACAAGGTTTCAAGATGGCTAGATGGAGGGGATGCAGTGGATGTGGTATACCTGGATTTCAGCAAGGCCTTTGACAAAGTGCCCCATGATATCCTGCTGGAGAAACTGAGGAGTTTTGGGATACACCAAAGCACTGTCCGGTGGATTAGGGTATGGTTGACTGACCGAAAGCAGAGGGTAACCATTAGTGGGGAATCATCGGGATGGCAGCCAGTGACAAGCGGGGTCCCCCAGGGCTCTGTCCTGGGGCCGATCCTGTTTAATCTTTTCATTAACGACATGGAAGAAGGGGTGAACAGTCTGCTTATCAAATTCGCAGACGACACTAAAACTGGAGCAGTGGCCACAACTGAGGAGCAGATACACCAGATCCAAAAGGATCTGGACAGACTATGGAAGTGGGCAGGAGACAACAGGATGGCGTTCAATGTGGAGAAGTGCAAGGTCTTGCACTTGGGGCATAGGAATAGCTGTCATAAGTACAGGTTAGGGGACAAGTGGCAGGAGAGCAGCACTTGTGAAAGGGACCTCGGGGTGCTGGTTGACCGCAGGCTAAACATGAGTCAGCAGTGTGATGCGGTGGTCAAGAGGGCGAATGCCACCCTTGGTTGCATAGCCAGAAGTGTGGCTTCTAGATCAAGAGAGGTATTACTACCACTCTACATGACTCTGGTGCGCCCGCAACTGGAGTATTGTGTTCAGTTTTGGGCCCCTCATTACAGAAAGGATATAGCCAGGTTGGAGTCAGTGCAGCGTAGGGCCACAGGGATGGTGGCCGGTTTGCAGGGGATGCTGTATGAGGCGAGACTGAGGGAACTGGGTCTCTTCAGCCTGGAGAAGAGGAGACTCAGAGGGGATATGTTGGCAACATACAGGTATGTGAGGGGATGTCACACGGAGATGGGTAGAGACCTGTTCTCCCCTGCAGAGGAAGGCAGGACGCGCTCCAACCGAGCAAAGCTCAGGAGCCAAGGTTCAATTTGGATGCCAGGAAGCACTTCCTGACAGTCAGGACCCCGAGGGTGTGGAATGGGCTTCCACGAGAGGTGGTTGAGGCCCCATCGGTGCGGGTATTGAAGGATAGGCTGGACGTCCACATGGTGGGCATGTCGTGAGCGGAGCCGGCTGGTGCTGGGGGTCAGACTGGATGGCCCAGGACTCACTCTGTTTCTATGTTTCACTGTTTCCCACCCAAACTTATCTGGGGGTAGCAGTGCGGGCTGGCACTTCTGCCCAGCTACTGGCATTGGGAGCCAAGGGGGATTGAATTCAGGGGCTGCCTGGGAGGAACATCGGCAGCCCGGTTCCCCAGGGCTCCGAATCCCCAGGGGCTGCCAGGGCAGCTTCTTGCAGAGGGAGAGGCCTGCGCATCACACCGCTGGTGGCACTGCCATTGCCTTCAGCTGGCTTAGGGTTGGGCTGGGGAAGCCCTCGCAGGACCCCTCTCTCTGGCATCCACAGACTTCCGCTTATGCTTGGCCTGGTGCTGCAGAGTGAGCTGAATCCAGAGGAGGCCCTGCGCAGCAACCTTCCCCATGAGGCACGCCTGCTTGTAGAGCCGCTGCAGGATGCAGAGAGGGGTGCTGTGTGTGGTCACGCCAGGGGCCGTTCCCAGGGACTGACCCTGCCCCAGCCAGAGCCACCAGTGGCGACATGGCTGGCACAGAGGAGGGCACTGCGGGCGGGTGCTCCAGGCAACACGGACGGAGACAGGCCTGCTGGGGGGCCCCTGCAAACGCTGTGCATGCTCGCCAGGAACTCGGGGAGCCATGCCAGCCAAAGGGGGGCCAGCGTGGCCCCCACTCCTCCCCTGCAGGGCTCGCCAGAAGTGTCCCTGGGCACATCCAGCGCCCCCTCTGCTCTGACTTTGGTGGCCTTTGCCAAGGGCAGGAGGGGCCGACAGGGTCTCTGGAGCACCCGCTGGCATGGCTGAGTGGCCACGTCCTGCAGAGCCACGCCAGCACTGCCCCTCGCCAGGGCACCTGCAGCACCTGCAGAGAAGGAGGCGGCAAGTGGGGGAGGCCTCCACTCCCATGGGAGGGCCGGCCCTGTGGCCGGGAGGCAGGGAGTCAGGGATCACTGGGGCTGTGGCGGCCATGGGAAAAGCCTCTGGGCTCTGCTGCAGAAGGCACTCGGGATTGTTCATTGGCTTTCGATCATGTGAAAACAAGACCTGTTTTTCTGAGCCAGCTTGGAATGGGGCTGGAGGGGACGGGAGCCATGCGCACCAAGTGCCGAACCGCATTTTCTTCCTGAGATTTCCCTTTCGTCAAAATGGAGCAAACATTTTGATGTCGAACTTTCTGCTGCTCAGGTGTCTGGGCATGCTCATACCTTCACTGATCATCTGCCAGAAGTTGGCTGCCTTATGCTTCACCCTCTTTGACCGTGACCTGCAACAATGCAGCATCTGGCGATGCTTGATGGGGGTCACCAGTGGACACAGCGGCATGATGCCGAAGGGGACTTCCTGCCGGAGAGCCGGGTCAGAGAGGCAAATGCCAGCTCCGCATGGGGAGGGACTCCTGAGGGCGAGAGCGGCATGCCGAAGGGCAGCTTCCTTCTGGGCCAAGGGAGCTCCTTCCCTGGGGGCTTTCCCGGGAGGATGGCCGGCTGCCATCAAGGGAGCCCAGAGCAGATGTCCTGTGCCAGCAGAGGTGGGCGGGGGGCTCTTGCATTTCCATGATCCTGGGGGATGCTTTTGCACACATCCTTGGCACCCTGCAGCCAGGCAAGAGGCCCCACTTCATGCCATGGGCTGTGAGTGGGGTGTGCGGGGCGGGAGTTGTACTCCATGGAATCGTCCCATGCAAGGAACGAAGGCAGCTGTGAAGCTGGCGCTCGCCTCCTCCCATGGGGCAGCGCGGTCTCTTTACCCCCAGAGGGGCCTAGCTAGGCACACCCCCGTCCACCCAGCCCCTGCCCTGTGGACCACCTCCTGCTATGGGGATGCCTGTTCCTGCCGCCAGTCCGAGGCACCTCTGCGGCCACTCACAAGCGCAGCAGTCCGTGGCATTTTTACTGGATCCCACTGTTTTGTCGCTGTTGCACTGTTTTCCTGATGGGTTTTGATACATGATTTTGTCTTGGAAACTGCTTTGGGGGTTTGGTTTAAATGAAAAGTGGCATACAAATCCTCTGAAATAAACAGCTAATAAAGCCACACCAACCCAGAAGCCCTGAGTAAGCAAAGGAGGAAAACGGAAGGGAGGGGGATGGGGAGGGGGAGGGGGAGGGAGGGGAGTGGACAGGATTTTGCCATGGTTGTTGTCGCTGTTGCTGTTACATTGCATTTAGATCTTGAGATGAAAGGGCAGGGCAGGAGAGGCTGGGCGACTGGCTGACTTTGCACTGCCCAAACCTGAGGTGGGGGGAGGCACAGCGGCAGCTGCGGAGGGGCCCGCTGTTGGGACGGAGAGCGGCAGCTGCTCTGAATGTGCGTTCCCAGGGCACACTGACCTGGACATGGTGGAGGAGGAGGAGTGGGGCGGCCTCGGAGTGGGGGCCCCCTCCAGGGGCTGAGGAGGGAGGCGGAGGCGCTGATCTCCAGGCCAGGTTGCCACAGCGGACAACAACTTCTGGGAATGACTGGAGGGGCTTGGATCAGGAGAGCTTCTCAGGGGCAGTTGAAGCGGGTATGGCTCTGGACCCCATGACACGACAGAGGAGGGTGGTCCAAGTAGAGGATCGGCATGCTGGGCAGGGGGGGGGGGCATGCTCGTTTCCAGATGTCCCTTCCTTAGAGGATCCGGCCCAAGCACACTCAACAGCAAAGCTCCTAGAAGTGGATTCTAGACTGGATTCAGTGAACCACTCTGCGCATGCTCCGCAATTCCTACTGGGTGTTTGTACTTCTGGAAGACACTTTTGTCAGTGCAGAATGTTTTGTGAGAAGACCAGTCTGTGCTTTGAATGTGCAAAGGGAGGAACCGGAACTCACGACACACCTGGTCACCTTGGACAGGTGTGGTCCTGCTCACCTGAGGCTGGCCGAGCTGCCCAGGCAAGACAAGTTGGACGAATCGTTCCCATCCATCATGCCCTGCATGGGGTGTGGACACCTCTGGCTGCGGATCAGGACCACTTGCAAATATGGATCAGTTCTTGCCATATGCAAGTACATTTCGCTTGATGTATTTAATTTCACTATCATGTGGAATAATCTTGTAAAGCAGGGCCAATATGGTCACTCTCTGGCAGAGGGAATGGGGCGGGGGGCTGACTGGAGTTCTCAAGGCCCGGAAGTGTTTGATCCCTGAGCCATTGGCTCCGGGTGCAGGGAGCGCGTGGTCAGTGCCAGAGGAAGCTCTGCAAAGCCCTCGTGCAGAACGGCCGCAACCAAGTCCCAATTCCTGTTCCTGAAATTCCCGCTGATCCATATGCAGACACTGTGACAGAAAGACTCAGCTTTCCAAGGCAAACAACAAACATTTGTCTGCGGGTTACTTATTCCCAGATCGACAAGCCATCGTGTAAAACACAAGCCTCTCTGCGCAATAAAGGCGCCCGGCTGGGGCGGGGAGAACACGTCCAGGGGGCCTGTAAAGGGAGGGCTCCTCTGTGCTCTGCTGGCAGGTCAAGGACTGCGCCTCCCACGGAAAAATCAGCGGGGAGCCTGCGCACGCCTCGGCTGCGCTGCCCCGTCCGGCCAGGCTGATCGATGAGCGAGTGCGGGGAGTTGTCTGCCCGCTCCCGGTGCCTGCGGCGGCATCCGGGCGGCGGAGCTGAGCTCGGCCAAGCGGCCCGCAGCAGCCGGGCAGCTGGAGCCGCAGAACGGCTGCGTGGGCCACGAGCCAGCGGGCGAGTCGGAGGCTGCACGTCGCCGCTGGGGCACCGGGACGGGGCACACGGGAATGGCGCGGAGATGAACGAGCGGGAAGCAGCTGCAGGTTGAGCCGCTGCGCTCTCATGCTGAGACGGCGGGAAGCTGAGCGGGGGCGAGGGCGCAGCCGGGGCGGCCGCAGCGGAGCAGCTTTCCTCCTCCGCAGGGAGCCCCGACGGAACCGGCTCGGGGTCCTGGTCCGGCCCGCCAACTCCCCCGCGACCCCCACTGCTAGCTGCCCTCGCCCGTCACGTGGGCCACGAGGCAGTCCCCCCGGGGCGTCTTGCGCTCGGCGAAAGGCGTGGGGCTCGCGCTCTGGGTCGCGGACAGGAGGGGCCCCGCGCTCGGCCGGCTCCCCGCCGCTCCCGGCCGCCTGCCGCGCCGCCTGCTCGCGAGTGAGCCGCGCCCCGGACGCCCTTCGCCCTTGCCGCGCCTCCCATCCACGGGCAGCCGAGGTCCCAAGCGAGGCCGGGCCGGGCTCGCTGGCATCCCGCCCGCCGGCTCCTGCCCTTGGAGCACTTTTATCTGCCCGCCCCCCCGGTCCTGGCCAATGCGCTTTTTTTTTATAAGATTTTATTAAGATTCTAAACTACAAATTAAAAGCATCAATCATCAAATACATCGGACAGGCTGGGCCAGCCCCCTATAACATATCTTTTAGCATTCTATGATCATAATCAAATCAATTTATAAAAGTTTAAAGACATCTTTAAATCTAAGCCAAGTCCCATTTCTCTAGCCAGTCGTAAAAAGAGTCCCAGGTTTGGTAAAAGTCAGTGTCTTCCTTCTCCTTCAGTGATAAAGTCAGTCTATCCATTTCTGCACACTCCAGAATCTTTTCAAAATCATTTCTTCAGTGGGTAGTTCCTCACTCTTCCAGTATTGAGCAAGCGCGATCCTCCCCGCTGTGATCAAATGTAGTATCAAATACATTTCTTGTTTACTAATATTTTCTGGTACAATGCCTAACAAGAAAATTTCAGGTTTAAAGGCTAAAGATTTTTGTAGCATTTCCTCAAGCCATTTATGTATTTTAATCGAATACTTTTTCACATATTCACAGGTCCACCACATATGATAAAATGTACCTACACCGTGTTTACATTTCCAACATCTGTTTGACATATTTGGAAACATCCTAGCTAATCAATTTGGCGACAAATACCATCTATAGAACATTTTATATAAATTTTCTTTATACGAGGTTGCTAAGGTTACCTTAATATTTCTCTCCCACAGCTTTCGCCACTTTTCTAATTCAATATTATATCCAAAGTTTTGTGCCCATGTTACCATAGTGTCCTTGAGCTGTTCCCCTTCCATTTTCCTGTCAAGCAAAAACTCATAGATTCTTTTAATCATTTTCTCATCTGTTTTTAACATCACTTGATCAAAGGCTGTTAGATCTTTATAAACCCCCCATATTTTGCAGTCTTTGGCATATCTTGATTGCATCTGCACCTTATACCACCACGATACATTTAGTCCCTGTTCTTGTATTTCTTGCTCCAGTTTTAGGCCTCCATCCTTATCCAAAATATCATCATATCTTATAATCCCTTCAAAATTCAATACATTTAGATACACAAAGGCTTCCATAGGTGAAAGCCATCTTGGTAACTTATTATACAATTTTAGCTTTAACTTTTCCCATACTGACATTAGTGATCTTCTAATAAAGTGACTTAGAAAAGTCCCCTGTGCCTTAACCTTCTCATACCACATATAAGCATGCCAACCCATTTGCAAATCATGACCTTCAAGGTACAAAATTATCTTATTTCGCAAGATTATCCATTCTTTTAGCCAAGTACAAATAGACGCTTGATAATACAACATCCAGTCCGGTAGACCAAAACCCCCATTCTTTTTGGTTTCCTGAAGCATTTTTAGTTTAATCCTTGCTTTCTTGAGGTCGTTCAGGCCCCATTGGTGAGGGGCCTCAACGACCCTCACCAATGGTTTTTTTTTGGCTCTCACTTTTTTTTTTTGGCTCTGGCCTCTTGGCAGAGCGGCAGAGCAGCAGAGGCACAGGCTGGGAGAGAGCGCTGAGTGGCCAGGGGACTGGCACAGGCAAGGTAGGAGCTGGGCAGGTGGGAGCAGGGGTCCGGGAGCAGCAGAGAGGGAGGGGGTGGGCCAGAGAGCTAGAGCAGCCAGGGGGAAGCAGGGGGCAGGGTCACTGGCCTGAGGGACTGAGGAGGCCAAGCTCAGGCGTCGTCCCTCGTCTGCGTCCCTGAGCTGCGGTCCGGGCGGTCCAGGGACTCCCTTCCCTGAGACACAGAGGTTGTTTGTTTGATTGTTTGTTTGTTTTTTGTTTTGTTTGTGTGTTTTTGTTTTGTTTTGTTTTGTTTGCACTTTGCTTTGCTTTGTTGTGCTTTGTTTTTTTTTTTTTTTTCTTCCAATTTAAATTTAAGTTTATTTTCTCCTTGTGTGTGTGTGCAAGTGGGGTTTTTGCCTGGGAGAACTGGGAGAGTGAGAGGAACTGCAGGACTAACAAGACAGGGGACCAAGGTAAGGTCTTGGAAGGGTTACAGATGGCAGACCAGGAGATGGCCTTGGCGGGAGTCACGGGTGTTGCTGTCCGCTGCGAGAGCTGCGACATGTTCGCCCTTCTCCCCCAGGAGAGGCAGGGATACACTTGCCCTCGGTGCAAGATGGTGACCCTGCTAGAGGAGGAGGTGAGGTGCCTGAGGGCCGAGAGAGCTCTCCAGGCCCCCCCGCAGCAGCCCCCCTCTTGACAGAGGGCTGAGGGAGAGACCACGGGAGGAGCAGCTGCGGAGACATGGAGGCATGTCACCCACAGGAGGGGGAGGCCAGCATGGCCTCCTCCTTCTCCTGGCACCAATCTGGAGCTGGGAAGCAGGTTCTCTCCGCTTGGGGAGGCTGGGGCTGACGAGGCCTCGGACCAGCAGGACCCCCAGCCTGGGACGTCAGGCGGCAAGGGGGCCGCTGCAGGAGAGGCGAGGGCCAGGGCACGGCTGCCCACCAGCACCGAGAAGGTACGGCGGCGGGTGATTGTTGTTGGGGACTCCCTGCTTAGGGGCACTGAGGCGGCGGTGTGCCGCCCCAGCCTGGAGACAAGGGAGGTTTGCTGCCTGCCGGGCACACGCATCCGGCATGTGAAGGACAGAGTGGAGCGTCTTGTTCGCTCCGGGGATCACCAGCCACTCCTGGTGATCCATGTGGGCACAAATGACATGGCCAGGCACGGGGTGGTCGGGATCACCAGGGACTTTTTGGCCTTGGGGAAGAAACTCAGGGAGCTGAAGGCCCAAGTGGCCTTCTCGTCAATCTTACCCGTCCGGGGATTTGGGCCAGGAAGGGACAGGAGGGCCTCCGAGGTGAACGACTGGCTTAGGGTGTGGTGCCAGAAGGAACGCTTCAGGTTCCTCAACCACGGCACTCGTTTTCTTGCCAATGGACTTCTGGCAAGGGATGGGTTACACCTCACGAGGATGGGGAAAAGGTCCTTTGGAGATGCTCTAGCGAGCTTCATCTGGAAGACTTTAAACTGAGCCAGTGGGGGGTGGGTTCAGGCCCCCCAGTAACATGTCTGCACTGGACAAGTGTGGGGGGAGGATCGGGGCTCTGGGAGCAGGGCTTTAGAGATACTGCAGGGACTGACAGGACTTCTACAGAGAGGGGCCAGGTACCAGGGAGGATGGGAGGAAGGAGGATGCTGGGCACTCCAAGGAAAGGAAGCGGTGGGAAGGAGTTGAGGTGCATGTACACCAATGCTAGGAGCATGGGTAATAAGCAGGAAGAGCTTGAAGCTCTCCTGGGAATAGGAGGATACGATCTGGTGGGAATCACAGAAACTTGGTGGGATGAAAGGCAAGTCTGGAATGTGAACATAGAAGGGTATCACCTTTTTAGAAAGGACAGGAAGGGAAAGAGAGGTGGGGGTGTGGCTTTATATGTCAGGGAAGGGATAGGATGCAGTGAGATAGAGTGCAGCACAGATGGGGATTCAGTAGAGGCAGTCTGGGTGAAACTTAGGGGTTTTGACAGAGAAAGAGACCTGACAGTGGGGGTATGTTATCGCCCTCCAGGTCAACTTGAGACCCTGGATGATGTCCTGACAGGCCAGATTCTAAGGATATCTCAGGGGAGAGACACAGTAATTATGGGAGATTTCAATCTCCCGGATATTACTTGGGAGACTCACTCGGCGGTGACAGCCAGGTCACGTCGCTTCCTAGAAGCTCTAGAGGGTGGGTTTTTCACACAGAGGGTCCGAGAGGCGACGAGGGGGGGAAACATCCTGGACTTGGTCTTGACCAATAGGGAGGAGCTGATAGATGAAGTACAGATTAGGGGAGCTCTGGATGCGAGTGATCACTCCATCCTTTGCTTTGAGATCAGAGGACTGGGGCCGTGCAGCAGGGCGAGCACTAGAAGCTGGGACTTCAAGAGGGCCAACTTTGGCCAACTGAAGGCCAGGCTGGGGAAAGTCTCCTGGGATAGGTTACTGGAAGGTAAGCAAGTTGAGGAGGGGTGGATGGCACTCAAAAGGGAGGTTTTGGAGGCGCAAGCCTTGACGATACCTCTAGTCAGTAAGGTGGGGAGGCGGAGGAGAGTGCCGCCATGGATGCGAAAGGAGGTGGTTAGGGGGATTAGACGAAAGAGGAACTTCCATAGGAAATGGGTACTGGGGGAAATAGACAAAAGGGTATACCGGGAGGAGGAGGCCCGTTGCAGAAGGATTCTTCGCAAGGCTAAGGCTGATTATGAGCTGAGACTTGCCAAGAATATCAAGAGCAACAAAAAGGGCTTCTTCCAGCATGTAAATGGGAAAAGGAAGGGGAGACAAGTGGTGGGACCACTAAATAAGGAGGAAGGAGATCCAGTGACTGACATGAGGGAACAGGCACAGATGCTAAATGACTATTTTGCCTCTGTGTTCTCCCCAAAGCAGGACGGGGGATATCCGTATAGGAGATTGGATGAGGCTGGGGACTTAGGGGCAGAGATTAGAGTCACCCCCCTTGAAGTCGAGGGGCTCCTCAGGGCATTGGACATTACAAAGGCGCCAGGCCCTGACGGGTTACACCCAAGAGTACTTAGAGAGTTGGCAGGGGTTCTCTCATGCCCGCTGGCCTCCATTTTTGAGGCCTCGTGGAGAACAGGTGAAGTTCCAGAGGACTGGAGGGTGGCATCGGTGGTCCCAATTTTCAAAAAGGGTAGTAGGAAGGACATGGGGAATTATAGACCGGTTAGCCTTACGTCCATTGTAGGAAAAACAATGGAAAGGCTCATAATAGAGAGAGATCTAGTGATGCTAGATAGGGAAGGGAGGCTGACAGCCACACAACACGGCTTCCGCAGAAACAGGTCCTGCCAGACAAACCTTGTGGAACTCTATGACAAGGTTTCAAGATGGCTAGATGGAGGGGATGCAGTGGATGTGGTATACCTGGATTTCAGCAAGGCCTTTGACAAAGTGCCCCATGATATCCTGGTGGAGAAACTGAGGAGTTTTGGGATACACCAAAGCACTGTCCGGTGGATTAGGGCATGGTTGACTGACCGAAAGCAGACGGTAACCATTAGCGGGGAATCGTCGGGATGGCAGCCAGTGACAAGTGGGGTCCCCCAGGGCTCTGTCCTGGGGCCGATCCTGTTTAATCTTTTCATTAACGACATGGAAGAAGGGGTGAACAGTCTGCTGATCAAATTCGCAGACGACACTAAAACTGGAGCAGTGGCCACAACTGAGAAGCAGGTACTCCAGATCCAAAAGGATCTGGACAGACTATGGAAGTGGGCAGGAGACAACAGGATGGCGTTCAATGTGGAGAAGTGCAAGGTCTTGCACTTGGGGCATAGGAATAGCTGTCATAAGTACAGGTTAGGGGACAAGTGGCTGGAGAGCAGCACTTGTGAAAGGGACCTCGGGGTACTGGTTGACCGCAGGCTAAACATGAGTCAGCAGTGTGATGCGGTGGTCAAGAGGGCGAATGCCACCCTTGGTTGCATAGCCAGAAGTGTGGCTTCTAGATCAAGAGAGGTATTACTTCCACTCTACATGACTCTGGTGCGCCCGCAACTGGAGTATTGTGTTCAGTTTTGGGCCCCTCATTACAGAAAGGATATAGCCAGGTTGGAGTCAGTGCAGCGTAGGGCCACAAGGATGGTGGCTGGTTTGCAGGGGATGGGGTATGAGGCGAGACTGAGGGAACTGGGTCTCTTCAGCCTGGAGAAGAGGAGACTCAGAGGGGATATGTTGGCAACATACAGGTATGTGAGGGGGTGTCACATGGAGATGGGGAGAGGCCTGTTCTCCCCTGCAGAGGAAGGCAGGACGCGCTCCAATGGAGCAAAGCTCAGGGAGCCAAGGTTCATTTTGGATGCCAGGAAGCACTTCCTGACAGTTAGGACCCCGAGGGCGTGGAATGGGCTTCCACGGGAGGTCGTTGAGGCCCCATCGGTGAGGGTGTTCAAAGATAGGCTGGACATGCACATGGTGGGCATGTCATGAGCGGAGCCGGCTGGTGCCGGAGGTCAGACTAGATGGCCCAGGAGGCCCCTTCTGACTCGCTCTGTTTCTATGTTTCTATGTATTCAAAGACAGGCTGGACATGCACATGGTGGGCATGTCGTGAGCGGAGCCGGCTGGTGCCGGAGGTCAGACTAGATGGCCCGGGAGACCCCTTCTGACTCGCTCTGTTTCTATGTTTCTTTTTTTTCCAAATAAATCTCAAAATTTGAAGATTTAAATCCTCAAAAAACTTTTTATCAATTTTTACAGGGATCATTTGGAATAAAAACAAAAATGTTGGTAGAATGTTCATTTTAACCAGTGCTATTCTTCCCATGAAAGACAATTGTAAATTGGCCCATCTCTCCAGATCACTTTTAATGTCTTTCAGTAATTTATCATAATTATCTTCTTTCAAAGTTGTACATTTAGCTGTAAGATAAATTTCCAGGTATTTTACCCTTTTAACAATCTGTAAGTCCACTTGCTCTTGGAGTTCTTTTTTCTGCTTTTGTGTAAGATTTTTAACTAAAAGCCAAATGCGTTTTCAAATGGCATGAGGGAGAGAAAGAGAGAGATTCACAGAAGACAGAGCAGGAAATGACCTTGGAGGTCACCTGTGCTGGCTCAGTGAAGGAACCATAATTAGGGCTGTCAAAGAGATCCACCATGGATTCAGATTTGTATTGCGCTTGTGAATTAGTGCAAGCTGAATGAAATCCTGCTACAAAAACATCTGATTCCACCAACGAGCAGATGACAGACCAAAAGGCACTTGCCAGTCCAAGGATCAGAGATGGAACAGCCCTAATGAGATCAAGACATCCCTCGCCACAACACGTACACCTTTGACGGATGGCCGGCCGGCCTTTGCTAACGTTTCTCTGGTGGAGGAGATCCCATCACCTCCTGAGAGACTGAGGACATGATCCAAAGTATGTTTGGACAAGAGAAAGTCCTACAATTCCCAGTGTGGCCCAGCCAATGTATTTGGCTGGGGAGTTCCGGGAATAGTAGACCCTTTCCTGCATAAACATGCATAGTTTCCATGCAATAGCTATACATGTCAGTAGACACTGGCATGAACTTCTTGTCTAGGTGAATGAACGCTCTTCATGTCTATCCAGAAATCAACCCTGGTGCTATGCGTGTTATTTATTCATTTATTTACAAAACATGCTGTTCCAAGTTTAAAAACATTTAAAATTGCCTTTTATCTCAAAGGTGAGCTCTCTGAGAAAAGAGTAGTTCTCACTGCACTGGTTGGAAGGTGGAGAAATCTCAGCTACTCTTTTTGATCAGTGATCTGGAATAAGACTGTGAGTTTCCTGCCAGGGATGAACTGAGAAAGAGCAGGCCCTGTAGAAGCCCACATGCTGGAAAGGGAGCATCCTCAAGCTGCACCTGGTTCCCAGGTGAGAAACCCCCATCCCGGCTCCAGTCAGCCCCTTATGCTTTGGCCTTCTCACTCTTCACTGAACTGCTTTGTTGACTTGCTTTTCTGATCTTAAATTTGTCTGGTTCCAAACGTTAAGGGTTTTTTGTTGTAAGTGCATGAAAATCTGCAAGTGTTTATAATGTGCATTATATGGTTTGCAGTTTGCAGAAATTGTGCAACCAATTTTCCTATCACGATGCATGTTAATGTTATTTTCAGTAAGAGAGAGAGAGAGAGAGAGAGAGAGGCACTCTTGCAAACCCGGCTGAGCGGAGTCATTCCATCTCATCCTGGATGCCAATGGAAATGGAGCTAAAGTGAGACTGCTAAGAAGCAGCAAGGGGTGTTTGGGACCCCCCTCCCCTGCCAACAGCACGCTTGCTTGCGGGGAAGCGGAGACTTGCAGAAGGGTGAAGGGCACCCACAGAATCTCTGAGTGTTTCGTGCGATGCTCTTCTAGCATGGACACACCCGAGCGGGAGGGAAGTTGCCTGGCAGGGGGAAGGAGGGCTACATTGCTCCCCCCAAAAGTGCCCCCTTTGAGGAGGTCATCGGCTCCCAGCACTGCCACAGGTCTGTATGCCTCTGAACTGGGGCTCACCCAGAGCCCCACTGAAGCCTTCCCTTCCCAACCGTTCCTGTGCACCAAGTTGACCTGCTGGGACTTCTCCCACCGTAACGCCCAGGCTGGGCCTCCTGGGACGGGAGGCCTTGCTACGTTTTCTGCCTCTCCAGCAGCATTTTCTGAAGCTGCAGAGGCAGCTGGCAGGACTCTTTCTGTTCCTCCCAGCTGCCCTTCAGACGTCAGAGTGCTGCCCCCCTCTTAGAAGGGGCTTGGAGCCGCCCGATACCCTGGGCTTTTCCCCAGGACCACAGGATCACTCGCATGTGCTTTGAGGATGCATGCACACACAGGCACATGCCAAAGTCCACGGCTCTTTAACGGAGACCCCCCCACACCTGCCAAACGCAAGAAGACACAAAGAGGACTGCACATGCTCACCATCCACGGAAGTGGTGCCAGCTGGAAATGAGACATGGCGAGGCAGTGCAGGAATGGAGTATGTGGGGCGGGGGGGGGGTCAGGGCAGACTGGCTGGAACCCTGAGAAGGCACAAAGCAGCCAGAAGGCGCCGATGCCCTGCAGAGGGTGTGCCTGGCCCCACTGCCTTTGCTTCCTTTTCAGAAATTCAGTGAGGAAACTCCAAATCCACCTCAACTTTTAAACGCAGAGGAAAATTCAGTGGCGGCGCCATCATAACATCCTTCTCAGGAAACAATGCATCGCGGGGATCAAATGGCAACTCCATCATCGAAGGAGCACTCGAGCATTTACTATTTCGAAAGGGGATCAGGTTTCTCTCTCAGAGTCTCCCGTACAACAAAGGCAATTTGCTTCCAAACAAGACAGCCAGGCCTTCTGATCCTTTGCCAGCCGGTGCCGCGCCCCTTTCAATTACCTGCATTTCCGAGTGAAGTTTAGCCACCCCCCTTCTGCTTGCCCTGATTCCTGCATGGGCACTGCTAACAATGCAGAGGGCCTTGTTCTCTTTTGACACACACAAACACACTCACACACACTTCTCCCAGCTCCTTTTCATGGGAAAAAATAACCCATTTCAGGCTCAATCAAAGCAAAATGAATTCCCAGGGTTTCTTTTTAAGAAAACAAATGGCAGTGAATAGAATCAAACTTTTATACTGATTGTGTGTGGGGAGTGGCGGGGAAATGTCACCAAGGGCACTCTCTAATCAGGATGTTTGTAACCCCCTGCGGCTGGATTAGGGGCATCCTACGCAGGGGCCTGGAAAACAACTAGCTGCTGCAGTTTGCTGTCTAATTGTGGGGCTTGAGGAGCGGGAGGGAAGGACTCCCCTGCCACTGAGGCAGTAGCGGCTCCTCCCCAGCCTGCTCTCCGGAACACCCAGGAAGCCCCTTCCCCAGGGCTGCACTCGTGACCTTGAACAGCAATCAGGCTGCTTTTCCCCCAGACTCCCCCTGCCCCCCAGAGCCATTCAGATGCACCATCCACCATGCTGCAATGGAGCCCCCCCAGAACCTCTTCAGTTGGAAGACCCCCTCTCATGCTTGGCCCTGCCTTGGAAGTGAGCTGAGCCTCAGGCAAGTCCACGAACACTCACAGAAGTCTGGCTGCGCAACCAGCAACCCTCTTCCATAGCATGTGCAGCAAGCCTGCGAGGCTTGTGCAGGGAAGGGGAGCCACCTGTGCAGCGGTCAAGCGGGGCCTGACTCCCGGGGAGGGCTGCGCGGACACTCAGTGTGCTTGTGAGGAAAGCAGGGCCCTTGGGAGCCTGGGGAGCAAAGCCCAGGGGATCCGATGGATTCCCACCCCAGGCAGATCCCTCACACACCCCCAAGTTATGCAGAGGTACAGTGGCTCCGACTCAAGCCATGCTGGGAGGATACAAGCGGCCACCAGCCTCCACTTACTCGTGAGTTCTAGAAGCGTTCTTATGTGAGATCAGGCTCCTCGAAGGGATGCCCAGGTACACAGGGCTGCCCGTAGCTGCTGCACAGGAAGCCGGCATGAGTCTCTCCAGCAGCCAAGGCCCTCCAGGACTTGGGGCAGAGCGCATTCTTGGCCCTACCTGGAGGTGCCAGGAAAGGTCCCAGGGACCTTTGGGACACGAGGCACCCAGCTGTGGCCCCTCCCCGGCTCAGGTCTCCTGGAGGGGCTCTCCTCTGTCGGGCTCACAGTCAGAGGGCGGCGGAGGAAGGGCTTTCTCAGGGGCCCCAGCCAGACTCCGGGGGCCGTGCTGAGGCAGGCCTTCCCTGGCCCCTTGTCCACGCAATGGCACCGCAGAGCACAGGGCTTCCCTTGCTGGAGCGGGGCAGCGGCTTGGCCGGGCTCGGCTGCTCCCTGCACTCCCACTGCTCCCGCGAAGCCTTTCAGCAGGCTGCCCTTGCCCAGCGTCTTCTCCACTCCAGCCCAGCAGTGGCAGCACCTTCACAGTGTCCTGTTGCAGCAATTATGCTTCTCGGTGCATTGCTTGGGGCATGTTAATGATGCACGTTCCTGTCGTGAGCCACTTGGGGCATTTTATATGGAAAGGCGGGGTGCACAGACATGCACAGCCTGCTAGTCCCCCTTCTGCGGCCACAGGAGCCTGTGCTGGAATGTGGGCAGCCTCTCGCAGGGCCTGGCTGGGTTTCTGGGGGGTTGCCTGCAATTCTGCATCACCCGCTTGGCTCTGGGGCAGCGGAGGAGAGGCTGCTGCCGAGCACGTGCGGATGGGACACAAAAGACGGGAGAAAGGCTCCAGCGAGACGCACTAGAGAGGGGCTCTCGCAGCCACCCTCGCTGTGCTGCAAGGAGCATCACCAGTGTTTTCCTTTTCGTCCGTGAAATGGGTACGTTGAGATCATGGTGATAGTGAATCCTGATTATACTCCTGAGCTCAGGGCCATGCACAGGAAACAGCCAGGATGGATCAGACCAAAGGAACCACCTGTTTATAGCAGGGGAAGCTGGTAACCCCACTCCAGTAAGAAAAAAGGCGGCCTACAAATAGGACAGGTTGCTAGTCCGTCAGCACAGGTCGTTCAGGACCCTGGACAGCTCACGGGGAGAAGCCCTTTTCTCGCCTGCTGCGTTATGGCCCCGTTGCGACAACTTGAGTTCGGCGTTTCTGCCCTTCTCTCTGCTTTAGCATTGCAGCGCCCCTGGGAGTCAGTGGCACGGCCAGTTGGGGAGCAGCGCCCAGATCTCACCACTAGGCCACACTAGAGCGGGCAGCAGCCGCTCTCCGTCCCCGGGTGCGACGCCAGCCCAGCCCGGGGCACGACGGCCCACGCCTGTGCTGGGCGGGCGGGCGGCCTCGGCGCCTCTGCCGGTGCTTCGGACGCCCGAAGCGGGAGCGCGGCAGCTGAGCTCTGCCCCGCACGCGTCCGGGGCTGCGCAGGCCGGGCGGCTGCTCCCCGCTCCCCCGCCGGCCCCCCGCCGGCCCGCGGCGCGTGAAGCCCAGCGCCCCTGGGCCACCTTCAGCTTCTGCACGGATAAAATGGCCGGTGACGCAAAGGCGCCTGCCTCATCGGCCAGTAAATCAAGCCTGAAGCCTGGAAAGCCAGGATCATCTCTTCACCCTCCCTCCATCCCATCTTCCTGTCACCTAACTTGCTTCCCTCAAAAGGAGTCTGGAGGAATTTATGATAAACATAACCTTGGCTCCCTCCACCATGTATTTCTTTTCTTCCTGGATATTTATCACAGGTGCCTTTCACCTCCATTAAGGCAGGGAGATGAGCAGAGCAGATTTATTCATGCAAAAGGGCATTGCAAGGTGCTTATAAAACTGTGTCTGGTGGCTTTTGCTCTAGCAGCAGCCTGCTCTTTAAGAGGCTCTCGTCAAGCAGCCCAGCCCAGTGCAAAATGACTCACGCAGAGACATGGGAAGGGGAGGGAAGGTGTGGAGCAACAGCCTCCCCTCCCCTCCCCTCCCCTCCTCTGTGTGTTCACCAAAACTGTAAGTCAGTTCACCAAGTAAGATTCACTAGATTCCAAGTGAGCATTCCTCAGAAATGATTGAACAACAATACCCTATAAAGGGAGGTCTAAGAAGCCAAAAGTACCTTCGATGGATCTGACCAAAGGTCTGTCTCACAGGTAGACAGCAAGTTGCTGGGTGGCAGCCCCTGTCAGCCCTAAAGAGCGTGGCCAGTTGTGTGGGGTGCTGGCAGCTGTACCAGCAACGTTCAAAGGGCCACCAGCCCTGCTCCTAGCCAGATCCAGCCAGTCCAGGGGCCCCTCCCCTGCAGAGTCTCGCTGGGCATTTTTGGGAAGGCCAAAAGCAGATCCCAAAGGGCTTTCCCCCAGATTTGCTTTCCAGCACTCAGTGTCCTCGTCTGCTCACATTAATGGAAACCTGCACGTGTGTTGGGGCCAGGCTTCAGGACGGGGCTTAGAAGAAATCGCATCCACAGAACCACACTGTATGATGCCTGATCGCACCTAGTACAGCAGGTCCGAAAAAGAACATAAAGCGTGATTTGAATGCACAGAGGGAGATGCCATGTCTCTGGCTCCCTTTAAGCACAGACTGCGGGCGCATGGCCACTTTGCAAAACAGCTGTACCAGCACGAGGCAGGGCTGTGGGGACAAGCAGCAGAGAAACGGGGGAACCCTGCAACAGGCACAGATGAGCTGAACCTTCCAAGATCAGCACCGTGGGTTCGATTCGGCAGCCGGCCTGATTGTTCCAAAGTCTCGCAGACGGCATGGATTTGCAACCCCCCCACCTTAAAAAAGATTCATAATTTTACACAAATTTAGTCATAGAAATTTTTTCATGGATTTGTATATAGCGATAAGGATTGTCAATACTGGCTGGCAGTAGGCACGCATAAGGATTTCACTTCTGTATGCAAATCATGCAAACATGTGTTAGTAACCCCACATCTGAACACAAACAGGAGCACAATTCCCAGGATTTTCTTGAAAGTTTCTGAATCTGTGTTTACTTTGAAAGTGCACACATGCACTTTCCCCCTGGAGCCACATTTCCACAATTTAGACTCTGGGGGGATGCACACCGCTGGTCAGGAAAATTGCACATATTTTTCTAATGCTTAAAAATGCATCTTTTCTTAACAAAGCAGGAGGGAATGCCAATATGCAGGAACGCAGACCAGGCAGAACAAGCTTTGCAGAGGAATTCAGAGACCCTGGATGAGCTTAAGTGTCCAGTGTTTGCCTGCCCTTGTTCTGTAGCGGATTCCCAGGGATTCAGGTAGGGGGCTTCCCCAGCCCCACCTGGAGATGTGCACGGTGGACCCCGAGACCTTTTGCTTGCAGTCCACCTGCCTGACCACCGAAGTCCCAGGGGTGCCGTCATGGTCCTCCCGCAGAATCCCCCCTTTCCTCTGCCATCTCTCGGTTGCTGCAGTGTTTCAGCTGCACTCCGCCCATGGTGGCGGCATCTCCGAGAACCTGCCCATATGGCGCAGCTTTTGAGCTCCTCAACAGGCAGGTCCCAAGTACCTGGGGCTGCACCCTAAAATCAGGGAATTGTCCAGTCAAGTTGTTTTTATGCAACTGACCATAGAAGTGAGCAGAATTTGCAGTCAGAAATCTACACGTTTCTGAGTTCGTGATGCCTGATGCAAATCCAGACAAAAATAGCATGGACGACACGCATGCGTCAGAGGCCTGTGCAAGAATGCAGCGCGCATTTCGAAAATATAAACTTCAGTCAATGTGCACAAATGTGCGGAATGCGTATGGCTGAAAAATGTATGCACAGGGAAAGGATTTAATGAAAAATGCAAAGCTTCTTGGATGCAATTTAATTAATATTCAAGAAAACAGAATTTGTAAAAATATTATTAGCAAGCTTCATCTCAATATTAAAGCTATGATGTTATTCATAATTAGCTTGAGAAGACTGGAAAATTAGTTGGTTTTTAAGAACAATAAACTAGAACAATTTGTTTATGAGTCTTAATTAAGAGCCAATTGACTTAATGGTGGGCGGAAGAGATTAATTTTTTTTCCTTTTTCATGAATGGTTTAAGTTGTGTAATGTCCCTTGGCTTTTAAATTATTTTTTTCTTCTTCTCTGTGTCTTCTTTTTTATGGAAATAAAAATGTATGCACAAACATGTGTACATTTGAAATATGTGCACAAAAATAGGTACAGATTTCTTTGCTAGGAAGAAAAAGTTGGAAGGAGCCAGGATAGCAGAAGCCTGATGGCGCAGAAGCAGAACCTATGATGGGATGAAGCTTGGCAGACTTCCCCCACTGCCACCCTCAGAGATATGCGCAGGGTTGCGCCTTGGCTTGCAAACGCCAAGGACACGATCCTATGGCTCTTATCCAGATGGAGCGGCTGCCCAGCGGGGGCCATCTGCGCCTGCCCCCCCCAACCCCTCCAGCTCAACCTTGGTTGGCATTGCTGATTGCGGGAGAAACATCAGTGCCATCAAGGAGGCAGGGAGGGGAGAGGCACTCCGAGAGGAGCTGGCCACGCGCAGAAGGCACGCTGCTCTGGGTACACCTCTCTGCCGGGCCCTCGGAGGCCGGGCCCTTTCTCTTGCAGGCCACTTGGGCTGCCCTGCTGGATCAGGGTGCAAACCACACGGGACATGTGTGGCTGTGTTTCTTTGCTTAACTGCATTGATGGGTAGTTGGGCTTTGTGTGCGGGGGCGGGGGGTGAAATTATAACTGTGTCCTATTATTGTTGATATTATGTATTGTGTTATGGATTGCTATTATGTACTGCTGACATTCTGATATTATGTATTATATTATTTGATTTGCATTGCTTACAGTTAAATATTGTACTTCTTGAGTGTATTGCTTGAATGTATTATCGTGTTTGTATGGAATATGCATTCTCTTGTTCTATTGTAAGCTGCCCAGAGATCCCTATGGGCTATGGGGCGCCATGCAAATGTCGTAATCGCAATCATGATCAATTGTACTCACACTCGTAGGCAGTGCTGGGATTCCTGGGAGTCCCAGCACCAGCTTCAGAGACTCTCTGGGCTCATTGCTGGGCCCCGTGTTTGGGCCAGCCCCGCCACCCTCGCGGCTGGCATGGGCGGAGCCACAGCTGGCTGGAGCACTGCCTGGCAAGGGCGACCTTGGGGCGGAGCTGCTGTGGGCCTTCGGGCGTGAGCACGGCCAGGCCAGGCCAGCTCCGCCAGCAGACACCGCCTCATGTGCAGGGCCGGAGGCCTCCACACGCCTCCGGGCCTCCTGAGGATCTGTGGTCCCCCGAGTGCCGAGGCTGCGGGCGGCCTCACTGGAGCGCGCTGTGAACGCATGAGCACGGCGCCACGGCTTTTCCGCTTCTCACCCGCTTTCTGCTGAGCTGAGGCCTGATCCTTTGCTCTGCTGCATATGCTATGGATGAATGTATCTGTCAGTTCGGGTTTCTCTCCATTTCTATTTCTTTTCCGATCTTAAATTCCATTCATCCCACAGATCGATCTCTTTCTTCCTTTCTTCCCAAGTCTGCATTTGCGCGTCACGGACAGCATGGAAATATGAAGTGTCACCGGAGGATTTGTTTCTTGTTCGTATCCTTTCTTCGTCTTATTTTAAGTGCATGCTGTGTGCGTCTTCCTTGCAGATGCGCATTTCCGATGCAATCCCGCATACCACACACATTTTACAAGCAATTTTGCTAAAGTGAATCCTTGAACAGTTTTTCCAGTTTCTGCTTTTTTTACATTATTTTTAACACCATCACAAAATTTGGAGCAGTTTGCATTTGACGGGGTGGCTGAGGTTGTGCTTCAGGCATTGTTGCCAGAATGTGAAGGGAGAGGGTCCCAGTGGCAGGCTGTCAAGGGTGCTGGACGAGGGCCAGAGCATTCCTCGCAGAGCAAACCCGGGGGCCACATGGCTCCCGGCCAAGTCCCACCTCGGTTTGCCCACCACCTGCTTTCTCTTTCATAGACGCTAACCTGGTGCGGGGGCCATGCGGCAGCACAAGAGGGACAGAAGGCGTAATCATCCCCGCTCCTTCAGTGGAGACTGCTTAAACTCCATTTTATCACCGTGCTTCAATGTCATATTATAGAGAATTAGTTTTTAATGGCTTCTAAATTATCCCCTTCTAGGTTTGGAAACAGAAGTAATAATGACTCCTTTTTGTTCCAAGGGGGCTTCTGACTGCCTTAGTTTTGCCCATGCAGTTGCTGTGGCTGGCAAAGGACTTTCGTGACAAACTGAGGCAGAGCAAGGGCCAGGCTGCTCCACGCAGGATCTGGACAAACGCAGGGCAGAAATGGGAGGCAACGCCAGCGGTCCCAGGAAGCTGCAGAAGGGAGATGGGCTCCAGCCAGGCCCAGGAAATAGCTTTGGGAGGTGAACTGCTGCAGCTCCAGTGGGTTTGGCGGCAGGAGCTCCCCGCGGGGAATGTCTCCGTAAGCAGTGATCTCCGTAAGCGGGGCCCTCAATGGCAAGCCTTCAGGGCTGCTTTAGGGCCTTTCCATTTCCCCACTATTTTAATTGGTAATTGTCTTAATTTATGGTTTTATAGTTATTATTGGTTGCTGTGCTACTTTATCTCTTTATCTTATTTAATTGATGTTGTTGTAAACCGGCCCGGGACGTCCATGATGGGACAGTATATAAAAGTTTCAAATAAATAAATAACATTTAGTGACTGTTCCAGACAGTGAGAAACTGCGGCCTGCGGATCTCACAGGAGGTGGGCGCCCTGACTGCAGTGCCGCTGCAGACAGCACGCTGGGCAGCTTGACCTGATCTGCACCCGGCCAGGCAATTTGCCAGGTGGGGCTGGCAAGGTGGCCTTTCAGCACAGCCGCCCCCTCGGCTTAGGATGCGGGCAAAGGAGGCCAGGGTGGATGCGCCACATCCCTGGGATTATCTCCTTCCATTCCCAACCCAGGAGAGCCGAGACGGCAGAGAAGTGCTGCGCAGACGGAGCGTCGCATCCTCTGAGCACAGGAGAGCAGCACCGGCTTTGCCTTGCCGGGAGGCCATTTCATCACCCAGCCAATTGCCCAGTGATGCACAAGTGCGATGCGGGCTGGAGCTCTCCCACTTGCACCCACGGCTATGCTGGGGCTGGGGGCGCATGGTCTGCAGCGAGGTCGAGTGCAGTTCACGCCATGCAGGTGGTCCGCAACAGCAATCGGCAGCCCTGGCGCACCAGCTTTGGAGACATGTGCCCTGAGCATGCAACGCCAGGGCAGGGACAACTAGAAATGTGTGTGTGTGTGCAAGAGAAATATGAAGCAAGGGGACCCATGTGGCATGCAGGGAGAGGGCCGGAGTTGGACTGGGCGGCAACGGGTGGGTGCAGTAAGTCCATCCCCTTCTAGCACTTGGAGGAGGAACAGCAGAGGACTCCGAAGGAAGAAATCATGGTTTTGAATGCTGGGTATTGCGCCACGCTCACCTTGGGGGCCCGCCATGGCTTCTCCTCAGTCCTGTGGAAGGCACAAAGGGGACCGGAGATGCAGGGCTCCTTTCAGGGCTGGTCCCTGTGCAGCTCCCCAGCCGGCAGGCTGATTAATGGCCTCTCTGGGTCGGAAGCAGAAAGCCAAGGAAGCTGTCCTCATCCACAAGTAAAGCACACACACACACACACACAATCCACGATGCTATCGCAAGCACTTTTAGTATGGACAAAATTGTGGGCAAATGTTTGTTATCCCCTGCTCATTCCAGCTGGGAAAATGTCATTTAAAGCGTGTGAGTGGGAGAGAGAAGAGGAGAAAGAGGGGAAGGCTGGCTTGGGATCCGCTTGCTCAGTCCCAACCATGGATGAGAAGGCCGAGACGCAGAGGGGCTCAACTGGGCCGCCCCTTCCAGATGTGTTGTGCTGCAGCTGCCACCATGCCCGCCAGCACGGCCACCGAGAACTGTCATCCAACGGGCCTGGAGGGCGCCAGACCAAGGGAGGCCGGATACTGGGACAAAACAAAGCAGGGGGAGCAGGCGCTGGGCGGAAAGGAGTCGGGAAAGGCGGCTGAGGAGCACTGGGTCTGTGGGGCCTTCCCTGTGTGGTGCGCTGAGCTCTCCCTCCCAGCAGTGACAGACTCACCACGCTTCTTGCCAAACATCTTCATTTTACTTCTAAGCCGCTGACCCCCCTCTGCCCCCTTCGCCCAGAGCTTTGCTCATGAGCCCCTCTGTGCCCGTCTCCGGCAGGAGGAGCACTGTGAGCCCGGGTGCGCCTGCGTCCTCCTCGCCGAGATCCCAGCTGGGCTGCCCTGCACCTGCAACAATGAACTGTCGGGTCCACCTCCTCCAGAGGCTGAGTCCCCATCTCTAAATCCCCCTGCTGTGTTCCCACGGGCGGGTGGGCTGGGCCCTCAGCTGCCCTTCCCTAGCAGGCACAGATGAGCACGCAGAACCTTGGACTGCAGAATGGCGCCCGTTTCAACGGCAGTCTTGTTATCAGCGCCTGAGCTGTCAGTCCGGCCGGGATCGGCCAATTCCCCTTCATACAGCTCCTTCTCAAAATCTGAGCTGTCGATCCAGCAAAACTGGTCAGCTTCTCATGCGCGCCTGGGAATCTTGCCAGAACACATGCACACGACACCCTGCAGCTCTTTCCAAGAACCCATGACTGCCCAAAGTCACCCCGAGGCTTCCTTGGCCATGAGCGGACCAGCCCCGCGTCTCCCAGGTCCCACTGCAGCACCACCCACCCTGCTTTCACAGTGGATGGAAGCGTGAAAGCAATTGGGGGGGGGGGCAAGCAGAATGTTCCTTTCGGACTGGCAGGTGTGTCCTTCCGGATGGGTGGATGGGCCAGGGCCACACGCATCCCCATGTCTCCCAGCCTTTCCCTCAGCTCTCCCACCTGGGAGCTTGGAGCTGGGAGCCCCGGATGATGCTGGGGCTTGGATTGGTGGGAGCCCTGCCACTGGGCGAGGGTCTTTTCCCTGTGCACCACAGCTGTGCCTGATGCAGCGCCGGCCTGGTTCTGGGCAAGGAGCTGCTGTGCTGCCCTGTGAGCAGGCAGGTTGTGGGGAGCCACCAAGGCCCGGCCTGTGCAGTCGGCCGCACTCCCTGGGCTGCGCACAAGCTGCCTCAGGCAGCAGTGTCGGGGGACCGCAGGCCATGCCTTGCAGCCACCCGGGCTTCCTGAGGCACACTTTGGTACCCATTGCTAAAACGGCACACTTCCCCACACTAAGCAAAGGCTAAGGAGATTTTAAATTGTGCATTTAAAAAACTATTCCATGAGCCTTTTCCAAAGCAGTGTTCCTGACTGCATCGAAGGCTGGGGTGGCACAAGGAGCAAATTCTGGAAAGGGGATGAAATTCTCGCGCAACCCAAGTTTCCTCCCCTGCACTTCTCAAGACCTGCCGATGTGGAGGGAAACACGCAGGCTCAGCTCGGGGTCTCTCTCTTTTCAGGAGCTCTCCCTGAGAGCACCAGAACATTGCCTGCATCTTCAGCTCATATTTTCCTTCTGTTCCTCATCTCATAGTCATTAGCTCTTATAATTGGGAGGAAATATTTAAATGAGGCCAAATGAAAAAGATGAAGTGAGGATTTAAGAGCCGAACAGGGACATTCCACCGGGAGGCCATAAAGTGACTTATTGCCAGGCCTGACCAGAGTTGACATTCAAAGACCTCTGGGAATCCGTAAAACATCCCCCCACTCGAGCTGCACAAGCTGCAGAGCACCGCACAGGCCTTTCAGGCTGCACATAAAAATGAATTATAAGTTGGCAAATGAGGTGCAAGTGCATAAAAAAGGGTGATGAAAGAAGACGGGCTCTTCTTGCACCACCTGGGGAGACACTGACTGCTTCCTTGAGCCCACTTCATTTAACATCTTAGGTCTTGCTTTCCACACTCCGCCTGGATGTGAGGCTTCCAGGTTGTGATAGGTGAGTTCCACTCAGCTCGATTCAGGACCAGCTTGGCATTTATATGGCCTCCTGGAGGACGCGCTTTCTTGACAGTTTTCATTTAGTGTATAAAATTGGCAGACACATGCTGCCGGTGTGGCACAAAGACGAACTCTGAGCACTGTTTCCTGGGAATCAGAGTATTCGACTGACTAGTGCCTTCCAAAACGGTACCCCAAGGAACAAGAAGGAGCTCACATCTGGGATAGAAGGAACAAAGAACTCCCCTTCATCACAAAGCTGCTTACAAACACTCTGCTGCTTGGGCAGCTGATTCTTGTCAGCTTCACCTTGAGATCCAGTGAAAGTCGGGGTCTAAGGCAGGCCAAGACTGAGTTCCGCTCTGGAGAGGCTCTTGGATGCCCCTTTCCATGGTGGGCGGCTGAAGCAGAATGGGCAGGCTCAAAATACCCAAATACAAGCTTCCCTCTCAGCAGCCAAGCCTGTGCACAAGCCGGGAAGTCAGCAAGCGATTTGTGTTTGCCAGAAAGCCAGAGGGACCCTCCGAGAGGCACGTGAGCAGCCCAGGAGGGCTGGGTTTGGCCTCGCGGGACACCTCTGGGGCTGTGCAGAAGAGCCAAGGAAACAGCTGCCCAGCTGGATGCCACAGTGTGCCCATGCACAGGGCACCGACCCGGACGGTGGTTCCTATCCTTTCCCTCTACTTATTAGTTTCTGTTTTTATTAATTTGTTTCGCATCATGCTGTTAGGAGCTCAAGATCTCTTGCTGCCTGAGGCCAAGGGAAAGGCACCCACAAATGTTATTCCATACAGAGAAGTCGAATGGACAGCTAGCTGGCTCTTGCCTTAATGAAAGCCTGTGCACCCCCACACAGGCCTCCGCAAGGTGCAGCGGGCTCCAGGGCAACGCCCTGCACGCCCGCCCAGAGTCATCGGATCTCTTAAATGGGGTCTTACGGAGGTTCCCGGGGCTTCAGCACCAAGCTCAGCCTGACCAGCCCGCAAGGTTTGGTCAGGCAAGCTGTGCAAGCTGTGTTCGGCCCCCTTCCCAGAAGCGTGTGCACGCTTTTTGTGCACACTTTCCAAATGCAGATTTCCACGCACCTGTTCCAAAGGTGTGCATGTTCTCAGCCCCATTCACTGCAAGCTCAGAAGGGCGCGGGTTGCGCACAGCATTGCATTTGGCCCTGCACCAGTCCCAGGAGGTGAAACCTGCGTCCTCTCACACAAAAGCAAGCCCGATGCCTTTCCTGGCCCTGCCGGGCACCCCCTTGTTGCCTGCGCAAGCACATGCTGCATGCCAGGCCTGTCCCAAGGCATCTCTCTGTCCTCTGGCCTGGCAAGCCAGCCGGGCCAGCGCAAGCCGCTGCCCTGCCTGGAAGCGAGCCCGGAAGGCCCGGGGCGAGTCTCCTCCTCACACGGTCATGCCTGCCCCGGATCGCAGGCTCTCTCTGTCCTGCAGATGAGCACCTTCGCTCATGTTGTGGCAAATTTGATCAGGAATGAACTGCAGTATCCTGCCGCCTGCTGCAGTCAAATTCAGCATCAGTTCCCAGCCCAAAAAGAGACCACGACGCGCATCCGTGCCGCGCACCTGCTAAAGGTGAGGCGCCTCCCGGGAAAAAAGGGTGGCACAAGCACGCTTGGCTGCTCAGGGGTCCGAGCACAGACTTGAGTGAGTCTGTCTGTTCCAGTTCCTCCCATATGCATTTCTTTAAAAAAATCTCAGTTCGTTTTGGCTTGGATATGGAAGTTCTCACCGCACGCCCCCCGGGGGGGACGGGAGCCTCCAGGGAGCTCAGGGGCGGAGCAGGAAAGGAGCACAAAACCGGCAAGCCCTTCCTGAGCAGACAAGGCCTCTCGTCTATGCGCCGACAGTGGGGAAGTGGCGGTCGCCTGCGTGGACCCCTTCCATGCATTTCGGGGGCCGCAGGGCTTGTGACCACCTCCGCGTGGAGTGGAACATTCCAGCAGGGCCCCCAGGAGGACAAGGTGCTCCTCTTTCAGAGCTCATCTAGAATAAATCGCCATGTTCCTCATAAAGGTTTGCAGCTCTGCTCTTCAGCATAATTAACTTTAACAATGTATCATAATCTACTCCTGTGTTAAAGCATTTTAATGCTCATTTTACTGCACCTAGTGGCTTCATATTCTTCCCCTGCCCACCCACCAACCCTGACTCTCTGCAAAAGGTAGCCAGCTTTCCCGGAAGCTCTCCTGCCAAACGATTTCATTAAAAAGTGTGTTTCTCATTTTACCCTGACGAGTCTTTCCAAAAAATGCAATTGAGTCTGAATCATATCCAAATGACGGCCTGTGCTTAACTTTGTAAACTAGCCAAGGCAACAGTGATTGTGTAAAAGCTATGCATTCATTTATTATTTCTTCAAAATTTCAGGCTGTCTTTCAGGACAGAAGCCCTCCTGAAGGAGTCTACAGACGACTGGTGCAGTTTTATAAAGACAACCATAAACCACACAGACCCGCACGGCGGCTCAGAGGCCTGGTGGACTCCCAAGGAAAAGGCCTTCGAGGGCGGGCAAGTGAAAAGTCCCCTTTGGAGGACTCGGGGATCCACCCCTGGCATGCGCAGCCCAAGTAAGCACGGCAAGAGGAGCAGCACGAGACTTGGATTCGTTCCTGAGGATACAGTTTGATCACAGCTAAATTGCAGTTGACCCTGAGTGCGTGGCAGGGTCCCTTTTATACCCCGCTGACCAGGCAGGGACGACAGCTGCCTGTTGGGCTGCAATTCCCACTGCAATGCCCAACTGGCACATTTGAGTGCAGGTGGTCCCCGTGCTTACCTTGGAGGCTGAGCCTCCCGGAGGTTGGGCTGGGGGCTGTTGGCGAGCATTCGCTCAGTCCCGGGCCATGTGCAATGCTTCACTTGATGCTGACCACTGGCTCAAGGCCGGCTGGCCAGCCACGTCCTACCTTTCGCCTCCTCCTTCTTCCTGCCTCCTCCCCAGAGAGCCTGTGCCAACAATTTGGGCCACATCTGCCTTATGACCCCACCAATTCTGCAGCCGCTGCCTGCACTAGCCGGGCCCACACTGGCGGGAGCACTGCAGAGCTTGGGGCGAGGGCAAAGGAGGAGCAGCGGGGCACTTGCAGGGCCGCCTGGGCTGGGCTGGGCTGGGCTGGGTATGCACACTCCGGCCCCCCACCTCGGATGTCCCTTCCAAGGAAGTGTGCTCGGGAGTGCAGCCTGAGTCACACAATGCACCAGTGGCAAGTCCTGTGCCAGATGGGCCCAAATGCTGCTTCCAAGGTCATGTCTGCGAAGCATCGAAATGTCCGCCTGTCACGACCGGGCTGAGATCCCCTGACTTCCAGCATTCCACAGGAGCCGCCTCATGTGGAAAGGGGGGGCGCATTTCTTGGGCAGGGGGTGAGGAGGATTTTGCTGCTGCTTGTGGTGCCAGGGGTGGGGGATGCCACACACCTCACTCAACTTTGCGAGGTGGCAGAAGGCGCCCCATTTTCCTTGGTTTGGCAGCTTCTCTGCAACTTCCTACCGGGGGGATGACGATGACATGATGTGGGTGCTCCCCAGGCCTCCCAGGAGGTCCAGCTTGCAAGCAGCTCAGGAGAAAGTGCAGCACCTCACAAGCCTTAACCAAAAACCCCCAAAATAACAAGTAAAGATGCAAGGGGGAAAGGGAAACTCTCACCCACTCATAAATTTGAGTAAGAGTCGTGGTTATAACCCCACAAAATTTCAGAAAAATTTCTCCCCTACCATGATTCACATCCAAGCCAGCCTGAAGAAGGGCCAAAAAGGGAAGCGGAAAAGCAGGCAATAGGCATACAGAAAGCCCCAGATTCAAGTAGCAACTCCAAGGAGGGCCAGGAAAGTCCCCCGCCTGGCACACCTGAGAACTGAGGCCGGGCTGTGTTGCGGACCAGCTGGGTTAGATCAGGGGTCCTCAAACTTTTTCAACGGGGGCCACTTGAAAGGTGGCGGAGGTGGGCGCGGGCCAGTGAGGCGGCAGCTTGCTCGCTCGGAGATCATTTTCTCTGAGTGAGTCCAAAACAATCTCCGAGCGAGCGAGCGAGCCGCCACCTCGCCACGCGTGCGGCAAGGCGGGCGTGGGCGCAGGGAGTCCAAAACCGCTGAGGCAGGCCGGATAAAATGGGCATGGCAGGCCGCAGTTCGAGGACCCATGGGCTGGACTCCCGCTGCAGAAGCCTGTTCCCCGCTCAAGGCAGCCTCGGTGCAACCGAGGTCTCGCCTTGCTGGTGCGTCACTGCTTTGCAGAAAGCTGGCTGGGCAGCAGTGTGAGAAGGGCAGCATTTGTCGACAAGCAGGAAGCCAGTCCAGTGTCCGGAGCGTGTGAAGCCCGCAGCCTGGGCCGGTGGCTTCCTGTGGCCTTGGGGCAGGCGAGCCGTGGGTCCCTGTGGGAGCCCGAGGCTGGGGCGAGTTCCGCCAGCCGCAGGCCCTGGGCTGGCACACGGTCGGTCGTGCTGGCCACCTGCAGGACACCAGCAGAGGCGATGCTTGGTGGAGCAGCTCGCAACTCGTGGGACACGGTGGGATTTTCTCCAGACCCTTCCTTTCAACCAAAGAATGGCACTGGAGAGAGCTAACAGCAAAAGCTGAATGTGATTAAAACAATAAAACAATACTGTGTGATATAATAAAATGTGTCCGTTTTCCAAATTTATATATATTGGCGATAGATAGATAGATAGATAGATAGATAGATAGATACATAGATACATAGATAGATAGGTGAGAGAGAGAGAGGGAGAGAGGGTGTGCATCCAACCGACTGACTCTTGGGGTCTCGGCTGAGGGCCTGCTGCCTGCCAGCAGCAGGACACTGGAGAGGGAGCAAAGCACGGCCCTCTTCTGAGGGGCCTTCACAGCCCGAGCACTGTCGGAAGCGCACGTGTACAAGCGGGATGCGAGGCGCTGAGCCTCCTCTGGGAAGCCTCCTCTCAGAGACCCCTCTGGGATGCCCAGGGACTGTCAGGGCCCTTCGTCAGACCTCGGCACGTACACATCCCATCCAAAAGACCCTTTCAGACTGCTTGGTGGCATCCAAATATAATTTTTAAAAATGAACGAATGAATAAAATATGCGCCAGAGATGTATAGGACTGAGCAGATCTATATTTTCCATTGTCACCAAGTGTCTCATGGTCCTGACGGAAGCATGTTTCCGCCTGCATTGGCACTCCAGGAGTGCTGCCTCCACTTTACACGCCTGCAAGAGGCAACCTCGATGCTGGACCTGCAGGCCGGAGGCGAAGGGCCTCGAAGAGGGACAAAGGCTGAGTTCTGGCCTAGGAACAAGCACCCAAATTCATAATTTCCAGGTGGGGGAGGCCTGGTCCTAGAAAAGCACAGGCGGACGAGGGCAGCGAGGATGATCCACGGACCAGAGACAAAGCCCTGTGAGGAGAGACGGAAAGCCTGAGGGGAGACGGACAGCCTTTTCCGGCACTTGAAAGGCTGCCGCACACAGGAGAGGCAGCATGAGGCCTCCCTTCTATAAAGCGAAGTCGGGGGGGGGGGAGGCGGGCGCCTTCTGCTGGGACAGGTACCTGAGCGAGGACGGGGCCCTTGCAGAGGTCCAAGTCTCTGCACAGGTCGCAGTTCCTGCAGATCGTCTCTGGGAGGACGTGGGAGCAGCAGGGATCCCGGAACTGGGCCTCCTCTGAGAATTCGCCTGCATCGATTAGGCGGAGCAGGTCCCTCTTCAGCTTGCTCACCTGGTTGGTGATGCTGTTATCCAGAGACAATACCTGGCAAAGGTGGAAGAGGTGTGTGGACAGTGTGACTTCACAGCTCCTCTGCTGCTGACAGCCATGGAGGAATTCTGGGCTTAAATTACAGGTTCCAGGTGAGCCTCAGGAAGAACTTCTTGACTGTTGGGGCCAAAGGGCAACAGAGCCCATGAGCCTGGGTGGTGGGGGCTCTCCCGCCCCGGGAGATTTCATGTGGCAGGCTCTGAGTTGGGGTCCTTCATGGGGCAGGAGCTGGACCCCTGGCCTTGCTGCCCTTTCCAGCTCTTCTGCTCTAGGATCCTGCACCCTGCTCTAGCCTTAACGGGGCAGAAGCAAGCCAGCACGTTTGCCAGCAGCTGGCAAGCAGGGCATCATGCAGGGCGTGAAGAAACGCAGCGCCAACCCTGGCGAGGCTTCGTGCTGCTTTCCTTGCTGCTGCAGGTAAGTTGCCGGTGACTTGCGGGGCAGGGAAAGACTGTGTGGCTGCAGAGATGCCTCCCCAAGTGCCTGGACCTTCGTGGCTGCTCAGGTGAGATGCTCGCACAAGGCCCGAGACCTTGGCACCGCCTGGGTTCCAGCCAGACTTTGCACCTGCGGGGCAGTGACTTGGACTGAGTGCCACAAGATCCTTCTGATAATGCACAGCTCCCGCTCTTCCTCCGAGGGTTCGACCTGCACAAGAACCCCCTCCCCCCCCGGAAGAGGGCGCCCTGGGATTCCCATCCCCCCACCTGCTTTGCGCATCCTTTCCCTGGAGACCGCAGTGTGTCGGTCTGCTGCCAGCAGCTGCTTCCTCCTCCATCCCGAAAATGCGCAACAATGCGCTCTGAACATATGGGTCAAAGAAAACAAAATGATTGTGGCAGAATTTAATTCCTGTGCAGGGAACCAGTTAGGAGCTTAGCTGCTGCTTAGCTGGTGTGTGTGTGCATCATTTACGGAATAGTTCCAGCCCTTCGCAAGGTGATGATGATGATGACGACGACTTTGGTGCACAGAGATAATCGATGGCTGAACTACTCTGGCAATGACGGCCTTTCACGGCCATATATTTCAGACCTTCCCCATAGTCTCCCCTATTCCTAGCATTTCCTTTTATTACTAAGAACATTTGCATGGCTATTAAGAGTCCATCTGTTCTTGCTGTCTCTTGCCTGGCCCATAACCATCATGCTTTTAGAGGCATCCCATTTGTCTCCATAGCAATGGCGAAGGGGCCCTTGCACAGAGAAGATGCACCAAGTCCTGACCCGCAAGCCAAACCGCAGCGGTGCTGCGGATTCGCCTTCAGACTCCCCAGGCACCGACGGCTCGCTGGGTGGATGATCCCAGGGTGGTCTGGCTAACCCAGCAACCCCCAGCTCATGAGCAAAGCACAAACAGGATGGGATTCCACTTGTCTCTCCCTTTGCAGCCATCTGCAGACGTTGGACAACCTGAGGATGTAGAAGTTAAGGTGCCCAACGTTACCCATCACCATAGCTTTGCCGAGGCGCGAAAAGATACGCATCGGCTCGTCACTCTGAGTGAAGTATTTCTGTCCTGCTCCTCTGCCAAGCGGCTGTACAAGACGAGGCGAGGCAGCCCGTGCCTGTGCGCTTCCGCTCCAGGGCAGACTTGGCACCTACAGGAGGAGTGAGGGTGGAAGGAGGTAATGCGGTCTGTTGGAATGGGCCCGGTCCCTCTGTTCAGCCTGCTGAATGGCTCATGGTGTTGACTGGCAGGAGACAAGAGGCTTCCACGGAGGGCCTTGTGCTAATGCTGCTGTCCTACTGCCCGGTACGACTGCAGCCCCCATCATTTTAGCCAGGGTGGCCAAGCGTCCCACTCCTTCATGGACCACCTCCCAGGATCCCGCGTCCCTCGCCTCCTTCCAGCCTTCCCTGAAGCCCTGGCCCCACCCATGCTGGCCGAGATGATGGGATGGCAGCCCAAGACACCTGGAAGGCACGACGCGGGGGAGGACGTGAGTCCACATCCCCCTCAGCCCTGCAGCTCCCTGGGTGCCCTCGAGTCTGTCTCCATGCGCAGGTGCACACAAAAAAGCAAGCAACCGCGGGGGTTTGCCACTGTTGCTCTGTTGTGTTGCCCAACACCCCATCATGGGATCTGAGCAGGGCATGCTTGTTTTTGAGAGACTAGGAGCAGGAGCAGCAGTCCGCTCCGTACCTTCTCAGAGCCACAGTAGCTTGTTGCTCGCGGCAGCGTCCAACCGGGCAAACAATTCATTGTGGCGCCAAGGCCAGAGCCCTAGAGCAAGAAGGGGGGGCAAGGGGGCCTTCGGGGGCAGCACTACTACCCAGCTGCTCCCGCCCCTGCCACTTGCCATCCATGCGGGCCAGAAGCCTTGCTCTGGTGTGGGCAGAGGAGGCCAAGCGGGAGTCAGCTGAGTAGCGCCATTCCTGTCTGCAGCACTGCCCCACGGATGAGCCCCCTTACTTGAGGGTGGGCTGCCCCCCCCACAAGGCGTGAGCCCAGGGCGGGCTGCAGAGGATGCTTGGCAGCCCCAGCCCGGATGGTGCTGCCCAAGCGAGGAGCCCCCGCAGCACCTCCTGCGCTGCCGCCCGCAGGACCGAGAGGGGTGGCGGAGCGTCCCCAGCGAGTGAGTGAGGGCCGCTGGGCACAACATGCGCCTGCAGCACAGCCCCACATCGCGGATGCGACGGCGCATTCTTGCTTGCCTGCAGCTGACTGGAGGCCTGAGAGCTCCAGGGGGCGCCCACGGGTGGCGAGCAGCAAAAGCGACTCCAAGGGCCGCGGGCGCCTCACAAGCCTCGCTTTGCCACCCCAAGATACACGCTGGGTCAGTGGGGGAGCGGGAGCCGGCAGTAGCTCCCCATGTGGGGCGGCTGGGGACAGATGCCTGCAAAGCAGACTGCTGTTGGGAGGGAAAGGAGGGCTGCGCCAGGCCCAGGCTGCGCTGATAGGCAGGGGTGGGGAAGCAGCGGGTGGCTGGCAGGTTGCCAGCTCTTCTGGCGCAGCTGACCCTTTCTAGACGCAGTGCAGAGCCTTACTGTGCCTAATTTAAAATTAAACTTTATTGTGGGCATGTGCATTATGCACTGAGCAGGGGTTGCTACTACCCACGGTTTCGGGCATCCACGGGAGGGGCGTGGGACCTATCCCTGCAGATACAGGAGCTTCTGCCATGTCTGGGAGAAAAACCCTGCACAGAGAACTGTGTTTTGGCTGTGGGAAAAGGTGCACATGGATAATTGCGTGCAAAAGGCATCTATTGACATGTACATTAGGATGGGGGTAGGCAACACTTGGGCACGTTTGCAATTCGAAAAACTCGCCTGGGTATCCCCAGAAATGGCTTATATGGGATGCCTGACGAAGACTAGCTACCTGCCCAAAAGGTAAAAGGCAAAATGCTTCAGAGCTACAAACACTACGCAAACCCTTTGAACCTTCCGGTCTCGGAACCAATGGAACAGTTTGTCACAGGAGTCCCTGAGGCAAGGAGGTGATGTGTGAGTGTCTTACAAAGTAGGAGCCACAGCTCCTACTTCAGGTGACTTTTGAGCCCAGCCCTGCACTAGGGGAAATATGCGCTTTAAAAAATGGCAGCACGTAGAAGCCTGTTGGGATCAGCCTGACTGGGAAAGCCAGGACTGGGGCCTCCAGGACTTGCACCCAGAGTCCCAGGCTGGAGCCGCCATCTCCCAGAGCAGCGTGGGGCTCCCAACGAGGCTGCAGCGCTTGTTCCTCCGCCCTGCCTCCCGAGCTTCTGCAAATGCAAAAGATGTTCTGAAACATCTGCTGAAAGCAAGAATCTCCATGCAGTCCGTATCCCCTTGCTTAGGGAGTTATTCTGTTCATAAATAGTAACAGACAGACTCCGCAGGCCCCATCTGCCAGGAGTGCTGTTTCTGGTGCAGCTGAAGGAGAGAAAGATTCCCAGAAAGGTTTCAAGGAAGTTCAAGAACCTCGGGCTGCACTGACAGAAGGGGAGTGTCCACATTGCAAGGAAACATAGAAACATAGAAACAGAGCGAGTCAGAAGGGGCCTCCTGGGCCATCTAGTCTGACCTCCGGCACCAGCCGGCTCCGCTCATGACATGCCCACCATGTGCATGTCCAGCCTATCTTTGAACACCTTCACCGATGGGGCCTCAACGACCTCCCGTGGAAGCCCATTCCACGCCCTCGGGGTCCTAACTGTCAGGAAGTGCTTCCTGGCATCCAAATTGAACTTTGGCTCCCTGAGCTTTGCTCCATTGGAGCGCGTCCTGCCTTCCTCTGCAGGGGAGAACAGGCCTCTCCCCATCTCCATGTGACACCCCCTCACATACCTGTATGTTGCCAACATATCCCCTCTGAGTCTCCTCTTCTCCAGGCTGAAGAGACCCAGTTCCCTCAGTCTCGCCTCATACGGCATCCCCTGCAAACCAGCCACCATCCTTGTGGCCCTACGCTGCACTGACTCCAACCTGGCTATATCCTTTCTGTAATGAGGGGCCCAAAACTGAACACAATACTCCAGTTGCGGGCGCACCAGAGTCATGTAGAGTGGTAGTAGTACCTCTCTTGATCTAGAAGCCACACTTCTGGCTATGCAACCAAGGGTGGCATTCGCCCTCTTGACCACCGCATCACACTGCTGACTCATGTTTAGCCTGCGGTCAACCAGCATCCCGAGGTTATGTGGGGAGAATGATCCCACATAATTCTGCACTGGTCAGGCCACATCCGGAATACTGTGCCCGTTCCTGGAAGGCATGTTTTAAGAAGGACACTGACAAGTTGCAATGCATCCAGAGAATAGCAACCACAAAACTGAGGAGTTGAGAAACGAGTTGAAGGAGCTGGGAATGCTTACCTACCAGAAGACTGAGGAGAAATGACAGAGGTTGTCAAACGCCTGAACGGCTGCTGAGCAGAGCACTTTTTCTGTTGCTCCGTGGCAGGAGATGTTGTTCTGTGGCAGGAGATGCTGCTCAGGGGTAGGAGATGCTGCTCAGGGGCAGGAGATGTTGCTCCAGGGGCAGGAGATGTTGCTCCGTGGCAGGAGATGCTGCTCAGGGGCAGGAGGTGTTGCTCAGGGGCAGGAGGTGTTGCTCAGGGGCAGGAGATGTTGCTCAGGGGCAGGAGATGCTGCTCAGGGGCAGGAGATGCTGCTCCATGGCAGGATTGCCCATTAAGTCTGCGCTCAATAGCGAATATGCCCTGGCCTTAGTGCAAAGTGCAGTCCCCCAGTGCAGTTGCTCATCAACTCTCTGCTGCTTCCAAATCCACACAAAGTGCGTGATGGGACAAGCTACTGTGACCTCTTGTGCAATTGCCATCCAAACCCTGTCATGGTATTTCAGCATGGTACACTTGGTTTCTAGAAAGCATGATAAGAAACAATGGTTTGCTCTGTGGTTTCCACACTTCACCATGGTTTCTCTGGTCATTTGAACCCAGAATTGTGGTTTCCACAGTTCTGGTATGCAGCTACCACACAGTCCCTTGGAAAGTGAGGCATCTGCAGGAGCTGCTCTAGCAGTCCATCATGGAATTGAATTTCAGGCATGGTGGCTGATGGGATATGTGTCCACAGTGGGAGGACTGAGAAGAGAGAGTGTAAAACACACTAGCATAGAAACCACTTTATCGTTTTTCAGGCACATCCAGGCAAAAAACTGCACACCATGGAAACCACAAAGGTTTGCTTATTGTGATGTGTGTACCCAGCCAATACGTCTCTTTCCATTTCAGGTTGCATGGGTATAGAAACATAGAAACTGAGTGAGTCCGAATGGGCTCCCGGGCCATCAACAACCCCCGGTTCCGCCAGGCTCTGCTCATAACATGCCTACCATACGCGTGTCTTGTCTATCCTTGAACACTCTCACTGATGGGCTTCAACCACCTCCCGTGGAAGCCCATTCCATACCCTTGGGTCCTGTCAGGAAGTACTTCCTGACATCCAAGTTGAACCTTGGTTCCTTGAGCTTGGCTCCATTGGAATGAGTCCTGCCCTCCTCTGCAGGGGAGAACAGGTCTCTACCCACCTCCATGTGACACCACCTCACAAACCTGTATGTCTCCAACAGATCCTCTTCGGAGTCTCCTCCAGGCTGAAGAGACCCAGTTCCCTCTGTCTCACCTCATACAGCTTTCCTTGCAATCTGGCCACCATCCTTGTGGCTCTATGCTGCACTGACACTAACCTGGATCTATCCTTCCTGTAATGTGGAGCCCAGTTGCAGGCGCACCAGAGTTGTGTAGAGTGGTAGTAATACCTCTCTCGATCTTGAAGCCACACTTCTGGCTATGCCACCAAGGGTGGCATTCGCCCTCTTGACCACCGCATCACACTGCTGACTCATGTTAAGCCTGCGGTCAACCAGCACCCCAAGGTCCCTTTCACAAGTGCTGCTCTCCAGCCACTTGTCACCTAACCTGTACTTATGACAGCTATTCTTATGCCCCAAGTGCAAGACCTTGCACTTCTCCACATTGAACGCCATCCTGTTGTCTCCTGCCCACTTCCATAGTCTGTCCAGATCCTTTTGGATCTGGTGTATCTGCTCCTCAGTTGTGGCCACTGCAACAGTTTTAGTATCATCTGCAAATTTGATCAGCAGACTGTTCACCCCTTCTTCCATGTCGTTGATGAAAAGATTAAACAGGATCGGCCCCAGGACAGAGCCCTGGGGGACCCCGCTTGTCACTGGCTGCCATCCTGACGATTCCCCGCTAATGGTTTATTATTTATTTATTTATAGCATTTTTATGCTGCCCCTCTCGCAGAAAGCCTTGGGGCGGCTTACAAAACAAATAAACAAATATAAAATAGACATTAAAAATCTGGAGCATTTTGGCAACACTATAAAACCAGTAAATAGAAACAGCAATTAACAAATAACGACGGCGTCAGGCAGACCTCTCTGGGGAGCACATTCCATAGGCAGGGCACCACTGCAGAGAAGGCCCTCCTCTGGGTACTCACCCTCCTAATGTCCTTCACGGAGGGCTCCCAGAGAAGGGCCTCCTCCACTGATCTTAGGGGGCGGGAGGGCATATATGGGTGCAGGCACTCCTTTAGATAACCAGGTCCCAAGCCATTGAGGGCTTTATTGGTGATAACCAATACCTCGAATGGGCCCGGACTTCAATGGAGAGCCAGTGAAGCTGATGGAGAACTGGGGTTATATGAGAACCACGCCCAGTCCCCGTCAGCAACCTGGCAGCTCTGTTTTGCACCAATTGAAGTATCCGGACTGTCTTCGAGGGCAGTCCCACGTAGAGTGCATTACAGAAGTCTAATCAAGAAGTTACCAATGCATGTGTCACAGTCGCCAGGCAATCATTCTCCAGGTAGGGACGCAGCTGATGGATCAGCTGAAGCTGAAGGAAAGTGCTCCTCGCCACCGCTGTCACCTGAGCTTCTAATGACAGCTCTGGGTTGAGGAGCACTCCCAAGCTGCGGACCCTGTCCTTTAGAGGGAGTGCAGCCCCATCCAGGACAAGGCCCAAGTCCCCCAACCCACCTACCAACAGAACCTCTGTCTTGTCTGGATTCAGCTTCAGTTTATTGGCCCTCATCCAGCCCATTACCTCGGCCAGGCACCAGTTCAGCACAGCCACTGCCTCACCTGGATTAGTAGAAAACAAGAGGTAGAGCTGGGTGTCATCAGCATACTGATGACTCCGCAGCCCACACCTCCTGATGACCTCCCCCAGTGGGTTCATGTAGATGTTGAATAGCAAGGGGGACAAAATGGTACCCTGTTGTACTCCATGGCATAACTGCCATGGTGCAGAGCCATAGTCCCCCAGCACCACCTTCTGGAATCAGCCATTGAGATAGGAGTGGAACCACTGCAAAGCAGTGCCTCCAACTCCCAATCCCGCAAGCCTATCCAGAAGGATACCATGGTCGATGGTATTGAAAGCCGCTGAGAGGTCCAGGAGAACCAACAGGGACGCACTCCCCCTGTCTTTCTCCCTGCACAGGTCATCATACAGGGCAACCAAGGCAGATTCAGTACCGTAACCTGGTCTGAAGCCAGACTGAAATGGGTCCAGATAATCAGTTTCATCCAAAAGTGCTTGGAGTTGTCCCGCCACCACCCGCTCTAACACCTAGCCCAAGGACGGGATGTTGGCCACCGGTCTGTAATTGGCAGCCATCCATGGTTGCCCTCTGCTTTGGGTCAGTCAGCCATGCCCTAATCCACCGGACAGTGCTTTGGTGTATCCCAAAACTCCTCAGTTTCTCCACCAGGATATCATGGGGCACTTTGTCAAAGGCCTTGCTGAAATCCAGGTAGACCACAGCCACTGCATCCCCTCCATCCAGCCATCTCGAAACCTCGTCATAGAGTTCCACAAGGTTTGTCTGGCAGGACCTGTTTTTGCGGAACCCGTGTTGTGTGGCTGTCAGCCTCCCTTCCCTATCGAGCATCACTGGATCTCTATTATGAGCCTTTCCATTGTTTTTCCTACAATGGACGTAAGGCTAACAGGTCTGTAATTCCCCATGTCCCTTCTACTACCCTTTTTGAAAATTGGGCCCACTGACGCCACCCACCTGAGCCTTTCTCCACGAGGCCTCAAAACAGAGGCCAGCGGGCACGAGAGGGACCCCGCCACCTCCCGGAGGTGTGTGAGGCCTTATTCCAGCCCAGGTATCTGGGGGATCTTACATGGCTTTGCCGGGAGGTTAAACAGGCTAGTAGCTTAACTGAAAGGATGAAGGCAGGCGAGCAAACACCGGAACACATTCCTTCCATCTCCTCTGGTCGAGGGAGGCCCAGGGGCAAGGCGAGAGGCCCGGTCATGGCATGGTGCAGCTGCGAGGGAGAACTGGGCCAGGCCCGCTGGGTCTGTGCTCAGGTCCGCCGCCAGCCTCAGAAGAGGCACAGGGTTCTCTCACTCTGCTGTGCAAAGCAGAGCGTTTGCCGCTCCAGGACCCACCTGCGCCCGGGTTCGCAAGCACTGTGCTCCCGGGGAGCTGCAGCCTCCTTGCCTGGAGAACTGAAGGCCAGGAGTGCAGCGCAACAGCGGGGAATTAAAAGCAAAGCCCTGTATGTATTTTGCTGTCGCTTGCAGAGAGGTGAAAGCCTTGCCTTGATCCACCAGAGAAACATTTACGGAGCAATAGCAGGGCGCGCGCATGTGTGCGCCCATGTGTGCAGCGGGGGGGCGGGGTGCTCTTCCTCCTAGCAGAGCAAAGAAAAGCCGTTGCAGGTCGGGCTGCAGGACAAAGTCCAGCAGGGGAGCCAGCAAGCAATGCCAGCAGCAGCTCTTTCGGGGCCACTGTCATCGCCCCTCCACAGGCCTCAGTGGCGTGACCTTCGCAGCGCCCTGGCCACCAGCTCCTCATGCTCCTTGTTCCGGCTCTCGCCTGCTGGCTTAGCAGGGGGAACCCGGGGGCAAGCGGGCCGGGGCTTCCGCTGCTTCTCCACTGCTGCTGCCTGGGCGAGCGCGAGGGGCAGCCGAAAGCAGGCAGCTGGGCCTTGCCGGTGGGCCCCTGCTGCGTAGCTGCTCCTCACCCAATGCCCCGTTCTGTCTACCCTTACAGGGATGCGGGTGGTGCCGCTGAACTGCTGGGCTGCTCATCAGAAAGTCAGCAGTTCAAATCCGCCCAGGAGGGTGAGCATCCCCGCTTTGTCCGAGCTCTTCCCTACCTAGCAATTCATGCCAATGTGAGTAGATTAAAAGGTACCACTTTGGTGGGGAAAGTAGCAGCGTTGTGTGTGTGTGTGGGGGGGGCATGTTTATGCAAATTCTCTTTTGTGCTAATACATATTAGAACAAGAGAAACAAAAGTTTCGTATCTACACAAAGCCCTGTCAGTGAGCAGACAGGCAGCTGACCATCTGTGAAAAAATGGATGGAATAAATTTCACAAAATCGATACCCCTTTAGTTAGTTTAGTTTCACAGCCCTATTGTTGACATTCCTAGGTGACATACAACAAAAAATACTGATGTACCAAAAATCAATTTTGACCCATTTCAAGTTACATTTGCTCTGTTTGCAACCCCAAAAGGGGGAACACAATTTTCAGGAAAAACAGGTACATTCTTGAGTCTGAGATCACGTTCAAAAGCATGTTCACTAGTCAAATATGCATTTGAAAATGTGCACTTTTAAAATACTTATTTTATGCTTTACTCTACGGGGTGAAATGTGCACGTGTTCTCCAGCTCCACAAAATGTGCACCAAAGTTGCACTTCCCCGTTGGAACAAAAAGCAACAAGAGCAGCAATTAGCAGAAGGAGCAAGGTGGTCCAAGCTTCAAGGTGGAGCTTGGAGAATCTTAATGAGCATCATTAATTTTTCTGCCTTTACAGGCATCCGGCATCATAAGCACAGCAGCACCGAATGAGGCACTTCTGCTGCAGCCAGCAAGGCTGCCTGTCCTTTCCTGTCCTTTCCCCTCCTGTACAATTAGCAGAGACCAGAATTGATCTGTGAACATTATCAATTGGCAACTCTTTGTAGCACTAATGAATGAGCCACAGAGGGAACATATTGATCACTTTGCAAATTTAGCTTTTGTTTGATATCTTCACATGGCAGCACAGTTTCCCAGGGGCACACGCACCACTGAGCTGTCCCCGTTTCTGTGCCGTGTGCGGAGGGACGGGGGGCCTGCAGGGTTCTTTTCTAATCTGACTAGTTGTTCAATTAAAGCCAACTGCTGTGATCAAACTATTGGCATTTTAATTTTTTAAATTAAAGAACATTGGATCTCTAATGTCAAGAGATGTAGGTTTGAGCAAGGGTGCACTTTGGAGCAAAATCCATGGGCTGACTTTTTGTTCAGCTCTGAGGTCAACAGATGATTTGACATTACCAAAAATGTCTTTGCTGATGGGTTCCTTTCTTACTGTTCTCTTTCAGGACAAGATTTCCTGCCACCAGGTTTCTCATTTTTGCACTAGCAAAGGACAGCCAAGCACAAGGCTGCAAGTCCCACTGGCCCATCTTTGCACACGCAAATGACCAGCTTTCCCTGAACTTGCTGGTTGATTCAACAGGGCAAACCTTCCAAGACCTCACAGCCACAAATAAGGGCATGACTTCCCAATTTGCATGCCACGCATCACTCTGTGGCCCATTATGGCATACCCAGTGCCAGCCCAGGGCACCTGACTGCCTACCAGCCAGAGGGCCCAAGTGGGACCCATCCACCTCCCAAACCAACTCCAGAACCGGAAGGCAGGTATCCTTTGGTTTTTGGCATTCGTGAAATGCAACAGTGAAGGCCTCTTCTCAGAAACGGCAGATGTTAGGGGAAATAGTGTGCAAAATGTTAGAGGAAAGTACTTGCAAAATGCCTGTCACTGGGAAAATTGTGTACAAAAATGCAGACTTCTCAAATGAATGCTGAAACAAACTCCCCCTTGGAAAATACAAATATTGCAGGAAGGGAAAGAGAGACCTCTTCCTGGTGAGCCGAAGCAACATGTTAAGCAGTTAAAACCTGAAGAAAAGAGACAAACGGATGCGCCGTCACTCAAACCACTTTGCAATGAGGCAGTCAGTGCCCTTCCCCCGCTCTTGGGACAATCCTGGGAGTTTCCCTCACAGCCCCTGCCAAGAACGGCCCAGGATTTCCCCTCATCCTTGGAGGAATGTGATGGGAGTGGCGGCGGGGCCTGGCCCTGCACTAGCAGAGCGAATCTGCGGGATGTGCATGCTCCGTGTGGCCAGAGGCTTGGGGGGGGCAGTACGTGCAGGACCCTCTGGCCTCCCCCTTGGTCTCAGCCCTCACCCCTTGGGCTGGCTGGCTTCGCTGGCTTCCAGCCCCTGGCCACTGAATGCCTCGGCAGAGCAGGAGGTGCCGGGGAGGATGCAGCCCCCCACTCAGAACTGAGACTAAGCCCCAACATCCAGTCTCAGGAAAACCCATTTCCCCCCAGCTGCTGGGAGAAGGTCCTCGGAGCCAGCAGGTCCTCCGTCGGAAGACCGCCGCCGAGCCAACGTCTGGGCCTCCTCCCCACGGGGGTGTCTCCTGCTGCGGGGAGCTGCTTGTGGCCGAGTTTGCCCAACACAGGCAGCTGCTGCGCAGGGGGAAAAGGTCGCTTGTCGTGTCAGGTGAACCTGTCGCGGCAACTGACTATTTGGACTTTGCGTGCTTGTCAACCACAACAAGACACAACAGCCTGCTCCGGGGTTTCTCTGCATCGCAATTGCTTGTTGGTTCATGGAATCCAGACCACGTGGCCCATCGTGGCAGAAAGCACAGGACGAGGGGGCTTCTTGGCGAGGCTGGCGGATGCTCCTCTTGCTCATCAGTTAGTGGCAGAGCAGGGCTGAGCGTTGCCCTGGCCCCTCTGCCCTCCTGCTCAGCCGCTTGCTCCACATCCTGCTGACCTGAGAGGCTTCCTCCCAGCTGGTTGCTGCGGCTGCTTCTCACAGAGCCACCAGCTAAGGGCGCCCCTTCTGCCTGAGCATGGACGGGCTGCCCCCTCCAGACCGCCCCCCCCCCCGTCCTCTTTGCTGTGCTTCAGGAAAGCCGTTTGGCAGCCCCACTGAGCTGGACTGGCTCACGGTGGCAGCTGCTGGAGAGAAGCGCCCCTTTCCTCCTCGAGCTTCCCCTGGGACATTGTCTGGCACAAGCAGCGTCAAGGAGCCGCTGGGAACAGGCGGAGAGCAACGCTGGGGAGCCCGGTCGTCAGGCGGCTTGTGGCTGTGCAGGACTTCAGGGTTGGGTTGGGATGCATGGTGGGCCTGTCGTAAGCAGAGCTGGCTGAAGCCGGGGGTCAGACTAGATGGCCCTGGAGGCCCCTTCTGACTCGCTCTGTTTCTCTGCTTCTATTTCTTTAGTCCCCACATGTGTTTTTCCATCCTGGGCACTGAAGGCAGCTAACATGACCCTCCTCCGCCTCCTCTCCATCTTCTCCCCACAACAACCCTGTGAGGTCGGTTTAGCTGAGAGCCTGTGACCGGCCTGAGGTCACCCGGTTGGCTCCAGGGCTGAGCAGGGCCTGGAACCCAGATCTCCTGAGTCCCAGTTCTGCCCCCATCGCCACTACGCCACACCGGCCTCCCTCATGAAATCCTCTCTCCAGCATGCGTGGCCTTCCTCCTGGGCTTGAGGAAGTGAGCCGCACCAGGAGGAAGCCTGCGAATGCCGTGCAGCCAACAGCCTGCTTCCTCGTCCGGTGCGGCAGCTGCTACACGTGGTGCAGGAGAGGCAGGCTGGGAGCCCGTCTGGGACGCTGCATCTGACACAGGAGGGGGATGCTGCCCGCACAGTGCGCAGGGCCCCATTCCTAGCACGTGCTCCGGGAATCGTGGACGCGTGCACTGGGGACTGCGGCATCCGGACAGCCAAGCCTCACACATCCCTGCTTCAGGGCAAGGCGCTGTGATGAGCCGCCACGGCAGCAGCCCTGCCCAGTGAGTCCCCAGTGGCTGTCCCGGGCGGCACCTTTCCTACCCCGGGCGGCACCTTTCCTATAGCTGCAGCCGCAGCCGCCACCGTGTGTCGCACCTTCTTCGCTCCGCTTGGGCAGGAGGCACAGTCAGAAGGATCACTGGGACACTCCATCACATTAAACATGCATTTTATTTCCTAAATGTGTGCTTAATGTTGACTGGCTCATACTTCATACATTATGTTGTCATTCATCTCAGGACTTTTGACTAGTTAGACTGGTCATGCAGAAGTAAACCCATCATACTCAAAGTTTTGACTGCTGCTAAGTTTTAACGCACTTGGAAGCAATAACAAGAAGTATTATGGCCACATTTAATGTACTCTGGATCAGCTGGGCAGTTTCTAGGGGAGGCATCCAACATGCATAAAGACCTGTCTATATGAATCCTGGGGCCGTATTTTAAACTCACAGCCCTCCATCACACAGATGAAGTTGGAAGATCATATTCCCAATTTTTCCAACGAGCTGAAGCAACATATATATTTCTATAAAGCCCCCGGATGCTACAGCTCTTTTAACATATTTTTCCCATTTTGCTTTTCAGAGATGCCGAGATTTCTCTCCCACTAGAAGAGTAAATCATCCTTGTGTCAGAAATGCAAAGCAACCAAGTCAATTGTTTTGCAGGACTGCTTTCAATGCATTATGAGGCCAATAACTCAGAACATGCTGAAATTTCCTTCTCGGTAAATTCACTTTACTGGTTCTCACTTGTTCTACCCCTGTGCAACGTAAGCACATTTCTCCTAGCGGAAGCAAGCCATAAAATAAAAAAGCAGAGCCAGTCTCTCCCAGGGTGGGAATCTGTGCAGATGACATCCCTGCAATGGCAGCCGGGATGATACCAGGTCGTTGGGACGGGGGGTATAACCGGTTGGTTCTGGTCCTGAAGGGAAGACCGGATCCATCCTTCTCCGCTCAGACTTATGAAATCCACATCAGGCATGCACTGGGGATTCTCCCAGCTGAGCTAGAGCTCTCTTTGCATGGGCAGAACCTACCAGGTACCCCAGCACCTGTGAGCTATGTTCCCCAGCCGCCCTGAGGCTCTGAGCACATGAAGCACACTTAGTACAGACCTCGGAATAATCAGCTTCCAGGAATGCGGAGAGGAGACCTCAGAGTTGAACCACGGATGGTTTATTGGTACAAGATGCTTCAAGTCTGTTGACTCTTCCTTCAAAAAGTGACCCGAAGTATCTCCCATGTTATCTCATCTCTGCATCTTTATTTGTGGTTCCCTCCCAACTTCCCTCTGGTTCATGCTAGTTTTGGACAGACTGGGAAACCATCAGGATACAGTGGGTCTACTGCCCATTTTGCAGGTCGCTCCCTGAAAGCCAGAGCTGAGTTTCCAACTCAGAATCCAGACCGTGCAACACTTTCCCACTTACCCAGCTGGAGGGCGGCGTGGCTGCTGCATGAATGAATCAAGGCCGCACTGGAGCACTTTTCTGGACCACAGCGGCCTTCCGTCATACAATTTACCCTCTGAAGCTTACTAGGGAGTCCAGAGCATCCAGGGACCTGCATGTCTGACACTCATACTAATGACTGTTGATCAATCATCTTATTGTCAGAAGCACAACCAGGCTGGAACAAAGAGCATTGAACAAGTAACAGCAACACAACAGAAATTAGGAGGGCGGATACACAAACTGCTCTTGGCAAACAGCTTGGACCCAAGGCCCCGTCCTCCGTAATATTGCCTTCATTGTGCAGCCCTTCTGGCAGCAGGCTGGGATCCATTCCCCAGCACAGCGAAGTTGTGGTCTGTTGCACAACAGGCTATCCGGACGTTGTATGGAGGAGAGTTTGTACTGAAGAAGAGCAAAGGGCCACACACAGGAGGCAAAATTAAAGACAAGGAGGCACATCTCACATATCCCTGGCATACGCAGACGCATTCTCCGTCTGACTATCTCACCCTAGCCAGAGACCGAAGCCGCACTTCTGAGAAAGCCATCCTGCGGAGAAAGTGCTTCCAGTGGCTTTTTGATCAGGATTCCCCAGGTCCACTGCCTCCAGACTGCACGCGGACGTGGGCGCGCTCTGCAGTGGCAGCCTCACACTGCCGGACTTGCCGTGCGCTTCATGGACCAGCCAGGTGTGTTTCTGACAGCACATGTGCATCTGAAAACGTGCAGGAACAGTGTGTGTCTGAAAAATGCGCATGGCTCTGCTTATTTATAATTGGAGGAAAAGGTGCGCATTTCAAAGGATGATTCAATTGAAGTGTATCTGGGGGGCTTTACACAGATTTGCACATTAGCGCAAGTGTGTGTGACCACTGATTTGCACAAGTGGAATGAAATTCTCATGCATCCCTCAGAGGGATCCCACCTGTCATGAGAGCATGAACGATGTTTGCCACCCATGAAAGCACAGGCAGGACTGACTGCGCTGAGCTAAATATTCCGAGAGCATCTTCCTCCTGCGCACCTGAAGACAGCTGACTCTTCTGCGGAGGACAGTGCAGGCTGGGCGGAGAGCCTGGCTGTGAGGCCCACTGCCCTCCGCACAGGCTGCCCAGGGCCTCGGCCTCGGCCTGCTGCATGGGAAGGCCAGCAGCTACGAGCAGCCTCCGTGTCTCCACCACACACTGCCTGCCCTGAATCTCCTGCTCTTCCAACCTGGCTTGGGCTCTGCAGCCCCGTTCGTTAATCCACCCCGGCAGCCAGGATCACGTTCTGCAGTCCTCCACTCAGAGCTAATGGAGAAAGTCCTTGAAACCTCTTCAGTGCTGTGTTGCTTTTAGTCCTTGTTTTTGGGCTTGTATTTTATGTTTTTAAAATTTTGTACACTACCCAGAGAATGTTGGCTCTTGGGTGGCTTAAAAGTACACTAACTAAATAAAGTAACGAAGTTGCCCATTGCTATTCCAGGTTGATTGACTGATTGATTGCAAAAATTGAGGGCTTTCCCTCGTTCCTGCTCCTCTCTTCTTCTGCGCCTTTCCTTCTCCCTCAGTTCTCCTCAGTCCTCTGAATTCTCTGGTCTTTGTTTGCAACTCACTTCTGCCCGTCCACTTGAGTTGGGTGGACTCCCCAGCCTCTCCTCTTGCCTAAAGAAGGCCCACAAATGAACCTGGTTCACTCCCAAAGCCAATGTGAGGGTCTTGAGTCTTAGACACATAGAATCATAGCACATCAGAAGGGGCCTCCTGGGCCATCCAGTCTGACCCCCGGCACCAGCCAGTTCTGCTCATGTAATGTCCCACATGTGGGTGTCTTGGAGTCTTTGACACCAAAGCCAAGACTCTGCTGGTCTTGACACTTGCTGCAGCAGTGCAGGGCGGGCGGGGGGGAGGGGGGATGTCCATTCTCTTCCTGCTGCAATTACTGTTCTCCTGTGTGCAAGGTGAGCAAAGGGAGAGGTGGGCAGAGCGTTTAGGACCTCATGGAGAAGAGGCAGAAGGAGGCCAGGAACCCTTCTCCAGGACGGATTGTGCACCGATCCCAGCCAGGGAACCGTTTAAAGCAGGGCTATGGAACCCATTGCAGCCCATCACCTGAGCCGGCTCCAGAAACCTGCTGGGAGTGGTCCAGCTGCAAGAGGCTTGTGACACTCTTAAAAGCTCTGACTTGTTCTGAGGTGCCATTTCAAGAACCCCAGAAATCTCGATCCTTCAAAATCACTCCTAACTATTGCGGGGCTTGGCACTGAACTTTTTCTTCACCTTTTTGATTTACAATCTAATATCCAATATATTATATGTGTGCCAATTCAGTACTATATATAAGCCAATTCAGTACTAAAACATTAACTAGGATGCATTTAAAATTATCTCCCACTTGATTGTGCCCTAAATCACTCATGTCCTGATGTTTGCACATTCTGGTTACTCTATCCCAAAAATTCTAGAATTTGATGTTGGAATTCTCTGAGGTACAATTCTTGAATCTCATCTCCTTGGTGGCTTGCACTAGTCCAATTATGGTAGCCACCACAAAGCTGTAGCCCCCTGCTGCACTGGAGTAGCTACTTTTCCGTGAGGCCGAAGTGCCAGCCGGCAACACCCCGCTTGCTTTCAGCCCAAGACAGGCATGGCTGGGCACTGCTTCTGAACAGCAGCCCTGGTTTTTCTTTGGGTATTTTCCGGTCCTTTTCCACTCCAGGGAGAAGGCTTATCTACTTCCTAAGTTTTGCACGCCACTTTGGAAGAATCTCTTGATATTCTTCGCAATGTGTTTGTGATACTGGCAAGATCTCAGGTCCAACTCCCCTCTTTTGCTCAAGAGGTTTCAGATGTTCTGCTGCAGTTGTTCCCTTTCGCTATTATGCGCATGGTGAGAAGAGCAGGGGCACTCATCCTGACGTCTTTGAGATTTTGATGGTACAGAATAACTGTAGGCTTTGAAGCTTCATTCTCTCGCTTCCAAACACAGCTTGCCTGCCTCTTTTCAAATGGAATTTTGACTCCTGCAGCTTTGGCTGCAAGTTTAACCAGCACTTTTCTTGTACCGCACAGCAGCAGATCTTGTGTGGATGTCATCTCCTTCTGCAGCATTTCCCGTCTGGCATGGACGGTCCCAATGTTTTGCTATGAATGAGTCAGGATCATACCAAACGGCTTCTGCTGGCCTACAAGGCAGTAGGCAGGTTTGTGTGCCAGGCCCTGGTGGCTCCTAGAGCAGGATGCTCTGCCGTGTGGCCCAAGACCATCAAGGAACTCCAGCCTGGGGAGACTGCGGTTTAGGGGCACGGTGGTCTCTCTGTGGTGGCTGCTCCAGTCGTGCAACATGGGATTGAATTTCAGATGGGGTGGCTGATGGCACGCACGCCAACAGTGGGAGGAGTGAGCAGAGGGCGAGCAGCAGACTAGCACAGAAACCACTTGGTCGTCTGCCCGGCTCACCGTGAAAAACCTATGTCCCATGGAAGCCACGAGGTGTGGACCCAGGCAGTGGGGTTCCTTCCTTTTCTTAAGCCCTTCCTGACGAGGCTGCTGAGAGCTCTTTTCAGCATGCCTGCCATCCCCAGGAGACCTCGCCGTCTTCAGGCTCAGCTTGGATGAGACTTTTCCAAGATCCATCCTTTCTTCATATCAGGACCTAAAGAACGCAAGATTTAAAACAGTGGACATGTGAGACACTGGAAGGACAGGTTTGTTCATCCAAGGGTTGGAGTGCACAGCTCTTCAAAGGCTGGATTTGAATTTCTGTATATTCAGCTGTGTCGGAGCTCCAGCAGAGCTGCCATCCCTCTTTCTCATGGGCTCCTCAACTCCAACCTGTCTGTGGCTGGCTGCAGCATCGTGAACAAGCCGCACCTTTTGGCTCTGGCCTCTTGGCAGAGCGGCAGAGCAGCAGAGGCACAGGCTGGGAGAGAGGGCTGAGTGGCCAGGGGACTGGAGAAGGCAAGGTAGGAGCTGGGCAGGGGAGCAGAGGTCCGGAGCAGCAGAGAGGGAGGGGGTGGGCCAGAGAGCGAGAGCAGCCAGGAGGAAGTAGGGGGCAGGGCCACTGGCCGGAGGGACTGATAAGGCCAAGCTCAGCCACTGCAAGCCCTTCTGGCTCTGGCCTCTTGGCAGAGCGGCAGAGCAGCAGAGGCACAGGCTGGGAGAGACGCTGAGTGGCCAGGGGACTGGCACAGGCAAGGTAGGAGCTGGGCAGGGGAGCAGAGGGCCAGGAGCAGCGGAGAGGGAGGGGGCGGGGCCAGAGAGGCTAGAGCGGCCAGGAGGAAGCAGAGGGCCGGGAGCAGCGGAGAGGAAGGGGCGGGGCCAGAGGGGCCAGGAGGGAGCAGGGGGCGGGGCCACCGGCCTGAGGGACTGATAAGGCATTGTCCCTTGTCTGCGTCCCTGAGCTGCGGTCTGGGTGGTCCAGAGACTCCCTTCCCTGAGACACAGAGGTTTGATTGTTTGTTTGTTTGTTTTGTTTGTGCTGTGTGTGTTGTGCTGTGCTTTGCTTTGCTTTGCTTTGCTTGCTTTGCTTTTCTTCCAATTTAAATTTAAGTTTACTTTACCCTTGTGTGTGTGTGCAAGTGGGTTTTTGTCTGGGAGAACTGGGCGAGTGAGAGGAACTGCAGGACTAACAAGGCAGGGGACCAAGGCAAGGTCTCGGAAGGGATCCCGATGGCAGGCCAGGAGATGGCCTTGGCGGGAGTCGCGGGTGATACTGCCGCTGCGAGAGCTGCGACATGTTCGCCCTTCTCCCCCAGGAGAGGCAGGGATACACTTGCCCTCGGTGCAAGATGGTGACCCTGCTAGAGGAGGAGGTGAGGTGCCTGAGGGCTGAGAGAGCTCTCCAGGCCCCCCCGCAGCAGCCCCCCTCTGGACAGAGGGCTGAGGGAGAGACCACGGGAGGAGCAGCTGCAGAGACATGGAGGTATGTCACCCACAGGAGGAGGAGGCCGTGCTGGCCTCCTCCTCCTCCTGGCACCGATCTGGAGCTGGGAAACAGGTTCTCTCCACTTGGGGAGGCTGGGGCTGACGAGGCCTCGGGGGATCAGCAGGACCCCCAGCCTGGGATGACAAGCAGCAAGGGGGCCGCTGCAGGAGAGGCGAGGGCCAGGGCACAACCACCCACCAGCACCAGAAGGCACGGCGGCGGGTGATTGTTGTAGGGGACTCCCTGCTGAGGGGCACTGAGGCGGCGGTGTGCCGCCCCAGCCTGGAGACAAGGGAGGTTTGCTGCCTGCCGGGCGCACGCATCCGGCACATGAAGGACAGAGTGGAGCGTCTTGTTTGCTCCGGGGGTCCCCAGCCGCTCCTGGTGATCCATGTGGGCACAAACAACATGGCCAGGCAGGGTGTGGTCGGGATCACCAGGGACTTTGATGCCTTGGGGAGGAAACTCAGGGAGCTGAAGGCCCAAGTGGCCTTCTCGTCAATCTTACCTGTCCGGGGATTTGGGCCAGGAAGGGACAGGAGGGCCTCCGAGGTGAACGACTGGCTTAGGGTGTGGTGCCAGAAGGAACGCTTTGGGTTGCTTGACCACGGCACTCGTTTTCTTGCCAATGGACTTCTGGCAAGGGACGGGTTACACCTCACGAGGATGGGGAAAAGGTCCTTTGGAGATGCTCTAGCGAGCTTCATCCGGAAGACTTTCAACTGAGCCAAGGGGGGTGGGTTCAGGCCCCCCAGTAACGTGCCTGCACTGGACAAGTGTGTGGGGAGGATCAGGGCTCTGGGAGCAGGGCTTTAGAGATACTGCAGGGACTGACAGAACTTCTACGGAGAGGGGCCAGGTACCAGGGAGGATGGGAGGAAGGAGGATGCTGGGCACTCCAAGGAAAGGAAGCGGTGGGAAGGAGTTGAGGTGCATGTACACCAATGCTAGGAGCATGGGTAATAAGCAGGAAGAGCTTGAAGCTCTCCTGGGAATAGGAGGATACGATCTGGTGGGAATCACAGAAACTTGGTGGGATGAAAGGCAAGTCTGGAATGTGAACATAGAAGGGTATCACCTTTTTAGAAAGGACAGAAAGGGAAAGAGAGGTGGGGGCGTGGCTTTATACGTCAGGGAAGGGATAGGATGCAGTGAGAGAGAATGCAGCACAGATGGGGATTCGGTAGAGGCAGTCTGGGTGAAACTTAGGGGTTTTGACAGGGAACGAGACCTGACAGTGGGGGTATGTTATCGCCCTCCAGGTCAACTTGAGACCCTGGATGATGTCCTGACAGGCCAGATTCTAAGGATATCTCGGGGGAGAGAGACAGTAATTATGGGAGATTTCAATCTCCCAGATATTACTTGGGAGACTCACTTGGTGGTGACAGCCAGGTCACGTCGCTTCCTAGAAGCTCTAGAGGGTGGGTTTTTCACACAGAGGGTCCGAGAGGCGACGAGGGGGGGAAACATCCTGGACTTGGTCTTGACCAATAGGGAGGAGCTGATAGATGAAGTACAGATTAGGGGAGCTCTGGATGCGAGTGATCACTCCATCCTTTGCTTTGAGATCAGGGGACTGGGGCCGTGCAGCAGGGCGAGCACTAGAAGCTGGGACTTCAAGAGGGCCAAGTTTGGCCAACTGAAGGCCAGACTGGGGAAAGTCTCCTGGGATAGGTTACTGGAAGGTAAGCAAGTTGAGGAGGGGTGGATGGCACTCAAAAGGGAGGTTTTGGAGGCGCAAGCCTTGACGATACCTCTAGTCAGTAAGGTGGGGAGGCGGAGGAGAGTGCCGCCATGGATGCGAAAGGAGGTTGTTAGAGGGATTAGATGAAAGAGGAGCCTTCGTAAGAAATGGGTACTGGGGGAAATAGACAAAAGGGCATACCGGGAGGAGGAGGCCCGTTGCAGAAGGATTCTTCGCAAGGCTAAGGCTGATTATGAGCTGAGACTTGCCAAGAATATCAAGAGCAACAAAAAGGGATTCTTTCAGCATGTAAATAGGAAAAGGAAGGGAGACAAGTGGTGGGACCACTAAATAAGGAGGAAGGAGATCCAGTGACTGACATGAGGGAACAGGCACAGATGCTAAATGACTATTTTGCCTCTGTGTTCTCCCCAAAGCAAGACGGGGGATATAGAAACATAGAAACATAGAAACAGAGTGAGTCAGAAGGGGCCTCCCGGGCCATCTAGTCTGACCTCCGGCACGAGCCGGCTCCGCTCATGACATGCCCACCATGTGCATATCTGTATAGGAGATTGGATGAGGCTGGGGACTTAGGGGCAGAGATTAGAATCACCCCCCTTGAAGTCGAGGGGCTCCTCAGGGCATTGGACAATACAAAGGCGCCAGGCCCTGATGGGTTACACCCGAGAGTACTTAAAGTGTTGGCAGGGGTTCTCTCACGCCCACTGGCCTCCATTTTTGAAGCCTCGTGGAGAACGGGTGAAGTTCCAGAGGACTGGAAGGTGGCATCAGTGGTCCCAATTTTCAAAAAGGGTAGCAGGAAGGACATGGGGAATTACAGACCGGTTAGCCTTACATCTATTGTAGGAAAAACAATGGAAAGGCTCATAATAGAGAGAGATCTAGTGATGCTCGATAGGGAAGGGAGGCTGACAGCCACACAACACGGCTTCCGCAAAAACAGGTCCTGCCAGACAAACCTTGTGGAATTCTATGACAAGGTTTCAAGATGGCTAGATGGAGGGGATGCAGTGGATGTGGTATACCTGGATTTCAGCAAGGCCTTTGACAAAGTGCCCCATGATATCCTGGTGGAGAAACTGAGGAGTTTTGGGATACACCAAAGCACTGTCCGGTGGATTAGGGCATGGTTGACTGACCGAAAGCAGAAGGTAACCATTAGCGGGGAATCATCGGGATGGCAGCCAGTGACAAGCGGGGTCCCCCAGGGCTCTGTCCTGGAGCCCATCCTGTTTAATCTTTTCATTAACGACATGGAAGAAGGGGTGAACAGACTGTTGATCAAATCGCAGACGACACTAAAACGGGAGCAGTGGCCACAACTGAGGAGCAGATACTCCAGATCCAAAAGGATCTGGGCAGACTATGGAAGTGGGCAGGAGACAACAGGATGGCATTCAATGGGATAAGTGCAAGGTCTTCACTTGGGGCATAGGAATAGGTGTCATAAGTACAGGTTAGGTGATAAGTAGCTGGAGAGCAGCACTTGTGAAAGGGACCTCGGGGTGCTGGTTGACCGCAGGCTAAACATGAGTCAGCAGTGTGATGTGGTGGTCAAGAGGGCAAATGCCACCCTTGGTTGCATAGCCAGAAGTGTGGCTTCTAGATCAAGAGAGGTATTACTACCACTCTACACGACTCTGGTGCGCCCACAACTGGAGTATTGTGTTCAGTTTTGGGCTCCTCATTACAGAAAGGATATAGCCAGGTTGGAGTCAGTGCAGCGTAGGGCCACAAGGATGGTGGCTGGTTTGCAGGGGATGCCGTATGAGGCGAGACTGAGGGAACTGGGTCTCTTCAGCTTGGAGAAGAGGAGACTCAGAGGGGATATGTCGGCGACATACAGGTATGTGAGGGGGTGTCACATGCAGATGGGTAGAGACCTGTTCCCCCCGCAGAGGAAGGCAGGACGCGCTCCGATGGAGCAAAGCTCAGGGAACCCAGGTTCCATTTGGAGGCCTGGAAGCACTTCCTGACAGTTAGGACCCCGAGGGCGTGGAATGGGCTTCCACGGGAGGTCGTTGAGGCCCCATCGGTGAGGGTGTTCAAAGACAGGCTGGACATGCACATGGTGGGCATGTCGTGAGCGGAGCCGGCTGGTGCTGGAGGTCAGACTAGATGGCCCGGGAGGCCCCTTCTGACTCGCTCTGTTTTTGTGTTTCTATGTTTCTATGCTGAATCCAACCAGTATAGTTGGGCGAGGATTTAATTTCTCATCATTTTTTGCATGACTTGACTAAAACAGCCCTGGCTGCTCGGTGTGTCTGACCTCCGTTGGGATGGAGGTGGGGGAGTGGCCTGGCTGATCCTCCTTGACTTCTCAGTGGCCTTCGCTACCATCAGCCACGGTGCCTTCCATTGGCAGCTGTCCCAGCTGGCGCTGAGGGGCCTGCCTTGCAGTGGTTCTGCTCCTACTTGGCTCGACGGCTCCGGAAGACAAGCGCTTGGGGAAATCTTGCTCAACCCCATGGATGCTTCAGTGCAGGATTCCGTGAGTGTCCGTTTTGTGTCCCCCCCCCTCGCTTTTTAACATCGATAAGATCCCACCGTGTGCTCATCCAGAGTTCTGGATTGCATTGCTCTCAATATGCTGAAGCCTTCAACTAGTTTGCTTCTTTTCCTCACCACCAGGTAAAGTTATAGGGATGCTGGATCCATTCCTGGTTGCAACAATGGACTGGATGAGGCCCAATAAACCAAGCCCAGTTCAGACAAGGATGAGAAGCCACTTGCAGGTTGTTCTTCTGGCAGGATGAGGGTGCCCACCTGTTCTGGACTGGGCTGCACTCCATGTGAAGGTTCAGAACCTTAGCTAGTGGCCCAGCTCTGCCCCTCTCTTAGCTCAGGGTGACCTCGCTTCGGTTGTCTCTGCTGTGGAATCCTCCAGGCTCATCTTCTGCAATGCAACCTGTGCGAGGCTTCCACTGAAGATACTTCAGAAGCTGCAGCTTGTGCAAAATGCAGCACCAGACTGGTAACAGGGAGGAGGTGTCCCAAACATATAACCGTCTGTAGCTTTCAGGGTGCTGGTTTCAGGGTGCCACTTGGGATACCATCAGGTATGGTAGTCCTGATACCTGATGGAGCGCCTCTCCTGTGTGACCCTGCCCATCCACTTCCACCATCAGATCAGGCGTTCTTCTACATGCTTCCTCTGAGGGAGCCTTGGGAAGTGCATGAAGAAGGCCTTCTTAGTGGTGGCTTCCAACTGGAGAACAATTTCCCCAGCAAGATCCAGCTACTGCCATCAATGTTTCCTTTTCAGCACCAGGGAAAAACTTTCCCCTTTTCTTGGACACTTAACCGTGTGTGATGCGGGTCTTCACTGGGCCCCGCGGCTTCTCGCTGTGGATTGTTGACATGTGCATGTGTGTGCATGAGGCTTGCATGCAAATGAGCACGTCGGTACTGCATTTGTAAGAATTCAGTTTTGCAAACTCCCCGGAGAGCTTTGGTTATTATGTCATAGCACATGAGGGTTTCTGGTGTTTCTGAGTATTTCTCAAGTTGTTTTCCCAAAAGGTTGTCATTTTGGCAGTTTTTTTAAGCAGGCACGGCAGATCAATAATTCCACGCCCCCCCCCCCGCCCCCCACAGTGGCACTCCAGACTCTTCTGGGGGCTGCAAGCTTCCATGAGGCTGCCAGGCTTTCCTTCCCTTTGTCCTGCTTTGCAAAGATTGTGCTGCTTCACTGCTGAGCGACTGAGATGCCTGTGCTTTCTTTTTATATCACCCCACAAGGCAGCGGTAACTTTCTGCACTGTAATGGTTTGTTGTAACCAGGGGTATTTCCTATTTTCTGGAACACGTCCCTGGTAAGCTATGCCAGTTTCGCTCTTGGGAGAACCCTAATTGGCTTCCTTAAAAATAAAACCAAGCTATATAGATATAGAGGGCTAGATAGAGATAGAAACATAGAAACAGAGTGAGTCAGAAGGGGCCTCCCAGGCCATCTAGTCTGACCTCCGGCACTAGCCGGCTCCGCTCACGACATGCCCACCATGTGGACGTCCAGCCTATCCTTGAACACCTGCACCGATGGGGCCTCAACAACCTCCCGTGGAAGCCCATTCCACATTCTCGGGGTCCTGAGTGTCAGGAAGTGCTTCCTGGCATCCAAATTGAACTTTGGCTCCCTGAGCTTTGCTCCATTGGAGCGCGTCCTGCCTTCCTCTGCAGGGGAGAACAGGCCTCTCCCCACCTCCGTGTGACACCCCCTCACATACCTGTATGTCGCCGACATATCCCCTCTGAGTCTCCTCTTCTCCAAGCTGAAGAGACGCAGTTCCCTCAGTCTTGCCTCATACGGCATCCCCTGCAAACCAGCCACCATCCTTGTGGCCCTACGCTGCACTAACTCCAACCTGGCTATATCCTTTCTGTAATGAGGGGCCCAAAACTGAGCACAATACTCCAGTTCCGGGCGCACCAGAGTCGTGTAGAGTGGTAGTAATACCTCTCTTGATCTAGAAGCCACACTTCTGGCTATGCAACCAAGGGTGGCATTTGCCCTCTTGACCACCACATCACACTGCTGACTCTTGTTTAGCCTGCAGTCAACCAGCACCCCGAGGTCCTTTTCACCAGAGAAAGAGAGAGAGAGAGAGAGAGAGAGAGAGAACTGAAGCATTAAAATAATAACTTGATTAAAAGTAAAACTTCTCCGATAATGAAACACTTAAACATTTAATGATGACTAGGAAAATAAAATATAACTTGAAGCAAGTCTTCAAAAGATGCCTAAAACATGTGGAGAGGGCAGGCTGTGGACCTGGGCAAGGAGGGCACGCCTATGTTTCAGGGCCATCCCAAAAGGGCTCCCTAACAAACCAGGCTGCTCTCTGGAAGGGCGCTGTGGGTTGGGCCCTGAGGGCCTCCATTGGAGAAAGAGGCTGCCTGGTTCCCTCCTGGATCCTCATCTCCTCAGCTTCCCCCCTCCACTTCCCCACATCCCAGGAGTCCAGGACACAGGAAGAACCTAGGTTGCCAAAGGCTTCCAGCCATCCTTTCTTGGCTGTGGGGTACTCTCGGAAACTACACTGCCCAGGGCCCCCAAATGCCTGGGACGCTGCAGAGAAGAGCCAGGTCCAGGTGAAGTCACCTACGAGGACCATTCAAGGGGAAGGGAACTTGTTGGAAGGGCGGCACCTGGTTGAAGTGCTGATCAATGGGGGTTCCTGGGACACTGAGCAATGCTGATGCCCAAGAAGGCTCCCAATTGGCAGGAATGTTCAGGATCCATTAAATGAATCCGTGGCTGAATGAACCAATGAGAGCGCTGCGCGAGGGAGATTGGGTTGGCCCCGGGGCAGGCTGCTGCTCCGCGCTCTTGCAAGTTGCTCGCCCTTGCACTGAAAGCGCTTCCTGGATCTGATGGGGCCTCCAAGCAGGCGCGTGTGAAATGGCAAGGGGAGCTTTGATCTTCATGGAGCTCTCAGGAGGTATCACCATGCTCCATTTCTGCACACAAAGGAGTGCTCGCTTGTGCTCTCTCTCTCTCTCTCTCACACACACACACACAGACACACAGATCAGAGATTGAGAGAGAAAAGGAGAGCTCTGCTTGGCCATGAATTTCTAGCACACCTCATGGGAGCACTTCTGCATTTTGCTGACTTCCATTTACAACCCTGAAAACGCAGCACCGAGGGGGGCAGGTGGCACAAAGAGCTGACACAGGTAAGTGCTCGTAATGAGTCAAGCACAGGCCTTCTTCCTAACGATGCTCAGTGGAACATGCCAAGGCGTCCAATTAGGGGGACTGGGGGGGCGGGGAGATCTGCATTGTCTTAGCAGAAGGATTCCGTCTGCAATGAAAGGAGGGGAGTCAAACAAGCCAGAGCTGCTTGGGGAGGACAAGGCTGGGTGTTTCCTCAGGCGCCGAAGTGGTCAAGAGAAAATAAATATTTCTCTCAACTCTTAAGCGCGATGTGACTCTCGCCTCTGTGTATGAGCAGTTTTGCTTGGGCTTCAGGGAGCAAGCGTGGTCCCATTCCAAAGTGGAAACTCGAGTCAGCCGCTCACGGCAAGGTTAGTTGTGCCACTCGGATCTAGTGAGTCAGGCAGGATTCGATCATGGGGGGTTTTTTCCCAGCTCACTTTTGTTGCCAACCCAGAATCGTAGAGTAGTGGAGTTGGAAGAGGCCAGGAAGGTCATCGGGTCCCATCGCTCACTCAGGGCCGCAAGTGCAAGCACCCCTGACAGAGGGCTGTCCACCTTCCTCTTGAAGCAGGTGGCAAGCCCACCCCCTCCCTGGGTCTTTGCTGCCATTGCCCTACTGCCCCACAGGCAGGAAGCTCTTCCTGGGCAGCCGAGCCCACGACCCCGTGTCCTGCACCCTGGGATGAGACACAGGGCCCGTGAGGGAGGCTGAGGCAGGCAGCCTTGGGTCTCTCGGGCTTCCCTCCCGGCACTCTGGGCCAGCACCCACGCGGGAGGGGCTTGGGGACCTGAAGCCAAAACTAGGGATGCGCAAGAACTTCATTTGTATTCACCAACCACACAAACATTCCGTCTGCATTCCCAAAATATGAACACAGGCAGCAGCACATCCCCATTTAGAAATGTGCACTGGCATTTTCACAATCAATCATGCGGATATTTTTAAAAAGAAAAAAATGCATATTTTTCCAAGCTGAAAATGTGATTTTTTTTTGCAACCAAAAAAGAAGACGCTTACATTCAGGGCTGCGAACAAAGTGAAATGAGCTTTGAGGAGGATAATTTCAGGGAGCCGAGGCAGCCTGTCTTTGCTCCTCCCTGTCCAGAGCAGCTTGAGACCTGCCATTTCGAAACGGTACTGAAGTGGGCCGCAGCTTTGTCTTGCCCTCATGGCTTCCCAGGCCAGAGTCCGATTTCTGTTCACGCGAGAGCATCCTGGATGTGGAGCCTTCGCTTGCCCCAGCCCAGTGCCCGGCGGCAGCAGGATCTGTGTCTGGGAAGAAATAGGTTCCTACAAAGGATTACCCCCTGTTTCCATGAGTCTTTCCATTAAGAAAAATCTACCTAAGGGGAGAAAAACCAACAATTCTTCATTGTAACTGCCATCATTTGTGTTTAGGGATGGATAAAGCACCACAGTGTTTTCCACCTCGACTCTGCAGATTTCATTCCAGTTTCCTCCCACAGCCATCAGCTCCATCTGCAGTGAGTGAATATGGGGATTCCCTTTTTAAAATTACTTTTAATGGTGTTAGTTCACACATATTTTTTGGGGGTGGGGGCCTGTGATTTGAAGATAACCTGTGAAAATACTACTTAAAATGTAACTGACAGTGGTGTTCAAATAGCACACGATCGCACACCCATGCTGTAGCCGTGCCTGCCCATGTCAGTTGATCCCCTCCACACACACAACCTTGTTTAGCCTGGCAAAGCCACTTCCCACACTTATTGGAGGACCTCCCAGTTTCAGTCTCCACTCTGGCTCTTCCCAAGGAAAGAGCAGTGAGATGCTGTGTGTTAGCGGAAGAAGGAACCTGGGGAAATGAATGGTCTTTCTTGAACTCCAAACAGCTTCGACTCTTGCCGCTGGCTAGAACTACATAGAAACACAGAAATAGAGCGAGTCGGAAGGGGTCTCCCAGGCCATCTAGTCTGACCCCTGGCTCCAGCCAGCTCCGCTCACGACATGCCCACCATGTGCATGTCCAGCCTGTCCTTGAACACCCTCACCGATGGGGCCTCAACCACCTCCCGTGGAAGCCCATTCCACGCCCTCGGGGTCCTGACTGTCAGGAAGAGCTTCCTGGCATCCAAATGGAACCTGGGATCCCTGAGCTTTGCTCCATTGGAGCGCGTCCTGCCTTCCTCTGCAGGGGAGAACAGGTGGAGGAGGCCCGTTGCAGAAGGATTCTTCGCAAGGCTAAGGCTGATTATGAGCTGAGACTTGCCAAGAATATCAAGAGCAACAAAAAGGGCTTCTTCCAGCATGTAAATAGGAAAAGGAAGGGGAGACAAGTGGTGGGACCACTAAATAAGGAGGAAGGAGATCCAGTGACTGACATGAGGGAACAGGCACAGATGCTAAATGACTATTTTGCCTCTGTTCTCCCCAAAGCAGGACGGGGGATATCCGTATAGGAGATTAGATGAGGCTGGGGACTTAGGGGCAGAGATTAGAGTCACCCCCCTTGAAGTCGAGGGGCTCCTCAGGGCATTGGACATTACAAAGGCGCCAGGCCCTGATGGGTTACACCCAAGAGTACTTAGAGAGTTGGCAGGGGTTCTCTCACGCCCACTGGCCTCCATTTTTGAGGCCTCGTGGAGAACAGGTGAAGTTCCAGAGGACTGGAGGGTGGCATCGGTGGTCCCAATTTTCAAAAAGGGTAGTAGGAAGGACATGGGGAATTATAGACCGATTAGCCTTACGTCCATTGTAGGAAAAACAATGGAAAGGCTCATAATAGAGAGAGATCTAGTGATGCTAGATAGGGAAGGGAGGCTGACAGCCACACAACATGGCTTCCGCAGAAACAGGTCCTGCCTGACAAACCTTGTGGAATTCTATGACAAGGTTTCAAGATGGAGGGGATGCAGTGGATGTGGTATACCTGGATTTCAGCAAGGCCTTTGACAAAGTGCCCCATGATATCCTGGTGGAGAAACTGAGGAGTTTTGGGATACACCAAAGCACTGTCCGGTGGATTAGGGCATGGTTGACTGACCGAAAGCAGAAGGTAACCATTAGCAGGGAATCATCGGGATGGCAGCCAGTGACAAGCGGGGTCCCCCAGGGCTCTGTCCTGGAGCCGATCCTGTTTAATCTTTTCATTAACGACATGGAAGAAGGGGTGAACAGTCTGCTGGTCAAATTCGCAGACGACACTAAAACTGGAGCAGTGGCCACAACTGAGGAGCAGATACACCAGATCCAAAAGGATCTGGACAGACTATGGAAGTGGGCAAAACAACAGGATGGCGTTCAATGTGGAGAAGTGCAAGGTCTTGCACTTGGGGCATAGGAATAGCTGTCATAAGTACAGGTTAGGGGACAAGTGGCTGGAGAGCAGCACTTGTGAAAGGGACCTCGGGGTACTGGTTGACCGCAGGCTAAACATGAGTCAGCAGTGTGATGCAGTGGTCAAGAGGGCGAATGCCACCCTTGGTTGCATAGCCAGAAGTGTGGCTTCTAGATCAAGAGAGGTATTACTACCACTCTACATGACTCTGGTGCGCCCACAACTGGAGTATTGTGTTCAGTTTTGGGCCCCTCATTACAGAAAGGATATAGCCAGGTTGGAGTCAGTGCAGCGTAGGGCCACAAGGATGGTGGCTGGTTTGCAGGGGATGGGTATGAGGCGAGACTGAGGGAACTGGGTCTCTTCAGCTTGGAGAAGAGGAGACTCAGAGGGATATGTTGGCAACATACAGGTATGTGAGGGGGTGTCACATGGAGATGGGGAGAGGCCTGTTCTCCCCTGCAGAGGAAGGCAGGACGCGCTCCAATGGAGCAAAGCTCAGGGAGCCAAAGTTCAATTTGGATGCCAGGAAGCACTTCCTGACAGTTAGGACCCCGAGGGCGTGGAATGGGCTTCCACGGGAGGTCGTTGAGGCCCCATCGGTGAGGGTGTTCAAAGATAGGCTGGACATGCACATGGTGGGCATGTCATGAGCGGAGCCGGCTGGTGCCGGAGGTCAGACTAGATGGCCCAGGAGGCCCCTTCTGACTCGCTCTGTTTCTATGTTTCTATGTCTCTACCCACCTCCATGTGACATCCCCTCACATGCCTGCATGTCGCCAACAGATCCCCTCTGAGTCTCCTCTTCTCCAGGCTGAAGAGACCCAGTTCCCTCAGTCTCGCCTCATATGGTACAACCCCTGCAGTTCCCTCAGTCCCCTGCAAACTGGCCACTAACCTTGTGGCCCTACGCTGCACTGACTCCAACCTGGCTATATCCTTTGTGTAATGAGGGGCCCAAAACTGAGCACAATGCTCCAGTTGCAGGCGCACCAGAGTCGTGTAGAGTGGTAGTAATACCTCTCTTGATCTAGAAGCCACGCTTCTGGCTATGCAACCGAGGGTGGCGTTCGCCCTCTTGACCACCGCATCACACGGCTGACTCTTGTTTAGCCTGCAGTCAACCAGCACCCCGAGGTCCCTTTCACAAGTGCTGCTCTCCTGCCACTTGTCCCCTAACCTGTACTTCAGACCCTGCAAGCAGAACCTCTCCTGTCAGAAGGCAGGGCTATGCTGCAACATCTTGTTGCAACTCCTCTGTGCAAAAGCTCTCGCTAATAGACAGCAAGGAATGCATCGTTTCATGGTGCTTCCCTTCATGCTGATTCCATCGCAGACTTTCCTTTATTAGTCCAGAACCTGCCATTAATAGATGTCTTTTGAAGTTTCTGTATTTTGATGGAGGGAGCTAAAAACCCCTCTCTCCACACTTCAGAATTGTACGCATTGTGGGTTCATCAAGTTTTCCTTTTCCTTCTCCCAAAACAAAATGCCTTCCTTTGCAGAAAATGTATGAAGTCCTTTCATCATTTCAGTTGCCCTTTTCTAGTTCTATGATGTCCTTTTTCGTAGACTTTCATTCCTAAGGTCAGGAGAAACATTTTCAAGGATGACAGAAGGTTCGGTGTTTCAGGTGTGGAGCCTGTGCCATCACCAAGGCCCATAAATCTGGATTAGGTCTGACCTTCCTTGAGTGATGGAAAAACAAAGACCATCAATCAGTGAGATGGGTTTTCTTTCAGTGACCAGCAAATCCATGGAAAGGAGAGGGGCAGAGCACCTGGGGGTTAATGCTATGTGGACACCGTCCATGGAGAGCCACGGCGAATTCTGCCCATGCAAACCAAACAAACAGCTTCCTCTAGGACCGTTTGGTTGCATAAGAATCACGAAGCTTCATTTCTGAGCTTTGCATGCCTTTGAACATCATTTGCACATAAAAGTCCCCCGGAGCCTCAGTCTTTTGTAGGCCAGCGAATCCTGAGATGGGCAGGCGCTCATGAGGTGGGTGGGATTGGTGGATACTTTGAAATGAAGAGTTAAATATCAGGAGAATGTAGATGGTAAGTCTTGTCTATGCATGATGTAACGCTTAAATGAAATAGGGCCTGACAGTTTTAATTGTTCAATTAATCAGCTCAGAGTGGAATCCCAGCCAGTACAGTGCGGCTCCTCTCTCCTCCGGGGGTGTTCTAGCAGGGCTAAATGATCTGACAGGTACATATACAGACTGCGGGGCAGCGTGTGTCCCTGTCAGAGGCAGCCAACCAACCCTGCTGACCCCCGCTGCGCAAGGCCGCCTTTGTTGCGGCAGAGGGAGTCTTGGGAACGGTGCAGGACACTGAGGCCTGCCCGGTCCAGCGACGCAGAGTGAGAGCTCTCACTGGGAAGAGAGTGATGCGCAAGCCGCCCCCTTTCCAAGGAGAGATGCTTTTGTGGCCCGGCCTTCACACGACAGCCCACCATTTGACAGCTCTCAGGTAAGCGCAAAGTGTGCACTTGTGCAAGGCTGGCAAATGTAAATACACACATACTTCGTGTGACTTAGAACTGTGGAAACTGGCAGAATCCCCCAAGAAATGTGGCAGAATTCCACTGGGTGCTATGAAGCAGAACTGCTGGCCTTACGCAGCCCACAAAGCGGCGAGGATGCCTTGCGGAAATCCTCCCCAGAGAGTCCCCCTCTTGCTTATTTCGTCCTCTTTTCAATTCCAGGAAAGATATCATAGGGCTTTTAGCTGTCCACCGCCATGCTGTGGCTTGTGCACAAACATCCCCTTGACTTTCCCATCCTCTTGGCAAGATGTGTGTACGTGCCGGGAGGGAGAGGGTGGGAGGTCGCTGGCTTCTCCACAGGAGTGGAAGTTCTCTGGCAGTGTCCAGCCGTCTGGGCTCCTCCATTTTCTTCCGAAAAAAAAACCTGCCACAGCAAATGCAACAGGGTGGACACGCCCCAGGGCCTCAGGCCCTCCTCCTCCTCGCAAGCAGGGAAGGCCCCTTGATGGCTGAAGTTCACCAAGGGTTTTGCGGCCAGAAGAAATGCAGAGCCCACCTTCCCCATCGTGTGCCCCTTGTCCTTGCCAGGATGCCCATTGCCGTCCATGTTTGGAGGGTTATAAACAGCAATATGGATCAGGTGGCTAATGACTTGAAAGCACTTCGTACACAGAGAAGCACCGAGGGATCATTCATTGTAAAAAATACTTTTCCAAGGAGCACCATCAGCTGGAGGGAAGGAAGGAAGGAAGCGCAGCAGCTCCGCATCGCAGCCAGCCCACTTAATTTGAGGCAGAGCAGCTTCCTAGAAGCATCTTTCTTCTGCTATTCCTGAGTGTGGTTGGCAGGAGAGTTTCCCTTTCTATTGATTCTAAATCTTTACAGAATTATTCACAAAGTGGTTATTATTCATCTTTGTTTGCAAATGGAAATGTTTCTGTATGAGGCTAAGCAGAAAGGCAAATTTGTTTTTAAACAGACATTTCTGCATTGGCAGCCTGGAAGAAAAACCACGCCGATCCCCTGGGCTTTGCATGAACTGGAATCGCTCTCGTGCCTCTCCTGGGGCGGCAAAGCCAGTGGATGCAGGCGGCGCTCCCGCCTTGACAGGCTCAGAGAGCCAGCCTTCCCTGCCGGAGCCCGAGCACAGCGCCCGCATCCACCACTGCCTGGGGGCCGGCTGGTGTTGGGCTCCTGAGCCACTCTGCACCCCCGCTGTCCAGTGCGTAACAGTTCTGGGGCACTGCTCAGGGGGCAAAGCTCCAGGACATTTGCTGAGCACGGGGCCTTCCACCACCCACACCCTGCCGCACACGGACGTCCGCATGGCCTCCGACTGCCTCTGGGGAGCTGCGGGAAACAGCCTTTCCCCAGCAAGAGCAGTGGCCACAGCTCTCTGCCCATGCTGCAGCTTGGCCTGGAACGGGCAGCCAGGGAGGGCGTCTCAGCGCTGCAAACGTTCTGCTCCTGGAGGATGTGAAAACTGCTCGGGATCCTTGAGCTGGACCATCACAGCAGCCTGCATTTGGGGACTGTCCTGGAGGCCTGGCTATGGAGACGCTCATCACAAGTGTCTGTACCTCAGAATCACAGACTCATAGAACAGGAGAGTTGGAAGGGGCCGTGAAGGCCCTCGGGTCCCACCCCTGCTGGTGCAGGACACCAAGTTGCACCATCCCTCTCAGGTGACTGCCCAGTTTCTTTCTTGAATGCCCCCAGTGTGGGAGAGCCCCCACCTCTCCAGGCAGCTGGTTCCCCTGCCGTATTGCTCTGACAGTGAGGAAGCTCTTCCTGATGTCCAGCCTGACATCTGAGTTGTAGCAACTTGAACCAGTTATTCTGTGTCCTACACTCTGGCATCAGCAAGAAGAGATCTTGACCTTCCTCTTTGTGGCAGCCTTTGAGGTACTTATGGAGGGATATCATGTCCCCTCTCAGCCTTCTCTTCTCAAGGCTGAACATGCCCAGTTCTCTCAGTCTCTCCTCACAGGGCAGTCTTTCCAAACCCTGGATCATTTTTGCTGCCCTCCGCTGGACCCTTTCCAATTTACCTGCATCTTTCTGAAATCTTGAGATTAATTTTTTGCCTTCAATCTTACCATTTTAATTTTAAAACAATCACTGTACTTCTTTTTTAAATGCCAGCATGAGATGATACCTTATATAGGTTGCATGGTTTATCCATCGAGCTCACGAGTGTTTTCTCAGGTTAACAGCAGCTCTCTGAAGTCCTCCCACTTGCAGCCTGTTCCCTTCTTAATTGACTGAAAACGCCCGGGATCAAGCCTGAGCCCTTCAGTGGGCAGAGGAGGTTCACTGACATGGCGCCTCAGTCCCTCCTCCCAAAAGGCACCTTGAAGCAGGAGATGGCAGTCATTCAGCTGTTTCCAACCAGGGTTGGGGCAGACCTGTCCCTGCAGCCTGCACAGAATTCCTCTGGTGCTCAGCCTGTTCTTAGAAGACACGCTGAGCCGAGAGTCAGTCCACAAACACCCGCAGAATGAGGGCTGCACAACCAGTGACCTTCTTCCACGGGAAAGCTGCTGCAGCTGGGCTGGAAGAGGGACGCCGCTTCTGCCACCGTCCCGTGGTGCCGAGGCAGCACCGCACATGCAGCATGAAAAGGGCTGGTGGTTGGAAGGCACTCGGGGCTCACCTCCTGTGACCACCCAGGCTCAGGGCAGCAGCAAGTCTGGGGAGCCAAGCCAGGGAATCCAGTGGATTCCCACCCCAAGTGGATTGCTCACGCCCCCCCCCCCCATTACAACCATCAGTCTGAGCAAGAATGTTCCTTATTTTAAAAAAAAAAAAAAACTTTTTTCCCCTGCAGTGGAGAGCAGGATGCGTTCCAATGGAGCAAAGTTCAGGGAACCAAGATCTAGGGGGGATACCAGGAAGTACCTCCTGATGGTTAGGAGCCGAGGGTGTGGAATGGGCTTCTATGGGAGGTGGCTGAAGCCCCACCAGTGAGGGTGTTTAAGGACAGGGTGGACATGCACATGGTGGGCATGTCATGAGCGGAGCCGGTTGGAGCCAGGGTCAGACTAGATGGCCCAGGAGACCCTTCTGACTTGCTCTGTTTCTATGTTCTTGCTTCTGTTCTAAAAGGACTGAGGGGGGGGACTCTCCCCTGCGAGGGGATTCTAGAACTCGGAGGCCACTGCAGAGCAGGCCCTGCTCCCTCCTGCTGCTGGGGGGGTGGGGAACCAGGCTGGCCACGTCCTCACTGCACAAGGGGGAGCTAGAGGCTGGGATGCCCAGGCAGCTCGCTCAGTGCCGTGGGGGGCTGGGGGGCCCTGGGAGCCCCCAACTGGCACCTCCCTCTTCCTCCAGCAACACCTGAGTTTCAGCTGCTCTCCTCCTTCTAGGATCCTCGCCTTTTGAGAAGTGTGAGAGCCAGAACGGCATCAAAGAGGGACAAAGGCTGAGTTCTGGCCTAGGAACAAGCACCCAAATTCATAATTTCCAGGTGGGGGAGGCCTGGTCCTAGAAAAGCACAGGCGGACGAGGGCAGCGAGGATGATCCACGGACCAGAGACAAAGCCCTGTGAGGAGAGACGGAAAGCCTGAGGGGAGACGGACAGCCTTTTCCGGCACTTGAAAGGCTGCCGCACACAGGAGAGGCAGCACGAGGCCTCCCTTCTATAAAGCGAAGTCGGGGGGGGGGGGGGAGGCGGGCGCCTTCTGCTGGGACAGGTACCTGAGCGAGGACGGGGCCCTTGCAGAGGTCCAAGTCTCTGCACAGGTCGCAGTTCCTGCAGATCGTCTCTGGGAGGACGTGGGAGCAGCAGGGATCCCGGAACTGGGCCTCCTCTGAGAATTCGCCTACATCGATTAGGCGGAGCAGGTCCCTCTTCAGCTTGCTCACCTGGTTGGTGATGTTCTTGGGCTGAACATCAGGAGGAGCTTCCTGACTGTCAGAGCAGTATAAAAATGGACCCATGACCGAGGGAGGTGGTGGGCTGTCCCACCCTGGAGGCATTCAAGATGCGGCTGGACAGTCATCTGAGGATGGTTGAACTTGGTGTCCTGCGTGGAGCAGGGGTTCTTGGCCCCTTCCTGGCCCCTTCCATCTCCACTGTTCCATGATGCCATGAGCTGGAGGTGTTCGCCTCCTCACCTGGATGAGTGTGTGTGACGGTGAACAGGTGGAGGGGAACATGCTCCTGATCAGAGGACTGCTGAATTCTTCCTGGGAGGCACCTCACTTTAGCAGCTTCATGGTGAGCTGTCATGTGAACATAAGTAACAGCTTTACATTGACTGGGTTCAGAAAACACAAAAAGCTAAGGTGTGTGTTGTTGCTGTTGTTTACCATTGTGGGTCTGTTGTGTTGTCTGAACACAGTCATGATATTTCAGCTATGGTAACTTTGGTCTTTAGAAACCATAGTAAGAAACAATGGTTTGTTCAAGGGTTTCTCTGTACCACCATGGCTTGTCATGTTGTCTGAAGCCAGGATCGTTGTTTCCGTAGTCCTGGTGTGCAACTACCATAGATTCCTCTGGAAAGAGTGGCAGCTGCAGAAGCCGCTCCAGCCATCTAGGCTCTATGTGTGGACCCATGAGGAAGACACAGGTGACACAGGCAGGGGGCATGGGGTTGAATTTCAGGGTCAGTGGCTGATGGGATATGTGCTCATGGGGGAGGCTGAGTGGAGAAGATGGAAACCATGATAACATAGAAACCACTCAATTGTTTGTCAGGGAGATCATAGTGAAAACCCACCAACCATGCTAACTTGTGGGAACGCAGCCATTGAGTCAAGCCACCTGGAGCAGTATTGTCATCACTGACTACCAGGGTTTCAGGAAGGGGACTTTCCTAGCCCTGCCTGGAGATGGCAGGGATTGGGCCAGGGACCCCCTGCTTGGAGCACAGGGGCCCTACCCCCGAGCTTGGGCCCTGAGTGATGGGAATAGCAGTACCTACGACATGGTCCCATGCCCTGCTTGCCAGCTTCTTGCACTGGATGGACCTTTGGTCTGGTTTTGTGGGGCTGCTCTTATTTCTTTGTTTCAGCTCCATACACTATATTTGAGGATTTGCCATTTCCGCTAAAGCTGGCTGATATAATCCTCCAGGTGTGCACCTGAGAGGGCCCACTTGGCTGGAAACTTTAATAAAGTGTATCCAACAAAGTCTTTCACTTTACCCTGAAGGAAAGAGGGGAAGTGGTGTTTGTTTATCCAGTTAATCTGTTTAACTTAATTCCCTATGCAGCCCATATCTAAACATGTTGGCATTTAGTCAGGGAGGGGGGAAACCCTATCAGATAAAACTAACACTCTTCAGAGGTTGTTAACCTTCTGTGTGTTTTGGAAGGAAATCAGTCTCCAGTCAAACAAAAGGAAATAGCAAACACTTCATAATTTATAATACCATCCTGGGTTCTCACATGATAGACTCTGGAAATGTGAGGTAATTTCAAGGTGTTTGGACAGTGCAATGAGATATTGTTGTTCCATAGCATTGTCCTTCTCTTATGTGTATCTAGCAGAATTGGTTCCAGTCAGAAGAAAAATTCATAAATAGTCGGTCACTCCCTCGCTGTTCCCAGGTGACCGCTACCATTCTCATGGAGGTGTCCTCTCTCACAGCCCTTTTCGGCATGGGGAGCAAAGGAGCTGGAACTGGAGGCAAGTGCTTCTGCAGTTTGGCTGGCAGGATGAAGATAACAAACCAAACCAAACCAGGTGCCGCCGCGCCAGTCCTGGGATGTGGGGGAAATGCACTGTGGGGCTGAACGGCGACAACCTGAACCCGCAGGTTCTGCAGTAAAGCCACTTTTCCTTAGTTGCACAGATTCATTGTTGTTCTTGTTTCATTTTTCACAATGTATGCAAATTTAGTCATATTAAAATATATAAAGAGAAAGGATAATCAGCCGAGAATGTGCATTTCCCCTTGGCCAAAGTCCATTTTAGGGGGATTTGAACTTTTCCAGAACTGCATGCTTCACAAGTGCAGGGGCAATCGAACACACGTTCAGGAAACGGAAAGCAAAATCTAACGCTGTCAAGGAGCAGGCAAAGGCAGGGAAGGCTTCTGAGTATCTGCAAAATGCAGATGTAGCAGAGCCAGACAAGATCTTAGCCTTGTTGTAGCGCTCAGTGAGTGAAATCTTCCACCCTCCCTGCCACTTTGAAGGTGGGCAAACCTGTCCCCACCCCAACGCCTCCGAACCGATGACGCCGCTCTGACCGCTGGTTCTCTGGCCATGTACAGTTGGTGTAACTGGCGTTGGTTCTCAGGGGTCTCTTGCAGAAAGCATTCTTTGCCGGGATCCCCTTTCCTGCTCCCAGAGTCTTCTGCAGCTGGATCCTCTGGCACATGGTACCTGTTTCCTGTCACTGACAGAAAACTTTCAGTTTTGGCTCAGGCAAAATGTGGAAATACCATGGTGAGTTCAAACTATGGAAGGAATTTTGAGGAAAGCTTTGAGATTGGGATGGGGATGGTCAGGAACACTCCTCAAATTTTAGCAAACACACTTTTGTATAAATTAAACCTGCCATCTCAGCTGTTCGATGCTTCATCATAACATTTAATTATAAAAAAGTTACCATCTGTGAAATGGTATCCAGCAATACATAATGGTATCATTTCCTTTTCATCTGTTTGAATTTCATTTTGGGTGCTCAGTGGAGTCATCAATTATCTAGACACAATTATTCCCCCTCCCCCAACACACAGTTCTTTCATTTTCTATACACACTTCTGCTACTCTGAAAAGCCTTTCTCCCTGCCCACCTTGCTCCAGATCCATGTGGTAATTCTGTTTTTAGATGCCCATTTGAGCTTTGGGAATTGGGACTCAAGAAATCCCTCATCCCACGGGGACTCAGCTGGATTTCTTGCACTAACGGCGGAGGCAGCTATTTCCCCCAGAGATTTTGCATTGGAGTGATGGGGGCAACCTTTCCGGGGGTGCCTGGGGGTCCCGCCGTCTCTTGCTGGACATCCTTGACAGCCTCTGCCAGTCCTTGTCAACGGTTCTGAGCCAGATGGGCCCAGGGGCAGAGTCCTGTGCTCTGCACCCAGGTGCAAGCCACGTGCCAGGTCTAAATTCTTCGGGCCTGAAGGGCCTGGGCGTTGGGGGTGCACAGATCTGGCTCTTGCACGCACCGTCCTCCTTTTCCATGCTTGGCCTCCTCCAGAAAATGAGCCAAGCCAAGTTCCAGGCCAAAAGTGCTCAGGGATGCTGGCGGCTTCTCTATGCAAAGTACACAAAACATATTTTTTGTGCAAATTATGCCAAGTACACAAAGCCCACTTGCCTGTGTGTGGTGTAAGGTGGACTTAGAGAAGAGAGGAAGCGGGCCAGAGTCCAGGGAGCTGTGCCAAAGAAATTCGATGGATTCCCACCCTGGGGCAGACTCCTCCCACATCTCCCATATGTGCCCAAAGTGTAAAGCTGCCCAGGCAACCTTATGTTGTGGGGTGGCGTGCAAGTGTCAGAAACAAACCAACTGCAAACACACGTTCAGGGAGTTGCAATCTGGAGCTCAGGAATGCCTGGCGGCATCGAGGGTTCAGACAGGCCCCTCGAGCAGCTGAGGCGCTGAACTGAGACTGTGGGGGGGCCTTCGAGGACAAGGGGCAGCCTGCCTGTGGGCCATCCTGGGGGTTTCGGCAGGGCTCGTGTGCCCCTTTTCCTTGGTTTCCCACCCGATTGCCCCTCCTTGCCCAGGTGCCAATACTTATCCTGAGCACGCAGCCCAGGCAGCGGAGGAAGGCCAGGTGGGAGAGGCGGTGCTGGCTGGCTTTAGTGCAGCGCCTGCTGCACGGAGCTGATATGTTTGCCTTAAACAAGCGCCTTTCTGACAACTAATAGCTTAATAGCTGGCACACAATGTCTGCCTTGCAAAGAGACGCAGGAACAACTGTTCTCCCTTTGAGCAGCGAGCTGAATGACTCTTTAACAGATTCTGCCTGGTTTCAGGGCCGCCTCAGACTCCTGAGGGCTGCCGACTTATCTTTGCTTTTAGGCTTCTTACTTGGTGCCAATACTGTGTGTCAGGGAGCAGACGGAAAGGATTAGCTGTACCTTATCTCCATTCACATGATAGCAATGCGAGCTGATAAGGCACTAATCCACCAAGATAAAAAAAAATTAAAAAAGAAACTGCAAGCAGATTTCACAGGCCTTTAGGATGAAATGTGTAGAGGGATTTATGTTATGCTTGCAAATGTTGAAATCATACGGTTCTGCTGCGTGAGCCGCAAGCACCATGTCACCAGGCCAATTAGCTTCCAGAATCCAGCTGATTTCTTAAATCAGACAAGGCTGTGGCAATACAATACAGCCGGGCGGCAATAGAGAAGCCGAAATGAGCGAGACCTCCAAGGCACCGTTGGGTGGAGTCAGGAGGCATTGCATTCCCGTTGAGCGGAATTACAAGATAAGCACCTACTCTTTCCAAGAGAAAGGGCTGTCTTGTGAAATGAAATAGGTGTGATGGCAGTGCAGGTGAAGGGAGAGGGAAGGAGATGTCGGATGATATGCGCAGGGAGCGAGCGACAGCGGTTCCCTGCCATGGTCATCATGATGCAGGGCTAAGATCCAGGGATGACACCTTCCGAACTTGCCCCTCAGCACGGACCTAAACGCACTTCAGCTCACACACCCCTGAGCTCACGGTACTGGCTTGCAAAATGTGGCTTCAGAAAAATTGGCACTTCTTCCAGTTTTAGTCAGCAATAGAAAAGAACACATTTGGGTGTGTACTTTAAAAATACATTCACCCAATTGTGTTAGCTTCTGGTTTGAATGGGCCGCTGGGGCTCACAACTGGGAAGAGGAGCATGGGCTTCCACGGGAGGTGGTTGAGGCCCCATCGGTGCGGGTGTTCAAGGATGGGCTGGACATGCTCATGGTGGGCATGTTGCGAGCGAGGCACCCTGGCTAGAGAGTGCTCCTTCTGCTGGGCCTGTTTTGCCCTGGACCCTTCTTCGAGGCTGCTCCTGGCCTCGTTTCCCCTGCCACAGCTGCATTCCCCCAGGGAGTTCCCAGCCAGAGAGGCACCAGTGATATCTCCATACTGCATCCTCCGTCCATGACAGCTGGCCGTGTGCCCGTAAGGCAGTGGCTAATGCCTCTTTACAGCTTCAATTACTTTCCTGTGTTTGCTTGAGTGCCATTCTCTGTTCTTTGTTAGCGAACTTGACTTATTCATCCAGTAGCCTCATCTTGGGTGGAACCCCCCTTCGCTCCTCTTAACAGGGACAGGGTGATCAGTGTGTGTGGGGGGGGGGGCGGGGAGCAGTTTCCAAAACCTCTTCTTCAGAAATGCATTTGGTGGTGTCGGGAAGCCTCGATGGCAGCCGCGAGTCAGGAAGACCAGGTTCGGCCAGGAATGACCCCTTTCGCCTTGGACCTCGGCAGCTTTATTGAAGGATCACCCAGGGGCCCCGCAGTGACTTGCGACAGCATGCCACCGCCTCGCGGTCCCCACCGCCAGCTGCACAATCACAGCCCACGGACAGACGCTTTTAGAACCTGCCAGGCGCGTAGCCCAGTGCAGAGTGTTACGTTTCCGGATAATCTTGTCCAATAGCATCCTGAGGTCTTGAGGCCTGACATAATGGTCTAAACCGTCAGAAATACCCGGTAACCGTAGTATGGGAAACATTACTGGTTGCCTTATTGACCTGTGTTGGGAAAATTTGGATAAATCTTGTCAGAAAAACATTACTTCTGTGTGCTTTTTGCATTGTGGGATCAAATCCTGTACTTCTCAAACCAAGCTAAGTCACTGTTTCAAATGGCCTTCCTCCCCCGCTCCTTTCTCTCACCTTCAGCTGTAAGCTACAGCACACAGGCCATTTAGTCCAAATTTACACTGTATACCTTCACAATGATTAAATAGTCATTGTTGGAATTCAGTTTACAAGGAAGTAGAGGCTCCATGTGCCCTGGCCAATTCAGAATGTCTAGAGTCTAGATAAGAGCCTTGAGCTCATGCATAGTTTCTCAGTAGCTTGAATTTACATGTCTGAGCAGACCTGGAGGTGGGTTCAAGCTACTGAACTAAAGTGTCAATACAGGCAATTAGAAATATTGTAATCTCATTGTTACTGTATGATTGACTGACATTCCTCTATCTGTTCTGTATGTGATGACCTCAGAATCTTATTGCAATGTCTGCATTCTGTCATCAATTGCCCTGTACCTGAATGTGACTGGGAGTGTATAAAAACTCTCTAGTTGTGTTGAAGCCTGGCAGCAGAGTCCATTCTGCCTGCCCGGTAATGCATGCATTATCGTGAGCACCGCGGGAACCTTGGGGAAATACGATAAAGCCTCTGGAGGTCTGGACGCTTGGTCTTTCCCATGAACCCGAGTTTTATTTTCTCTTCTCAAATTGAGATTCCGGGATTCTGACACCTGTCACTTGAATATTTATTTATTTATTTATTTATTTATTTATATGTGACATATTTATATGCCGCCCCCTTGCAAACAAGCCTCGGGGCGGCTAACAACAAACAGGAAAAATATAATTTAAAAGCAATACACAATCTAAAACTGGGCCATCTCAAAATCTAAGATAAAATAGAAATATATAAATATGACAATAATAAAATATAAAATTTAACAATTAAAATATTTCTTAAATAAAAAGGTCTTCGTCTGGCGCCGAAAAGCAAATAATGACAGCGCCAGGCAAGCCTCTCTGGGGAGCAGATTCCATAAGTGGGGTGCCACTGCAGAGAACGCCCTCCTCCGGGTACTCACCCTCCTTAATTCTCTCACAGAGGGTTCCCGGAGGAGAGCATCAGTTGCCGATCGTAAGGGGTGGAAGAGCATATATGGTCGCAGGCGCTCCTTCAGCTAGCCAGGACCCAAACCACTAAGGGCTTTATAGGTAAGAACAAACACCTTGAATTGGGTCCGGACTTCAATGGGAAGCCAGTGTAGCTGACGGAGAACTGGGGTGATATGAGAACCACACCCAGTCCCCGTCAGCACCCTGGCAGCTCTATTTTGCGCCAATTGAAGTATCCGGACCGTCTTCAAGGGTAGCCCCATGTAGAGCGCGTTACAGAAGTCTAACTGGGAAGTCACCAACGCATGTGTCACTGTCGCCAGGCAGTCGTACTCTGGGAAGGGATGCAGCTGATGGATCAGCCAAAGCTGATGGAAAGTGCTCCTCGCCACTGCTGACACCTGGGCTACCAAGGTCAGCTCCGGGTCGAGGAGCACTCCCAGGCTGCGGACCCTGTCTTTCAAAGGGAGTGCAACCCCATTTAAGACTAGGGTCAGGTCCCCTACGCCGAAGCCCGACCCATCCACCAACAGGACCTCCGTCTTGTCAGGATTGAGCCTCAGTTTATTGGCCCTCATCCAGCCCATTACCTCGGCCAGGCACCGGTTCAGCACAGCCACTGCCTCACCTGGATCGGTGGAGAACGAGAGGTAGAGCTGGGTGTCATCAGCGTACTGCTGATTCCGCAGCCCACACCTCCTGATGACCTCGCCCAGCGGTTTCATGTAGATGTTAAATAGCAAGGGGGACAAGATGGAACCCTGAGGAACTCCATGGCATAACTGCCATGGTGCAGAGCCATAGTCCCCCAGCACCACCTTCTGGAATCGGCCGTTGAGATAGGAGTGGAACCACTGCAAAGCAGTGCCTCCAACTCCCAATCCCGCCAGCCTCTCCAGAAGGATACCATGGTCGATGGTATCGAAAGCTGCTGAGAGGTCCAGGAGAACCAACAGGGACACACTCCCCCTGTCCCTCTCCCAGCACTGGTCATCGTACAGGGCGACCAAGGCAGATTCAGTGCCGTACCCGGGTCTGAAACCGGACTGAAATGGGTCCAGATAATCAGTCTCATCCAAGAGTGCCTGGAGTTGTCCCGCCACCTCCCACTCCAACACCTAGCCCAAAAATGGGATGGTGGCCACCGGTCTATAATTGGCGACCACCTCTGGATCCAGGGAAGCCTTCTTTAGGACTGGCCGGACTACCGCCTCCTTTAAAGGGGCCGGCATCCGGCCGTCTCTCAAAGAGGCGTTGACCACCTCCAAGATCCAGGGTACAATCCCGTCCTTGGCACTCTTTAATAGCCAAGATGGGCACGGGTCCAGTAAACAGGTGGTTGAGCGTACTGATCCAAGCACCTTGTCCACATCATCAGGCCGCAAAAACTGAAATTCATCCATCAATGGGGGACAAGCCGGCATGGTTGGCCCCTCCCCAAGAGAATCTGTGTCAATAGTGGAGTCCAGCTCGTGACGAATCTGAGCAACTTTCTCCCTGAAATGAGGGAGAGCGGGCTTTTGAGGGCGGTACCAGATCTTTTTTGGGGCCAGGTTTAATCAGCCCCTGAACCACCTGAAAAATCTCCGCTGGACAGCGTTGTGAGGAGGCAATGGATGCAGAGAAGAATCTCTGCTTCGCCGCCCTCACTGCCGCAGCATAGGCCCAATAGTGGGCTCTAAGATGTGCTCGGTCAGATTCGTCCCGTGATTTCCTCCACCTACGCTCTAGCCGTCTACCAACCCGCTTCATCGCCCGTAATTCAGGTGTATACCAGGGAGCTGGACAGGCTCTGCCCAGTTGGAGAGGGCGCTTAGGAGCGATCGTGTCGATAGCCCTGGTCATCTCCCCATTCCACATATCGACCAGGGTATCAACAGGAGCACCAGCCTTGTCAACCGGAAAATCCCCCAGAGCCCTCAGGAATCCATCAGACTCTGGGGGTGGGCCATCACAATCCGGTCCACACCCTTACAGAGGGAGAGGTCACTCTCGAGTTCAAACCTCACGAGGAAGTGATCTGACCATGACAAGGGCGTCAAACATAGATTCTTCACCCTCAGATCACCCTCTTCCTGACCCATCGAGAAAACCAGGTCCAAAGTGTGTCCACGTTCACGGGTCGGACCGCTGACATGTTGAGACAGTCCCATGGCCGTCATGGCAGCCATGAAGTCCTGAGCCGCCCCGGTAAGAGCCGCCTCGGCATGAAGATTGAAGTCCCCCAGAACCAACATCCTGGGGGTCCTCAACACCAGGTCCGAGACGACCTCCGTCAGCTCAGGCAGGGAGTCTGTTGGGCAGAAGGGTGCTCGGTACACCAACAGAATCCCCAATCTGTCTCGGTCGCCCAACACCAAGTGGAGGCACTCCAGCCCCGGTCTCGAAGGGACAGGGAGCCCCGTGAGGGAAAAGGAAGCTCGATAAACTAAAGCGACCCCCTCCGGGTGTGGATGGTGCTGGACTAGGTACCCAGGTGGGCACAGTTCTGAGAGGGCAACATCTCCCCCCTCCCTCGCCCAGCTCTCGGTGATACAAGCCAGGTCGGCCCTCTCATCCACAATCAGGTCATGAATGAGAGTAGCTTTATTGTGGACCGACCTGGCATTAAGCAACAGCACCTTCAGGCCCGTGGGGCAGCTGATAAGACTACCTGGCACCCGCCGGCTGGGGGAATAACCAGAAGGAGGGACAGGTGTTAACCATCTGTCCCGCCTTCTCCTAGGTGGGACCGTTAAGCCCCCACCGCGACCATAACGACCATTGCCCATCACAACCCCAATGGTGGCCCCCACACGCTCCCCAGGTGACATAATTAAACTAAATTCCAGATGGGCCCCTAAAACTAGATAAAAATTTAAAAACCTACCCAGCAGCCAGCACCCACCCTCCAGAACCTCGGCCAGACTCCCTGGCCAGCCCAGCCCCCGAACGGCCCCGAACGGCCCTAACGGCAATGCCCTTAGGCCGGTGCCCTTCGGCCGCCGGCCGCGGGCGTTGACCGGCGCTTTGAAGCTGCGGGCGCGTGCGGCACTGCCCTCCCCGCCGTCCCGGCATGACTGCCATTCATGCGGGGGGCGGGCGCAGCGGGGCCTCGGCACCAGCAGCAGCTGTGCGGTGGTTGGCAGCTGCGCTGGTCGGCGGGCAGCAGGTGGGCGCGGCCTTCGGCTCCGGCTCCGGAGCAGCGGCGATGGCTGGCCGCTCGTGCCGCACTCTCCCGGCCTTCCTCCGGCGTCGACCGGCACTTTGAGTAGAACTCTTTGCAGCTGGGAACCTGTTTAAACATGCAAATTCAGGAAGTCTGGTTTGGCAACCACACTCAGAAGGGGCTCCCCTCTGTGGGACCAGGGGCTTAGGCGGGTCCATTCAGAAACAAAGGGGCACCCTTGTTTCAGTCTTTCTGCAGCTGCTGAGGACATGGGTGTTTCCCCATTCTCCCCTGCAGAGGAAGGCAGGACGCGCTCCAATGGAGCAAAGCTCAGGGAGCCAAGGTTCAATTTGGATGCCAGGAAGCACTTCCTGACAGTTAGGACCCCGAGGGCGTGGAATGGGCTTCCATGGGAGGTCGCTGAGGCCCCATCAGTGAGGGTGTTCAAAGACAGGCTGGACATGCACATGGTGGGCATGTCGTGAGCAGAGCCGGCTGGTGCCGGAGGTCAGACTAGATGGCCCGGGAGGCCCCTTCTGACTTGCTCTGTTTCTATGTTTCTAAGGTGGTCAATGAAGGGCACATGGTAGCTCACTCTGGGCCAGTGCTTGTCTCCCCATCCCCTCCTCCTTCTGTGCCTGGAATTCTGCTGGCCGTCTCCTGCCTCAGGGCCGGCCCTGCCACTGGGCAGTGATGCAGCTGCCTCAGGCAGCAGATGCTGCGAGCTGGCGGCACCGCGCCGGAGCACTAAGGGGCATCTGGCCAGTCACCTGCCGGCAAGCGAGCCCATTGCCTTTCAGTGTGGTGGAAGAGGCCACCCATGGCTGGTGTGGAGGACAGATTCCCCTATCAAGGCACTCAGCTGTGTACATGGAAGAGGAGGGAGTGCCGTTTTGTCCACATCTCTGGCAGCAATTGCCTCGGGCCAGTCCGGCCCTTTCCCCAGTTGCGTTGCTGCTCCCAAGGCCCCAGTGCTGGGATTTGGCCTGAGCCCCGTTTGCACCAGACTGAGGAGCAGAAGCTGATGCAGTGACAGCTGCCTGGGAAGGCGGCTGGATGGTGGCTGAACGCACAATTCTTGGCAGAAAAGATCCTTTAATTGGCTGTTCTCAAGTCTTGTTTGGGATGCAGGTGGCGCTGTGGTTGAAACCGCTGCGCTGCTGGGCTGGTTGATCGAATGGTTGCCAGTTCGAATCTGCACAACAGGGTGAGTTCCCATTGCTCCATCCCTGCTTCTGCCAGCCTTGCAGTTCGAAAGCAAATGCGAGTAGATGAAAATGCAAGTAGATAAACAGGTACCACTTCGGTGGGCAGGTAACAGCGTTCCGTGCACTTCGGTGTTTAGTCATGCCGACCACGTGACCACGGAGACTTGTCTGCGGACAAGCGCCGGCTCCCTCGGCCAGGAAACGGAGATGAGCACCGCCCCCACGAGTCAGGCATGACTGGACTTAATGTCAAGGGGAAACCTTTACCTTTACCTTTTAAGTCTTGTTTGTAGCCTCTTGCTCCGATCCAAATGAACCTAAAATCCTCCCATTTCTACTTGCAGGGAGGAGGTTGGGATGGGAAGCTGGGGCAAATATTCTCCATGCAAAGATGTGGCAAAGAGAAGCAAGGGGGAACTGAAACAAAACCCTAACTGGACCTCTGCAGAAAGTGGCTTGCAAAGGCTGGGCTAGAAAGCTGGAAGGTAAGACATGCCATGGAAGCTGAGACTGCATACCCATGTGCCACCAGTAAAGTTAATGGGCCCTCATGTGTCCGTGTCAGGGGGTGCTCAGCGTTATGGCTCCCCCTGGAGGTCTATTACAGAAGGCAGGCTGGTCTATCGGCAACCGCTTGCAGGATTAGCACCTGGCTGATGTGTGGATGTCTGCAGGACTTCCATTAGGCCGCTCAGGCAGGCCAGCTGCGAAGCACGGGAATCCTTGCTGCAGCAACGTGAGTTTCCGTGGCGGCTGCATTCGCCTTGAGTCCTCCAACAGCCTCGCCTGCGCTGATCATGGTCCAGGCTTGAGCTTTGCTATGCCTGCACTGCCCTCTGGCCCTCACTGGCTGAGGAATGGCTCCCCCCGACTCCGCTGTCCTGAGGCTGATGATATTCTGATCTTGCTACCCCTGCTGCTCACATTCCAGAGCCGACTGTCAGAGTGGGACAGGAGGTAGAAGCTGGAGATGGAGGTGCTAGTCATGGGATCATCATGGGATTTGCGCACCTGCTTCCCCAAGCTCCATGGTTCAATGGACACAATAAACCTTTGGCTCAAATGTAACCTCTCAGCTTAATTCCTGTTTGAAGGACCCTCTGAATAAGCCTTGCATGTAGTTTCAAAGCTAAATGAGTGAGACTTTGGTTCCTTTGCTGCCCCTGATGCTGTGTAGTCACAGAGGCAACTTCGGAATGTGGGGAGTATGGAATCCAATATCTTTCTTGCAGTTTGAGTCTCGCTAGACTGGTTCAGTTGCAGAGACAAGCATGGCTCAGACCCGCTGTTCCTGGCCCAGCTGAAGAGGGTCCGGGAGCGCCTCTCTTATCTCTAGCGAACCCCCTCCACTAGACCTGGTCCCTGCTTCCTGCTCAAGGGCAGCCTTGGGGGTGTGGAGGGTGCTGGTTGGAGAGAGATGAGCCATCTGGGGGTATTCTCCGTCATCCATTCATTTTTTTCAAATAGTTTAATATGACTGTAAACAGAAATGGCTGGATAAAACGGTGAATTTCAAAAGAGAAGCGCTCACCAAACTTTACACCATAAGCAGATAATCCCCAACCTATTCAGAAAGTAGTAAAAAACAGTAGAACAACAGAATGAAGCCATCACTACTGCAAACTATAGTGAGCATGATCGTTTTCCTATATTCAAGGGAGCCAGGATTAAAAGGAAAGGGGCAGGTTAGCATGTAATGACAAGCAAAGATGGAAACAGCAGAGGTGTGGCTTGTTGCTGTGTCTGAAGAGGCCCAATTTATTTCAGATTAACTGTTCTGCAACATGACTCTTTATGGCTTCTGTTACACAAGGCTCCCAGAAATACCCAGTGCTATTAAATAAGCTCAGCACCTCGATTAATCCTGGTTATTGTGCCTAATTGCCTCAAAATTCTAAGGGCAAACTGATCCTTAAGGGTGTTCTGCACCATGCATTTTTACACACATTTTGATGCCTGGCTCACCAGTGTGTGATGTCTCGCCCCAGTCCATTCTCCACACACTACTGCTGTACTGCAGATTTCTTCTGACCAGTTATAAAGCAATTTTTTAACATGCTGCATCTTCATTGCTATATACCAGGGGTTCCCAACATGGGATGGCCGCACCTCCAGGTGGTGCAAGATGCCACTCCACCAGGTGTAATGAAGAGGAAGGCTGCGCCATGATTCACCAAAATAAGTGAATCAAGAATTTTTCTCCAAAAATTATCCCAGTAATAAATTATTATTATTATTATTATTATTATTATTTTGTTTGCATTTGGATTTGGTTCTCTTTTGTCAGGCAAGACCAAATGCACAGGCAGACTTGCAGATCGCAATCAGCAAGAGAGTGTCATGTTTTGACAAGATCATGAACGAGAAGCAGGAGCAAAGAAAACAAAGAAGCCATTGAATTTTATGTTCACAATTGAGATTGATTTTACTGTTTACATTTTTTTCTAATTGCTCAATTTATATTTGAATTTTATGCACCGAGTTAAAAGCTTCTCTTTTTTTTAGTTCAATTTGTTCGCCTGCAATATTGCATGTGCTTCAAAAATTAGACATTTGACTTCCTCATCTTCAAATGTGATATTCCTTTTGTAGGGGGTGCGAGCACAAACCAGGCATTTTTCAGGGGTGCAGGGCACAGAAAAGGTTGGGAGCCACTGTTGTGTACGTTTTGGCGTGCACCAAACTTGCGTTATCTGGCCTGAGGGAGCCACTCGCTGGAAATGCTCTGGACAGAACAGTCAGCCCAGAAGGTGTTCAGTGGTGTTACGCAGAAGTCAACCACATTGTCTTCTGGGGCACTTCCTCTTGAGAAGCCAGCCCAGGAGAAGGGCCACACTTGCCTGCAGGAATTGCATTTGGTGGGGGGCACCGATCCAGCGGGTTTCATCCCCCTGGAAGAGGGAGGACAGCAGCAAGCACTCCACAGCCTCACCCCTCTCCCCTCACCCCCTTCTCCTTTTCCATGATATTTGTATGAGGGGGCAAAAGGAGCTGCTATTCCCCCCCCCCCCTTTAAGAAAGGGAATGTACTCAGTGGCACCTGTGCACAGACAAGGATGGGGGCCAGCATGCATTTCAAAGGGTCCTTCCCGCCACGCACCAGCTTTGCAGCTTCCCCTTCTTGCCCACAATTGCATTTCTGTGTGACAGAAGCGCACTTCCTCAGCGCGATGGAGCCCGCACGGTTTCCACTTGGTGTGCCCAGCCGTGTCAGCTGCGCTTTGCATAAAGACTGACATGGCACTGTCAGCAGAGCGTGCTGTCCTGCAACCCACCCCTCCAGAATTTCATCAGTGGGGAAGGGTCCCCTGCCATTGCTAATCCAACAAGGAACATTGGGGAGGGGGTGAAAAGGGCGTCCTGAGGAGAGTTTCCCAGGGAAGCGCCAGAGCGTTCTGAGGCAAGCCAACGGATACTAATTCCTGTGTTTCTTGCAATGCCGGATAGGCTTAGATTTCGGAGGCCGCAGAGGTTTGTTGCAGAAAAGGCTTCGTCTACAAAACGCCTTTGTGTCAGGCTGCACTTGACAGTCCAGCAGCAGAGCCAGGCGAAGGTTCTTGGCAGGATTCCTCTCGCCCCTTTTGGCTGTGTCTGGACGAGGGGTGAATCACTCCGTGTTGCGCTGCCAGGTGAAAAACAGGACCGAAAAGTGAAATGGCATTAAAAGCAAATGTCCAGTAAGCGGATAGGCAGCTTTGGGAATTAGGCATTTGACTTATTCTGACCTAAATCCTTCGTTTAATAAAGCAAAATCCCACCACGCTTTCTATTAGGGCAGAAGGCTTTGCTTGGCAAACTTAGTGCAAGATAAAGAAGTTTCTCTGAACTTGTGGAAATGTTCAGCCTCTTAGGGTTTGGCCACTGGGGAAGGGGGAGCAGCTGGCATGGAGAGAAGAGGCTGTGTGGGGCCCAGGAGCCTATCTGTGGAAAATTCCGAGTAATGGAGCAAGATCAAAATGTTACGGTGCGGCAGGCTTCTTTGCATGTTGCTCCAGCCAGCCGGCCTGGCACCCCCACGCCTCTGCACGCAGGTGCTCAGTCCTCTGCAGCTACTGGATTTTGTTGCTGTTACATCCCACCATTTCCTCCAAGAAGCCCAAGGCAACTAACTTGATCCTTTGCCCACTCCTAGGTTTCCTTCACAACAACCCTGTAAGGTAGGCTAGACCAAAAGCAAGTGACTAGAATGGGGGGACTTTGTTCAGTCCATTCCATCTGCATTTGTAAGCTGTCAAGTTCCTTTCGTTCCACTGTCCACTCATTAACGTAATTAGATTTTTTTCCATTCCCATACTTGCATTCATAGAAACAGAAACAGAGTGAGTCAGAAGGGGCCTCCTGGGCCATCTAGTCTGACCCCCAACTCCAGCCAGCTCTTCTCATGACATGCCATCATCAAACACACATATAAAAATCTGCACTTCTGAAAGTACTCAGACCCCTCTAAATTGTCAAATCCTCCCAAAACGTGCATTTTCAGACTTCAGCCAATGCAAATCTTAGGTTAGTTGGTTCTCATTGTTTATTTTTCTATGACTAATTTTGCATAAATTTTTGGAAAGTGAAAAACTGGTCTGCAAATGACTATCTGAAACCCACAGGTCAGACGCATGGATATTCGAAAGCGCCTGAACCTGCTGCAGGTCCCCCCAGTGCCCCCTCCGTCAGTGGCCCCCAGTCCTGGGCAGGGCCTCACTCCCGAGCGACTGGGAAAGCAACGGGTGGCTCTCTCCAGCTGCAGTTCAGTTCCATACTGGGACCAGTATATAGGCCGGCCCTCGCATTGCGTTGCTTGTTGCCCCTTGGCTGGTTGCTCAGATCTCCTTCCCCCTCCTGCAGCCGTCAGGCTCCCCCGCACACGCTGAAGTCTCCCACCCGTGCTGCAGCAGGTGCACCGGCTCCAAAACCGGCCCGGCCGGCCCAGAATCGCCATTCCTTTCCTTGAAGGGCACATTTTCAAGCTGTGGCTGACTAACATATCGCAGTCTCATTGCTGGCAAGGTCTGCACACAAAGGGCACGAGGAAGGGCTGGTTCTCAAGGCCTTTGCTTCCATATTTGAGGGGTGCCCGTTCTCTGGGCTGGGAAGGCATCTTTCTGCTTGGCTGGAGAGCTTTGCTGCCCGCTCTGCCTATGCCATCTGCCCCCCACCCCACCACTCCTCATGTGGCACCTGCAGCCACAGCCTTTGCTTCAGCACAAGGCTTCTCCAGTCAGGAGTCCCCAGCCATGTTGAACTGCGATTCCTATCCACTCCAGCCAAGCATGCTGGGAACTGGAGGCCCAAAGGTCTGGAGTGACCAAGGCTGGGAAGGCTGCCCTAAATCCCCTCTGGATCCCGCAGGAAATTTGGCCACCTGCCTGGGGTTGGAGCATGTGACTGGGTGCGGCAGCTGCCGACAAGCGTGTGGGGCAGGCAGAGGCGGCGCGAGCCCCGCACTGGAATGGCCCGCGGGGGTTGCTTGGCTGCCTCTGCAGGAGGGACGAGAGCCGGGAAGGGAGTACAACCGGTAGCACGGGCCCTGGCATGCAGGCTGCATGGGTCGCTGTGAGCGGGGCAGGAAGCAAAGCTGGGGGGATTGGGGGATCCTGTCTTCCTGTGCCATGTGCCCAATATAAGTCCACACTCCCAAAGCAATCCTCCCCGCACCCCACACTGAGTCCCATGCAGGGGAGAAGGGGAGCACGCCAGGCGCGTCCAGATCCGGACAGGCTCCTCTGACCAGCGGTGCCCCCAGGGCCTCAGGCAGGAGGCTCTCCCACCCTCACCTGGAGACGGCAGGTGCTGCATCCAGGACACCGCACGCAGCAGCCGCGCCAGGGATCCGGCCGCGCAACGTGCAGAGGCAACGCTGGGCTGTCACTTGGCCACAGCTCACTGGGGTAGGGCTTGCGGCCTGACGGGGCACATGGAAGGGTCCCTCTGTCGGGCAGCCCGCTTGCTGTCCAGCCTGCACCCGGCCCTTGTGCTGGGTGGCTGGAGCGTGGGGAGATCACACCCTGGCACATGCCACGGCGTGGCTCGCTGTTCTCCGGGGGGGAGGGCTGCAAGCATATGGCCCCCAAGCTGGGCTGCAGCCCTGTGGCCTCACCCCAGGAACCACCCCCACCTTCTTCGGGAGGGGCGTGTACTGCCACAAATTCTGCCAGCCGTTCACTTGCCACCAACTTGCCTTGCCACAGGGGAAGCAAGAGCGCAGTGAGGCCGGCCGATCTCCCTCTCCAGGTTGGCTTCCCTTCCAGCCCCATCAGCCGGCAGCTGGCCGATCCCCAAGCGAGGCCCACAGGGGGGTCTGGGCAGGGAGAGGGGCTGAGTCAAGGCTGCCGCTCCTTTCAAGTGCCTGCCCCAGCGGCCCCCAGTCCACCCCCTCCAGCACATTGCGCCCGGCTGCACCAAGAGAAGCATGCCAGCAGGGCAATGCGCGGGCAGAGCCGGGACCCCCGCCCCTGCTTTCCGCCACACTCATCTGCACCTCGAGCTGCCTGGGCATGTAGGAACCTGCCTTCTTGAAGCAGGAGTATGTCTGAAGGCACATTAGGCGTCAACCGCTGAAGCTCAGCAGGGCTGGGCTGGCCTGAGCTTGGGGGGGAGACCACATGTAGCCATCTTGGGAGAAGGCTAGGATATAAATATAATCCCTTCATTAATAAGATCCGTTCGCCTCCAAAGGATCTTTGCTGGTTGCTTTGCAGGTATCTGTAGATGACGGGCAATTCCACTGTTCACATGTCAGCCAACATGCAAGTCTATTTAACATTCGACATGCACATGGTAGCCATGTCATGAGCAGAGCCAGCTGGAGCCGGAGGGGTCAGACTAGATGGCCTGGACACCCCTTCTGACTCACTAAATTTCTATGTTTCTTGGAAGAAAATCGAGCCCCTGTTGCCAGCACTGACTGGAAGCAGCTCTTTGGGGGTTCAGGAAGGCTCCTTCCCAGCCCTGCCTGGTCTTGCCAGAGACGGAACGTTCTGATGCAGAACTGGGGGTCCCCTGAGCTAAGGTCTTGCCCAGCCTGGGGGTTGTGGGCAGAGGGCAGGCAGGTTTCAGCTGGAGGAGAGGGAGCCATCTTTGCCCTGCCTTTCCCAAGCAGACGCACGCCAGCACGACCCAGAGTCATCCCGCAGCTCCGTCCTCCTCACGTTGCACATGGAGGTGGAGTCAGCCCAGCCTTTGTGCCTTGCCTTTGACCATCTGCGCCAGACCTCAGGCTCGTCCAGCCCTGCGCTGCTGGTGCGTGCCCTCCTCGCTCTCGCCCGGGCATGGCGCTCCTCGTGTGGAGGCCTCCGGTGCAGCATGCTCCCCTCGAGGTCAGGAAGGCCCCGCAGCGCTGCAGGGGCCTCTGGCTCGCCCTGGCAGGGTTAACTTACAACTCTGCATGTGGGGCGAGGAGAAAGCTCGCATTATCCTCGCAAATAAAGAGCAAATCCAGAGCTTGCTGAATTAAAGGCTAAGTGGTGGCGCCTCTAATCACCCTCGGGAGGGCTAGGGGGATCTGCCCTCATTTAGAGAGCAATTTTTCACATTAACTTGCTGCAAACCCCTGCTTTGGGCCTAAGCCGCCTTTGCCCGGGAGCAGGGGCATCTGGCTCGGCCGGCTAGGCAGCATCCCAGGCGGAGTGGGTGGGCTCAGAGGCCTCGTAATCCTGCATTGCTCTGTTGATACGACCTTTTTGCTCTGCTGAGTAGCCCAGGAATAACTTCCTAATCAGCTGGGACAGCCCGGCTGTGACGAGGAGGGCTGCTCGCACATCTGCTGCTCTCCGATTTGGCGGCGCTGCCTCGGGAGGAAGACGGCTTTGGGCTCTGCTCTGCGACGCGTCGGCCCATGTGTGCGCGCGCGTGCCTGGAGCTGCAGCATCACGAGTGGCAAAGTTATGCCTCCACCCCTCGCTGATGTCCTGAAAGAGAAAAATAAGGGCACGGATCTGCTGAGGTGGGTCCTGGACCTCCCGGGGCAGTGCTGAACTAGAGGCCAAATCCAGGCCCACTGGGGCCAGCCAGCATCCTCAGGTGCCCCCCCTCGCCCTCGCCATCGCCCCATCCCTTTCCGCCTGACTGTGGCTAGTTTCACACTGCCCTCGCTATTGCATGGCTACCAGCAGCAAGAGCTCTAACCTATAGAATGCGGGGATCTGGCGTATGCTTGCCTTTGGCCCCACCCTTTCCTCTTGCCCACCCCCAACTGGAGCGCAGCCCAAGAGGGCAGCAGCGGCCTCCGCACCTTGTCCCGGCCTGAACCCAAACCCTGCCAAGCCCTAGAGGCCTGGGCGATTCTGAATGGCTCCCTGGGCCAGTAGACGGGGTGGGCACAAGCCCGGATGGCCTGCAGAAGCACCGTACTCATCCGTGTAGACGCAGTGCTCTGTCCATAGCAGAGGAGCCACAGAATCTCCCGTGGATTCCGGTGGGTTCAGATCGCTCAGAATACGGCCCGTGAGTTGCACAGCAGAGCAGCTTTCTGAGTCTTTCACCTTCGGGGGGTTTGCGCCCAGTCGCATCGGCTTCTGCACATCCACCTCTGTTAACTGAGCAGAAGTGCGGTGTGAAAAGTCTGATTCCGTCAGTGAAAGCACGAGGGAGCAAAAGATCCCCAGGAACCCGTGAAACGCGGCAGAGCAGGCTTCACGCAATCCGAACGGCACTGCACACCAACCCCCCGTGCCTGAAGGGAACATCTGCATTCAGAGAGGATTCACCCCTGAATTGCTGCCCCGGTGGCTGAGGGGCTGCTGCCTTAATGCCCTGCTTGTGAGCTTCTGGAGGGGGCATGAAGAAGCAGGAGGCTAGGCAATTGCGCCGACCCAGCGTGGAGTCTCTCGTGTTCTCGTATGAACTCTCCAAGCTGGGAGCTCCAGGCCCAAGTCTGTGTGATGCTGGCATTCCAGGGAAGCTCCAGTCGACATGCAAGTTGATTTTCTAGGCTCAGGATCTCTGCTACTAGCAATGAAGGATGAGTAACCATTTCATTTCAGTTTGGTTTTGATAAGCATTTCTGAAATCAATACTGCAGATGAATAACAATTTCCCCAAAATTCTCAATATTTGGAACCAAAAAATTGAATATCCAAGAAAGCAAAACTGTCAGATCCATCTACCGTTGTGAGCCGCCCCGAGGCTTGTGGCAAGGGGCGGCCTATAAATTTCCAAATAAATAAAATAAAATAAATACCCAGGCTGGGGATTTTGGGTGCTTTTTCACTGAAAATTTGGGCTTGATTTCCTCCATTTTGGTGATGTTTAGCTGGGGTTGCCACCTTCTATCATTCCACTTTTAAAAAACCAACAGATGTCACTTCCGGGGTGACTTTATAACCCCAGGAAAAAGTGCCTGAGGCTATAAAAAACAAAATCCTAAAAACCTGGCTGGAATTTTTCCTCACAGGGTTGCAATCAACATATGAATGGCTCTGAAGGAGGAGCAAATGCAGGTAATTTATGTTTGCTTCTTCATGAGGAAAGCAAGCTGAGAAACTCCGCAGAACAATGGCAAGCGAAATGACTTTAAAAACTCATTGCATGGCTTTCTGTCAGCAGAATTTCATTCTGTTTGCTGCAGGTTTTAGCTTAGAAGCTTAGCTTTCAAATGATATCAATATCATCTGCATTGAAACTTGCTTTGTAACTTTTGTGGGGGTGCTTTATTTGGGGTCACAAAGTCACCCCACCCTGCTGTTCCTATGGAGCTTCCATGGTGACTTTGTCACCCCAGGCACTTTTATTTTATTTTAAAAATGTAAAACATGAGAAGCTGAAATTTGAGGATGTTTTAGGCCAGACACTTTGTGACAATGACATAAAAGAATGCATCAATAGGACTACTCCTCTGTAAGTTAAAGTGCAGAATGTGCATGTGGGGTGCTAAAGTTATCTCATGATGCAGGATGAAGGCTCCCAGCTATATGATGCGTTGTGGGTTCTCTTCATGGTGGCCATAGCAGAACCTCCAGATTTTGGCCAGTGTAGTATGGGGCATTTCACTTTTTAAAAATGAAAGTTCTTATTGAAAAAAGAAAAACTTGCATTTTAAAGCGGATTTGGGAGAAAGTGAAACTGACAGATTTGCTCTCCCCTAGTCAGGTCCCCATTTGATCTCTGATCTGTGTCCACTGGAGACAGACAGACCCTTGTGAAGCCAGCGAGGGCAGTGAAGAATGAGTGTGATCCCAAAGGCCCCGTGCATCGCTCCGTGCACTTCAGCCTTCCTCCGCCCTTGGCTTCCTGGGCATTAAGTCACTTTAAGTGTACAGCTTCAGAAGGAATCCCCAGCAGCGGAGCATGGCCGGGTCCAAGCTGGCCTCCGCTCCCCATCGGAAGGTCTCTGCTCGCCACCCCAGCCTCCCGGGTTAATGGGGACGCTCATGATTGTTTAATGGTGGTGGTCCTGCCGCTTCAGCAGCCTGCTGTCTGGGGTGCTCACAGGCCACGCTGCTGCTGCGAGAGGGGGCCGAGCAGGTGGGCAGGGCTCCTTGCAGCTCCTCGTTTCGGTTTGGGGGATTTGATCAAAGACGTAAATCAAAAGGTGCACACAGGAATCAATATCCTTGGCAAATGTGGAGTCATCTGGAGACGCCACACCTGCCCCGAGTCCGATTCATCAGCATTCCTGGATGAGCAGCTCATGCTGCAGGGGAGAAATTGCTGCGGAAAGAGGAACAGGGAAGCTGCTGACCCATTCGGGGCGAATCCAAACTACAGAATGTGGTTGGAATGGGTGACTCTTTTTGGTCCATGGTATTTGCTCTCTCACGGGGGGGGGGGGGGGAGGCAGGCTCATTTGAATGCGCACACACGTGCCCACACACACACACACACACACACAGAGAGAAAACATACTTAAATGATTTGTGTTTCTTTCTGGTTTTGTTTGCCTGTTGCTGCAATTTTGGGAGCTGGGTGGAAAGTAACCTTGGAAGCATGTTTGGATTTTTATCCGAAATGCTGCAGGACATTCAGGAGTGGGTGTCTGCATTATCCTCCTGGACGATCGTTCTGGCCCCGCTTGGGGAGGGGGTGGATCAGGGCAGCGCACACAGCTGCATCTGTAGCTGCCGTTCATGTTGGCAAGCAGGACAGGGGCCAACGTTCAGCTCCTTGCCCACCACGATGAAGGGATGGAGGGCTGGTTGCGGAGGCCCTGGTCCAGGTGGCTGTTTGGCTCAGAGAAGGCTTTGAAGTGCTTCCCGCCCGCCCGGGATGCATGTCATTGCACATGGCAACATGCTGAGCTGCCGCCATGCAGCCACCGAGTGGCATTCGCTTCCGTCTCGGGACGGCCACGGGAGCCCCGATCCTAACGCGACCACGTTTTTGTTCCCGTGAGGCATTTTGTAACGGAAGCGAGCACTGTGGGAGTGCCACGTGCCGGCAGCTCAACCGCATCTCCCCCCAGTTACGAGACAAGGAGGGGAGTATAAAGAAAACAGAAAAGCCATCTCATGTTTTAATTTCCGTTCATTCCTCCACTGCCAGGAAAGATTGTTAGAATTTCAGGATGCCTCAGAAAGTTGACCCACATCTCCACCTGCTTTTTCATGGAGGCCCTGCACAAATGGGGGGGGGTGGGGGGGATGGTCCACAGGGCTTAAATTGAAACATGTATTTAAATATCCATCCATTCTGTCATAACTTCGTGCACAAAGGTGTGTTTTCTCACAAAATTGGAATGTAAATCTGTGCAGTAGAGGTATCTGAGTTGCCGAAAATGGAATCTCACCCAGGGATGCCTGACGCCAGTGCTCTTCACTGCAAGGTCCAAGAAATGATGCTGGGCTTTTAAATGCTTTGGCTGCATTTTCTGGGTTTTCAAGTACCTTTGTCTTGCCCTCCACTCATTGATGAAATTGGTTTCTGTGCAAATGCATTATACACATTCATGTACACTTACACACATCCACTCTCCCAGAAGTACACAAATCAAACCAAAATGCGTATTTTCACTCTTTAGCCTATGCAGGAACTGTACATGCTGGGCCAGTGGCATTTAAAATTACTTGTCGTTTATTTCTGCAACTAAATTTGCAAAAAACTATTGGAACCAGACAACCCGTCTGCAAGCTTGCAAAACTCGTGTGACTTGGGAAAACGTACTCCCCTGTGGGTCAGATTCAGATGGGTGAGTTCTTAGAAACTGAACTGGCTGTGGGTCTCTCTGGCATCCCAGACCATGGGCTACTTCCAAACACCTCAAGTGGCTCTCCCTTTTGCTGCCTCCATCTCTGTTCCTCAGCCTCTTCCTCCTCTGTCTATGACAGTGCCAAGAAGCTCGAGTCTCCAGACCCTCGCTGCTTGATGCAGGAGAAGCAGAGCCCCGACCACGGCCCAGGGTGGCTCTCCAGTGGCCCCAGAGGCCCCTGCCCAGACACTCGGGGGCACTGGGGCTCCAGGGCAGTGGGGTGTCGATGGGCCTGCCTGGAGCATGGAGCTGCTCGCTGGGATGCCGCCGGTGTGGACCCTCCACCCAGACTGAGGGCCTGAACCCCCGAACCCAAGAGGAGCTCTCCTCCTGGCGTCTCAGTCCGGCCCCCAAGCCTGCCCAGTGGCCAGACGGTCCCCACTTTTCCTTCTGCCCCGGTGGCTTCCCAGCTTCTGTAAAGGCTCTAAAACCCCGCATGCCTCTCCTGCAGCTGAGCTACTGGCAGAAGGAACTTTCCGCTGGAAGGCGCCGGCCTTTCAGATAATTTGGCCCTGCTTTCTTTTGCCCTTGACTCTGCCCTGGGCACCACTGGAGTGTGATCCTCATGAGCTCCTCCAAAAGTGAATTCAGTCCTTGGGACGGAAGCGCCAAAGCAAAGTCCCCCCACTCTGTCTGCGCGTGCCTGTCCAGGGAATGGATCTTGAAACTGATGCACCCGAGGCAGCTAGCCTGCCAGGGACTGCGCTATGCCAAAGTCCATTAGGGACTGCCAAGTACATGATCAGGGTACTTAAGGGTTCATTACGATTTGTAATTGTTCTTGGCATTAATCGAATGAAGAGATCGAGCCCATTCTTTGAATCAGCTGCTCCCAACCTGGCGCCCTCCAGCTGTTTTGGACCACGATTGCCAGCATTCTTGACAGCTGGCCATGAGGGAGCTGAAGTCCCACATGTTTTCTAGCCATATGGGCTTGCATGGCTACGCTTGGTTAATGAGAGGCAGACTTGGGTGCACGTTCAGAGAGAGAAAAATCCTACGAGCCTGTAGCCACCATGGGGCGTTGACAGAATCCCGGAATCTCAATTTGAGAAGGGAAATAAAACTCGGGGTCGTAGGAAAGATCAAGCGTTATGAACCTCTGTGTCTTTATTGTCTATCCCAGGCCCCGCGGGTTGTCTCACGATAAGGCCTTACCGGGCAAGCAAGAGGTGAACTCTGCTGCAAAGCTTTAACACAACTAGAGAGTTTTTATACACTCCCAGTCACATACAGGTACAGGGCAATTGATGACAGAATGTAAAGATTACAATAAGATTCTGAGGTCATCCCATACAGAACAGATAAATAAATGTCAGTCAATCACACAGTAACAATAAGATCACAATATTTGTAATTGCCTGTATTGACACTTTAGTTCAGAAGCCTGAACCCATCTCCAGGACTGCTTACACATGTAAATTCAAGCCACTGAAACTATGCATGAACTCAAACTCTTATCTAGATTCTAAACAATCTGAATTAACCAGGGCACATGCAGCCTCTGGGCTAGGAAGATACTTCCATGTAAACTGAATTCAAACAATGACTATTGAATCATTGTGAAGGTATACAATGTAAATTTGGACTAAATGGCTTCTGTAGCCCACAGCTAAAGGTGAGAGAACGGCAGTGGGGGAATGCCATTTTAAACAGTGACAGCTTGGTTTTGAGAAGGAAGACAGGATTTGATCCTACAATGCAAAGGCACACAGAAGTAATGCTTTTCAGACAGGATTCATCCAGATTTTCCCAACAGTGTGCCCCAAACATGGGCCATTCTCAGTAGCGCTCAGGAGGATCCTTGCCTTGAGCACAAGTGGCGTGACAACTATGCACGTTCGCTTTGTTTTGGCTGGTTTTGTACCTTCATCTGACAGGGTTAGTTTGGGTCTTTCACTCACTCTCAGCCCAACCAACCTCGCAGGGTTGTTGTGAGGATAACATGGAGCTATGTGAGCCTCCTTGGGTCCCTCACAAGAGGGAAGAGGCAGGATCTGAATGGGAAAAGAATGTGATGATACTAATCTGCAAAATATCAGTTGTAATGTAAGATGAGGTAAAACACGGGAAAAGAAATTCTCAGCCCGAATTAATGTGAATTAATCTCCACCCCACTCAGATTTGGCATGTGAGACAGCTGACTTCTTCAGCTGGAGGAGTGGGTGGCAGATCACCCCCAATCACCGGGCCCACAGAGCATCCTGCACAAGCACCACTCGGCTCCCCTCAGGCCCCCTGAAGAAGATTCTGCACAGGAAACAAGCCAAAGGCACAGAGCGGTGGGGAAAGAGCGCTGGCATTTGGGAAGCAGGTACAGGGCATGAATTCAGCCACGATTTATTTCTCTCTGGTTCCTCTTTGGGAAGAAATTTTGTGCTTAAATCTTTGGGAGGAGCCTGCATGTCAGTCCTGAGCAGGTGCTCTATGGGAATATGTTTATTTTGTGGGAGAGATTATGGTGATGAATGGAGGGGCGCCATGCACATCAGCCACAGCAGCCGCCCCCAAGGAGGGAAACCTGCTCGACTTTCTTCCGCGGATGCCAGTAAGCAGCAAGCTGAGGGGCTCAGCTGCTCCGTATTGTTTCGCCAACCATGTCAGGCAGATCATGAAAAGTGCTTTAATCTGCAATGTTTGGGGCTTCCTGGGGGATTAGCCGCAGTCCCAATATGTTAATATAGCAAAAATGGATTATCCAATTAAGCCCTGCAAAACCATGGTGGAACGAGCGGCCCATATGGCGCCTTTATCCTGCCAGTTTGCGTGAACAGGGCATGAAATCCCGCGGCTCAGGACATCCAAGGGCTTCTCCCGCTCTCTCGCAGGCGTGCGGCGGGTGGGGGCGCGAGGGCTCCCTGTGCAGGCCCACTGGCCCACGCAAGCCCTCCCGCCTTCACAAACCACGCCTGGCAAATTTGGGCAGGGGCAGATTTGGCTGATTGCCAGGATGGGAAGACAAAACAATTGCAATGGTCCTGAGGAGCGAGGCCTCGCGGTTGTGCACAAACAGCTCCCAAAATCATCCATTTGTGGCTGGCAATTGTGTGTGTGTGTGTGCGGGGTGGGAGGTGTATGAATTCTCCAGGAAAGGAGAAACTCCCCTCTTTGCTGCCAGTCTCAGAGCAGCGTTAGCCACAATGGCTCACTTCGCCTTTGCTCCCGCTGCACGTTGGCAGCCTTGTCACCACTGTGCAAGCTGCCCCAGATCTCACTTCCTTCCAGGTGTTGCATCCGCAGGAGGAGGAGAAGGCAAAGGAGGAGGGGAGTTGCAAAATCGCTCTCCCTTTGGGGTGGAGGACATGAGATTAAAAACACTTCCCGAGACTTTTTGCTCCAGAGAGGCGTTGCCGTCCTCCTGCCCTCTTTTCTCATCTTATGGCAGAGGTGCAGAGCCTGGTCCGGCTGGGCCCCTGGGGGGCAGGGCCCCTTCTCTGGCTCCACCCCGTCTGTGACTGCTGATAGTGCGAAGGCTTCCCCACTTGGGCACGGCCCCCTGCCCCATCCTGAAGGGTTGAAAAGCTCTCCTCGGGCTGGGAGCCTGGCAGGAAGCATGCGGCACTCACACAGGCTGGAGGTGCCTGTTGGCTTGTCTTCACTGTTGAACAGAAGGGGAGCGGAGCCCCTCACGGAGGCGACTACAACAATTCCGACATCCTGCTCACTTGCAGCATTGTTGAGCCAAGGATTCCCCATCTTGGAATGATGCATTTGATCCCCTTTTCCTGGGTGCAGTAGTGGCTTTTGTCCCTCTTGAATTGCACTCTGTTGCTTCCAGCCCAGGGCACCAGCCTCTCCAGATCACCTTGGATGCTGTTTCTGTCGTCCAGGGTATTAGCCATCCTGCCCAGTTTATCCCAGACACTGGCTCCTGACTGGAAGCCCTCCCTTGCCCAAGCCCGTCTGGTGAAAGGCCATGGGGAGGAGAAACGAGCTCCGTGTCCAGGCTCCTCGAGTGCCTGAAAGCGTTGCCCCTCACAGAAGTGTCAGAAGCCACAAGACGTGGCAGCCAGGAAGGGGATGGGCAGGACAGAGAAGCGGCCATGGACCCGGCTGCCAGGCGCCATGGACCAGTGCTTCCTGACTCCTGCTTTTAAAGCATGCGCTCATTGTTTCATGGCTCAGATGCTGGAACTGACCTGCTTGACAAATGGGTCTTCTGACAACTTGGGAGACACATTCAGCATCAGCACTGCAAGTGGGGGGGGGGGATCAGCTTGCTTTAGCCTGCCTTCAACTCCCCCCCCCCCCAGCCCCATCCATTTTCTTCCCAGGCAGCACCTCCTGCCTTTAAAGACCTGACAATGATATGAACTGAAATTGCCCTGTGCGCCTGGCAGCCCTCGCTCACCAGGCAGCTGGGGGAGAGAGAAGGTATGGGGCTCTCGGATCAATTAGCAGCTGGCAAGATCAACTTGGAAGGTGATGTTATTTCTGTCTCCTGCCTCGTTTTACGAGCTGCAGGGAGGCTGAGAGCTGAGCATCGCTCAGAATTATTTCAAGCCTGAGAACTGGAAAGCGCACCATCCATCAGGCCTTCCCCCGCTGTGCTGACTCTGGCTCTGCCTATGGGACATTCTGGAGAGAGAGGATTGTTTCCGAGGCGTTTGCCCTCTGCATGAGCCACCCCTGCGTCCCTCTCGCTTCCCTCCCTTCCTTGAAGTCAGGGAGGGCCGGACACCTCCTGGTGCTCATCTGCAGAGGCCACTTCCCAGCTAAGCCCTCTCGACTCACAGTGCTGCCAGGTATTATCGGCTGCTCTCCCGCTGGGGCCGGGGCCGCATTTCTTGTGTCAAAGGTTCATTGGCCTCTTAGCTGCAGCCAACCCATGGATGATCCCCCCATTGCCTGGTTCGGCAGCCTCCTCCTCTTCTGCCATCTCTACCCGTACACAGATTTCCCCATTAGACTCCAGGCCTCTGTTAGACAAATTCTAACAGCCTGGGGTGGGACCAATTCTGAGTCCGAGGGGGAAGCCAGAGCCAGGCCCAACCCTGAGAAACTGAAAGCCTGAGAACACACCAGGTCTCTGTCCAGCGCACAGGAGCCTAATGTGATTGACCTTCTGGTGGAGCCCCTGCTTCGTGGCCAGGGACCTCTTCCTTGGGATCAGGGCCTGGGGATGGACTCTGCAGGAGGGGGGCTTCAGGGGTGTGTAGCCAGAGGTGTTGCCAGCTAAAGTGGAGAGGTGAGAAACATCGGAAAAATGCAGCAGGCGCTTGTAAACGAGATCCTCCTGCTTCTGAGGAAATGGCCCACAGTGGTCTTTAGCCATCACTGCTCTGCAGCTGGACTAGCAAAATGGGCAGCAAAGTTTTTTGGAAACTGTGAGCCAGATGTACTCTGGGGGAAAGCCAAAGGCTGGTGGACTCTTGTGCTGTGACGTTCACCAACAGACCCCACCCAAAGGACTGCAGTGTCATCTCTTACCCTTGGACATCATTTGGGAGCAAAGGTTATAGCTATTTGCTGGAATTGTCAGTGGAACTTGTGCCTCCACATCCGGAAGTCAAGCTTCAGCATCCACCCATCCCACCAAGAAACTGTGTGATCTGCAGCGTGTGCATTTTCAGAGAATTGTGCCTTGTTCAGAATTTGCACAGCCCGCAAAACTGTGCATTCATCAAGTACATGTTTTAAGAGTGCACGTGTAGAAATTTCAAAGAAAATGTGCTCCAGGTTCAAGATTGTGATCAGGGCGGCTTGAGGAAATGTTGCAAAAACCTCTAACATTTAAACCTGAAGCCTTCTTATTAGGCATTGTAGCTGAGGGTGTTGGTAATCAAGCAATGTATTTGACTCTACATGTAACCAGTGCGGCGAGGATCGCATTTGCCCAACACTGGAAGAGTGAAGAGCCACCTGCTGACGAACTGACTCTAAAAAGATCTTGGACTGTGCAGAAATGGACAGATTGACTTTGTCTCTGAGGGAGAAAGATGATACAGACTTCTAGCAAACCTGGGACTCTTTTTATCATTGGCCAGAGAAACGGGACTATGCATAGACTTAAATATGTTTATAGTTTAAGATAAAAAGAAAAAATGTGGGGGGCTGACCCAGTAGGTCTGATGTTTTCGATGACTGATGTTTTCTTAGTTTCTTTTTGTTAGGTATATTAAGAATAAAACTTATTCAAAAAAAAAAAAAGATTGTGATCAGGGCATTTTCAAGTGATCTGCAAATTAAAACAAAATTCTCATCCATCTCCACTTTCTAAGAACATAAGAAAAGCGCTGCTGGATCAGAGCGAAGGTCCGTCTCATTCAGCATTCGGTTCACAGAGTGGCCAGCCAAGCAGGATGGATGTACAACCTCATCTTCCTACCTAAGACTCCCAGAAAATGGTGTGCATAAGCACACTGCCCTTGACACTGGAGGTGGCAGAGAGCCACCTGGACTCCTCCAAGCCTTTGCCCAATTCCCACCTACAGCCATGCACAACGATGGCTATCACTGCACATCTCACAGAAGCGACTTGCATTGTTCACTCTGTTCCTCTTATCCATCCTCAATCTCCCACCAGTCAGCTTCATGGGATGACCCCACATTTCTAGCATTATGGGAAAGGAAGAAACATGTCTCCATTTTCATCACAGCACACATAATTCTCTATTATGCCTGCCCTTACTTGTCTTTTCTAGACAAAACAATCCCAGCTGTTGTAAGCTGTCTTTATGGAGGAGCTGCCCCAACCCCTCCAGCATTTCCGTTGCCCTTCTCTGCACGTTTCCCAGCTGTACGATATCCGCATTCTAGGTGCAGCCGCAGGGCAGTTTACCAGGGCCCTGTGACGTTGGCGGTTCTATTTTCAGGTCCTTTTGCATCACGCCCAGCACGGACTTGGCCTCCCTCACCGCAGATGTGCGCTGCGTGAGCACTTTCATCGAGCTGCCACCTGAGCTCCAGGATCTCTTTCCTGCTCCATCCCATGAGCTGCAGACCCATCAGCATAGGGAGTCGGGATGCTCTGCTCTTGCTTGCACTGAACTGCAGGTTGTCATTTCGATGGCCATTTCCCCAGTGCAGAGAGGCTTTTTGGAGCTCCTCACAATCTTTTTTGGTTTTAACTACTTCACACAGCTCGGTGTATCCGCAAACTTGACAGCTTCACTGCTCCTAATACCAGATCATTTCTGAACAAGTTAAAGAGCATCAGACCTTATACTGATCTCTGTAGAACTCCAGTTCTTACATGTTTCCACCATATATTCCTACTCTCTCTATTCTTTAATCAGTTATCGATCCATAGGAAGACTTTGCCTCTTGTTCTGTGCTTGCTGAGCTTGCTCAGGGCTCCTTGGTGAGGGCTTTGCCAAAAGCCTTTTGGAAGTCAAACTAAACAGTGCCTACTGGATCACCTTTGTCCATATGTTCTTCTTTCGAAGAACTCTAAAAGGTCAACAGGGCAGGAGTTATCTTTACATGCTTCTTTTTCAGCAGGGCTAGTCCTTCTACAAACTTTCTCGTTCTGTCTCGAATAACACTTTCAGCCAATTTTCCTGAAAGAGATGTCAAGCTAGCAGCCCTCCTTTTCTGGGTCTGCCAGGAACCTCCTCTAAATCTTGGTGCTATGTTGGCCATCAGCCAGTCCTCTGGTGGAGGCTGATCTTAGGGACATTTTACATATTTTTGTAAGAAGATCAGTATTTTCATACTTGAGTGCTTTGTTGCAAGCTGGTCCCTTCCATTTGGCTCCAAAATGCAAAACAATCCTTTGAAAAAGCATTTCCTTTATTGAAACTCCACAGATAACAGAACAGTTTTAGCAATGAATCATCTTCTACCAAAGCTGAAAAGAGAAGCCTCTGCTCCCACAAGGAACTGAACGGAAACTTCCCTGCAGTCCGTCCCTTTCAGGAAAGCTTCTGGACCCACCTCTGGGTGGCTCCCGCTGCCGGAGAGCAAGACCACGCGAGTGGCAAAGCCCCTCCAAGTGAGCAGCCTGCTTCTCCCGATGCCTCCTCTCTGGGTCAAGGACCAGGTCCTGCACCTGCTCCTGAACTCCCCCTGCCCCTTCCAAAACAGGCTGATGTTCATGCTCAGCCTGAGACAGTTCAGCAGAGCAGACACCATGCGAGGAGCTTCGAAGGCGCTGCCCACCTGTTGCCCCTCCGGTGCAGAATCTGAAGACAACTCCCACTGAATCATCTGCAAAGTACGAGAGACCGGCCCGCTCTCTGCATCCTTTAAGGGTGGGTACCATCTTGACCCAGGGGCTTTGTCAGTTTCAGTTTGCATTACGGTTGGGAATTTAATCCATTGTCATCTACTGAAGTCCCTTCCTTCATACGTAAGTTCAGGAACAGGTGTTTGTCCTGTACCCTCTGCTGTGAAGGAGATGAAAAGAATTCATTTGGCTTTTCCACAATCTTCTTATCCTCCTCTAGTACTCTGGTTGTTCCTGTATCTTTGAACATCCTCCCTGGCTGTTGTCTTGCTTCTAATATAGTTGAAGACTTGCTGGCCTTGATGCTATTCATGATGCATCCTGCAAAATGTTTTTTCCACTCCAGTTCACTGTTGATCATGAAGTGTCCTGGTCTGGGAACTCCACTCCTCCGCCGAGAAGACACGTCTCCTAACTGAAGGCATCAGGCTCAGCTACTGGAGCTGCCCACCTCCTCAGGGCCCAGCTCTGCAGGAAGCCCCATGCACCAGTTTCTCTGTGTCCAGCAGAGGTCGCACAGCCACCCATGGACGTTAGAACCACGCCACAGCTGCTTCTGTGTCATTATAGACTGTGCTGCTCAATAGACTGGACTCTACCAGCAGTGACTGAATCAGCGGGGATCAGGCTCACCAGTCAAAAGGAAATAACAACCCTACCAAGGCTCAGTCAAGATGTGACTTTCTTTGGACCAACAGACAGGGAGCTCTTCTGGCTTCCAGACCCAGGCTTACTCAGAGCACGTCATGGTGTTGCTTTGTTTCCTGTCTTTCTAGGAAGCCAGATTACTGTTTATCAGACTCTGCCAAGCTCAGCGTCCCCCCAGTTCATGGTTTGAGCCAAACCACCATCATGCCCAGTGATGCCTGGTCGTCAGTACAACAGCTCCTGAAGCAGAGCTCTCCATCATCACAAGATCAGGCAATGAACTCTCCAACGGTCTCATGGTCACAAGCGCACCCTCTGTTTTATGCAATCCGTCCCGCATGAATCCCAACTCTCTTTATTTTTTACCTTGGAAAAGATTTGGAAAATGCTATTTGCATTTTGCATCCAATTCTGGGCACCACAAGCTAAGAAAGATGGAGACAAACTGGGGAAGATTCAGAGAGGAAACAAAGATGATCCAGGAACTGGGAATAAAGCCCTTGGAGGAGAGATTGGAAGAGCTGGGCATGCTAGGTCTGGAGAAGACTGGGGGCAGACGGGATAGCATTTCTCAAATACTTGAGAACAGGGTCTCTTCCTGATCATGCGAGAGTGCAGGATTCAGAATAATGGTCTGAGGTTACAGAAAGTCGGATTTGGGCTGAACACAAGGAGGAACTTCCTGCCTGTTAGAGCAGGGCAGCGATGGGACCAACGACCTTGGGAGGCTGTTGGTTCCCCACCCTGGAGGCCTTCAGGATGCAGCTGCACAGGCTCCTGAGACCGGAGCTTGAACCTGGAGTCCTGCACGGAGCAGGGGTGGAACTGATGGCCTTGTGCACCCCTTCAAACCCTGCCCTTCTGGGATGGCAGTTTTGAACAGCTGCACACACAGGCACTGGGTGGCTCTCCCCTGATGGCCCTGGGCACTCCCTGTGCTCATCCTACATGTACCCAGCACGTTCCTCTTTAGCTTCGGTTGTCCACTCCTTTCTTTGTGAGTTCTAAACTACTTTGCCCTCTATGCGTCAGGTTTGAGTGAAAATGCCATGCAGTTCCTGCTTTGACGAGCACTTACCAAAGTTCTGTGCACATCCTTCAGGAACAGGCTGGAACAAAATCAATGAAGAGGCCACTATGGAGCACTGTGAAACAGCCGTTCACCCACCTTGGCCTCGAGCGCTTCGCTCTGAACTGCCTGGATCTGTCCTCAACTGTGCGTGTGGGGCAGATGTAGGGCTGCCGCCATTCTTTCTTTGTTTCCTTACGGTCCGTGCCATCTCCATCATGGCTGCAGGGCCAGCAGGCACGGTGGGGCCTCCCTCCTCCATGATGCACCTCTTGGGTTTGGCCACTGCCAATGAGCCGGACCTCTGCTCTGGTTGTTTTTATAGAGTGCACCAACATTTGCACATTTCTTCTTAAATGGATGCAAAAGAACTTGAGTTTGGAGGAAAAAGTTCGGTGTAGGAGGAAAGAACGCTGGCAGCCTGGACGTGCCTCTTCCTAAGCAATTCCTCTTTATGGCCTTCTCTTTCTCCTACAGACTTATATTTTTTTGCAGGTGGGGGGAGAGAAAACTTTTCCTGGATCACCCCAGCTTCATTTTATCTGCTCCTTCACTCCTGCTGTACCCCCCACCCTGAATACTGCCTCCTGTTTCCTGGCACCACCTCCGGAAGGGGTCATTTCCCCTAAGCCCACCGGAGACCCTCTATGGAGTGGCAGAAGAAGCCTTAGCCACCAGCACCAGGAGAGCCAAGAGCAAATCCCACCTGGCTTGCATGAGGAGAAGCTCCACCGCCAGTGGCAGTTGCCATCCGGAATTCCTGGAGGGCTGCTCTTTCCCCTGGTCCATCCACGGGCAGCCCCAGTGTGGGGCAGCAGCGGTGGCAGTGAGTGGGGGATCGGCTCTGCTTTCCCCTTCCTCCAGAGCCTCTCCTCGCACTGAAACACGCTGACGGCTTTGGGCTGGATTGCAAAACCTGCATAGCTGAGCCTTCGCCCGCTTCGTGCCCTCCCAGTCTTTTGCCCTTCGACTCTCACCAGCCCTAGCCAGCATGGACACTGGCCGGGAACACTGGGAGTTGCTCTCTAAAATGGCTGGGAGCTGACTCAGCTCGAAAGACACGGTCTGAATCTTCAAACCAGCAACACAAAGAAACGCCTCCCATCCTCCCTCTTAAATATAGATGGCAGAGGCCCCCCAGTCCCGTCCCACCCCGCCCACATGTATCTGCATATCCTACCCTTCTTGCAGCTGGCGGTGTGACGTTCTGCGCAGAAGCAGAGCAGCTCTTGTGCCACTACTCGACTGCCAGAATGACTGGGCTTGCTCATCCGAGGGGGGAACGTCAAGCCAGCATGCAAACACAAAGCACCCAGATCCTTCCAGGGACCAGGGGATCTCTGACAACCAGTCCTGTGGCCCGGCAAGCGGTACGGTTCCCAGATCTTCCGCAGTCCCGCAGCCTAGCGTGGTGTGAGGAACCCGGTTGGAGGATGGGCATCCCTTGGCTTTCCTTGGTGCAGCTCCCCGAGCCCGGCCCTCCCCCTCTCTGTCCTACGCCCACCCCCTGCCGAGCACTCGTGGGGCATCCAGTGGGAGGCAAGCTGGCGAGGCGGGCTGGCGCAGGCGCCGTCACTGCCCACGCGCCCACTGTGCAAGGCCAGCTCTGCTTTTGATGCGCGGCTTGCGGGCCTTGAGCGCTCGGCACACTTTGCACCAAGGCTTGTGTGCGTGCCCTGCTTTGCTGGGAGAAGAGGTCTGCTGGCGCTCACGGATCTGACCTTGGCTCGGCTCCCTTTCTGTCCAGGGCCGGCTGCAGGTCCCATCAGACCTTCGCACCCCCAGCTCCGCCTTAGCTATTCAGCAGGTCTGCAGGGCACAGCCATAGATATGCCCAATTTCTTGGCAGTTGGAGACGGCTGCCGTTCGTGCAGTCTAAATAGCTGCCCGCTTTGGGCACATGGGGCTGGATTTGGGCAGTGCTGTGGTTTGCGCATCCCACAGAGCATATGGCCTGAGGAAGGGAGGCTCCTGGAAAGCCTCTCATTCCCACGGTTTGATCCGAGGTGAACCCGGGTACAGAAGTGGGGAAATGCCAGCCCCGGGACGACGCAGCCCCAAGCACTGCTGGGAGGGAGACGGAGACGGAGAGGGGAGGTGCAGGCCTTGCTCCCTGACGCCGGCTGGCACTCCTCCGGCTGGCGGGACCTCAAACCACAGGTGACCTTCTGCTGGTGACAAGAGACCCTCTTCCCTGTCAAGGGATGGTTTCCGGCCTGTGGGAGAAGGAAGGGGCAACAGAAAGAGCTCGCAAAGCCCCCCGTGGCTGCAGATTGTGCTCTTGAAGGCCAGCCACTGTGGACCACACGCCGGGAGCCCAGCTTGCTCCCTCTCTGCATCTCAGAGGAGAAGATGCCTGTCTGAGCTATCCCTGCAGGAGTGGGAAGCTGGCATTTGCTCCCCGCACTGAGCAGCCTGCCCTGGTAATGAAGATGTAGACACATTTCCAGTGCATGGCCCCAGCTCAGCACAGGCAAATAATCACCCTAATTACTCTAATTACTTAAGAGATAGCTCTGTTCTCCCAAGGAACCTGGCTTGGCAAAGCAAACCTGAGCCTGAATCCAGCCCCCGAGCTGCTGCGTGGCTGGTGGTGGGGTCCCTGAACCCTGGGCAGCGGCACCATGTGCCGCAAGGGATGGACTGCCTCAGCGGCGCAGATGTGGCGGGCAGCTCAGGGGCCCGAGGAGCAGCACGGGCACTGCCAGGACAGCCGGAGAGGACAGTGCGGGCGGGCAGGCAGGGAGCTGTGCCTGGACGAAATTGGGGGGGGGGGGCATTGTCGGAGGAGCAGAGCGCAGCGGGCCCTGCGGCTTCTCCTTGGCGCCACCCGGAGGCTGGTCTTGGGCCTGCAGGACATTTTCAGTGCCCTATTTGCAACCCTCAGAGCCAGTGCAAGCAGGAGAGCATCTTCTCCAAAAACATTTCCATGTTCCTGAATATGGAGCCACAGGTGGAAAACGTGAGTTTCCTTTTCAAAATGGAAGATTTAAAAAGTGACCGTTTTTGAGAAGTAAGTAGGTCCTAGTTTTATTATCTCCTTCATGGATCACTGCCTTGTCGTGGCGAAGGGGCTTGCGTAGCTCAATGAAGCTATGAGCTGAGCCGTGCAGGGCCACCCAAGACGGACAGGTCATAGCAGAGAGCTCTGACAAAACGTGATCCACTGGAGAAGGAAATGGCAACCCACTCCAGTATCTTTGCCATGAAAACCCCGTGGACAGTACCAAAAGGCAAAACGATATGACACCGGAAGATGAGCCCCTCAGGTCGGAAGGTGTCCAATATGCTACTGGGGAAGAGCGGAGGGCTAGTACTAGTAGCGCCAGAAAGAATGAAGCGACTGGGTCAAAGCCGAAAGGACACTCAGTTGCCGATGTATCTGGAGGTGAAAGGAAAGTCCGATGCTGCAAAGATCTTTACTCCATAGGCACCTGGAATGTAAGATCCATGAATCAAGGCAAGCTGGACGTGGTCAAACAAGAGATGACAAGACTGAACATCGACATCTTAGGAATCAGTGAACTAAAATGGACAGGAATGGGTGAATTTAGTTCAGATGACCATCAGGTATACTACTGCGGGCAAGAATCCCTCAGAAGAAATGGAGTAGCCTTCATAGTCAATAAAAGAGCAGGGAAAGCAGTACTGGGATACAATCTCCAAAATGACAGAATGATCTCAGTTCGAATCCAAGGCAAACCATTCAACATCACAATAGTCCAAGTCTATGCCCCAACCACTGGTGCTGAAGAGGCTGAAGTTGACCAGTTCTATGAAGGCCTGCAACACCTGCTAGAATTAACTCCAAAAAATGATGTCCTTATCATCATGGGGGATTGGAATGCTAAAGTAGGAAACCAAAAGATAACCGGAATAACAGGCAAGTTTGGCCTTGGAGTACAAAATGAAGCAGGACACAGGCTGGTAGAATTTTGTCAAGAGAATACGATGGTCATAACAAACACTCTTTTCCAACAACCCAAGAGACGTCTCTACACATGGACATCACCAGACGGTCAACACAGAAATCAGATTGACTATGTGCTCTGCAGCCAAAGATGGAGAAGTTCTATACAGTCAGTAAAAACTAGACCAGGAGCTGACTGTGGCTCCGATCATGAGCTTCTGGTGGCAAAATTTAGGCTTAAGTTGAAGAAAGTAGGGAAAAGCACTAGGCCACTCAGGTATGACCTAAATCATATCCCTGATGAATATACAGTAGAGGTGACAAATAGATTTAAGGAATTAGATCTGATGGAAAGAGTGCCTGAAGAACTATGGACGGAGGTTCGCAACATTGTACAAGAGGCAGCAACTAAAACCATCCCAAAGAAAAAGAAATGCAAGAAAGCAAAATGGCTGTCTGAGGAAGCTTTACAAATAGCTGAGGAAAGAAGGGAAGCGAAAGGCAAGGGAGAAAGAGAAAGATACAAACAATTGAATGCAGAATTCCAGAGAACAGCTAGAAGAGATAAGAATGCCTTCCTAAATGAACAATGCAAAGAAATAGAAGAAAACAATAGAATAGGGAGGACCAGAGATCTCTTCAAGAAAATTAGAGATATGAAGGGAAAATTTCATGCAAAGATGGGCATGATAAAGGACCAAAATGGCAGGGACCTAACAGAGGCAGAAGAGATTAAGAAGAGGTGGCAAGATTACACAGAAGAACTATACAAGAAAGAGCTTAACATCCCTGATAACCACGATGGGGTGGTCACTGACCTCGAGCCAGACATCCTGGAATGTGAAGTGAAATGGGCCTTAGGAAGTCTGAGCAACAACAAAGCTAGTGGAGGTGACAGCATTCCAGCTGAGCTATTCAAAATCCTGAAAGACGATGCAGTTAAAGTGCTACACTCAATATGCCAGCAAATTTGGAAAACTCAACAGTGGCCACAGGATTGGAAAAGGTCAGTTTACATTCCGATCCCCAAGAAGGGCAATGCCAAAGAATGTTCAAACTACCGCACCATTGCACTCATTTCACATGCTAGCAAAGTGATGCTCAAAATCCTACAAGCTAGGCTCCAGCAGTATGTGGACCGAGAACTACCAGAAGTACAGGCAGGATTTCGAAGAGGGAGAGGAACTAGAGATCAAATTGCCAACATACGCTGGATCCTGGAGAAAGCCAGGGAGTTCCAGAAAAAGATCTACTTCTGCTTCATTGACTACGCTAAAGCCTTTGATTGTGTGGATCACAACAAATTGTGGCAAGTTCTTAAAGAGATGGGAGTACCAGACCATCTTATTTGTCTCTTGAGAAACCTATATGCAGGTCAAGAAGCAACAGTGAGAACTGGACACGGAACCACTGATTGGTTCAAAATTGAGAAAGGAGTTCGGCAAGGCTGTATACTGTCGCCCTGCCTATTTAACTTATATGCAGAGCACATCATGAGAAAGGCAGGGCTAGATGAATCACCAGTTGGAATCAAGATTGCTGGGAGAAATATCAACAACCTCAGATATGCAGATGATACCACTCTCATGGCAGAAAGTGAAGAGGAACTAAAGAGCCTCTTGATGCGGGTAAAGGGGGAGAGCGCAAAAGTTGGCTTGAAACTCAACATTAAGAAAACTAAGATCATGGCATCCGGTCCTCTCACTTCCTGGCAAATAGATGGGGAAGAAATGGAGGTAGTGACAGATTTTATTTTCCTGGGCTCCAAGATCACCCCAGACGGGGACTGCAGCCCAGAAATTAAAAGACGCTTGCTCCTGGGGAGGAAAGCTATGGCAAATCTAGACAGCATACTAAAAAGCAGAGACATCACCCTGCCAACAAAAGTGCGTATAGTCAAGGCTATGGTTTTCCCAGTTGCAATGTATGGCTGTGAAAGCTGGACAATAAGGAAGGCTGAACGCAAAAGGATTGAGGCCTTTGAGTTGTGGTGCTGGAGAAGACTCCTGCGAGTCCCTTGGACCGCAAGGCGATCAAACCGGTCAGTCCTAGAGGAGATCAACCCTGACTGCTCTTTAGAAGGCCAAATAGTGAAGATGAAACTCAAATACTTTGGCCACCTAATGAGAAGGAAGGACTCCCTGGAGAAGAGCCTAATGCTGGGAACAATAGATGGCAAAAGAAGAAGGGGACGGCAGAGGATGAGGTGGCTGGATGGAGTCACTGAGGTGGTCGGTGTGAGCTTGAGTGGACTCCGGGGGATGGTGGAGGACAGGAGGGCCTGGAGGAATGTTGTCCATGGGGTCGTGATGGGTCGGACTCGACTTCGCGACTAACAACAACAACAACAGTTTTATTATGCAGGAGGAAAGGGGGCCTTTGGGTACATTAAAAAAATCATGTGTTCTCCATTTGAAATATGAAGTGAAACGCTTGTTTGATCAGCCATGGGGCGCACAGTCGCTTTTGAGAGCACTGTGACTGGAGGATGCAGCAGCTGGCCATGGCGGATCGCCCCACCCTGAACACTGCCCAAAATGCGGCCGTCTCCATGGGGCAGGTGGCTGCGGGACCTCAGGAAACTGAAGGGCCGAGGCACCTCCACCGGGGTCCCCAGCTACACGTTCTCCCACCACCACAGGGCTCCGACTCCACCAGGGGAGCTGTTGGCACCAAATGACCAGCCACTGCACGTGTGTGGCGGAGTCCGTCACGCTGCGCCACAGGATCAAACCAACCTCAGGCCCACCTTACAGGAAGCTGCCACTCATCACCTCCCGGGCAGCCAAGGAGACCGTGTGGGCTCAGTTCCCCGGCGGGGCCATGGCAGTGCCTTCTCCAAAGGCAATTACCTGTCTGCTGCCAGATGCAAGCTGCTGGAGTTGGTGGACCTTGGCCTTACCAAGGAAGTTCTGCAGGTTTCGTGCAAAAGAGAACAGCTGACATTCCTTTCCGTTCAGCTAATGCAGGAGTGAGCTACAGGCATTCGAACTGAATTTCAGTACCGAAAGGTATCAAATGCTCAAAACAGAAAGAAGAAATCAATGCCTCAGTGCAGTATCAAGGTTAATTGGCTAGACTCTAAGCCTCCCCAGATAAAGATGAGTCACTGTGTGCATATGAGTCAGCGATATCACACTGTGGCAAAAAAGGAAGGGAAAAAATAGAGCACATGTAACGCTCATAATGCAATTTGCGAACGAGTCACATCCAAGAAGGTGCTTTTGAAGAAAGCAAATGCAGACTGCAGCCAAGAGTCGGAAGACTGGAATTTGGAAGGGCAGCCGTGAGGGAGCTGGAAAGGCTCATGAAGTGTAAGGGTGTTTGTTCCACTGAAGGCCCAGGCAGGCTCATCCATGCTATCGCATTCCCATTCACATGAAGGCTGGAGAGCAAAGAAAGCAGACAGGGAGGAAATGCATGTATTTGCAACCCGGCGCTGGAGGAGAGCTTTGCAAATACCCTCGACTGACAGAGAGATGAACAAGTGAGTCTAAGGTCAAATCAAAGCAGAACTTTCCTCGGAAGCAAAAATGACGCAACTGGAGCTGTTATACTTTGGACACATCACAAGAAGGTAAGACTCCCTGGAAAAGATAATCGCACTAGGGAAAGTTGAAGGCAGAGGAAGAGGAAGGCTAATGGGAGATGCACCCCCTCCAGAAGGGGAGCCCCAGCCTGAGTCTGCGAGAGCTGAGCAGGGCTGCCAAGCGCAGGACAGTTTGGAGGGCTTCCATACTAGCTACCAAACCATAAGAGGACTTCCCTCTTTTCCCAAGACTACTGGCTTTGGTGAGGGAATTCATGAGAAGTTTTTGCATGTCCAACCAAACGGTGGCAGCACTGTTGAGAGTACAGGGCTGCATCGGAGCATTGGACTGTTAGACCCAGACGCTCGTTGCCCCTGGGTCATGAAGTGCACCGGGTGACGTGGGCCAATCAGTGACTTTCATCCTGACCTACCTCACAGGGTTATTGTGTAAGAAATGGAGAAGAGAAGAATCATGTTGGGCCCTTTGAATGAATGAATGAATGAATGAATGGTGAACAAAAGGTGGGGTATAAATCTAATAAATAAAACAGTGTCTGCAGTGCCCATATGCTTAGGGACACCCTGCAAGAACTCAAGAATGTCAGCGTGATGAGATGGAGCTTTGCAGAAGCCATGCTGATCCTTCTTCAGTAAAATTTGCCCCGTGTGCTTGATAATTTTACCTTTGGCAATGCTTTGCACCAGCTCACTCAGAGCAGACTTTAAGGTCAGTGGTTTACGATTTCCTGGATCAGTTTAAAAAAATGAAATGTCATTGGCTACTTTCCAGAGAATGATCTTAGGGATACCATAATTACTACTACTAAGTAGTATTACATCCCATTTATATGGTGCCTTTTTTCTCTTGTGAAGAACCAAGGGGGGCTTACATAGCACAAAGCAGGTGTAGATATAGATGTAGATATGATCAACAAATTCACATTTGAGTTCCTTAAGGACTTTCCAATAGATACAATCTGATTAGCAATTCTGCTTGTTTATTTGCTTGTTTCAGCATGGTAGCTCACATTAAATATTAAAATGGGTGTGATGGCCACAACTGAGGAGCAGGTACTCCAGATCCAGAAGGATCTGGACAGGCTATGGAAGTGGGCAGGAGACAACAGCATGGCTTTCAATGCAGACAAGTGCAAGGTCTTGCACTTGGGGCATTGGAATGGGTGTCATAAGTGCAGGTTAGGTGACAAGTGGCTGGAGAGCAGCACTTGTGAAAGGGACCTCGGGGTGCTGGTTGACTGCAGGCAAAACATGAGTCAGCCATGTGATGCGGTGGTCAAGAGGACGAACGCCACCCTTGGTTGCATAGCCAGAAGCGTGGCTTCTAGATCGAGAGAGGTATTACTACCACTCTACACGACTCTGGTGCGCCCGCAACTGGAGTATTGTGCTCAGTTTTGGGCCCCTCATTACAGAAAGGATATAGCCAGGTTAGTCAGTGCAGTGTAGGGCCACAAGGATGGTGGCTGGTTTGCAGGGGAGACTGAGGGAACTGCAGGGGTTGGTGCCGTATGAGGCGAGACTGAGGGAACTGGGTCTTTTCAGCCTGGAGAAGAGGAAACTCCAAGGGGATCTGTTGGCAACATATAGGTACATGAGGGAGTGTCACACGGAGACCTGTTTTCCCCTACGGTGGAGGACAGGATGTGTTCCAGTGGAGCCAAGCTCAGGGAGCCAAGGTTCCATTTGGATGCCAGGAAGCACTTCCTGACAGTTAGGCCCCCTAGGACATGGAATGGGCTTCCCCAGGAGGTGGGTGAGGCCCCATCGATGCGGGTGCTCAAGGATAGGCTGGACATGCACATGGTGGGCATGTGAGCGGAGCCGGCTGGAGCCAGGGGTCAGACTAGATGGCCCAGGAGTCCTGACTCCCTGTTTCTATGTTTCTATGTCAGTGCTGCCAGGCATTCTCCTCGCCCGCCTGCGCTTGCTGCCCTGCTCAGAGCCATGTTTCATGGCACTTTGGAGCCTGCACAGAGTGGCAGGAAGCCCTCAGAAGGTCCTTGGTGGAATCCTCAAACAGCGTCCAGGAACCTTTCTCCACTGGAGACCAGAATGGCAGCAATGCTGTCTTAGGGCTGTTTCGGTGGTTCTTTTTCAGTGAAGACAGGTGCAAATTGTTCACACCGCTTCTCTGCATGCTTGTCCTCCCATAATTCCCTCCCAGTCCAGAGGTGCAAGCCAGTTCCTCCCCCTGGGTCACTTAACTGTGTGTGCACATCTTCCTGTGTGTGCACTTGCCATAGTTTTCCTCATTTGGGCAAGACTTCCATTTTCTGGAAAGAGCCTCATGTGCTCCAGTAGCTTCCCTGCCCTTGCTCCACATTCAAGCTGCATTTCTCTTGTTCTGATCTGGAGTCGCCCTTTCCCTTGGAACTCCCTTTTTAGCATTTCCCTCATTTCGGGAACTTTCTTCTTTTGAAAGCAAATGTGATTGTGTCCGACTTCCCTGGCAACTCCCTTACATGCACGTTGAATGTGGCAATGCTGCCTCACTGTTTCCCGTGCGATCACTGGCAGAAAGGGGTGGCTCCTGAGGGAGGATTCCAGGATGACGTCTCCGCCCCACCATCACAATTGCGCTTTTTCTGGAGGCAGCTGGGGAGATGCTCTTCCTCCGAATGGCTGCTGCAAAACAAACCCTTCCACTTCCAGCTGCATAGTCCCTGTGCATGTGAAGAGCACCTCCTGCCTGGGTGGCCTGGCAGCACTGCTGCTCCCAAAAAAATGATCGACAGGGCTGTGTGCGGAGCAGCACCGCCTCCCCGCCCTCTGGAAGCGTTCAGAATTACCTTTGGAAGAAGCTCCTCTGTTCGCTGGGAAGGCTTGTGCTGCCCATCCCCTTTCTGCCTCCTCTCCTGTGTTGCAGGGATGCTCAGAGTTTCCCGGCATGGCTCAGATGTGCTCCGATTAGGGACAACTTGAAAGGACTGCTGCTTCCTTGGCGCAGTCTTGGATCGTGTCAGAACACTGCCTTCCCCTTCTGCCAGGCTGATGCGCTGCTGGAGATGTTTGCCTGCTCAGGTGATTGCCTGGGCTCCTAAGTGGCTGGGGTCTGTCATGTGACTATCCAGGAGGCCTTGTCCTCATTCTGCACTTTGCTCGTCCGCAGAGGTCGTCTGGCTGCGCAGGCCTCTCCTCTGCAGCTCCCCAGAGCGTCCACCTGCTGGCTGGTGCCTGCCGGGAGGATCCTCAGGGAGACCCGGAGGTGAGGCAGGGAACAGTGATGCGGCAGCTGGGCACGCAATGCGCCATGGCCAGGAAGGGACTGGAGCCCAGTTCTCCCCAGCACCCCCGCACACCGCACAGACATCTTTACGTCATGACATGTTCCATAACTGGATGGGAACCCAAGCAACTGATGCAGGGAAAAGAAGCAGGGGGAGGAAAGGGAGGGTGTGAAACGAGTGGCAGCCAAGCCACAGGGAATCTCTGCCATGACGCAAGGCTACGGAAAGCAAACGCTTTGGCCACCAACAACCATAATGGTGAGCCGATGGAGCGCATGGCCATTAAAAGATGGGCACAGTAGTGCAAGGAACCGAGCACGGATGCCCACTGCTTGAGGAGCATTGAGTGCATGGTGACCCTGGGTAATCGGAAAGTGCTCTCCGTGATGCATCATCTGTGACAGCTCATTCACACATGCAAGCCATGCATCAAGCAGTGCTTTCATCTGAGTGAATGCTCACGTGGGGCATCGGAGGCAGGCACATTTGTAGCTGTGGGTGCTGCACATCCCGACCTGTGCTGCCCAGGGAAATCTTCCAAGAAATCCACAACTCTCCTTCTTTCTGTTGATCAGATGAAAACGTACCTTTATCAGATAGACAGATGGGGAGGGGGATGGTTTTCATCTTGACTTCTGAAAAGTTCAAGGCAGCTACAAGGAGTGAGTGAGTGGGTGGGTGAGCGAGTGTGTGTGTGTGTGTAATAAAAATACAATCAAGATTCAATAAAACACTACATCATTGCTTTTAAGAATATACACAATAGCAGGAGCAGTGGAAGGGAAAGAACATTAAAAACAATACACCAAAGCTTGCCAACAAACAGTCTTCCTGAAAAGGAAGGTCTTTACATTGGTTCAGAAGCCCATCAGAGATCAGACAAGAAACGTGTCCAGGCAGGGAAGCCCAAGTGCCCAGGTGAGCACAATTCTGGAGCACAGAGGAGAGGTCCTGTGGGTGTCCTTAATAGTTACGTACACAGACTCAGAATGGAGAAGAGCCAAACTTTCCAGGATCCTAGTACTGGACATCAAATCGGTCCCACAAACCATTTGCCAACCCACACAGCTCTTTCAGCAGCGGTGTTACATCTCCCCAACCCCCTTTCGGGGGGGGGGGGTCCCTGCCAAAATCCCTATTCTTAACTAGAATGGTCTTCTGATCAGGAACCCTATTATCTTGCCAAGATTATCTTGCTAGCCTCGATCCAGGTCATCACCAGCTCCAGTCACAGGTTTGGCTGCACTGGGCATCAGCCACATGCTGAGAGTTCTACACTTCAACTCTTCCGCAAGCAATATCTCCCAGCTGCTCCTAAATGTGGAAAAGAATGAGGATTAGAACAGAAGCCTGTAGGAAGCTGTGTTTCCAAAAAGAGACCAACAGATCTCCCAAGGCAACCACCCCTCAAAAAGATCTCAGAACACGGTGCCCAGATGCTCCAGCAGGAGATCGTGGTCCATGGCATCCCAGACTGCTGACCAGTCCAGGAGCAGCAGGGGCACATGCCTGTGGCCAGTACTCAGGGGAGATGCACAGGCTGACCAAGGCCAGGGCCACTCCGTCTTTTAGTCTACCTTCTGTGAAGAGGATCCCTGCGATCTGCCTCATCCAAAACCCTTCCCTCCCCGCTCACAGTTCTGCCGTTAATTGGGTCCTTTCTGCTGCCACATTCCGGTTGACTCATTTTATGCGGCATTTTTAATCTTCGGATTGTTTTCTTTGTTTCTTTGTTTTTTGCTTTGGTGTATGTTTATGTGAGCTGCATTGAGTATTGATATTATTATTATTATTGGAAGCAAGTTGACCAATAATTCCATATTACAGTGATATCACGCAATAGTCCCTGTAATAAGGAGGTTTCCAGGAGAGTCAACTCACACACTGAAGCACCCGTCATCAAGCTGAACGATCGAGCCTCACAGGTTGTGCCCCATGGCTGCGATGTCATCAAGGCACTCAAAGCAACAGCGGGAATCCGTGCTTGGTGATGAATGAACAAACTAGTGAATGAATTTGCAAAGACCAGAATGAGTTAACCTTCCAAGTTGCCACAATCCATTACTAACATTTCTGCTTCCATTGGTTTAGACAAATTAGGGGAAATGCCCAGATAGAGGCACACATTCCAGTGAGGGTCTGGTTTGGGGGCATTTCTGCAATGGAGCACCGCTACCTCTTCCTTACACAACAATTCAGGCTACGGCATTTTTTCCACATGGCAGAATTATTTATGAGAATTCTGAAAATGTAGATGTAATGTTTCCAGCTAATAGAACTCAAATCACTTGCGCTGCACCATTAGAGAGCAAACCTTCCCAAGTAAATTATACACAGGCTATAAATGGAAGGACTTGTAGTGTTTTTATGACCCTATAAAACTTTGGAAGTTTAATGCTATTGAACAAATAGAAGATCCAATCCCTGAAACTCAACACAGTGGAAACTGATGGCTTCCAAAGTATTCTGGTGACGTCCAGACTATTTAGCGTGATGGCTGTGATCAGTATTTTTAAGCAGCTGGGTCAGTCAAGGGCCCTTTCTGGAAGATCAAATCTGGGTGAGGGACGGGCGGGATCCTCCCATGCAAAGGTTTTGTCAAAAGCGAGGCTGCTTCCCTCCAGGTTCCTCAGGCGTTTCTCTTTGCATGGTGTTGGGGGACTCCATGGGAGGCGCTCGTGGTGGGATGCAGGAGCTGACCAGAGAGAGGAGCAGCTGTCAGCAGCACCACTGAACCCCCACCTGCTGCAGCTGTCCAGAAGGTGTGCAGCAACCAACCACTGGTGGGCAGCTACTGGTGCAGAAGGTGCTTCTGCAGCTGCCAACCAGACACAGATCTGGTGGCACAGAGAGCAGAGAAAAGCCCTGGATGGCCTTGTGAAGCCCCTGACTCTGGCTTGGTCTCCTTTCTGGCCAATGCATTGCTCAAACACAGGCTGAGCTCTCCGTGAAATATCCATCTAGAGACCAGGGTGAGAGTGTCACATCCATCCTGCTTTGGCTTTCTTCCGAGGAACACGAGGCAGCTTACATAGTCCTCTTTGTGTCCATTTAACCTGAAAAGAACCCTGGGAGGCCAGGCGGGATGAGAGTCCGTGGCCGGCCCAGAGTCAAACTCACCCAGCTGGGATTAGCCCTTGGGCCTCGCTGTGCTTTGGCAAGTCCTGCACATGAAAGCCCAGCCCAGCATTCCTACCCCGGAAACTCGCCCGCCTTCCTGAGCATTCCATTTAGAGATGCCTGGAAAACTCGGGCTTTTGTGGGCTTTGATAAGGGCTTGGGGCTCTGTGTAGGGAAGGGCCTGCTTCTCCCAAAACAAAGCATCCCAAGCTGGAAGACTAAGCATCTGAAGGTGAGCTAGAAGAGGAGGAGCAGTTGGGATGTATTACTCAGACGCCAGGGTGGCAGCAAGATTCGCCCAGCAGCTGCTAAGAACCAGAGCACCTGGAGAGAGCAAGGAGGGTCAGCGGAGGAGGAGGGAAGCGCCTTCATTAAGCCAGTGGTTGGCCATCACATTCATCTTAATCAGAGCAATTAAGTGGAACCATAGAACAGTAGAGTTGGAAGGCCATCAGGTCCAATCCCCTGCTGTTCACACCATCCCATTCAGATGACAGTCCAGTTTCGCCTTGAAGGTTTCCAAAGTGGGAGAGCCCACCACCTCCCTAGGCAGCTGGTTCCACTGTCCTATTGCTCTGACACCAAGTGAGGAAGACTTTCCTGATATCTAGCCTGAATCTGGGTTGTCACAACTTGAATGGATTATTCTGTGTCCTCCACTCTGGCATCAGCAAGAAGAGATCTTGACCTTCCTCTTTGTGACAGCCTTTGGGGTACTCATAGAGGGATCTCATGTCCCCCCTCAGTCTTCTCTTCTCAAGGCTGAACATGCCCAGTTCTCTCAGTCTCTCCTCATAGGGCAGTACTTCCAAACCCTGGATCATTTTCATTGCCCTCCTCTGGATTCTTTTAAAATTTTCTGCATCTTTTTTAAATCTTGGTGCCCAGAACTGGACACAGTATTCCAGGTGAGGTCTGACTAGTGAGGAGTATAGGGGAACTATTACTTCTTGCAATTTGGAAGCAATACTTCTGTTAATGCATCCCAAAATAGCATTTGCCCTTTTTGCAGCTGCATCACATTGCCGGTTTGCCTGTTGTCCACAGTTACTCCGAGGTCTTTTTCTTTTTCAGTTCTGTTGAGCCACGTATTCCCTCCTCATCATGTATTGATGCATATGGTTTCTTTTTTGTAGGTGGAGGACTTGGCATTTGTCCCTGTTGAATCTCATTCTGTTGCTTTCAGCTCAGCATTCAAGTTTATCAAGATTGCCCTGGATTCTCATTCTGTCTTCCAGGGTGTTTGCTATTCCCCCTAGCTTTGCATATCTTTCCTTGTACTTCCTCATCTAAATCATTAATAAAGGTGTTGGACCGAGTCCTGTAGCACCCCTCTGTTTACCTCCCTCCAGTTTTGAGAAGGTGCCATTCTCTTTGTGTATGATTTAGCAGCCACTTCTGGATCCACCTAATAGTTTTTCTATATAGTCCACTTTTTGTTAATTTGCTAATCAGGATGTTGTGGAGCACTATGTCGAAAGCTTTGCTAAAGTTAAGGTAGATTATGTCCACAATGTTAAATTAGTCTGGCAGGATTTATTTGGGATAAATCCATGTTGGCTTTATTAATCACTGCATTTATTCAAGGTGCATGCAGCCTGATTTTTCAATAATTTTCTCCAGAATTTTTCCAAGATTGATGTCCAACTAACTGGTCTGTAGTTCCCAGGTTCATCTTTTCCCCCCTTTCTGAAGATGAAGACAGCGTTAGAGTTATGTCCTACATTCCTGCCGTCTGGTCCAGAAGCAGAGTGACCCTCCCTGAGGGTGGAGCCACTCCCTTTTGGAGGAGAAGGGAGGAGAGTGATTCGGTTTGGAAACAGCTCCTGGCCTGGGCAAGTGCTACCAGCACTCATCAGAGATCTCTGCCTCGATAGATGTGACTTGTCAGCAACTTTAATATTACTCACCCATATTGCCAAGCCAGTCTAACTCCGTAAAGGTCTATAGTTTAGACTACATTTCACCTGGATCTGCTGGGAAGGGAAAGGGAATGGGGCAAGCAGCACTGTGCAAACACTCACCTAGAGGAAGAAGTGAGCATTAGGGCTGTGTAAGAATTTCAGCCTGGTTTACAACTTCAAACACAAAGATGAGCAGAAGCCCATATTCTTGGCATTATATTCTCAGTTTTCTGAATGTTCACTTATGTTCTGAAAAGGTGCATTTCTTAAAAATGCAAAATTTGAAGTATTTTTTTTTAAAAGAGCATTTTGTAAAATTGTCCACTTTTAAAATTGCATTCTTTTAAATATTCATTTTAATGCTTTCTTGGGAGGAAGGTATTCAATGCACCCTTAAAACTGCATTTTTAAAACTATACAAACCTATAAAAAGCAATGGAGCAAAGGGCACAGTTTTGAAAAAATTGCACTTTCTCTGTTTGATTTTTTTTAAGGTTGCAAATGAGAATGGGAGTGAACTTATCTGCTCTTTGAAGTAAAGTTCGGAGAATTTCACTGAGCTGGAACATCTGTGATTCTCCCCTCCATGGCAAACATTAAGCACCCCTGACTCCACAGAGCTGACGGGAGCCCATCACAGCGAAGGCAAGCACTCAGCCCTTGGGCGGTGGGCAAGTCGTGGCTCTTCAGATGCTCCAGCCTGTGACCCTGAAAGCCACCAAGCTGGTATTGCCAATGCTGAGAGATCTTAGCCAAACCTTGCCAGCCAAAAACACCTGGAGAGCCATGAGGTGCTCATCTCTGCTCTTGAGTGTGGAAAAGTTAGTCACCATGCCACACACTGGGAATATGGGAAGAGCTGACACCACATGTCCTGCCCTCCGCCCTGGGCTGGTGAACACGGAGAGTATCCGGCTCCCCGCAGACCTCAGCTCAAGGGAGAGGAGCTCTTCAGAGGAGGCCGGGACTCCGCAGCAGCCCCCACTCCTGCAAGCAGCTCGAGGAGTTGCAGCGCGAGGATCGCCTTCGACCCCGTCCTCAGCCCACCGGGTCTGCCAAAGGCCCTGCACAGGAATGTTGGGCGGGAGCTCAGTGCCAAGCCACGCTGCCCGCATAGCAGCACGTCTGCTCTCTGTGAGCCTTCCTGGTGAGGAGGAGGATTGGGGCCCTCCTGATATTTTTTCATTTTTTTCCATTGCAGTTGCATGGTAAGCTGCCTAGGAAGGCCTCGGCAATTATAGGCGGCCTATAAATGTATGTAAATGAATCCATATTCAAGCTGAAGCCGAGCCAAGGCCCCGCTGGAGCAGCCCCTTCCCCACGAGGCTCTGCCGGGCAGCTCCTGCCCCAGCCTGGCCCTCCTGGCCTGCAGAGTTGACTGCAGAGCTGGAGCTGGCCTCCACAGGGCAGACGCCAGGAGTGGGGCTGTGGGAGGGACGCAGCAGGGGGCAGAGAGGGAGCGAGGGAGAGATGGGCCTGCAGTGCCTGTGCGTCTGGCAGTCTGTCTTGTGCGCACACACACACGAGTGCACAGAGGGTCGGTGGGTGTAGTGCGCAGGCCATGCTGGCACGCATCGCAGGCTTTCAGCCAGAATCGCCATCATCGGTTTCGCAAGGGGAGGAGGTGGGCCATGGGGGGCCGTCAAAGCTCCTTGCACTGTGCCTAGCGAGCTTCTCAGGCTGAGCGGGAGGGCCGGGCTGCTTGGGGGGGGGGGGGTCCAGAGGGGAGGGGGAGCAGGCATGAGGCTGCTTGACTGGTGTTGGGGAAATCCAAATAAATCTTCATAGAGAGAGGTTGCTTATAGGGGCCTTTGCAATATAAAACAAACCTGCAGTGTCTATGCTGCTCTTTTCCCCTGAAAATGTTATTCGTCATCTTGAAGACTGAGGCTCTCCATTTGCCTGAGGAGGCTGCGACATTTCGTTGCAAATGGGAATCCTCCACAGAATGTGGCTCCCCGGGAAAGTTAATTGTGCACATTATTCTGCTAGCAGTGGCAAAGCTGGCAATTCTGCCAGACTGGTTTATCGCCATCCCTCTTTTTTCCATGCTCAAACTCACACTCAAGACCTGCAATGATTGATGTACCTCACTGATTGTCATATCAATATTCTCTAATCACTGATATTTGCTGTATGATTGTCTCACGCCCCCTCTGCAGATCTTTCACATTGTTTTATCTATGAATATATTATGTACTCATTATTTCTCACCATCTGCCCTGTTCCTATATACGTGACTTCTTGTTGTTATTAGTCGCGAAGTCATGTCCGACCCATCGTGACCTCATGGACAACACCCCTCCAGGCTCTCCTGTCCTCCACCATCCCCAGGAGTCCACTCAAGCTCACACCAACCGCCTCAGTGACTCCATCCAGCCACCTCATCCTCTGCCGTCCCCTTTTTCTTTTGCCATCCATTGTTCCCAGCATTAGGCTCTTCTCCAGGGAGTCCTTCCTTCTCATTAGGTGGCCAAAGTATTTGAGTTTCATCTTAACTATCTGGCCTTCTAAAGAGCAGTCGGGGTTGATCTCCTCTAGGACTGACCGGTTTGATCGCCTTGCGGTCCAAGGGACTCACAGGAGTCTCCTCCAGCACCACAATTCAAAGGCCTCAATCCTTTTGCGCTCAGCCTTCCTTATTAACGACATGGAAGAAGGGGTGAACAGTCTGCTGATCAAATTTGCAGAAGACAAACTGCAACTGGAGCAGTGGCCACAACTGAGGAGCAGGTACTCCAGATCCAAAAGGATCTGGACAGACTATGGAAGTGGGCAGGAGACAACAGGATGGCGTTCAATGTGGATAAGTGCAAGGTCTTGCACTTGGGGCATAAGAATAGCTGTCATAAGTACAGGTTAGGGGACAAGTGGCTGGACCTCGGGGTGCTGGTTGACTGCAGGCTAAACAAGAGTCAGCCGTGTGATGCGATGGTCAAGAGGGCACATGCCACCCTTGGTTGCATAGCCAGAAGTGCGGCTTCTAGATCAAGAGAGGTATTACTACCACTCTACACGACTCTGGTGCGCCCACAACTGGAGTATTGTGTTCAGTTTTGGGCCCCTCATTACAGAAAGGATATAGCCAGGTTGGAGTCAGTGCAGCGTAGGGCCACAAGGATGGTGGCCAGTTTGCAGGGGATGCTGTATGAGGCGAGACTGAGGGAACAGGGTCTCTTCAGCTTGGAGAAGAGGAGACTCAGAGGGGATATGTTGGCAACATGCAGGTATGTGAGGGGGTGTCACATGGAGATGGGGAGAGGCCTGTTCTCCCCTGCAGAGGAAGGCAGGACGCACTCCAATGGAGCAAAGCTCAGGGAGCCAAGGTCCAATTTGGATGCCAGGAAGCACTTCCTGACAGTTAGGACCCCGAGGGCGTGGAATGGGCTTCCACGGGAGGTCGTTGAGGCCCCATCGGTGAGGGTGTTCAAAGACAGGCTGGACATGCACATGGTGGGCATGTCATGAGCGGAGCCGGCTGGTGCCAGAGGTCAGACTAGATGGCCCGGGAGGCCCCTTCTGACGTGCTCTGTTTCTATGTTTCTATGTTTATGGTCCAGCTTTGACAGCCATGCATTGCAACTGGGAAAACCATAGCCTTTATACGCACTTTTGTTGGCAGGGTGATGTCTCTGCTTTTTAGTATGCTGTCTAGATTTGCCATAGCTTTCCTCCCCAGGAGCAAGCGTCTTTTAATTTCTTGGCTGCAGTCCCCGTCTGCAGTGATCTTGGAGCCCAGGAAAATAAAATCTGTCACTACCTCCATTTCTTCCCCATCTATTTGCCAGGAAGTGAGAGGACCGGATGCCATGATCTTAGTTTTCTTAATGTTGAGTTTCAAGCCAACTTTTGCGCTCTCCTCCTTCACCCACATCAAGAGGCTCTTTAGATCCTCTTCACTTTCTGCCATGAGAGTGGTATCAGCTGCATATCTGAGGTTGTTGATATTTCTCCCAGCAATCTTGATTCCAACTGGCGATTCATCTAGCCCTGCCTTTCTTATGATGTGCTCTGCATATAAGTTAAATAGGCAGGGCGACAGTATACAGCCTTGCCGAACTCCTTTCTCAATTTTGAACCAATCAGTGGTTCCATGTCCAGTTCTCACTGTTGCTTCTTGACCTGCATATAGGTTTCTCAAGAGACAAATAAGATACTCCCATCTCTTTAAGAACTTGCCACAATTTGTTGTGATCCACACAATCAAAGGCTTTAGCATAGTCAATGAAGCAGAAGTAGATCTTTTTCTGGAACTCCCTGGCTTTCTCCATGATCCAGCGTATGTTGGCAATTTGATCTCTAGTTCCTCTCCCTCTTCGAAATCCTGCCTGTACTTCTGGTAGTTCTCGGTCCACATACTGCTGGAGCCTAGCTTGTAGGATTTTGAGCATCACTTTGCTAGCATGTGAAATGAGTGCAATGGTGCGGTAGTTTGAACATTCTTTGGCATTGCCCTTCTTGGGGATCAAAATGTAAACTGACCTTTTCCAATCCTGTGGCCACTGTGGAGTTTTCCAAATTTGCTGGCATATTGAGTGTAGCACTTTTACAGCATCGTCTTTCAGGATTTTGAATAGCTCAGCTGGAATACTGTCACCTCCACTAGCTTTGTTGTTGCTAAGACCTCCTAAGGCCCTTTTGACTTCACATTCCAGGATGTCTGGCTCGAGGTCAGTGACCACCCCATCGTGGTTATCAGGGACATTAAGCTCTTTCTTGTATAGTTCTTCTGTGTAATCTTGGCACCTCTTCTTAATCTCTTCTGCCTCTGTTAGGTCCCTGCCATTTTGGTCCTTTATAATGCCCATCTTTGCATGAAATGTTCCCTTCATATCTCCAATTTTCTTAAAGAGATCTCTGGTCCTCCCTATTCTATTGTTTTCTTCTATTTCTTTGCACTGTTCATTTAAGAATGCATTCTTATCTCTTCTAGCTATTGTTTGGAATTCTGCATTCAATTGGGTCTATCTTTCTCTTTCTCCCTTGCCTTTCGCTTCCCTTCTTTCCTCAGCTATTTGTAAAGCTTCCTCAGACAGCCATTTTGCTTTCTTGCATTTCTTTTTCTTTGGGATGGTTTTAGTTGCTGCCTCTTGTACAATGTTGCGAACCTCCGTCCATACTTCTTCAGGCACTGTCTATCAGATCTAACTCCTTAAATCTATTTGTCGCCTCCACTGTATATTCATAAGGGATATGATTTAGGTCATACCTGAGTGGCCTAGTGCTTTTCCCTACTTTCTTCAACTTAAGCCTAAATTTTGCTACCAGAAGCTCATGATCTGAGCCACAGTCAGCTCCTGGTCTAGTTTTTACTGACTGTATAGAACTTCTCCATCTTTGGCTGCAGAGCACGTAGTCAATCTGATTTCTGTGTTGACCATCTGGTGATGTCCATGTGTAGAGTCGTCTCTTGGGTTGTTGGAAAAGAGTGTTTGCTATGACCATCGTATTCTCTTGACAAAATTCTACCAGCCTTTGCCCTGCTTCATTTTGTACTCCAAGGCCAAACTTGCCTGTTATTCCGGTTATCTTTTGGCTTCCTACTTTAGCATTCCAATCCCCTATGATGATAAGGACATCATTTTTTGGAGTTAATTCTAGAAGGTGTTGCAGGCCTTCATAGAACTGGCCAACTTCAGCCTCTTCAGCACCAGTGGTTGGGGCATAGACTTGGACTATTGTGATGTTGAATGGTTTGCCTTGGATTTGAACTGGGATCATTCTGTCATTTTGGAGATGGTATCCCAGTACTGCTTTCCCTACTCTTTTATTGACTATGAAGGCTACTCCATTTCTTCTGAAGGATTCTTGCCCGCAGTGGTATACCTGATGGTCATCTGAACTAAATTCACCCATGCCTGTCCATTTTATTTCACCGATTCCTAAGATGTTCAGTCTTGTCATCTCTTGTTTAACCACATCTAGCTTGCCTTGATTCATGGATCTCACATTCCAGGTCCCTGTGAAGTATAGATCTTTGCCGCATCGGACTCTCCTTTCACCACCAGATCCATCAGCAACTGAGTGTCCTTTTGGCTTTGACCCAGTCGCTTCATTCTTTCTGGCACTACTAGTACTAACCCTCCGCTCTTCCCCAGTAGCATATTGGACACCTTCCGACCTGAGGGGCTCATCTTCCAGTGTCATATCTTTTTGCCTTTTGGTATTGTCCATGGGGTTTTCATGGCAAAGATACTGGAGTGAGTTGCCATTTCCTTCTCCAGTGGATCATGTTTTGTTAGAGCTCTCTGCTATGACCTGTCCATCTTGGGTGACCCTGCACAGCATAGCTCATAGCTTCATTGAGCTATGCAAGCCCCTTCGCCACGACAAGGCAGTGATCCATGAAGGAGATGAAACATAGAAACATAGAAACAGAGCACGTCAGAAGGGGCCTCCTGGGCCATTTAGTCTGACCCCCGGCTCCAGCCAGCTCCGCTCACGACATGCCCACCATGTGCATGTCCAGCCTGTCTTTGAACACCCTCACCAATGGGGCCTCAACGACCTCTTGTGGAAGCCCATTCCACGCCCTCAGGGTCCTGACTGTCAGGAAGTGCTTCCTGGCATCCAAATTGAACCTTGGCTCCCTGAGCTTTGCTCCATTGGAGCGCGTCCTGCCTTCCTCTACAGGGGAGAACAGGCCTCTCCCCATCTCCATGTGACACCCCCTCAGATACCTGTATGTCGCCTACAGATCTCCTCGGAGTATCCTCTTCTCCAGGCTGAAGAGACCCAGTTCCCTCAGTCTCGCCTCATATGGCATCCCCTGCAAACCAGCCACCATCCTTGTGGCCCTACGCTGCACTGACTCCAACCTGGCTATATCCTTTCTGTAATGAGGGGCCCAAAACTGAACACAATACTCCAGTTGTGGGTGCACCAGAGTCGTGTAGAGTGGTAGTAATACCTCTCTTGATCTAGAAGCAACACTTCTGGCTATGCAACAAAGGGTGGCATTCGCCCTCTTGACCACCGCATCACACGGCTGACTCATGTTTAGCCTGCGGTCAACCAGTACCCCGAGGTCCCTTTCACAAGTGCTGCTCTCCAGCCACTTGTCACCTAACCTGTACTTATGACAGCTATTCCTATGCCCCAAGTGCAAGACCTTGCACTTATGCACATTGAATGCCATCCTGTTGTCTCCTGCCCACTTCCATAGTCTGTCCAGATCCTTTTGGATCTGGAGTACCTGCTCCTCAGTTGTGGCCACTGCAACAGTTTTAGTATCATCTGCAAATTTGATCAGCAGACTGTTCACCCCTTCTTCCATGTCGTTAATGAAAAGATTAAACAGGATCGGCCCCAGGACAGAGCCCTGGGGGACCCCGCTTGTCACTGGTTGCCATCCCGACGATTCCCCGCTAATGGTTACCTTCTGCTTTCGGTCAGTCAACCATGCCCTAATCCACCGGACAGTGCTTTGGTGTATCCCAAAACTCCTCAGTTTCTCCACCAGGATATCATGGGGCACTTTGTCAAAGGCCTTGCTGAAATCCAGGTATACCACATCCACTGCATCCCCTCCATCTAGCCATCTTGAAACCTTGTCATAGAATTCCACAAGGTTTGTCTGGCAGGACCTGTTTTTGCGGAAGCCGTGTTGTGTGGCTGTCAGCCTCCCTTCCCTATCTAGCATCACTAGATCTCTCTCTATTATGAGCCTTTCCATTGTTTTTCCTACAATGGACGTAAGGCTAACCGGTCTATAATTCCCCATGTCCTTCCTACTACCCTTTTTCAAAATTGGAACCACCGATGCCACCCTCCAGTCCTCTGGAACTTCACCCGTTCTCCACGAGGTCTCAAAAATGGAGGCCAGCGGGTGTGAGAGAACCCCTGCCAACTCTCTAAGTACTCTCGGGTGTAACCCGTCAGGGCCTGGCGCCTTTGTAATGTCCAATGCCCTGAGGAGCCCCTAGACTTCAACGGGGGTGACTCTAATCTGTGCCCCTAAATCCCCAGCCTCATCTAATCTCCTATATGGACATCCCCCATCCTGCTTTGGGGAGAACACAGAGGCAAAATAGTCATTTAGCATCTATGCCTGTTCCCTCATATCAGTCACTGGATCTCCTTCCTCCTTATTTAGTGGTCCCACCACTTGTCTCCCCTTCCTTTTCCTATTTACATGCTGAAAGAATCCCTTTTTGTTGCTCTTGATATTCTTGGCAAGTCTCAGTTCATAATCAGCTTTAGCCTTGCAAAGAATCCTTCTGCAACGGGCCTCCTCCTCCCGGTATACCCTTTTGTCTATTTCCCCCAGTACCCATTGCCTATGGAGGCTCGTCTTTCGTCTAATCCCCCTAACCACCTCCTTTCGCATCCATGGCGGCACTCTCCTCCGCCTCCCCACCTTACTGACTAGAGGTATCGTCAAGGCTTGCGCCTCCAAAATCTCCCTTTTGAATGCCATCCACCCCTCCTCAACTCGCTTACCTTCCAGTAACCTATCCCAGGAGACTTTCCCCAGTCTGGCCTTCAGTTGGCCAAACTTGGCCCTCTTGAAGTCCCAGCTTCTAGTGCTTGCCCTGCTGCACGGCCCCAGTCCCCTGATCTCAAAGCAAAGGATGGAGTGATCACTCGCATCCAGAGCTCCCCTAATCTGTACTTCATCTATCAGCTCCTCCCTATTGGTCAAGACCAAGTCAAGGATGTTTCCCCCCCTCATTGCCTCTTGGACCCTCTGTGTGTAAAACCCTCCCTCTGTGGCTTCTAGGAATCGACGTGACCTGGCTGTCACCGCCGAGTAAGTCTCCCAAGTAATATCCAGGAGATTGAAATCTCCCATAATTACTGTCTCTCTCCCCCGAGATATCCTTAGAATCTGGCCTGTCAGGACATCATCCAGGGTCTCAAGTTGACCTGGAGGGCGATAACATACCCCCACTGTCAGGTCTCTTTCCCTGTCAAAACCCCCAAGTTTCACCCAGACTGCCTCTACCGAATCCCCATCTGTGCTGCATTCTCTCTCACTGCATCCTATCCCTTCCCTGACATATAAAGCCACGTGCCCACCTCTCTTTCCCTTCCTGTCCTTTCTAAAAAGGTGATACCCCAATATGTTCACATTCCAGACTTGCCTTTCATCCCACCAAGTTTCTGTGATTCCCACCAGATCATACCCTCCTATTCCCAGGAGAGCTTCAAGCTCTTCCTGCTTGTTACCCATGCTCCTAGCATTGGTGTACATGCACCTCAACTCCTTCCCACCGCTTCCTTTCCTTGGAGTGGCCAGCATCCTCCTTCCACCCATCATCCCTGGTACCTGGCCCCTCTCTGTAGGAGTCCTGTCAGTCCCTGCAGTATCTCTAAAGCCCTGCTCCCAGAGCCCCGATCCTCCCCCCACACTTGTCCAGTGCAGACACGTTACTGGGGGCCTGAACCCACCCCCCACTGGCTCAGTTTAAAGTCTTCCGGATGAAGCTCGCTAGAGCATCTCCAAAGGACCTTTTCCCCATCCTCATGAGGTGTAACTCGTCCCTTGCCAGAAGTCCATTGGCAAGAAAACGAGGTCCGTGGTTGAGGAACCCGAAGCGTTCCTTCTGGCACCACACCCTAAGCCAGTTGTTCACCTCGGAGGCCCTCCTGGCCCAAATCCGCGGACAGGTAAGATTGACGAGAAGGCCACTTGGGCCTTCAGCTCCCTGAGTTTCTTCCCCAAGGCCTCAAAGTCCCTGGTGATCCCGACCACACCCTGCCTGGCCATGTTGTTTGTGCCCACATGGATCACCAGGAGCGGCTGGGGACCCCCGGAGCAAACAAGACGCTCCACTCTGTCCTTCATGTGCCGGATGCGTGCGCCCGGCAGGCAGCAAACCTCCCTTGTCTCCAGGCTGGGGCAGCACGCCGCCGCCTCAGTGCCCCTCAGCAGGGAGTCCCCAACAACAATCACCCGCCGCCGTGCCTTCCCGGTGCTGGTGGGCAGCTGTGCCCTGGCACTCGCCTCTCCTGCAGCGGCCCCCTTGCCGCCTGACGTCCCAGGCTGGGGGTCCTGCTGGTCCCCTGAGGCCTCCTCAGCCCCAGCCTCCCCAAGTGGAGAGAACCTGCTTCCCAGCTCCAGATTGGTGCCAGGAGGAGGCCGTGCTGGCCTCCCCCTCCTGTGGGTGACATGCCTCCATGTCTCCGCAGCTGCTCCTCCCGTGGTCTCTCCCTCAGCCCTCTGTCCAGAGGGGGGCTGCTCCGGGGGCATCTGGAGAGCTCTCTCAGCCCTCAGGCACCTCACCTCCTCTTCTAGCAGGGTCACCGTCTTGCACCGAGGGCAAGTGTATCCCTGCCTCTCCTGGGGGAGAAGGGCGAACATGTCGCAGCTCTCGCAGCGGCAGTATCACCCGCGACTCCCGCCAAGGCCATCTCCTGGCCTGCCATCGGGATCCCTTCCGAGACCTTGCCTTGGTCCCCTGCCTTGTTAGTCCTGCAGTTCCTCTCACTCGCCCAGTTCTCCCAGACAAAAACCCACTTGCACACACACACAAGGGTAAAATAAACTTAAATTTATAAAATAAACTTAAATTTAAATTGGAGGAAAAACAAAACACAGCACAGCACCAAAAACAAAAAACAAAACAAACAAAAAGGAAGGAAGGAAGGAAGGAAGGGGAAGGGAAGGGAAACGAAAACAAAGCAAAAAAAAAAAAAAAAACCCCTCTGCGTCCCAGGGAAGGGAGTCTCTGGACCGCCTGGACCACAGTTCAGGGACGCAGACAAGGGACGACGCCAAGAGGCCAGAGCCAGAAGGGCTTGCAGTGGCTGAGCTTGGCCTCCTCAGTCCCTCAGGCTGGTGGCCCCGCCCCCTGCTCCCTCCTGGCCCCTCTGGCCCCGCCCCTCCCTCTCCGCTGCTCCTGGCCCTCTGCTCCCCTGCCCAGCTCCTACCTTGCCTTCGCCAGGCCCCTCGCCACTCAGCGTCTCTCCCAGCCTGTGCCTCTGCTGCTCTGCCGCTCTGCCAAGAGGCCAGAGCCAAAAGGGCTGGCAATGGCTGAGCTTGACCTTATCAGTCCCTCTATGGATGGATATTTGACTAGATGCCTATAAAACTAGTGACTTCTAGTGACTAGAAGGCATACGTGACTTTGTCGTTTGTTGCTGTTAGTCGCGAAGTCGAGTCCGACCCATCGCGACCCCATGGACAACATTCTTCCAGGCTCTCCTGTCCTCCACCATCCCCAGGAGTCCACTCAAGCTCACACCAACTGCTTCAGTGACTCCATCCAGCCACCTCATCCTCTGCCGTCCCCTTCTTCTTTTGCCATCTATTGTTCCCAGCATTAGACTCTTCTCTAGGGAGTCCTTCCTTCTCATTAGGTGGCCAAAGTATTTGAGTTTCATCTTCACTATCTGGCCTTCTAAGGAGCAGTCGGGGTTGATCTCCTCTAGGACTGACAGGTTTGATCGCCTTGCGGTCCAAGGGACTCGCAGGAGTCTCCTCCAGCACCACAACTCAAAGGCCTCAATCCTTTGGCGCTTGGCCTTCCTTATGGTCCAGCTTTCACAGCCATACATTGCAACTGGGAAAACCATAGCCTTGACTATACGCACTTTTGTTGGCAGAGTGATGTCTCTGCTTTTTAGTATGCTATCTAGATTTGCCATAGCTTTCCTCCCCAGAAGCAAGCGTCTTTTAATTTCTTGGCTGCAGTCCCCGTCTGCGGTGATCTTGGAGCCCAGGAAAATAAAATCTGTCACTACCTCCATTTCTTCCCCATCTATTTGCCAGGAAGTGAGAGGACCAGATGCCATGATCTTAGTTTTCCTAATGTTGAGTTTCAATCCAACTTTTGCGCTCTCCCCCTTCACCCGCATCAAGAGGCTCTTTAGTTCCTCTTCACTTTCTGCCATGAGAGTGGTATCATCTGCATATCTGAGGTTGTTGATATTTCTCCCAGCAATCTTGATTCCAACTGGTGATTCATCTAGCCCTGCCTTTCTCATGATGTGCTCTGCATATAAGTTAAATAGGCAGGGTGACAGTATACAGCCTTGCCGAACTCCTTTCTCAATTTTGAACCAATCAGTGGTTCCGTGTCCGGTTCTCACTGTTGCTTCTTGCCCTGCATATAGGTTTCTCAAGAGACAAATAAGATGGTCTGGTACTCCCATCTCTTTAAGAACTTGCCACAATTTGTTGTGATCCACACAACAACAATTTGTTGTGATCCTTCATGGATCACTGCCTTGTTGTGGCGAAGGGGCTTGCGTAGCTCAATGAAGCTATGAGCTATGCCGTGCAGGGTCACCCAAGACGGACAGGTCATAGCAGAGAGCTCTGACAAAACGTGATCCACTGGAGAAGGAAATGGCAACCCACTCCAGTATCTTTGCCATGAAAACCCCGTGGACAGTACCAAAAGGCAAAACGATATGACACCGGAAGATGAGCCCCTCGGGTCGGAAGGTGTCCAATATGCTACTGGGGAAGAGCGGAGGGCTAGTACTAGTAGCGCCAGAAAGAATGAAGCGACTGGGTCAAAGCCGAAAGGACACTCAGTTGCCGATGTATCTGGAGGTGAAAGGAAAGTCCGATGCTGCAAAGATCTTTACTCCATAGGAACCTGGAATGTAAGATCCATGAATCAAGGCAAGCTGGATGTGGTCAAACAAGAGATGACAAGACTGAACATCGACATCTTAGGAATCAGTGAACTAAAATGGACAGGCATGGGTGAATTTAGTTCAGATGACCATCAGGTATACTACTGCGGGCAAGAATCCCTCAGAAGAAATGGAGTAGCCTTCATAGTCAATAAAAGAGTAGGGAAAGCAGTACTGGGATACAATCTCCAAAATGACAGAATGATCTCAGTTCGAATCCAAGGCAAACCATTCAACATCACAATAGTCCAAGTCTATGCCCCAACCACTGGTGCTGAAGAGGCTGAAGTTGACCGGTTCTATGAAGGCCTACAACACCTGCTAGAATTAACTCCAAAAAATGATGTCCTTATCATCATGGGGGATTGGAATGCTAAAGTAGGAAACCAAAAGATAACCGGAATAACAGGCAAGTTTGGCCTTGGAATACAAAATGAAGCAGGGCATAGGCTGGTAGAATTTTGTCAAGAGAATACGATGGTCATAACAAAACACTTTTCCAACAACCCAAGAGACGACTCTACACATGGACATCACCAGACGGTCAACACAGAAATCAGATTGACTATGTGCTCTGCAGCCAAAGATGGAGAAGTTCTATACAGTCAGTAAAAACTAGACCAGGAGCTGACTGTGGCTCAGATCATGAGCTTCTGGTGGCAAAATTTAGGCTTGAAGTTGAAGAAAGTAGGGAAAAGCACTAGGCCACTCAGGTATGACCTAAATCATATCCCTGATGAATATACAGTAGAGGTGACAAATAGATTTAAGGAATTAGATCTGATAGACAGAGTGCCTGAAGAACTATGGACGGAGGTTCGCAACATTGTACAAGAGGCAGCAACTAAAACCATCCCAAAGAAAAAGAAATGCAAGAAAGCAAAATGGCTGTCTGAGGAAGCTTTACAAATAGCTGAGGAAAGAAGGGAAGCGAAAGGCAAGGGAGAAAGAGAAAGATACAAACAATTGAATGCAGAATTCCAGAGAACAGCTAGAAGAGATAAGAATGCCTTCCTAAATGAACAGTGCAAAGAAATAGAAGAAAACAATAGAATAGGGAGGACCAGAGATCTCTTCAAGAAAATTAGAGATATGAAGGGAACATTTCATGCAAAGATAGGCATGATAAAGGACCAAAATGGCAGGGACCTAACAGAGGCAGAAGAGATTAAGAAGAGATGGCAAGATTACACAGAAGAACTATACAAGAAAGAGCTTAACATCCCTGATAACCACGATGGGGTGGTCACTGACCTCGAGCCAGACATCCTGGAATGTGAAGTGAAATGGGCCTTAGGAAGTCTGAGCAACAACAAAGCTAGTGGAGGTGACAGCATTCCAGCTGAGCTATTCAAAATCCTGAAAGATGATGCAGTTAAAGTGCTACACTCAATATGCCAGCAAATTTGGAAAACTCAGCAGTGGCCACAGGATTGGAAAAGGTCAGTTTACATTCCGATCCCCAAGAAGGGCAATGCCAAAGAATGTTCAAACTACCGCACCATTGCACTCATTTCACATGCTAGCAAAGTGATGCTCAAAATCCTACAAGCTAGGCTCCAGCAGTATGTGAACCGAGAACTACCAGAAGTACAGGCAGGATTTCGAAGAGGGAGAGGAACTAGAGATCAAATTGCCAACATACGCTGGATCATGGAGAAAGCCAGGGAGTTCCAGAAAAAGATCTACTTCTGCTTCATTGACTACGCTAAAGCCTTTGATTGTGTGGATCACAACAAATTGTGGCAAGTTCTTAAAGAGATGGGAGTACCAGACCATCTTATTTGTCTCTTGAGAAACCTATATGCAGGTCAAGAAGCAACAGTGAGAACCGGACACGGAACCACTGATTGGTTCAAAATTGAGAAAGGAGTTCGGCAAGGCTGTATACTGTCACCCTGCCTATTTAACTTATATGCAGAGCACATCATGAGAAAGGCAGGGCTAGATGAATCACCAGTTGGAATCAAGATTGCTGGGAGAAATATCAACAACCTCAGATATGCAGATGATACCACTCTCATGGCAGAAAGTGAAGAGGAACTAAAGAGCCTCTTGATGCGGGTGAAGGGGGAGAGCGCAAAAGTTGGCTTGAAACTCAACATTAAGAAAACTAAGATCATGGCATCTGGTCCTCTCACTTCCTGGCAAATAGATGGGGAAGAAATGGAGGTAGTGAGAGATTTTATTTTCCTGGGCTCCAAGATCACCGCAGACGGGGACTGCAGCCAAGAAATTAAAAGACGCTTGCTTCTGGGGAGGAAAGCTATGGCAAATCTAGATAGCATACTAAAAAGCAGAGACATCACCCTGCCAACAAAAGTGCGTATAGTCAAGGCTATGGTTTTCCCAGTTGCAATGTATGGCTGTGAAAGCTGGACAATAAGGAAGGCTGAGCGCTAAAGGATTGAGGCCTTTGAGTTGCGGTGCTGGAGGAGACTCCTGCGAGTCCCTTGGACCGCAAGGCGATCAAACCGGTCAGTCCTAGAGGAGATCAACCCTGACTGCTCTTTAGAAGGCCAGATAGTGAAGATGAAACTCAAATACTTTGGCCACCTAATGAGAAGGAAGGACTCCCTAGAGAAGAGTCTAATGCTGGGAACAATAGATGGCAAAAGAAGAAGGGGACGGCAGAGGATGAGGTGGCTGGATGGAGTCACTGAGGTGGTTGGTGTGAGCTTGAGTGGACTCCGGGGGATGGTGGAGGACAGGAGGGCCTGGAGGAATGTTGTCCATGGGGTCACGATGGGTCGGACTCGACTTCGCGACTAACAACAACAACAACACACAATCAAAGGCTTTAGCGTAGTCAATGAAGCAGAAGTAGATCTTTTTCTGGAACTCCCTGGCTTTCTCCATGATCCAGCGTATGTTGGCAATTTGATCTCTAGTTCCTCTCCCTCTTCGAAATCCTGCCTGTACTTCTGGTAGTTCTCGGTTCACATACTGCTGGAGCCTAGCTTGTAGGATTTTGAGCATCACTTTGCTAGCATGTGAAATGAGTGCAATGGTGCGGTAGTTTGAACATTCTTTGGCATTGCCCTTCTTGGGGATCGGAATGTAAACTGACCTTTTCCAATCCTGTGGCCACTGTTGAGTTTTCCAAATTTGCTGGCATATTGAGTGTAACTCCTTCATGGATCACTGCCTTGTCGTGGCGAAGGGGCTTGCGTAGCTCAATGAAGCTATGAGCTATGCCATGCAGGGTCACCCAAGACGGACAGGTCATAGCAGAGAGCTCTGACAAAACGTGATCCACTGGAGAAGGAAATGGCAACCCACTCCAGTATCTTTGCCATGAAAACCCCATGGACATGAAAACCAAAAGGCAAAATGATATGACACCGGAAGATGAGCCCCTCAGGTCGGAAGGTGTCCAATATGCTACTGGGGAAGAGCGGAGGGCTAGTACTAGTAGCGCCAGAAAGAATGAAGCAACTGGGTCAAAGCCGAAGGGACACTCAGTTGCCGATGTATCTGGAGGTGAAAGGAAAGTCCGATGCTGCAAAGATCTTTACTCCATAGGAACCTGGAATGTAAGATCCATGAATCAAGGCAAGCTGGATGTGGTCAAACAAGAGATGACAAGACTGAACATCGACATCTTAGGAATCAGTGAACTAAAATGGACAGGCATGGGTGAATTTAGTTCAGATGACCATCAGGTATACTACTGCGGGCAAGAATCCCTCAGAAGAAATGGAGTAGCCTTCATAGTCAATAAAAGAGTAGGGAAAGCAGTACTGGGATACAATCTCCAAAATGACAGAATGATCTCAGTTCGAATCCAGGCAAACCATTCAACATCACAATAGTCCAAGTCTATGCCCCAACCACTGGTGCTGAAGAGGCTGAAGTTGACCGGTTCTATGAAGGCCTACAACACCTGCTAGAATTAACTCCAAAAAATGATGTCCTTATCATCATGGGGGATTGGAATGCTAAAGTAGGAAACCAAAAGATAACCGGAATAACAGGCAAGTTTGGCCTTGGAATACAAAATGAAGCAGGGCATAGGCTGGTAGAATTTTGTCAAGAGAATACGATGGTCATAACAAACACTCTTTTCCAACAACCCAAGAGACGACTCTACACATGGACATCACCAGACGGTCAACACAGAAATCAGATTGACTATGTGCTCTGCAGCCAAAGATGGAGAAGTTCTATACAGTCAGTAAAAAACTAGACCAGGAGCTGACTGTGGCTCAGATCATGAGCTTCTGGTGGCAAAATTTAGGCTTAAGTTGAAGAAAGTAGGGAAAAGCACTAGGCCACTCAGGTATGACCTAAATCATATCCCTGATGAATATACAGTAGAGGTGACAAATAGATTTAAGGAATTAGATCTGATAGACAGAGTGCCTGAAGAACTATGGACGGAGGTTCGCAACATTGTACAAGAGGCAGCAACTAAAACCATCCCAAAGAAAAAGAAATGCAAGAAAGCAAAATGGCTGTCTGAGGAAGCTTTACAAATAGCTGAGGAAAGAAGGGAAGCGAAAGGCAAGGGAGAAAGAGAAAGATACAAACAATTGAATGCAGAATTCCAGAGAACAGCTAGAAGAGATAAGAATGCCTTCCTAAATGAACAGTGCAAAGAAATAGAAGAAAACAATAGAATAGGGAGGACCAGAGATCTCTTCAAGAAAATTAGAGATATGAAGGGAACATTTCATGCAAAGATAGGCATGATAAAGGACCAAAATGGCAGGGACCTAACAGAGGCAGAAGAGATTAAGAAGAGATGGCAAGATTACACAGAAGAACTATACAAGAAAGAGCTTAACATCCCTGATAACCACGATGGGGTGGTCACTGACCTCGAGCCAGACATCCTGGAATGTGAAGTGAAATGGGCCTTAGGAAGTCTGAGCAACAACAAAGCTAGTGGAGGTGACAGCATTCCAGCTGAGCTATTCAAAATCCTGAAAGATGATGCAGTTAAAGTGCTACACTCAATATGCCAGCAAATTTGGAAAACTCAGCAGTGGCCACAGGATTGGAAAAGGTCAGTTTACATTCCGATCCCCAAGAAGGGCAATGCCAAAGAATGTTCAAACTACCGCACCATTGCACTCATTTCACATGCTAGCAAAGTGATGCTCAAAATCCTACAAGCTAGGCTCCAGCAGTATGTGAACCGAGAACTACCAGAAGTACAGGCAGGATTTCGAAGAGGGAGAGGAACTAGAGATCAAATTGCCAACATACGCTGGATCATGGAGAAAGCCAGGGAGTTCCAGAAAAAGATCTACTTCTGCTTCATTGACTACGCTAAAGCCTTTGATTGTGTGGATCACAACAAATTGTGGCAAGTTCTTAAAGAGATGGGAGTACCAGACCATCTTATTTGTCTCTTGAGAAACCTATATGCAGGTCAAGAAGCAACAGTGAGAACCGGACACGGAACCACTGATGGTTCAAAATTGAGAAAGGAGTTCGGCAAGGCTGTATACTGTCACCCTGCCTATTTAACTTATATGCAGAGCACATCATGAGAAAGGCAGGGCTAGATGAATCACCAGTTGGAATCAAGATTGCTGGGAGAAATATCAACAACCTCAGATATGCAGATGATACCACTCTCATGGCAGAAAGTGAAGAGGAACTAAAGAGCCTCTTGATGCGGGTGAAGGGGGAGAGCGCAAAAGTTGGCTTGAAACTCAACATTAAGAAAACTAAGATCATGGCATCTGGTCCTCTCACTTCCTGGCAAATAGATGGGGAAGAAATGGAGGTAGTGAGAGATTTTATTTTCCTGGGCTCCAAGATCACCGCAGACGGGGACTGCAGCCAAGAAATTAAAAGACGCTTGCTTCTGGGGAGGAAAGCTATGGCAAATCTAGATAGCATACTAAAAAGCAGAGACATCACCCTGCCAACAAAAGTGCGTATAGTCAAGGCTATGGTTTTCCCAGTTGCAATGTATGGCTGTGAAAGCTGGACAATAAGGAAGGCTGAGCGCTAAAGGATTGAGGCCTTTGAGTTGCGGTGCTGGAGGAGACTCCTGCGAGTCCCTTGGACCGCAAGGCGATCAAACCGGTCAGTCCTAGAGGAGATCAACCCTGACTGCTCTTTAGAAGGCCAGATAGTGAAGATGAAACTCAAATACTTTGGCCACCTAATGAGAAGGAAGGACTCCCTAGAGAAGAGTCTAATGCTGGGAACAATAGATGGCAAAAGAAGAAGGGGACGGCAGAGGATGAGGTGGCTGGATGGAGTCACTGAGGTGGTTGGTGTGAGCTTGAGTGGACTCCGGGGGATGGTGGAGGACAGGAGGGCCTGGAGGAATGTTGTCCATGGGGTCACGATGGGTCGGACTCGACTTCGCGACTAACAACAACAACAACACACAATCAAAGGCTTTAGCGTAGTCAATGAAGCAGAAGTAGATCTTTTTCTGGAACTCCCTGGCTTTCTCCATGATCCAGCGTATGTTGCCAATTTGATCTCTAGTTCCTCTCCCTCTTCGAAATCCTGCCTGTACTTCTGGTAGTTCTCGGTCCACATACTGCTGGAGCCTAGCTTGTAGGATTTTGAGCATCACTTTGCTAGCATGTGAAATGAGTGCAATGGTGCGGTAGTTTGAACATTCTTTGGCATTGCCCTTCTTGGGGATCGGAATGTAAACTGACCTTTTCCAATCCTGTGGCCACTGTTGAGTTTTCCAATTTGCTGGCATATTGAGTGTAACTCCTTCATGGATCACTGCCTTGTCGTGGCGAAGGGGCTTGCGTAGCTCAATGAAGCTATGAGCTATGCCATGCAGGGTCACCCAAGACGGACAGGTCATAGCAGAGAGCTCTGACAAAACGTGATCCACTGGAGAAGGAAATGGCAACCCACTCCAGTATCTTTGCCATGAAAACCCCATGGACATGAAAACCAAAAGGCAAAATGATATGACACCGGAAGATGAGCCCCTCAGGTCGGAAGGTGTCCAATATGCTACTGGGGAAGAGCGGAGGGCTAGTACTAGTAGCGCCAGAAAGAATGAAGCAACTGGGTCAAAGCCGAAGGGACACTCAGTTGCCGATGTATCTGGAGGTGAAAGGAAAGTCCGATGCTGCAAAGATCTTTACTCCATAGGAACCTGGAATGTAAGATCCATGAATCAAGGCAAGCTGGATGTGGTCAAACAAGAGATGACAAGACTGAACATCGACATCTTAGGAATCAGTGAACTAAAATGGACAGGCATGGGTGAATTTAGTTCAGATGACCATCAGGTATACTACTGCGGGCAAGAATCCCTCAGAAGAAATGGAGTAGCCTTCATAGTCAATAAAAGAGTAGGGAAAGCAGTACTGGGATACAATCTCCAAAATGACAGAATGATCTCAGTTCGAATCCAAGGCAAACCATTCAACATCACAATAGTCCAAGTCTATGCCCCAACCACTGGTGCTGAAGAGGCTGAAGTTGACCGGTTCTATGAAGGCCTACACACCTGCTAGAATTAACTCCAAAAAATGATGTCCTTATCATCATGGGGGATTGGAATGCTAAAGTAGGAAACCAAAAGATAACGGAATAACAGGCAAGTTTGGCCTTGGAATACAAAATGAAGCAGGGCATAGGCTGGTAGAATTTTGTCAAGAGAATACGATGGTCATAACAAACACTCTTTTCCAACAACCCAAGAGACGACTCTACACATGGACATCACCAGACGGTCAACACAGAAATCAGATTGACTATGTGCTCTGCAGCCAAAGATGGAGAAGTTCTATACAGTCAGTAAAAACTAGACCAGGAGCTGACTGTGGCTCAGATCATGAGCTTCTGGTGGCAAAATTTAGGCTGAAGTTGAAGAAAGTAGGGAAAAAGCACTAGGCCACTCAGGTATGACCTAAATCATATCCCTGATGAATATACAGTAGAGGTGACAAATAGATTTAAGGAATTAGATCTGATAGACAGAGTGCCTGAAGAACTATGGACGGAGGTTCGCAACATTGTACAAGAGGCAGCAACTAAAACCATCCCAAAGAAAAAGAAATGCAAGAAAGCAAAATGGCTGTCTGAGGAAGCTTTACAAATAGCTGAGGAAAGAAGGGAAGCGAAAGGCAAGGGAGAAAGAGAAAGATACAAACAATTGAATGCAGAATTCCAGAGAACAGCTAGAAGAGATAAGAATGCCTTCCTAAATGAACAGTGCAAAGAAATAGAAGAAAACAATAGAATAGGGAGGACCAGAGATCTCTTCAAGAAAATTAGAGATATGAAGGGAACATTTCATGCAAAGATAGGCATGATAAAGGACCAAAATGGCAGGGACCTAACAGAGGCAGAAGAGATTAAGAAGAGATGGCAAGATTACACAGAAGAACTATACAAGAAAGAGCTTAACATCCCTGATAACCACGATGGGGTGGTCACTGACCTCGAGCCAGACATCCTGGAATGTGAAGTGAAATGGGCCTTAGGAAGTCTGAGCAACAACAAAGCTAGTGGAGGTGACAGCATTCCAGCTGAGCTATTCAAAATCCTGAAAGATGATGCAGTTAAAGTGCTACACTCAATATGCCAGCAAATTTGGAAAACTCAGCAGTGGCCACAGGATTGGAAAAGGTCAGTTTACATTCCGATCCCCAAGAAGGGCAATGCCAAAGAATGTTCAAACTACCGCACCATTGCACTCATTTCACATGCTAGCAAAGTGATGCTCAAAATCCTACAAGCTAGGCTCCAGCAGTATGTGAACCGAGAACTACCAGAAGTACAGGCAGGATTTCGAAGAGGGAGAGGAACTAGAGATCAAATTGCCAACATACGCTGGATCATGGAGAAAGCCAGGGAGTTCCAGAAAAAGATCTACTTCTGCTTCATTGACTACGCTAAAGCCTTTGATTGTGTGGATCACAACAAATTGTGGCAAGTTCTTAAAGAGATGGGAGTACCAGACCATCTTATTTGTCTCTTGAGAAACCTATATGCAGGTCAAGAAGCAACAGTGAGAACCGGACACGGAACCACTGATTGGTTCAAAATTGAGAAAGGAGTTCGGCAAGGCTGTATACTGTCACCCTGCCTATTTAACTTATATGCAGAGCACATCATGAGAAAGGCAGGGCTAGATGAATCACCAGTTGGAATCAAGATTGCTGGGAGAAATATCAACAACCTCAGATATGCAGATGATACCACTCTCATGGCAGAAAGTGAAGAGGAACTAAAGAGCCTCTTGATGCGGGTGAAGGGGGAGAGCGCAAAAGTTGGCTTGAAACTCAACATTAAGAAAACTAAGATCATGGCATCTGGTCCTCTCACTTCCTGGCAAATAGATGGGGAAGAAATGGAGGTAGTGAGAGATTTTATTTTCCTGGGCTCCAAGATCACCGCAGACGGGACTGCAGCCAAGAAATTAAAAGACGCTTGCTTCTGGGGAGGAAAGCTATGGCAAATCTAGATAGCATACTAAAAAGCAGAGACATCACCCTGCCAACAAAAGTGCGTATAGTCAAGGCTATGGTTTTCCCAGTTGCAATGTATGGCTGTGAAAGCTGGACAATAAGGAAGGCTGAGCGCTAAAGGATTGAGGCCTTTGAGTTGCGGTGCTGGAGGAGACTCCTGCGAGTCCCTTGGACCGCAAGGCGATCAAACCGGTCAGTCCTAGAGGAGATCAACCCTGACTGCTCTTTAGAAGGCCAGATAGTGAAGATGAAACTCAAATACTTTGGCCACCTAATGAGAAGGAAGGACTCCCTAGAGAAGAGTCTAATGCTGGGAACAATAGATGGCAAAAGAAGAAGGGGACGGCAGAGGATGAGGTGGCTGGATGGAGTCACTGAGGTGGTTGGTGTGAGCTTGAGTGGACTCCGGGGGATGGTGGAGGACAGGAGGGCCTGGAGGAATGTTGTCCATGGGGTCACGATGGGTCGGACTCGACTTCGCGACTAACAACAACAACAACACACAATCAAAGGCTTTAGCGTAGTCAATGAAGCAGAAGTAGATCTTTTTCTGGAACTCCCTGGCTTTCTCCATGATCCAGCGTATGTTGCCAATTTGATCTCTAGTTCCTCTCCCTCTTCGAAATCCTGCCTGTACTTCTGGTAGTTCTCGGTCCACATACTGCTGGAGCCTAGCTTGTAGGATTTTGAGCATCACTTTGCTAGCATGTGAAATGAGTGCAATGGTGCGGTAGTTTGAACATTCTTTGGCATTGCCCTTCTTGGGATCGGAATGTAAACTGACCTTTTCCAATCCTGTGGCCACTGTTGAGTTTTCCAAATTTGCTGGCATATTGAGTGTAACTCCTTCATGGATCACTGCCTTGTCGTGGCGAAGGGGCTTGCGTAGCTCAATGAAGCTATGAGCTATGCCATGCAGGGTCACCCAAGACGGACAGGTCATAGCAGAGAGCTCTGACAAAACGTGATCCACTGGAGAAGGAAATGGCAACCCACTCCAGTATCTTTGCCATGAAAACCCCATGGACATGAAAACCAAAAGGCAAAATGATATGACACCGGAAGATGAGCCCCTCAGGTCGGAAGGTGTCCAATATGCTACTGGGGAAGAGCGGAGGGCTAGTACTAGTAGCGCCAGAAAGAATGAAGCAACTGGGTCAAAGCCGAAGGGACACTCAGTTGCCGATGTATCTGGAGGTGAAAGGAAAGTCCGATGCTGCAAAGATCTTTACTCCATAGGAACCTGGAATGTAAGATCCATGAATCAAGGCAAGCTGGATGTGGTCAAACAAGAGATGACAAGACTGAACATCGACATCTTAGGAATCAGTGAACTAAAATGGACAGGCATGGGTGAATTTAGTTCAGATGACCATCAGGTATACTACTGCGGGCAAGAATCCCTCAGAAGAAATGGAGTAGCCTTCATAGTCAATAAAAGAGTAGGGAAAGCAGTACTGGGATACAATCTCCAAAATGACAGAATGATCTCAGTTCGAATCCAAGGCAAACCATTCAACATCACAATAGTCCAAGTCTATGCCCCAACCACTGGTGCTGAAGAGGCTGAAGTTGACCGGTTCTATGAAGGCCTACAACACCTGCTAGAATTAACTCCAAAAAATGATGTCCTTATCATCATGGGGGATTGGAATGCTAAAGTAGGAAACCAAAAGATAACCGGAATAACAGGCAAGTTTGGCCTTGGAATACAAAATGAAGCAGGGCATAGGCTGGTAGAATTTTGTCAAGAGAATACGATGGTCATAACAAACACTCTTTTCCAACAACCCAAGAGACGACTCTACACATGGACATCACCAGACGGTCAACACAGAAATCAGATTGACTATGTGCTCTGCAGCCAAAGATGGAGAAGTTCTATACAGTCAGTAAAAACTAGACCAGGAGCTGACTGTGGCTCAGATCATGAGCTTCTGGTGGCAAAATTTAGGCTGAAGTTGAAGAAAGTAGGGAAAAGCACTAGGCCACTCAGGTATGACCTAAATCATATCCCTGATGAATATACAGTAGAGGTGACAAATAGATTTAAGGAATTAGATCTGATAGACAGAGTGCCTGAAGAACTATGGACGGAGGTTCGCAACATTGTACAAGAGGCAGCAACTAAAACCATCCCAAAGAAAAAGAAATGCAAGAAAGCAAAATGGCTGTCTGAGGAAGCTTTACAAATAGCTGAGAAAGAAGGGAAGCGAAAGGCAAGGGAGAAAGAGAAAGATACAAACAATTGAATGCAGAATTCCAGAGAACAGCTAGAAGAGATAAGAATGCCTTCCTAAATGAACAGTGCAAAGAAATAGAAGAAAACAATAGAATAGGGAGGACCAGAGATCTCTTCAAGAAAATTAGAGATATGAAGGGAACATTTCATGCAAAGATAGGCATGATAAAGGACCAAAATGGCAGGGACCTAACAGAGGCAGAAGAGATTAAGAAGAGATGGCAAGATTACACAGAAGAACTATACAAGAAAGAGCTTAACATCCCTGATAACCACGATGGGGTGGTCACTGACCTCGAGCCAGACATCCTGGAATGTGAAGTGAAATGGGCCTTAGGAAGTCTGAGCAACAACAAAGCTAGTGGAGGTGACAGCATTCCAGCTGAGCTATTCAAAATCCTGAAAGATGATGCAGTTAAAGTGCTACACTCAATATGCCAGCAAATTTGGAAAACTCAGCAGTGGCCACAGGATTGGAAAAGGTCAGTTTACATTCCGATCCCCAAGAAGGGCAATGCCAAAGAATGTTCAAACTACCGCACCATTGCACTCATTTCACATGCTAGCAAAGTGATGCTCAAAATCCTACAAGCTAGGCTCCAGCAGTATGTGAACCGAGAACTACCAGAAGTACAGGCAGGATTTCGAAGAGGGAGAGGAACTAGAGATCAAATTGCCAACATACGCTGGATCATGGAGAAAGCCAGGGAGTTCCAGAAAAAGATCTACTTCTGCTTCATTGACTACGCTAAAGCCTTTGATTGTGTGGATCACAACAAATTGTGGCAAGTTCTTAAAGAGATGGGAGTACCAGACCATCTTATTTGTCTCTTGAGAAACCTATATGCAGGTCAAGAAGCAACAGTGAGAACCGGACACGGAACCACTGATTGGTTCAAAATTGAGAAAGGAGTTCGGCAAGGCTGTATACTGTCACCCTGCCTATTTAACTTATATGCAGAGCACATCATGAGAAAGGCAGGGCTAGATGAATCACCAGTTGGAATCAAGATTGCTGGGAGAAATATCAACAACCTCAGATATGCAGATGATACCACTCTCATGGCAGAAAGTGAAGAGGAACTAAAGAGCCTCTTGATGCGGGTGAAGGGGAGAGCGCAAAAGTTGGCTTGAAACTCAACATTAAGAAAACTAAGATCATGGCATCTGGTCCTCTCACTTCCTGGCAAATAGATGGGGAAGAAATGGAGGTAGTGAGAGATTTTATTTTCCTGGGCTCCAAGATCACCGCAGACGGGACTGCAGCCAAGAAATTAAAAGACGCTTGCTTCTGGGGAGGAAAGCTATGGCAAATCTAGATAGCATACTAAAAAGCAGAGACATCACCCTGCCAACAAAAGTGCGTATAGTCAAGGCTATGTTTTCCCAGTTGCAATGTATGGCTGTGAAAGCTGGACAATAAGGAAGGCTGAGCGCTAAAGGATTGAGGCCTTTGAGTTGCGGTGCTGGAGGAGACTCCTGCGAGTCCCTTGGACCGCAAGGCGATCAAACCGGTCAGTCCTAGAGGAGATCAACCCTGACTGCTCTTTAGAAGGCCAGATAGTGAAGATGAAACTCAAATACTTTGGCCACCTAATGAGAAGGAAGGACTCCCTAGAGAAGAGTCTAATGCTGGGAACAATAGATGGCAAAAGAAGAAGGGGACGGCAGAGGATGAGGTGGCTGGATGGAGTCACTGAGGTGGTTGGTGTGAGCTTGAGTGGACTCCGGGGATGGTGGAGGACAGGAGGGCCTGGAGGAATGTTGTCCATGGGTCACGATGGGTCGGACTCGACTTCGCGACTAACAACAACAACAACACACAATCAAAGGCTTTAGCGTAGTCAATGAAGCAGAAGTAGATCTTTTTCTGGAACTCCCTGGCTTTCTCCATGATCCAGCGTATGTTGCCAATTTGATCTCTAGTTCCTCTCCCTCTTCGAAATCCTGCCTGTACTTCTGGTAGTTCTCGGTCCACATACTGCTGGAGCCTAGCTTGTAGGATTTTGAGCATCACTTTGCTAGCATGTGAAATGAGTGCAATGGTGCGGTAGTTTGAACATTCTTTGGCATTGCCCTTCTTGGGGATCGGAATGTAAACTGACCTTTTCCAATCCTGTGGCCACTGTTGAGTTTTCCAAATTTGCTGGCATATTGAGTGTAACTCCTTCATGGATCACTGCCTTGTCGTGGCGAAGGGGCTTGCGTAGCTCAATGAAGCTATGAGCTATGCCATGCAGGGTCACCCAAGACGGACAGGTCATAGCAGAGAGCTCTGACAAAACGTGATCCACTGGAGAAGGAAATGGCAACCCACTCCAGTATCTTTGCCATGAAAACCCCATGGACATGAAAACCAAAAGGCAAAATGATATGACACCGGAAGATGAGCCCCTCAGGTCGGAAGGTGTCCAATATGCTACTGGGGAAGAGCGGAGGGCTAGTACTAGTAGCGCCAGAAAGAATGAAGCGACTGGGTCAAAGCCGAAGGGACACTCAGTTGCCGATGTATCTGGAGGTGAAAGGAAAGTCCGATGCTGCAAAGATCTTTACTCCATAGGAACCTGGAATGTAAGATCCATGAATCAAGGCAAGCTGGATGTGGTCAAACAAGAGATGACAAGACTGAACATCGACATCTTAGGAATCAGTGAACTAAAATGGACAGGCATGGGTGAATTTAGTTCAGATGACCATCAGGTATACTACTGCGGGCAAGAATCCCTCAGAAGAAATGGAGTAGCCTTCATAGTCAATAAAAGAGTAGGGAAAGCAGTACTGGGATACAATCTCCAAAATGACAGAATGATCTCAGTTCGAATCCAAGGCAAACCATTCAACATCACAATAGTCCAAGTCTATGCCCCAACCACTGGTGCTGAAGAGGCTGAAGTTGACCGGTTCTATGAAGGCCTACAACACCTGCTAGAATTAACTCCAAAAAATGATGTCCTTATCATCATGGGGGATTGGAATGCTAAAGTAGGAAACCAAAAGATAACCGGAATAACAGGCAAGTTTGGCCTTGGAATACAAAATGAAGCAGGGCATAGGCTGGTAGAATTTTGTCAAGAGAATACGATGGTCATAACAAACACTCTTTTCCAACAACCCAAGAGACGACTCTACACATGGACATCACCAGACGGTCAACACAGAAATCAGATTGACTATGTGCTCTGCAGCCAAAGATGGAGAAGTTCTATACAGTCAGTAAAAACTAGACCAGGAGCTGACTGTGGCTCAGATCATGAGCTTCTGGTGGCAAAATTTAGGCTGAAGTTGAAGAAAGTAGGGAAAAGCACTAGGCCACTCAGGTATGACCTAAATCATATCCCTGATGAATATACAGTAGAGGTGACAAATAGATTTAAGGAATTAGATCTGATAGACAGAGTGCCTGAAGAACTATGGACGGAGGTTCGCAACATTGTACAAGAGGCAGCAACTAAACCATCCCAAAGAAAAAGAAATGCAAGAAAGCAAAATGGCTGTCTGAGGAAGCTTTACAAATAGCTGAGGAAAGAAGGGAAGCGAAAGGCAAGGGAGAAAGAGAAAGATACAAACAATTGAATGCAGAATTCCAGAGAACAGCTAGAAGAGATAAGAATGCCTTCCTAAATGAACAGTGCAAAGAAATAGAAGAAAACAATAGAATAGGGAGGACCAGAGATCTCTTCAAGAAAATTAGAGATATGAAGGGAACATTTCATGCAAAGATAGGCATGATAAAGGACCAAAATGGCAGGGACCTAACAGAGGCAGAAGAGATTAAGAAGAGATGGCAAGATTACACAGAAGAACTATACAAGAAAGAGCTTAACATCCCTGATAACCACGATGGGGTGGTCACTGACCTCGAGCCAGACATCCTGGAATGTGAAGTGAAATGGGCCTTAGGAAGTCTGAGCAACAACAAAGCTAGTGGAGGTGACAGCATTCCAGCTGAGCTATTCAAAATCCTGAAAGATGATGCAGTTAAAGTGCTACACTCAATATGCCAGCAAATTTGGAAAACTCAGCAGTGGCCACAGGATTGGAAAAGGTCAGTTTACATTCCGATCCCCAAGAAGGGCAATGCCAAAGAATGTTCAAACTACCGCACCATTGCACTCATTTCACATGCTAGCAAAGTGATGCTCAAAATCCTACAAGCTAGGCTCCAGCAGTATGTGAACCGAGAACTACCAGAAGTACAGGCAGGATTTCGAAGAGGGAGAGGAACTAGAGATCAAATTGCCAACATACGCTGGATCATGGAGAAAGCCAGGGAGTTCCAGAAAAAGATCTACTTCTGCTTCATTGACTACGCTAAAGCCTTTGATTGTGTGGATCACAACAAATTGTGGCAAGTTCTTAAAGAGATGGGAGTACCAGACCATCTTATTTGTCTCTTGAGAAACCTATATGCAGGTCAAGAAGCAACAGTGAGAACCGGACACGGAACCACTGATTGGTTCAAAATTGAGAAGGAGTTCGGCAAGGCTGTATACTGTCACCCTGCCTATTTAACTTATATGCAGAGCACATCATGAGAAAGGCAGGGCTAGATGAATCACCAGTTGGAATCAAGATTGCTGGGAGAAATATCAACAACCTCAGATATGCAGATGATACCACTCTCATGGCAGAAAGTGAAGAGGAACTAAAGAGCCTCTTGATGCGGGTGAAGGGGAGAGCGCAAAAGTTGGCTTGAAACTCAACATTAAGAAAACTAAGATCATGGCATCTGGTCCTCTCACTTCCTGGCAAATAGATGGGGAAGAAATGGAGGTAGTGAGAGATTTTATTTTCCTGGGCTCCAAGATCACCGCAGACGGGGACTGCAGCCAAGAAATTAAAAGACGCTTGCTTCTGGGGAGGAAAGCTATGGCAAATCTAGATAGCATACTAAAAAGCAGAGACATCACCCTGCCAACAAAAGTGCATATAGTCAAGGCTATGGTTTTCCCAGTTGCAATGTATGGCTGTGAAAGCTGGACATAAGGAAGGCTGAGCGCAAAAGGATTGAGGCCTTTGAGTTGCGGTGCTGGAGGAGACTCCTGCGAGTCCCTTGGACCGCAAGGCGATCAAACCGGTCAGTCCTAGAGGAGATCAACCCTGACTGCTCTTTAGAAGGCCAGATAGTGAAGATGAAACTCAAATACTTTGGCCACCTAATGAGAAGGAAGGACTCCCTAGAGAAGAGTCTAATGCTGGGAACAATAGATGGCAAAAGAAGAAGGGGACGGCAGAGGATGAGGTGGCTGGATGGAGTCACTGAGGTGGTTGGTGTGAGCTTGAGTGGACTCCGGGGGATGGTGGAGGACAGGAGGGCCTGGAGGAATGTTGTCCATGGGGTCACGATGGGTCGGACTCGACTTCGCGACTAACAACAACAACAACACACAATCAAAGGCTTTAGCGTAGTCAATGAAGCAGAAGTAGATCTTTTTCTGGAACTCCCTGGCTTTCTCCATGATCCAGCGTATGTTGCCAATTTGATCTCTAGTTCCTCTCCCTCTTCGAAATCCTGCCTGTACTTCTGGTAGTTCTCGGTCCACATACTGCTGGAGCCTAGCTTGTAGGATTTTGAGCATCACTTTGCTAGCATGTGAAATGAGTGCAATGGTGCGGTAGTTTGAACATTCTTTGGCATTGCCCTTCTTGGGGATCGGAATGTAAACTGACCTTTTCCAATCCTGTGGCCACTGTTGAGTTTTCCAAATTTGCTGGCATATTGAGTGTAACTCCTTCATGGATCACTGCCTTGTCGTGGCGAAGGGGCTTGCGTAGCTCAATGAAGCTATGAGCTATGCCATGCAGGGTCACCCAAGACGGACAGGTCATAGCAGAGAGCTCTGACAAAACGTGATCCACTGGAGAAGGAAATGGCAACCCACTCCAGTATCTTTGCCATGAAAACCCCATGGACATGAAAACCAAAAGGCAAAATGATATGACACCAGAAGATGAGCCCCTCAGGTCGGAAGGTGTCCAATATGCTACTGGGGAAGAGCGGAGGGCTAGTACTAGTAGCGCCAGAAAGAATGAAGCGACTGGGTCAAAGCCGAAGGGACACTCAGTTGCCGATGTATCTGGAGGTGAAAGGAAAGTCCGATGCTGCAAAGATCTTACTCCATAGGAACCTGGAATGTAAGATCCATGAATCAAGGCAAGCTGGACGTGGTCAAACAAGAGATGACAAGACTGAACATCGACATCTTAGGAATCAGTGAACTAAAATGGACAGGCATGGGTGAATTTAGTTCAGATGACCATCAGGTATACTACTGCGGGCAAGAATCCCTCAGAAGAAATGGAGTAGCCTTCATAGTCAATAAAAGAGTAGGAAAGCAGTACTGGGATACAATCTCCAAAATGACAGAATGATCTCAGTTCGAATCCAAGGCAAACCATTCAACATCACAATAGTCCAAGTCTATGCCCCAACCACTGGTGCTGAAGAGGCTGAAGTTGACCGGTTCTATGAAGGCCTACAACACCTGCTAGAATTAACTCCAAAAAATGATGTCCTTATCATCATGGGGGATTGGAATGCTAAAGTAGGAAACCAAAAGATAACCGGAATAACAGGCAAGTTTGGCCTTGGAGTACAAAATGAAGCAGGACACAGGCTGGTAGAATTTTGTCAAGAGAATACGATGGTCATAACAAACACTCTTTTCCAACAACCCAAGAGACGTCTCTACACATGGACATCACCAGACGGTCAACACAGAAATCAGATTGACTATGTGCTCTGCAGCCAAAGATGGAGAAGTTCTATACAGTCAGTAAAAACTAGACCAGGAGCTGACTGTGGCTCAGATCATGAGCTTCTGGTGGCAAAATTTAGGCTGAAGTTGAAGAAAGTAGGGAAAAGCACTAGGCCACTCAGGTATGACCTAAATCGTATCCCTGATGAATATACAGTAGAGGTGACAAATAGATTTAAGGAATTAGATCTGATAGACAGAGTGCCTGAAGAACTATGGACGGAGGTTCGCAACATTGTACAAGAGGCAGCAACTAAAACCATCCCAAGAAAAAGAAATGCAAGAAAGCAAAATGGCTGTCTGAGGAAGCTTTACAAATAGCTGAGGAAAGAAGGGAAGCGAAAGGCAAGGGAGAAAGAGAAAGATACAAACAATTGAATGCAGAATTCCAGAGAACAGCTAGAAGAGATAAGAATGCCTTCCTAAATGAACAGTGCAAAGAAATAGAAGAAAACAATAGAATAGGAGGACCAGAGATCTCTTCAAGAAAATTAGAGATATGAAGGGAACATTTCATGCAAAGATGGGCATGATAAAGGACCAAAATGGCAGGGACCTAACAGAGGCAGAAGAGATTAAGAAGAGGTGGCAAGATTACACAGAAGAACTATACAAGAAAGAGCTTAACATCCCTGATAATCACGATGAGGTGGTCACTGACCTCGAGCCAGACATCCTGGATGTGAAGTGAAATGGGCCTTAGGAAGTCTGAGCAACAACAAAGCTAGTGGAGGTGACAGCATTCCAGCTGAGCTATTCAAAATCCTGAAAGATGATGCAGTTAAAGTGCTACACTCAATATGCCAGCAAATTTGGAAAACTCAACAGTGGCCACAGGATTGGAAAAGGTCAGTTTACATTCCGATCCCCAAGAAGGACAATGCCAAAGAATGTTCAAACTACCGCACCATTGCACTCATTTCACATGCTAGCAAAGTGATGCTCAAAATCCTACAAGCTAGGCTCCAGCAGTATGTGGACCGAGAACTACCAGAAGTACAGGCAGGATTTCGAAGAGGGAGAGGAACTAGAGATCAAATTGGCAACATACGCTGGATCATGGAGAAAGCCAGGGAGTTCCAGAAAAAGATCTACTTCTGCTTCATTGACTACGCTAAAACCTTTGATTGTGTGGATCACAACAAATTGTGGCAAGTTCTTAAAGAGATGGGAGTACCAGACCATCTTATTTGTCTCTTGAGAAACCTATATGCAGGGCAAGAAGCAACAGTGAGAACCGGACACGGAACCACTGATTGGTTCAAAATTGAGAAAGGAGTTCGGCAAGGCTGTATACTGTCACCCTGCCTATTTAACTTATATGCAGAGCACATCATGAGAAAGGCAGGGCTAGATGAATCACCAGTTGGAATCAAGATTGCTGGGAGAAATATCAACAACCTCAGATATGCAGATGATACCACTCTCATGGCAGAAAGTGAAGAGGAACTAAAGAGCCTCTTGATGCGGGTGAAGGGGGAGAGCGCAAAAGTTGGCTTGAAACTCAACATTAAGAAAACTAAGATCATGGCATCTGGTCCTCTCACTTCCTGGCAAATAGATGGGGAAGAAATGGAGGTAGCGAGAGATTTTATTTTCCTGGGCTCCAAGATCACCGCAGACGGGGACTGCAGCCAAGAAATTAAAAGACGCTTGCTTCTGGGGAGGAAAGCTATGGCAAATCTAGATAGCATACTAAAAAGCAGAGACATCACCCTGCCAACAAAAGTGCATATAGTCAAGGCTATGGTTTTCCCAGTTGCAATGTATGGCTGTGAAAGCTGGACAATAAGGAAGGCTGAGCGCAAAAGGATTGAGGCCTTTGAGTTGCGGTGCTGGAGGAGACTCCTGCGAGTCCCTTGGACCGCAAGGCGATCAAACCGGTCAGTCCTAGAGGAGATCAACCCTGACTGCTCTTTAGAAGGCCAGATAGTGAAGATGAAACTCAAATACTTTGGCCACCTAATGAGAAGGAAGGACTCCCTAGAGAAGAGTCTAATGCTGGGAACAATAGATGGCAAAAGAAGAAGGGGACGGCAGAGGATGAGGTGGCTGGATGGAGTCACTGAGGTGGTTGGTGTGAGCTTGAGTGGACTCCGGGGGATGGTGGAGGACAGGAGGGCCTGGAGGAATGTTGTCCATGGGGTCACGATGGGTCGGACTCGACTTCGCGACTAACAACAACAACAACACACAATCAAAGGCTTTAGCGTAGTCAATGAAGCAGAAGTAGATCTTTTTCTGGAACTCCCTGGCTTTCTCCATGATCCAGCGTATGTTGCCAATTTGATCTCTAGTTCCTCTCCCTCTTCGAAATCCTGCCTGTACTTCTGGTAGTTCTCGGTCCACATACTGCTGGAGCCTAGCTTGTAGGATTTTGAGCATCACTTTGCTAGCATGTGAAATGAGTGCAATGGTGCGGTAGTTTGAACATTCTTTGGCATTGCCCTTCTTGGGGATCGGAATGTAAACTGACCTTTTCCAATCCTGTGGCCACTGTTGAGTTTTCCAAATTTGCTGGCATATTGAGTGTAACTCCTTCATGGATCACTGCCTTGTCGTGGCGAAGGGGCTTGCGTAGCTCAATGAAGCTATGAGCTATGCCATGCAGGGTCACCCAAGACGGACAGGTCATAGCAGAGAGCTCTGACAAAACGTGATCCACTGGAGAAGGAAATGGCAACCCACTCCAGTATCTTTGCCATGAAAACCCCATGGACATGAAAACCAAAAGGCAAAATGATATGACACCAGAAGATGAGCCCCTCAGGTCGGAAGGTGTCCAATATGCTACTGGGGAAGAGCGGAGGGCTAGTACTAGTAGCGCCAGAAAGAATGAAGCGACTGGGTCAAAGCCGAAGGGACACTCAGTTGCCGATGTATCTGGAGGTGAAAGGAAAGTCCGATGCTGCAAAGATCTTTACTCCATAGGAACCTGGAATGTAAGATCCATGAATCAAGGCAAGCTGGACGTGGTCAAACAAGAGATGACAAGACTGAACATCGACATCTTAGGAATCAGTGAACTAAAATGGACAGGCATGGGTGAATTTAGTTCAGATGACCATCAGGTATACTACTGCGGGCAAGAATCCCTCAGAAGAAATGGAGTAGCCTTCATAGTCAATAAAAGAGTAGGGAAAGCAGTACTGGGATACAATCTCCAAAATGACAGAATGATCTCAGTTCGAATCCAAGGCAAACCATTCAACATCACAATAGTCCAAGTCTATGCCCCAACCACTGGTGCTGAAGAGGCTGAAGTTGACCGGTTCTATGAAGGCCTACAACACCTGCTAGAATTAACTCCAAAAAATGATGTCCTTATCATCATGGGGGATTGGAATGCTAAAGTAGGAAACCAAAAGATAACCGGAATAACAGGCAAGTTTGGCCTTGGAGTACAAAATGAAGCAGGACACAGGCTGGTAGAATTTTGTCAAGAGAATACGATGGTCATAACAAACACTCTTTTCCAACAACCCAAGAGACGTCTCTACACATGGACATCACCAGACGGTCAACACAGAAATCAGATTGACTATGTGCTCTGCAGCCAAAGATGGAGAAGTTCTATACAGTCAGTAAAAACTAGACCAGGAGCTGACTGTGGCTCAGATCATGAGCTTCTGGTGGCAAAATTTAGGCTGAAGTTGAAGAAAGTAGGGAAAAGCACTAGGCCACTCAGGTATGACCTAAATCGTATCCCTGATGAATATACAGTAGAGGTGACAAATAGATTTAAGGAATTAGATCTGATAGACAGAGTGCCTGAAGAACTATGGACAGAGGTTCGCAACATTGTACAAGAGGCAGCAACTAAAACCATCCCAAAGAAAAAGAAATGCAAGAAAGCAAAATGGCTGTCTGAGGAAGCTTTACAAATAGCTGAGGAAAGAAGGGAAGCGAAAGGCAAGGGAGAAAGAGAAAGATACAAACAATTGAATGCAGAATTCCAGAGAACAGCTAGAAGAGATAAGAATGCCTTCCTAAATGAACAGTGCAAAGAAATAGAAGAAAACAATAGAATAGGGAGGACCAGAGATCTCTTCAAGAAAATTAGAGATATGAAGGGAACATTTCATGCAAAGATGGGCATGATAAAGGACCAAAATGGCAGGGACCTAACAGAGGCAGAAGAGATTAAGAAGAGGTGGCAAGATTACACAGAAGAACTATACAAGAAAGAGCTTAACATCCCTGATAATCACGATGAGGTGGTCACTGACCTCGAGCCAGACATCCTGGAATGTGAAGTGAAATGGGCCTTAGGAAGTCTGAGCAACAACAAAGCTAGTGGAGGTGACAGCATTCCAGCTGAGCTATTCAAAATCCTGAAAGATGATGCAGTTAAAGTGCTACACTCAATATGCCAGCAAATTTGGAAAACTCAACAGTGGCCACAGGATTGGAAAAGGTCAGTTTACATTCCGATCCCCAAGAAGGGCAATGCCAAAGAATGTTCAAACTACCGCACCATTGCACTCATTTCACATGCTAGCAAAGTGATGCTCAAAATCCTACAAGCTAGGCTCCAGCAGTATGTGGACCGAGAACTACCAGAAGTACAGGCAGGATTTCGAAGAGGGAGAGGAACTAGAGATCAAATTGGCAACATACGCTGGATCATGGAGAAAGCCAGGGAGTTCCAGAAAAAGATCTACTTCTGCTTCATTGACTACGCTAAAGCCTTTGATTGTGTGTTGTTGTTGTTGTTAGTCGCGAAGTCGAGTCCGACCCATCGTGACCCCATGGACAACATTCCTCCAGGCCCTCCTGTCCTCCACCATCCCCCGGAGTCCACTCAAGCTCACACCAACCACCTCAGTGACTCCATCCAGCCACCTCATCCTCTGCCGTCCCCTTCTTCTTTTGCCATCTATTGTTCCCAGCATTAGACTCTTCTCTAGGGAGTCCTTCCTTCTCATTAGGTGGCCAAAGTATTTGAGTTTCATCTTCACTATCTGGCCTTCTAAAGAGCAGTCAGGGTTGATCTCCTCTAGGACTGACTGGTTTGATCGCCTTGCGGTCCAAGGGACTCGCAGGAGTCTTCTCCAGCACCACAACTCAAAGGCCTCAATCCTTTTGCGCTCAGCCTTCCTTATTGTCCAGCTTTCACAGCCATACATTGCAACTGGGAAAACCATAGCCTTGACTATACGCACTTTTGTTGGCAGGGTGATGTCTCTGCTTTTTAGTATGCTATCTAGATTTGCCATAGCTTTCCTCCCCAGAAGCAAGCGTCTTTTAATTTCTTGGCTGCAGTCCCCGTCTGCGGTGATCTTGGAGCCCAGGAAAATAAAATCTGTCACTACCTCCATTTCTTCCCCATCTATTTGCCAGGAAGTGAGAGGACCAGATGCCATGATCTTAGTTTTCCTAATGTTGAGTTTCAATCCAACTTTTGCGCTCTCCCCCTTCACCCGCATCAAGAGGCTCTTTAGTTCCTCTTCACTTTCTGCCATGAGAGTGGTATCATCTGCATATCTGAGGTTGTTGATATTTCTCCCAGCAATCTTGATTCCAACTGGTGATTCATCTAGCCCTGCCTTTCTCATGATGTGCTCTGCATATAAGTTAAATAGGCAGGGTGACAGTATACAGCCTTGCCGAACTCCTTTCTCAATTTTGAACCAATCAGTGGTTCCGTGTCCGGTTCTCACTGTTGCTTCTTGCCCTGCATATAGGTTTCTCAAGAGACAAATAAGATGGTCTGGTACTCCCATCTCTTTAAGAACTTGCCACAATTTGTTGTGATCCACACAATCAAAGGCTTTAGCGTAGTCAATGAAGCAGAAGTAGATCTTTTTCTGGAACTCCCTGGCTTTCTCCATGATCCAGCGTATGTTGCCAATTTGATCTCTAGTTCCTCTCCCTCTTCGAAATCCTGCCTGTACTTCTGGTAGTTCTCGGTCCACATACTGCTGGAGCCTAGCTTGTAGGATTTTGAGCATCACTTTGCTAGCATGTGAAATGAGTGCAATGGTGCGGTAGTTTGAACATTCTTTGGCATTGCCCTTCTTGGGGATCGGAATGTAAACTGACCTTTTCCAATCCTGTGGCCACTGTTGAGTTTTCCAAATTTGCTGGCATATTGAGTGTAACTCCTTCATGGATCACTGCCTTGTCGTGGCGAAGGGGCTTGCGTAGCTCAATGAAGCTATGAGCTATGCCATGCAGGGTCACCCAAGACGGACAGGTCATAGCAGAGAGCTCTGACAAAACGTGATCCACTGGAGAAGGAAATGGCAACCCACTCCAGTATCTTTGCCATGAAAACCCCATGGACATGAAAACCAAAAGGCAAAATGATATGACACCAGAAGATGAGCCCCTCAGGTCGGAAGGTGTCCAATATGCTACTGGGGAAGAGCGGAGGGCTAGTACTAGTAGCGCCAGAAAGAATGAAGCGACTGGGTCAAAGCCGAAGGGACACTCAGTTGCCGATGTATCTGGAGGTGAAAGGAAAGTCCGATGCTGCAAAGATCTTTACTCCATAGGAACCTGGAATGTAAGATCCATGAATCAAGGCAAGCTGGACGTGGTCAAACAAGAGATGACAAGACTGAACATCGACATCTTAGGAATCAGTGAACTAAAATGGACAGGCATGGGTGAATTTAGTTCAGATGACCATCAGGTATACTACTGCGGGCAAGAATCCCTCAGAAGAAATGGAGTAGCCTTCATAGTCAATAAAAGAGTAGGGAAAGCAGTACTGGGATACAATCTCCAAAATGACAGAATGATCTCAGTTCGAATCCAAGGCAAACCATTCAACATCACAATAGTCCAAGTCTATGCCCCAACCACTGGTGCTGAAGAGGCTGAAGTTGACCGGTTCTATGAAGGCCTACAACACCTGCTAGAATTAACTCCAAAAAATGATGTCCTTATCATCATGGGGGATTGGAATGCTAAAGTAGGAAACCAAAAGATAACCGGAATAACAGGCAAGTTTGGCCTTGGAGTACAAAATGAAGCAGGACACAGGCTGGTAGAATTTTGTCAAGAGAATACGATGGTCATAACAAACACTCTTTTCCAACAACCCAAGAGACGTCTCTACACATGGACATCACCAGACGGTCAACACAGAAATCAGATTGACTATGTGCTCTGCAGCCAAAGATGGAGAAGTTCTATACAGTCAGTAAAAACTAGACCAGGAGCTGACTGTGGCTCAGATCATGAGCTTCTGGTGGCAAAATTTAGGCTGAAGTTGAAGAAAGTAGGGAAAAGCACTAGGCCACTCAGGTATGACCTAAATCATATCCCTGATGAATATACAGTAGAGGTGACAAATAGATTTAAGGAATTAGATCTGATAGACAGAGTGCCTGAAGAACTATGGACAGAGGTTCGCAACATTGTACAAGAGGCAGCAACTAAAACCATCCCAAAGAAAAAGAAATGCAAGAAAGCAAAATGGCTGTCTGAGGAAGCTTTACAAATAGCTGAGGAAAGAAGGGAAGCGAAAGGCAAGGGAGAAAGAGAAAGATACAAACAATTGAATGCAGAATTCCAGAGAACAGCTAGAAGAGATAAGAATGCCTTCCTAAATGAACAGTGCAAAGAAATAGAACAAAACAATAGAATAGGGAGGACCAGAGATCTCTTCAAGAAAATTAGAGATATGAAGGGAACATTTCATGCAAAGATGGGCATGATAAAGGACCAAAATGGCAGGGACCTAACAGAGGCAGAAGAGATTAAGAAGAGGTGGCAAGATTACACAGAAGAACTATACAAGAAAGAGCTTAACATCCCTGATAATCACGATGAGGTGGTCACTGACCTCGAGCCAGACATCCTGGAATGTGAAGTGAAATGGGCCTTAGGAAGTCTGAGCAACAACAAAGCTAGTGGAGGTGACAGCATTCCAGCTGAGCTATTCAAAATCCTGAAAGATGATGCAGTTAAAGTGCTACACTCAATATGCCAGCAAATTTGGAAAACTCAACAGTGGCCACAGGATTGGAAAAGGTCAGTTTACATTCCGATCCCCAAGAAGGGCAATGCCAAAGAATGTTCAAACTACCGCACCATTGCACTCATTTCACATGCTAGCAAAGTGATGCTCAAAATCCTACAAGCTAGGCTCCAGCAGTATGTGGACCGAGAACTACCAGAAGTACAGGCAGGATTTCGAAGAGGGAGAGGAACTAGAGATCAAATTGGCAACATACGCTGGATCATGGAGAAAGCCAGGGAGTTCCAGAAAAAGATCTACTTCTGCTTCATTGACTACGCTAAAACCTTTGATTGTGTGGATCACAACAAATTGTGGCAAGTTCTTAAAGAGATGGGAGTACCAGACCATCTTATTTGTCTCTTGAGAAACCTATATGCAGGGCAAGAAGCAACAGTGAGAACCGGACACGGAACCACTGATTGGTTCAAAATTGAGAAAGGAGTTCGGCAAGGCTGTATACTGTCACCCTGCCTATTTAACTTATATGCAGAGCACATCATGAGAAAGGCAGGGCTAGATGAATCACCAGTTGGAATCAAGATTGCTGGGAGAAATATCAACAACCTCAGATATGCAGATGATACCACTCTCATGGCAGAAAGTGAAGAGGAACTAAAGAGCCTCTTGATGCGGGTGAAGGGGGAGAGCGCAAAAGTTGGATTGAAACTCAACATTAGGAAAACTAAGATCATGGCATCTGGTCCTCTCACTTCCTGGCAAATAGATGGGGAAGAAATGGAGGTAGTGACAGATTTTATTTTCCTGGGCTCCAAGATCACCGCAGACGGGGACTGCAGCCAAGAAATTAAAAGACGCTTGCTTCTGGGGAGGAAAGCTATGGCAAATCTAGATAGCATACTAAAAAGCAGAGACATCACCCTGCCAACAAAAGTGCGTATAGTCAAGGCTATGGTTTTCCCAGTTGCAATGTATGGCTGTGAAAGCTGGACAATAAGGAAGGCTGAGCGCAAAAGGATTGAGGCCTTTGAGTTGTGGTGCTGGAGAAGACTCCTGCGAGTCCCTTGGACCGCAAGGCGATCAAACCAGTCAGTCCTAGAGGAGATCAACCCTGACTGCTCTTTAGAAGGCCAGATAGTGAAGATGAAACTCAAATACTTTGGCCACCTAATGAGAAGGAAGGACTCCCTGGAGAAGAGTCTAATGCTGGGAACAATAGATGGCAAAAGAAGAAGGGGACGGCAGAGGATGAGGTGGCTGGATGGAGTCACAGAGGCGGTTGGTGTGAGCTTGAGTGGACTCCGGGGGATGGTGGAGGACAGGAGGGCCTGGAGGAATGTTGTCCATGGGGTCGCGATGGGTTGGACTCGACTTCGCGACTAACAACAACAACAAATTGAGTGTAACACTTTAACTGCATCGTCTTTCAGGATTTTGAATAGCTCAGCTGGAATGCTGTCACCTCCACTAGCTTTGTTGTTGCTCAGACTTCCTAAGGCCCATTTCACTTCACATTCCAGGATGTCTGGCTCGAGGTCAGGGACCACCCCATCGTGGTTATCAGGGACGTTAAGCTCTTTCTTGTATAGTTCTTCTGTGTAATCTTGCCACCTCTTCTTAATCTCTTCTGCCTCTGTTAGGTCCCTGCCATTTTGGTCCTTTATTATGCCCATCTTTGCATGAAATGTTCCCTTCATATCTCTAATTTTCTTGGAGAGATCTCTGGTCCTCCCTATTCTATTGTTTTCTTCTATTTCTTTGCACTGTTCATTTAGGAAGGCATTCTTATCTCTTCTAGCTGTTCTCTGGAATTCTGCATTCAATTGTTTGCATCTTTCTCTTTCTCCCTTGCCTTTCGCTTCCCTTCTTTCCTCAGCTATTTGTAAAGCTTCCTCAGACAGCCATTTTGCTTTCTTGCCTTTCTTTTTCTTTGGGATGGTTTTAGTTGCTGCCTCTTGTACAATGTTGCGAACCTCCGTCCATAGTTCTTCAGGCACTCTGTCTATCAGATCTAATTCCTTAAATCTATTTGTCACCTCTACTGTATATTCATCAGGGATATGATTTAGGTCATACCTGAGTGGCCTAGTGCTTTTCCCTACTTTCTTCAACTTCAGCCTAAATTTTGCCACCAGAAGCTCATGATCTGAGCCACAGTCAGCTCCTGGTCTAGTTTTTACTGACTGTATAGAACTTCTCCATCTTTGGCTGCAGAGCACATAGTCAATCTGATTTCTGTGTTGACCGTCTGGTGATGTCCATGTGTAGAGACGTCTCTTGGGTTGTTGGAAAAGAGTGTTTGTTATGACCATCGTATTCTCTTGACAAAATTCTACCAGCCTGTGTCCTGCTTCATTTTGTACTCCAAGGCCAAACTTGCCTGTTATTCCGGTTATCTTTTGGTTTCCTACTTTAGCATTCCAATCCCCCATGATGATAAGGACATCATTTTTTTGGAGTTAATTCTAGCAGGTGTTGTAGGCCTTCATAGAACCGGTCAACTTCAGCCTCTTCAGCACCAGTGGTTGGGGCATAGACTTGGACTATTGTGATGTTGAATGGTTTGCCTTGGATTCGAACTGAGATCATTCTGTCATTTTGGAGATTGTATCCCAGTACTGCTTTCCCTACTCTTTTATTGACTATGAAGGCTACTCCATTTCTTCTGAGGGATTCTTGCCCACAGTAGTATACCTGATGGTCATCTGAACTAAATTCACCCATGCCTGTCCATTTTAGTTCACTGATTCCTAAGATGTCGATGTTCAGTCTTGTCATCTCTTGTTTGACCACGTCCAGCTTGCCTTGATTCATGGATCTTACATTCCAGGTTCCTATGGAGTAAAGATCTTTGCAGCATCGGACTTTCCTTTCACCTCCAGATACATCGGCAACTGAGTGTCCCTTCGGCTTTGACCCAGTCGCTTCATTCTTTCTGGCGCTACTAGTACTAGCCCTCCGCTCTTCCCCAGTAGCATATTGGACACCTTCCGACCTGAGGGGCTCACCTTCCAGTGTCATATCGTTTTGCCTTTTGGTTTTCATGTCCATGGGGTTTTCATGGCAAAGATACTGGAGTGGGTTGCCATTTCCTTCTCCAGTGGATCACGTTTTGTCAGAGCTCTCTGCTATGACCTGTCCGTCTTGGGTGACCCTGCACGGCATAGCTCATAGCTTCATTGAGCTACGCAAGCCCCTTCGCCACAACAAGGCAGTGATCCATGAAGGAGAAGCCTATAAAACACTCTGTATATGTTCTAGAAACATGTAGTTGGTTGGCGCACCTCTACCCAGCTACGCTGCTGCAGAGGTTTACCTGGGTTGTTCTCACCAATAAACCTGCGGGGCGAAGGTGTCTGCCTGAGGATCCAAGTGTGTATTCTCGCGGCTGATCATCTGGGGGTCCCCAGCACTGGCAGACGTGACCCTGGAGGAGTGCCGGGAGAAGCGAGCTGCTCGACTGGAGGGGCCTCGCCATCCACGCCACCGAGGGGGAGCCAGAGGCTTTCCTGAAGGGAGGGACGGAGGGGAAGTCTCCAGCTTGGATGCAACTCTTCACATGGGCAGAGGCTTCTCTTTCCAGCTTTGGCAGAAGGCTATTTCTCACTCAGACTCTTCTGTTATCTGTCCAGTCTCAACAGCAGAACTGCACTTCAAAGGACTGCTTTGAGTTTAGGAACCAGGAGGAGGAGGGCAGGACCAGCTCATGACAGACACTGCAGAGGGAGAGGGCAGCGTGTGTGTGGCCGAGACAGAGTGTGGCTGTGTGCTTGCATGTGCGCGCACACGCCGATGTGCGTGTTGGAAGAGAAAGAGCGAGAGTGGCCTTGTTATGGCAGGGGGCGAGAGGAGGGGGAAGGTGGCCAGAGACGCTCTGCTTTAGCCTTGCTCCTGCCTGAGCTCGGCGTGCATCCATGCCCCCAGAGGACTACTCGCCCCACAAGGATGCAACCCCCTACAGGAGGGGCTCCTCCTGGTGCAGAGCATGCTGGCCGCTCCTGCAAGGGGCAGGATTGATGGCAGGAGAAAGGCATCTGGAGCAGCCCGGCATCGGTTCTAATTTTGCACATGACAGAGCCCGAGAAGCATTTAATGCAAAGCTTCAGCCCCCCACATGGAAATGATGATGGGATGAATCAGCCCAGCATGGGTGGCTGCTTTGCAGCGCGCAGATAGATGTCTCGGCTTTCCATATGTTATGAAGCCTATCAAGCAGCAGTGGAAAAACGGTTCTGAAAGGATGGAATCTCAAGGGGGCTGAGGGCTTGAGCGTCTCGATCTGCAGCAGCCGTAGAAACACAGATGAGAATTTGTCGTGCGATGACTCACAAAGGTGCCACTGAAGATGGTGCTTTTCAGGCACTTTGATTAACTCTGATGACTCATGGCAGTTACTGGGCAGCTAGATTTAGGGGCCTCGGTCAAAGACCCCCTTCATTAGACCTGCCTCGGGCCTGGGGAGTGAGGCTTGGGTCCAGGCACGAGTGCAGCGAGAAGCACTTCGGGGCCAGCGTGACCCAGCACGGTTTGCGATCATGACAGCCAACACCAAAATTCCATGAACTGATTCCCTGCGCTGCCAGGATCTTCCAACATCTGCTGCAGCCAGTCTGGAGCAAGCTTAGACAGAACAAGCAAGGTTTCAGACTGCTTGTGCTGGCCTTGCTCCGGCTGTGGGTGGAGAATCAATGAGGCTCAAGCTGCTGGAAGTTCCCCAGGTTTCCTCTCCCAGCTCCTTCCAATTCTGCCTGCTTCCTGGTCCTGGCTGGGAGTCCCCCAGGAAAGCTGCACAGCTGGGCATGCATTTGTTAAATGTGCCCAAATGCACATGCTCCCCACGTTTATTAAAGCATTCACATGCAACTTTCTCAAGATGGAGACATTTTCTTCATAAAGTTTTGCCTGTAAAGTGTTTGTATTTGGGGGGTGCAGCCTGGGCAAGTCTTGAATGAAGGGAAGTTAAAGCTTGTACTTCTCAGACTTGGAGTTGCAGCCTGAGAGAAGCAGGCCTCTCTGCAAATCCCGATTCCCTTCACTCCTGCTGTTTGCATTTCCTGTTCACAGACAGGCAGAAGAAACTGAATGTGAAAGCAGGATGGAGGGACAAGCCCTGCAGCAAGTCCAGGCAGCAGCAGCGTGCTGCGGGTGGGGCGGAGCATTCCTCTTTACTGCATTTCTATATCACCCCAGAGCTGAAGTTCTCTGGGCACAATAAAAGCAAGCATGCTGATACAACAACATCAACAGTTACAGTGCACAGATCATTACAACAATCCACAACCCAAACAGATCATTTCACTAATTCTGAACTAACAATCACATTTCAGATTAGTTACAAAATAGGAAAATCAATAATTATGACAGAACAGGAGATCAACCCTGACTGCTCTTTAGAAGGCCAGATCCTGAAGATGAAACTCAAATACTTTGGCCACCTAATGAGAAGGAAGGACTCCCTGGAGAAGAGCCTAATGCTGGGAACAATTGAAGGCAAAAGAAGAAGGGGACGGCAGAGGAGGAGGTGGCTGGATGGAGTCACTGAAGCAGTTGGCGTGAGCTTAAGTGGACTCCGGGGGATGGTGGAGGACAGGAAGGCCTGGAGGAATGTTGTCCATGGGGTTGTGATGGGTCGGACATGACTTCGCAACTAACAACAACAACAACCATCTATTATTTTCTTGGTGTTAATTTATACGTTATCAGTAACAAGTAAAGCCAGGGCCAAATACACCAAGGAAACCTTTTCCTGTGCATTGAGGCATTAATAAACAATGCAGATGGCAGGCCTCTGTCCTCCAAGAGAATGAAGTGCAGAAAACAGCAGCCGGATTTCTTACAGTCTATAGAAGCTGCTCTCTCTAATCCTCGCGTTGAAACTGACAAGTCAGGGCTTCCATCTCCAGATAAAAAAAGTGGCACTAGTTTCCAGAGGCAAGGAATAGTTTGCAAGTACATCAGACATTTGTCACTTGGTTAATTAATATATAGTCACTTTCTCTGGCCAAACACAAATTGCCTGAATTTATACAAAGGAATTTATACAAAAGGAATCTATACAAAGGAATCTATTCTCAGCAATTTATAGCAAGGAAACTCTCTGAAGCTAAGTGGCAGAAGTCAGGGTCACAGGAGATGTGATATTGTTCATATCTTCAACACAGTGGATTTTTTTCAAAGGCATGTGAGCCAGATCAGAACTATGATGTTGGTGTGTTGAAATGTTTGGTATGTGCAATTGGAGGAAGAATCTCATGGGAAGTGGACTGAATAGATGCCTACCTGGGCAAAGTCTTACACATCCTGGAGATGTCCATTGCTTATGTAAGTTAAAGTCATAATTTCTACCTTTCCACATGTGCTAAAGCCAGTCTTAAAGGCAGGGGGAGAAGAATACAGTTCCACAAACGCGTCTGCACTTGTTCCTCCTCGCTCTTCTAAATTCCACCTCCCCATGGGGAAATGGAGAGGCAGATGGATCTGCCTCCATCCAATACTGGTCAGATGTGGAGAAGATGTCGCTTAAGTAGGGCGTGAAGATTTCTGTTTGCATTCCAGCAGTGCCATGCAGAATTTCTCAAGCACTCCACACAGGAGACATACAGGATTGCTTGACCAGTCTCAGGGAGGGGAGAAGAACTTCCACCGGTGGCGACGGGGGAAAACTGGACCATTCTGGTATGCATGAAGGTGGTCCTGCAGAATCAGAAGGAAGGGGGACTCTGCAGATGGCTATCTGAGAAAAACACAATCCCAGCAAAAGAAAGAGAAGCACCTCTTCAGCAATAGGAGAGACAGGGAATGATGGAAAAGCATTGATACGTGCTGAGGAAGGACTGGAGGACTCTCAGTTGCTGAGATCTCTGCAGCATCAAAGGAGATTCACTAAGAATCTCACGTTTTGCACTTCTGCAGGTACCAGTTGCTTGCTTGCTTGCCAGGCCTTTGGAAGGATGAAGTGGGGAAAGGTGGGCATGACTACTACAGGGAACCCCTGCGGTGCGGCCCTGCGCCGCCATTACTCAATACAGTCTGGACGGAAAGGCAACCTAGAGTGGGTTGCACCAGAAGCAGAGGGGGAGGAATTCTCCCCAGGCTTTCCTTTCCTGCCATCGCCCCCATGTTAGAGGCAGTAACAAATTAGACACCTGTTGGCATTGAGAGGCATTGCCAAATGGTTCCATGCCATTCTGAGCACATGACAGAATGTTCTTAACATCAGTTAAGAACATCAGAAAGCTCTTAACATCAGTTCTATTGGCTCCTGTTATTTTATTGTTAATTGATTTTAGCTGTTCTAAATTATTTTAAAATTTTCCATGTTGTAAATTTTTAAACTGACTTTTTATTATGCGATACTGTGGGCTTTAATTTTTGTGAACTGCCAAGAGAGCCTTGGCTATTGGCTGGTATAGAAATGATGCCTCCAAATGAGCATGTGCACATCTCGAGGGCCTCTCTGTGTGCCTCTGCCAGGCTGACGCGCGGGGCTCGCTCACCTCCGCGGCCCTTTCTCTCTCAGGCAGCTCTTGTGAGCGAGCTCTGTGTGAGGTGCTGCAGGCGACGCTGAGCACTGATTGAGCCCGGAGTGCTGTGCTCCTTTGGATGCAGGGACACTGCGAGGGGGGCCAGAGATGCGGGCGGGGGAGGGGTGCTTCCCCGCAGCCTCACCTGACAGCTGCACTTCAAATGGAGCCCAGCGCAATGTGCCAGAGGAGGCTGTCCAGGCCTGGGCCTCAGAGCTGGAGCAGTGCCCATCCCCTTCCGCAACAGATGCCCGCATCTTTCCCCTGGACCTTTCCGGGGCCAGGGGACCTCACCCCTCCCCATTGGCGGGTGAGCGGGCCACGGGGAGTGTGGCACGGAGCATCAGCCTTCTCGGCCAGAGAAGGCCACCTCCCCTCCGCGGTCAGCTCTGACGTGCGTTCACATGCGTTCAGCCACAGCCCGAGGTTGCCCGGCGGCACCAGTGTCACCTGGCCTTCTCAGCGTGAGCCTGGCTCAGCAGGGGCGTGCCCAGCCCCTGGGCGGTCGCATGTGTGCCCTGGGCCATTGGAGGCAGGGTGGCACGGCCAGAAGGGGAGCAGGCATGCTGTCTGCTCACATACCAGAGGCAGTGCCCGAGGCCTTCCTCCTCCGCCACTCCCTCCAAGCCGACCCGGCCGCGTACCATGGGCTTGCTTGCAAGGGCAAGGTGAGGGCTGCCCAGAAGGCTTGCCCTGGCTAGCTAGAGGGAGTCTGGAGCATCTTTCCAGAGCGCACCGGCTTTTGCATGAACCCACACCTGGATTCTGGTGCGTGCTCCTCGCAGCAGGGCTTTGCACCCGGCTAGTCAAAGGTGAACGGCAGCAGGAGCGAGAAAGGTGCTTCCCGTTCTTTTGTGTTCAAAAGCCCCAGTAGCTTGTGGCGCTTTGTAGGCTCACATTTGCTGTGGCATGATAAGCTTCCGTGGACAGAACTCACCATACAGAAAGATATTTTGCAAGACGTTGCATTTCATATAACTCGGGAGAAATGGGGCTTGCTGTCCTGTAGGGCCCTGCCGCAGCTGATCCCTGGCTGGCGAGCTCCTGGCCTCGCTGCCTCCCCTCCCACTGTGTCGCTTGGATCCTTCTCCTGAGGCTTGCTTTGCTTTCCGTCAAGTGCCCTCCAGCGCCCGGCCCAGGCTTCCCTCCTTGCCATCCGAGCTTTCTCTAGAAGACGGGCCTTTCCAGGCGCACATGCTTCAGAGCCCGAGGCAGCTGCCCTGGACAACTGCTCTGGGACTTCATGAAAGATCGGAACTCAAGGCTTGCATTTTAGAAGTACATAGGATCCCAGAAACTACTTAAAATATGTTCTTAATATAATGAAGAGCCACCTCTGGTGCTGCTCTCCAGGCCTCCTCACCTGGTCCAGGGACCATAGTGTCCTTTGGGCCTGAGGTCTTGTCCAAGGTCAGTGTGGCTGTTGGCATAGAAGACAGGGCAATTGAGAAAATACTCAGAATTAAACCCACTATGTCCAGTGGGGATTACTCCCTAGTAATTTTGGAAGTTTGCACCCTAGGAGCATAGAAACAGAAACAGAGAAACAGAGCAAGTCAGGAGGGGCCTCCCAGGCCATCTAGTCTGATCCCCGGCTCCAGCCGGCTCCACTCATGACATGCCCACCGTGCGCATGTCTACCCTATCCTTGAACACCCTCACCAATGGGGCTTCCACCACCTCCCATGAAAGCCAACTCCATACCCTCGGGGTCCTAGCCACCTGGCATCCACCTTGAATTTTGGTTCCCTGAGCTTGGTGCCATTTGAAAGTGGGAAAAAAGGTCATGACCCACCTCTGCATGGCACCCCCTCACATACCTGTATGTCGCTAGCAGGTCCCTCTGAATCTCCTCCTCTCAGGCTGAAGAGACCCAGTTCCCTCAGTCTCTCCTCATCTGGCTTCCCCTGCAAACCAGCTGTCATCCCCATGGCCCTTCGCTGCACCGATTCCAACCTGGCCATATCCCTCTTGAAATGAGGGGCCCAAGAGTGAACAGAAGTCTCCAGCTGCGGGCACAGATTCTTCTTGTACCGGTTGTGTGCCATCAAGTCATCTCTGACTTATCGCAACCCTATGAATGAAAGCTCTTCAAAATGCCAGTCCACTTTCTCACACTGCCCCTTGCTAAGATGACTGATCTAGTTAGCAATCAGTCTGTAAATGTTTCAGGTGCCTTGCAACTCTTCCAGCCTTGAACTTGGAGGAGCTGAATGGAGCTGACATGGGGGCGGGGGGCACAGGGAGGCCTCATCCCTTTCTGTCAGTGTTACTGTGGCCCTTGACAAGGAGAGGGTCATTTTCTGAAGGGAAGATCCCCTCAATCCATGTGGTTTCTCCATGTGATTTGGAACCCTGGATAGGGGAGTCCCCCTCCTTCCAAAGGTCACCCTCCAGATGGAGAAATGGAGATGGACTGGGCATGGCTAGCAGGTCCCCCTCCTCATATCTTTAGTTTATTCTGAAATGGGATGCTTGACCAAGGCATGTTTCTCAAGGGTCACGGCACTGCAAGCCTCCAAGCTCTTCACCGATGCCTCAGACTGCGACTGAACATGACGGCATGAAACATCATGAGATGCTTAGCTTCAGACATCTCCCTTGAGCAACCCACAAAAGGCTGTTGGCTCAAGTTGGGAAGGATATGGGCATTTCTAGCCTGGAAGTGATCAGCCACTTGCACCCTGTCCTTGCACCCTGCACCCAGACACGTTTGAAAGCTGCACCCCAGGTCTGCTTTTGGCCATCTTCCTTTGATCCCCCATCCAGACGCAGCACACATGGCATCTGAGTCTCCAAGCCGATGGCCCCGGGCTTTAACCAAGAGGAAAGGGCAAAGGACATGCTTTGACCGCATCAGCAGGGGGCGCCTCCCAGGATCCTTGCTCACACTCCAATTTGAACTTCCGTCAGCAGCAACACAGTCCATCATGCAGAGCTGCCACATCCAGTAGATGTCAGGCCACCATGGGGCCACGGGCTCGTTCTTCCAGCGGCTGAGATGGATCCTCCCCCTGACAACTGGAGGCTGCCCACCAGGAAGGCCCCCCCCTTCCCCTGTGCCTGCCTCCCACAGTTTCCCTTGTCCCGCTTTGCACCACCTCCCCATCACACATGTGGTGCTGACTAATGTTTATTAATGAATAATTGCATGAAATATTCACAAGGCAGAGATATTGAATATTTTAGTAATATTTTGGCATGAATAATGCATGGCGTGCCATGCTTGCTATTTATTAAACACCAGCTCTCATTATTGTTTCTACAAGGGGCTGGATTACAAGCCCACCCCCCGGCATCCCTCTCTGCTTTCCTTCAGCCATGATTCCACCCACATCTACTTGGGAAGAAGTCTCATTGGACTCAATGGGACTTCCTGCTGAAGAGACATGTGTAGCATCGCACTGTTCGAGCCATCAACTTCCGTTCCCCACAAGAACTGCTTAGGAGAGTGACTTCGAAAGGCACAGGACCACAGCATCAAAGCAGCAGGTGCCCCGTGACCGAGGGGCAGCCAAATGTTCTCCAGTGCGAAAGCTGCGGAGAATTTTGGAGGAGAGGCGTGTTTTCCGCCTTTCCCTTCGATGGCTGTGGTGATCCACCCCAGCAAACGCTGGCTGGCCCAGGCCACTTCACAGAAACATGGAATCGTAGAACAGCAGAGTTGGAACTGGCCATGAAGGCCATTGGGTCCAGCCCCTGCTGGTGCAGGACACCAAGTCACACCATCCCTCTCAGAGGGCTGTCCAGATTCCCCTTGAATGTCTCCAGTGTGGGAGAGCCCCCACCTCTCCAGGCAGCTGGTCCCACTGTTGTATTGCTCTGACAGTGAGGAAGCTCTTCCTGATGTCCAGCCTGAACCTGGGTTGTCGCAGCTTGAGCTGGTTATTCCGTGTCCTGCACTCCGCCATCAGCCAGAAGAGATCTTGACCTTCCTCTTTGTGGCAGCCTTGGAGGTACTTGTCATGTCCCCCCTCAGTCTTCCCTTCTGAAAGCTGAACATGCCCAGTTCCCTCAGTCTCTCCTCACAGGGCAGTGCTTCCAAACCCTGGATCATTTTCATCGCCCTCTGCTGGACCGTTCCCTGTCCTGCTGCACTGCCACCTCCTCTCCAGGAGGGAAATGGCTTCACGGTGCAGCAATCCTGAGGGAGACGTGAGGAAGGGCGCCGCACTGGGCCATCCTCCATGGGAAAAGGACTGTTCAGTCCTTGCCAGGTCCCAGGGCAAACTTGCTTCCTCACTGCAGGGAAGACCCATCCAACAACCCCTTCTCATTAGTACTGAAGACACGAGCTGTGGGAGCACCAGAATCCAGGCCAGTGGCCACGGCCACACGTCTTTCCCACGTGCTTGTTGCACGTGTGAGGAGAGGGGAACACCAGCGACATCCTCTTGAGTCAGGCCGTTGATCCTTCCAGATCAGGACATCCCCCTCCACTGGCTGCAGTCTCCAAGGGCCCATGACAGGCGTCTTTCCCGCTCACTGGAGCCGCGGGAATTAAACTCGGAGCCTCCTACCTGCAGGCACATGTGGGCACCACTGAGCAGCAGCTGCTACTGCACAACAAGCACGCGCCACCTGGTATGGAGAACAAGCCATGAAGAACAGCCCACAGGCCTCTCTTCATGGGTTGCTGTGGCTTCTTATCTCAACAGTGGGACAATCCACAGCTCCGCGACAGCCCTCACTGTGCCCCTGAGCAGGGCTGTTCGTGCTGCCTGAGCCTGGGCAGTGAACCTCTCCTCCACCTGGCCAGGTGCTGCCAGCAGCTCTGGCAGTCCTGCAGGAGGCAGGACTCGGTTTCCCACCCTGTCACAGGAAGGCCCTTCCGAGCGGAGATGCCAGAAACAAATCTGCCGTCTTCTTAACACAATCTCAGAGCACACGCTGAGCCGAACTGGGCCACTGCGCTCCCTGCGCTGCTAGCCTGAGCTTGATGAAGAAATATTCTACACAGGGAGCAGAATCACAGCCTTAGGACGCCACCCAATTTGGCTGCATGCAGATGGAAGGCAGAGATTCCTGTTTGGGAGAAGCGTTTGAGGGATGCAAAGACTTTGGATATGACTGGGGCCATTTCCAGGAAGCGGGTGTGTTGATTCCATGCACCGCTGCATAAAATCGAGGACCCTATGTATGAGACCAAAATCTGGCTCCTTATAATGATGTTTTCGGGTATCCTGGGTCCAGACTCTCTTTTGTTCCTGTTAGTAGCCAAAAATGATCACAGAGCCAGGCTAGATTGGAACGGAAAGCTTCATGAAGTGGTATCCCTCCAAAACGTCAATTTGCATATCCACGTTTCATCTGCCAGCTCTGTGCTGCCAAAGAAAAACAATCACATCTTTCCCCCGCCACCCACCAATGCTCATATTTTGTTTTTATTTTGGTCTTTCTGCCCCTCTAGCTGTGATAATAAATTATTTAGTTGCTGCTGTGGTTCAGATTTTTCTTTTTTAGTGATTTAATAAAAACCACAGAAATATAAATCTATTTTAGAGAGTCCTCCCCCCCCCCAAAAAAAAAAAAAAAAAGTAATGGAGAGTCACAGCAACCAGCACAGGAATTAAAGCAACAACTCAAGTCCTTCAGGCTTTGCTTCCAAGGAACCTGGAGCCGAGAGGAGGCCCTGGGAGCCCGGCGCAAGGGGGAGCCCCTTGCCACTGGCAGGCGGCGATGCTCCCCTGCTTTTAAACCTAATAACTTAATTCGATGATTTGTTGCTTCATTTCCATTTTATTCTTATTTTGTCTTTGAACTGAGCGCCTCCTATTACATGCATAATTCAGGTGTCTCCAGACATGGAAGCAAGGCTCATTACATTCCAACCCAATGAGGTGGAAAAAGCCAAGGAGTGGCTTTGTGGGATCCCACCCCAGTTTCTCCCAGTGCGACATTTAAGGGTCCCCAGAAAAGGTTTGGGCTGCAGAGGAAAGAGGAGGCGCTGGAGGGAGTTTGTGGCAGTCATCATGGGGAGGAACATGATGAGATCCTAAGAGGAGCCCAGTTGGATCAGAGCAGACGCCCAGCCTGTCTGTCATTAGGTTCATGCAGTGGCCAACAGGATGTCCCGGCCGAAGCCCAAAAGCAGGGCTGGAGCCCAACTGAGCCCTCCTGCGTGTTTTCCCCAGCAGCTGAAACACAGACGCATGCGATGCACTGGAGGAGACACAGTCCGTCTTGACAAGTAGCCACTGATCCTCTCAAATCCTCCTTTAAACCTCTCCCCATTGCATGAAATCCACAGTCCAGCTATGCACTGGGCGAAGAAGGACCTTCTTGTCTTGCCTCTGCCCTGGTGCAGCATCTTTGGAAGAGCTCCAGCAGTTTCTAGGCTGCTCCTCCGCCTCTTGAGCGCTCCCTGCCAGCCATCTGGCTCTGTTGCAGCTCAGGAGGAGCCCGTCTCTGTTGCAGAGGCCCAGCCCGTCCCACAGTGTCCCCCCCGCCGTGCCCACATAGCTCCTCCTCCCTCCCACCCACGCACTGAGAGCCCTCCGCTCCGCTGGTCTTGGCAGCCTCCTGGGAAGGAAGCATTCCAGTGAAGGCTACCTTGCGGGTCCTGGGCATGATTCCGTCCACTCAGCAATTCAGTCTAACTTTGAGGACATCATGGCTACATTGCCAGCAAGTCCAAGAACCACCCGCTCTTCACCAGCACTGCCTTCCAGAGGGTCTGGATGGTGCATGGTAGCCACAGTGGCCGCATTAATTCACCATCACAAACCAAACTGCCTGTGTTTCTAACTATCAGATTGTCGGCAGCCACAAGCCCACCCCACACCCAGGAGGACACACCCTGGGAAAGGCATCACTGTCTTCCAAGCTCAAGCCACTGGCTTTCATCAGAGGCGTGTTAAGATTGCGTCCTGCTAATAAAATGGACGCGAGATGGGATGGTCCACCCATTCCGAAACCGTGTGCTTTTCTATGGATACCCAATGGCTATTCGCTGTAGTGTTGGCCCAGTGAGGAGGCAAGAGGCTGCCATTTTTAGGATGGTGGTATTTTGGGTTTCTCAACATGCACAATCCCCTTGGAACAGAGCATGGCAGGGGTGGCGGGGGGGCAGCGGCTGCTGCGATTCCTCCCCCTGCCCAGAGTAGTTTTGCTCACCCCTGCAATGGAATGGAAACCAAACATGAGATTCTGAGGTGAGTGAAAAGGCTGAGAGTTGGTCCGATCAGTTCAGCCCAGCCTCACTCCAGAGCGGAGGAGCCTTGGGCTTGGGGTCAGGTGATCCTGGGGGTCCTGGGGATCCTAGGAAAAAGGCGACTCAGAGGGGCCCCCAGGCCATCTAGTCTGACCTCCGGTTCCAGCCGGCTCCACTCGTGTAACCCCAGTCCCTGCTTGGGTTTGCTGTAAGGCCCCGGGCCCCCTGGACTCCCTCCAAGCAGGCAGCGCGCTGCTGAGCGGATCCTCCAGGCTGCGCCTATTTGACTGGTTCTCGCTGGTGCTTTGGCTGTTCTCCAGGCACAGGGACGCTTCTTCCTGCCCCAGCTCCCCAGAAATACTTACGCGTCCGCTATTGAATGCCCCTTGAGCAGAGCAACCTCTGTTGCCTTACGTCCGAAGGAGCCACTGTCCCCAAATAATTCTCCCATTTCCAGAGAGGCCTGACGCTCCTGCTCTCCAAGGTGCGTGGAATCGCTGCTGAAGCAAGCAGCGCACGGGTGCTGCCAGGCTCCCTCTGCCCCATCCTCCCCCCAGGCCTCCCTCGGATGCCGACATCAGATGGACGTCTCCCTCAAGATGGAGTCTGTCACTGACAGATGAGGCTGCTAAAACCCCCCGTCTTTCACACGGCAGCTGCTTTCAAGCAGCAATGTGTTTATTTCCTTTCTATTAGACAAATATGAGGTGTGAAGGGGTTAGCTTTAAACATATCCTTGGAGCTTATTTATGCAGAGAGAACATCTTATGAAAATAGAGCGGCTCTTCATGCTTGGATTCCTGGGGCTCCGGGCTGTGTCTGGCCAAGCAACGGGGGGCACTGAGGCTCCCATGCCGGCCGAGGAGAGCGGGCAGCCAGGAGGGCCTCGCTCCTGCCGCCTCGCTCCCAGTCCGCCTCCTCTTTGGGCTCAGGGACGCCAACCATCCACTTTCCAAGCCCACGTACTGCATGTCTTTAAAATAATTTTGGGGACACCTTTAAAGGGTGGAATGTGGAGCCCCCTCATGGTAAGGTGTGTAAGATCACAACAGAAAAATCAGCAAGTGCGCAACCAATCCCAGCAGAGACTAACCACGTAACAGAACTTGGCCATGAAACTAGCAGGTCCAGCACTGCTGGAAAGGCCGCTGAAAGCAGGCAGGGCTTCCGAGTCCCTGAGGGACCCCAGAGAAGAGCTTCTGGGAGCCACCGCTGCGGCTCCCCCGGCAGAGGGCGAGGGAGAGCGGCCTGGCTGGATGCCAGAGCGTGGTGGAGCGGTGGAGGAGAAGGGGGCCCTGGATGAGGACCAGGGTGGAGTTCACCCGTTCCTCAAATGTGGGCTGAAGCCCAGCAAGGTGGATGCTGGGACCTGATTTCCTGCCATTCCCTTGTCTCGGTCGTTGCTCAGCATTTAATTACTAACTTACTCCGCAGGGTGAGCACGTCAAGTCTGAGCAGCCTTCCACGCACTGCTGCGGCATCTTACTGCTGCCTCGTGTTGTTCTAATGAAAAGCGCTTGTGTAATCTCTCCTTACACGTTCGCTGGTCCTGGTTTCTCTGGATAAGTTTGCTGTAGAAGTAATGGGGTTGGTGGTTTACATTTTCCTGCAGGCTGTTTAAAAGATGATGCATTGTGCGCACAACCTGCCCTGAAAAAAGCGAGCGCTCATCCCCAGCAAACTTCCCTTTGCACATTAAACAACCCTTACACAAGGGCAGCACAGTCCTGTGTGGCTGTGTGAAGCCCCCCAAACCCCACAGGTGTGGGGCTGGACCTGCCTCTTGAGGGGCTACAAAAATGGCCATATGTACATGGGTGGACTGGATGAGTGAACAGATCCAGGCTGAACAAAGAGTTCGGTGTGGATTGGGCTTCCACGGGAGGTGGCTCAGGCCCCATCGGTGAGGGTGTTCAAGGATAGGCTGGACACGCACATGGTGGGCATGTCGAGAGAGCAGCCAGATGGAGCTGGGGGTCAGACTCGATGGCCTGGGAGACCCCTTCTGACTCGCTCTGTTTCTATGCTTCTGTGTTTCTCCAATCAGAACACATTGGGTGGGCAGGGGTGAGGGGACACAGGGGTGGAAAGTTGCCTTGAAATGGCCCCTCCCAGCTGCCAGGGTCACCAGTCACTTCCCCCTGCAGGTCCTCAGGAGTAATGCTCCACGTGACATGACATGGGACCTTGCACAGGATCTAAGAGAGATCAAAAGAGCGGCTGCCCGGCACTCAGAGGAGAGCAGCCACGGTTTGCTCCCACACTGCCCTCCCCTGCCAGTACACAAATGCCTCCACTCCTATGCCACAACGTCTCTCAGAGTGGATTGCCAGTCACCCATCCCCGGTTGTAGGCAGCTGCTCTCAAGGGACATGATACAGCACGAAAAAGCAATGGGAGGGGAAGAAAAATGGGAGGAGTCCTTCAGCAAGGCGGGTGGAAGGGCCTCGCTACTCATCTTCTCTGTCTCTTCATCCTGCTGCAACGTGGTGTCAGTCCTAAAATCGATGTTCCTTGATCTTTCTCAGAATCGGCTGCCTTATTTGTAGCAGTTAGCCATAGACTGGTTCACCAGGAGGCCAAAGCCCTTTTCTCCCCCAAATCATGCTCTAAAATTGGAGGTGTGCTTCGCCCTCCGACAGAGGACCAAAGTACCCCACCTTGTGTTGTGCAAAGGGCCCCGTCCTGTGATTCTTGGGCGGCTGCACCCAGATCGAGAAGGAGGCCAGCCCAACAGGGCAACTCCTGGCCGGACCCGACAGGAAGGTCTTTCTGCTCCATCCTCACAGCTGGTGTGAGCGGGTGGCACTGGACGCAGGCCGTGGCCGAATGACGCACCTGCAGGGGCTCCTTAGCGGAAAGCCAGGACAGCTCAGTGGCTCCCGCAGCGACGGAGCGGCGAGACTGTTCCAAGGGCAGGGCATTCCGCCCGGACCACACGCACTGCGGACACGTAGCGGAATTCCTCTCACCTGACATGCATCAAATGGGAAGCAGGCAAACCCGGAACGGCCTTTAGGCAGAGCAGATGCCTCCCTGGGACTAAGCACGGACTAACGGTGGCCTTGGATGTATTTGCTGCATTCATTTCTCCAAGCACACTGGAAGTTCTCTGGAGGCACACTCGGACACCCCTGCATCCAGTTTGGGGCTTACTGGTACAGATTCCGAGGTAGCCACCATGAGACGGCTAGTGGCAAGCTGGGAAAACACAGAGCCACCAGGCCCCAGACTGGAGCACGTCTCATTCAGGTCTGGTTTCCGACTGTACGTTTCCATGCACTTTCTTCTCCCTCTTACCCAAGAGCCCTTGGAGTTCTCTAATTGCTCCAGTCTCAGTAGGTTTCCTGAATTGCAACCAAGAATGGAAAGGCCACAGAGATGGCTGTTGACAGGCAGGTTCAGAGTTGTCACAGCATGGAGTGAGCAAATTCCCCTTTAAATGCATGACTGTAGCTTTTATCTCTGCAATGCAGAAGGAATATGAATGCCCAGCCTCCATTTCCTGGGCCCAGCAGGTGCCTCAGGTACTAACTATATCCGTTCCAAACCTTTCTTGCGTCTACCGTTCTGGTGCCTTTAATGTTGGAGATGAACTGAGGTGTGGATGCTCTGAGGCAACGTATCAGAGGTTTGCAAAAGCCACTGAATGCCAGCACAACAATCTCCTGCTTTATAGATGGAGACTTGCAGAAAATGGCTTTTCAATTAACCATTGTTTAGTAAAATTGTTTTCAAGATTGCCAAACCTCCCCTTATGAAAACACACCATGAAATCCTGCGATCCACTTCAATCCACTTAGCTCTTGATCAAATATAATCTCTTTCCTGAATATAATTAATCCAATTTAGTTTAAGAGGGATTAGCTGTGCTCTTAGCCCTCTTTTGATAGTGTACAATTGTTGCCTGCATGTTTCTATTGCTTGGTATTAAAGAGAAGCGATAAGCAAACCAGAATTTTTCTCAGGGCGAAAAAATCTCTTTGCAGCTCTTATAAGTGTTGAAATTTCTACTCAGCTGGTCATATTGCTGGAAAAAAAGTTTTTTCTTTTTACTGTTGTCATTCATAATGTGCTCCCCCTCCCCAAACAAATGCAAAAACAAAACCACAGGTTCCCAAAGTTGCTAACGGCAAGCTAAAAGAATGTAAAGCTATTGCATCCAAAGGTTCAACAGGAGCAGTGCCATCTTTGGAGGATGGGAAGGTGTCGAGCTGGATCTGAAGATGGTGATGGACCTGATGGGGGTTGACAAGCAGAGGTGAAATCCTTGGGTGGCTGATCTAATCCGAAGCCTGTCCTGATGGGGTTGGGTGCCCCTTAAGCAGTGATAGGAGACCAAACGCTGCACAGGAGCCCTCTCCGTATGACTCCCTGAGAGTTGGACAAGGTCCCCCCCTCCCTGGGATGGGCCATGGCAGCAGGGGGTGAGGTCACCCATCTCCGTGAGGCACAGCACGGGGGCTTCCTGCCTCCCCACCCACCCCAGAAGCCTGGCGGTGCATGCCTCCGAGAGCGGATGGTGTGTGCAGGAGGGGTGTTGTGGTGGAGGCGTGTGACCTGGCTGCAGATAAGCAGGTCCCAGGCTCGTTCGTCCGTTTGTTCATTCAGTGTATCAAAAGCTTTTGTAGGCCGCCCACTGCAAGGGTCTCGGGCTGCTGGACTGCAGCGTGGGTGCCCCAGCCACTGTCTGGAGGCAAAAAGCCTAGAAACCAATGAGTCCATATTTATGTGTTGCAAGCTGCCTAGGAAGGCCTCGGCAGCTATAGGCGGGCTATAAATACATACATACATAAATGCACATTCCCACCCCTGCACTAAAGGGCCCGAGCTGCAGCCTGGACGTGCCCCCTCCCCAGCCTGCGACGGTCCATCCGCGGCACGGGCGCCTCCCCGGTTAGACGGCTGCGAGGCGTCACACGTGGGCCGGCTGCTCCAAGAGCGTGTTGGGAGGCTTCACTTTGTTCAGTGCAGAGAAGCAGGCAGAACCTCGGAGCGGGGGCCAGTCCTTCCCTCCGGGGTTCCCCACGCAGCCCGCATCTCCTTCCCCACCCTCCTTCCCCTTCTCCGGCCACCGCTGGTCTGCCAGTTTTTCACCCATTCAGAAAGGTCAAGATGCTTCCCACGAGGCCCAGTTCGTGGAAGCAATCCCTTGACACTGAAATGTGCCCCTATTTTTTGAGGCGGTGCGTGGCCCTCAAAAGGGACGGGTGCCTTTTGCTGTCAGCCCCGCCTGCTGCTGGAACGCACCTGGAATGCCACCTGGGCTGGGGGCCGGCTGAACTCCCGCCCCTGCTGTGCGCTGTTGAGTTACAGAGCACCTCCCACTCATTTAAAACCTTGTCCCGGTTCTCCCTCCAGTTCCAGGCTGCCTAGCATGGCTTGGGAGCCAGCCCTCTGCGGGCCCATCCACACCACGTCAGGCGAGCCATCGGCAGGGCGGCTCCCCAGGATCCCGGCGCCCTGCGTGGCATGGCACACCCTGTCTGAAGGGGGCCTTCTCCACCGTGGCCCTTCTCTTCCTGGGGAAGCCCCCCCCCCCCGGTGCCAAGAGGCTGCCCTTGTTTGAGGGTAAGAGAAGATTCTACCACCCGCTCGCCCGACTTCTAATGCCAAACTCTGAGGATAAGCTTGGTGACAGTTTTATCTGCAGTTTTAATGCTATGAGGCTTCTTCCCTGTTTTATTTGTTCTGTTTAGTTGGTACAAACTGTCCGGAGAATATTGAGATTGAAGGGCAGCATACAAATATATTAATTGATTAAATAATAAATATTTTATCAGCTCTTATTCTAGCAGGTTGGCCATTTTCCCAGAGGTAATCGGATCAGACCTTTGATCTGTCAGAGCAATAATCAAAGCATCCCTGAGATGTCCTGTTTCCAGTGCAGCAAGGCAACATCTGGAAGCCGTGGTGAGATCACTCCGAAGTCACCTTTGCTCAGTTGCTCTTCTTCTGCAGTGCCTTTTCTCTTCTCCTTCTCTCCTTCCCAGACGGTCACCAAGAGGCCTGAGACTCCTATCTCTCCCTTGGATTTGCAGGCCCCAGATGATGGGCAGAAGCTGGCCCAGCTGAAGCGCAGCACAGATCCATCCAAACCAGGGTGCCAGGTACACTCAAATCCATTCTCCACTGCTAAAGCAAATGCAGCTCCCTGTCCTGCACTTACTAGTAATTCGGGGCCCCAGGGCAACACCTTCTCCCAGCCTGGCCCAAATGCACCCTATTTTTCTCTTCTTGGCAGGAGCAAACGCCAAGCATGTCTGAAGAGGTAGATGAAGGAGAGGCAGCAAAAGGAAGTGCAGTTTACGTACATTGCACTTTTATATGTTGTCCAAAGCAGATTTGCAACAAAAACAGCACACCCAAATAGATGTCTTTCTGTCCACAAACCCTCAGCTTAAGTCGCCTTGTCTTTTGATCTTCCTGCCTATCCCCCTCCTCCTATATCTCTCCCTCCCCATTCCCAGCAGCTTATGACCCCTCCAAGTCTCTCTTTCCAAGCAGCTTCTCCTTGCTTCAGCTCCCTCCTCCTCCCCATGCGCCGCCTCAGGTGAGACAGAGTTCCCTGCCCACCCCTGGCATCCCGCTGGTATTCCGCACATGGACAGGGATGCAGAGGCCCTTGGCCCACCTTGCAGGTCGGAGGGGAGGCTGTCCGTGGCTGCAGCTCCCTGGGAGAGTCCCTGCCTTGCATGCAGAAGGCCTCGGGTTCAATCCCTGCCTTGGAAGAGAGTCCTGCTTTGAAGCCCTCGAGCTCTGGTCTGCACAGATAATGCAGGACTAATGGCTCAAGGGTCTGGTTGAGGTTTTTACTATGGCTGGACCAAGAGTTCTCTGCCTGTAATTGCCCCCCTCCAAGGGGGCGGCATTTCGGGAGCAGATGGCCAGATGTGGGGTGGGGGGAATAGCACAAGGATAGTGATTCTCGCCAGTTCATTACAAGGTGGTCTCACCATCCACTCGCATGTTGGCTGGTTTGTTTGACAAAATACGCTTCTCCTCTTTAAGAGCACCGAGGAAAGCTGAACGCCCACACACTTTGGAAGTGAAGCCACCCTTGAGCTCACTTGCTAGGTCTGCGTGCCACCCATGTGGCAAATGCTCTCGTGATCATTACAGTCGCAAAGCCAGCCAGCCAGCAGCGCAATGGAAGAAGAACTTGCAACAGAGGCATCAAAACTATGCAAAAACCTATGTGGATAATACTGAAAAAAGCCCCACAACCGCCTGCACGGAGGCAGAGGGAGATTGTTGCTTTGGGGCAAAATGGTGCCCCGTGGGTAGAAAATGGGGGTGAAATTAGACCACTGCATAACACCATTTGCAACTATTACTGTGCCAGTATGAAAGTCCAGAGGAGTCCATGCCCGCCAAGGAATATCTCCGGCTCCTCCTTCATTTCTTTAGAAGGGCATTCATGTACTTGTGCTCTTGGCTGTATTCCACGCAGCCCCATTTATTTATATGTATATCCCAGCTTTTTTAATGAAATCACGGAACAGTGGAGTTGGAAGGGGCCATGAAGGCCATGGGGTCCACCCCCCTGCTCTTGCAGGACACCAGTTGCACCACCCACTCAGAGGGCTGCCCAGTTTCTCCTGGAATGTCTCCAGTGTGGGAGAGCCCCCACCTCTCCAGGCATCATACATAGCCCCCTCCTCAGACTTCGCCTCGCAACAACCCTGCGAGGCAGGCTGGGCTGAATGTGTGTGCCTGGCCCAGTGGCTCCCAGCGAGCACTGTGGCTGAGAGAGGACTAGAGGCCCACATGCCTGAGAGCTGAGCTCCTAACCGCCCCGCCACACCGGATCTCGTCTCGGAGCCGGCGAAGGGATCCTTTCCCTTTCCTCACAGCAGTCGAATGACCAAGCACTGCACTCCTTGAGCAAGTGAACTTTCCAATTCATCGAATCAGCCCCGGGATCTGTGGGGAGAGGCTTCGCCACCACGAGAGCAATGCGACGCGGATACTTGCGGCACTGCAAAGATGGGCTAAACTCCTGTGACATGCCTGTCAAATCTACATCTCAGCCACTGCGGCTGGTTCTGTTGTGAGAAACTCAGCCTTCCTTCGCTCGATCAGAAAAACACCCACAGATCCACACATACACACACACACGAAAGAAGACAGATGGATTGGCACTCGAGTAGGTAAACTGAACGATCCCCCAGCTTTGTGAAACCAGATATTTGAAACTGCGCTCCAAATCAATTAGCACAAGCCTTAGGCCAGTCAGTGATTAATGAGAGGGGCTCACTCGCTGGGTTTGTGTCAGCTCAGGACAGCTGAAGCGCATGTTCCATAGCAGGGGGCCATCAGAATGGTGCGATGGCACATGACAACGGTGCAACAGCCGGGTGCGCGGGGCATAGGCAGCAGGGCCGCTGGGGTTGGACTTTGGGGCGTAAGTCTGGGGCCCCGCACACTATGTTTTGCATTGCTTAAAAAAAATCAAGCCTTAACAAATGCCTCTGCGGGAGGAAGAACACATCCCTCCCCACCTGGCAAGAACGCGGGGTGGAGAACCTCGGAGCAGCCAGGGTGGTGCAAAGGAACCACAGCCAGGAGAATGCAGTGGGAGGGAGAAGAGGGTTGGCTGGAAGGACGGCTCCTTGACGTCCCACGCCCTTTGGTGAGTTTTGCCAGCATGTGCATCTGTGTGCCACGCGGAACCCAGTGCATGGTGCATGTTTGTGCGAGGGAAACACAAATGGGTGTGCCACGAATGGAGCCCATCCTGTCCCCATCCAGAGCCTGGCATTCTCCTGGGGACGGACCTGCCTGCCTTGCCGCTGACAAGAGCAGTGTTCACAGGAAGCACCCAAGAAGCTGGGGGTGATCAGCCAGGAAGGACTGCTTCTTCCTGCCCTCCTTGGGTGCTCCTGAACACACCTGCCTGGCTGCTGCAAGAGGCTGGGCATGGGGCCGCACCAGCCTGGGCCTGCCTGCCTGCTGGGGTGATCCTTGCGCTGCTTCTCCTCCCATCTCGCTGCTCAGTAGCCAAGCACCATTTGGAACAACAAGTAGCCCAGGACATTTTGGAGCCTGGGTCAGAGCGCCTAACTGGCAGCTCCTTCCACTAATTAATGGGGTACAAGCCAAATGGGAAGGTCTCCCAAGCTTGACGGAAATGAAGCAGGGCTTCAGAAGAGCATGAGACTTGCTCGCATCAATGGCTTGGTTGGCCGATGGATCGAGCACCTTTGCCTCATCTTCTTCAGGCTCCAGTGCATTCCCTTCCTCTGCGGCATGATGAGAATCTGCGGGGGCTGAAAAGCAAGATCTTCCCAGAGGAGGGGGCCCAATCTGCCCCGAGCAAGGCCTGCTCGAGGCTCACCCCATCGGTGCCGCTCTCTCCCATCCCCACTTGCGGCAGGGCGTGGCCTCGTGGCCCCAGGAGTCCTTTATCTGGGGCAGGCAGAAGGATGGGCCTGCACTTGGACCTCAGTGCCCCACCCCAGAACCTGCCGCTTGAGGCAGCTTCATTCTGGCAGTGCTGAGAATGAAGTGCTGCTTCCCTTCAGGGCTGCTCACGCCCTGAGATGCCGTCTCTGGCCAAAGCATTTCCCAGCCTGCTGTGTGATCTGTGGTCCCCTCCAAGTTGCTTGGCCAAGCTCAGACACTTGAGCAATATGCATGAAGAGATGCGTCCTTTTGGAAAATGCACACAGACACTTCAGTCCAAGGGAGAAGAAAGTGTTCATTTCAGAGAAGCACAGGATTTATGTGTGTGTTTGGAAAAACAGAAAAATCCGCAAGTTCACAATCTGATTTGGTCATGTGACGGAAAGGGCTTTGAGGCAGAATTTGGAGAACTTGTCTTGCTAGCACATGCATCCCTGTCTTCGTGCATCCCAGTGGCCACGCTGCTCAGCCAAATCAAGTGTAACACCAAACCAGTTTAAATAAAGCAAAAAAATACATAAGAAGAAAAGCATTCAGACTCTGGGAAGGGTTAACCTTCCAGGTTTCTGAGGCTATCCAAGGCAGCACAAACATGCACTCACACACACACTCTGTCACGCACACACGGGCACACACACAAAGGGAAAGATGTATTAACTTTATCTGCTAACTGACTCCTGATGCCGCTTTCTGAACTCACCGAGAACCGTATTTATCAGCCAGAGGAAAAAACAGGACAAATACATGAGCTGCCCGTGACAGATAATAATTCAATGGACCAGTCCAATCTACAGAGCCTGGCATTTCTCATTTCATTCCTGTGTTTGCAAAGGACTTGGCCCTTCCCATGTTGTCATTTAATTTCTCTGTTTGTCGAGATTTAGTCATTCATTTCTGGCTGCAAATCTGATAAGCGGAGCTAAAGCAACACCAGGCGTGTGTTGCTGGTTTTTTTCTCTCAAGTGGAGCTGAACTCAGGGAAAGTGGCCCTGGGAAGCAGCTCTTCATTAGGAGTCCAAATATGGACTGCAAAAAAGCATTGCCACTCCTGAAGCTGCCGTCGCTGCGCCTGCCCTGAGAGTCCAGGACCCTGAACAGCGACCGAGGAGCCAAGCCGCACGCGGTGCTAACTGGGTCTCTTGCAGCTGAAGGGCATGTGGGCCGGATTTTGAGTGTGGCCACCAGGCGCTCCCGTGCACTATGCCAGGAGGGCTGCCACTTGCCTCCCACCCATTTGCCCTGCAATCCCCTCGAAAAAGGAAGAAACCCCTCCATTGATACCAGCAGCTGGAGCTGTTCACCTGTATTAGGCACAGGGGTGGAATTTGGGGGGCAGAACCCAATCCTCTATGGCTGGTGAGTGGGGGAAATGCTCGGGGACAGACTGACACCATCCCCGATTTCTCTGCAGGGGGGTGTTTCGGGGAGAGGGGAGCAACATTCGGCCCAGCTTCCCGGCTTCAGGGCTCTCTCAGAGGCTTCCCTGGCAAGCTTCCCTAGGTGCCGCCCCAGGACTCCATGATGACATGCCAGCAGAGGAGTGAATGGTGCCCCCTGGAGGGAGCAGCGCCGCCACCAAGCAAGGGAAGTGATGCAAGTGACCTGGTGACCCTGCAGCTTCTTCTCCCCAGAGCACCTGCTTAGCTCCAGCTGGCCTGGCCCTGGGGCTGCCCATGAGCTGGGAAAGGGCTCCGGGCGCTTCCCCTTGCCCCCCGCCCCGTCCCCCACTGCTGCGACCTGCTGGCCTCTTCCCGCTCGCTGCCAAGGCCTCAGAGGCTCCAAATCCCTCCTCTAGGGATGACTCCTGAAGCTTGTCTCACCCTGCTGGAAGCTGGTGAGGATCACTAACAGCAGACAAGATCTTCAGCTTGGAGTGACTCCCTCATTCAGCCTAATGGGGCCTCAATTCTAAATAGGGCCCCGTGGCTCGGAGGTGTAGAGAACACACTCTGTCCCTGCTCAGAGACATGTTATTGTATAATAAAGGAAGGAAGCTGTGGTGGCCAGGAGAGCAATGCCCAGAGAACATCACTAACATTCACAGGAGCATAATTAATGCAAAACACCGGGCAAGCTTTGGAGTTCCTCGATACCTTTAATCAAGAGTTGAGGCAACAAGTCTGCACTTGCTTGCAGTCTTACAGTGGGAAGTCAAAGGGGATTCCGGATATCCAGGTGAAGCTCTACCTGGTTCTGAGATAGGTTTAGTGTATACCTAAACATTTGCTGGGAAAAAGAATCCAATAAAATATAAAATACAGCTGTTAACTCAAAACTGGTCCATGTTACTTTGAAGTGGGGGGGGCGGGAAAGGGGGGTCAAATGTATAGGAAAGTGGGCGTGATACCTGGCTGTGGCCAAAGAGTTATACCAATTTTGGAAAAGGAATCTTGGGGAAGACAGGAAATTAAAGGCCAGGTAGCTTAATGTCTGTTCTGGGTAAATTGTTTGAAAGCATCATTTGAGACAGAATTAATAGGTACGCAGAAGGATGAGAGGAGTCCTGCTGAGAACGAATCATCCGGCTGCTACAAAGGTTATGTCTTCTCTCACTAACTTTCTAGCAGTCTTGGAGAGGAAGCGCATAGACAGAGGGATCCAACAGGCACTGTTTAGCTGGACTTCCCAAAGGCTTTTGATAAAACCCCCAGCAAAGGCCCCCGGGGATGACATGACAGGAAGGGTCCTCCCATGGATCTGTAACCAGCTAAAGCATAGAAATAGAGACCAGTAATTTCCTTCAGTGGAGGGACAGAAGCAAAGGGAGCCTGATGAGGAGGGAACAATGCTTTTCAACTTATTTGTAAATGGTTTGGAAATAGGCATGAGGACACATTTGCTGATGACCCCAAACCATTGAGAGCAGTTAAAACCGAGAAGAGTTGCAAGACACTCTAAAGGCATCTCACCCGACTGGGCAAATGCCCATCAGCACGACAGATGCAGTCCAGTGCAAGCAAGCAATGTGTGTTGGGGCGAAAAAATCGCAGCTCCAAGTATAAGCCGATGGGATCCGAGACAGTGGTGACTGACCAAGGAGCGGATCTTGGGGCTGCAGTGGGCAGCTCGATGGTGCGGCTCTTGTGAAAAGGGGCAACTCAGTTTTAGGCATAACTAGGAAAGGCGTTGTCTTTGTACAACCCTGTAGTCACGGTTCCGGTTGCCACACCCAGAAATGGACATCATGGCCTTGGAAGGGGGTGGAGAAGGGCAGCTGAACCGATCAAGGCTTGGAGCAACGGCCCTGCCGGAACAGCTGCAGCAGTGCGATTACTTCGCTGCGAAACAAGATGAGTAAGGCAGACGGGACGGAAGCGAGGGGATTATGCCTGGTGTGAGGAAAGTGGAGGCACCGGTCCTCCCCTCCCATAACCCCAGAACCTGGAGTTGTCCCATGAAGCTGATTGGCGTGGGAGTCAGAACAGGTCAGCGGAGCAAAGTTAAACCATGGATTGCACTTCCATGAGACAGTGTGGGAAACCCCGTGGAGCTCTTCAGAGGGGAACTGGAGAAACCCAGGGAATCCGGATGGTTCTAAGAGCAGGGGCAGTGTTCTTACGGACACCATTTGCTGGGGAACATGGGTAGCGGGAAGCTGTTGCCTTTCCATCTTGCTTGTGGGAACTGTGTGCGGCTTGTTTGCCACCATGTGAACAAAATACTGATGGAGCCTCGGTCCGATCCAGCAGGACTTTTCTTAGGTTCTGAAGTGGGACGGGTGGTGCTGTGAGTCCCAGCCCAGCGATGCTTCTCAAGGGCTTCTCCTTTCTTCAGAGGTGGTCCTGCTACACAAGGAGTCTCTGGGATCAGGTACCGTATGTTGTTCTGCTCTTCCCTCCTCTCTGTATCTGTTTTATCTGCTGCTGCTACTTGAAGGACACACACGCAGGAAAGCACTTGTGTAAGTTGCAGCTGTCACATAATTAAATATTTCATCTGCCACTTTCTCCTTGTGAAGTGACAGAAAGGCAGCGCAGGATGTGGGCGGGGGAAGGCCAGCCGTTCTTACCCACTGCTGGGATTATTTTCCGATATTACTTCATTCGCTCCCTCCCCGCCTCTGAAACGCAGGCCCCCGAGGCGCTGAGCTGGCAAACAGCACTGCCTGGGATGAGATGGGGTGACAGATGCCCCGTGGGGATGGATTTGCAGATCCCATGAGATCAGGCGGGCGGGGGGGGGGGGCGGGGGCAAAGCCGGCTTTCCAGGGAGAGTAAATGAGCGTCTGCCTGGAATGACTGCCGAGACAAGGTCCTCCGGGGCACTCGGACCGGAACCAGCAGAGGACGGGGCCTCCTCCCCAGCTCCGCAGAACCCACTGAGTCACGCGGAGAGAGGGGCTAATTTGGGCTTTGTTCAGCCTGCATTTTGCTGAACTTACTGTAAGTATGTTGTGGTCCATTTTCACATCCATTTGCCAGTTATCAGCCCTAAAAACATCCTTCCTGTTCTAGGCATGTTCCAAACCAGGTAGTTCTGCATGCCGTTTTACCTAATGCAATGGATCGTTATATATACTTTCCCCCAGTATATGGATTTTGTTTGCAATTTTTCTTATATGCATTTTCTGTAGTTGCAAAAGGCATTGGAAAATTCTGAAAAGTGTGGATGTCATCACTAGGTGCATTCAGGCTCAGAGGATGCAAATTGGGTGTGAGTGTATGAAAATTTAAACTGAACAAATTTCTCTTCCATCCCTACTTGAAACACCTTTGTTGCTTTGCCCAAGTAGGGACACTAAAATTCCCCTCCAATGCTTTCCTTCAGTAGGATTCATTCACAAAACTCCCCTACTAAAAACTTTAGATTCTTTAAGTCCTTCGTTTTTCCATTCTAAAGTTCAGTTTGTCCTGTTTCTGAATCAATTTGAGATTTTATCTTCAAGTCCCCACAAAAAAGGATGCATATGTGTGCACGTTTCATCTAATACACACAGTTTTGCAAGCAATTGCTCCTCGGATCAACATCTTCGCACATTTCCATGAATACATAGAAACAGAGCAAGTCAGAAGCGGTCTCCCGGGTCATCTAGTCTGACCCCCCAGCTCTAGCCAGCTCTGCTCACAATACGCCCACCATGTGCAGAGATATTTACTCTCTGCTACTTTTTTGTTCACTTTATGTACATTTTTATTAGAAAACTGCATTGCAAGATTGCTACAAACATGGGGGCGGAGATCCAGGGTGGTCTTTCTCCACTCCCATTGCTATAGAATTGCTCCAGCATGGCCCCCTCTTTCAGAGGCCATAATTTCAGACGTGCAAAGCAGTGAGACTCAGGCCGACCACAGTTCTCGGAATTCCGTCCCAGCGCTCACCCAGGCACAAGTCCACCCTTGGTGTCCTTTTCAGCGTTGCACGCTTGCAAAAGAGGCCTGTCCGCGGCTGTTTTCTCCTGCTCTCTTCCACACTGCCACTTGCGCATGCCGTCTTTCATCCTACCTGCCTGCTCATATTTCTTTGTTCCTGTGCTCACTCCAGCTGCGGAGACGGGGCGAGCCAGAGCAAGTAGAGCACACCTTCCAGTGGGGATAGCACTGGGTGCAGCAGAAGACTGAGTGCAAGGGGGTGCCAAGTACCGGGCACTGCCCGCAGGCTCTCCTCAGAAGAAGCACCACAGGCGGGCTGCCATCTTGGCTTTAGCATGCCAGTCTCCTGCAATGTACTCTGAATTTTATTAAAAAGAACAGATTAGCTATCCCCCCCCACACACACACACACGCACGCACACACACTCTCTGTTCTCAACTACAACACAAGGCTGCGTTTAAGCAAATAAATCTGTCTGTTACGTAATCCCCTTCCTCCCTGCAGCTGGCATTTCAAGATGCAGATCTCGGGGTGGCTTTGACTGGCAAAAGTAGGCCACTTGGTACCTTGATAACTTCTTCAAGTGTGATGGAATGAAAGCCCCACATCTCAGGACAAGGCACTAGGGACTGGCTTGGCGATCTCACAAAGTCTAGAGAGGGGCTCAGATGCTCCACAAGAAGCATTCAAGCAAGCATATGTGAGCACTTTCTTCTGAGTCTTTGGCCTCAGGCACACTGAGGAACTGGTTGCCAGCAGCCTAAGCTCTCCTCTGGTCTGGCACTTTCTGGTTGCTCCTGCACGAACATTTCTGTTGATTCCTCCATGCCCATCAGGTGAGAGAGGCCACAGACACTGGTGTGCAAGCCACGAGTGCCCTGCCCCACCCACCACAGGAGTCATTGGCTGGAAGAGAGTGAGATCTCATTTTTTTAAAAGGAAGGGGAAGCTATTTTCCTGTAAAAACTTTGGGCACGTGAACAAGATCCTTCCTACCATTTTCAGTGATCTTCCAGGGATTTCAAAAAAGGCGAAAGAGTTAATACATTCAGAGTGAGGATAATTCAATGCAAAAAGGAAAACATTGCCTTCACTCTGAATAGACTTGGTTGTCATCATGAATATAGGTATGTAGCCAACTGTTTATAACGAAATGCTAGAGGCAGTTGAGCATGTGAAATATGAGCTTGTTGGAGTTCATTTCTCTGGAATTGCATTCCTGAATGTAGATGCTTTTTTCTTTCCCTGATCAGGGAATGGGGAAAATAGAGCTTTGGGGTAAAATGCACATTTTCTGAAGTGTGCATCTGTACGGGTACATACTTTTAAAAATGCAAACACAAGTTCAGAAATCACAACACACCCTGAAATTTGTGTGCTCATGTTCAGGATCACATGACCTGCGAACAGCAACACAATCCAAGTATATCCTCACAAAGGCCTCAGAACGTGTGTGCTCCAGGCTGCTATTCAGGGTCTTACCAATTGCCACCTAAAGCAGCATCCAAAATAAATTTAGGGGATCCTGCAGAAATGAAGAACACTTAAGCAGGAGGGATTTTGAGGTTGTGGTGAAAGAATGCTTTGAACGGGCTACTAATCCCAGTGTTCCCTTCCAAAGTAGCCTGTTCAATATTATTATTATTACATTGATACCCCACATTTTAATCTCTTGTGAGGAACCCAAGGCAGTTTACATCATTCCACTGTATCCTCACAAAAGCAACCCTGTTTGGTAGGTTAAGCTGAGAGAGGGGACTGGCCCAGAGCCACACAACGAGACACATGGCTGCGTGGGGACTAGAGCCACATCTCCTGGGTCCCCAGTCCAGCACTCTGGACCGAGCATCCATTCAGAACATCCCTCTTAAATGCCTGCTGACCCCCAGGCTTCTGGATCAGGGCATGGCTGATGGACCGAAAGCAGAGGGTTACTATTAGTGGGGAATCATTGGGGTGGTGGGCGGTGATGAGTGGGGTCCTCCAGTCCTGGGCCCAATCCTGTTCCATCTTTTCAACAATGACCTGGTAAAGGGGGTGACATGTCTGCTGGTCAAATTCGCAGACACTAAAACTGGAGCAGTGGCCTCAAGCAGGTACTTCAGATCCAGAAGGATCTGGACAGACTATGGAAGTGGGCAGGAGACAACAGGATGGTGTTCAATGTGGATAAGTGCAAGGTCTTGCACTTGCGGCGTAGGAATGGGTGTCATAAGTTCAGATTTGGGGACAAGTGGCTGGAGAGCAGCACTTGTGAAAGGGACTTCGGGGTGCTGGTTGTCTGCAGGCTAAACATGAGTCAGCCGTGTGATGCGGTGGTCAAGGGGGCGAATGCCACCCTTGGTTGCATAGTCAGAAGTGTGGCTTCTAGATTGAGAGAGGTATCACTATCACTCTATACAACTTTGGTGTGTCCGCAACTGGAGTCTTGTGTTCAGTTCTATATACAAGAGGGATATAGCAAGGTTGGAACTGGTACAGCATAGGGCCACAGGGAAAATGGTAGCCGGTTTGCAGGGGAAGCCAGATGAGGACAGACTGGGGGAGCTGGGTCTCTTCAGCCTGGAGAGGAGGAGACTCAGAGGGGACCTGTGAGGGACATACAGGTACGTGAGGCGGTGCCAGGCAGAAGTGGGTCGTGACCCTTTTTCCCCTGCAGTGGAGGGCAGGACACATTCCAATGGGGCAAAGCTCAGGGAACCACAATTTAGGGGGGATGTCAGGAAGTACTTCCTGATGGTTAGGAGCCCTCGGGTATGGAGTGGGCTTCTACGGGAGTTGGTGGAAGCCCATCGGTGAGGTTGTTCAAGGAAAGTTTGGGCAACCACATGTTGGGAGTTGCATGAGCGGAGCCAGCTGGAGCCAGGGGTCAGACTAGATGGCCCAGGAGGACCCTGCTGACTCGCTCTGTTTCTATGTGTCCGCAGAGACTGGATGTCATTTTCCATCACGCTGCGTGATTCTGCAAGGCATCACCTACCTGCACCACGGCCGGCCGTTCCTCTTGGCTGTATCAAACCACGCAGCTTTAAGCTCATCACATCATCACTCTGCTGCATGCCAATTCACAGAAAAGGAATTACTTATTTGTGCTTCATTGTCGCAGAGGCCACTTAGCATATCAGCAGAGTCCCCTGAGCCCGGAACGCAGTGTGTGCACGTGAGATCAAGGGCGAGGAGGGAGGGCACGAGGCCCGCCAGAGCATAGCCGCGCTCACGACAAGTGCCAAAAGAACAGTTGGCGCTTTCTGACACTCAGGAAAACAAACACGAAATGAGATAAACTGTTTTGGCTCAGCCCTGAGTGTGGAGTTAATAATTTACCATCAACCGCTCATTGGACCTTCCTTGGTGAAAAATGTGCCAACAAGCAGCTTGTGGGATCCATTATGCAGGTGGCACCTGAAAAGACCTCCAAACAGAAGGCAGCACCTCGACCGCTACTTCTCTTCCCAGCTCAGCTTATTCTCTGTATTTTGCTGACCACACGCCATGGTCGCATCTCTGCAAGTAACTCAGTTTTCCCGGTTATCCGTGCTGCCCATCAGAACCTCCCCAGTGCTCCACGCTGCACCATTTGAAGGCTACCATGTGACTTTTGCAATTGTTCCATCTTTCTCCCCCAGAGCTGTAAATGCCTGCAGTTTTATTCCTGCTTTGTCTCAGAGCTTTCTGGCTTGTTCACTCCTTGCTCCCAATTGTCTTTAGACAGCATGTCCGTCTGTGAATGATCTCTTGCGAGGCAGAGCAAGAAACGCTCCTGTGGAGACTGATTTCCTCTTGCGGTTCTGCCATCCATTCTGCCTCCCACAACTGGGCAGTGGAGAGGGGCTCCTGCAGGGGTCGCAAGTCCACTGGGAATCCTGGCAACTAAGACATGGGGGAGGACCAGCGCCCCCAGACCTGGCAGAAGCAATGTGCGTGGGGCGTCACAGCCTTCGCCCCAAAGGAACACACAGGGCACCCCTGGCTGGCCGGCATCCAGCAGGGGCAGGCGGCCACCCGCTCAAGCCTCCCCCGTGTGACCGGGGCCTCCATGCAGGCAGCAATCAGGAGGACTCCCTCTCCAGAGCCCCGGCCTGCAAGCCTCCCGCAGCCCAGCCTCCAGCTGCATTCAAAGCTGCCAGTCACGCTCACGGCCGGAACTTCAATCCAGCGAGTGTCCGTCACTGCAAGCTGGTCATCGGGGTCTCAAAGGGGAATCTGCCATGCTTTCTGGGTCAGTTATCATTTCACTGGGATCAAACTTATTCTCATGAATAAAATACAGTTTGTTTCTACCTCTCGCCCCCATCATGCTTATCTGGGGCGAGCATGCCAGAACTGGACCCTTTGGGTCCAACACGTTGGACATGCGCATGGAAGGCATGTCGTGAGTGGAGCCAGCTGGAGCCGGGGGTCAGACTAGATGACTAGAGGCCCCTTCTGACTTGCTCTGTTTCTATGTTTCTATGAGTGGAAGGGCAAGAGGTTGCTCCAGGTGGATGTGTCCCCAGCGCTGCTCTGGGTGCAAAGCACCTCTCAGTAGCAAGTGCCGAGCGCTGAATCATGTCAGCCTCACCTGCTCTCTGAAAGGAGAAGCCCAGACTTGCTTAGTCAGAATTAGGCCATAAAACCCTCTTGAGTTAGTGAATTTCACCTTTCTGTCTCACGTGTAAAATATCCCTCTCACTCAACTTGTGATTGGGGCCCACGCATTTGTATATACATTTTCCCTCTGGCTTGCCTTAACCTGAACTTTCTGCTCATGTAAAGCCAATTTTCTCATCAGTTTCAGAATTCACATCTTGAAATTATCTTCCTGGAAGATAATGACAAAATAAAAATAAACAAGGACAAATGCCAAGTTCTGACTCAGCAGGGCATCGTTATGAGCCGGGAGATACTTGGCTCAACAACATTGCAAGTGAGAAGGATCCTGGAACTGTGGAAGATCTTGGAACTATTGAATATGAGCCAACATTATGAAGTTCTAGTTCTCTCTACTCAGCAACACTCAGGCCTCATCCTGATTCCAGTGTCTGGTTCTGGACACCACAGTTTAAGAAAGATACAGGCAACCTGGAAACGGGCCACTAAGGTGATCAAGGGCCTGGGAAAAAAGCCCTGTCAGAAGACATTGAAAAATGGGGGGTGTTTAACTTTGAGAAGGCGGGGGCGAGGGAGGATCCCTCTCATCAAGTACTTGAAAGGTTGTCATGCAGAAGAGGCCTGGATTCCGTCCTGATTGTTCCAGGGTGCAGGATATGGAATAATAGGCTCAGGTTGGAGAAACCAGACTCTGGCTGAACGTCAGGAAAAACGTTAGAGCGATACAACAATGGAACCAAAGACTTCAGGAGGCCATGGGCCCTCCCACAGCAGAGGCATTCAGCAGCAGCAGGACTGCCGTCTCTCGGGGATGCTTGAACCTGGAGTCTTGCATTGGACAGGGCTTAGACCTGAGGGGTGGCCTCCCTGGCCCCTTCCAACTCTACCGTTCTGTGAGTCTATGATATTCTTCCCTTGATTCATTTATTTCTCAGGCACTAATCCTTGTGCAAGCTGGATAGTGAAGAAAACTGACAGGAAGAAAATTGGTGCATTCAAAACATGGCGCTGGAGGAGAGCTTTGTGAATACCCTGGACTGACAGAAAGATGAGCAAGTGGGCCCTGGATCAAATCAAGCCAGAGCTTTTCCTGGAAGCAAAATGACATAACTGAGGCTGTTATACCTTGAACGGAGCCGGCTGGTGCCAGAGGTCAGACTAGATGGCCCAGGAGGCCCCTTCTGACTCGCTCTGTTTCTATATCATGAGAAGACAAGAGCCACCCCCCGCCCCCCAGAGAAGATAACCAAGTGGAGGGAAGCCAGAGGCAGAAACACAGAATCATAGTATCATAGAATACTAGAGTTGGAAGGGGCCAGAGGGCCGTCACTCCAAGCCCCTGCCCAGCGCAGGGCCCCAAGCTAAACCATCCCTCTGCGCTGCTGCCCAGCTGCACCTTGGGTGCCCCCAGGGTGGGAGAGCCACCACCTCCCTGGGTCACGGGCTCCACTGCTGCTCTGCTCTCACCGTCAGGAAGTTCTTCCTGAGGTTCAGCCCGAATCTGGCTCCCTGTGACTTGAGCCCATTATTCCTTTCCCGCACTCTGGGATGATCCTGGCCCTCCTCCCTGTGACAACCTTTCGAGTTCTTGAAGAGTGCTATCAAATCTCCCCTCGGTCTCTGGCCTTCCTTCTACTGCCTATGCATGTTCTTTTTCTCTTTTCAGATCATCTCTAAGCGTCTTGTGAAGCCACATGGGATTCTTCTGTCGTCTGTTACCCTTTTTGTTTGCTGGAACTATTTGTAATTCTGCCTTTAGAATTTCCTCTTTATTCGCCCCCCCCCCCCAATCTTGGGCTCCTTTTCTCCTTAGAGTCACTTGCCATGGGACTTTACTTACAATTTTTCTGAGTTTATTAAAATTGTCTTTCCTAAAGTCCAGGGTACGTGCTTGGCCACACATGGCCTTTGCTTCCTTTCGAATCCAGAACTGAAGTTTGGCATGGTCACTTTCTCCCAGAGTTGCTGTAGCTGCCACTTTGTCCACTAGGCATTCCCTGCTGGGAAGTATCAATTCAAGGATAGCCGTTATTCCTGTTCCTTCCTCAACCATCTGTTGGGGGAAGTGACCAGCAATGCATGCTGGTAATCTCTTGGGGGGCCCGTATTTGGCAGAATTTGTTTCCCAACATATATCTTGATAACTAAAGTGCCTCGTAACAACAACACACGCCTCCCTGAAACATTGGCTCGTTGCTTTTCAAAAGTTTCATCCTCTTCTCCTTGACTGGGAGGTCGGCAAAAGGCTCCAGCCACTGTGTTCCTTTGCTTCCCTGCTCCACTGGTATCAACCAAGATGCTCTCGGTGGGGCTACGAAGCTCATCCTCCTGCGCTTCTGGGCAGCAATGTGTACCTTCAGCGTCTAGTGTGACTCCACCTCCCTTTCTGTTCCTCCTGTTCTTCTTGAACAGGTTGTGTCCTTCCATTGCTGTGTTCCAGTCATGGGAGCCACCCTGCCAAGGTCCAGTTGGCGCCTATCAGTTTATAGCTATGGCGTATTCACCCTCCTGCATCAAGAGTCCAAGTTCATGCTGGTTGTTTCCCATTCTCAGGTGGGTAGAGGGATTAGCCGAAAGAGGAACGTCTGCAGGAAATGGGCACTGGGGCAAATAGACAAAAGGGCATACCGGGAGGAGGAGGCCCGTTGCAGAAGGATTCTTCACAAGGCTAAGGCTGATTACGAGCTGAGACTTGCCAAGAATATCAAGAGCAACAAAGAGGGCTTCTTTCAGCATGTAAATAGGAAGAGCAAGGGGAGACAAGTGGTGGGACCACTAAATAAGGAGGAAGGAGATCCAGTGACTGATACGAGGGAACAGGCACAGATGCTAAATGACAATTTGCCTCTGTGTTCTCCCCAAAGCAGGATGGGGGATATCCGTATAGGAGATTAGATGAGGCTGGGGACTTAGGGGCACAGATTAGAGTCACCCCCCCCTTGAAGTCGAGGGGCTCCTCAGGGCATTGGACGTTACAAAGGTGCCGGGCCCTGACAGGTTCATAGCCAGGCATTCACCTGCAGTATTTTTCTTTCCCTGCCTATTCCTCTTTCAAGAACTGGAAGGATTGAAGAGAAAATTTGCTGGACCCCAAAGCTCTTGACTTCCCTCCTGAAAGGTTCAGAGTCTGATGCGATTTCTCCAAAGCTCTGCTTAGTAGTGTCATTTTCCCCACATGTATAAGAAGGAAGGGATGCGTGTCAGGGGGCTGTATGAGTCTTGGCAATCTTTCAGTTACAACATGGATCTGTCCTCCAGGGACACAGCAAACCTGATGAGTCGGCGGGGGGGGGGGGTTTCAGGACATACATGTGTTTCCATTGCATGCAACGGGGAGTCTCCCACAACGAGTCCCCGACTCACGCTGGTGTCAGCGCCACTCCTTGGCTGAGCTTCAGCCCTGGCCCAGTGATGCACGGGGTGACTTGCTGGCCTGCCACTGCCTTCGGTCTCCTCATTGAGTAACTGAAAGTGGTTCGATAGTTCCAGTGTGCTGCGCATGCACACAGGAAAAGGGTGCCAACCTGTTTATTGCTTCAATGGGAACGGGAGTTCCGACAGTGAAGACAAAGGAGTTCTGGAATGTCAGCAAATGAGAGTTTCAGATCAAGGCCAGGACATGTCTGAGGAACACGGAGGGTCACTCCGGGTGGTGGAGGTGACAGCCAGCCATCCCGAGGAATGGAAGGTAACACAGCAAGAGGGGGAGCTGGAAGCCAAGGCTGATGAGAGCCCTGATCTGCCAATGGGAGAACGGGGGAGACTTGGAATCTGGCCACGGTGTGCCCCAACGGCTGAGCAGTCCGTTGGATGCAGCGGTCCCTCCTGCTGAGAAGGTGATGCCGGTTGCTAGGAGACAACACAGTTGGTGGAACAACAGGAGCAGTGCTGCTGAGAACCTCAGTGCCCCACCTCTGGGTTGGCGTAGGAGAAAGAGCCATAAGCGGGTTGGCAACCAAGAGGTGTTAGAGCGGAGTCAACGCTTCACCGTGAGTGAACTCAGAGATGTGCAACAATAGGAATGTATAGCTTGCGAAAAGAAAACTGTGGAGCAGCATGTTTACTCGAGAGAGGACTGTGCTATGGCACACCGCTTCCACTGGAGGAGGAGGAGGGTGGCAGCGTCAACCAAACAAGAGATGGATTGACTCCATTAAGGAAGCCACAGCCTTGAATTCAGAGTAGTTAGGCAGGGATGCCATGGATAAGAGGGCTTTCATTCATAGGGTTGCTATAAGTCAGAGGTGACTTGACAGCACATAGCAACAACAATCCTACTACATTAATCAGTTTGTATCCATTAGTGCCCACCCCAGGGAGTCCGGAAAGGTCTTGGGGCCTGCTTCTCCTCTCCTCCTTGTTAGATAAAATATCTCCGTAAGGCCTAGCTCCTTCTTGTGCCGTTGCCCTGCCATTACAACTGCGGTTGCCACTTCCCACCCGCCGCTGGGCAAATGCATTCACTGCCGCCGTCTCGGAATTGCAGCTAGTTACCTGGAAAACATCACATAATTCCATGCTCCTATTGACATCGCTCTTTAATTAAAGAGCATGCAAATGCACCTTGCACATATCTCTTCAGGTAGAATTTATGTCCCCCTGGAGGGGTGGGGGGCATTATGACACAGTATTCTGGGAGTGGAGCACCAAGGGATGTTTGAGTTTTCTGTACACGTAAAAATGGAAGCAAGAAGAGATTTGCAATCTGCCAGGGTTTTATGTCAGGTGAACGGGAAACAACCAGCCCAGCAAGAGCAGAGAGAGGATCCACACAGTGGCGCTTTGGTATGAATCGGGGCCCAGATGACAGAGGACTTCCACGAAACAGGCACTGAGCGGAGAGCTGGCCTCTGGCTCTCTGGAAGGGACAGCCAAGGGCATCTGAATGCAGGGAATTTGCCAATGCAGGGAATTCGCTGCTATAGCGTGGGCCTGTGGCCCCCAGGCCCTCCGCCTGAAGCACGGGGGGGGGGGCGGGGGCAAAGCAGCTGCGGGTGGCCAGCAAGGAGATCGTGCGAAGGAACACGGTGACCCCTCCCCAGTCACCTCAGGGGTCGGGGAAGCACGGAGAATGTGCAGCCCCAAGGCAAGAGCATTTCTCTGAAATGTTCTTCTCCTTTCAATTTCAGTTTGACTGTGATTCTGTTTAAAAAATGGTTGAAAGCATAGAAGAAAATTTTGGCATCGCACTAGGAGAGGAAAAAGTGGATGCTATTGATTCGAAGTGTTGATGTGCTACCTTCCCACACGGCAACAGGCTCGGAAGCAGCTGCCGATAGCAGCAGAGCACAAACTGATGCCAACCAGCATCTGGGCACCCTCACTCGGAGGGCCCTGCTGCCCCGTCAGCCGAAGGGCTCCCGGCTTGACCCTGTTATGGCCAGTGCAAACCAGGAGGCACGGGCGGTGCCCCCCCCCCAGGCAGCAGTGGACCCACCCCTCTCAGCAGACACAGGCAGGGTGGGATGGTGCAGAACACCCCGCGATGCAACGGCTGCCCGGCTCTCCCGCTGCCACTGAAGGGACTAAAGCCTCTCCCTTCACCGTTTTTCAGGGATTGCACTGATGTTAATTGTTGCTGTTTTCCAGCTTTTCTGGCTTAGCTGGGCAGACAATAAGGCAGGGCATGCGAGTTTTAAAGACACTCGAACACGAGGGTGCAACATGCTTTATTTGATCTCCTTTTCAAGGCTAGAGCCTGCTGTGCTGAAGCCTGAATGGGCTGGGCCGGCAGTCATGCAGTGACTCACCACAGAGGCTTATTAGCGGATGCTGAAAGAGATGCTGCCTCGTCGGACCCGGAGCTTCTGCCACCGTAATCCCCTCCCTGCTTGCAAACACGAGATCAGGCTCAGGTGAACCGTGAATGTTCTTAGTACTGATCCTGCCTGTAAGATAATCAATGTGTTTGCTGACATGGGGAGAAAAGGCACGTCAGATGTTGCCAGAGTGGATTTGAGGAGCGATCACGGTCCCTTGGCACCAGCATCCCGTTGCTGACTTAGAGAGAGGGCGCATGGGTGGGGCGTCTTCTCCGATGTGTGTCAAAGCGGAGGCTGTCATGCTCCAGGCGCCTCTGAGAAGGCCAGACTCGGGGGAGGAGACGACCGTGCAAGGGAAAGTCAAATGCAGAGGAAGTTGGGGAGGACCTGCTAAGAGATGGATCGATCCCGTGAGGGAAGCCCGAGCCCTGAACTACCAGGACTGAGAGGCCGTCCAAGAGAGCCCACCTGCAAGGGCCCTCGGTCGCAGGGTCTCCCCAGGTCAGAGGCAACTTGATGGCAGGAAACGGCATCAGACGGAATTGTGCGTGACGCTCCTGGGAGAGCTGGTGAGCTTTCCTAGTAGGACATTGGCGTCTTGATGGTACCTTGTAGCAGAACTCTCCCCACTCCAGAAAGGATGGTATTTCTCTCACTCCCACTAGTGCCTCTGGTGTCACCATCCTTTCCCAGTTTGTACTGGTGCAGGGAACAGAGCACGGCCTCTAATGCAGGAGCAAGTGCTGGACTGGGCCCCTGGGAGCCCCGAGGCCAAGTCCCCGCTCAGCTCACTGGGGGCCTTCAGCCAGCCCCCGACTCCTTGCCCAACCAACCTTGCAGGGTTGTTGAGCATAAAGTGGAGAGGGTGAGAATCCTCACCCTCATTGGAGCCATTGACTGCTTGGAGAAAAAGAAGCGGTGTGGATGTATATGGAAGAAGATAAAGCAACTGACTGTGGACGGGGGGGGGGGGGGGTGCAGATTTCAGATTCCCTGCTCATCAGTACAGCAGATTTGGTGGTTTGGGGCAAGTCAGGACTTCTCAGCCTGGCCTGCCAGATATGCTGTCCGGGGGCGAGACTGGGAAGCCTGTGGTCTCTGCCCTTTGGTGGAAGGAAGGCGGGGCTGCAAAGGTGATAATTACAGGTCCTTGCAAAGCTTGTGTGTTGAGGCTTGAAGCTGGTCGGAGGAGGCCGGTCCCGTGTGCCTTTAGCAATAGCTTCGTCTGCCACGGAGGGCCAGCTGAGGCAGTTCATGGCACGGGAAGGGACTTGAGGACGTGCCAACGGGCAGCTCGGTGACTACAGAACCCAGTCGAAGGCGGCCACCTTGCTGTTCCCATTGTGAAGTCATTCAAGCTTCCAGAGCTTCCACGAGAAAGACAGTTGGCTGCTTGGGGGCTTGTCTGATGTCACAATTGCAGTGTGCAAGGAAGGGATGAGAAAGGAAGGGACTTGTTCATTTACCTCTGTTGCCTCAGTCTGATTGTCTTGCTAGATGAAGCCTGGATGGGTTGGCTTGCCAAGCTCTTCTCCAACAGGCAACATCTCTACGGTTTGATTCCTAGAATCTGGGTTAGGGTGTTGATACTCCAGAACCTAGAAAGCTCTTCTGGAGTAAGCGCCACTTTTCCCAACAAAGGTAAGGGTTCTCTTAGACGTATGCTTTGCATTGATCTGCTCACAGAAGAGGAACCTGGGCCCATGGTGACTCCCAGACAAGATCCGTGCTTCTTAACCATCCCAAACATTTGGTCTGACTATGCTTCTCTGATTAGTTTAATGTCCGACAGTCTCTTGGGTTCCTCTTGAGGTCTGGTTCTGAAGCTGCCATTTTCCCTTACCCCCCTTTAATGTTTGCCTTTGGCACTCTTATGGCAGGCAGGCACTCCATACAGCAGCCCTCAGCCAAAAGAGTGGAGTTCTATCCCTCCTCAAGGATCTCCCGGATCTACCCCCCCTCCCCGCCCCACCAGCCTCCTCAGTTTCCATTTGAAAAAAAAACATGCCCAGGTGTATTATGCATATGTATTAGGGAGTCATTAGGGGAAACCACGTGTCCTTCCACCTCTGAGGCAGGGGAGTGGCTGTGGGTCAGGGAGGACATGTGGGTCTCCTAGTCACTATCCTGCACACCACAGCAGCCACCTCTGCCCTCTGCCCTTTTTCCTGCACTCAGCAGGGCAGATCAATAGATCCCAGGTGCTCTGAGCGGGGAAGGAAAGCCTTTGGCAGAGCTCGCCCAGGGTAATGAGCTGCGCACGCCGCCCAGGGAGCTGGCTCTCGTGGAGAAGCGTGTGGACGTTGGGCGGGGGGGGGGGGAGGCTGCGCTTGTTAGTGTTGGGGAATTGCTGGGGTTTGAGGGTTTCGCCTTCTGAGAGTTTGCGCTCGGCTGAGACAGTCTCTGGAGGAGGAAGAGAGGGCTTGGCTCTCTGGCAAGCGTCTGCTCAGGAAACAGAGGCAACACGTGTGCTCAGGCAGGTAACGCGATCAGGTGGAAGAGGCGCTGAGGAAGGGGCTCCCGGGCCCTGACCTTCACAGGGCTGCCCCAAAGTCCCCTGGAAAAGGTTGTGCAGGGGTCAGGAGACCCCCGTGAAGGAAGGAGATGAGCAGCGCTGCAGGGGGGCCCCTCGGAAGCAGGTGGCACCCACTCCTCCTCGAGTGGGAGCAGGAGTCCTTCCTCCTGTGGGAATCCAGCTGCTGCCCACTGTATTTGCGGTAGGCCTCCCCCGCCCTGCCCCCCAGAGTGGAAAGCAGGCTGCCATTCTGAATTTCCCCCAGATCAGAAGGCACCCCAGAGCAGGGCTTTCCGAGAAAACCAAATGGTGGGTTCTGTTTTCTTCACCCCCGAGTAATTTTGCCTCACCCCTGAAACAGGGTCAGAGCAAAAGCCCGAAAGCAGTGAACATGGTCACCTGGTGCAGCCCCTGACAAGAAGAGGGTAGCCTGACAGCCGGAAGCCATATGGGCCAATGACTCCACCAGCCAGCTCTCTACCTCTCGGCCACACCAAACCCAGAATGTGGGGCAGTCCATGCATGGGGGGCAGTCCAGGTGTTTGGAGCCCTCCAAGAGGCACCAGGATGGAGGCATCTCAGAAAGGATCCCTCAGATCTGGAAAGGGTATAGAAGGGCCGGTCTCTGGGTTGGCGTGTGCTCCCTCAGAGCAGCAGCTCCAAGATGACTGAGACAAAGCCCTGTAAAGAGGGATCCAAAAATATGGGCATGTTCAGCCTTGAGGAGAGAAGACTGAGGTGATAGTGTTCGTCAAGTCCTTGAAAGTCTGTGTGGGGAGGGGGAGGGGCTCATCCACCTTCCCTTGGCATCCAATGGAGAGGAGCCAACAATGCCGGGGCATGGCCGGGAATCTGCTCCGGCAGAACAAGGCGCAGGACTCGGATTGCCAGGACATGAGGGTGCGTGCACAGCTGGGCAGGGTTGGAAACAGCTGGGTTGGGTGGAGTGGCCAGGGGAAGAGGAAATAAAGGGAGAGATGGGACCAGGGAGAGAGGGAGACTGGGGACCGGAGGGAAGGAAGGAGGAGGGCGCAAAAGGGCCCTCCGGGGGAAGGCGTCTGGAACCGGCTGGCTCTGCCCCAGAGCACAGACGGCCAGATGGGAGCAGCGAGGGGAAGCCCTGCACCCAAGACACGCAACAGTGGCAACACCACTCTTTGCCCCAGTTCCAGGATGGAGGAAGGGCTGAGGTCAAGCGAGGGCTTCAGGCAGCACGGCCCTGACAAAAACTGTAAACTGCGGTAAAGGGACCTGGGGGGTGAGTTTGCTTCCTCCTCTTACATGGAGGTAAAGGGCCTTCAGTGTGGCCCTCCCTCTTAATCCTGTCACAAAAAAGGACAGGATCTCTTCTCAGTCATCCCAGAGTGCAGAACATGAAATAACGGGCTCTATTTACAGCAGGCCAGATTCTTCCTAGATATCAGGAAAACTTTCCTGACTGTGAGGGTAGTGGACAGTGGAACCCGTGACCCAGGCAGGTGACGGGCTCCCCCACCCTGGCGGCATCCAAGATGCAACTGGCGGCCCTCTGGGAGCAATGGTTTAATTGGGAGTCCTGCCCTGAGCAGGGGTTGGACCTGATGGCCCTCTGGCCCCTTCCAGTTGAAGTACTCTCTGTTGCTAAGTTTGGGAGTAAGTGTTCAAGTTTGCCTTCTAGATGGGAATAGTTCATACTGCGGTGAAGTTCAGCTAACAATTCTCTCATTCTTGAATACAGATGACGATGGATACAGATAAAATAGGTTCCCCCGCCACCTTGCCCTCTTTTCTGCCGATATCGCAGAGGGAAAAGGTGAATCCTTCTCCTAGGCCTCCTCTGATTGCTGTTTATTTCTGTATAGTCCGAGGCCGACAAAATCTATATTCACTTACTCTGGGATATTGATTTGCGCAAATAGGAGGGCTCTCTTTCTGAGGAAGCCTTGACAGATGGGGTGCAAGCCCAGCCCTCATGCACGCCACCTTTTCCCATCCAGGCTCTGTTCAATGTTCTTTCCCTGCTGAGTCTGGTAAAGGCGCTGTTCACCCATGAGCCTGATGGGTGGCTGAAGGACCATGATGCTGGTGACTGAGGCTTGGCCTGTGCAGCTTCGTTGCTCATGCCCAATGCCAGCTGCGTGCCAGAGGTTGTGTGTTGCCCTGTTTGTTTTGTGTTTCTGGCTCGGATTCCTTCCTGCCGTTGCTGCAGAATCTAAATGAAGTTTGCTCTCTTCTCAAGCTGTCTCTTTGCTGAGATACATCGTGACCTCCAGCACTTCATAGACAGAACACAAGAGCTCTTGTGCGTGCTTGAATGGGCACCAATCCGCACACAAAGCGTAATTGCCTGAGCCCTGCCTGCCCCAGTTGCGCACGGCTGAAGACGCAGCGAGGGGGGAAACCGGATGCCCTTGCTCCATCCACAAGGGCCAAATGCAGCAGGCGCCAGTGAGCTGCCTTCTGGAGCAGGGTCTGTCTTAGCACACGGCTGAGACCTTTCCCTTCACTGTGTGAGCAGAAGGCTGAATGGAGAGAGGAAATCACACCGGTTTGTTTCTCACGCCACCCTCGTTACATTAACTGCATTGCATTTGATTGCGATTCCCACATTTTCCCCTTCCTTTCCATTTTTCACTGGCTGCAACTGACACACGCGTGCCTTCGGTTGGCCTTTGCTGCTTTTCAGCAGGAGCCACTTCATTCATTCATTCATTCAGGACGCTTCTATGCCACCCAATTCGCCGAAGCCTTGGGGCAGCTCACTTTGGCCCAAGGTCTGTGCCTGAAGACAGCTGGGGGCCTTTCGCAGGGCATGGGCTGGGCCTGCTCTCTCCTGCCCAGGCCAGTGATGACTCCGGGCACCAGACTGGCCTGCAGGCCTCCGCGGCTTCTCCTCCCCAGGCAAGGCCTCCCCTTGTCAGTTCCCACACGGCCACGGGTGGGAAGATTCAGCGAGATCTTGGCAGAAGAGAGTTGCTTGTGCATCTTTGGGTTATAACGTGCCTGCACCCCTTTCTCAGGAAGCACCCAAAAATATTCAGTCAGGTTACTTTAGGAAGTGGGACCTGATGGCTTCCCCAAGAAGCTGCCAGGGCTGCTGTTTTGCTGATCAGGCAGCCAGGTAAACAGCATTGCAATCGCCCTCATTGGCATGCCCAGACCCACAATAATCCCTTGATCGTTACGTTACTCTCCTGCAACCAAATGCCCTTGCACTGAGCCCCGTCTGCAGGCCTCTCACCTCTCCTGATTGTGATCCCCTTACTTGTCACCAACTGCCCAGCTGCCGGGCCATGTGACTCAGAATCCATAAAACACTCTGCGTGTGTTCAAAAGCTTGCAGTTGGCGGTACAGACCCCTGCCCGGGAGCACGTTGCCGTAAGTAACTGCAGGGGCCCGGGTGATCGCACCAATAAAAGCGCCGGGGTTCAAGGGAATCCTGGGAATTCATTCTCGCCATCAGTAAAGAGGCCTGAACAGCAAGCAGGCAAAGGTCTTGAATGGAGGAATTTGGCCCCACACTCGGCCCCCCTCCCCCCCAGCACCGATGCGCTGCACCACCGCAGCTCAGCAAGCAGATTGCAGCGGCGACACTGTTGCACTGCGCTTTGCCTCTCGGGCTCTTCCCTTAGCGCAGCGGTGTGCCAGGCACACGCCCTGCATGCAAAGGCCCCGGGTTCGTCCCCTGGCCACTCCGTGCCTTCCTGGAGATGCACCGCCCATCAGCACGGGCCATACTGCGCCCAGGCCTCAGGCTTAGCACGCGCCCACCCGCCAGGGTCTGGGCGCTCCAGCTGCTTGACTGCTCTCCCCAACCCTCGTGGAGGGACAGCCGGTCTCCCTGCTTCCAGCCCTCAAAGCCTCCTCTGGCAGCCCCAGCCCAGGGACCCCTGCTTGGCACGGGCGGCCGCAGCAAGGAGGGAGGGGCAGGAGGCCCAACAGCCAGGGGGCGCCCCCTGGCTTGGTGGTGAGCTCACCATCGCCGGAGGCCTTGCCTGAGGGACACTGCTGAATGTTGCAGCTGATCCGCTTGGGGTTTACCAAGGAAGCACCCTGAGGCGCCCAGGGCATCCCCTGTGCCCAGCTTCCCGTGAGGGGAGAACGGGTTGACACAGGCTTCGCACGTTTATTTTGCATCAGCCTTGGGTTTTATCTAGCGTTCATTTCATTTTTCTTTTGCTTTTAACACAAGCCCATGGTCCTCCCAGAGGGGGATCCAACCATACTGTGTGCCACCGGGTGCGCAAACAGCGGGACTTCCCTGTCCGCTCCCCCCGCTGCAGCCCCTGCACCTTCCCAGATCTGCGGAGGTCACCTGCCACGAGCTGGTGTCTTCCTCCCTGCACGCATTCAAGGCAACAGACCGCCCTTTTGCAAAAACCCTTGAGTCACTAAATTATGCCCAGTAAACCCAGCCACCATGGAATGTATCTCTGAGCATGTGTAGAGCTGTTTCTTGAACCCAATCTAAACAACTTCTTCTGGAAACCCTCCTTTGGCATATGTCTGGGCCCAATCCATCGGGAGGGCCCATTTGGAAGTGAGCATGCCTCTGTTCTCTGCATGCTGACCTTCCACCTGGCCAGCTCGCACTCCCTTCCCAATGCCGTGTCGTGGGTTCAGGAGTCCTGCCGAGAGCTCCCGTCCTCCTCAGGCCACCCCTGCTCCTCCACTACATTCCCAGGCAAAAAGTCCAGGTTGGTGTGACCCAGGAGTCCAAGCCAAGATCCGTGGCCACCTTCATTCCCAACCGTTCCCCGGCTCAAGCGTGAGGCAACACCTGTGCCGTCGTCCTTCATCCTTCGTGCTGCGCAAGTCAGCAGAGGGAAGGCATGCCACAGCTCTCCAGGTGCCATCTCAGCCTCTGTTCCAACTCTAGTCCCTACCAGATTGCAAGCTCTTTGTCTGTTTGCTGGAAGACCCTTGCATAGTTCCCCAAATGTTCCCATCGTCTGGGCACATATGCACATTCTTCTCCCATTGATAAAAGCATATTCCTGCACATGTGTCAAAAACACATTTTTCACATGCATGTTTCCGGTATGCACCTCCTGTTGGACAGATTTCTTTTGGTCCATGACTCACGTCCCACATTTGGGCCTGGGCTTCAGGTACAGACTGTGCCCAGGTTTGTTCTCAGTCTGGAAGCGCAGCCCGTGCCCCTCTCTCCAAACGTGACAGGAAGCAAGTGCCACATGCATGCCTAGAATGCCTAACTACCTTAGATGTTAATCTGAGCCGGAGAAGCAATCAGCTCCCCGCTGCCTGGCCCCTCACAAACTGAACTGTGCTTCCCAAAAGAGCGAGGAAGAGGTGGGCGGGGGGGGGGCTCCCCCCCACCTGGGACCTCTGGGGCTCTTTCTCAACAGCCAGCGCTGCAATCCCAGAACAGCAGCTTCCTGGAGGAATGTGATGCTCATGCGCATTTCTTCAGGCACTGATCCCCAGTTCTTGGAAGTGTCTGCAGCAGCCCTGGTGCAACGTACATGTCCTACGCCTGCTGGCCCCAGGTGCAAAACGGTCCATACTCAGCAGAACTATTTGCCGTGAAGAAGTCCGGTGAAGCCCCTCCTGGCCCCCAAGGGCTTTCCTTGCTGCCAGTGACACCCCCCCTCCAAAAAGGGGTCCAGGTGGTGGCAGGACCAGGAGGGAGGAGTGAGTGAGAGCGGCTTGCTAGAGATGGCAGGAGTGCATGCACACCCCACGGTGAGCCGGAATGGAACTCCAAGGGGTCGGGCAGGGCCGGCTCAACCGTCAGGTAAAGTGAGGCAGCCTGCCTCAGAGGCTGGGAGGCCTGGCCTGGAGCTGCAAGAGATCGCTGTGGGTCTGTGCCCCCTGTGCCCCCCGAGCAAGCCTGAAGGAAGTCGACAGCCGGGGTGGAGGGGAGGTATTCCTTGGTCCTTCACTTCAGGCTGGCCCTGGGCTTGCCTGATAGCAGGATGAGGCCTCGCCACCTGGGGCATTTCTGCTCCCACAGTCCCAGCTTTGCCCCCAACAATGGTCCAGCGCAGTGATGAGCAATGAGTCTGTCGGTCTTTGGCTGCCTCTGCCAGGGGCGCACCGGGTGGCACAGGCGCAGCACATGGCCTCGGCCCCAATCCATCACGCCGAGGGGATAACCCGGCCTACCTTACTTGGTGGGGCGGGCGCTTTGTGGGCACACTGTCATACCAAACACGATCGACACGTCTGAGATCCTGGCACACATCATCCGGAGATGATGGCCAGCAGCAGAGATCCCTCTGTCCCAATTCTCTTGGCTTGACCGCCTTTGCGAGGTCCTTGGAGAATCGATCAAGGTTCAGATGCGGAAGCTTTTCAGCTCTGGGTCCCAGTTCCCTCCCTCACCAATTGCAATTTGGAGCACGTCTCTGGGGCTGTAAACATCAATGCCAGTTGCCAGCTGGTACTAAAGTCTCCTGGGTTAGTGCCTCATAAATGCCATCCATGTATTATCTGAAGGCTTATGGAAAGTGGGGTCCAGGGAGGAGGACATTTCTGGATTTTCAGAGCAGACATTCACAGTCCCGGCCAGGCTGGTGCTCCCTGCACGTCCTTCGTCCTTGGCCTTGTGCTGGACTTGCTCCTGGCTCTAACGGCCCCTTCCAGCAACTTCTTCTGCCCTGGGGGCTTAATTCTGCTTCAGAGCTCACAGGAGCCATGTTCCTCTGATGGGCCTGGCGAAAGGTGGGGGGGCAACAAACTGCCAGCCCACGTTTGCTTAAAGCTCTTTATTCACTCCCTGAGGCTGGGAGCCTTTCCGTCTTTCATAGTGGAGAAAAACGAATGGCACAAAATCCGGGGAACCAGCGAAGAGTCGGTGGCCAGGGAATGCAGCGGAGCCGGACAGCGGTCACTCCTGCGCCAGTGGCATGGAAGGCCTCCTGGATCTCAGCCTGACGTAAAGGGGCTCCCTAGAGCGAAGCCCTGTCTTCAAAATAGGCCAGGCGCCACGGAGGGCTCCTCTCAAGTGCAGCCCAACCCCCGAAATGGATGCACTGCCACCGGCCTCTACTGGGGCCAGCCAAGGGAGGCGCGCCCTTCCATCTGGGCAAGCGCAGGGAGCCAGCTCAGCCCAAGGTAGTGCGTCCCTGGCGCGCAAAGACATGCCAGACCCCCAGCAGAGTGGAGAGGCCCCCAAGGGTGGGCGGGCAACTGCCGCGGGAGCCCAGCTGCTCTCCCTTCTTAAGCTCCTTCCCTTGGAAGTGGACACGGGCCAGGGAGGCCTTCATGCTGAGCGGCCTTCCCCAGACTGCTGCCCTCCAGATGTCTTGGACGACGACAACTAGCCGTCCCAACCACTGAGCCTTCTGGACGGGGCTCCTGGGAGCTGAAGTCTTTGTGATACAACCCAACGGTGACAGGCTGGGGAAGGCTGAACTAGAAGACCTGTAAGGTAGGACCCATGGAACCCTACAGTGGGGAACCGGTAGAATTCCAGTTCTGGGGTTGTTGTAGGCCACAAGCTAAATATGAGCCAACCATGTGATGCAGCTGCAAAAGGGTGGCATTAACAGAAGCATCGCTTCCAAACCAAGGTTCCAAGCTCTGGGACCCAAGGTCCAATTTGGATGCCAGGAAGCACTTCCTGACAGTTTGGACCCTGAGGGTGTGGAATGGGCTTCCCCGGGAGGTGGGTGAGGCCCCATCGGTGAGGGTGTTCAAAGATAGGCTGGACATGCACATGGTGGGCATGTCATGAGCGGAGCCGTCTGGTGCCGGAGGTCAGACTAGATGGCCTGGGAGACCCCTTCTGACTCGCTCAGCTTCTCTGTTTCTGAAACGTGAAGTCCTAGTTTCCCTCAGTTCAGCACTGGTCAGGCCTCACCTGGAGTCCTGTGTCCAGTTCTGGGCACCCAAGTTTTAAAAAGATGCAGAAGAACTCGAAAGTTTTCAGAGCAGGGCAACAAGGATGATTCAGAGACTGGAAACAAAGCCCCATAAGGAAAGAACTGGGCATGTTCAGCCTCAGGAAGAGAAGACCGAGGGGTGATATGATAGCACCCTACAAGCACCTCAAAGGCCGTCAAAGAGGAAGGTCAAGATCTCTTATCTTCTTGTCTCTTCCAGAGTGCAAGACATGGAATAATGGACTTAAGATAAAACAAAGCAGCTTTGGACTAGGCGCCAGGAAGAATTTCCTCACTGTCAGAGTACAGCAGTGGAACTGATTACCTGGAGAAGTTGCCCCCCCCCACCCCGCTGGAGACATTCAGAAAGCATTTGAACAGGATGGTGTAAATTGGTGTCCTGCAATGGCAGGGAGTGGGACCCCATGGGCTTCTGGCCCCTTCCAGCTCCACTGCTGTATGGCCCACGGTTCCAGGAGCTCCAGACGCTGCTGGAGAACAAGCTGCACCCCAGCCCGCCATTGGCTATGCTGAATGGGGCTAATGGGAAGGGAGCACGGCCATGTGGGGAGCCCCAAGGGGCCGACTGGGTTCCCCTGCCTGAGATGCCACCCCCCCAGAGTGAAGCCTCGAGGGGACAGCTTGCTGGAATGACCTGAGGGCTGGCTGGTCTTAGGCCAGGTCCCTCGGGGTGTGAACCTGTGTGCCTGCCCTTGATTTCTCTGCGCCCAGTGGACAAAGACCACTGACTGACCCAGTGGCTTAGGCGAGAGGACAGCTCTCGCCACGCGTCTGCATCTGCGAGGGCCCCTCCGTCCCACACACAAGCTGCTCCAGCAGCACATGCCCCGGAGAGCTTGAGAAAACAGCACACCGTTTGCTAGCAGAAGGATCACCGCCCTGCCGAAGGAGCGCGGCTTTCGGGAAGACACAAAGCCCACGGTGCGGAATCCCTCGGCCTGAATACCTCTGGAAGGGCCTTATAGTGTCCTTGGCTAGTGCTTGGGGCTGGGGGGGAGCCCCCTGAGCGACCCGCCAGTGTGCGGCACGACTGTTGGCGAGCCATGCCGCGAGCGGCTCCGGAGCTGCCGCAGGAGGAGGCAGCGCAGGACCATCCGAAGGCGCTGCGTGTCGAGTGAGTAAACAGAGTAGCTGCTTCCCATCTGTTCTGCAGCAGATCAAATACCACTGGGGGCATCTGGAAGTGCTGCTGTGTTTCCAGAGGCAGGGCAAAGCCAAGCAAGGCAGATTGGAAAGCAGTCAAAACAGCGATCGCTGTGCTGTTTCACGGAGGGACCGTTTTGCGGCCGACAAGCAGAAGGCGCTCCTCGGTCAGGCGAGCAAGCGAAGCCCAACGCGGCAGGGCACCCCTCACACTGCGCCCAGGACTGGGCGATGCGCGTTGGAGGCACGGCAGATGCAGAAGCGTCCGGAGCACGTGCGTGTGGAGGGGGTGGTCCTCGACCGGGAGGGGCTCGAGGCCCACGTCCCACCAGCAAGACCTTCCTGGGCATGCACCACCTCTGTCCCCTTGCGGCCCACCTGCTCACCTGCCAGGACGTGGTGTTGGGGAGGAGGGGCAGGGGCAGGGGTGGCTGGGCCGCCTGGCCCCTTGCCCACCAAGCAAGACAGTGGTCACTAGAAAGAGGGGGAAGATGTGTAGTAACAGCAGCTGCTGGTCTTGGCGATGAGAAGATGGCTCAGTGAGGACGCACTGAGCATGCCTTGCTCGAAGGCCTTCAGAGTGGAGGGGTCAGTACAGCGCCCAGCGTTCCCCCACCAAGCGGCCCACCCGAAGGAGCTCGTTGGTCTCCTGAAGCCAGTCCAGTGGAAGACGTGGCCCTGCTTCCCCACCAGCCCCCAACCCGCCGACGCATCTTCACATCTACGCCCATGAAACAAGACCGCCATGGTGGCAGTGTTGCCTTGGAAACGGCATTCCCGAAAAGCCACCCGGAGTTTTCTTCCAGAGGCACCGTCAGTGTCCTGCAAAGGAGATGGCAGGAGAAAGATCAGGCCCTGCCCTTCTTGTTGCTGGAGCAGCGTCAGCACAGTCAGCCAGGCTGGGTGAGAAAGCGTTGGCCGCTGGGGGCACCTGGTTGAAAGACGGGGCCTCGGGGGCCGAGAACTGACCACTGTGAGCCTTTGCGGCTGGCCTCCCCAGCATGCCTATGCATGACCAGATGGGGATCGGCTGCTTGAAGGAATGTGCTGGTCCATTTATGAATCAGACGTATCTTGACATACACTCTTTTGGATAATTTATTAAGGATGCAACCCGATGTACGATCAGACAAAGAAGTTTATGTGCTTAGGCCAACAAATTCTCATGACTGCCAGCGCCCGCTTCCTGGAGAGAAGCACACCTGGGGTTCATGGGGCACCCACCAGAAACTGAGCCCACGGGCTGAGTGCACAGCGTCCTCCTCTCACTTCTGGAGGCTGCCTACGAAGGGCTCACCAGAAGGGCGCCCCGTGCGGTCCCTAGCAGGTCCCCCTCCTGCACCCACCGAGCAGCACCTGATACAGAGCAGCTTGCCGCTGGCACAGCTGGGGTCCACAAGCTGGGCTCCCAGCTCGCCTCACTTTGGAAGGTCCGACCATGCATAAGAGGCGTCTGAGACTGTTTGGTGGGGTGGGTCTGAGGGGGCTCGTTGCAACCTTGGTGAGGCATGACGGAAGCAGGGGAGGCGTCGGGGCCCCATGGGGGTCTGCCCAGAGGGTGCATGTGGGGCGCACTGTGAGCAGCAGATGCATCGGGCTGTGGGATGGGCGGTGGGGACACCTTGGGGGCACTCGTTTGCATCTTTCAAGGGTGGGCCTGGGCAGCAGCCGGAGCCAGGAGCTCACTGAGCATCCGGACCAGTGGAAGGAGCAGGAGGCAGGGCTGGCCAGCAAGCAGGGCTGGTGATCAGAGTCAAGAGGGGGGAGCCTTTAATTCCCTTTCAGCTTTGGTAAGAATTGATTAAATTCCTGAAAGTGCTCCATACTGGGGACAAAAAGAACCTGCAATGTTTTTAAAACAGCAAATGCAGTGTGGGAAAGACCAAAGCTGAGAGGTTTGTTCATCCAGGTCCAGGGCTTTGAGTACTCAGCACTTAAAACCCTGCATTGGACTCCCCAGGGTTTGAGCACATTCATCCCGAACAAGGGCTCTTCTCCTGACACAGCCTTCATAGAAACATAGAAGCAGCGCGAGTCAGAAGGGGCCTCCCAGGACATCTAGTCTGACCTCCGGCACCAGCCGGCTCCGCTCACGACATGCCCACCATGTGGATGTCCAGCTGTCCTTGAACACCGATCGCCTATCACCGATGGGGCCTCGCCCACCTCCCGTGGAAGCCCATTCCACACCCTCGGGGTCCTGACTGTCAGGAAGGGCTTCCTGGCGTCCAAATGGAACCTCGGCTTCATCTTCAGCCCCAGCCAACATCCACAGGAAACCAGCACCGGCTGCACCGGTGGTCATTTTTTTGCCCCAGACAGAAGCACCTCAGGCAAGGCAAACGCCACGGAGCCAGCTGGGTGACTTCAGGCCAGTCCCAGACTCTCAGCCCAACCTGCCTCACCGGCTTGGTGCTGTGGGGATAAGTTTGAGAGCAGGAGGAGGAGAAGTTTGCAAGCTGCTTTGACTGCTCCGTGAGAAGGAGGGATATAAATCTAATACATAAATAGTATCGAGGCCTCTCTTCCAGGCAGCATAGAGATGGTTTCCAGCCTCCTGAAAGGGCAATTTATGGGTTAAGCTTTCCTGCAGCTATGCAGAACAATAAAAACTGCATGACAGTTTTGGCCTCTTGACTGTTGGTCTGCAGGACAATAGTTCGGTCCACAAACTTTAAAGCAGCATTAAAAAGCTTTCTGTCAATGGATTTTTATTCTGTTGGCTGGAGGTTGTAGTTCAGACTAGGCTTTCAAAGCAGACAAAGGTGACCTGTACTTAACCTTCTTTTGTTCCTTTCTTTGGAACTTCTATGAGTCAGAAAACTATCCCATAGAACTCTTCTTGCAGAGATTTGGAGACCTTTTGGGTTTGGGACATGTTTTGGTTTATGGGGGGAGGGGAAACATAAAAGGCAGGAGGCTGAAATTGGGGATGTTTAAGAATAGGCACTGTTTGGCAATGTCCTAGAACAGTGATTCCCAACCTGGGGTACATGTACCCCCAGGAGCACAAACCAGGTCATTTGGGGATATGTGGAAAAAATGAATAATGGTGGGGAAAAGCTCATATGATAACAGCGTAAGACAAGATGCAGGCCAAATGCTGTGAAGTTGACTGAGTGTTCTGACGAGTGCTGGAGTGTGTTTTCTTCATTACCCAACCTCGGCGAAAACCCCGCTCCTTCGTGTTGTCATTTGGTGCCTTCCCTAAGCGGAGAGTTGCGAACGCGCCACTACAGTGCATGTGCTCAGCGGAGCGGCCCTCGCGGGCCCCACATTCTCTCTCCTCCACTCCACAAATGCTTGAGCCCCCGTGCATATTACGCAGTCCCCTCAGTCCGCCCTGTGAGCAGCGTTCCGTGAGAGAGAGCGAGCGAGCGAGAGAGCACTCTTCTGGGTCTTCTTTAGGTCTCTTCTCTGTGTCATCATTTTAACTTTTAGTTAATTAGTTAATTAATTAATTAGATGTTTTATCCCACCCCATTAGCCATAAGGCTCCCTGGGCAGGTTACAAATAATAGTTGCTGCTGCAATAATTAATATAGTTGCCATTCCCCTTATTATTCCGTTGCCTTTTAATCCCATTAATTTATTTACAGTTGCAGCATATTAATTTGAAATAACAACAGCTATATTTATTACAAACACTTTGCTAATTTGAAGGGTACAGTTTATGGAAATGGGCTGCCAAGGGGACACAAGTGAAAAATGGTTGGGGACTCTGTCCTAGAAGGACAAGCCTGTGAGACGACGTCTGTGTAAACTGCATAACAGAATGGGAGCACGGGGAGTAAAATATGACAGGTACATACAACACAGTTCTCTCCATTCTGGGAATCGCGGCACCTTCTAAAATTGGCCATTTCAGGCCGGCAAGAATTTTAGTTTGCTGCCTTTGGGGGGCGGGGGGGAGAGAACGTGTATGTGTGTGTGTGCATGAATATATAAATGCATATATATATGTATGTATGTATGTATATGCATTTGCAAGAAAGCAAAGCTGATCTGGGAGCAGAAGGCAAGCCAGAAGCCAGAAGCCACCTCGCGAACTTTTCTGGGTAACGGCTGGATATAAATCTAATAAACAAGCAAACAAACAAACAGAAGGCAGGCCTGCGAGCAAGTGCAGAGTGGGACTCAAGGGGGCCTGGAAGCCTGGAGGCGGCCCAAGTGCAGGCAGGCCTTGCGCTGATGCAAAGAACCGCTGAGCCAGGCACTTCTGCCTCGCACAGAGGAGAGGGGCCGAACTGAGCGGGGCTGGTCTTCTCCGAGAGGCAGCAGTGCGAGAGGGACTGCCAGCTGAGCGAGGGGCTCAACGAGGGCGAGGGGCAGGAGGCTCGGCAGTTCTGGAGAGCGTGTCTGCTCAGGAGACGGCCCCACGGCGCCCCCTGCGGAGCTGGCCGTCTGCACAGGGTTGCCAGCTACGTTCCCATCGGCGCATGAGCCGGGGCTGAAGAGCACTTCGGAGCAAGGGGTCCTCAAGCAATTCCAGCGTGAGCTAACACTTGCCAAAGGGCCTGAAACAGAAGATCACGATCCAAGTGCAAGGAGAAAGAGCAGGGCTTTCCCACTGCCCTTCACGGGCAGGGGAAAAAACTTAGAAGGCAAAGCCAGCAAACTGGCTGGTTGCATGGCAGGAGGGGCCAGGTGAAGGCACGCAAGGTATAGGCCTCGTCGGACCTCCCAGAGATGATGGATGCATAAGCAAGATGCAGGGCTGGAAATCTAATGCGGGGATGCAGGGGCTCATCAAAGCGGGGCAGTGTCACCAGCAGTTGGGCACCGTTTATTGGATTTTGTAAACATGATGGCTTATTACCTCCCCGGCAACGAGGCTTTCAGCTGAACCGGCGACGGATCCAGGATTCTGCTGGCTCTCCTTGTGCGGTGGATGCTGCTGGTGGCAAAGCCGGTGGACAGACTGGGCTTGGCCAATGCCGAAAGGCAAGCGACCTGGAGAAAGCAAGGGCAGCTGTGATCTCTGCTCACAGAGGTTCAGTTTACAGCTCCTCTGTGGCAAGACCCTCCACATTCTGCTCTCGATTGCCTTCAGGGAGAGGCAGAGTTTGCACCTGCCCCCTACCCAACTGTGGGTGCACAGGAAGGCCCAAATCGTGCATTTCTCCTCCCGGCCCATTTTGCCCCTGGGAAAAGGGTCGACGGCCAGCTGCCCATGGGAAGCCCACCAGCATGAGTGCAACAGCACCCCTCCCCACCCTGGTGTTCCCCCAGACACCGATGTTGCTGGGCAATGTGGCGCACTACCCCTGATCCTGGGGGAGCCCTGAGCTAGCAGCACAAGCATGCGCAAGCAGCCTCCTCCTCCTCCTCCATGGATGGCCCAGGACCCTTGGAGAGCCACCCCAGCTGGTGGCCGCCACTGTGCCTTGTGCAAAGGAATCCCAAAGCTCACCCGTGTGCTGTGTGAAGAAGCACCTGCTTTCAGCTCGGGGCATCTTGTTTGCACCTGCTTCTGTACATCTGCATTTCACATGCTGAGACCCGTGGCTGATGCAAATCAAGACTGAATGCAGATTATATCCTCTGATTTAGCCTGAATCTCCCACTACTTGGATTCCTGAGTTGACTGCAGTGGCTTTCTCCTTCCACGCGGTCTCTACTCCAAGCATAACTCTGTACACGTCTAGCACCCTTCCCCACAATCACCTTGCTTATGGGCATGTCTGGGTCTCAGTGTGCCGAGCTTTCCTTGGGGGAAGCAGCTCCAGCGACCATCATTCTGTTTTTCCAACTCTGCAATATCCTCTTTAAAGCTTGGCAGCCTGGCCAGATGATGGTTCAACTCACCTTTCCACACACTGACGTCCCAATGAAACTCTCCCCCCACCATCTCATATGCCTGGCATTTAATTTCTTGCTGTTAAATAACATGCTATTAAAACAACATCTGGTTTGGTCCTTAGCACAGTCTTCTGAAACTTTGCAGAGTGGGACAAGCCCTGAGGAATAGCGACTCTATTCATATAAAGTGGGGGCAAAAGATTCTGTTAGCACCTCTGGGACGGTACGGAGCATTCTGATGCCCCTTTGGGTAAATGTAACAGTCAGGGGTGCAGCCATGAAGGCCTGCAGTCTGGACTGGGGTTCCAGAGGGCCCTTCTCACTGCTTTTAAAGCGTGTCGAGCAAGCCCTGTTTTGTTGCAAGAAAGGAGGTTTGCTTATTCTGCTGAATGGAACCTGAGCTGCACAACCTTGCCCACGGCAAGCAGCAGCAATCGAGTTTTGGCAGAATGCAGAAGCCGGTTCCCAGAACTTGTGGGCAATATTGAAAAGCTGCAGGATGCAAACGTCTTCCACACACACTTGCTTGGGTTGCCCTGTAAGCAATGCCAGCAATGCCAGTGAGCCAGTGTGGTGCAGTGGTTAAGAGTGTGGGACTGGGACTCAGGCGATCTGGGTTCTAGTCCCCGCTCAGCCACAGAGCCAACTGGGTGACTTTGGGCCAGTCACAGACTCTCAGCCCAGCCTACCTCACAGGGTTGTTGTTGTGGGGATAAGATGGAGGAGGAGAGATGATATGAGCTGCCTTGAGCCCTTTGTAGGAAAAGGCAGGATATAAATCGAAAAAGAAAGAAATAAAAAGAAATGCAAGAGCTGTGCAGGATCTCTGGAGCTGATAGCCCTGCTGCAGCAAGCGCCTCCCCAGCTCACTCCAGCTGGCCGTGCTCATTTCTGCAGCTCTCCCTTCTCAAAAACACAAACATCAATTCTAACTGTGTATAAACACTCTTACGGGTCTCTGGAGAGCATAAGAGCGAATAGAGGGGGAAGAACATGCTTTCTATGCCTGGGGCTAAAATCCCAACATTAATCCCATAATGTCTGCAAAATGCTTTGATATCTTCACATGAAAGGCACCGGATCAATGCAAATGTTTTGATTATTATTTTTTATTATTTTCCAGGCCCATGGGCTTTATCATACTGACCCCCACACACACACACCGTGTTAAAAAAAAGTTGCTATTTCCTCTTTTCCGTGGAGTTTGCCCGCTCAGAATCGATGCACAGAGACAGCCCAGTGCGATTCAATGGGGCCTGTTTCTGATTCATTCTCAGCCCCAAACCAGCCACATGCTATCTGGGTTGCCAAGTCCTGGGAGCCTCAAGGGAAGAAGCTCTGCAGAACACTCACACCAAGAGGTGTGTGTGGGCTGAGTGCAGGATGTTGCTGGACTCTGGGCAGGTACTCTGGATTATTGTGCTGTCTGAAGCCAGCCTGGACAACAACCCCCCATTCACAACTCAGGAGCAAACCATGGGCCCCCTTCATGGGTTGCTTGTAGCTGACAAGCCACTTCCTTTTATCTCAGCTGGGCTCAGACAACACACTAACCTGTGTTTCTGCAGCAGCCCATGGTTCAATGACAACCTACATGCAAACCTTGAGTGTAGATTATCATGTTGTCAAAATCCAGTCAATGCACCCACCTTCTTCCTTGCTGAACCATCCCAGAGCTGGACAAGATCTTGGAGGAGGAGGCAGATCATGTCGGAGGCCCTTGGGCTTGCGTGGCATAAGCGACATCCACCGGAGGCCCCCATCCATGGTGGTGTCCTAACCCGGAAGGCTGCTGCCCTTCGCAGTGCCATCTGTCCCCACCCCTCTCTCACTCACCTCCCTGGCCCAGAAGCAGCTACACAACTGGACAGACTCCACAGCCAGAAGCGCAGCTCAGCTGCCATCACCTCAACTCTCCCTGAGTCCTACTTGCGAGAAGGGTGCGCACTCTGGAGCAGAACCCTGCTGGCAAATCAGGGAGGCAAGGGCCACAGCAGCCCCTAAAGCTGCTCAGGGGGAATCGGGCCCTTCCCTGGGCCCCATGCAGGGCAGCTCCCCTGCCAACCGGACTGCCGGGGTCCCGGCCCCCAGGGCTGAGCCAGGTCAGCCGAGTGGAGTCGTGCGGCAGATCGGCACCAGCTGTGCTGCCCCCTCAAGGGGCAGGGGCCGCACCTGGCAGGCAGAGTCATGGCTGAACCCCCCCCCCCCCCGTGCTCGCTGGCTTCGAGGAGGAGCCTGAGGGCGCGGCAGTGCTTCTGAAGCCAGGCAGGCACAGCCCACTGCTGCCTGCGGCCCTCAGTGCCCCGAGCTTTGCCTTTCCCCGCAGCTGGCCCTCCCCAGTGCTTCAATACTGGCAGGAACGCCCAGCTGTTTGGGGCTACAGCTCCTGGTGTTCCTGACCATGGGCCATTCTGGCCGGGGCTGATGGGAGTGGAAGTGCAAAACACCTGGCGGGCAGTTGGTTGACGGAGGCTGCTGCACAGGCCACCCAGAATGGGAGGAGGCATTTCGCGCTTCCCCCCCCCCCCCCCGCCCCCCCCCCCGCCCCGGCAGATCCCTCGACATTCTGCATAGCCCAGAAGCCGCACGTCCATGACTTGCCAGCCCTGGGCACCGTCTGTGTGAAGAAGCAGCTTTCCTCCCAGCAGGTTTTGTTTAAAACCAAACAGCTCAGCTTCCCAATTTACAAGCATTTACTCCCCCCACCCCCCACCCCCACAGTATGTAGAACCCCCACTTTATTATCAAGTGACCTTGTTTTGCTTCCCAAATGAGGGGCACTCCACCTCCCGAGTTCTGCCTCAGAGGAGTCATAAGAGGCTTTGAAAATAATGGAAGGCGAGAACGTGGACCAGGAGTTTGCCCTTTCTGTACTGGTGAGATGTGCTCTTATCAACTGGTCCCAGTTAGCGGGCTAGGGTGTATTTCCAACTAACTCTGAATGCTCTTCAAAGGCAGCCCCAGAAACAGAGCGTTGCAATGCTCTCACTGACGGGGCAGGGAAGGGCGGCCTCTGCTGCGAGCGCCAACCGGAGGGGCACACGCTCCCCGGAATCAGACGCAGACCCGGGGCAGCAGCAGAGTCTCAGCCCCCGGCCCATCCGCACGTGCTCTGCGGGAGCCACATAGGCAGGGCGGGGGAGGAGTCTGCCGGTTCCTCGGGCTCAGCTCCCTGGACTCCAGTCCACCTTGCAGCAGCCCACGAGGCCCCCGCCAGGCATCAAGCTCCATGTGCCACGGTGCCCAAGAAGAAGGCTGGTTGTGGGGCACTCAGCCAAAGGGGGCTCAGTAGTGCTCGCACTACTATGCCAAGAGCATCCCTCTCCCACCTCTGGGGTGGCTGTCGATGCGAAGGGAGCTCCAGTGGATGGGGCAGCGGGCGGAGGCCCAAGCAGAGACTTTGCATTGTCCAGCGGATGAGGTCGGTGGCTGAGCAGGCAGAGTGCCAGGACGAGGGTGCTGCTGTAGGGCTCGAGGTGGGTGGCATGGCCAGCAGTCTGGGGTCAGGGTCAAGGCAGTAGGCAGCCCAATATCGTATGGGAGGGAGATTGAGAGCACAGTCCAGGAACAGCCCAGTGGTCTGCTGCCAGGAAGGCAGGCAGTGAGGGAGGTCCAGGCAAGATGGGCTGGAGCAGGGCAGGAGCAGGCAAGAACACGCAGGAGCAGACCGGGGTGTGTGGGATCAGGCAGGAGCCAGGCAGGGCCTGGCTGGAGCAAGGCAGGAGCACTGGGATTGCTGTGGCAAAGTGACTGTGCAGGGAAGCCCTTTAGCTGGTCAGCAGGGCCTCCAGCTGCGCTGCCTAATTGCTCCTCAGGTGTTCCCTGCAAGTGCCCACAAAGGTGTCCTGGTTGCAGGGCCAGTTAGGCCCGTGTCCTGACAGGTGAACCTGGAGCCGTCCCACCAGGGCCTCGGCTCCTCCTGGTCCGTGATAGAGGCCCGTCCGGGCAGCGCTCTGCTTCGGAGCCCTTCTGCGAGAAAAGGGCTTCCCCGCAGTGGGCATGACAGTCGGAAGGAGAGCGGGCTGCTGTGGGAGGGGCCATTTCCCCTGTGCAGAAGGTTTCCCAGACACACGTGGGGCCACTGAGGAATCGGGATGCTGGCTCCTCGCTTGATCACATCCTGCAGGGCCCTGGATGCCTGAGGCCGCTGGCACCGCAGGCTCTCCGGACCATCCATGGGGCAGAGACTACTCCCAGCCACTGATGGCAGCCTGGCAAGGACACCCAGCAGCAGAGAGCAGAGCCCCGGAGCCCCGGAGGAGAGACTGGCGATGGCCCGGCTTGTCAAGGGGCCTCGCTTCCACTTGATGCTTCTTTTGCTTTTTGTCCAATCAGGAATCGTGCATTTTCTAAGCACATGCATGTGCACGTCTCCAAGCACACACTCCAATGCACACATTTCCACATAGCTTTGGGAGGCGATGCGTATTTTCAGAACTGAGCCCTTTTAAACATGGACGCAAGCACGGGACGTGGTGGAACTATCCCAAGAATCATGCTCCTCCCCATGTTTGGTCCGTGCCTGCTCACAGGACACGTTCACATGATTCACAGAGAAAGAAACTGCAAGAGCAGCTGAGCAAAGGGCTGTTGGGAGAGGTGCCTCATGGCCATGCTTTGAAAGACAGTGGATGAGAAGCCCTGGGGGGGTGCCCCCTGAGGCCCCACGTCGCCAGAGGAGGGGCTGTGCTACAGAGGGCCCTGGGCTGCCGTTTCCCCGGCCTCCCGAAAATGGAATCATTCTAGCAGGGCTTCCACTGAAGACCTGGCCAAGGGAGGGGACGGTGGAAGCCTGTGCGAAGAGGCTCGCAAGCACTTCACGCTTGTGCGGCCGCCTCTGTCGCCTCCGGTGTGTTTTGTCTCGTGCTCAGGATTCAGCCGGGGCGGGGTGGGAGGGGGGCATTCTACAAGGTCTGCGCCCTGCTGATTTGGCCCTCCAGCTCTGCCTCCTCTTCCTCTCCACAGAAGTGGCATAATCGTGTTCTGCCTCCCAGAGTTTTGGTGGGAACGAATGAGATGACGATTATGGAATGCTTGGCGCTCCAGCAGAGCTCCGTCAGTGATGAATAGCAACGATCCGAGGCAGGCCCCGCTCTGGACTGGACGGCCCCCTTTTGTCAGTGCAGGCCTTCTGCTTGCTCAGAGAGCTGGTGCTTAATCACAAATCCTTTACTGGGAACCACGTGGGTATGACAAAGTGCGTGACAAAGCAAAAAGGAGCCACGACACTCGTTGCCTGTGGATGGAGATAACAATGGCTTCTGGGTCAGAGGGAAAGCGAGAATGAACACGATTCCGCAAAAGCCGCACGGTGCCTTCAGAAAACCAGCTGAAAGTGCCCCGGTGCAGCAAGCGAAATCTGCACTTCTGTAGACAGAATATATCTGAATGTGTTGCTGCTTGGAGAGCAGGAGCTTGTGAACAGGCTCCGGGTGGGCAAGGCGGTTGATGGATGGGGAGGAAAGATCCTGCACACGGCACTGCGATGGCCGAGGCGCTTCCGAGTTGTGGTTTCCTGGCTAGGGCAAGCCGGAGGGTCTCAGAAGGACTAGTGGGCATTCTCGGGGGGGCTTGTGCTTGGGGGCAATTTTCCCCCAGGGGGAATGCAAGCAAATTCGGAGGCTCCTCCTGCCCCACCAACAAAACAGTGGAGGTATTTCAGAGGAAAATCACAAGAGTTTGGCATGCCGGCAAGGATATTTGGGGTGGGGGAGGTGGAAGGATTCCCATCTGATCCCTTCCTCCTCCTTCCTAATGTGCCATCACCAGTACAAAATAGACACAACATGGCCTACAACATAAGGGCATTAGTAGAATTAGGGCCATGGTAAATAAGGGGGGGGGGGGAAGGAAGCAGAGGAGACAGCAGAGCAGAATCCAGGTGCAGAACAGAGCTGAAATGGCTTCCTCTGCATTTTAGTGTGCTGTTATGTGCTATCAAGTCACCTCTAACTTTTGGCGATGCTGTGAATCATTCACATTTTCAATGCAAAACCTGGATTCTTAAATTCACATGTTAGCTATGACATTTATGCTGGGCTCCTACAGCAAAGTGATTGGAAATGTTCCACCTTTCTGACTTCTTGGCATCGCTTAATTATTTTGATTTGGGAAAATGCTAAATATGGAGTCCCATAAGCTGTGAACCATCAGGCACTTCTGATACCTGATAGATAACGAATCATGACATCGTCTGAGTCTCTCTGCATGTCAGTCATTAAATGCTCGTGTCAACTGTCAAATACTGAACAGTGAAATCTGAGAGTCTCCAATATCGGATGACAACATCCAGTATTTGGTGGCTATTCGACTTCTAAGGAAGAAGGTAGGAAGTTGTTGTCCACCAAGCCAGAAGAACTCAGTTAGATCCACCTGGCCCAGTTTTATCTACTCTTTCCCAGAGCAGATCAGCAGAATTCCAGGCAGGGCCTTTCCCAAGCCCATCTGGAGATGCTGGGGATTGAATGTGAGACTTTTTGGATACAAAGCAGCTGTTTCCCGGCAAATAGTAATATCGGCAGAGGAGACTTAGGAGCCAGCTGTTTCTGCCCCACGCTTTCCTTAGAAAACCCGCTGCATCCGACGATGATTCAGCACCCAGACTCTTCTTCAGCCCTTGGCTGTCCTTCTTCCTCATAGCTGCCTTTCTCTTTGACTCCCCTCCCCTGCTCCTGCCCAGCCACAATAGTGCTCAGGCCCCTGATGAACATTCTGAGAAAGGTGCAATTCCTTGGAAAATTAGTTGGAGTGCTCTGTAAGCTGATCCAGGGTGGAGAAGATCCCCCACAAGGAAGGTTGCACACCCACTGCCAAGCTTCTGCCAGGAAGGTGCAGGATACACCAAGCCGGGCCCTTGGTCCACTGCGCTCAGCCTTGCTGACACAGGCTGGCAGCCGCTGTCTGAGGTCTCAGGCAGGATTCTGTCCCAGCTTTGCAGGACAATGCTGAAGTTTGACTCAGAGACACGTTGCGTGCAAAGTGCGTACCGGGCTGCCTTGCTCCATCGGCTCGCTCATCCGTACTCTGATGGGCAGCAACTCCCGGGTTTCACGCACGAGCCTTTTTCAGCCCTCGTTGGAGGTGCCAAAGATTCAGCCTGAGTCTCCTGCCTCCAGAGTGTGCATTTTACCACTGGCACTTCTGCAGAGCGCCAGACATATTCCAGGAAGCGCTCTTCCTCCGTGCTGGGATCCCTTCAGCTGCCCTCTGCCAGTGTCCCAGCAGGATTCTCTGCAGTGCCTGTGGCCACCAGGCAGGGCTTCCTCAATGAACCAAGTGAGGTGGGAACGGCTTCCTGAAGTGGCGAGTGCCTCCTTTGAAGCCCAGCGCAGTGATTAGACATGCATTGTGGTGGGGCCAGAAAACTCCGAACAAAGCACATTTCCAGGCTGGGGGACAAAAGCAAGAGGCCCATTAATTCTCCCTGAAATTGGCAAGCCCCCTCGCAGGGACCTGAGCTATTCCCAGGGGAAATCAGCATGCCTCTAATACACTCCTCCTCTTTGGCTTCTTAAACCCAAAGATCCCCAGGCTGTCATTTTCCCCTAGCAACATCAGTCCATGCACACACCTGCACTGTTCAGACAGCACACCTATTGGACATAAATATTGTACGGGCAATAAAAACGCAGACTTGAGCTTCAGTGACTTGCTTCATTTCATCCCGTTTTGTGGGTGTCAAAAGATCCTTTTTCTTTTCAACTGCAGTTGTCTTTCCTTCGCAAGCCCCTTTATGGTTGCACCCGGCCTTTTTTAATTAAATTTTTATTGTGAATTTTAATAGAGCCAAACAAACACAAAACATAAAGTATTACAGTTTCCCAGCATAAAGTTATCCCTTATAATAAATGCATATGTAATACGTACTGCTGTGCTTCTTCTGTATAAAAAGATAAGCCGCTTCCTGTTCTTAGATGAAATTCTGCCTAGACTGCAGAAGAGGCCAACCAAACATCCACAGAGCTGTTCATTTGCAGGTTACCCTACAGGCCCCCACGCAAAACCTGAAAGCCTTCCTCAAGTCCACCCCGCATTGTTTTCTCACTGGTGGATGTTTGCCCACCCAGGGGTGCAACATGGGCCTTGTAGTGGCCACAGGGGCACCGGGAGCCCCTTCCCCCTGACCTTCTGACCTGTCCCGGGAAGCAGGTAGATAACTGAGAAGAATGCGCATGTCAGTAAACGCGAACACACTTTCCATCACCGGCATTATCCGTGCTATTCCCCCCTCCCAGAGGAAGCGACTGTTGGGCACTGCCAATATGTACATGCAAGAGAAGTGTGAGGTGTGTTCCAGCTCCGACAGTTGGCGGATTTAGGCAAGTCCTTCTCAATAATGAGCCGTGGCAACCAATACTCCCGAAGCGTTTTTGCTGAATTAGATGCTACCTAAGATCTGAGAGATGCCAGAGCAGCAATCCATTGACTGGGCAAGACAGAACAATCCAATTCATTATTCTATTTTTGCTTAAGTCTCTGTGTATCGTATGTATTCACCAATAATAAATATTTATAAACCTGGATCGTGGGTCGATAGAGCTGCTCAGCCTTAATCAATACTTCCAATAACAGAAGGGCCTTTGAAGCTGTGAAGTCATCAAGGCCAGGCCTAGATTTGAGCAAATGGTTCAATTGCCTCTCTTGCCATAGCTGACAACTCATATTTAGCATGCAAAGCAGAGAAGGGTCATCTCGACCCATTAGCTGATTCGGAATCAAAACCAGCCTATCAATCTGAGCGCACCAAGCAAATGTTTTCTTCCCAACTCTTAAACCAGCTTTCGCTATAAAGTTAACTTTGCATGCAAAATGGACCAAATGGTAATTGGCATGACGCTGTGCACCATACCTCTCTTGTTGCTGTAACTATGGGATGCCAAGACCCAAAGCAGCCCATTTGGGGAGAGGATCCAAGCATGAAGATTCCAAAACAGACCAGAAGGAAAAGACTGAGCTGAGTGGGAAAGACCAGCATTTGATTCTGGTCCACAAATCGGCCACATGATGTGAACCAGGATCCCTCCCGGCCCTTTTCCGGCCGTCCCACCCGCACGACTCCTCCAGGCAAGCCCATCGCCCCGACTGCCCCAAGGCCCATGCAGCACGGGGTGGTGTCGCCGTCCCGAGGAGGACCAGCGACAGTTGGTGCCACGCGGCAGCAGGAGCCCCAGTGCTAGCACAAGGCCCACAGGCCGTGAGGAGAGCTGCTCCCCTGCGCAACTCGGGTGGAGGACCACGAGCGCATAGAAGGAGGGAGACCAGGCTGGGAAGACGCCCTGGCCAGGCGCACAAGGCGGCTGAGTCAGAGGGTCCTAGATGCCACATCCCTACAAACACATGCGCACCACTGTGCAAGCAGATTAACGGCTTCCTACTGTTGCTTTTAAAAACAAACAAAAACGTGTGGCCCCCCCATGCAGATTTTAGTTGCAAGGGTTCCCAGGCTCCTTGCGTCCCCTCACCCATCCCTTCTCTCTCTTACATTGCAGCTCCGCTGAGTAGGACCATCCTGTTGACGGCTTCAGGAGACGGCTGCTCTTGGCTGGAGACGGGCTGAACCACCCTGAGACCGTGCAAGTCCCAGGTCGGTACCTCGCTTCAGAGGCTGTCAGGATCTGGGCTGCCCCGGTGGCAGAACCAGAGCAACCACCATTCTGCATTTGCAGGGTCGGTCCCGGCCTCTCACCCTACGGGGGGTGCCAGCTGGGGTCTGGGAGGAAGAGCCACGTAGGAGCCAGCTCTCCCCTCCGGCGCTGGCCTCAGCAGTGCAGGTCCTCTGGCAGCTGCAGCACCTGCCCCTTGCCTGTTTTCGGTTCTGTTCCTGCTCCCTCCACCCTCCTGCCGTGCCGCCTCAGCAGCACAGGCTCGCCGGTCGGCTGCTGCGCCTGCCTCTGGCCCGCCCCGCCACCGGTCCGGCCTCGGCGTGTTGCCCCAGCAAGGCAGGGCCGCCTGCACGGCGGCCGCCGGCCCTCTGCTGCGCCTGGCTCTGCTGCCCGCGTCTCCCGCCGTGCCGTGTGCCTCGCCCTGCTGTGCGGCCAGCCGCACCCCCACCCCACCCGTTACCTGCCCAAGGGACCTGCACCTGCCCCCCGGTGCTCCCAGCCACGTCCTTGCCCTGCCCTAGCCAGGTGCCATGGTGATGATTTGGCCTGTCGGGTCTCTGACTGCTCAATAGAGATTGAGTGATTGATTGATTGATTGATTGATGGTTTGGACTTTACATTGAACATTGCATCTGGACCCGGCCTTTCCTGAGTTCTGTTGCCCTGGTCCTGTGCCTCTGTGGCTCTTGTCTGGTGCTGTCTCCAGCCACCCAGGTCCCGGCCGCAGGCCCTGACAGCGATGGGCTGGATGAGAGCCGATACGCTGGAGCTGAGTCCTCGGGAGCCCTGCAGGGGAGCGGTTCCCAAGCCAGGGACATGGCTCCCCCCGTCCGGGATGTGGCTGCCCTCCCTTTGAAAGATCTGGATCCATCACTGTCACCAGAGGCCCACGTGCTGTGGGGGCCAGTTGAAGCTAGTCGAAGGCTCAGATTCATCATCTATGGCCTCTCCTGCTCCAGGAACCTCGTGGTTGGACTACGATACCACACTCTATGTGGAGCAGCCTCCAGGGCAGAAACTGGGGCTGGCCCTGAACTGGCGGTTGTTGGGAGTGGCCCCTTTCCAGCATGGGCTGCACACTCACTCCCAGGCCAAGTATAAGCCTTGGCTACAAGTGGAGAACGCCCTCAGCAACTTGGGGCAGAGGTACCTGAGAGAGCACCTTCTCCATTACCCGCCGGCCTGCTCGCTGAAGTCTTCAGAGGACATGCTCCTGGTCGCCCTCCACAGACCTCTGGCCTTTTGGAGCCCACTCAGAGATGAGCCTTCACTCGGGCGACCCCCTTCCTCTGGACCCCCCTGCCGCTGGAGGGGGGCAGGAGCCAGCACTGTGTTGTTCTGTCGCCTCCTGAAAACATCTCTATTTCAAGAAGCCTACCTTGACTGAACAGCCGTGGTGCTTTGATACTGTGTTTTTGGTTTGGGTTACTTCTCTTTTGTCATTGCTCACTACTCTGAAATCTGTATAGATATGAAGTGGTTTATAAATGTTGTAAGCAAACAGCAGTGCTTGAAAATTCTTTGTTAGAGTGCCAAAGCTTCAAGGCCAGCACTGATGGGTTTACCTAGGCATGGAACAACTGAAAACAGCCATCTTGCATTTCGGAATTTCCCACTGATCAGCTCCCAAGCTCTTTCCTCTTTTCATGAGAGAAAGTCTGTGCCACAGAGGATCACATTCTGGATTAATTTGTCTATTGGATGCTGCAATGTCTCTTTTTTATCGCAATGTCTGGCTAATTGCCAAATAAACGTGCCAATTTTTATAAACAGATACTTTGTGTATTGGAATCATCTTGAATACTCACCAATGTAGATGCTGTTTTAAATTACTTACCTACATTATGAAAATTGATGGGTGAATTTTTGACAGCTAAAAAATTGATATTACTGCATTGGAAAGATAAAGGCTTGGCTTCCAAATGGATGCCACTTCTAAAGGGAGACTTGTTTAGCGATCTGGTCCCCTTTCGCTGAAATCTATATATACTTGCTAGAAAGTTATCATATGAATTCATTTCCTGTGTATTCATTGCTGTCATATATGTACAGGTATCTACATTTTTTAAAAGTTTAAAAAATTGAAACCGGGCCTATGTGGAGTCCAGATATCACGCTTTGCTTCTCGGTACTTCTTGGAAGCCCTGAAGAGAGCCATCGTCCCAAACAGAAGAGTCGTCCCACAGCCGTCATTAGGATGGAGAGGACTGGGGACAGTTGCCCAAGCAGCCCAAGGGGCTGCAAAAGAGGCACCTTGCTCAGCTTCGCTCGCCCCTGTGGACCCCGAGAGGGGCTGGCATGCGCTCTGAGACGGCCGAGTGCTGTTTGGATGCAGCGAGTGCACAAGATCATCCCAAAGCTGCCAAGTGGCACATCGGCTATGAAAATCATTTTCATAATGAATTCAGAAGATAGATAGGTTCATTCTTAGATGTTATAAAGATATGCCGAGAAACCATGTGACCAGCCCTTCTGGAAATCTCAGGCACCGTAAGAGTTGCTGACTAAGCAGCCAAGTGACCAGAGCGGAGCTTCAGTGCCTCCCTTGCCCCTTGATGCACGGAGGCAAAATCCATCAGAAGCAGAACACATTGCAACATTTTCCAAGTGTAAAAAAAAAGCAAAGGCTTCAAAAGAAACGATAACAAGAGAATAAAAGGGGTCGATCCCCGTGGCTCATGTGCGCTGTGGAGGCCGGGCTTTCTGCATGACCCCGAGCAGCTCCCCCTCCCAGCAGGCCTTGCTGAGCACATCGCACCTCACCTGCCTCAGGACCCCACCCAGGCATCCGACGGCCGGTGCAACGCCTGATCCATCTTGCAGAGTGATGGATGGCAGACGAGGACTCCAATGTCCTCGTTCGGAGCAAATGAGGGCTTTCAGTGAAATGACCTTGTGTTCCTATCACCGTTTCATTATTCAATGGCCCCCGACTGATCTCTTTCGCTCGCTCCGTGTGGCCAGGGAGGCAAATGCCTCTTCAAGCGGCAGTAATAAGGTTCCCTTTTCCGTGGTCCAGTGCAGGTTGATGGACGGAGAGATGGAAGATGGGCTGGGGGGACATCGGGGACGGATGCCCTGCTCTAGCCCTTCCCAGTCATCCCCAAAGGGTGTAGATGGCAGTGGGGCAGCACAGCACTGCAAGAGACGCTACGTTGCGCCATCCGCAGAAGACATAGAAACATAGAAACAGAGCGAGTCAGAAGGGGCCTCCCGGGCCATCTAGTCTGACCTCCGGCACCAGCCGGTTCTCTCACGACATGCCCACCATGTGCATGTCCAGCCTGTCTTTGAACACCCTCACCGATGGGGCCTCAACGACCTCCCGTGGAAGCCCATTCCACGCCCTCGGGGTCCTGACTGTCAGGAAGTGCTTCCTGGCATCCAAATTGAACCTTGGCTCCCTGAGCTTGGCTCCATTGGAGCGCGTCCTGCCTTCCTCTGCAGGGGAGAACAGGCCTCTCCCCATCTCCATGTGACACCCCCTCACATACCTGTATGTTGCCAACATATCCCCTCTGAGTCTCCTCTTCTCCAAGCTAAAGAGACCCAGTTCCCTCAGTCTTGCCTCATACAGCATACCCTGCAAACCAGCCACCATCCTTGTGGCCCTACGCTGCACTGACTCCAACCTGGCTATATCCTTCCTGTAATGAGGGGCCCAAAACTGAGCACAATACTCCAGTTGCGGGCGCACCAGAGTCGTGTAGAGTGGTAGTAATACCTCTCTTGATCTAGAAGCCACACTTCCGGCTATGCAACCAAGACGCTGACCTGGGGGGTGGGGCGCGTCCCTTAAGTGCCCCTTCGGGAAATTGCAGCAGGCCGGAAAGAAGAGGCGAAGCTGCAGCAAAATGGGTTGTCAGAGCACCTTGCATCCCATCGCCGTGCAAGGCGGGAGCAGCCAGCCACACGGGCAGGATCCAATCCATCCAGGAGGCTCGCTGCACAGCACAGCCCTGGGCAGGATGCTGAGTGCAGTGATGCCGAGGCCGATCCAGCTCCTCCGCCTCAGTTCCCGGGATGGTGCAATGGGCAGAAGTACCACTGCATTAGCTCAGCAGCAGTCCGCCTTGAATGTGGAAGCCCGGTACTACTGCATTTCCCTGAAAAGAAGACCTAACCGGAAAATAAGCCCTAGCATGATTTTTCGGGATGTTTGTAATATAAGCCCTACCCCAAAAGTAAGCCCCAGTTAAGATCGTTAGCCAGGTGGACACATTTAGTACGTCCATTGCAACACACAATGGATGTATTGAATTATAAAATAATGATATTAATAGGTAATTAAATATAAATAAATAGATAATATTATTGACATTAATACTTAAAATAAATGATAATATAAATGATAAGTATTTGTAAATACCCAAGCAAGTGCCTTTGGACAAGAGGTAAATGCCTATGCAAACAGATGAACTCGAGCCTTATTGCCAAATGACTGACTGGAGTACAGACACATGACGTGTGCACTTGATAATGAACGGACGTGTGTCATAATTCAGTGCATCGTGTGTTGCCACTCCTGTCTCATAAGCCTTCAATTAACACTTGATTTAGTGGTAGACGTAAAGGGAATAATACCACTTGTGTGCTAGACCCATGCACTTCCTGGCTACTAAAGGCAGCCAGGGACGGGATTGGACCCTGGATCCTCTTTAAGAGACGGCCGGGTGCCTGCACTCCTAAAGGAGGCGGTAGTCCGGCCAGTCCTAAAGAAGGCATCCCTGGATCCAGAGGTGGCCGCCAATTATAGACCGGTGGCCAACATCCCGTTTCTGGGCAAGGTACTAGAGCGGGTGGTGGCGGGACAACTCCAAGCACTCTTGGAGGAAACGGATTATCTGGACCCATTTCAGTCCGGTTTCAGACCCGGGTACGGCACTGAATCTGCCTTGGTCGCCCTGTACGATGACCTGTGCAGGGAGAGAGACAGGGGGAGTGCGTCCCTGTTGGTTCTCCTGGACCTCTCAGCGGCTTTCGATACCATCGACCATGGTATCCTTCTGGATAGGCTGGCTGGGCTGGGTGTCAGAGGCACCGCTTGGCGGTGGTTCCGCTCCTACCTTGATAGCCGATTCCAGAGGGTGGTGCTGGGGGACTATGGCTCTGCGCCATGGCAGCTATGCCATGGAGTACCGCAGGGTTCCATTTTGTCCCCCTTGCTATTCAACATCTACATGAACCCACTGGGGGAGGTCATCAGGAGGTGTGGGCTGCAGAATCATCAGTACACTGATGATACCCAGCTCCACCTCTCGTTCTCTACCAATCCAGGTGAGGCAGTGGCTGTGCTGAACCGGTGCCTGGCCGAGGTAATGGGCTGGATGAGGGCCAATAAACTGAAGCTCAATCCAGACAAGACGGAGGTCCTGTTGGTAGGCGGTTCAAACCTAGGGATGGGGGACTTGGGCCTTGTCCTGGACGGGGTTGCACTCCCTCTAAAGGACAAGGTCCGCAGCTTGGGGGTGCTCCTTGATCCGGAGCTGTCGTTACAGGCCCAGGTGATGGCAGAGGCGAGGAGTGCTTTCCTGCAGTTACGACTGGTACATCAGCTGCATCCCTTCCTGGACCGGGACTGCCTGGCAACAGTGACACACGCATTGGTAACTTCTCGGCTAGATTTCTGTAACGCCCTCTACGTGGGGCTGCCCTTGAAGACGGTCCAGATACTTCAGTTGGTACAAAATAGAGCTGCCAGGTGGCTGACGGGGGCTGGGCATTATTCTCATATAACCCCAGTCCTCCGTCAGCTCCACTGGCTCCCAATTGAAGTCCGGGCCAAATTCAAGGTTTTGGTGTTAACTTATAAAGCCCTAAACGGTTTGGGACCCGGATACCTAATGGACCGCTTACAGCCTTATATGCCCTCCCGCCCCCTAAGATCTGCAACGGCAGCCCTCCTCCGGGAGCCCTCTTTGAGGGAGGTTGAGTACCCGGAGGAGGGCTTTTTCGGTGGTGGCGCCCCAACTGTGGAATGCTTTCCCTGGAGAGGTTCGCCTGGCGCCGTCATTATATGCTTTTTGGCGCCAGGCAAAGACCTTTTTATTTCAGTCTTATTTTAATTGTTAATGTTGATTTTATTTGAGTTTATGTGGGTTTATTATTGATTTATGTATGTTTATTATTTGTAGTTATTGGGGTGTCTGTTGGTGGTTTATTTATTTGGTAAGGGGTATTTAATTTTTGTTGCCGAGATGCACCGTGGGGGGGTGGGATAAATTATTTTAAAATTTTGTACTGTTTTATATATTGTTTTAATTATGTTGTAAGCTGCCCCAAGGCTTTGTTGCAATGGGGTGGCCTATAAATTTTTAAATAAACAAATAAATAAATAATATTTTGACCCCAAGACAAGATGAGTGCAAAAAGAAAGAGCGATTCCATTGAGTACAAGAAAGCAATTGTGGAGGACTCTTGGGGCAAGAATCTCACGGCTTTTGTAAGAAAAAATAAGACATTGCCTGAAAATAAGCCCTAATGCACCCTTTGGAGCAAAAATTTATACAAGACCCGGTGTTATTTTTGGGGTACCATGGTATGTACAAGCCCAGCACTACTCTGCAACAGGTTTTGCAATGATACAAAGGGCAAAGCCGCTATGAACTACGCTCTGGGGAGCGGGTAATGTGAGTTGCCGTCTGACATATCTGGAGGGCACCAAATCTGGTGGGTGAGCTGGAATAAAACATGCAGATTAAACACCGTCTCCATCTTAATAGAGTGACAGCAGCATGAAGTGTTCCAAGCACAGCTTTCAACGGTAACAAGCCAGCCCCAGAAGGAAACAAATAGAGGAGCCCTAAATTCTACAAATGTTAAATATGTTTATGCAAATGTTCTCAGCCTGCCTCACACATTGAAACCCAAATAGTGTGGTGATAAATTCTGAAGTGCGGGGACCCATTCTGATAGCCCCCGGAGCCACTTCTCAAGGGAAAACCAATAGTCCCGGCCCCAGGAGAGAAAGAGAACGATTCATATCCTGCCTTTCCATTATTTATGCTCCAAGGCGCTAACACTCTGCTTTAAAACTCCATCATATACAGGCATCCAACACAAACAAGCCACTGAGAAGAAAGGGCCTTCCCTGCTCGGCTTGCCAGGCACTGCTGCACAGAGCTCTGTCAAAGCAGCCGTTCTTGCTTCCGGCGGCACTGCTCAACTTGCGAAGTGCAGGGTGCGAGCACCCGGCCCCGGCGGCATCATCGACGGCTGACGCTTGCATTTGCACTGTGATTTTAATGCATTTGTGTATGTCATGTTTTAATTATGTTGGGTGTCGATATCATTTTTATAATTGTTATGTAGCATGAGCACCATTTCTGGGGGAAAGATGGGGATGCACAGGTACAGCAAAAGAAGAAACACATGTAGGGTGCGATCCATCCTATGCACGCCCAGACAGAGCAAAGGATTTCAACTCCCAGCATGCCCCAGCCAGCTATGTTGGTTGGGGCATGCTGGGAACTGTAGGCCTTTTCTCGATCTAAAAATGCATAGGATTGCACCTTTAGTTTGCTATTAAAAATGCTAAAAAGCTTCCTAATTTGTATAGCCATTTAAACTGCTAGTGGGGGTAGGCAGCTCGAGGGGAGGGGAGCCTCTGCTTGATCATTTTGCTCACTCTCCAGTCTGTCACCCACCACAGGGCAACTGGAACGCCGCCTTCCCCGGAGCGAGGCCTCCGTTCATCTCCCTTCCCTGCTGTACATGAGGCAGAAGAAGCGGCATTACAGGATCCCTCCTCAAATCCCTTCATTTCTCCACCCCTTAAACTGGGAAGGGACAAATTGGTCAACTTTAGTTTCTCTCTTTCTCATTTTTTCCAGTCTTAAATTCTCTTTGCCTCCTACATTGAGAATGCCTTCAGTCTTATTTTCAGTAAGTTTGCATGAAAATTCCTAAGGATTTTCATACGCATTTCCCTTAATGCACAGATGTGTGCGTGAGCATGCATGTGTGTGTTCATATTTGCACATATTATATACTTGTGTTTGCAAGCCAGTTTCTTAGAATGCCTTTTTCGTAGTTTCATTTTAGACCTGTATTTTGACTGCAGAGCTGCTTTGCAAAATCTGGAGAACTGTGACTGTGAAGTATAACTGAGTTCTGGTTTTTACAGTGGTGTGAAAGTGCGACTTTGGGTAAGTTCACATTAAAATGCAAAGTGAACCAATTTCTCCCATCCTTTGTTTGAACCACAGCAAAATCAGAATTTTCTGGATGCAGAGTCTGCAAAGCACAGGCTCTTGACATCTTGGTTCTATACTGCACTTAAAATGGATTGTTTGGGCTCAGTCTCTCTGAAGCAGGGTGCCTTCCTCTTTCACAAAGAGGCTCACACACACTTCCAAATAACCTCGTTTCAGACAGGAACATCTTTTCACAGAGAAGCGAATGTCTCCCACTGTTTGACAGAGCAGGTCACATACTGAACAAACAGCAAGGAGGCTGAAGGGGGCGAGGCAAACAGAAATTGCAAAGAGAAATCCAAAGGCACAGACAGAGCAGTGCTCATGCATCGTCTCTTGCATTCAGCGGAGGAGAGAGAGTGTCCCAGTTTGAAAGCAGGCAGGCGGTGGGCTGCCCTCCCCGCAGCATGGAGGGCGCATCCTGCCCGGGCAAAGGCCTCCATCAGCATCAAGCCCACAGGTCAGGATCCGGGCCGGACAGCTCACTCAGTGCGTGACTGTGGGCTCCTGGGCGCATGTTCCTCCCCACCAATGCTCTTGACACGAAAGTCACCACTGCCCCCAGGCTTATCCCTGCAATGTGAGAGGAAGGAGGACACGTCCCCACGGAAAGCGGGTGGCAGGGGAGTAGGGCTAATGATGCGCCCGTCAGTTACTTCTTGCAGGGGCGGGCAGGCATTTCTCACATCTCCCTGGTTTATTGCAGTCCGGCCAGCAAGCTAAACTCCGTATTAAAAGACACTTTTATCAACTGTTCTGTCAACTCCACCATGACTGGAGCCACATCCAGATTTAAGAGCAAGCAACTGCACCGGGAAGTAGACTTTCCCTGACTTCTTCCCACATCAGCCCCTCCCACTCCCCCAAAGTGCTACACAGAGAGTTGGAAGACCCTTCTGAAAGGGACAAGCTCTGAAGTTTGGGCAGATCTCCAAAAGCTGGGCGGAGAGACTGTCCACCAAGCCAGCCCTTCTCCTCACAGTGGGTCCCTTCCTCCTGCGGAAGGAAAGCCCTGGATCCAAACCAATCTCTGGATGGTCACTGTGACAGGAGGACACTGTGATAGGGACAAGCGGGCAGGAAGCGGAATGGTGCACTAGCTGGACTGCTTTGGTCACCCTTCCACCCATGGCCAGAAGAAGGAAGTGCTTTCTGACACCACACACAGCTAAACTATGGGATTCACTTCCACAGGAATGAGTGGTGGCCACCAATCCAGGTGGCTTTAAAGGGAAACTGGAGAAGTTCGTGGAGGAGAAGGCTATCCATGGCTACCAACCTTGATGGCTCGGTGCTCCCTCCAGAATCAGAGGCTGAGGCACTTGGGTGGGAAGATGCTGCAGCTCTCCTCTTCTGCCTGCGAGTTCCCCATGGTGTTGTGCAAACAGAACAGCAAGATGAGATATTGAAGCAGTCCATGAATGTTACTTAGCAAACCGCCGTCTTCCCCAGAGGTCCAGGAGCCGTTAGCGGGATGCTTGTGTTCCAGCACAGGTGACCCAGTGCTCCATCTCGGGATGCTTTGATGGCCAGGACGAAACTGAGCTGTGTACCCGTGCTGGTTGGGCAATGCTTTACACACTCAGGAGCATCTCAAGGAAGACTTTCCTGACTGGTTGCCTTCCAGATGCGTTATTCTACCATTGCCCATGCTGGCTGCAGATGATGGGAGTTGTAATCCAATCCATCTGGAGGGCAGCAGGCTGGGGAAAGCTGAGTAAGCCATCACTTTCAGAAAACTAGCAGGAAAGGACAGGCATGTGCACTGAGGAATGGGAGAACCTGCCACTTCAGTTTCTCTGCATTGCCCAGGTTCCAGTCTTAATTTCTCAAGTGCCGGGGGGTTTTTAAGTTTATAGAAAAATGCATTCACATCTTTGTGTGCATCTCTCCAAAGCCGTCTATTTTTGCATGCAATCTTGCCTAATATACTGCCAAGCCTGGCTCCCTCGAGCCCCCGGAAACCAAGCAGGATGGGCACAGGATCCAGGGAATTCATTCAATTTACATGTTGGTGCAAATCTGCCCAATGCTGCCTCTTTTAACAATGTGAACTGAAACCCCGCCATCCTTAGAAACTGTGCACTTCCCCAAATGCTGTAATGGAGTTCTCCAATTTTTTAAAAAAGCTGAAACCCTGTGTCTCATGGCGCAGAATCGCCATTTCAGTTGAGAGATTCAAGAGTTTGGGAAGCAGCTCTGCCAGTGAACTTCCCAGCCATTTGCACAGCTGGATCCGAGGCTGCCAATATTTTCACAGCCTGAGTTGGGATCCAGGAGAGTTGTTCATTGTCTGCCTCATTTGCTCCCAGCACAGGAAGTGCCCCCAGTCCCAGGGTTCAATCCTGCTCGCATTGTGGAGGCAACAAACTTTGCACGTCCCTGAACCCCACAGAATGGTGCTTTCTGCCAGTTAAGACCCAAGAAATGAATCTCTCAGCAGCTAGAGAAACAAAGGTGGGAAAGCAGGCAGGTAAGAGCACAAGGACAGGTCGCTCAAGACACCAGAAATTCTCCCAGCACTGCCCTTTTGAACCCAGAATGAGGCACACACTTGTCTTCCTTGTTCGAAGCTGAACTCCTTGCTCTCCCGCACCTCAGAAGATGGATGCTGCTTTCGGTCCACCGACCTTACCTGTAGGAGGGTGACATTTTCAAAGTGGTTTGTGCAAGGCTGGAGTCAGCATGTGCCTAACCCTTTCCATCACGCCGGGGAGGGGGAGCGCAGAGCTCTGTCCTCCAGCCTCTCGTGCTACAGAATATAAATGGCCGTGGAAGAGCCTCCGATGGATCTTAGCAACAATGCCGTAATGGAGGCGCTGAGCGATCTCCAAAGCCAGCGTCTCTCCCCCAGCCCGGCTCGTGATCAGCTAGAACAGAACGCGCGACGCACAGGCAACACGCCACTCTTAGGAACGCACGAGGCATCTGCTTCAGTCCATTTTCATCAGGATTTTGCCGACTTCGCACCTTCCAGATGGAACACGGCAGAGATACGCAGTCCTGAGCCTGCCGGACCATTTGCGGACAAAAAAAGTTGCAATCAACAGTGAGCATACATTTCAAAGAAGTGTGTATTTCAGGACTGTGCCTAATCTATGCATACATTTGGAGCCATGCACACACAAAAACATGAATTTTCATGCAAAAAACAGCTTGCAAGCTGAGGTGGCATGAGTCAGGAGGAGCTTTGAGACGGGATGTGCCATTAAAGGCACCCCTTGGCGAAAGCGGTTCTGCTGCTTTCCTCTCAAGCGCGCTTCCCATAAGGGGCCGCTTTGCCGGCCCGGCACCTGTGCAGCCCCGCCGTGCCAGGCGCCCGGTCCTGCCTCCGTTTCCACCTGGCAGACTCATTTTGCTCCCCGCTTTTACGTGCGGGGCCACCTCCCTTCAGCCTGGGGCCCGTGCTGAAGAACGCCCTCCATACCCACAGCAGCCCTTTGATTAAAGCCTTCTCTCTAGTGCAGAAATTACGCCGGATTACGAGGGCGCACTGAATGACGGGCCGGCCGCTTTTTTCATTTAAAAAAGGCCTTTAGCAGTGAATGCTTTTCTTATGAGGCAGGGGAAAAAAACATGCCGAGAAAGATTTCCCTGGGAAAGGTATTTTTTATTTAAAATGCTAAAACCTTATTGTGCTAGCCATCATATCGTATGCTTCTGCATTATTCCACTTAAACCCTGCTCTTTCAGAAATAGGAAGCAAGCCCGGCTTCTTTAAAGATAGATGAGCTGTTTCCCGCTGGGCTAAAAGCACGGCGTCGGAAAGGCAGAGGGGAGGGGGACCGGCGCTTCGGCAACACCGGCGCGCCAGAGGGCATCGTGCATGCGCAAATGACTCCCGCCGCCCGGCCCGGCCCGGCCCCGCCCCGGCCCCGGCGTGGCGGGCGTGCCGGCAGAGCCCAGGGAAGGCGGCCCGCCCCCGCCCCCGCCCCCGCCCCCGCCCGCGCGCGAGGCGGCCCGGGCCCCGCGTCGTCGGCCTCGACGGGCGTCGCGGCTGCTGCGGGGGCTCCTCCGGAGGCCGCGCGCGCGGAGGGGGGAGCCGGCCGGAGCCCGGCCGCTCGGCGCTCCCGCCGCGATCGCTTCCCGCGGCCTCGGGCGAGCCTGCGCGGCCGGGGCTCCCTTCCAGCCCGCGTTGCAACGCGTCCGTGAGAGGCCGCGCTTGCCGCCCCTTGGCTGGCCTCTGGCGTCCGCGGCACGCAGCCCGCCGAGCGGGGGGCTCCCATTCGGCAAGGTCGCCAGGCAGGCCGCGTGACGCGCCCGCCTTTGCCACGGCTCCTGGCTGGGCAGCTGGGCGAAGGGGCGACGCCAGGAAAAGCAGCGTGCGGAACACACGCATCCTCTTTGGCCCGTTTAAGTCTTGCTGGGGACCAGTTCTACTCTGCCAGACAAATCGGCTCCATGCCAGCCTGAGGAGCAAGCCTGCAGTGCTGCCCTGCCCTGATCCCCGAGCCCGTGATTGCCCACCGGGAGCAGCGAAGGCAGCCGCTTCCGGGCGTGAGGCGGGGATCCGGGGGGGCCCTTTGGAGAGAGCAGCCGGTGCAGCCGCCGCCGAGAGCTCCCTCCACCGACCTCCCAGGGCTACCCTTCCGGTTCCCAGAGCACGAGCTGCAGGTGGGGCACCTCCACGATACACAGGCCAGGAAGTTGGTATTTATTCCCTCAAGAGCTCTTTCTGCTTGTCAACCATCTTCCAACAACGCCAGAAAAAGATCGAGCCTGAGGGTCACTACACCTCACATGAGACCCAGCAGGTGCTGCTACAAGAGATCCGTTCAGACCAACTCCACATTCTCCTGGTGGAGAAACTGAGGAGTTTTGGGATACACCAAAGCACTGTCCGGTGGATTAGGGCATGGCTGACTCACCGAAAGCAGAAGGTAACCATTAGCGGGGAATCGTCGGGATGGCAGCCAGTGACAAGCGGGGTCCCCCAGGGCTCTGTCCTGGGGCCGATCCTGTTTAATCTTTTCATTAACGACATGGAAGAAGGGGTGAACAGTCTGCTGATCAAATTCGCAGACGACACTAAAACTGGAGCAGTGGCCACAACTGAGGAGCAGATACACCAGATCCAAAAGGATCTGGACAGACTATGGAAGTGGGCAGGAGACAACAGGATGGCGTTCAATGTGGTCTTGCACTTGGGGCATATGTATCATAAGTACAGGTTAGGTGACAAGTGGCTGGAGAGCAGCACTTGTGAAAGGGACCTCGGGGTGCTGGTTGACCGCAGGCTAAACATGAGTCAGCCGTGTGATGCGGTGGTCAAGAGGGCGAATGCCACCCTTGGTTGCATAGCCAGAAGTGTGGCTTCTAGATCAAGAGAGGTACTACTACCACTCTACACGACTCTGGTACGCCCGCAACTGGAGTATTGTGTTCAGTTTTGGGCCCCTCATTACAGAAAGGATATAGCCAGGTTGGAGTCAGTGCAGCATAGGGCCACAAGGATGGTGGCTGGTTTGCAGGGGATGCCGTATGAGGCGAGACTGAGGGAACTGGGTCTCTTCAGCCTGGAGAAGAGACTCAGAGGGGATATGTTGGCGACAGGTATGTGAGGGGGTGTCACACGGAGGTGGGTAGGGACCTGTCCTCCCCTGCAGAGGAAGGCAGGACGCGCTCCAACGGAGCCAAGCTCAGGGAGCCAAGGTTCAATTTGGATGCCAGGAAGCACTTCCTGACAGTCAGGACCCCGAGGGCGTGGAATGGGCTTCCACGGGAGGTCGTTGAGGCCCCATCGGTGAGGGTGTTCAAAGACAGGCTGGACATGCACATGGTGGGCATGTCATGAGCGGAGCCGGCTGGTGCCGGAGGTCAGACTAGATGGCCCAGGAGGCCCCTTCTGACTCGCTCTGTTTCTATGTTTCTATGTTTCTGGACTTTCCACCAGGATCTGGTTCCCCAGAAATTCTTGCCTTTCCCTGTCCTGGAGATAGATGACGATTTCATTTTATTCCATTTTGGTCAGAAACTATTGAGTTCATGCTTGCAGGAAGGAACGTGGGCTTGATCTGCAATCTGCAGTAGAAATCTAAACATCTCTGAGCTGCTAATGCAATCCATGGACACACACACCCCACTCGCGTGTTTGATAAGGTGCATACATTTGAGAAATGCGTAGTTTTGCAAATGCACACAGACACACCATAATCACCAGGAAGGGGATGTGTACATTTCCATCACAGATGCACCACTTGGGGAAATTTATTTATTTATTTTATTTAGAAAGCTGCTACGCCGCCCCATTCGCCAAAGCCTCGGGGCGGCTCACAACAATGTGGTGATGCCACAACCTGTGTGCAAGAGGGAAGACGGAAGGAACCGCACAGAAGACTGTGCCAGGTTCCCACAGGTGCATGTTCTGCTTGTGTGCTACTCTGCGCTGATCACCAGTTGCACATCTCCCACGTACCTGTGCAACAACCCCAATCGTGAAAGAACTGGCAAGCGGTTTGAGCCTTTTCACGAAGGCGCTGTGCTGCGTTTCACCTCACTCCATTCTTCTTGGTTACAGGGGTGGTTCATGGGATTCGGGACTGAGCACAAAAAGCCAGTTGAAGCTCAGCCGTGAGGCTTCCTGGATGGCCCTTGGTCAGTCTCTGTCTCTCAGACTAACCTACCTTACAGGATTGTTGTGGGAATCAAATGGAGACGAGGGGCATGTGTGTCAGCCTCCCAACCTGAGGGCTGGGAGTGTCTTCCAGACAGTCCTCCAGGTGTTGGAGCCCTGCAATATTCATCGGCCCTCATGCTCATGGCCAATGGTGAGGAATGGTCGGGCCAACATCATCTGAAGGGCACACGTTGCTCACTGCCACCCTTGAGGAAAAGAGGGAGAAGATACAAGTGCAAGCAATCGTTTGGCCTGTGCTTTTCTTGTTCAGCCAGTCCTCTAACATCCTACGATGCAACCTTGCCCAAAGGTTGCGATGAGTGGGGAGCAGTTCCCTGCAGATCCTCTTGGCGGGGAAAGGAGGACACTGGCAGAGGGGACAAGAGCACAAGCTCCAGTGCCCACAGAGCCATGTCTCCTTGCTGCCCCTTTCCCACTCCAAGATTCTTGTCACATCTCATGAGAACTGCAGCTCCTTCCACTCTGCTTTGTCTTCAAGATTTGTGGGAGGCCACCTTTGACATTTCCAAGGTATGCATTAGTTTGACCATGATACTAGCTCCTAAATGTCATTGCAACTAAGTGCGGAGTCAGCAGCTCCCAAATGTTACACTTTCCAGGATGTCTGAATTTCTTTACGAATCCCAGACACAGGTCCTGGTGACCTACCCGTAGACAACGGCCTTTCTCCTCCTCGCACCGGCCTCGCTCCCTCCATGTTGGAGCCCACAAGCTAGTGATGGGTAAGACGTTCAGTCCAGTTCAGTCCACATAAGGAATTGCCAAAATACACAAAGACCACCCTATCTGGGACAAGAAGAACTCCAGGGGTTTTGTTCGTTTGTCTCTGTTTGTTTGGAATCCAAATGTGGGAGAAAGGAAATCTTATGGCGGGGGAAGAAGGCAGGGAGCGATCGCAGGGCAGGATGGGTGAAGCCGCTAGGCGTAGGCAACGGGCTGCAGGGCAGGCTGGGCGCACACCCCGCCATGGAGGCAGCGTATCTCGGAGTGCCAGTGGCTGGGAAGGCGTGCCAGAGGACGCGGTCGCTCGACTCCGGCTGGCAGCTTTCCTGCGAGCTGCTGGTTGGCCACTCTCTGGACAGACGCCCGGGGAACTTTGTCCTGATCCAGCCGGGCTCTTCTTTCATATGTTTGTTTATTTAAAACTTTTGTAGACCATCCTGTTACCAAAATCTCAGGATGGTTTAACAAATGTTATGTTGTTATGTTATGTTATGTTATGTTATGATAACACAACACAACACAACACAACATGTTATGTGCGAAGTCATGCCTGACCCATCGCGACCCCATGGACAACATTCCTCCAGGCTCTCCTATCCTCCACCATCTCCGGAGTCCACCTAAACTCACACCAACTCAAAATGTAAATAATAACAACAACAACACAGCATCCTAAAATTTGTTGTTGTTGTTAGTCGCGAAGTCGTGTCCGACCCATCGCGACCCCACAGACAACACCCCTCCAGGCCTTCCTGTCCTCCACCATCTCCCGGAGTCCACTCAAGCTCACACCAACTGCTTCAGTGACTCCATCCAGCCACCTCATCCTCTGCCGTCCCCTTCTTCTTTTGCCATCTATTGTTCCCAGCATTAGGCTCTTCTCCAGGGAGTCCTTCCTTCTCATTAGGTGGCCAAAGTATTTGAGTTTCATCTTCAGGATCTGGCCTTCTAGTCAGGGTTGATCTCCTCTAGGACTGACTGGTTTGATTGCCTTGCAGTTCAAGGGACTCGCAGGAGTCTTCTCCAGCACCACAATTCAAAGGCCTCAATCCTTTTGCGCTCAGCCTTCCTTATGGTCCAGCTTTCACAGCCATACATTGCAACTGGGAAAACCATAGCCTTGACTATACACACTTTTGTTGGCAGGGTGATGTCTCTGCTTTTTAGTATGCTGTCTAGATTTGCCATAGCTCTCCTCCCCAGGAGCAAGCGTCTTTTAATTTCTTGGCTGCAGTCCCCGTCTGCGGTGATCTTGGAGCCCAGGAAAATAAAATCTGTCACTACCTCAATTTCTTCTCCATCTATTTGCCAGGAAGTGAGAGGACCGGATGCCATGATCTTAGTTTTCTTAATGTTGAGTTTCAAGCCAACTTTTGCGCTCTCCTCCTTCACCCGCATCAAGAGGCTCTTTAGATCCTCTTCACTTTCTGCCATGAGAGTGGTATCAGCTGCATATCTGAGGTTGTTGATATTTCTCCCAGCAATCTTGATTCCAACTGGCGATTCATCTAGCCCTGCCTTTCTCATGATGTGCTCTGCATATAAGTTAAATAGGCAGGGTGACAGTATACAGCCTTGCTGAACACCTTTCTCGATTTTGAACCAATCAGTGGTTCCGTGTCCAGTTCTCACTGTTGCTTCTTGACCTGCATATAGGTTTCTCAAGAGACAAATAAGATGGTCAGGTACTCCCATCTCTTTAAGAACTTGCCACAATTTGTTGTGATCCACACAATCAAAGGCTTTAGCATAGTCAATGAAGCAGATGTTTTTCTGGAACCCCCTAGCTTTCTCCATGACCCAGCGTATGTTGGCAATTTGATCTCTAGTTCCTCTCCCTCTTCGAAATCCTGCCTGTATTTCTGGTAGTTCTCGGTCCACATACTGCTGGAGCCTAGCTTGTAGGATTTTGAGCATCACTTTGCTAGCATGTGAAATGAGTGCAATGGTGCGGTAGTTTGAACATTCTTTGGCATTGCCCTTCTTGGGGATCGGAATGTAAACTGACCTTTTCCAATCCTGTGGCCACTGTTGAGTTTTCCAAATTTGCTGGCATAGTGAGTGTAGCACTTTAACTGCATTGTCTTTCAGGATTTTGAATAGCTCAGCTGGAATACTGTCACCTCCACTAGCTTTGTTGTTGCTCAGACTTCCTAAGGCCCATTTCACTTCACATTCCAGGATATCTGGCTCGAGGTCAGTGACCACCCCATCGTAGTTATCAGGGATGTTAAGCTCTTTCTTGTGTAAGAGCTTGTGTAAGAGCTTGTGTAAGAGGTGTAATCTTGCCACCTCTTCTTAATCTCTTCTGCCTCTGTTAGGTCCCTGCCATTTTGGTCCTTTATTATGCCCATCTTTGCATGAAATGTTCCCTTCATATCTCCAATTTTCTTGAAGAGATCTCTGGTCCTCCCTAGTCTATTGTTTTCTTCTATTTCTTTGCACTGTTCATTTAGGAAGGCATTCTTATCTCTTCTAGCTGTTCTCTGGAATTCTGCATTCAATTGTTTGTATCGTTCTCTTTCTCCCTTGCCTTTCGCTTCCCTTCTTTCCTCAGCTATTTGTAAAGCTTCCTCAGACAGCCATTTTGCTTTCTTGCATTTCTTTTTCTTTGGGATGGTTTTAGTTGCTGCCTCTTGTACAATGTTGCGAACCTCCGTCCATAGTTCTTCAGGCGCTCTGTCTATCAGATCTAACTCCTTAAATCTATTTGTCGCCTCCACTGTATATTCATCAGGGATATGATTTAGGTCATACCTGAGTGGCCTAGTGTTTTCCCTACTTTCTTCAACTTAAGCCTAAATTTTGCAACCAGAAGCTCATGATCTGAGCCACAGTCAGCTCCTGGTCTAGTTTTTACTGACTGTATAGAACTTCTCCATCTTTGGCTGCAGAGCACATAGTCAATCTGATTTCTGTGTTGACCGTCTGGTGATGTCCATGTGTAGAGTCGTCTCTTGGGTTGTTGGAAAAGAGTGTTTGCTATGACCATCATATTCTCTTGACAAAATTCTACCAGCCTGTGCCCTGCTTCATTTTGTACTCCAAGGCCAACCTTGCCTGTTATTCCGGTTATCTTTTGGTTTCCTACTTTAGCATTCCAATCCCCCATGATGATAAGGACATCATTTTTTGGAGTTAATTCTAGAAGGTGTTGCAGGCCTTCATAGAACTGGCCAACTTCAGCCTCTTCAGCACCAGTGGTTGGGGCATAGACTTGGACTATTGTGATGTTGAATGGTTTGCCTTGGATTCAAACTGAGATCATTCTGTCATTTTGGAGATTGTATCCCAGTACTGCTTTTCCTACTCTTTTATTGACTATGAAGGCTACTCCATTTCTTCTGAGGGATTCTTGCCCGCAGTAGTATACCTGATGGTCTTCTGAACTAAATTCACCCATTCCTGTCCATTTTAGTTCACCGATTCCTAAGATGTTGATGTTCAGTCTTGTCATCTCTTGTTTGACCACATCCAGCTTGCCTTGATTCATGGATCTTACATTCCAGGTTCCTATGGAGTATAGATCTTTGCAGCATCGGACTCTCCTTTCACCACCAGATACATCAGCAACCGAGTGTCCTTTCGCCTTTGACCCAGTCGCTTCATTCTTTCTGGCGCTACTAGTACTAGCCCTCCGCTCTTCCCCAGTAGCATATTGGACACCTTCCGACCTGAGGGGCTCATCTTCCGGTGTCATATCGTTTTGCCTTTTGGTACTGTCCACGGGGTTTTCATGGCAAAGATACTGGAGTGGGTTGCCATTTCCTTCTCCAGTGGATCACGTTTTGTCAGAGCTCTCTGCTATGACCTGTCCGTCTTGGGTGGCCCTGCACGGCATAGCTCATAGCTTCATTGAGCTATGCAAGCCCCTTCGCCACGACAAGGCAGTGATCCTAAAATTTAGCTAATAATAAAACCCAATTAAAACAGCCAGGTCTTTTTAAAAATGGGAAAATAAAAAGGGTTTGGCCTGGCACCAAAAAGAATAAAGTGACAGCGCCAGGTGAACCTCTCTGGGGAACGAATTCCACAATTGGGGTGCCACCACACATCCTCACGCTCACCCCATTCTTGGGAAGCAACAGGGGGAGTTCAGCAACATTGGGAAGAAATAACTTGGAAGGGGACCCTGGCACTTTCCTGCTGCCAGCAGAGTCATTCCAAATGGGCGCAGGACAGCGTCTGCCATCCTAAAACTCCTCAGGGAAACCGGGATCCCTTGAGGAATACTTGGCTCAGCACCACACGAGCTCCCAAGGACCTCCGACTTTCCGAAGAAGCGCATTTGCTCACAGCACATGCTGTGCATGGAGTGCCTGCCCCAATACAGAAGGGGACCCCAACCCTACCGGGGTTGCAACACAGTGTTCTAGCTTCAGACCAGCTGCGCTGGACTAGAGCAAGTGTCCAATTAGTCCAGCGTTTTGCTGACACTGTGGCTATGGAAAACCCTGCAAGTAGGATATGTGTGTGACAACACCCTCCCTCCCATGTGCCCCAGCACATGGGCATATTTGATAGGGGAGGTTGCATAAAACTGTGAGTATCAGCCGGCTGGTGCCGGAGGTCAGACTAGATGGCCCGGGAGGCCCCTTCTGACTCGCTCTGTTTCTATGTTTCTATGTTTCTATTGGTAGCCTCACTGGATTCCTCTTCCCTGGACAGGTGGGACACATTTTTGTTCCTGGGCAATCCTGGTGGCATCTCTCCAATTCCGAGGAGGAGCAGGAGGAGGAGGAGGAACTTATGGGATCCAGCATAAGAGCCTGCTGGATTAAACCAACTGTCCATGAAGTCAGCAACTGGCATTCAGGTAGACTGCCCCTGAGCATGGTGGTGCATTTTGCTACCACGGCTGAAAAGTTCCCATCAGCTTCTTGTGGCAGTCGTCCCAAGAAGAGAGTCGCCCATGCGAATGCCTGTGCCGCCCGTCCTGATTGCCCGTCCATGGTGTGATGTGACCCGACCCATTCCAGGAGCCCTCTGCTGCCGCCTGGCACTCCCTGCCGTGCCTGTGCTATTTTTCCTCACTGGGTCAAATATTTCTTAAAAAATAAGAGCGTGACCTGCCCCACGGAGCTTCTCAGTTGGGACCCAAAGCAGGTGCCAGAAGCTACTCCGGGATTCCCATTGGCCACAGATCGGGCTAGGAATCTGTGCGTCATGCGCAGAGAGCAGAAGCAGCCGCCGAGAACCGACGCCTCGCTGCTCCCCTGGCGCTGGATCGAGTGCAAGCGAGTGGCAGGCCGCCTGATACGTAGCGACTCGCTTAACAAAGCGCTTGCCAGTGCCACCCAGGTGTGCGCCTTGGCCCGCCAGTCAGGCGCTCGCTCGCTCGCTGCTTCCTCTGCCCCCTGTTGAAAAAGTTTGCGGAGTGCTGAGTTAAAGCATCGGCTTAACGACTGCACAGCGCTGCCAGCCGCTTTGCCGCAGCTAGTTCTCTGCTGATCAGCAAGTTCCATGAGAAGGTCACCCCACATCCCCTGTGCCTGAACCGGAACTCCGGCTCAGAAGACAGCTTCCCTGGTGCAGCACTCTCGGGCCCGGGTGGTGCCGGCCAAAAGGTTTTGAGGATCTTTTCCCTTGGGGAAGGCAACTTCCTTGCCCCCCCCCTTCAGTGAATTTCCCTTCTCACTGCCACTGGTCAAGTTAGACACCCCGACTAGCCATGCTGGTTTTCCCATTGCTGGTCTGCCTGGATTGCCTGGTATTTCACCATGGCAGAATTGGTCTTTAGAAACCATGGTAAGAAACCATGGTTTGTTCTATGGTTTCTCTGTACTGCCGTGGCTTGTTGTGTTGCCTCCATGGTTCCATGGAGGATCTGTGGCTCCATGGTTGTAGTATGCAACTACCACAGAGTGCTCTGGAGAGAGTGGCAACTGCGGGAGCCATTCCAGGCATCTAGCCTCTATGTGAGGACCAATGAGCGAGAGGCAGGCAATACAGGCAATGCACCTTGGGATTAATTTCAGATACAGTGGGGGATAGGAGATGTACAGCAGTGGAAGGACTAGGCAGGGAGGATGGAAAGCACCGGATCACCTGTTGATAAAAGAAACATAGAAACAGAGCGAATCAGAAGGGGCCTCCAGTCTGGCCTTCAGTTGGCCAAAGTTGGCCCTCTTGATGAAGAGGGCCAACTTTGGTCGAAGGCCAGACTGCGGAAAGTCTCCTGGGATAGGTTACTGGAAGGTAAGCGAGTTGAGGAGGGGTGGATGGCACTCAAAAGGGAGGTTTTGCAGGCGCAAGCCCTGACAATACCTCTAGTCAGTAAGGTGGGGAGGCGGAGGAGAGTGCCGCCATGGATGCGAAAGGAGGTGGTTAGGGGGATTAGACGAAAGAGGAGCCTCCATAGGAAATGGGTACTGGGGGAAATAGACAAAAGGGCATACCGGGAGGAGGAGGCCCGTTGCAGAAGGATTCTTCGCAAGGCTAAGGCTGATTACGAGCTGAGACTTGCCAAGAATATCAAGAGCAACAAAGAGGGCTTCTTTCAGCATGTAAATAGGAAGAGGAAGGGGAGACAAGTGGTGGGACCACTAAATAAGGAGGAAGGAGATCCAGTGACTGATATGAGGAAACAGGCACAGATGCTAAATGACTATTTTGCCTCTGTGTTCTCCCCAAAGCAGGATGGGGGAGATCCGCATGGGAGATTAGATGAGGCCGGGGATTTAGGGGCACAGATTAGAGTCAACCCCCCTTGAAGTCGAGGGGCTCCTCAGGGCATTGGATGTTACAAAGGTGCCGGGCCCTGACGGGTTACACCCGAGAGTACTTAGAGAGTTGGCAGGGTTTCTCTCACGCCCGCTGGCCTCCATTTTTGAGGCCTCGTGGAGAACAGGTGAAGTTCCAGAGGACTGGAGGGTGGCGTTGAGATCATAATAAAGCAGTTCTTGATTCAGTAAAGAGGAGATTATCAGGTTTCCAAGGAAAGCCCTTATCAAAGAGAGACTGAACGCCAGATCTGGTTTTAAACACTATGCATGTAACATTTATTCTATGATATAAAGAATACAGAATACAAGCTCAGCAGTCAGCAGCAACAATATCAAGAGGCCTCATTCACATGCGCATCCATGCAACACTCGTACTCACAGCCAATAGAGCCTCTTGGTGCTCCATCGGGACTGTGGGTGACCAGCTGCAGCACTGTTCTGACACACACGGGAGCTGGAAAGCCCAGGCATTTTATACCTCTAAGTTGATGCTCTCAGCTTAGTCCAACTGGATCGAGCAGTGAATTCCCCTGAGCAGAGCTGACACACAGAACGTGCTGGTCCTTATCTTGAACACACGCCCTCTCGCCACCTCCCACTCTCTCTCTGGATCTGTTACGTTCCCTTCTCCCTCCACTCCCGACTTCTCAGTTTTCTCAGTCTGGTCAGTCCCATCATGCTTTTTCATTCTTCATTTTCTTCTGGGTCTTAGGCCTTCAGGAACCCATGCACACTGTAACAGCATCTGTGGTCCCAACTTTCAAAAAGGGCAGTAGAAGGGACATGGGGAATTACAGACCTGTTAGCCTTACGTCCAGTGTAGGAAAGACAATGGCAAGGCTCACAGTAGTGAGAGATCGAGTAACCTTAGATAGGGGAGGGAGGTTGGCGGCCACACAGCGTGGCTTCTGCAAGAACAGCACTGGTGGCCCCCTCTTATGCCCGCCTCCCCCAGGCACCTGACTCACGGGCTCCCGCTCAGAGTGGCGAGGCAGAGGGAGCCCCGTGTGGCCCCATGGAAGCAGGGGTCGCTTCCGAGGACCCGAAGGGCTCGCCAGCAGGCGGGGGGCCCTCGCAGCCCAAGGCCGGGACCTTGTTTGCGGGGCAGCCCAAATGCCTTCGCAGAAGAGGCAGACGGAGAGGGCAGCACGGCAGGCCCGGCCGGGCACAGGCCCTGCGTGAGCATTCCCTGGCACTGAAACCCCCTGCTGCAACAGCCTTCCCCTTACTTTAGCAGCCTTTCATGTGGGGACTGCGGTGCAGGCATGCACCTGGTGGCAGAGGCCGGCTGCACTTGGAAAACACAGCGTCCTTTCCTGCAACAACATTGCTTGAGCTTTTTCCCAAGAGAATGTGCTTTGCATCCATGGGGCAGAAGCAAGCTGCATGTTTGTCCTGCAGACAGGATGGGGCTGTGGTGTCGGTGCATGGGGAGCATCTGTACCCTGGCACAGCAACGGCGCCGGAGGAGAGAGTAACCAACTGGGAAAGGAGTGAGTGTGTGTGTGAGAGAGAGAGAGGCGGGGGGGGGGGGTGGGGCTTAAATCCAGGGTCCGAAGCGGCCTAGCTGGCCACTGGCGCTTGCATCTGCTTCCCGAAGAGTCATGCGGGGGCGGTGCCTGCTGGTCCGCGCCCTCGGGAGCAGGTCCTTGCCTGCTGTGCGGGGCTGGCTTTCCTGCCGAGCATCAGCCAGCTCTTCTCAGGCTCCGCATCCTTCCCCTTCCTCTTGAAAGGAATTTTGACAAATGGGTGCAAGTCACATACACAGACAAACCCCAGGAAGGGTGAGAACGGGCCCTTGGCTGATTCAAGTTATTGAATCCCGGGGATGGTGGTGCAGGTGAATATGACTTACCCCCACTCCCACCCAAATGCTAGCAAAGGCAGAGTGCTTTGATTGAGAGAGGGGCTTTTTCCAAAAGGAAGGAGGAGAACAGACGCAAACACATCCCTGCCTCCGAACGGCTGAGGTAGGAGAGATGCCCCTGCCAGCCCTGTTCTCTCTCTCGCACGTGCTGTATTTAACTTGACAAGCAATTACAGACTCGAGGGACGACGTCCGGCTCATCTATCTCCATGCCCCTGATCTCCCTCTGCAAAGGGACTAGGAAGGGCCAGAGGAGCTGCCGCAGGCTTGTCTTATTACCCGAAACATAATTGAACAGCAATGTTATCCTTGTGCATAAATAGAATTTATGGTTGTTAGACAGGCACAGGGGCTATTAAGGAAATTAGTTGGGAGCCTCAGACTTCTGATAAGCAGGCAGAGTCAGTGCACTTCGGCACACGATCCGCAGCCATTCCACGAACAGGGCTTCTCCGTGAGGTGCGCTGCATGGGAAGGGCTGCTCCAGAGGAGGGGGTGACCTGGGAACGCCAGTGGGGGTAAGCTGGTGGTACTTGCAGCGGGTCCTTCCTGGTGGAGGGCTGCCTCTTCCTGGGGAGGACGAGGCCTGCGAGCCACGTGTGCATTTTTAAAATGTGGTCTTCAAAGCTGTGCTTTTTCAAAACGATCCATGCAGATTTCAAGACCAAATCATGGGAATGTGGCGGGCACAGGAACGTGTGTGGAACTGATTCCACTGGCTCGGCTCTCTGGACCTTGGCCCACTTTCTCATGGCTGCGAGTTTAGCTCCCTGGCCAGAGTGCCAGGTGTTCACGTGGGTGCCTTCCAGGAAGGAAGACCATGTGAACAGTGTGCGAGCAGCATCCCTCTCTGACACGGGTGTCTTGCAGCCTTGGTTTGTGCTGCATTGCACAGGATGCCAGCAAAGTTCCCGGCTGAGTGGCTGGAGTCCCGCAAGCACCGCAGGCTCCGCTCCGCTCAGCTCAGCTGGACCAACAAGAAAAGCAAGCTCGCTGTTCCTAGAAGTGCTCTAAGTCAGCTAGAACTGACCTACGAGAGATGGATGGATTTCCCAGCTTGTTCCATTTGTCTGCTTGCTTGCTTGCTTGCTTGCTTGTTGGTTTCTTTTCCTGCCTTATTAGCCAGGAAGTCTGGGGTATTTATTTATATCCTGCAAGGAGCTCAGGGAGCCTTGCATGATTCTGTTCCTCCTCTCAGTTTGAGCCTCACGCCCACAGCCCTGTGCGGTGCTGTGAGGCCGGGCTGAGAGCCTCCATGGCCGAGTAGGGACTAGAACCCGGATTGCCTGAGTCCCAGGCCTGCGCTCTTAACTACTGCGCCATGCTGCCTCTCACACTTTTCCACTGTCACTTTTTCACAATATTTGCAGAACCTTTCACCCCATGGAGGGTCACATGCTTGCTCATGTGCACTCGTTTTGCATGTCAGCTTCAGCACATGCCACAAAGTTGTCCTTGACCTGCCCTTTCACCTGATTCCCCAGCTGCTGCTCTGGCTGTTCTGTGGGCAGAACGGGATTTCTCCTGGGTGCGCACCCAGCACCCAGGGTAGGCTTGCTTGGGCAGAAGCCAAGGGCCCACCCCACGGCAGGGCAGGGCCCCCTGGCAAGAGCTCCCAGCCTGGCCCTTCTGCTCCCGGTGGCTTGTGTCCTTGCTCGGCCTAATCAGTGACCCTGCACAGACCAGCAGGGGCAGGAGATGCTGCAGCCAGCGGGCAAGCGAGTGGCAGCCTTGCTGAGAAAGGCGGAGAGCAAGAGGGGTGGTGGGGCCACTGCAGCCCAAGAGCCCCCCGCCCCCGATGCCCTGCAGCCAGCACGGCTCCAGGGGAGCAAGCGCCACGTGTCCCTGGGTTGCGGCACGCAGTGCGTTCTGCTACATGGCCTCTCCTCTCCTCGTTGCTGCGCAGCAGCTGGCATGACACCGTGTCCCCAAAATGTCAAGAGAGCCGGCGAGAAATGAGAGCCCGTCCCTTTTGCGTGTGCTCTGGCCTCTCAGTGTGGAGTCTGGAATCCGCGGCGGGAGGAAAGAGGATCTCATCTCTGACCTGCACTCCATCATCCTGCCACGCCTGGCCACCATTACTCACGATGACAGGGCAGCTGAGACGAAATGACTGTCTCTGTCGGCGATGAAAAGATGGGGATGGCACTTGATGGGGCTTTCCTCCTTGTGCACAAGGTTGTTGTCACCATCAACAATGGCCGGACCTTGAAAAGTTCCCCCTGGGGCTTGGGCGGGGAGGACATACGGTGTGGGGAGCAGCAGCATCTCTCCCTCCCCACTTCCGCCACTGGCTGTCCCACCCACTGAGTGGACTGGGCAGCAGGGACAGCTGCTGGGGCAGCAGGGCAACCCTTGGGAGCCTCCTCGGGCCATCGGCCTGGCTGTGCCGAGAGGATGTGCGCCAGGAGTCCGAGGGGGGGCTTCTCGCGTTTGCACAGCAGTGCCCACTCACCCAATGGCACGCTTTGCGCTGAACACCGCAGGCGGTTCGGATGAGGGACAGAGACTGGCCAGGGCCCCCCGTGACCTTCACGGCTGAGCCGGATCCCCTGGATTCCCACGCCCAGGCCCCTCACATCTCCCTAAGGGGCAAGCATCTCCGTTTGGTTCCTACGCTGCAAGAATTAAAAATGCAGCAGAGAACAAAATGGACAGATTAATCCATATCTGGTGGTGATGAAGCTGTCCTGGAGTTCCCTGAAACATGGGATGCTGCTGACACAGAGTGGCGCTTTGTGGGGCACGGGGCGGGGGGGGGGAGACTTCCTCTTCCTCAGAGTGGACAAGGCTTTGGGCCATTGGGCTGGTGCAGGACAAGAGCACACACCACACTGGAAGAAAAGAGAAAGGGCAAAGCCAGGCAGTGAAAGCACATTTCTGAACAAATTGATGATCAAATTACCCAGCACACTTTGAACATCTTTGCTCTTCCTTTGGGGAAGTATTCAAGATTCAATTGGTAATAGACCAGCTGATGCCAGAAACCTGGTATAACTAATTCCCTATTAATGATGCTACCAGGACAGATGATCTCGTTACAAAGTTAAGGACTAAACTAGCTGGAAAGCTGTTCTCAGCTACATGGAATTTAGCTCACAGTCACTGAAATTAAGCCAGGAATTGTGGGGGCAGGGGAGACTGTGGCAACGCTATCTGGGGTGCAGCTGAGAACAATTCTTTGGGCAGGCTTCTGGCCTCCTTGGATTGGGTTGCCAGATGCTCCCAGGCGGCTCTTCTGGTTTAAGAGTTGTTGTTGTTGTTGTTGTTAGTCGCGAAGTCAAGTCCGACCCATCGCGACCCCATGGACAACATTCCTCCAGGCCCTCCTGTCCTCCACCATCCTCCGGAGTCCACTCAAGCTCACACCAACCACCTCAGTGACTCCATCCAGCCACCTCATCCTCTGCCGTCCCCTTCTTCTTTTGCCATCTATTGTTCCCAGCATTAGGCTCTTCTCCAGGGAGTCCTTCCTTCTCATTAAGTGGCCAAAGTATTTGAGTTTCACCTTCAGGATCTGGCCTTCTAAAGAGCAGTCAGGGTTGATCTCCTCCAGGACTGACTGATTTGATCGCCTTGCGGTCCAAGGGACTCGCAGGAGTCTCCTCCAGCACCACAACTCAAAGGCCTCAATCCTTTTGCGCTCAGCCTTCCTTATTGTCCAGCTTTCACAGCCATACATTGCAACTGGGAAAACCATAGCCTTGACTATACGCACTTTTGTTGGCAGGGTGATGTCTCTGCTTTTTAGTATGCTATCTAGATTTGCCATAGCTTTCCTCCCCAGGAGCAAGCGTCTTTTAATTTCTTGGCTGCAGTCCCCGTCTGCGGTGATCTTGGAGCCCAGGAAAATAAAATCTGTCACTACCTCCATTTCTTCTCCATCTATTTGCCAGGAAGTGAGAGGACCGGATGCCATGATCTTAGTTTTCCTAATGTTGAGTTTCAATCCAACTTTTGCGCTCTCCCCCTTCACCCGCATCAAGAGGTTCTTTAGATCCTCTTCACTTTCTGCCATGAGAGTGGTATCATCTGCATATCTGAGGTTGTTGATATTTCTCCCAGCAATCTTGATTCCAACTGGTGATTCATCTAGCCCTGCCTTTCTCATGATGTGCTCTGCATATAAGTTAAATAGGCAGGGTGACAGTATACAGCCTTGCCGAACTCCTTTCTCAATTTTGAACCAATCAGTGGTTCCGTGTTCGGTTCTCACTGTTGCTTCTTGACCTGCATATAGGTTTCTCAAGAGACAAATAAGATGGTCTGGTACTCCCATCTCTTTAAGAACTTGCCACAATTTGTTGTGATCCATACAATCAAAGGCTTTAGCGTAGTCAATGAAGCAGAAGTAGATCTTTTTCTGGAACTCCCTGGCTTTCTCCATGATCCAGCGTATGTTGGCAATTTGATCTCTAGTTCCTCTCCCTCTTCGAAATCCTGCCTGTACTTCTGGTAGTTCTCGGTCCACATACTGCTGGAGCCTAGCTTGTAGGATTTTGAGCATCACTTTGCTAGCATGTGAAATGAGTGCAATGGTGCGGTAGTTTGAACATTCTTTGGCATTGCCCTTCTTGGGGATCGGAATGTAAACTGACCTTTTCCAATCCTGTGGCCACTGTTGAGTTTTCCAAATTTGCTGGCATAGTGAGTGTAGCACTTTAACTGCATTGTCTTTCAGGATTTTGAATAGCTCAGCTGGAATACTGTCACCTCCACTAGCTTTGTTGTTGCTCAGACTTCCTAAGGCCCATTTCACTTCACATTCCAGGATATCTGGCTCGAGGTCAGTGACCACCCCATCGTAGTTATCAGGGATGTTAAGCTCTTTCTTGTGTAAGAGCTTGTGTAAGAGCTTGTGTAAGAGGTGTAATCTTGCCACCTCTTCTTAATCTCTTCTGCCTCTGTTAGGTCCCTGCCATTTTGGTCCTTTATTATGCCCATCTTTGCATGAAATGTTCCCTTCATATCTCCAATTTTCTTGAAGAGATCTCTGGTCCTCCCTAGTCTATTGTTTTCTTCTATTTCTTTGCACTGTTCATTTAGGAAGGCATTCTTATCTCTTCTAGCTGTTCTCTGGAATTCTGCATTCAATTGTTTGTATCTTTCTCTTTCTCCCTTGCCTTTTGCTTCCCTTCTTTCCTCAGCTATTTGTAAAGTTTCCTCAGACAGCCATTTTGCTTTCTTGCCTTTCTTTTTCTTTGGGATGGTTTTAGTTGCTGCCTCTTGTACAATGTTGCGAACCTCCGTCCATAGTTCTTCAGGCACTCTGTCTATCAGATCTAATTCCTTAAATCTATTTGTCACCTCTACTGTATATTCATCAGGGATATGATTTATGTCATACCTGAGTGGCCAAGTGCTTTTCCCTACTTTCTTCAACTTAAGCCTAAATTTTGCCACCAGAAGCTCATGATCTGAGCCACAGTCAGCTCCTGGTCTAGTTTTTACTGATTGTGTAGAACTTCTCCATCTTTGGCTGCAGAGTATCTCCCTCTAAACACACCGGTGGACCGTATATTTAGCTCTGTGTTGAGCTGCTTCATCCTCCGACCTTTGCAGAGGAAGTCTCTGGTAAGAGCGGGTCAGGAAGGCGTATCTTCGCACAACTAGCAATCTTGCCTCTCACACAACTGCAGCTCCAAGGCTGGCCTCTCAGGGGCCCTCCAAATGTCCCATCCTTCAGCTGCGGGTGAAATGGACTTTCCCAGCCATCGTGGAGGGTTGTGAGCGTCCCAGCTGCCTCCTGGCTTGCCCTTGAATGGGCAATTAAGCACCATCTGCTTGACAAAAGGCCTGCTCAGATGGAAAAGAGAACTGCTTGCTGACCTGGGGATTAGGTGTTTCTCCCTGGTCTGGGGAAGGAAATGCCTGGAAAAGCTGGAGCTGGTAGTCTTGTGTCCCCTTTCTCCCCACCCTCATGCAGCCCCGCTCCCTCCACCTGAAGCCCACCAGGTTGACTGCCAGAGCTCGATTCTGTGACGACAGTGTCAATGTCAGTTGATCTGAACAGACTGGGCACTAAACTCTGCATGCTTCCAGGTGGAGTCACTGATGTTGATTGGGTCCAGAGAATACTCTTAATTCACACTCAAGGGTTTTGTATGGCTTGTGTTTGGGTTGTCTTTGAACCATGAGGAGAAATGTGGATTACCATGTTGTCTGACCCCAGCTGAGATAACAGCATGCTGAACAACCCATCATTTACAACCCAACAACAAACCCTGCTCTCTCTTCATGAGCTGCCTGTATTTAACTTGCCATGGTCTGTTAGCTGAGTTCACACAACACAATCGCCCACATTTCAACAACCACACTCAACCCATACTCCACTCAAGTGTAGTTTACTATGTTCTCTGAAGCCAGACAGTGAAAGCAGGTAGAGTTCCCATGTTCAGCCTCTTGCATTTCCAAGTGGGGCTGGGAAAAGCCATTGGCTGAAACCCTAGAGGGCCATTGCTGCCAGCCAGTGTTGACGATATGGGGCTCAGTGAACCAAGTATCTAATTGATAAGATGGCTTATGCCGTTCCTTTTAAGACTGACATGCATCTTGGACTGGCTTGGATAGCTCAGGAGATGAAAGTTCGAGGCCACCTATATGAACGGAAGGTTGGACACCAGGCATGGCTTCTGAACCGTGGTCTTTTTGATAGTCTGCAGCATGGGCTGTTCTCCCCTGTGGGGGTCCTGAAGGAGGTGAATAAATGCAGGCAGAAGGGTACCCTTCCTCCCATCCCAGTGTCATGCGAAGGCTGCCCTGGACCCAGCAGGCAGAGAAGAGTGGCCTCCACGGGGGTGCTGTCCCCCGCTGTCAGGCCCTGAAACAGGCTGGCTGATGGCTGACGGTCGAGGGCAAGGTTCGAAGCAAACATGCCAAGCACCAGAGGAGGCAGCCAGGGCTCAGCAGGGTCACCTCTGCAGCAGAAAATGGCTGAAGCAATTGCAGGGCCGATGCGGGGTCCTGATCCCAGGCAGGGAATGAGCAAGGCAACACCTCACCCCAGAGAGGAGCCAGCGTGTTCCAGCGGTTCAGAGCGTGGGGCTGGGACTCAGGCGATCCAGGCCGTGGCCCCACTCAGCGGTGGGGCCAACTGGGTCACTTTGGGTCAGCCGCAGACTCTCAGCCCAACCTACCGCACTGGGCTGTTGTGGTGAGGATAAGATGGAGGGGAGGGGGAGGAGGGTTGTGTAAGCGGCCTTGAGTTCCTTGGAAGTAAAAAAAGGTGTGATATAAATAGGATGGATGGATGCATTGCTTACCCTGAGGGGCAGGCTCTAAGCACAGGTAATGACCTACATGGCCCTAAACGGCTTGGGTCCTGGATACCTGAAGGAGCACCTTCTTCCCTGTGGCCAACCCGCCCCTTGAGATCGGAGGCAGAGGCCCTTCTCAGGGAGCCCCCTTTGAAGGGAATCGGGAGGGTAGCTATGTGGAGAAGGGCCTTTTCAGCAGTGGCGCCCCAACTGTGGAACATGCTCCCCCTTTGTTTGTTTGTTTTTTGTAAGCCATCCAGAGACCTTTGGTATTAGACAGTATATAAAAGCTTTAAATAAATGAGCGAGCCAGCGAGCACGCGGCTTTACATGGTCTGCTGGGCAAAGGTGGCCCTGGGTCGATCGGGAGGACAGAGAGGCTGCTCCGGCAGCAGAAGGAAGCACAATGCTGCTGCACAAGAGGCACGGCACGGCAGCCGGCCCAAGGCCACTGCCGGGGGACAGACCAGTCCCTCGGCCCTGCACCGCCTCCAGCCAGCCGCTCACACAGTGTGCTTGGCTGCCTGCACTCAGATTCCCTCTAAGATCCACACTCGGGGTGATGCACCGTGACCTGGAGCCGGGATTCACCCAGAGTGCCTTCGCAAGCGGGCCAGGCTCCCTTGCCCGCAGCCCACGCATCACCCTTCCCTCCCAATTTGGTGTCACTGTGCCAGAATAAGGCACCTGAGATGCACGGTTCCTCGTGCTCCCTTGGGCTCTTGCCAGTGCCTCGATAGTGCCGGCAGGATTTATAATCTGCGCCTTGTCCTCGGGGGGCTGTAAAAAGGAAATGGGGAAGCCATAGCACCGCTTTTCCCCAGCATGCTCCGCCCATTACCCCCTGAGGAATCTTGAAGCGGAGGGCACCCACGGAGAAGACGGGTTACCCCTTGCAGCTTGCAGACGTTCGCCTGCCGGCGTACATGCTGGGCAGCCGTGACCTGGCCAGGCACTCTGGGCACCCCGTCCCTGATACTTGGAGCATCCAGACCGGTTTCCTTTGCTTAAAGCCCAGCAAGGGTGAGGTCCGTGCACCTCTTTGTCTTGCGAATTGCATCTCTGCATTTGCTGGGGTGGTTGGTTGGAATCTCTCTCTATCATTTTAGGCCTGCTCTCAGCTCCTCCTGCTAAGATTCATGTGCAACTCCTCACCAGACTCCTCCGCAAAATGGAGCCGTGCGGGTGGGGGGGGCAGATTTGCTGGCTGACTTGGCAGGTCTGGCAGGAGTAACTGACGGATTAAGGACCATTTGGAGCAGGGAGAGGCGGCAGCTTGTTTATGGATCCAATTTCTAGCCTCTGGCTTTGCAGAGGCTTGGAGCAGGTAGCAAAGACTCAAAGTCAGGATTAAACAAGGGGTTACATTTGAATTAACAGGGCTAAGAAAGATGTTCAAGAGAGGAGACTTGAGAGCTTTCCGAGGGCTGTTGGCTTTCCTGCGTTCCACTTTAGCTTGAGCATCACCCTGTGGACACATAAAGCCCATCCGGGGGAAAGGACATGCCAAGCCCTGCTCAGCTGGACCACTGCTCTGACCAGTCCAGGATTCCGGTTGCAATGGCAGCTGGGCCGCCACCTCTGAGAAGACCCCATGAAGTAAACAGCCGTCTCGTCTCTCTGTCCTCTGCATCTGGTACACTGCTCCTGCACATGCAGGTTTGGTTTGGTGCATGTGAGAGTGTCCTCTGAGAGTGTCCTCCCCTTTTCCATGAACTCTCTTCCTTTTCTTACAAAAAGGCCTCAAAGTGATGGTCAGCATCACTCCCGGCAGCAGTAAATCCCATAAGCTGCAGAGGGAACTTGCTAGGGTGGCTCTGAAAAGAGGAAGACTAAACAGTGCCAGTGCCTCCACCTGGTGCCCCCCAGACATCCGGGACTGTAACCAGCACCTCACAGCGGGTGGGCACCAGGTTGGGGAACGCTTCCGGAAAGGTTTGCCTTGCATGCCTTTCTCCAACGGTTCTTGGGAGCAAGTGTGGCGATGGCCTCAGGCAAGTGTCCCCACCAGCACGCCTGCCCCCGAGGGAGGCCGGCAGCCTGTCTTTACGCTGCTCTGGAACACTTCCTCCCATGCTTCGAAGGTGCATCTTTGTGGAGGCTTCAGCGCCCAGACACGGAGACATCAATCCGGGTTTGGCTCCTAACCAGGCATTCGCAACCGATGCTTCTGAGCACGGAAAGTCCCTCGGCACCGAAAGGCGGTCGCTCCAACAGCAGCCCTGCGAGGTGAGGAGTTTGGTCCCCGCACCGCGGAAGGGCAGCTAAGAAAGCAGAGCCGTGCTTCAGTCAGCTGGAGCCACCGGTCCGACTGCCCGCCTGCAGCGCTGGCACCAGCAGCCCCGCCCCCGAGGAGGGGCAAAGCCTCTGTCCTGGGCCACTGCCAAGATGGGGCACATGAGCCGCTGCTGGGCAGGGGAGGGGGTAGCATGCCGGCTACCGATGCCATGACCCTTCGACGCCTCGCTCTGCGCGCCCTTCCTCGGACTGAAGCATCGGTGGGGAAGCTGCCCTGGGGACGGGCTGCGGAGGCAGCCCCAGGGGAGCTCTCCACCAAGGCCCCCGCTGAGGGAGGCGTGTGGCTGAGCGGGCTCCAGAGGGCCATGCCTGGTGCTCTCCTGCCGTGGCCTGTGCCCCAGTGCGGGGAGAGCCTATGGGCCTCGCAGAACAGGCCCCCGGCTCCACCTTACTCAGACTGAAGCAGAGGTGGCAGCCACTGCTCCGCAGTTCCCCTGGGGTGCCACAGCAGGCAGGGAGGAGAGCGGCTGGCCGGCGTCTCTGGAGCTCCCATGCCCCGTGCCTCGGACCATGCCAGCAGCGCCAGAAGCCTTGGGGTGGCACCCAGACTCCACGGCCCTTCCCAGTCTGCTCCCTGCAGTGGGGGGAGGGGCAGAGGGGCGGCCAGGCCCACCAGAGGGGCTGCAGTGGAGCACGCAGCCCTCTCGAGTCCTCCCCGTCAAAGAGCTCATGGCTCCTTGGCTTTCGGGGCCCTCTCGGTGTGTTTCTCCTTCCAGAAGGAGCGCTCCTGATGGGGCCCGGCCCCTCTGCCCAGGGCACCCGCTCCCCTTTCCCCATTCCCAGGCTCCCTTTCCAGCCGCCCTTCCACATTTCCCGGCATTTGAGCATGGCCCGGTGCCTTGCAGGTGAGAGAGGCATCCGTTGGCACACTAAACCCCCCACTCCCAGTGCAAACATTGCTTTGCGCTTTTGAAGCCCTGAGTGAGCTGAGGCTTGTGTTCCCAGGGGCCTATTTTGGGCCACAGCCCAGCTGGCTCTCACCACCACTCCAGTTTGCTTTTAGAAGGGATTGATTGATTGCCTCCACGCGGGGCCCTTGTGGGCGGGAAGGTCCACTCACCCTCTGGCATCATCAAAGAGCATCAGGAAATGAGCTGACACTCCGTGGCCGCCTTTCATCTTGGTTTTCGCTCCTAATGGCCTCGCTGCTGTTAGTGCTTCCTATTCACGGGTGACCCTCCCCTCCCCCCAAGGCTGCACGCGATTATGCGTTCAAAATGTCTGCGCGTGCAGGGAGAAGCACCCCATTAGCTCGCGAGAGGAAACACGCTTTAATGTTTCCTGATGCAGCAGGAGGAGGAGGCCGGCCACCAGCCTGCCCAGCCTAGGTGTCTTCTGGCCGCTCCAGAATGCCCAACTCTTGGCCAGTTGCCCAAACTGGAGCATGGAGGCTCCTCGAGAAGAAGAGGAAGACAGAGGCAAGAAAAGGGGCTGGGTAGACACAGATGTGTTCTGCACATGTCACTGCATGCAAAGAATGCTCCCTGTCGGTGGGGCAGAAATTAGCAAGAGCGGGTGACCAGCCTGTGTCACTTGTCCTGGGTGCCCAGGACCCTCTGAGTGGGGGCGCTTGCATGACTCCCAGGCAAGGTGGAAGGTGTGGGGGGATCCCCACCACCCCATGTGCCACTCCCTGGGTGTTTGTGGCCAGCTGGGGGAAGGGCCACAGAGGGGCGGAAGGCGGCTGGGGGCTGCTTGAGGAAGCCCAGAGAGACGGATCCATTTTCACAGACATCTGAAACGTGCCCCAGCTTTTGGGTCTTCGAACTGCGGGGGTGGGGGGTGCCAAACCAGACAGGCCTTGCTGATATTTGTTCCTGGGATGTCTGATCAGGCCTGCTCAGCGCATCACGAGGACTAACGGAATGCCTGCTGGGCTTCAAATGCCATGGCTTCCTCATGGCTCCACAGCCAATAGGAGCAGCGCAGGCTTTGGACATGGCGCACAGTCCTGTCAGCACAAGGCATGCCTTCCGAGAGGCCGCATCCTGCCGCAGCTGCAGATCCCCGCCGAGGTGCGACGGCAGCCCCACGGAGGAGTCCCGCTGTGAATGGATCCCACAGCTCTAGACCACCCAGTCCAAGAGCCGTCATCGTTGCCGCACCAGAGCAGCTGTGCACGGACACTCCAGGGCCTGCAGTGACAAGGATGAGTGGAGGAACATGCGCAGCCCACACCCCGCTTTCATCGAGAACCCTGTGCCCCATCCAGATGGGCAGCAGCCTCATTCTCCAAGCTGATGGTTTCTCAGCCCAAATCCCACCATGACGACCTCCTCCATATGTCAACCACGTGGGGATGAATTAATGCCCGTTGGCATGCCATAGTTTAGCTCCCCTGTCAGCGCCTTTTACTCTCTGGAACTAGAACCAGGTGGTGGTAGAGCAGTTCCCCCATTCCCGGCCCCTGGATGTGGCCCAAGAGGCCACAGTGGGTCCTCAAAGGTTGCTGTGAGATTGAGAAGAAGTAACAGGGTCCCAGGGTCCCTGCTCGTCTCCCAAAGCAGGCCATCCTGCCAATCGGGTGGCCAAGGCCGAGCCCATCCTGACTGCAGACCTGGGTCCAGGCAACCCACTTCATCCAAGACTCTTCCCCAAGTCCAAAGGAATCAGCTGGTCTGGGCTCGTCTCCATGCATTTTGAATCCATACTGTTCTGCTCCTCCTTCCGCAGACTGCACGCCTCTCTCCCGCATCCTGCGCATTCCTCCTGCCTCCCTCGCCACTCCGCTCAGCACATGCACGCACCGCTGCCACGTTGCCATGGAGGTGGCGTCATTTCGCAGTAGCAAAATAGACCACATTGTCCTCACTCAAACACGCGTGCCCTGCTGGGAAACTGGAGAGAACTGCTCAGGGATGACAGCCATGGCTAAAGCACTGGCGAACTACAGCAAGTGAAGAATGGTAAGCGCAAATAAAAGGCCGGTGTGGAAAAGCGCCTGGTCATGTGTCTGCAAAGCCGTGCGGGGAGCCGTTCACCCGCTCCGGGACTCGGCAGCTGGAGTGGCAAGAGAGAGGCTGGGAGCTGGAGCCGCGGGAAGTGCCTTCCAAATGTGTTGAACTGCAGCCCCCACCGTCCATAGGCTTGGCTGGGCGTGATGGGAGTTGTGGTCTACAGTGACCGGTGGGTGCCTAGGAACAAAGAGCAGCACATGCGATGTTTGCACTAAGACTGGACCCCCCCCACACACACACACCCCATCTCCACAGAGCTCAAAATGGGGAGAGTGACGTAGCAAGAGCAGAGAGCAGAAAGCAAGGGTTGCTGCCCCGGGATTCCCAGCCTGCCTGCCTCCCTGCAGCACCACATTTCTCAGCCTATCATCTTCCTTCCTCACAGCATGCACTGTGATGAAGAACTTGCAATCAGCAAATGCCAGGCGATTGCGGGCTGCAGTAATGGCCGGCCATTTAGATCGGGGAGCTGCAACAGCTGCATTAGGCGGGGGGAGGGCTCCACTCTCAACATCTAACACAGGACTCTTGGCTACTGCATTTTCTCCAAATGGGCCCAGAGATGCAGGTCCCTCCCTTGCCCAGGCCCAGGCAGGAAGATTTCTAGGATGGCGGCAATCACACACCAAGGAACGGTGGTGCCACAGCAGTTCCCAAGAAACACCTTCTTGGACGCTGCCCTCTAGATGCGGACGGAGGTGTGGCTGGGACGCGGCTGGCCCAGGTGGCAACCTGCAAGGAAGCAGTGGGAAACGAGCACTGATTCAGGGGCTAGGGAGACCCCGGAAATACTGGGAGGAGCATGAGGAGAAACAGAGCCACAGCAACGTGAAGGCCATCCTCTCGTGCTCCCGAACCCAGGATTTCAAGCTGCCACCTCAGAAGGCAGGTGTGGGGCGCTGCTAAGGAGGAAGGGCAGGAGGTGGGATGTCGTCAGGTCGACTTGTCATGAGCTGACCGTGCCTGGGTGGGCCAGACCTTGAGGACCAGCATCCCCAGCTGAAAATCCTCACTTGGGGTGGGTGGGGGGCGTGAGCCAAGGTGAAATCAGTAATCGGGCACAGAGGCATTGCAGGGGGTGAAGTGCCAGAATGCACAAGACCCAAGAGAGCAGTGACCTGGTGCAGAGAAACTGAGGGAAACAGACGCAGAGGGCGTCTGTGTGCAGCCCGCGAGAACTGCGGCGTCCCGTGAAGGCATCCTTGCACGCACAAACAGGCCAGCACAGATAGGGGGCGCAAAACAGCCACTGCACTGCCCCGCCTCCCACAGCCGGTGGCGCTTCTGCAGGGACCCGTGCGGGGCTGAAGGGCCATTCGCACATTGCTCGGTTCTCCAGACTTCGAGGCCACGCGCCGGATGGCCGGTCCCTGGCTTGCTCCACTTGAGTGGTCTCGAGGCAGCAGTCCAGGCGCCAGGTGTGGCGGTGGCCAAGAGCTGTATGTGCACGTGGGAATTTGGCCTCGGGGACGTGCCTCAGCCAGGGATGGCTGGAAGGGAAGCCCAGTGGAAACAGCCGCCAGTGCTGGCGTGAGTATCAGGCAGCGGTCAGGTTCCAATTCTAAGTATAGAACCCCAGTTCTGGCCCACTGGGCTACATCATCCTCATCCTCACCTTCATTTCCCACCATGTTTCCTCTTGCAAGGGACCCAGAGTGGCTTGCAGAGCTCCGTCTTCTCCCCACAACAACAACCCTGTGAGGTGGGTGGGGCTGAGTGCCCCTGACCGGCCCAGTCACCCAGCGAGCCCCATGGCTGACCAGGGACTCGAACCCGGGCCTCCCAGGTCCCCAGCCCAGCCTGCTCGCCGCCACGCCACATTGGCTTTCGGGGCCGGCCTGCTTCAGACTAATTCAAGACGCAGCCGTCGATGTGTGGCGCCAGGCCCGATGCAGCTGGGGCCACGAGCCGAAGAGCCCTCCTCCCAGCCTGGGCCTAGCCAGGCGCGATGCTCAGCCCCTGAGCCTTCCTCCACAGGCCACCTGCGGGGGAGTCCCAAGGGTGGCAGCACAGGAGCGGGGCTTTTCAGGGGTGTCCCCCTCTAAAATTTTCTCCCCACTGAGGCCGACCTGGTACCGTTTCCGTTCTTTCAGTGCCAGGTTAAGGTTGCCCTCTGTTCCCAGGCATTTAATGCCATAGGACGCGGGCACAGATACCAGCTGGCTTCTCATGTCTTGCTGAAGCAGTTTTCAGAATGGAAGGGTGCCATGCCGTGTCCTGTGTTCCCAGCACATGGAAGCCTTTGCACTCAGAACCTGTTGTGCCTCCGGGACATGGAACGAGCCTTGCACCCAGATGCACTGCCTGGAGGACGTGCAGCAGGACGGGGCATTTAGAAGGGCAGAAGAAGAAAGCGCCTCCGCCCCGCTGGCTCCTGCCTCTTGCCTCTTCTCCACCTGCCTGGCACATTCCTTTCCTCCCTGGCTGCGGGGGAGGCAGGGCAGGAGCTCTGTGGCCGAAGTCCTGGCTCCACGTCTGCAGCGGCCGAGAGCTGGGTCCCCAGGTGATCCTATGCCCATCCCCTGGACAACGCCGAGAAGGCCACCACACCCAAAGTGCTGCATGTTTTGCATCTTGAAGTTTGAGGCTGCGTTTTGTCTGCGGTTCGTGTGTTTGTGAGCTACCCAGACGGCTTCAGCCGTTGGACAGGATACAAATGAAATGAATATGAAGAAAGAGAAAAAGGAGGAGGAGCAGGAGCAGGAGGAGGCAACTGATATTCGTGTGAGCACAGTAAACCTGCGAAATTTAATCCCATCAAGGTTCTTGCTTTCTATCCCCCTGCTCCTCCTGTCCTAGTTCTGCATCCTCTTTTTATCTCCTACACAGAAATCTGTGTGCATTTCTCCAAATGTGCCCACTTATGTGAGCTTTTTTCAAATACAGGTAATTTTCTATGCCTGTAGCCACTGAATAAAGTATGTTCCTGTGCATGTTGGAAAGGCACACATTTCTCTTTGCAAATTGCATTTGGATTTGCTTTGTGAGTTGTGAATTGAGTAATGCAAACCCAACGAATTTTCCACCTGGCCCCAGAGATGATCCGCAGAGAATTGAACCGGCTTCTCTGCGTCTAAATCAGCAAAAGTCCCTCACATCCCCGTTCCAGGTGCCTGATCGCGGTGGCCGCTCATCCACTCTGACTCATCTGCTGTTTTCCAGCAGAAAGCCTTGCCAAGGCGGGAAGGGTCTCCAGGGGAGCTTTCGCTGCCACTCATTCTAAAATCCCCCTTACTCCGTTCCATTCCATCACTCCTGGCAAATTATTTCTTTAAGATTATTTTGGTGACGGATGGGCTTTCAACGGACTCTCTCCCTGGCTGTGTGATGTGCGTTATGGGGCAGAAATGCGGCATGCCGCACGGCTGGAAATCCTTTCATTGCTGACTGATTGGTAATTGTTTTACCTCTGAGCATCCAGAGAGCCTTCGCTTCTCTGGGAAATAACTCTCCTCCTTCACGTCTCTCTCCTCCTCCTTGACATGTAATGACACCCTGTATAAAATGGAAACATCACAATTAACAGCCCATAAAGAAAGCTCCCCTTGATAGGGGCGGAGCCAGTTGCTGAAGCAGAGGAGGAGAGACTGCGCCCGGCCCGGCGAGGAGTTCCTGCGGGGCCGTTCAGCCACGCCAGCCTCCGCACGCCTGGCACGTCCCGGCAGAATGCATGGAGCCCTGCCAGGGCAAGCCCAAGGCCCGCATCGCCCACCGTTGTCCAACCCATGACCAGCCGGACGGGAGACTCATCAACTGGGCATGCTGCTTGTCCTCAGCGTCTGCTTTTCAGAGGCGTGTTGGAGATGCCATTCAGCCATTATGGTGACTTGCCGGTGGCCGGGGTGGCACTGCATGAACACGGGTCATTTCTCCGCCATCTGGCCCACCTCGCAATCAGGCGTGTTGTTTTGGCCGCCATGGGGAGTGAGGCACGAGTCCCTCCAGCGGGGAGGAAACTGGCACAGCTGCTGGCAGGGCTTTGTCCCAGAAGGCCTCTGTGCTTTCCTGATGTGCGAATTTCAGGAAATTCGGAGTGTGAACCGGCCATTAAAAGGCAGGCAGGCAGGCAGGCAGGCAGGCTGCCTCTGTGCCATTCACTAGGAGCTTCCAGGCTATGGGACAATAGCTGAATATCTGCACAACATGCTCGCACTGTTCCAGAGTGGGCAGCAAGCAGGTCATTCCTTCGAGAGCTCCCTTTATTCAAGACGTGCGCTGCTGTCAAATACCCTCCAAAAAGGACAGTGATTGAAGCCGGCTTATTGAAAATACAGTGTCGTCACGTGTCATTCCACACAGCCCTATTTTTAAACTACTTCTGGGGGATGTGTTTCATGTTTAGACTTTTTAAAAATAGGAATATGCTGCCAACACGCCCAGAGGCAAGCCCAGAGATGCTTTATGTGGCAGCAGACAGAGAGGTTCCAAAGGCGTCCCATTCTGGTGGGGGTTTGAACTCTTTAAAGTCTGGGCAAAGAACTCTTCCCACTAATCCCAGCATCACCAGCCCTCTGTTCCAGCTCTTTGCACCCGTCGTGCCCACTTTGCACTGGGTGCTTCGGGAACGAGGATGCGGAGGACTATTTCCCCTCCGACATGCTTTCAGGGTTGCACCCTTAGCCAGACTGGGACCAGCAGCACATGATTCCTGAAGTGGAGCCCACCTTGCGTGAGAAGGGGCGGGCGCGTGTCTTCCTTGCGATCCATCCCTTTGCCAGCCCTGCAATCTGAGTGAGGAGACCCCGCCCCTCCACCGCAGCCAGGATCCGGCCCGGGGCAATCGTGTCCCCCACCCTTGCTCTTGCCCTTACAGGTGCCTGATAGGCACACGTGGCCTCTTTGCTTCCTTAATGCAGCATCTTCACTTTCCAAATATGAAGAATTTTGCAAATTTCGGTAAACTTGCCAAAATTGAACAAAATCCCCGCCATTGCCAGCTAAATTCCATCATGAAGGAGACGGTGGGCTATGCGCCTGTCCGCTAGCTTTTCGAGAGGAGTCCCTGCCAGAAAGGAGGGCTGATGACCCACGCCAAGCACAAGCATGGTGGAATCCCATGGAATCGAATCCCAGCCTTTGGAGAGCAGAGAACTCCAAAGGCTCTGGATGGACAAATCTCTGTTTCCACTTTTTAAACCTCAAGTTTTTTCTTACTTGAATAAGGAGAAGGTTGCACTTTTTCTACTTTCTCATAAAAATTGAACTAAAACCAAATTCTCATTCACTCCTAGCAGAGGGTGATAGTTTAGAAGGAACAAAGTTCACAGGGTTGGATACAACAGGAAATAAATGCAGAAAAATTAGGAGCAGGAAGACCATGACGCGATTAGGAAGCTGCCATCGTTGCAGTGCAAACTGGATCACTGCCCCTGTGAAGCAGCCCGCCTTGCTATCCACCCCTGCCAAGCTGGAGCCCCCTGGCTGCTTCCGGAGCTGCCCCTCCTCAGCCTGCAGCCGCTGTGCCACGACAGCTGCACCAGCTGTTCGTGCACCACTGGGCCGAGTTGACGGCGCTGGTTCTAGTATGCTAAGTCAAGGGATGGGGGAGGAATACGGCTGGGGCACCCGCGAGGTTTTCTCAGCCCAGCTCCCGCTGCTGGCTGCTTTCTCTCTGCCCTGACTCAGCTCTCGCCAAGCAGAAAGTCACACCAGCAGGAACTGTTGCGCAGGTAGAACAAGTGAGGCCGGTTTGCACACAGTTGCTGCTGTGTTCTGCTTCTGTCCACACAACTTGCGGGCTTTGCGTACTCAAAGTAAGAAGAATTCAGCGCAAAGAAGGGCCCCGTCAGCGTTCTCGAGCGTCCACGGATGTGGTCTCAGCTCAGCCTGCTTCCCAGGCCAGTGCTGAGCACCAGAAAAGAGCCCAGTGAGTACATGGCAGTGGGATTCTGGCAGGATCTCCACATCCCCAGTTAAGCCCCAAACAAGTTGCGACCAGGGAACATCAGAGACTGCTTCCTCCCTCACCAGCTGGATCCGCTAATGAGGCCCCTGGAGCACGGATGCCTGGGGCTCTGCCGGACCTTTGGCCCAGGCGGCGCCTGCCAGGAGAGCGGCCTGCATGTGGGGCGGCGGTCCCTCCCGCCGGAGGCCGGGCAGAACCCCGGGCGGCGCTGTTGAGCGGGCTCACCGAAGCAGGGCTGCTTTAGGAAGGGTTCCATCTTTGACCAGCCACTGCTTTACTGATATCCTGTTTTGGAAACATGATGCTATCCGTTTACCATTTTACTTCGCCAGAATTGGTTTAGATATGGAACAGCATCTAAAGTAGCCAATTAATAAATAAAATATTGGACTACACTTCCCATTAACCCACCACCACAATAAGCAAATGGCTTCTTTACATGTTTGCAATCGTCTTCTGGTCCTGGATTTCCACATTCATTGAAGGAGGTTTGTGCACTTGGACTGCAACCCTGCCAGTGAAATTGCAGTTGAGGAAACTGAGGCTGGGAGACTGTGATGAGTCTTGAAGCCACTAAGATCTGAATGCAGCGGCTCCATCGCTCTGCTTCTCACTGTTCCTAATTAGCTTCCTGGATTCATTTGATCCAATTCACTTGATAGACACTTCCATGCAGCCACCCTTGGACCTCTGGGGAAAATGTCTGGAAGATGCTTTTTTAGTGGCTAAGTGGACTATCACAGTTTATGTCTCCTCCCAGGCATGACTAATTGCCCCCTCCCTCCCTCCCTCCCTCTCTCTCTCCCCCTCCCTCTCTTGGTGCTGTCTTTCTGGTTCACTGCCTGCCACAAAAATGCCATAAGTCATTCCAAACACTCTTCCAAGCAAACGGAGATACTGCCGCACCATGCGCAGAACTGCTCACCACTAGTAGCATCTGGGAATGTGCAATGCCATGTTGAACTGGATCAAGTTAAAAGCCACACCCTCCTCATCTCAGAAGGCCATGAGGGACCCACTCCTCATCACCCAGGCTGGCTGTCATCCTTCCCAGCATAAATGCTGGTGGTTCTTCCCTTCTCTGTGAATACTCTGGAAATAGTTGCTCTTCTTCCATCCCAATAAGAGCCCATCCAGATTTCTAGGAAGAAATAAATAGAAGTAGAAAATACATAAATGGGAACCAGCAGGAGAGAGAAAGGCTGGCTTAAGAGCAGCGATGTCCAGCCCTTCCCTGGCTCTCATCAGTTCTTGAGCAAATGTTCACGTGAATTCACAGGCCCTTGCAAAAGGATGCAGCTGTTAGCCGGATGCTGTGGGCTTTGATGGGCATTCAGTGCCTTGGAGGGGTTGGGCTGCCTGAGAAGAAGCCTGGGAGAAGCTGAATCAGGAGCAGAAACATCTCAACTGCTTTTTTTTTTTTTTTTTACAGAGGCAGAATACAAAGCAAAGCAAAGAGTGACTCCCTCCACCAAAAGAAGAGAAAAAGATTGATGCTGACAGTTGCTTCTTTTCTCTGCCCAACTACCAGCAGCCTGGCCTGTCTGTATCACAGCAGGGGGTTAGACCCAGTGGCCCTCTGGCCCTTCCCACTCTCCTATTCTAGAATTCTCTGCTACTAAGTCAGCTCACCCGCTGCAGGAGACGGCTGCCAAAGCTACTGCACCATCCCCACCAAAGAGTCCCGTGGAAGGGGAAGTCCCAGGCCAGCATCAACTCCTGAAGGCAGGGGGGCCTTGCAAAGGTCTCCAGCATGTTAGAGCACCATCCAGGCAAGCTTCGTACGTATTTACACATTTGTTATATTTACATGCCGCCAAGTACTCCAAGGGGCTCTCTGGGCAGCACACAGAAAGCAAAAGTCTTACGCAGCTTGCAGCCCCAGCACCACTTGGAGCTGTCCGTGGTGCTGCCCCATTCCTGCCCCTGCCTCCCTGGGAAGTGAGTTTACCCCAGGCTGCATGGAAACCCGATCGATGGTGCAGCCCTGCAGCCCAGTCCGCACCAGAGCCTGGAAATGCTGAGCCAGGACCACACAAGGGGCACCCGAACTTTGACACTAGTCAAATAGATCTGCATTTCACTGAATAGAAGCTGATTTGAAGCAGATAATAAATCAGCTAAAATTACTTAATAGGTTGGCAGCTCAATTAAATTAGGCTCTTGTAAGAAAGGGAGTGCCCTAACAATTAACTTGTGTGTCAACAAAAGAACACCACGCACATTTCCCCTTGCACAAACCACGCATAAATGCAAGCTGCTATGCAATTACTAGTGGGACTGTGAGGCTGAAACTTTTAATTATCACTGACCAAAGCATTGTGCATTCTTTTAAATGGGCTCATTAATTTCCACAGGCTTTGAGTGCAGCGCAGCTCTTCCCCTTGCAAGTGGCTTTGGCCTGTGGCGAACATCGCAAAATGAAACCCCAGCCTTCCCACTTGGCAGAACACTGCAGCTGGCAGGGTTCAGGTGCCAGGCCTTCAGGAGGACTCTCCAGATGTTTCACAAGCAGCAGCAACCAACTTGCCACCTGCAGGCATTTGAGAAAGACACACATGCCTGACCTTGCAAATCGTACAAGTGTTCCAGCACCTCCTGAAGCTGCTCACACCAGCCCCTTCAGAAAAGGCCAGAAGGAAGGGGTGCGAATCAGTGGCTAAGCACCAGTGCTGAGCCAGAAGGTCCCAGAATCAACTCCTGGCAGCTCTGAGGAGGGCTGGGAAGCTTCCCCCCAGAAACCGCAGAGACCCACAGCTTTCCAGTTGACTGTATGGAGCTAGCTTGAGCAAGGGGCTGTCTCTGTATAAGTGTTGTGAGCTAGGCATCCCCTCCCAAGCAAGACAGTCACTTCAGCAATTCTTGGAAGTATCTTTATTCTACACAAGAGTCTGAGCATCCAAAAGCCTTGGAGCATACGCAAGGAGAAGTGTTGACTCCTCTCTGCCCCACTTTACCCAAAGCTTTGCTTATGAACCCAGACTCTGGAAGGAGGAGCGCTGTGAAAGCGCATGTGTCTTCTCTCTGCACTCAGAGCCCCCAAGTGGTCCAGTCTGCGGCTGTGACGGCAGCCCCTTGCATCCATCTCTCGAGGGGGCTTGAGTACTCCCTCTGAGAATTCTTCCTCCTCCTGTCCTTCGTCTGCCTCATTCCCACAGGCAGGAGGGAGATGAGGCTCCAAGGTTGTCCTTAGATCCAGAGCCGGCTCAGGCTGGCACCACGGGAGGGTGTGACCAGGTGTGGGCCCATCAGTCGCAACAACAGCTCTGTTGTCAGAGTGTGAACTCTGAGCCACGTCTGGTTCAGCCATCCCCTCAGCTCTGTGCTCTTGGAGATGGAGCGTGCCAAGCGAACCACTGCAGGGCTTAGTCCGGAAGTGCAGACAAACGCCGTGCCGAGGACAAAGGAGGAAACATGCATCCATGTACTCCATTGCAAGCTATGATTCCGTGTTCAAAAATGCCCTGTTTGTGGCATGTTTGTGCACAACTTCCATTGTTTGTACAAGGGAAGAGTTTGTCCCATCTTTGGATGGCATGGAAACCCATGAGGCCATACTTCCAGTCAGCAAGTAGAGAGTGAACCTCAATAAGGCTGCCTTGCTTTCCTGGAGACCCCTCTGTCTTCGGGGCGGATTCTTTCCACAGTCTCTAAGCAGCAGCGTGGGATTTGCTCATTGTCTGCACTGGAGGATGGAGTGGGATGTTTCGTGAGCCCTGCTGGGTGCTTCTGTTTGCCTGCTCCACCTTGTTTGACCTGGGAAGGTGGCATCTGATCAGGTTCATTACCTTGCACAGATCTGATCACAGGTTGGAAGACAGTTGGGGTCCCCTGGTGAAACTCCTGAGACCCATGAAGATCACAAGCTGCTGTCCCATTCCACCTCTTAGCTGGCTGGTGCAAGAGGACGAGAGGGAGAGCAGCCCTTGGGCCTGGTAAGCCCCAAGCTCAGCAAATGCAGGCCATGGAGATGAGGTGGAGCAGTCAAGGAGCCCCTCTGTCCACCTTGGTGGTGGGCAATAGATGAAAGGTTCTAGCTGGTATATGGCATTTGGACCAGGTTGGGATCGCCCAGAAGGCCCCTCTCCCATTGCCACCTGCCCAGATGGATTCCTCCAATTCTGCGAAAGCGGTGGAGCAAGGAGCTGGGCGGCAAAGTGGGCGGCCTCAGGTGCCCTAGTGGAGCTGCTCCAGCAGAGCATGGCTTGGGAAGGAAGGGAGGGAGACTTCTCGGGGCTGGAGAAGGCTGGTGCAGCAAGCAGAGCGTTGCAAGGCGCCCTCCGGCCCACAGACATCAGGAGGCGCCCTGAGGATGGACTCAGAAGTCTTGCCAAAAGCAGGGGGAAGAGGGACATCTCGGTCTGGATTCAACTCTTCACATGAGCAGAGGCTTCTCCACAACTCTCACAGGAGGCCACCGAGAGCGTATACCACTCTGTAACCAGTGAGGCTCAATAAAAGAAGCATGCTCCAGAGGTTTAACTCTGAGTATGATAAAGGGGAGGAAAGGGGAAGGGGCAGCTCACAGCAGCCAAGATCACTTGTCATGGTGTGCAAACCCTGCCGGGTGGACGAACACTGCAGTCATAGCAAGGACCTCAGAAGAGCCATGCCGGATCAAATCCAAGCCCTGTCTAGCCCAGCGCAGTATTCCTGGTGCAGCCAACCAGAGGTAGCCGCCTCCCACCACATTCCCAGGACTGGGGCACGTGGTCTCTGGTCCTAGCAGTGGGGCAGAGCCAAGGGCTGGTAGCTCTTGATAGCCCTTACGGTGCACAGTCATGAGAAGCAACGCTTGACTGAGTAACTCGCTCATTCTGCAGGCAACTCTGCCCCTGTGTGCCAGATCAAGTGACATATCTTGTATCATTCATGGCTGACAGGTTACTTTCTTGAATTAATTAAAAATAAGAACTAATTTCCTGCTGATTTGATTGAGTGTAGGAAGGTGGGCTACTCAAGTGTAGCAATGGGAAGAAATCTGGTTCCCTGAAAAAGAATGTATTACTTAATCCAATATTTAATATCTATGGCTGCTCATCTAATATAGCAGTATTAAAAGTTGCCCACGGCAGCTTTTGAGGACCTTTGGCTGTTCCTCTCTCGCATCGTGTGATGCTGCAGTGTTGTGATTTTATCCTTGATATTTCCTTTATTTTCCTAACAGCAGTAAATACTTCTGAATTTTATTTTGTGTTATTTTATTTGAATGTGATCCAGGCATCATCATTTTTCCCATTCGTATATGTGCTGGCATTTGGATTAGGGTTGGTCTTTCTTCTTTGTTTATGAATATGGGTTCTGTAAAATTGATAGAAATTCTGGAGTCCTTCCAAACAGGTTCAAATTTCAGCCTTAAATCTATACTCATAAAACTGCATAGAAATCTTTCTGAGGATTCAGGGCTTGTAAAAAGAAAAAGAGAAAAAGGGTAACGCCTCCCGCAGGGCTCATGATCCTGCTGCCCAAACGAGATGCGGGGCCCTTGCTTGTCCGCACTGCCCTGTCCCCGGATTGCTGGTGTCTTCGTCGCCTGGATGGAAGAGTGGCCAGCGGCTCGCGGGCTCCGGATATTTTTCTTATTCTCATGGCTGACCCAGGGAAACGCAGAGCAATATCCCAAAGCAGGCGCACAATCAGATCATCAGACGGCCGCTTCAGCACCATTATTTGCTAACCAAGGAGAAATCAAATAAAGCCTGCATTAAGCTTTGACCCCCAGCCCTGCGACGGGGGCTCCACGGCTCCAGACAGCCAGAAGTGGCTTTGTAGCTCCTTCCAGGCCCCGAGTTCAGGGTAGAATTTTAGGGGATCAGGAGAGACAAAAGAGCCCTTCCTCCCCACACCTTCCAGGTGCCTTCCCTGCCGTGCTAAAAGGCAGCAAGGGATAGACCCCCCCCCCCCCGCCCCGCCACTCCCGGGAAGCCGGGCAAACTAGGCGATCTTCTGAGCTACTGGAAGCCTCCTTCCTCCGTTCATGCAGATCAAGAGGGGCTTGAGCTGGGGCTGCTGGCCCCTCCGCCTTCGCATCTTGACGGCTACACTGTGCACTTGTGGGGGGTGAGACATTTCAGGGGCTCCGGCACTTCCCCGAACTTCCTTTTCCTGGGAAGGGGGATGCTACGGGATGGTGGAGCTCCTTTCCTGAACAGTTTGCCCACACTCAGCTCCAGACTGAGGTCCACAGAGTCCTAGCCCAAGAGACCTCTGCCTCCATCCAGCCCTGCCCCCCCCCTCCGCATCCCAGTATTCTTACTACACTTATTCTAGGCTAGAGGTGGGCAGCCCATGTTCCACTGTGACCTGCAGCCCTGGGTTGAATTCCCAGCCCTCTGCAAGCAACTGGGTCTCACCTTCCACAGAGCAAATCTGCCAGCAGAAGGCGTGGGGAGAAAGAGGCAGAACTCATGTCTGGCTTGGTCCCTGCCCTGCTGGCATGTGGCCCCCAGTACTTTGCCTGAGGGAAGGTATTTCTTGATGGCAAAAGGGCCTCTGCACCGGCAACGGTCCAGTAGGGATTAAAGCGAGCTTCCCTACCCTTCACACCTCTCTCTTTCTGCAAGGGACACCCTCACATTCCCTTCTCCCAAGAAACCCCCAAACGACAATGTTTCCCATCCATGTTCATACTGAGGATGTGCAAAGTCACCGCCTTATTTCAGGCAGCCACATCATGTCCCCTCCGAGCACTATTCCCACACGGGAATGCTGTAGGATTTTCCTGGTGTGGCATATTAATGAATAGGTAGGCTCATGCAACCCAATCCTTGCCGAGTCTTTGGAGACCATACATTGTGCATGCATAAATACATTGCACGGATGGTATTTTCACATTGTAGAACCTGCTCTTATAAATGGCCGTATTGTATTTTGATGTCAATAAAAGTTCATTTGATGTCCCTTTACCATATATTTTCCATCTGGGCTGTAGGAGGGTCTGCCTGGGTACAGAACAGAGGGTGTGGGGTGAGGAGAGAGAGAGATTAGCATTGTTAATTTGGCGCAAGATCTGCGCGAGGGATGTGTTCAAAAAATGCAACACAATTAATTAGCTTCTAGAAGAAAAAAAGGCATTTGAAGTGTTTATTGCAGGATCAAGTTCCTGGTTTTATAAGCAGATAGGGAAATAAAGTGCTGGGGATGACATGCAGGAAACAGCAGCAAAGCGACCTGAAGCCTAATTCATAATTCAGCAGACTAATCAGGGAACATCTTCTCCAGCTCCTCGGCTGTAATGAAAAAACGTGAGGCGACAACCGATGAGGCGGCTTTATTTCTTAAGGACGCTGCTGGCAATTAGCTCCCTTCTGCCAGTGCCCGCGTCACCCATCTAATGAGGTGGCCTCAGTTATTAAAGAGATGCAGGGAAAGTAGGGCAGCCTAAAATAATTGTCTTAATGATAAACACAGCGCGACACAATTTCAAAACCGTTTGGCTGAGAATTAATTTAAGGAAGCGAGCGCAAAAGAAAGGCTCCGTTTGGACCTCTGTCCTCCCCCGTCCTCCCTGGAATGACGGCCGCCCCCCTTGAGCCCGGGAACTGATGGCCACACGCACAGGGCCCCCTGACCACGAAGGGTCATTTCCCCGACACTGGCTCGGAGAGCCAGCGTCCCGAGAGCCAGACCAGCAAGGCTTTCTGCCTGGGCTCCGGGGACTGCCAGAGCCTGAGAGGGGGAGACGTCGGCTGTCTCAGGTTCTCATTGCACAGTCCTTCTTGGGAGCCCTTTCAGGGTGATCCACAAAGACGCAAAGGGGAGTGAGCTGGCTGTGCTTCCGCCCCCGGTAGCAAGAGGCCTTCTGAGGAGGTTTCACCTGGAAAATCGACTTCACATGGGTGCCTACAGAGGTCCGGTGCAAGCGATGAGGTTGGCTCATTCTTGCTTCCGCTCTGCACAAGCTCACTGCACACTCAAAGGTGCCTCAGCCGGGGCTGCGTGTTTCGCAGCCTTCATTTGCGGGCTTCCGAATGTGTAACTGGACGCCAACCTTGCATTGCACTTCAAAGGAGGAAAGTAACATGCAGGAATTGGAAGGGGGGGATCTCTCCAAAACACTGAGAGGGTATATAAAGCTGCAGCAACGTAAGCTCAGCTAGAATGTGTACCCATGTTGGGGAAGGTGGCCTCATATTCCAGAGGCACCCACAGGCCAGCAAGCAGCACCCAGGAAAGCGCCAGAGGGAAAGGGCTTCCTTCTGAAAATGGAAGTCTTGTTCCAATGAGGAAAATGGGAAGGAACAGAAAGTATGGGCAAAAGAAATGCAAGCAGAAAGTAGTGAAGTCGAAAAGGAATTTTATAGCATGGTGCTAATAACATTTAAGGGCAACACTGAAGGGGCGGGGTATGAGAGGAGGCGCCATTGAAACCGGTCTGGAAATATCCGAACAAGGCTGACTGCTAAGCTGAAGCGGCTGGACTTTGACCATTGAAGTCCTGAATGGCTGAGTGCCAGTTGCCTGAAGAAGCACCTCTTCCCTTGGCTACCTGCCCAGGCTCCAGGGCCATCAGGCAGAGCCCCCCCCCCCCGCAGCTGCCCTCATCAAATGAGGTGTGGGGGGCAGCGGGGGGTGCCGAAGTAGAGGGGAGCTCCATAGCAGTGACGCCGGCCTGCAGAGAGAGGCCACTCCGAGGCCCTGTCATGGCAGTTCTGTTCTCCCAGGTATTTTTAAGATGGCTTTTAGACCTTAATACTTTTCTTCTGAGTCTTTTTAAACTTTTTGTGCTGCAGTGTCCTTATCCTTCCTGGCTGGCTTTATTTTATGCTATTTTTATCATTGCTTAATGTTTCATATTTTATATTTTTAATTTTCGTGCACACCTTCCAGGAATCTCTGGTTATTGGGAAGTTAAATAAATGGAGGAATGCAATTATTTAAATATACCAGAAGCAGGAAATGAGCTAGAAAGTCCATTGGACCAAGGAATGACAAGAGAGTTAAAGATAAAATGAAGGTGGGGAGGAGGTTGAAGGGAAGCCCGCTGTATTCTTCTTTCGTCTTTTGTACCATAAATGTGAAACTGATATGGCACGGAGACCCATGCGCTTTCTTTCCTTTTCAGATCTTTCTTCTCAGGAAAGGAGGGCTGAGGCAAGCAGGGTGACAAGAGATTAAGTTCTCCACCTTAATGTTATCCATCAGAGAATTCTGAAAGAGCACAAATGTGCAATTGCCCATCATTTAAGAAAATACTTAACATGTCTGCAAGAGCAGTTTCTGTGCCAGTGGAGGAGAATAAAAGCATGACACCAATTTAAAAGAGAATGAGGAGGATCCCGAAAACGACTGACAGATTAACATGTGGTTTGGCTAAGTTGGTGGAAGGAGTTCATGGAAGAACGATCAAGCCTATGCAAAAACATATCTTACCAAGGCAATATTAGCCAGGTTTCTGCAATAATATTCTCCAGCAGTTTGTTTGCTTGTTTGTTTGCTTGCTTCTGTCAGGAAAGCCTCGATGGCAGCCACGAGTCAGGAAGACCAGGTTCGGCCAGGAATGACCCCTTTCGCCTTGGACCTCGGCAGCTTTATTGAAGGATCACCCAGGGGCCCCGCAGTGACTTGCGACAGCATGCCACCGCCTCGCGGTCCCCACCGCCAGCTGCACAATCACAGCCCACGGACAGACACTTTTAGAACCTGCCAGGTGCATACCCCAATGCAGAGTGTTACGTTTCCGGATAATCTTGTCCAATAGCATCCTGAGGTCTTGAGGCCTGACATAATGGTCTAAACCATCAGAAATACTGGCAACAATAGTGTGGAAAACTTTACTGGTTGCTGTAGTGATAGGTCAGTCTAGCAAATTCTTGACAGTTCAGGTCAGCGGATCAGTCTGCTTACACGTGCAAATGCGTCTGAGGGAGGAACCAGTCAGGAAGTCTGGTCTGACAACCACACTCGGAGCGCTCCCCTCTGTGGGACCAGGTGCTTAAGTGGGTCCATTCAGAAACAAATGGACACTCTCGTTTCGGTTTTTCTGCAGCTGATGAGAACAGGGGTATTTCCCTACTGATCCCATCAGCCTCTAGCAGCTTCTCAGTCCAGCTAAGAATTCCCTCTTCTTAAGGCAACAGCAGCACTAAAAAGTAGTCTGGCTTTGGGATTTACCAAAGGCACATATAAGCAAATTTTCTACCAGGATTTATCTGAAACTTCCCAACACTTCATTCTTTGAAAAAGTCCAGCCTGATGATGAGAGAGACCAGTAGCAGCTCCGGCATCCAGCGCCGGCCTGGCTGGGCCCCTGCGAAGGACCCCCACCCAGCAGGCCCCTGACGAGAACGCCGGCTGGTGCCTTCTCCTCCGCCACTGAGCAGCCACGCTCTGGCCAGGCGCAGGGGTGGTGAGAGGAGCAGCGGAGACGCCACGGGTGCCATTCCCTGGGTCTCTGCCTGCCCAGGGGTGGCCACGAGAAGAGCGTGAAGGTGGTGCAAGCAGCTGGTGCCGTGACCATGTGGAGATCGATGCGAGGGGCCCCGCAGGGTGCACCTTGTGCAAAGCCCCTCCAAGTCTGAGCTGGTCCTGCCCAGCAGACACTGCTCACCTGGGCTTCCAGGCCACTTCTGACACAGACCCCCACCAAAGACCCCTGACCAAATTGAGCAGGGGTGGGGCGAGAGCAGAATCCCCCATGCCTAGGACAGAATCCAGGGGTATGATGATGAAATCCCCGCTGGGTTTGTATCCGCACCAGTCCTGGCTAATTTGTTCGTGAAGGAGACGCAGTTAGTGGGCAAGCTAAGAGGTGGCCAGCCAGACAATCTGGAGCCATTGAAACAACTGGGCAGCCAGCACTCCAGAAGTATCTCCTGGAGTGGGAAGACTGGCCTCAGGTGACCACTGTGGTGCAGCGTTCGCAACTGGCGATCTTGCGGGTGCGGCCACTGCCAACTGAGAGCATCCGCACTCTGTAGCTACTGCGGAAAAAGCAGATTCCGAGCTGGAGATCATTAGGAAAGAACTCAGATGCACATTTGCCACATCACAATGTCTTTGAACATCTCTATGGTGCAGCCAGCCCTTGAATGCAACCCACTGGAAAGGTCACCACACTTCAAAGGGGACCTTGCAGAGCAGAACGGGGTGCAGAAGGCCAGCAAACTGATCCAGGGAGTCCAGGCACCAAGGCTGCAGGATTTTCACTTAGGAGGAAGAAGGTGCGCAAGTGCTAGAAGTGTTAAAAAGGTGAACAGTGAGTGTGGTGTGGAGGAGCCGGGGAAGAGTCTTTTTTTCTCGCCTTTACACTAATGCTAAAATCCAGAGAAGCTGGGTGGGAGACTCAGGAGAGACAAAAGGGAAAATTTCTTCACTCAGCACTGAGTTGAACTATTGATTTTTTTGCCATAAGAGGTAGGGATGGACACAACGTGAATTAGATAAACTCAGGATTAATTTATGGAGGTGTGGTGTAGAGGCCAGAATGCCGAAGTGGGACTTGGGACCTCTTCCTTCTGGCGCCCTGCTCAGTCTGGAAGTGCGACGGATGCCTTTGGACCAGCCCCTGCCTCTCAGCCTAGCCCACCTCACAAGGTTGCTGCGAGGATGAAATGGAGGGGAGGGGAGGGGGCAGGACGACATAAGCCACCTTGAGTTCCTTGAAAGAGGAACCCAATAATACAGTATTTCTTAATTAGTTAGCTTTGGGGTTTCCCTGCAGCCAGCACTTGGCTGCTGTGGGAACCTGGCCCAGCACCCATGCAGGTGGGTGGGGGTTTCACTTCACTTTGGTTTTGTTATGAAAAAGTCATCAAGTTCTCCATAATCAGCATCATGTTTAAAAGCTCTGCTGCTGATATTGTGATTCTGCCCAGCAACCAGATTTGGCCAGAGGGCGAGCTGGGTGGCGTCTGACAGGCCCTCCAGAAGCGGCGCACCAGCCCAGCCGGGGAGTTGCCAGCTCCTTTTTCCACCGGATGCTTGGTAGCCGCATGGCACTGCAGGATACAATGGCCCCTTGCATGCTGGGAATAATCGTCCCTGTTAAATTTGGGCTGCAAAGATGGGTCAGAATTGTAGTTCCATTCATTTTTATAAGATTTTATGAATATTTGGAAAGTTATTCTTGCTTGGAAGACAAAGAATTTGAGATGTTTAAAAAGATGTGGGAGAAAAGAAAGTGACCAATCTCTACTACTAGACATGAACATGGCTGGTCATGCACATGGTGGGCATGTGGTGAGCGGAGCCGGCTGGAGCCAGGGGTCAGACTAGATGGCCTGGGAGACCCCTTCTGGCTCGCTCTGTTTCTGTGTTCCTACAACAGTGTCGCTTGTCTTGTGTTCTTGTCCCACTTCGTCCACATGACCAGAAGATATTGACAGGTGTCTCCATTCACGTCCATGGATTTGCCTATTCCACTTCTAAAGCAATGCAAAACACCCTCTCCATCATGGTGAATGCGCGAGGCTTCCCTCACCTCTGCAGGCCAATACTTGACGTTGACATCACCAAGTAGAGAAAGCATAGGTGCAAACTGACTCCTTGGCCTCAGAGACGCTGCTGAAGCCTTTCCAACTCTTTCTAGAGGCCACCCTGAGGTTTCTAAGACTCAAGAGAAGTCATCGATGGGAGACACAGGCCAAGTTCCCAGCAGGCCTTGCGCCCATGTGAGGAGAGGAGGACCGGTGGGCACACCGCCGGGAAAGGGGCTGCAGAGGTTCAGTGGGTGCAGAGAGAGCAAAGGGAGGGGAAAAGCAGTGACCTCCGTCCCTCAGGCTCTTTATTGTTGTGCAACGTCAGCTGACCTGAAGGGGAAGGGAAAGGGGAGAGGCGTGAGCCATTGCAGTGGAACTGGTTGAAGGAAAGAAGCTCATTCAGGGTCAGAAAGCCAGTGTTCTTCCAAAGAGCTGCAGTGGGTCAGAGCAGAGTCCGGTGCTTCTGGTCCACCCATGACCAATGACCTTCTCCTGCTAAGGACTTCAGGGCAATCCGTAATTGAGTCTGATGAGTCTGGAACTGCTCGGGTTCTTGGCACTTTTGAACTTTAAAAAAATGGAGTGAATTTGTGCAAATTTCTGCTTGTGCTAGTGTGCGTTACCACTAATGTGCACCAGCTCAAGGGAGGCAATATTGTCAGACATCCCTAACAAAATCCAGTTCTTTCAATGAGAAGGCAATGGGACAAAAGACACGTGACAATTCACAAAACACCAGTGGGTGAGAGTGGGTGGGGAGGGGGAGGGGGGGAGATTTTAACAAAATCCATGGAACCACAGTTCCAACAGACATGAAATAAGCCCCTCCAACTGTTGCACAGGGGGCACTGCGGCATGGTGACTTTACTGGAATTTTATGTCCACAGAATTACCATCTGGACCCCTCCATCCCTTCCCTGCCAATTTATCCTTCTGAAATATAGAACAGTGCATAACGTTTCATGTGCGCCTGTGCTAAAGATGCATTTAATCAGCACTTCCAGTGTTGTGTTCTAGGGACAGATCAAAGCTTGCTAGGAATGCCTTGTTAAAAACAAGAGTGTTCTCTCGCTCTCGCTCGCTCGCTCGCTCGCTCTGTGTGTGTGTGTGTGTGTGTGTGTGCGTGCACACGCATTCATCTACTCAGTCCCTTTGTTTGCGCTCTACCAAGCAGCATCAGCTCTGTGTTTTCGGGCCCACCGGCAGGGAAAAGGGGTGTGGGGTGAGGCCTGCTCAGACAAGAGCAGTGCCCATAGTTTGACAAGTCAAATTTATAAAGTCATGGGCAGGGGATTTAAAATAAATTGAACATAAAAAATTTAAATGCCTTTTATGAATCTGCAGGCTGCTTCAAGGACACAATGTTCAAAAATAATCGGGGAATGTGAAATATGCATGATGGAATGTTCCTGGTGATCAAACGCCTATTTGGATGGAAAGGGCTGTGTAGTCCCAGGATGTGGAATTTGTGCTTCTTTGGTCATTGAGAGAGAAAGGTTATGTTTAGAGGCACCATCTAAAAGTTTTCCCTATTTATGTTGTGCAATTAACCACAAGGTTTATACAATCTGCAAGATTTATTTTCTCAAAGCATCAAAAATATGTGCCATTGATGTATTGAAAGAACTTCCTGTGTATTTTCTTAGTAATCCTTCCTGCAGGCTCCCAGCTGGATGCCCTGTAGATGAGTTAGACCACAACTCCCATCGTTCCCATTCTGGGAACGATGGGAGGATAGTGCAAGTCTGCCTTAGAGCTGCGTCAGTGTTGCCATCCTGCAGCGCAGGCATGGGGCTGAGGCTGAACGCCCGCAGTGAGGATCATGCCCGGTCCAGGAGCTTGTGCCGCGATGAAGTGCAGCCCAGAGCTTCTTTTCCACTGGTCCACGCCGCAGCCTGGGAGGTGAGAGAGAACTGTGCCACCTGAAGGACCAGCAACCTTGGGGCAAACTCGCACAGACGCCCTGTTCCCCAAGCACCCCCTTTCCCGGACATGGCCCATATCCTCCCATACTTGCCCCTAGAGAAGCGTGGCCCTTTCTTTTGTCTCTGGGGCGCAGGAAGCCTTCTCGAGCGAGTGTCCGTCTTCCAGAGCCAAACCCTTTCTCTCATCCTAATATGAAAATCTAAGGGGAGAAACGGAGGACGCACTGGTAGCCACAGCATCGTGGCGCCATCTCCATGGCTCTCCGAATTCATAGCAAGCGGTTTGCCCTCTGCTTTTGCTTTCCTTGCAGGCATGGGACAATTCTTACTGGGAAGGCAGGGCACTGAACTTGCAGGAGGGCTTGTTTCTTCCCTCCCAACGTGATCAGAACCAAGTGAACATTTTTCTGGCTACAGGATGGTGGCAGGTAGTTCACTTGTTCCTTCCAGTTGTGCCAGCAAGAGAAAAGACATGCTTTCGTTGCGCTTGCTGCCTGGCCAGTGTGGATGCCCCTGCCTGCAACCAAAGCAGATTAGGACAATTGGGTTTCGGAGGGACAGCCCTGTTAGCCTGATGCAGCAAAAACAACGCAACATGGTGGCATGCTCCCAGCGCAATGTGTGCAGAGTTAGAAACACAGAAACAGAGCAAGTCAGAAGGGGTCTCCCGGGCCATCTAGTCTGACCCCGGCTCCAGCCGGCTCCACTCACGACACGCCTGCCATGCGCATGTCCAGGGAGTTCAGGGAGACTTGCTCCCAGAAAAGTGTGTACAGACTGCAGCCTTTGTGCACTGCATCACGTTTTTCAGATGGAGAAGTACAACTGGCCACTGTAAATTGGGTCATTTTCCCCACCTACTTCCTGTGAAGGAAAGGGGTTAACGCATTCAATCCGGCCAACCTGCTGGACTGGTCTTGCCCATTGGGCAGCTGCCCCGTCTCGTCAAACAAAAATCTGAGGGGCATTCCACATGTGCCCTCCCCGAAGGAGTGCGCTCGGACTGAGTGCGCTCAGGGAGCAAGCAGCTGTGCAGCAGCAGTGCCTGCAGCCCACCTGGCCCGGGGTTTCCCGTGTGCCTCGAGCGCCTCCCACTTCTGCAACGTGGCCCCCAAACAGCTGCTCCGCGATCGAATGCAGCCCTCAGGCTGGAAGCAAGCCGGCCTCCCTGCCCTGGGGGCTTTTCCACGCCACGTGTGGACTGGCTTCATTCATGGGAACCACAATGCAGGGCGAGAGTCTTACTCACTGCCCGAAGAACTTGGGTGCGAGGGATGGATGAACCTGTCATTTTCTGTTCTATTCTGCTGTTCGTGTTTCCAGCCTGAAGTTCTATGCCCCGTGAACTTTGAGAATGTTTGTGTGAATGTCCATGCGCACCCTTAGGGGCTTTTCTCCTGACACAAGCGCTTTTGCCTAATACATCGGATGCAGCAGGCAGTTTGCCCAGGGACGCATTCTGAGCGTTCTCTCTAGCAGAGGCGTTTTCCTGCAGGCTTTTCCCTACATTGCGCCCTGCCCTGCACGAAGCACCCAGCTGACGGCTGCCCAAATGCCACCTGTGGCTCTGCTTCAGAGGGCCGTTTCTGCCAGCTCAGAGCAGGGCAGTGGCATCCCAAAGAGGCTGCGAGGGTCACCCCCTAATATCCTAGGAACAGAGAAAGTCAGGAGGGGTCTCCTGGGTCATCTAGTCTGACCCCCAGCCCCAGCTGTGACTGCTCATGCAATTCCCAACATGTGGTTGCCCAATCTTTCCTTGAACACCTTCACTGGTGGGGCCTCACCCACCTCCCGTGGAAGCCCATTCCACGCCCTCGGGGTCCTGACTGTTGGGAAGTGCTTCCTGGCATCCAAATTAAGTCTTGCTTCCCCGAGCTTTGCTCCATCGGAAGGCATCCCGCCCTCCTCCACAGGGGAAAACAGGTCATGACCCACCTCTGCGTGACACGTACCTGCATGTCGCCAACAGAGCCCTCAGAGTCTCTTTGTGTAGTTCCTCCTCCGTGCCCTTGTGCTTGGGGGAGGGGTAGATATTGCTTTTCCCCATCCTGTTGTGTGACTGTGCTAAGCTGGTGCCTTACCGTGAGAATGGACCGGATGAGGGCTAACAAACGGAAGCTCAGTGCAGACAAGACCGGGATGCTCTTTGCAGGCAGGTTCTCTTCCCGGATGGAGGTGTTCAACCCGTTCCAGGCGGGGTTCCTTCAGGGATCAGCCTCTCAGTCTGGAGGTCCTCCTTGGGTCATCCTGGCGTCAGTTCTGGCCCACTTGCACTGGCTGCCCAGGTGCTTCCAAGCCCAAACCAAGGTGCTCTTTTAACCTGGGCAGTCCTCCAGCGCTTGGGGCCGCGATGCTGGACGGAACGCCTCCCCCAAGCGCGACTGCACAGACGCCGGCTCAGCCGCTGAGCTCTCCTCCAACCGCCCCCTCCAAGGGAGGCTCCTGGGGGCAACGGGGGGGGGGGCTTCCCCATGGCAACACCCCCATTGTAGGACAAGCTCCCCACTGAGGATCTTCTGGAGCCAACTCTGTGATCGTTTCAGTTTTACCTTTTTCTGCGGGAAAGATGCTGCGTGGGAAGGCAAAATTGAACTAATAAATCAATCAATTAATTAAAAGCTTGTATGTGCTGTCCCATTACTAAAAGTCTCTGGACAGCTTACAAAGAACAGAAAAAACCCAAAGAACAAAGCAAACCATAACAACAACACACAACAAACTGCATCTGATAAATAGTGATAAAAATAAGGATAAAACCAATTAATTGTTAAAATACCAGGAAAATAAGAACGGCTTCACCTAATGTCACAAAGAATAAAGTGCCAGTGCCAAGCGAACCTCCCTGGGGAGCGTGTTCCAAGTCGGGGCACCACCACTGAAAAAGCCCTTCTCCGCGTAGCTGCCCTCCCGATCCCCTTCAAAGGGGGCTCCCGGAGAAGGGCCTCTGCCTCCAATCTCAAGGGGCGGGTCGGCCACAAGGAAGAAGGCATCCTTCAGGTGTCCAGGACCCAAGCCGTTTAGGGCCTTATAGCTCATTACCAACACCTTAAATGGGGCCTGGATTTCAACTGGAAGCCAGTGTAAACGATCTAGGACCGGCGTGATATGGGAGCATCTGCCGATCCCCGTGAATAACCTGGCAGTTCTATTCTGGACCAACTGAAGTATCCGGACCGTCTTCAAGGGCAGCCCCACGTAGAGTGCATTGCAGTAGTCCAACCAGGAGGTTACCAGAGCATGGGGCATGCTGCCAGGCACTGCTCGTGCAGGTAAGGGCGCAGCTGCTGTATCAGCCAAAGCTGAAGGAAAGCGCTCCTCGCCACCGCCAGCGCCTGATGCTCCAGGGGCAGGTCAGGTTGAGGAGCACCCCCAGCTGCGCACCCTGTCCTTTGGGGGGGGGGTGGGCAACGCCTTCCAGGACGGCACGAATCACTCACCTGGAAGGCCGAACCATCTACCAACAGGACCTCCACCTTGCCTGGATTCGGCCTCAATGTATTGGCCCTCATAGTTGGAAGACACCCGGGACATCACGGCTGAAATGGCCCACTGGTGCGGCGTGTGCACCACAGGACACCCCAGGGCAGGCAGGGCAACGGTGGCAAAGATGCCCAGTAGAAACACAGAAACATAGAAACAGAGCGAGTCAGAAGGGGCCTCCTGGGCCATCTAGTCTGACCTCCGGCACCAGCCGGCTCCGCTCATGACATGCCCACCATGTGCATGTCCAGCCTATCTTTGAACACCCTCACCGATGGGGCCTCAACGACCTCCCGTGGAAGCCCATTCCACGCCCTCGTCCTGACTGTCAGGAAGTGCTTCCTGGCATCCAAATTGAACCTTGGCTCCCTGAGCTTTGCTCCATTGGAGCACGTCCTGCCTTCCTCTGCAGGGGAGAACAGGCCTCTCCCCATCTCCATGTGACACCCCCTCACATACCTGTATGTTGCCAACATATTCCCTCTGAGTCTCCTCTTCTCCAGGCTGAAGAGACCCAGTTCCCTCAGTCTTGCCTCATACGGCATCCCCTGCAAACCAGCCACCATCCTTGTGGCCCTACGCTGCACTGACTCCAACCTGGCTATATCCTTTCTGTAATGAGGGGCCCAAAACTGAACACAATACTCCAGTTGCGGGCGCACCAGAGTCATGTAGAGTGGTAGTAATACCTCTCTTGATCTAGAAGCCACACTTCTGGCTATGCAACCAAGGGTGGCATTCGCCCTCTTGACCACCGCATCACACGGCTGACTCATGTTTAGCCTGCGGTCAACCAGCACCCCGAGGTCCCTTTCACAAGTGCTGCTCTCCAGCCACTTGTCCCCTAACCTGTACTTATGACAGCTATTCTTATGCCCCAAGTGCAAGACCTTGCACTTCTCCACATTGAACGCCATCCTGTTGTCTCCTGCCCACTTCCATAGTCTGTCCAGATCCTTTTGGATCTGGTGTATCTGCTCCTCAGTTGTGGCCACTGCTCCAGTTTTAGTGTCGTCTGCGAATTTGATCAGCAGACTGTTCACCCCTTCTTCCATGTCGTTAATGAAAGATTAAACAGGATCGGCCCCAGGACAGAGCCCTGGGGGACCCCGCTTGTCACTGGCTGCCTCCCCGCTAATGGTTACCTTCTGCTTCTCCTGGTCCTCCCCAGATGCCTGGAGGTCAGTTCCCACCGGGCTCCAGCTAGCGTGGCAAACTGCCAGGATTGGGGCCCAAGCGATGCTGTGAGCGCCCATGGAGCCAGCAGTGCCTTCGCAGGCCCTTGCAGGGAGCAGCCAGGCGGCAGTGACGCACAGCGGCTGGAGGGCCCAGGGAGCGGCGTGAGGGGCCTCCCGCATGCTGCCCTTGACCGCAGCAGCTCATGCCACCCGGCCAGCTCCCCCGTGCTGCGGCCGCTGCATCGCCTCGCCGGAATCCTGGTTCCAGCTTGCCTCCCGCCCGTTGCTGCTCTAGCCCTTGTCTCCATCCTGACCTGGTTTCCCGGGCCCAGCACCCTCCTCCCTAGCCGGTCCTGCTTCAGAATGGCATCACCCCTCTGGAACTTGACCCCAGCGGACCGCAAAATCTCGGGCTGTGCTGCTTGCACCTCCCGTCCCCCTGGCCTGGCTGTGGACTGCTGCACCCATGTGCGTTTTGTGTCTGGCCCCCGAGCCCCCTGCCAGACCCTGCCTCGCACCCATGCCCGATCCCAGCGTTCCCGTCAGAGTTGCCTGCCACCCACAGCAGGGGACACAGGTCGGGGAAGGCAGGAATTCTGCCCTGAAGCCGGCCTTCCCAGGGTTGTGGAGGCGCCCGGGTCACAGGGACCGGTGTGGCAGAGACTGGCCCGACTCTCATCTGAGAAGTATCCGAGGAGGGGTGGGGACACTGAGTAGCAGAGGACGCTGCCCAGCGGGAAGTCTCCAGAAAGAAGTTGGGGGGCTGCACTTGCTATATACGCATGTCTGTGCTGGGGGGAGGGGCTGGGGGGACAAAATATAAGCATGAAATGACAGTACTAAGCTTTTCCAGTAATGCAGCTCAGACTGGAGCCTGTGGCTCGGCCCTGGACAGGCCAAGGAGAGGGAGAGGCCATCGCACTGCTGAGGGTAGCTGGTGACGCAGAAGTGCTTTTCTTGCAAACTCCTCCGCAGTTGCACAACCAGGATGGAGCAGTTTTCCCGTCTGCTGCGCATAAGCATCCTTTGGGTCGTCGCATCAGCTCTTCGGGGTTCATCCTGCTGGGGAACAGCCAGAGCAAGATGGCTGCAATTTCACTGTGCGTTCTTCACTATGTGGTGCAGGAGGTTGGCCCCCTTTGCCCTGCAACCTGCCCTTGCCACCAACACGCCTGTCTTCCACCCCCTGCTTTGTCTGGAGACGAAGTCCTTTGTCGATCCAGGAGCCAACCTTGCAGCAGAAGCAGTGGGGAGATGTCCCCAAATTCTCCCACAAGAGCAGGAGCATGCCTTACTGAATTGCTCATTGCTCTGTCTCTCATCTACCCCCTGCCAAGAGCCAAGTCAACCCAACAGCTCATTTCGGAGCTCTGTGGGATGTAGGTACTTTAATTAATTGAAGCAACACTCTCTTCATTGCCTCTGGGAGATTAACCCAACACCCTCAGCCATTAGAAGGCGGACTCTCTATGCTCCATGTCTTCGCTCCATGCCTTGCCGTTACCTGCAGCCAGCGCACGCCGCATGCGGGGCGAGCGGAGCCGCGTGGGGAGGAATTTCAAGGGGAGGCTCCGACTCGAAACAGCCACATTAGAACTAATGGCAAAAGTTTGGTCCCGTTCCTCTGGGCTTGCATGGAGACAATTGCTTCCTTTTCCACCACAGGAGTTCAGTCACTTGGCGCTTCCAGGCTGATTGTGTTCTGGTAATTGGCCGCTGTTGTGAGCGGTCAGTGTGATTGTTTGCGTGTGTTTCAACGTCAATGGCATTGTCCCGTGCTGTCTTTTTGGTGATTCGATTGCTGTTCAATGTCCCGTTCTCTTTCCTCCCGTGTGTCAGGATGTGCGTGGGTTCCAGCTGATGCCACACACCTGGGGCCGTTCCTGGCACCTCCCTCCACAGTCAACAGAGCTGAGGAGGGGCCTGGCCTGCGTGTCTCCTTTGTGCCTCTGCCTGCCAGTGATGGGGGACAGAAGGCGGGAGCGGAGGGACGGGGGGCACAAGGGGATCTCCAGCCGCCGAGGTTTGCAGAGGGCAAGGACGGGAGAGGTGGTCGGGGAGGGGGCAGCAGCTCTGCCCAAAGGAGGTTCTGAGTCCAGTCACTGCCTCCCTGGACCGGCCTGCCAACATCTCTGCCTGAGGCTCCAGACAGCTGCTGCCAGTTCATGATACCGGGCAAGATGGGCCGAGGCCTGATCCAGGACACAGCAGCTTCCCGTGTCCTGGGCTTCTGCGAATTCAGGGTTAATGGGCTTCACTGTGGCATGAAGCCTTTCAGTCACCATCACTCGCAAGCAAAGATGGCGCTGCGGTCCCCGTGAAGAAGCAGGTCTGTCCTTTGAGGGGCCTTCTGGAGCTATCAAGTGCTCTCACCAGCACAGAATGCCTTCGACAAGCATCCACAGAATCACAGAATAGCAGAGTTGGAAGAGGCCCAGGAGGCCATCGGGTCCAACCCCTGCTGGTGCAGGACTCCAAGTGACACCATCCCACTCAGTATGCAGACAGGGACAGCCTGATCATAGCAGCCCTTGTTGTTGTTGTTGTTAGTCGCAAAGTCGTGTCCAACCCATTGCGACCCCACAGACAACATTCTTCCAGGCCTTCCTGTCCTCCAACATCCCCTGGCGTCCACTCAAGCTCACACCAACTGCCTCAGGGACTCCATCCAGCCACCTCATCCTCTGCCATCCCCTCCTTCTTTTGCCATCTATTGTTCCCAGCATTAGGCTCTTCTCCAGGGAGTCCTTCCTTCTCATTAGGTGGCCAAAGGATTTGAGTTTCATCTTCAGGATCTGGCCTTCTAAAGAGCAGTCAGGGCTGATCTCCTCTAGGACTGACCGGTTTGATCGCCTTGCGGTCCAAGGGACTCGCAGGAGTCTCCTCCAGCACCACAATTCAAAGGCCTCAACCCTTCAGCGCTCAACCTTCCTTATGGTCCAGCTTTCACAGCCATACATTGCAACTGGGAAAACCATAGCCTTGACTATATGCACTTTTGTTGGCAGGGTGATGTCTCTGCTTTTAGAATGCTGTCTAGATTTGCCATAGCTCTCCTCCCCAGGAGCAGATGTCTTTTAATTTCCTGGCTGCAGTCCCCATCCCTGGTAATCTCTAAACCAGATCCCCGCACTGCACTCTACGTGGGGCTGCCCTTGAGGACTGTTCAGATGCCGCAGCCAGACTAGAAACCAGAACTGGAAGGGCTGCACACAGAGCACCACTACTGGCCTGCATGGTCGGCCATCTTTATGCCTCAAAGCCTCGTTCAACAAGCCGGCTGCAACCCATAAAGCCTGGCAGTGCCTCTCCCAGCCTCTGTCTACCCAGGCACTAAGATCAGCACCTGAGACCTTCTTCCAAATGTCCGCTCCAAAGGAGGCTTGGAGGGCAGGAGAGATGGGGAGGGCTTTCTCACTGCTAGCCCTGGAACTATGGGATGCTTTCCCCACCAAGACCCACCTGAGCCAACCCTGTTACCTTTCCACTTTTAAAGTTTGCACTCCGGAACATGGCTTCATTGTATTAGGCTCCTATTGTAGGAACTTCAGTGGTTGGGCAGTTTGGAGGAGGAGGAGGAAAGCCCTGCACCTATCCTGCTGAAATGTTGTGCATGCTCTGTTGGAGATGCCTCTATTGTGCGGGGCCGCTTTCATCTACCTATGGGGGGGGGGAGGAAGGGAAAATGCTTGACTCACCAAGCCTCCCGAATGTTTATGCTCTTCTTCCATAGAGCACTGCACGTATCCTCCCTTTACCCTCCCCGCTTTTAAAAAACATAATAAGCAAATGATAAACATGTAAATACACCAGAGCACAAGAATCTTAACCTATTTGCTTATTGGGCCACCATTTGTGCTACCCAGTTCCTCCTCTGTAATGCATTCTGGGCTATCGGCCTAAACGGTCTCTCCAGTTGCCCATGGGAAACCGGCGCATTTATCCACCCAAGAATATGCAACACTACTTGGGGCCTCCGTTCTGCGGCTAGTCCTGGCCTGGTGCTCTCCATGCCAAGGGCGACAGTCCTCTCTGCTCTAGTGCTGCGCTTGCAGCCGCACAAGGCCCTCAGCCCACCACAGCGCTGGAGCACTCGTCCCAAAACCTTGGTATGGGGTGAGTGGCTTAGGTTCCTTTAGGACAGCGGTCCTCGAGCGTTTTGAACAGGGGGCCAGTTGAAAGGTACCGGCGATGGACACGGGCCGCCAAGGCTGTGCGGGCGGGTGGGGGGGGCACGGGCCAGGGCAGGGTGGGTGCGTGCGTGCGTGCGCACGGTGAGGCAGGGGCAGGCGTGCGCAGGGATTGTTTTCTCCGAGCGAGTCCAAAACTATCTCGTGAGCAAGCTGGCGCCTTGCCACACACATGCATAGCGAGTCCAAAACCTCTATGACAGGCCGGATAAATGGTCTGCCGGGCTGAATCCGGCCTGTGGGCCATAGTTTGAGGGCCCATGCTTTAGAGGCGTCCCAGCACAAAAGGGGGGCCTACGGTCCGGCTGGTGGGGGGGGGGGATCTGGTGGTGTGTACGCCATCTTTTCTCACCTTGAGAGCATTTTCCCTTGTCCTGTGAAAAATTGACCTCCTCGGGGCGTTCTCGCGTCGTGACAGCCGTCGTTATGATCAAGGCCCCCTCCCGTGCCGCTTCAGCTCCTTCCATTTGACGTACATGCACAGACTCCGATCGTGTGGCAAGAGCAGAGACCAGCCCTTTCAGCTCACGTGCTGCTTTTTCAGATGCATTACGTGGCGCTTGCACCGCCCTCCTGGATGCGGACCGGCACAGCTGACGCCTGCCCAGCCATGACAAGTCCGTCCCCTTCCATCACTCGCCGAACGGAGCTCCTGATTTGGCCCGTAACCCTAAAATCGAGTCCCTGACGCTGCAATCCGATGGCGCCAGGGAGGCCAACAGGTTATTTGGGCTCCTGAATCTGAGCGGTTGAGGCCTCGGAACTGGGACTCGGTGGCCAGGCCCTGCTCAGCCCACTCACAGCCCGCAGAGAAGACACGGCCCCGGGTTGTGACTTGGCCCTGGAGGCCTGGGACTGGGGGAGGCCCACCTGCAGGCCGGGCTTGCAATTCCCATCAATGTCCCACCTCCGCCCCCTCCCTGCTTTATCCAGACAACTGAAGACGGCAGTCCAGGTGGGATGCGCACAAAGACACCATGAAGGCGCTCAGACGCCTCCCAGTGCAGAGGCCAGCGTGCTTCGGGGGAGGGGGCAGGCTATGGGATCCCACCCTTTCCCAGCACCAAACCCAGTGCAAATCTGGGGTACGGCAACGCTCAGGATGAGACCAAAGGAGCCCTGGGCAAAGGGAGTGCATGGATTTGCGCCTCGGTTTCTCCCGCGTGTCGCCAGAAAGGCTTCGTGGCTCCCAGCAGTGCGGATCGGCAGCTTTTCCCATCGTCGGCCGTTCCTCCACCGTCGTCCACATTTTCCTTTGTTCACCATCGGTGATACATATGAATTGCTTCAGGTAACATCCGTCCCGAACTCCAGACAGATTGCAGACGCCCAGGCTGGCCCCCTTTGTGTAGAACCTGCGGACCAGACCGCAGCATTTTATTACCAAAGGGAAGTTCAGAAGTAAAGTTCGCCATTATTTTAATTTCTGCTTGTATATGGCAACTCATAACATCAAAAATTGAAGGTCAGCTTAGGTAGAAAAACCTCTTTAACTGCTGTTGTTCTTTCCTTCCATCTCATATTTAATTTGCCCCACATTTTAATTTCTGCTTAATATCTTTTTCGACTGGGTAGCAATTTAATTTTATCAGTTTGGATATATTTATAGGGATGGTAGCTCCCAAATCTTTTAGCTCTGAAATCCTTAAATATGCTCCAGATCTGAATATCGAGCAATATGTCGTCAACTGCCTTGAGACCATTGGCTATTGGTTCACACAGAAGTAAGATAAATCGTGACCGTTAACAATATCGATATCCATGCACGTCAGCTTCTTGTGCTTGATCTGCATTTCTGCTGCCTTCCTATCTTCCTTCACTGACTGCATCCCCTTTTCCAAACTGGCCATTGGCTGAGCCAAGATCAAAGTCGGTTATCCGCAAACATTGACCTGGTGATTTCTGCATCACCCCAAACGCCTTCTAGCACTGGGGCGTTTGGGCACTAGGCCCAGCTGGAACAGTCATGCCTCGGCACCCCTGTCGTCTGGACTGGCAGGGAGTCCAGCCCATTCCTCCCACCCAGTGACAGATGGGGGAGCATGAGGGGGCCATCCCAGGCAGCTGCTGATAGCCTCCTGAGCACAGACGATCCGGGGCATCCAATCGAGCACAGATCTGGGCAGCTTCCGTGTGCGTCCTCTCCCCCCAAGGCGGGATCCAGAGGTCCCTCGTCCTGCCCCTTTCCCCTGCCCCCTGCAGCACCTGGTCCTCAGACCATCTTCCATCACTGGCCCACCATCTGGGGCAGAAAGGAGCACCCCAAGCTGGGAGGCCCCCAAAGGCAAAGACCCTGCTGCAACCCTGGGAGGCTGATCCGGGGTCCCCGTGGGGACTCTGCGCTTTCCGAAGGGGTGCTCAGAGGGCATCTCCTGGCCACAGGATTGTGCCCTAGTCGGTTTAAGCAGTTAATCACTGTTCCACCAGCAACAACCTGACAAGAAAACTCCACCCTAAATTATCCAAGGCCTGGGCAGCACCCAGTGGCTTTACAGCACGCAAGACACCACTCCCTGCTCTGCAGTGACCCATTATAGCCCACAGTCTCTGCACTGGACTGGTGGCCTCGTCTCTTCCGGGAAAACCACACTGTGCAACAGCTGTGCGGTCAGGCGGAGCCGTCCGGCCTTTGAGCTGAACACCAGTGAGTCGTTCGCAGTGTGACGGGGTGGCTGGTGCCCACTGCTTCCAGGCACTTCCCAGAATGCAAGTTACCAAGATGTGGGAGCTTGGCTGGGTTTGGGAGCTTGCGCCCTGGTTTGCTGCAGTATTACAAGGGTTTGCCGTGTGTGGAACAAAACGATCGGCACACATTTAAGAGAAAGCACAAGCGATCCAGTGTGGCGTGATGGTGAAGAGCCCAGGACTCGGGCGCGCCGGGTTCAAGTCCCCGCACGGCCACGGAGCCAGCTGGGTGACTTCGGGCCAGTCACAGCCTCTCAGCCCAGCCTTCCTTACAGGGTTGTTGCTGTGGGGATAAAATTGAGAGCAGGAGGAGGAGAATGATATAAGCAGATTTGAGTTTGTTGTAAGAAAAGGGTGCGATATAAATCCAGTAAATAAATAATAAACCATCTGTCTCTGGGGCTTTTGGTACTTCAATCTTTTTGAGGACTTTGCATACCACTCCCTTTGTGATGCCAAATGGATTTCGCAGTCTGGGCTTATTTTTCCTAAGTTTGCTTGAGCCAATACTTCTTCTGTTAAAAATTTGGATGTTTAGAGATATAAAAATCCTTGTAACTCTAAATCTGACTCATCGCTTTTCAGTCCTTCCCAAAGACTGGCCTTGGAAGCCCAGAGAGGCCCCCAGCGCATTCCCCTCCATGCAGCTGCAGCAGCCCTTCAATCCCGCCTGGGGGCCACAGGGTTGCTACGTGAGCTAAAATGCTTCTCCTACCCAATCCATAAACCTTCTGTTTGAAGTTTAGAGGTCCTTTTTTTCTTGTTCATGTCTAAGAGTCCCAACTGACCTCATCGCCTGCACCCTTTCACGGGCCCCCAATCCTTTCGTTTCCACTCAGATACGCTGCAACTGCAGAATGCAGTTTCTTGACAGAGCCCTCCTATGGCCCCTCAGCAGCATCTGGAGGCCACAGGATCCTTTAGCTCAGAGGCCGGAAGCAGGACTCTCAACTTGGACCGCTAAACTGCGCTCCAGTCTCTGCTCACTCACCCAGCAGTCGGCAGGGGAAGGACCACCCCAGCTGCTTCCCTGAGACTGGGGAACTGAGCTTGAGAAAAAGTCAGGGGTGTCCTGGGGCACAGGGCAGATCATGACAGGTTGTGCAACATCCTGTCGGTCGGAGCCGCAGCATCCCTCCCGCCCGCTCCAAAACGCTGCGGCTTGTGGCCAAAGGTGGCTGCCGAATGGACCTGCAGAGCAGAAGAAGCCGGGAGAGGAGGATCCTCTGGAATCTTTGCTCTGGTTTCACTGATGCTCTGAAGGTAAAGCCTCAGGCTTCAGGGCCCACTGTGGCATCCACAGCATTTTCTCCCTCTTCTTTTTCCTGGCTACACAAAAGTTTTTCACTGGGGCTCGTATTCATACAAGTCAGAGCTTCTCCTGCCTGACGGTGATCGGTGAGCACTGCTGTGTGCGCTCCATGTTGGCAAGGATCTTAAACAGGCAGCCTCCCCAACAGTTGATTCCCACCATGTGAAGTTGCTTCATACAATATTTAAATCCTCCGTGCCTCTGCTCCGTTCTTGGGCTGCTATCATGAAAGAATGTTATTTCTTGTTGTTCATATAAGAAAGCATGCCCATTGGGGGCACGAGTCAGAATAGTTTTTGACTTGAACATTTGTAAATCTCACCAACAGATCCATTGGCTTCACTTCGCTGTGCAGCTGTAATTCTGCCACTGGCGGGCTCTTTCTGTGCACACACCACGAGTTCTGGCAGAGCTCCTGAGAGCCACACAGTCATGACACTGACCATGGCGCGCCCTTCTGCCGATTCTGCTAGACCCTGGAGACCGAGGCCGGGGTCATGGTGATCATTCTCGAAGGATTTTTTGGGCCATGGCAGTTCATCCTTAGCATTGCGTCCACCCTCATTCTGAGCTGGCCTTGATGCTGTGGCTTCACTGAGCAAGAGCGGCATTTTGCAATATCCTCTAAAGACGCATTAAGCCCTGCACCCATCCCCCTGGATGGAGAGCCCTAGCAAGCCATGTGAGTCATAAGATAGAAACGGAAACAGAGAGATTCAGAAGGACCCTCCCAGGCCATCTAGTCTGACCCCTGCTCCAGCTGGCTCCGCTCATGGCATGCCTATCATGGCAGATGCTGACCTGGTTCGTGTGCCATTCCAGACAACCCTAGGCACCATTTTTGCATGACACATGCAGGCTCCTGGCTTGCCATGTCATGTGACTCCAGGAGGCAAAGGTGGTTTGAGGGTTACACAGTCTAAGTGTGCACTAACACTAATGCACTTGTGCTAATGTGAACTAGCACAAGTAGAATGAAATTCTGGCTTTAAAAAAATGAGTCCGGACAGCAAAGAAAATATAGAATAGTAGAGTTGGAAGGAGCCATGAAGGCCACTGAGTCCAAACCCTGCTGTTGCAGGACACCAATTCACACCATCCCACTCAGATGGCTGTCCAGTTGCTTTCTGAATGTCTCTGGTGTGGGAGAGCCCACCACCTCAGCTGATGCGAGCTGCCCTTCAACTGTCTCTTAGAAAACAATAGAGTTTAAGCCGGGCTACTCCAGGCTTGTCTCTGCTTTGCCTAGCCTTGCCTTGCCTCTGCCTGTCTCTGCTTTGCCTCTGTCTCCTCTTCCACTACAACTCCTCCTCCTCCAAACTCCAGTTTGCTCTCCCTGGGAACTTGGCTGATTGTATCCCAGGGGCCCTAGCCCGGCTGGGGCAGCTTGCTCTGATGTGCTCTGCTCTGCTCGGAGTCAGAAACCAGAATCTGCAAAAGGATTCCAGACAATCTGCAAACACAGATGAACCAAGATAGCAGCCGCCCAACTTCTGGGTTTGGGTTCCTCTTGGAAGGTCTGGTCACTCTCAGAGGCTCAGAGCAGCCCAAAGTCTGCTGCAAGGAAGGCTGAATTCTGCACCGAAGAAGGAACGTGTTGCATGTGGCCGTGGCCTTGCCTCCGGGATGCTCTGCTAGCCAGGCAGAGGGCCTGGGAGTCAGCAGAGCACCGATGAGCCACATGCCACACCGCCGCTTTCCTGTTCCGTGTGTCTCTGGCTGCGCAGAACATGACTCTGAACAAACGTCTCTTGTAGCGCCCTAAAGACTACTAGAGCCTCCGCACGGGCTTTCACGGGCCAGAGTCCACTCCTTCCAATGCGAGGCTCCAAGCACCTAATGAAGTGGACTCTCACCCAGAAAAGATGACACCATAATAAATCGGATCGTTTTTAGGGTGCTACGGGACGGATGCCTTTGCGGCAGCACGGCAGCACCACTGCCCCAGTCCTCACCAAGAGGCGCATGAGCCACGGCAGCTGATGTGGCTGTCCTGCTTGTCTGCCCCAGGCCAGCGGCCCTCCAGCTGCTCTGCCTCAAGGGCCGCCTGTAGAGATTCGAGCGCGCCTGCGTCACGGGGGCCAGCGTGCCGCTCTGGAACTGTGCTTCTGTCCAGCGCTCTGCCACAGGCACCTCTCCACTTTTCCAGCTGACGCCCCCTTCCTAAATTGTGATCATTATTGCACAACATTTATATCCCACCTTTTTCCCTCTTGGGAGGAACCCAAGCCAACTTGCATAGCTCCATTTTATCCTCGCAGTAACAACCCTGTAAAGTAGGTAGGCTGAGAGCAAGTGGCCCGAGTCCACCCAGTGAGCTTCACGGCTAAGTGGGGACCAGAACGCAGATCCCCCAAGTCGACAGTCCACAACTCTCGCAACACAGCGCAGGGCCCGAGGTGTGGCGGGGTTGCAGTCCCACACTTCTGGGGAAGGTTGATGGAAGAGGGCGAGGAGGGCTTTGCCCACCTCCCCACCCCCACGAGGCGAGGGGCAAGACTGAAACACAGTTCGGGGGCTTCTCTGGAGGAGAAGTGTGGCAGCGTCCAGGATGGTAAGCTACCAATCCCGCAACTCTGTTCCAGATGTTGCTTGGAGACGGGATGAAGAGCCCCGCCCTCGTCCCGGGGAACTTCAGGCGCCTCTTCCTTGGCACTGCTTGCCACGCTGCTGCCCTTCTGCCACGGATCGTTCGTCATTACCTTCTTATGTGCTTCAAGTCGCTTTGGGCACATGGAGTGCCTGGACGGACTGATGATGTGGAAGAGGAGCTTCTTGCCATGCGCCGGTGCTTTGCAGAGCCTTTCTCCGCTGCCGCCCTCCCTGCCTGAGCTAATCGCCGTCTGGTGGAGAATGTCTTGAGCTCTGGGCTGCCCTTCTGCCCCCGCCTCCCGCCCCGAACAGCACAGCGGTGCCGCCTCCCCACCATGCCCAGTAGCAACTGCTTGATCTTCTCCGGCTCAAGTCCCTCTCTGAGCTCTCTTGGCCTCCCCTGGTGCCTCCCCGCTCCTTGGATCTCCTCCGGAACCGCCTTTGCTTTTCCACCATTCTTGACAGAACGCTGCTACCTCTACTTGGCTCTGGGCCAGTTTATGGGGGCTTCACCCCCCCCCGTCTTGTCAAGGGCTTTTTTTTTTTCCTTGTTAGTGTTTCCATCTGCCTCTGGCTTCCTTTTAAACACACGCGTCCCCCCACCTCCCTTGCTTTGCTCCCTTTTCAAGCCATGCTGCCTTTCATCATACCAGTCCGGTGGATTTAACGAGCACCACATGCTCCCTGTTGCCCTGCCAGAAGGGTCAGCAGCAGCTCGTTGCAGAGAGAGACGGGCTTTGGGAAGAGGGGCCCGTCGCTCCTCCCCACCCAGGTGATCGGTCTGGCCCACCACTGACGTCTGGGGAACATTATCTTCCCTGTCATTACCTATTAAGCCACAGTATGAGCACTGCAGCCGCTCTGCCGATGATGCTTTCTAATGATATTGTCATTATTTCTGCCACATTTCAATGGGTGTATTTCCTTTAAGGATGTATTTATCTGTACCTTAAAGAAAGACACCATTTAGTATTTTGAGACAGTTGCATTAGCTTTATCTAATGGGACATTTTAGCTGTTGAGCACCCAACAATCCTAGTTTAATTAGACTTCAGAAAGTTAGGCATTAATTATAGTAACAAGCTGAAAGGAATTAAGCACAACTAATTAACAGGCTGCCTTCCTTAGAAGAAGGGAGGGCCAATCTATTTGCAAGGAAAGGTGCATGAAGTGGTCTCTGTAGCCTTCCAGCGCAGGCTGCAGGCATTGCTGGAAACTTTGCAGCAGGCCAAAGTTGGAGATGGGGCAGAGGGTTCAGTTGTCTTAGGCAGGCTGCAGTCCAAACTGGGCCGGCTTGAAAATTCAAAGTAGGCACCTGAAGATCACATCATTCACATTATCAGGAAATGAAATTCCTGTATGAAATTCCAGCATAATTCCTGTGTCAAATTCCAGCATAATGTGGCTCAGTGGAGCCACTAAGAAATTTCAGACTCTGGGCCTCGTGGTCTTTCTTGAGCAGGGGGACTTTAAGCAGCCAGGAATATCCCTTCCAGTGTGAAGGACTCAATTAATGTTATGCTTCTCCACACACACAACAACAGTTCCATGTTCTAAAACTCCTTCTGCCACCCTGATAGGCTACAGTAATTCCCAAAAGTCTTGCCTGCCAACCTGGATGCATGACCAACTGAGCCTGTACAGTTTTGCATCTCAAGCGCACATCAGCCACGGTCCCCTCATAACCACAGGACTGAGATGAAGTTGGCTTCTGCTGCCTTGATGCAAAAAGGACATTTACCATCCTTTGGTTTTAGGAGAGATACAATAATTTTAAAGTAAATTCATAATTTTAAACTAAAACAGGTACCAGTAAACATGCATTCTCCCAGCTGCCTGCTCACAGACCCACCTACTATAAAATGGCTTTTTAAATTATGCTTTGGTGACCAGAAGCAACCAGCTCAGGCTTGACTGCAAAGCCCGCTTGTTGCTTCCCTCCCCAACAGCCACGCTCTCAGTGGTCGGGGGGGGGGGACTAAGCGAGGGGGCAGTGGACTTTGGTCCCAAAATGCAGCCCAGGCAGCAGGACTTCAGGCTGCCCAACTGGTTGTCTTAAGGCCTTTGCGCAGCTCCCCCACGAACACATGCAGGGGTTTCCGAGCGAACGGCCTGCCTCCAGCGGGTGGGTGCTTTTCGTCAAGGAGGCACTGCCTCTGCAGGCACTGATGCAGACTGGAGTCTCTCCCCTCAGCCACTCTTGTCTTGCTGGCTGAGTGTTATTTCCGCCTCATTTGTTAATTGGGGAGGCAAGTAATTAGCCATGTGCACACACTCTGCCCTCCCCCAGCAGATGTTGGTGGCGGTGCGCAGACGGCCGTGCGTGTCGGGTTGTCACACAGCTGTCTGCGCGCCTTTGCAGCCAACGTGACGGAAGCTTTAATCATGTCATTACAAGGGATTTGGAAGCTGCAGAGCCCTCCCATCGTCTCTGCTGGCGTGGAACATGGATGCGCTCGCCCTGGGCCCAGGCCCCGCCAGATTCTCCTGGGGTCGCTCAGCTCCGGAGGTGTGCGCTTGGCAAGGACCGCACGCCCGTCCACTCATCGAGCACCCAACACTTGTCAGGCCCCAGCTCGTGGCAGAAGTCGAACCTGGCCCTGAATCGAGATCCTGCTGGGGCACCCGGTGCAGGCGTTTGCCGCCACACCTCCTGCCAGCGCCAGGAAACAGCGCCAGGTCGCGCCTTCGCAGGCGGGCACAGGGCTTGGGGGCTTCTCCGAGCTGGGCGCCAGTGCCAGCCTCGGCACGGCCATCTCAGGCCCCCACCCCTCTCGGAGGGGCGTGCATGGCACTGCCCCCCCAGTGCCCTGCAATGGGGAGTCTGCACCACCTGCTGCCCTGAGCGAGGGGGAGAGCAGGGAAGCCCAGCTGCCCCGGAGGCGGGCTGAGCCAAGGAGGCTGCCCTCGACGGGGCCACCCGCCTTGCAGCTGCCGCAGGCGACACGGTGTCAGAAGTAGGTCGGGGATGCCCTGCCCGGCAAGGGCTCCCCCTCCTCTGTGCTGCACCAGCCCCTGCACCAGCCCCTCGCTGTCTGGGACAGCAGCGCTGGGGAGAAGGACGGCAGGAGAGGTGCGGGCTCCTTGCCCACCCGCCGACCAAGCAAGTCGCGGTCGCCCTGGTGAGGAGGAGGAGGAGGAGCAAGAGCCACTGGGTGGGTGGCGGAGAGCAGGGAGGCTCCCTGAGCAAGGGGCCCAGGAGGGCTTCTTGGCCAGGCCCCTCAAATGCCTGCGGCTGGCACTGAGCCAGGGCTGTGCAGGAAGGCGCTGGCCGGCCTGGGACTTCCTACCAGCAGAGACGAGTCCCTGCATTTTCATGGGCAGCAACCGGAAGAGCCCTGCGGGACCAGAGCGACGTCCTCTGCAGCCCAGCTTCGGGCTGCCCACAGGGCCCTGCTGCACACGCATGGGGAGCCCATTCCTGGAGAGCAGGCATCCCAGGACCGTTGCCGCCAATCCCAGTCACAGGAGGCCCCGCCACCACAAGCCACTCTTAGGCACAGGCTTGCAACGCGGCCTTGGGGTGGGGAGGATGCAGCCTGCCCCAGGATCTGCTTTCGCTTTGCAACCGGCTGCTCCCACTGATGAGCGGCTTTGCAGGGCCGAACGGGAAGCCCCTTATGCTGAATGGCAGGGGGCTCTCCAGGGTCACAGATGGGGACCCTGGGCATCAGGGGTTGCACCCAGGCCCCCCGCATGCAAAGCAGGGGCTCTCCCACCAAACACCTGCCCCTTCTCCCCAAGCTATGTATGGAAGTAAGACTTTATAAAATACCGAAGCTGCAGAAAACTTGAATGCTTCAGTCAGAGCAAAAAACAGAAAGATAGATGGTCGCAGCTGATCATACACAGCAAAATGTGTGGGGGAACGGAGCCTAGACAGAGAAAAGGCTGCTTGTCTTGGCTGGCAGACCTTAACGAAAGGGCCAGGGCCGCCGCAAAGCCTTTCTCTGGACCAGCCGCATCCAAGGCTGTTGCGCCACGGTGACGTGAGCCTCTGCGGGAGAGGAACACAAGGTGCGCTCCCCCTCGACTTAGCTCCGCGTTGTTCAGGCCTGCCTGGGCACCTTCCGCTCTCTGACAAGGACCTGGAGTGACTTTCGACGTGTTCTTATCTGCTCTCCTGAGAAATGGGGTTCAGCTCAACTCAGTGATGCTGCATTAGCCACCGTTTTTGTATCTAATTGCATTAGCGTGTGTGTGGTTTTTTCCCCCCACTGGCTCTTGCGAGGCTTCGGGGAGGCGTTAATACAGGCAGTGATCAGATGAGGTTTGCGTGTGAGTCGCTGCCTGTGCAGAGGGCTGCTGCTGGGCGGGTCGGGAGAGCTCTGCACCCCGAAGCAACATGCCCGGCTTGCTGACCGCCCCAGCCCACTCCCAGGGCGAGCGGGAGCCCTTGCTCTACTTGCTGGCCGCTTTCTCGGGGCCTGGAGGCTGCCGGTGTGCCACGACGGGGCTGCCAAGGTCAGCCCACGCTTTGAGCTTGGGCGCCTGCGACCTCCAGTCTAGAGCTGGGGAGAGCAGCGCTGCAAACGGGAGAAGGAAGCGATCCGGGGAGGCTGGGCCATTGGCAGGCGGCTCCGCGTGACGGTGGAGAAAATGTTCCTAGAACCTTTTCCATGGCAGAAATGCAGGCAGACCTGAAGGGATGGAGCGGTAGGGTTCTCGGCCCCGAAGAGCCCAGGACCAGCCTGCCTGCTTCTAGCAGAGGCCACCCTGCCCCTGGAGGAGTGCCACTCCGATGCCGCTGCGCCACCCCCGGAGCCCTCGTGCCAGCCCAGGCAGAGGCTTCAACTGAAAGGGCAGCCCCTTTCAGGGAGGGGTTCTCATGCAGCACGAGGAGGGGTTGGCAGCCTCGGGGAAGCGGAAGTCCTACTTCGGGCTCCGTCCAAGTCTGCTGCTCGCTGGAGCAACAGGGAAGCTTGTGAGGTGTTCCCTGCCAGCTGGAGTGCTCTGTGGCATTCTTTCTTTCTTTATATTTATTTTACTGACATTCCACTATATTGGCTCAAGGGCCCCTAAGCAGATTAAATTCCTTCCTTTCCTTAGCCAGGATCTGGTCTTGTCTCTGGAATCTCCTCCATGTGGCCCTTCTGTCAGGGCCTGGGGTGTGGACGGCAGGCAGACCGAGGCACCTGGACCAGGGCAACAGAACTCAAGGCAGGGAGTCCAAACACTGCCCAGAACCTGGCATTGAAGTCAGAGGAGGGCTGTGGTCAAGGCACAGGCCCAGGTCAGGAACCAGGCATGCGTATCAGCATAAGAAGAGGACACAGTCATGAGCAAGCCAAGGGCTGAAACACAGCAAGGTGAGGCACCTGAGGCGGGACTGGGGAGCAGGGAGGGTGTGGCAAGGAGGGTCAGGAGAGGCGGCCCAGCCAGGCCCGGCGTGACAACACAGCGAGCATCGGGTGAGAAGCAGGAGCTGGCGTGCACTGCAGCCGGTGGGAGCCACTGGGGAGAAGAGCCGGCCCGTCTGCCGCTGCCCCCCACACCACCCACCAGGAGGCCGCGACCGGCCCTGCGAGCACGGTGGTCCTTGCTCTGCTTCTGGCCACCAGGTGGTCCTGGAGCGGGCCAGGTCCTGCCATCTTCCTCAGGCGTGACTCTCCCTACTCACAGATGGACGGCTGGATGATGGCTCAAGGTCTGTTCACTGCTACAAAATCTCCAGGCAGACTCTGCTGCCCCCCATGGCTCTGAACCTGCGTGCGGCAATGCAGGCACTGAGGGAAACTCTTCCAGCGTCCCCACGTCTTGGGGAATTTTGCTGCATAGAGCAGCATCCCAGAATTAAACAGTTTCCATCCAGATTTCCAGAGACCAAGAAAAAATGTTGTCCGCCTGACGGAGACGGCTAGACAGGAGCAGGAGGCCAGGCTTCCAGGATGGGCGCTTGCCCTGGCCCAGCCCGGCCATAAGCTTACATTGCCTGCCAGTCAGAGGGGGCAATGCCCCACGTCCCCATTCCCTTCTGGGCTCGCTCAGGTGGAGGCCCCGTCCACGCTTGCAGCAAGACAACCATCCCAACCCTGGTGCCGTGCCGTTGCACTGGGTTGTCATTGGCCACACTCACTGGGACTGATGGGAGTTGTAGTCCAACACATTGAGGACACCCAATTGGGAAAAGCTACAGGAGACTATGGTGGGTGGACTGTGCAACCTGAGAGTGTAAATATGAGGTGCTGTTTCCCCCCCCCCCAGCATTTCCTCCCATGTAACCTTTAATGGAGCAAGTGCTGGCATACTTGTTTTCTGTTGTTTGGTGAGGGGATCAGCCATTAATGTGCCTTTCCAGCTGCAATCTGAAGTGGTAGAGCCCATTCTTCCACCTCAGGAGTCTCCCCTGCATTCTGTTGCATGGGTGGTTCATTCTGGAAGTTGGTCTGAGCATTGCAGGGGTGAGGCCCCAGTGCAAATCCTTCCTTCCTTCCTTCCTTCCTTCCGCCTTTGCTCTGGGCACAACAACGTCAGAGCGATCGTGGCTTGCTTTCTCCCACCCTCTTGAGCTGGGGAGCAAGACTCTCCCAATCCACTAATCAAGTATTTATTTCCATTAAGTAAAACTCACATTTAAGGACATGCCTCTTGAGCATATCAACGGGAATAACTGACTTCCTTGCATTTTGCCAGGATTTGCTTGTGTAATGAACCCTGCCCAGGACTCTGATTAGCGTAACTGGTTCAGCTAGTTTGGCTAATTGAAGACAGAGGTTGACCGGCATTCTTTAAATTGGAAATCAACGCTTATGAAATCGATGGCCGTTAAAAACAGAATAGGGACTTTGCATGGGCCTCGGTGCAGGCTCGCTGCAGAGCGGGGCTTGGCTTCCCCGCTCGCCCATGCCCCCGTGGGAGAAGCCCTGCTGAACAGGGCGGGGAGCTTCAGAGAAACCGCGCGCCATTGCACCGCACCACGGCAAGCTAGCGCACACTTGTCTGGGAGGAAGGCGGAGGGGTGTGAAGAAGGGACGTGCCCAGCAAACGCCGGTCCCTCTTCTGTGCAGCCAACCTGGGGCCACCCACGTGGACGTGGCCCCGCAGAGTGCATCGCTGCGTGACTCTTGAGGAACCTGACAGCAATACTGTTCTGCAATGAAACAGGTGCTTAGAACGACGCCCGCCTGAACCTACAGTGGCCGCTTCTCCTAATCTTGCCTGTTGTGAACCACAAAACTCACCCTGGGACCCTTCAGGCCATGTTCTTCCACTCATACTCCTCCTGGAGAGCACAGGGTTGTCCAGTGGGAGCTCTGCTTGGCTGCTGAAGGCAAGACTGGCCCTGCACACCCTCTGAGAAAGCAAGACTACGATCCCGTACATGCCCATTCAAAGTAAAGCATGTTGGGCGCAATGGGACACATTCCCCGTCCATATTGCAGCATGTCAGCATGTGCATGCCTTCATCTTTTCAATATAGCATGGTTAATCTGGAGACTCAGGTGAAGATCATCCAAGCTATTATATTCCCCATCACAACCCGTGGGTGTGAAAGCGGAACAGGGAAGAAAACTGGCCGGAAGGAAATGGATGCCTTTCAAACATGGGGTTGGAGGATTGCTTTGCGAATACCCCGGATCCACGGAAAGACGAACCAGTGGGCCCCAGGCCAAATCAAGCCAGGGCTTTTCCTAGAAGCAAAAAGGTTGTTCCTAGAAGCATTGAGGCTGTTGTACACATCATGAGTCCTACATCACCACTGAGTCTGGCCTTCAGACACATCACGAGAAGGCCAGACTCCACAGAGAAGCCAATCATGCTGGGGAAAGTTGAGGGCAAAAGACGAAGAGGGAGACAGGCATGAGACGGAGAGACTCCACGAAGGAAGCCACAGCCTTGAGCATGGAGGAGCTGTCATGGACAGGGCATCCTGGAGGGCTTTCGTTCATGGGGTCACCATAGGTCGAAGATGGCACATCGCAGCAGCAGCAGCAGCAGCAGCAGCAACCTTTTAGCCTGTTGCAAGAAGTTGTCCTTATAACACATGACCAGATAGGAAGGTTCCCTTGCCTCTTTAGGGCAAGGATAACTCCTGCTGATCACGTGGCCCTTTAAAAAAAGCCCTCAAGGGGACTTGCAACAGCGATCTGCTCAGTGGTGCTGTTCTGTTCTCTCGCCACCTCCTGCGTCTCATGGCATCCCCTGGGATGTTGCCTGGAGAAACGTGGGGGGAGGAGGGAAATGAAAGCACTGACGTCCCCGCAGGGAGTACTTCCCAAAGCAAGCCTTCGCCTGGCTTCTTGCCAGGGTGGTTTATGGCATTGTGCGAGCCCCACCACAGCGTGGCTCTGGTCTGCTGCCGCCCTCGCTTCCTTCAAGGGGCTCCCGGAAGCCACCTCTTCTGTGCAGCCTGTGGCACAATGCTTGAGTCCTGCCCCCTCTTATTAGCCCTCCGCAGCCTTGGGCCCTCCAGCTGTGCTGTGCGGCAGTTCCCATAATGCCCCGGCAGCATGGCCATTGACTGCTTCCTGCGCTTCATGGGTGGGCAGCCTGTGATCCCTCAGAACTTTAGGCCTGCAGCTGCCAATAACCCTCTGCATTGGTTGTGCTGGGCAGGGTAGATGGGACTTGTGGTCCTCCCAAAATTTTGCCACGCAAGACGCTCACCTCAGGTCAGGGAAAAGCAAGACTTCCTTGAGAAGACCATCATGTCAGGGAAGGTCGAAAGCAGACGAGGAGGAGGAAGACCAAGCACGAATGGATCCGTTCCATCAGGGAAGCAGAGCCTGGAGCTGACAAGACGGGACCGGGATGCTTTGGAGGGCTTCGTTCACAAGGTCACTGTAAGTCAGGGCAACTGGACGGCACATCACGACAGCACGGTGGCAGTTTATGCCTGCTAGGTAAAGGGCTCTCGTGGCCCATCTGAGCGGCTCCGTAGAGTATGCCCAGATAGCCATCAATGCCAATGGGAAGGTTCCCACCCCACCGCAGGGACATGTGGTAGGTGCCTCTCTGAAGGGAGCCTGAGAGTGTACAGGTGGATGTGCCTAGGAATCCTCCGAAGGAGACCGGGATCGTGGACGTCCCGGGTCTGTGTTCGTGTGGGCCACATGCAAGGCATGGATCTACACATGCAGAGCGCTTCAGATTGCACATCGGCCAAGTGCTATGATTAGCACAGGTGTTCGTACCTGGGGCACAAAGGGTTTGGCGCATTCACACATGCATTCCAAGCACCTAACAGAAACCTCTGTAAGATTCAGTGGGCAACTGACCTCTTCCTGGGCACCCTAGTGAAGTCCTCAGTTTAGACCCTTGAGCAGTTTCACCGTCCAGAGCACTGCGCCTCCTGATGAAAGCTCTCACTTCACTTCCAAAGATTCTTCCACCTGGAGACAGGGAGCACCAGACCTGGAGGACGGCCGCCAAGAAGTCTTTGTGCAGGTCCCAGGAGAAGCTTGGCTCTTATGTGCCTTGGCCAGGCTCTGTGTCGCTACCTCATCAGTCCATCTAAAAGTGGATGAAAAAGTCTATTGCTTGAACGGCCGCCACTGGCATGTGCCCTTGTCCGTGTGGATGCTGCTGGGACCGTGAGCACTTCTCAGGAGCAGCAGGCTCCTCCCACGAAGCGCCCCCGAGGTCGCGGGGCACATCAGGCTAAACCAAAGATAATCCAATCTCTCCCGGACAGATGCAACTGCAAGGCAGGATAAATGGAGGCTGGGAGGGCCTGGAGCAATCATTAGGGGGCTGGAGGGAGTGATGGATGAGGCCACATTAAGAGAGCTAAATATGTACAGCTCAGCTAAATGAGAACTAATGAGGGACAAAGGCATCAGCAAATATTTGTGAAGGGTGTAAACAAGACGGAGAGGAGGCTTTCTTCCCACGGCTACAGGGGCTGGAACAGGGATAAATTGAGAGGGAGCCATAACGCAAACGTGTTCACTGGCACAGCGAGCTGGCACAGCACCCAGCACCACCCACTGGCTCTTGTAGCTGGATTCTGGACTCCTCCACATGGTGCTTGAATGCTTTCCAAGCATGATCTGTGCTCATCCCTGTCCCCCAGCCGCTGCGTCTTCCTCCCAGCTCTGCCAAGGCCCGAGAGATGCAAGAGCTCACTTCCGTTTGCCAAAAATCCAAACTTGTCCCTTATGCATCTCCAAATGCTAGCAGGGCGCCCCCTTCCTTCCCATGTTCTTGCATTCTGGAACTTGTGATATGAGTATTTTTCATGGATGTAAAATGTGAATTGTTAAAAAAAATCCCAATTTCTATGTTTTAAACTGTGAAGGAAATCTGGGTTGGAAAGAGGGAGCTTGTCCTGCTGGAAATGTTCAAATTAATTTCTTGAGAAAAATCTTGGTCTCCCTCAGGGGCCACTCATTCAAGGATGGAGATGGGATGGCTTTCCATTTCTGCACGAGTTCATCCGTCACTGCTGGACTATTTGGAGAAACTAGACTGTCTTCCGGAAGACCATTCAGCTAACTCCTGCTCGTTTGGGCACCAACGGGGCAAATGTGTTCTTTGCCCACCCCGGGAGACATAAAGGCACGACAGGTCAGCCTTGATGCCAGTGTGGTCCAGCGCTCAACTGTCTCCTTGCAGCGCCCCCTTTCTAGCCAAAATGGATTTGTTTCCCAGTATTTCATAGAGCTGATCATCACACGGTGAGGGAAGGCATTTGCAAGCCTGCAATGTCCATCCGCGTTCTCAGCCTGTCCTGAGGGCAGATCCTGCAGTGTCTCTGGAGCAGCATCTTTGCCCCTGTGTCTGGTGACATTAAACGCTATATCCAACGCTGGCTGCATTATGATACAGTTAGAAGTAAAACGCTGGGCTAGTCCACAGATAAATTCTCAAGCTCCAAAGTGGAACACATTCACTACCCGCTGGTAGAAGCACTTTCTTCTTGTTAGCTACCAAGTGGCTGTTTTTTTCATCTGTTGGCTCTTAAAATCAGAAAGAGATTTGTATTTCTTAATTTTGCTAGTGATAGTTTAGCCTTATTTTTAGTATTAGGGTTCTTTCACTATAAACATAACCATAGTTGGACACTTGAGATTTTATCATTCTATTTGTATTGCAATATTTAAATATTTAATTTATGAAGGGATGCATATATGATGTATTTTATTGAGTTCTGACCTGTGGTTATAACAATTCATTCTTACTACAATGGAGGGAAGGTATGCACTTCTGAAAACTGTGTGATCTTCATGAGTTCAAAGTGTGCACTTTTCTCGTTTGAACAAACCAAAAACATGTTGCAAAGGAGAAAAGGAAATGAGAGGAATTGTGCTTCAGAGTGACGTTTGTAGAATTCCAGCAAGCTCAGATTTTCTTGCCACTATATCCTGCGAGAAACAGCCTCTGCCTTCTTCCTTAGAGCCATTCCCTTTCCACCAGGGCTTCAGTCTCCGACGCCAGGCACTCCATGCCCATTGGTGCCACCGTGCTCAGTGCCAGTCAAGCAGCTGGGCTGGTGCTCACATGCCTGGCTAGCCCCTTGAACCTCCATGATGTACGAGTCCTGCCTGCAATGTCTTAGGCCGCTGCAGCACGCAATGCCTGAGGGGCATGGGTGCTCTCCTGAGACGGCTCAGCTCAGCTCACCTGCAAACTGCCGCCGGAGGTTGCAGTAATCCAGCAGTTAATCCGCCTGTGCAAAATGCCCTGCTGTGGTCATGCTCGCTGCCTCACCTCGAAGTCCTCCTTCCCCCAGCAAACCATGTCTGCTGCTACCCAGTTTTATGATGTGCCTCTATAGCCCATAGCATCAGTATAGCAAGGTGCCACAGAGCCCCCCCCCCAGTGCCTCCAGAGTTCACCAGGCGCCTCTCCATCCCTCTTACTCACACAGTGGCATTAGAAGACCCCAGCCGAGGAAGGCCTTTCGGCTGCGGATCCCTCTTTACGCTGGCCACCCCAAGGGGAGCGCCTGTGTGCAGCTCTGCCCAGGACAGGCTGGGCGGAGAAGAGGGATCTCCTTTGCCCGAGGGCGGGATGGGGCGTCGTTCTTTCCCCAACAGAAAATGGGCTGATGTGTTGGGACAGCTGAGCTGGTGGAGAAGGGGGTCATCGCGGCCTCCCATCATCGATCGATTTATGTATTTGCTTAAGACTTTTCTAGACCCTGAGACATAAACGTAGAAACAGAGCAAGTCAGAAGGGACCTCCCGGGCCATCTAGTCTGACCCCCGGCTCCATCTGGCTCCACTCATGACATGCCCACCGTGGGCATGTCAACAAAAATTGGGGGCATCCTCATCGGGAAAGGTCGGCTCGTGGGCAAGGCCTGCCCTGCAGTGGCACAAACAGCCTGCTGCTGTGCTCTAAAGCCGAGGCCTTTGCTCCCCAGCGCCCTGTGCTAGACTAATGCCTGGAGCGCTGCTTCTGCCTTGTTTCCACGCCAATTTCAATCTTCTGTGGATCTTCCTGTATTTGATTTTGGGCTGCCCACGTTAGAAACAGGAATTGCAGGAAGGATCCAGGAAAGCTCCGCAGGCTTGACAGGGAACCTTTGCAGGCTGGATGTTCCCATCCTTTGCCTTCGTATTTTCCAACATTCTACTGCAGGTGCTACCCCATAATATGCACAGTCAGCGTTGCCAGCCGCCAGCCTCTCGCTCTGCTCTCAGGGCTGATTCAAGCATGCCAAAAAGCGATGCCACATTCTGCCCACGTGGACTTTGCTGGCTTCCATCCTAAAGTGGGCCGGCCTTTTCCCGCCGCCCGGGGGCATCCCTCGCAGCACGCCCCGGCCGGCACGGCCCAGCATCTCTCAGGCACCCGGCTGGGGAAGGCCAGGGTGGCCCTTTTCCACAACGAACCGTAATGGGGAGCTGGCTCATGCACCAGTCTGAGGCTTCCAGGGGCTTGCTCGTGTGAGCAGCATAGGATTCCGCTCCCTTGTGGGTAAACTATTGTGGCATCTGGGCGGTGTGGCTAAGGCGGGAGGTACATGAAGAGTTGGGGTGACCCTTGTGCGCCCCTTTGCATTAAGATCTGCCGGAGCCCCGCCGGCTTCACGAGAGCTCTCCCATCAAGCTTCGTGGGAAGCACGCCGCAGCCGTGCAGCACCAGGGGCAGTCCCCGTTCCATGGAACCCTGCGGTGAATTAAGCATTCGATCCCGAGCGTCTTTCTAATAAATTCTGTCTCCCAGCAAGAGCTGAGCAATTGCCAGGCCCACTGGAGATCGGCTGGGGGTGGCTTTTGTCATATCTGAAACTCTTGCCCAAAATATTGTTCCGAGGCAAAATGATTGAGCTCTGGCACGGCAATCCCCTCTGCACATAAGACGAAGTGGTAACCATAGCAACAGGCCTCGTAAAGGCCTTCACGCAAGGCTGAAGCATGGACCGATTGTGCAGAAGTTTGTTTGTGAGAATAGGTTTTCTCGGGATTGTTAACCCGGAGCACGGTGAGAATCTCTTTCTTGCATTGAAAGAACAGCCTTGGAGAGTGTTGGGTGATGCAGCCGAAGAATGGAGCGCAGAGCAAATATCCATCTCATTACGGATGTGCATTGACACATTTGACAACTGCTATTCCTGTAGATAATTAAATGCGGGCGAAAACAGGGATTCCTCCGCAGGCAGCCTATTGGCGCAGTATCAGTGCAAATTCATTGCAGCCACTGTTTTATCAGCTTGACAAAAATTGTCGAAAGCAGGAGGGATTATCCTTTGCGAGGCTGGCTTAATTTCTCACCTCTCACTCTCAGCCAGAGAAGAAAAACCAGCAGTTCTCCTGGGAAGAACTACACCGACTTTACACGTGCATTGTTGCAAGTGTCCACTTTGCATTTGGAGGTAAGCCTGCTCCAAGTCTTCTGCTTGGCTCGTTGCTTCGGACAGCCATCCACGGGTATCGCTCCCCCAGCATCCAAGCGCTGGTACCACTCCCCTGAGGCTGGGTGCTCGCCACTTTCTTGTGTGCTCCAGCGACTTCTGCCAGGCCACTGCAAGCAGGAGCCCTGTGGGAGCAGGACTGGCCGGGCACCAGCCCCTCCCCAGCCCTCTTCTGACCCGGAACCTCTGCCCGTTTCGCTGCAAGATCCCGGTGGCCACGGCAGTGGTAGCTGCCCCTCTGGCTAGAGGAAACAGGCTGTGCCACAAGCTTCGGCCTGGGGATGCAGGCCATGCCATGCGCTCCTCCCACCTCTGCCGCAGAGGAGACCCCACGGGGAGCCCACCCAGAGGCTGCTGGCCTGGCAGAGGGGGCTGCCGTGCGGAGGAGTGGATCCTGCGGCCAGAAGACCGGCTGAGTCCACACGCTCCGGATGATGCTGCCCACCAGGAGGGGTGGGGAACTGGCCAGCACCCCCCTCCCCACAGGTGCCGATTATCTAAAAGTGAGAGAGGCCATTCCTAAGAGCATGAATTGTCATGAGGGTTTGAGCCGAGAATGCGCCTGAAAAGGTGGTGGAGATGCAGGTGTATCTTACTCATTTATTCATTTCATTTCTGTACCTCCCAGTCACTGAAGTCCTCCGGGCCGTTCACAACTAGCAATCAAGTACAAAAGATACAATAGAAACACAAATACAATCAAAAGTATAAAATTCTAGTATTCCAATTAAAACAGTCAAAAATTCCAATATACAAATATATAAAACAGTGTAACATCTAAAATACTTCCATTAAGAACTGGACCTAATTAGAAACAGCAGGCATCATGTGCCAATTAAATACCAGGACATGCCTGGGAACAGAGGACCGTTTTCCCCAGACGCCAGAAAGAGGGCAGTGTGGCTGCCAGGGATGCTTCAGCAGGGAGGCCCTTCCACAAATGCGGGGGAAGGCCCTCCTCCTTGCTGCCTGCTTCTGGAACTCCCCTGGAGGTGGCAGTCAGAGGGGCAGATCATGGGGTCCAGGTAGATAGGGGTCAGGACAGGCATTCCGTCAGGTACTGAGGTCCCAGGATCCAGCCCGTAAAGACTCCACAAAGAGAGGATTCCTCCAGCAGCCACACTGCTATAGCTGTGCCTCAGAAAAAGCTGCCCTTTGGAAGAGGATTGGGCGAGGGAAAGAGAGGCTTCATGAGTACGCCAGGGAGCCCAAAACAGGTTTGCATGAATCCTGATTTCTGGGATGCCAGCCTGCAGAGTCTGCAGGAGACCAACTTTTCCCAAGACCTGTGGCTTCTGTGGCCACATGGAGCAGGTTTTGTGTGTCTTCCACTTGGGAGGAATTTGTGGAAATGTACACTTGTGCAAATACAAATTAGCACTAGTGCGTCCTTGCTCAGGTGCAGCTCCAAATTCTTGTAATCTCCGAAATGAAATTTGATTCTGCCAGTAAGCACAGGGTGACGAAAGATGCACGAGACCCCAGGAAATAGATGGAGCATGTGAGAACGACTGTGGTGTACTGGTTGCCAGTGCAGGACTGGGACTCATGAGATCCGGGTTCTAGCTGCCACTCAGCCAGGCAGCACACAGGTCACAGACTCTCAGCCCAACCTACCTCACAAGGTTGTTGTTGGGAGGATAGGATTGAGGAGAGAAGGAGAAATAGGGAATCACTTGAGTTCCTTGAAAGAAAAAAAAAGGCAGCATACTAATATAGTTAATACAGAAAAAAATCTCTTTCACCAAAATCGGTAAGAGGTTCAGCAAACTAGAAGGAGTCAGAAGCTGCCCAGAGACTCCTATTGGACCAGTGGGTGGCATATACATTTTACAAAGAAAAAAACCAGCCGAGCTGCGACCTGCTCCATCCATGCGATTTCCGAGCCAAGCGGGCACTATTCAGGCAAAGGAATGAGCAGCTGGAGACCCGAGGGGAAAGCTTCCTGCCCCAGTCTGTTGCCCTCCAGACCTCTTGAGCCACAATACCCATCATCCTCACCAGCACAGCCAGATGCAGCTGGACCCCGGTGGCTGCTCTGTTCTTTGCGGCCTTTAGGCATGCCAGCAGCCGCAGTCGGTGTTCTGTAGCACGACGTCCCCTTTCTGCTGAGGGCTGCATTCCCCACGAGGACCCTCGCTCTGCTGGGGGCAACGTGTCAGCAGCGGGGGGACAGGGCCCGGGCCAGGAGGAGCGTGGTCACCCCGTTCCTTCTCCTGCCACTGCCCTCTTGCTTCTGCCTCTTCCTTCCCACACCGTGGACAGCGAGGAGGGAGGGGAGGGGTTGCTCCTGCCAGAACGCTGCACTGGTCCCATGCAGAGGTGTGGGGCTGGCTGAAATTTGTGGCAGATGCTTGGCACGTGTCTCGTATTAACTGTCGTGCTGCACAAAAGTTGTGAGCCGCCTGGAGGGCAGCTGATACAGAAGCGGGAGCCATGGACTGTGGGAATGGCCACCGGTGTGCTCGGCCTGAGGCTGGCCGTCTCGCCGCTCGCTCTCCCTGCCTCCCTCTGAACAGCAGAATTTGTGGGCGGGATGGGTGCTCTCTGCTCTCCTTGTGCCGTCCTGGTGGCGGGCTTTTCCGCTTGTGGCTTCATCAATTTGTGTTTGGGGAAGCAAAACACAGGCAAAGGATTAATTTAATGTAACTTAAGTGGGCCCGCCTAGCTACATTAGCCCCCATTAGTAACAAGTTACACTAATTGCTCTCTCCTTTCAATATAATTAAAAGACACACAGTCTAACAGGAGTCCTGTACAATTTATTAAATGATTATTACTTTTGGGATTCCACAGCATTAATTATCACCATTATTTATTAGGATGTTACCATTAATTCAGGACCACGTTATTATTGTAGCCAGGGCTCCGTTTCATCCTATTCAAGGAGCCCAGTCCACTGGGAAGGTTTCTCTTGCACAAATCTCACGGAGATGCATGGATCCGATCGCACTGATGCCTTTGCTTGATCCCGGGCTGCTCCTTCCCCAAACCGCAGGCACAATGATGGGTTGGGAGGGCAGATCCAAGACCCAGTCCGTCCCTCGCAGCTGCTGCCGAAGGAGCCAGGCACCTGCTTTCCACGGTCACAGAGGCGACCTCAGAGACCCACAGGGGTCTGAGAGGGGGCAGGGAAAGGAGGGGAGAGGCAGGAGATGAAGGGGCTGACAGCCCCTCTGGCCACCAGCTGCACACCTCTTCTAGATGGGCTCAGAGCCTGCCTTAAGCAAATGGAGGACAGCGAAGCGAAACCCCCTCCATTGCCCTTCCCTTCCCACTAGCAGCTGCCCAACAGAGGCCCAGAAGCTTGCGAGCCTTGGAGGCCAGCTTGCTTACTTGCTTGCTTATTTATACACATATTTTTAGGCCTCCTCTAACTTCCAAGGCCTTCCTAAGTGGCTTACAATGCAAATGCTTCTTCCTTTGAATCGCAGTGCCACCCGTGGAACTGGGCCTCTCCTCGCCAAAGCCACTACTCCGTCTCCATAATAACACACTGCTGGCAGCAGGACGCTGGAAGCCGTGGGGCTTTGTCTATTGAAGCATGACTAGGACTGTGCTTTGAGTTGCTCTCTGGAATCGCAGTTAGAGCACGTGAGCTGAGAAGGAGAAGCGGGCGCTCCGGTCGGTGTTCCCGTCAGCCCTGGCCCTTGAATTCCGCGGCTGCCAGGTCCCATTTTCAGTCTCTCTTCTGTGGCCATGGAGCACAGTCTGTCCTCACTGGCGTGGCAGGCGGGAGCGGAGGTGGCCCCATTTAAGAAGCTCTGGACCCCCAAGCCCTGCAGTTCTTCCTTGGCTCTGTTCTCCATCTCCCCTCTTCCTCTTCCCCTTCCTGGGCGCACCGGGTCTCCCTGTTATTTTTCTTCCTGCTTTCTGCACATGTGCCAATCTCACCATATATCCCAGTACCCAGAAACCTTCATCTTGTATAGTTTTGGCTATACAATTATGGACACGAATCCTCATGCAGCAGTGCCTCGCACTTCCAACGTAATTCATTTCAGGAGGCCATTTGAACTCTGCGTCGTTCAAAGTCCAAAACGATGTTCCCCATTGGAAAGAATGGAAAGTGAATTCATCCGTTCCCAGACCCTGAATGACTCGCATCTCAGTAAACTGCAAAGACAACTATGTGGGGGTTGTGAATAGAACCAAAAAATAAGGTGAGCAAAAGCACTGAAAATGCTCAGAAAGGAAACATGCGCTGGAAACCATTGGAAACTTGGGTGCCCCACAAATGTCATTTCTGCAGGGACCACATTTTTTCACGGTGCATGAAGTTCGAATGCGGAGGCATTGTTCGAATTTCGGAATGATTTTAGCATAATGTTAGCCTTTGAACTCTGGAATGATCAAACTTAGGGTTGCTCAAAGTATGAGGCACCACCGTACTTTGCGGGTAAAGGTCGCCGTGCCTGAGAACATCTGTCACTTGGGTTCTGGGTCTTCTGAAGTCGGGCAGTGGGGTGGCTCCATTTCATGAGTGAAATGGCCACCACAAGTTTCCCGGAGAGCCTTCACGCCAGCCTCCAGCGCAGAACAAGCTGCCCATATGGTGGGGTGGGCCGTTGAGTGGGGCTGCAGATGCCCCCCCCCAGCCCTCCATGGCCACATGATATCAGGGTATCTTGCCACGCTTTCAGGAAGGTTCAAAAGATAAATGAGCAAGGGAAAGGAGGGAGACTCTGCTCAGTGGGCCTTTCAAAAAGGAAACTTCCAGCCAGCCTGCGACCACCCAGGTGGCCCCCTCAGGAGGTGCGGAAAGGAGGCACCTGGGCATGGGCAAGCCGTTGCCCTTCCTGGCATATGCCCACGAAGGGAGTGATGAGAGGAAGCCAGCAAGGAGGCAAAGGGGAGTGGGACGGCAGGAAGGGTGGGCCCCGCATCCCCAGCTCCGGCATCCTCCTGTCTCACACGCAGATCTCGCGCTGCCTGCTTGTGATGCGGGGATTGGTAGCAGGGCCTTTCCATCGTCCGTCCGGCATCTTGCAGGCAGTTTGTCCGTCTCACCCACGTTCTTGCTTGCCGGGATGCTGAGCCAGATGCCGGAAGAAGCCGCCTGTCTCAGGGCATCCTTTTTGGGGAGAAGCTGCTGCCTCTTGGGTAAGAGGCTGAAGGAGTTTCTGGGGTGCTTCGGAGAAGCCAAAACAGGCATGTTGCTTCCCCGCAACTTCTGGAAAACTGGAAATGGGATTTCGATCGCAGCTCGCAAAGGAGCAGGTGGGCTCCCCAGTGCCATGGCCCCCGCCAGGCTTTCTGGGCCCATAGACCAGGATTAGGGGTGGCCCCTAAGCTTCCCTCAGTGTGCCCCCTCCCCGCACACACCGAACATCCTAAAGGGGAGTCATGGGGGAGCTGATTGTGCCTTTGCACTCCGTTTGGACTTCTGGACTCAGGGCAGCCTTTGCTGCGTAAAGACAGTGCATGCTGGGAAGGATAAAATGGCCACCTCTGTCTGCCCGGCACCAAACATCAACCTCCAGAGAGCCCACAGGTAGGGGAGGGCATGAGGCATGAGGTCAAAGGACATGAGGCCTCCCCAGTCCAAGCCCAGTGCTCTAACCACTTCACCAAACTGCCTTCCCCTTCCTTGCGAACTATTCTGCTTTCCCTTGCTTCATTTGAGCTCTGTGTTGAGCTGCAGTCCCTGCAGCTGCGGAAAAGAGCCCCAAAAGGAGCGCTGGTGGCCTTCAGTTAGCAGCCTCGTGGGGCCCATTTTGGTTGCCTGCGTTCTTTGTGAGCTCCCCCTTGAACCAGACTGAAGCTGAGTTTGGAGGGCCTCAGACCCCAGCACACCCGAGGGGCTTCGGTTGCTTGGCAACTGCCTCCCCATTCCCCACGGCCCTGCTGGCTAATTCCCACCAGGGCAGGCCTGGATGTTCCATGAATCTAATTTGCAGCTTTCCTCTTAGGCGTTAATTAGGCTGATTGATTACCAATGCTCTTCGGTCTCCCTGGGGAGGCACATGCCCACAGTTCTGGCCAGTAATTAAGTTCGCCACTGCAGCACCAGCGCTACCCCCTCGCCCCCCCCTCAGCCGCTGCAGACCCGGGAGGCAGGGCAGCAGATGCAGCTGGAGCAAAGGAGCTGGCCCGCTCGAGGGGGCCGGGTGAGGGACGGCACAATCCCGCGCATGGCGCCGCTGGGCGCTGCCAGCCTCTTCCTCTGCCCCAGCCGCGCTTGCAAGGGACCAGGCCTGCTGTCCAGGACAGATCCCGACCTGTGAACGGCAGGGGACAGAGCCATTCCTTGGCAGTTTTCAGGTTGCGAGGAGCGCGCCTCCTCCCAACACACGGCGGGAGTCGAGTCGGGGCAAACTGTCCGGACTGCGCGGCAGAGCACGTTGCACGGCCAGGTGCCCTTCAGAACACGGCAGGCGTTCACACAACACGGCAGGCAACCCTGCATGGTTGCCCCCGCTGGCCCCCCTCCCGGTGATTTGGCACGATCCGCCAGCTGGCAACCAAGCGGCTTCCCTGCTGCGCCAGGTCCGTTCGCCCTGCCGGCAGAGAGTCCCGCACAGTCATCCCGAGGTGCTGCTCTGCGAGGGACATTCTGGGGGGGGGGGGCAAATGCCTCCCGCGTTGATCCTCACACACATCTAGGCGCTGCTGCACCTCGGATGCTGCCTCCTGTCCTGGGCACATCACCCAGAAGAGGATACTGTGGACTTGGAGGCCGGGCAGCTAAACCGATCAAGGGCTTGGAGCAGTTGCCCAGCAGCTGGAATGGTTTCGCTCAGGAAAAGGAAGGGAGACGGAGGGGAGACAGGATGGGCAAAGCGTGGAGCGGGAGGCATTTTTCTCCCCCCCCCCCACCCCACCCCCGTCTGAGAGCCCGGAAGGTACATCCCATGAAACTGATTGCTGGGATCGAGGACAGGTCCAAGGAAGGTCTACTTCACACAGCACACTGTTGCACCGCTCATGAAGCAGCGCTGGCCGTCGCTTTAGAGGGCTTAAAGGAGGATCACACATTTCCCGGAGGAGAAGCCTCCCTGTGGGCACTGGTCCCACTGCCTCTGGCTACCTCCAGCGTCGGAGGAAGGGTGCCTCCTCACAGCAGTCGCTGGGGAACATGGGTCCTGCACTCCTGTCCTGCTTGCGGGTTCCTCTGGGCAGCAGGTCAGCTGCCATGTGGAAGAAGGGTGGCCAGGATGCCCCCAGGCCTGAACCTGCAGGGCTCCTTTGATGCGCTTCAGCTCAGGGCCGGCCTTGGCCCCGGATGTGACCCTCCAGCCAAATTCTGGGCCTCATAAGTTGCTGCACACAGAGGCCCATGTTACCTGTGCAGAGCCGGTAAGGAAGAAGCACACAGAGGCATAGTTTGCACTGCTGGACAAATCCAATTAGATTATTATTAATCCCTGACATTTATATTCTGGCTTTTTCCTCCCTGAGAACCTCTGTGTAGCACCGGCTCTTAAAACACTGAAAGCAGCATCAACCTCTCTCAAGCCACCTTTTTATGCTCGGCCTGAAAGGAACAGTGCCCGCACTGAGACATTTTGTGGCACTTCCCGTAAGGTTATATATTTATTTAATATATACACACTCATTTCTATGCTGCAAAGTGTCCCCAAGGAGCCCTTGGGGCATTTCCCAAACAGTCAGAACTAGAAACAATAAAATCCATCCTTGTACAATGTAATAGTTGAAAATGCTGGACGAAACAGCAGCCATGCAGTGGATGCAGCTTGCTTAAAGGAGTGATGAAAAGCAGCAGTTTTCAGCAGGTGATAAAACACGTGGTACAAATATTCATTCAGGCCCGACCACGGAACTGCTGTCGATTAGCTTTTGGCCAGCTCCTGGCTGGCCTTTACCGCGGGGGAAAGACTGGTCTGGTGGTGTGTCCGCTTGCGCTTCACTTGCCTGTGCAGGGTTGGAATCTAGGAAGCCAGAGAACCAGCACTAATTTGGCTGCATGAACATCGCAGTCACGAGAAGCCCTTGGATCGCCGAGTGCCGCGCTGGGATCAAAACCATTTTTAGCCCTGAGTTCTCTTGGCAGCTTCACCAGGAAAGATGAGGATTTATTTGCTTCACATTTTAATGGGCGATCGACCCATTTGGACCTCCCTGATCCAAATGCTCAATTGGTGCCCAGACGTCTGCACGTATCCGTGTTTCACCAAAAGAAGAGTTTGGAAAGTGCGCAAGAGAAATGCATGCATGTGTAAATGCTCGCTGACACCCTTGAGGTGATGGATACATGTGTGCAAAAGGGTGCATGCTCGCAAAATGTGCACACAAGAGCTCATGTTGTGCAAAGTGCACAAACGTTCCTGCGAAGTCCTGCGTGGGGGGGGGGGACATGCATGGGACCGGGACGGAATGAGCCTTGCGGTGTAAAGGCAAGGATCTTGGCAACGTCAAGGAGGAGCGGGCCAGTGACCCACCTAGCTGCTACTCCCAAGTAACTGCTGGTCACCGAGCCCTGCCTTCGAACGGCTGTCCATTCATGTGGCCAGCAATCCCTTGCAATGATCCGAGGGCCGCATCCTGCGGACCATCAGAAGCAGTTGCCTCGTAGGACCTTCGATCCGTCAGGGCCGTGCAACTGACACGGTCCTCCAAGCAGAATTTTTCCCTGGCCTTACCAGGAGATGCTGGGAATTGGAAAGGGGGCCCTCCCCATGCAAAGCATGCCCCTGCAGAGCCCTGGCTCAGGCTCACCCCTCCCTCCACTCAGCACAGTGCTGGCAAAATGGGATTGCCGGTAAGCAGCCCACAGGGAGGCCTCAGTGGCTGACAGCAGGCTGCTCCTGGAGTCAGGTGGGATCTGTTGGCGGATCTCAGGGTGATCACTGGGACTCTCTGGCCCCAGCAACTTTTCCCTCTCTCAGTTGGGCTGCAGGCGGGCAGGGGCTGGATCCAGCTCTGCTGCTGGCCGACGATGCCCTGCTCTCCTGCCAGGAACGAAGCCCTCCCCTGCACGTGTGGGCCCCCCTCTTCCCAAGGGGCTGCTTCGCACTCAGCTCCAGCCGGTAGAACCTGGGCTTCCAGCATGCGTGGGAAGGAGGTCCCGCAAACTAGCACGGGTCGACGCCTGCGGTGAGTGCTGTGAAGCCCACGTTTTAACAGGGTTGACCCAAGTGTAGAGGATCTCAGGTGCAGCCCTGTGCGCAAGCTCTAGCCTTCCCAGACAGCCAGTGATCTTCCAGCCTTTCTTCAGGCTCCCCATTTTAAAAGTTTAAAATAATACTTCCCCAGAAAACTTAATTTCTAGCAGGAAGAGCTTTGAGTTAAAACACAGAGATGTGTTCTGATATTTTGCCCCTTGCCCCTTTTCCATTATGCTCTTGGTAAATAACAGTGCAGGAGAGGGGAAACTGAGGCAGAAGCAATCAGTTCTCCGCCTCGCTGTGACAGAACAAGGAGAGGCCTTCCAGTGGCGACCCTGGACTGGCGCCGTCTCTCCCCCACCCCAAAGCCCGTCTGGCCCCAGCTCCTCCCTTTCTGGTGCCACATTAAGACTGTCCTGTTTTCTGAAATATTCAATGGCATTTAAAGGCACATGGGAAGGAAGGGGCTTTGAATTGGGGGGGGGGGTGCATTGGAAACTTGTTTGAGATATTTAAATTGTTTTAAATGTTGTATCTTGGAAATGTCATCCATCGGTAAATAAATAAATAAATAAATAAATAAATAAATGTGCTTGGCTTGGCTTGGCTTGCTTTGCAAATCACTCAGATTGCTTTGGCTGTTGGGCCACATAGAAACAAAATAATGTGACAGCAATGAAATCAGCGCCATGCAGGCAGTGTGATCTGGCAGGGCCCACACTTCTAAGGTTCACTGGGGCTGCCCGCTGTGACGAAAGCGCGTGCAAAAGGCCAGAGGGCCGTGCCCCCACCAAGCATGCCTTTCCCAAGCAAGCCCCAGAGTCACCGCCATGCCTTTCACATTTATGTATTTATTATGTATTTATTTTTCCATTTATAGCCTGCCTTTTTCCTACAAAGGGCTCAAGGCAGCTGACATCATTCTTCTCCTCCATCTCATCCCCACAACAACAACCCTGTGAGGTCGGTCGGGCTGAGAGTCTGTGACTGGCCCGAAGTCACCCCGTTGGCTCCATGGCTGAGCGGGGACTCGAACCCGGATCGCCTGAGTCCCAGTCCCACGCTCTTCACCATGACACCGCACTGGCTCTCACATGCCACAGAGTGCATGGTACATGCATGTCAGGTCGTGTGCACATCACAGCCAGGGCTAGCCAGGGTGGCCCGTATGACTGGCCAATGTAGTTTCCGTCCTGAAGGTGGCAAGGCGCCTCTGCAAGCACGTCGCGCACGATCATTTTCCCCAGAAGAGGCTGTCGCGGGCACTGAAAACATGGACGATGCTGCCATCTCAAGCAGCCATCCAGCTCTCTCCCACAAACCCCGCCACCCGAGTGCTGCAATTCAGAGCGCTTCTGGGTGTTAAATGGCCACAACAGAAGAAGACAGGAGCACCTGGAAGTCAGTATATCTTCACCTTCTTTGGAACCAGGCTTCAGACCCTCCGCCCCACAAGGCTTCGGGGAATGCACGGCACAGAAACTGAAGTCCAGAGTGTCGTGACAAACAGGCAGGCAAATGTGTAATTATTGTCTAGAGAATTACATGATTATATTACAAAATGGAGATCTCCGTGTCATTAGGAAATCTCTCCAAAGGCATTATTTTATGGGGGAAGCTTTGAAACCCTTCGCGTAATAAGCCATTCTTCAAATCCAGATTGCTAATTAAAGTCATATATTATCTTCAGCTCCCCTATTGGTATGGAAGCAGAGTTCTACCTCATTAGATAGTAATAAATGCCTTTTAAAAAAGGAAAAAAAGCCTTTAGAAGGGAAAAGTTGCAGGAACTTTTGTGAAATATGGAGAGCAGAGAGAGCAGCTTTAACAGTGCTGAAAAATGTAGGAAGAAAGCTGGTTATAAAGCTCCTGGCCTTCAGCATCTATGTACTAATGGCCAGAGAATGGGGATCAAATGGCATGAACTTAAAGCAGGAGGGTGAATACGCCATAGCTATAAACTGATAGGCGTAACTGGACCTTGGCAGGGTGGCTCCCATGACTGGAACGCAGCAATGGAAGGACACAACCTGTTCAAGAAGAACAGGAGGAACAGAAAGGGAGGTGGAGTCACACTAGACGCTGAAGGTACACATTGCTGCCCAGAAGCGCAGGAGGATGAGCTTCGTAGCCCCACCGAGAGCATCTTGGTTGATACCAGTGGAGCAGGGAAGCAAAGGAACACAGTGGCTGGAGCCTTTTGCCGACCTCCCAGTCAAGGAGAAGGTGCGGATGAAACTTTTGAAAAGCAACCAGCCAATGTTTCAGGGAGGCGTGTGTTGTTGTTACGAGGCACTTTAGTCATCAAGAGATAGGGAAACAAATTCTGCCAAATACGGGCCCCCCAAGAGATTACCAGCATGCATTGCTGGTCACTTCCCCCAACAGATGGTTGAGGAAGGAACAGAATAACGGCTAGCCTTGAATTGATACTTCCCAGCAGGGAATGCCTAGTGGACAAAGTGGCAGCTACAGCAACTCTGGGAGAAAGTGACCATGCCAAACTTCAGTTCTGGATTCTAAAGGAAGCAAAGGCCATGTGTGGCCAAGCACGTACCCTGGACTTTAGGAAAGACAATTTTAATAAACTCAGAAAAATTGTAAGTAAAGTCCCATGGCAAGTGACTCTAAGGAGAAAAGGAGCCCAAGATTGGGGGGGGGGGGGCGAATAAAGAGGAAATTCTAAAGGCAGAATTACAAACGATTCTAATAAGGAAACTGGATAGAAGACAACAGAAGTAGCCCATGTAGCCTCACAGGAAGCTTAGAGATGATCTGAAAACAAAAAAGGACATGAATAGGGAGTGGAAGGAAGGTCAGGCTACAGGGAAGTATACGGACAGGTAGCAGGGAAGTGCAGGGCATCATGGCATCATGAAAGCTATGGCTAGAATGAACTGAAGCTAGTGAGGGATGCTAAAAGCAACAAAAAGCCTTTGGATATTTCCAAAGTGAAAGAAAGAGGAAGACATGGAGGTTCAGCTACTCCACATGGAGGGCAAAATGGTAACAGGTGGCAGAGAAGAGGCGGAAGTGCGTGATTCCTCCTTTGGCTCAGTCTTCTCCCAAAAGAGGAGCCATGACCTTCCTGGTGAAGGAGGAGCACAATCCAGGGGGGCAAATGGCCCAGGATCATCTCTTTGGACTGAGTGAGTCATGCAGGAGCTGGAGGAAGGCATCTCAGAATCACTGTCTATTATCTTTGAGAAATCATGCAGGACAGGCAAAGTGTCAGATGACTGGAGAAGGGCAGATGTTGTCCCTTTCTTCAAGAAAGGGGGAAAAGAACTGCAGACCAGTCGATCTGACATCAAACCCTGGGAAAATTCTTGACCAGATTAAAAAGCAGTCAGTACGCAAACACCTTGCGAACAATGCAATAATTACTCGAAGCCAACATGGATTTCTCAAGACCAAATGCCAGACTAATCTGATTTCTGTTTCTGACTGGATGCACGCCCTGATGGACCGTGCGGATGCTGTGGACATAATCTATCTGGACTTCGGCAAAGCTTTGACAAAGCGCTCTGTGATCTCCTGATTAACCACCCAGCTCAAAGTGGGCTAGGTGGAAAATTATCTGGTGGAGCCACAGCTGGCTACAGAATTGGACACAAAGAGTGCTCATCAATGGCCCCTTCTCAGACTGGGGAAAGGTGACAACTGGGGTACCCCAGAGTTCATTCGAGGGCTCAGTGCTCCTCAACATGTTTGTTCTTGATTTGGATAAGGAATTGCAGGGAGTGATGACCAGCTTTGCAGATTCACAAAACTGAGTGGGATAGCTAATGCCCTGGAAGCCAGGAACAAGACTCAAGGTGAACTTGACAGGTGGGAGCATGGGCACCCATGCTGGCAACCCAAGGATTAAACGAACAAGCTGCAAGACGGTCGCATTTGTAAAGTTCCAGCCTCGTTCCGTATTCATCTGTGGAAGAAACCCAAGGAGGGCAAGAAGGGATCTCTCCTCTGCCCAGGAAAGTTGGACTGCAAGCTCTTCTCCTGCTTCTCTGTGGTCGGCCACCCAGCAGGGCAATGCTGGCTACTTCGCCACCTTTCAGGAAGGAGATCTTGGGGTCATAGTGGACAGGCCAGTGCGGATGTTGGCCCAGCGTGCGCTTGCGGTGGGAAAGGCTGCCATGGAAATCCTGCATTAGCATCATTAGGGAAGGCAGGAATATCCTGGCAGCAGCCGTGGAACAGCCCCTCCTGGGTTCTCTCCTACAGTTTGGACCTGGGCTTAAATCAAAAGAGTTGGCGGGGGTGGGGTGGAATAGAGCTGAGCGAGTTGCTGGCCCCGGGGCACCCTGATCCTCGCGGAGGCGTCTGTCCCCCTGCTTGGACCCTGCCCAGAAAGAAGAAAGGGCAAGCAGGTGGAACAGACCGTTTGGGGGCGGGGGGAAAGGTGTGTGCAGGGTGGGCAAGCGGCGCTTAGTCTCCGTGTGGCTGCGTCGTGCGCGTTTCCCGAGCATCCCTGGCTTCCCTTCTGTGCTTTGCAGGCAAACCTGTGATCTGGCCTTCAGGCTCACATGCCGCCTGTGCCTCAGACATAGGTTTCCATGGAAAGGGGCGCCCCTATGGCACCCCGACATTACCTGGGGGGTTGGAGGATTATTCGGAGCCCCAGCAGCGAGGTCCTCTGAAAGGCCCGAGCTGCTGCTTCTCCAAGGTCAGAATTTGCCCCCTTAGAGGGCAGGGTGGGGTGGGGGGGAAGCCTGGGGCCATATCTGCCATATCCAGCTGTGTCCCCCGCAGAGCTTCATCTGGACAGCAAAGCGTCCATCCGGCGACGTGTCAGGCACAGCGCACCTTGCGCGCCACGTCCCGTGCGCTGGCGCCCTCCTGCGCATGCCCGAGCTTCTTCCCACGCAGCCTCATGCGCAGGCCTGCTGGGAGGCTGGTGCTTTTCGCCTGCCGCCATGTGATGAGCAGCGGGTGTCAGCGTCTCCTTAGCAATGGTGCAAATGAGCACTCAGACCTTCGGGCAGATTGAATCGCCTTGAACTCCCGGGATTTCATTGCTGAGATCACCTGGGCCCCCTGCTGACAGGTAGAGTCCTCACAGCCAACTACAAGCTTTTAGAACATACACAGAGTGTTTAATAGGTTCTGAGTCACATGAGCCCAGCAGCAGGCAGGTGGCGATGAAATAATGAGGATACAGCCCAAACGCATGTGAGAGGTTGCAGAGGAGACTTAATAGGATAGCACAGAGTACAGGAAATCAACATACAGCAATTACTGAGGCACAGGGATCATTGTGGGCCTTGGCTGTGATCATGCAAATTAGGGGGATTGCAACGCTGCTCTGGCCACCTTGTCAGTTTTGTTGCCAGGGGTTAACCTTCCTTGGGAGCCCCACTCTGCCAAGTCTTTTTCCAAGCAAAGGTGGCAGCCATCTCTGCAAGGAACAGCTTTGAAAGCAACACGAGGCAGGCGCCTGCCTTGGGATTCTGGAACTTACTGAGAAAGAGGCGCAGGGATGTGGCAGGTTTGATTTTTAGCACAAAGGCACATTTAAACAGCACTTTCTACCAGAACTTATCTGAATTTCCCCAGCACAAGCTTCCCAATGGCAGTGTTTTTGTGAGAGCACCACAACAGTCTCTCAAAATGCCAAATGTGCCCAAGGGTCCAACAGACTGTGAATCCCAGGAAAAGCTGCTCCGCCAGCCCGGGGCCTTCCTTGGAGCCAAAGGCAGCTGCTCTTCCCTTATGGAGGGAGGCTTCTGTGGCTAAGTGCTCCATGAGGGCAGGAAGAAATAACCAGGAAGCCATTGCACACCACTGGCTTGGGACAATGGTGCGGGAGAGACACAGAAAGGTCCTACCAGGAAATAAAAGGCTGCAAACCCATCTGTTGCCTCCCCTCACGGGATCCTCTTCCACCATCCCCCAGAGCTCCTGCTGGTGAAACTTGAATGCCACCCTGAAAATCGGGGCGAAACTGGTTCCCAACCAACGGCTTGATTGAGCTTTATCTCGCTTCAGCCCTAATTAAAATGCGACGTTTTCAAGCATGCTCATTTTAATGTGATTTTGAAATGCAGACATTTTATGGCCCTCCAGGTCCTTTAGTCTAGCAAAAGGTCTGTGTCTGTATTTGGAAAACACAATGTCTGAAAATGGCTCTGGAGAGCAATGCCCAGCAAGATGAATCACAGCCCTTCCCAGGGGAGGTTCTGCCTCCTGCAGATCGCAGGAACGGGAGCCTCTCTTGCTGTCAACACATAAGCCTTGCCAGAGCATGCATCCTGTGAAACTGGCCCGGGGTTTTACAGTGGCCCTCCCACAGGGGGTCACTGGGCCGAGCAGAGAAGCAGGAGGAAGCCCCTTCCCTTTGCAACCAGCGGGAAGACCACCCAGAGCACTGGATTGTGGAGAAGGCTACGGCCCATGACTCGAGGGAGGACAAGCCAGGGAGACCGGTGGCGGGGCATGCACCCGCGGACATGGGAGGCGCTCTGGAGGGCTGTCCATGCCGCTGAGGCTGTTTGGGGCTGTCATTCAGGACCATGGACAGCTCCTGGAAAGCTCCCGGGGGGCAACCCCACGCCACTGACACTGGACCCACCAGCTTCTGCCAAGAAGCGGGATCCATAGAATCTCAGGATTGGAAGGCAACTGGGAGGCCCTTCCCTGCTCAGTCCAGGCCTTGCCTGGCAGGTTGCGTGCCCACATGCCCGACAGGTGGCCGTCCAAGCTGACTGCTCGCAGTCTGGCCTGCCGCATGCTGGGAGCAGGAGGGCTTTTTTCTGTTTAAACAAGCATGGAACTGCCTTGGTAAGGTGTAGCTTAGCCGTCGCCAGCCTTGTGCCTTGCAAATGTGTTCCCATCGTCTCCAGCTAGCAAGACCAACAACAGCCAAGCATACTGTATATCTAGAAGACACAAGATTAGAGAATGCTGCTGTAGCTTATAGAACTAGGCTATTGCCCCATTTTGACTTTCCTTCCATTATAGATGTACTTCGAACTTAAATACTACATTAACAGTATTCTGCTTTCATTTTTTATAATTGAAGACTTTCCATTTGATTTAGAAAACAAGAGCCTCGTTCTACCTGTGCAGTAGATATGATTACAAGGCCCAGAAGTTTTCAGCACATTTTTAATAGTGCCTCATTTAAATTAATTAAACTGCATTTCCTGTGGCTGTTAATCACTCAGTATTTGTTAATCTAATTACTACTGTATTGATCAATGGGTGGAATAATGATTTGAATAACTGGAATTAAAATTAAGCTATCCAATTATTAATAATAAGGGTGCTTACTAAGTGGGAGTGAAATGGAAGGCCATGATTAATGCTGCGCTATCTTGGTGGAGTTAAGGCAAAACAGCAGTTTGGAAAGTGCAGGGAATGGGGGGGGGGCGGTGGGGAAGCAGGCTGGGCAACTGCCCCCACCCCCCGGGCCACAGGCAGGCCTCAGGCTGCATGCAAGTCGCCCTCTGCATGCAACCTAGGAAGACCTTTGGCAAGAATCGTCTCTTCCTCCCCTGGCAGGCCCCTGGGGTGGCAGAAACACGCCCCCACACCATTGCCCCAGCATGTCACAGCCTCTGGGCCAGAGCACCTGAACCTCCATTACTACCACTAACAATAATATCACATTAAAAACACCTGCAAGTATTTATCTTTCCCCTCCACAAGCAGCAAGTTCTGCTGTAAGAATTGCCTTGGCAGATCAAGCCTGAGACATTGGTTCTTGCGGTGGAACCAGCCAGAGGCCTTTCAGAAGCAGAAGCGGGAAAAGAAAGGCACCAGCCCCCACCCATCATCCACGTGTGGCACCCACCACTGGAGTTGCCTAGCCTCTGGCTACTCACCACGCCCAGTGGCCACTGAGTGGCCAGCCCTCCGTCGGCCACTCGGCCCCCTTCTCTCGGAATGATTTAACCTTGTCCTTCCCAGCCTCCCCTCCCTTTGCAAAGGAACCACCAATGTGTTTCATCTTGGCACCACACTTGTGCAGAACAAGCAGACATGTGGCCTGGCAGGATCAGCAGATGCGAATTGCCCTGCTTCTGGGGTGGGGGCTGCTGCCGGCACCATCCTGTGCCAGCCACTGGGACTGCTGGTCTGTCCTGAGCTTTCTGGTCAGCCAACATTTACATTCCCCACCAAATTTGGTGTCACTCCAGAGCATGACATACAATTAAAATGGCACCCCCCCCCCAGTGAAGGTCTTGAAGCCACCATTTTCTTTCCCCACAATGCCCTGGGTAGACACTGCATCAAAGCATTGTAGGAAATTTAAAGTGGCAGCTTGCCACTTAGCACACTGCTGTATATTCCACCACTGGGTGAGCCTGCTGGGGGGGATCGATGTGGGAGGGGAGCCCCCCAGAGGTCTTTCCCCATGCTCCTCTCAGGCTGAGAGCCAGCCCATCTTCCAGCCAGCCTGGAGGATTCTTGCAACATCAAAACATTAAAGTACCATAAAAAGATCACTGAAAAACAGCTATAACTGGGAAACAAAAACATTACTAATGGAATAATTTAAAAGGCCATGTTACAGAGATCTGTCACTTGACAGAGGCTACATGAGAATTTCATTCATATTTGCAAATCACGCAAGCATGTTCTGTTTGCAACTCCAAAGGCCAATGTGGGTAGAAAATGAACACGCGGGAAGTTCCTGCCACTTTCCAGACTTTTCACTCATGCCTAAAACCGGTGCTTCCAGATGCTTTCCAGCCTGCACATGTGTATGTTTGCCCCAAAGTCTTTATTTTCATGCTTTAGCCCATGAAGTGTGGACATGCTTTTTAACAAATGTCCCTTTTCATTTGAAAAAAGCACATTTTCCCCAATGAATATGGAGACCTGCTTGTTCTTGGGAAGGTAAACGAGGCCAAGCCAGGCTTGGAGGAGAAGGATGGCGGCGCTCCACAAACCCAAACATAGTGTCTTTCCTACAAGCAGAGAGAGTGGGGGGCAGGCGGCGCAGGGGACCGAGCAGAGACCTTCCACACGTGGGGTTTCCTCCAAAGGGCCTTTCCTGCAGGCGCTGGTGTCCAGACAGGTTCATAGCAAGGCAGGCAGGAAGCACGTTTGCAGGCGACACAAAATTGGGCAGGGCAGCTAAAATCCTGTGAGACATAAATAAAAATCGAAATGCTCTTGACAGGCACTGGGCTGAAAGCAACAGAATTAGATTCAAGAGGGAGAAGTGCCCAGTTCTGCACCCAGGGAAGGGGAACCCAATGCACAGCCACCAGATGGGGGTACTTGGCTCATCAGCACTGCAAGAAAGAAGGACCTTGGAACTGTCATGGATCACAGGTTGGCTGTGGGTCAACCATGTGCTGTGGCTGCAGAAAAAGCTAATGCTGGCTGTATCACTGCCACATCATGTGAGGTCCCAGTTTCCCTCTATTTGGCACTACTTAGGCCTCAGTGGGAGTCCTGTGTCCTGTTCTGGGCACCGCAGTTGAGGAAAGATGCACACAAGCTGGGAAGGGTCCGGAGGAGGCAACAAGGATGATCCTGTGGGGAGAGACGGAAAGAACTGGGCCTGTTTAGCCTCAAGAAGAGGAGACTGGGGGGAGATGGGGTCGCACTTTCCAAAGGGCTTGGAAGGCTGTCACACAGAGAAGGGCCACGATCTCTTCTCAATCATCCCAGAGTGCAGGATCCAGAATAATGCTCAAGTCACAGAAAGCCAGATGCTGGCGGGACGTCAGGGAGATCTCCCTGACGGTTAGAGCAGCAGAGTGGTGAAACCCATGACCGCATGGGGTGGTGGGCTCTCCCACCAGCGTCTGAGAGGGATGGTGCAACTTGCAGTCCTGCACTGAGCGGCCAGCTGGACTCAAAGATTTGATTTTGATGGTTCCGGCTCTTGGGTCCATGAGGACGCCATGCCGGGCCTGCTCCACACACCGCATCTGGCTCATTTCCACACTCGGCCCTGAAACCGAGGCCCCACGGATACATTTATTTATTCTATTCATTTAGACAGCTTATATGCCGCCCCCTTCTCATAAGCCTCCGGGCGGCTCACAATACAGGGGATACATGCCAGGTTTGCTGGGGCGCTTGATCGTGCAGCCTTTGGGACCTGAGAGGATGGGAAAACACACCGCCGCATCCTGGGACTTAATCCCCTGCCTCGCTTTTGCAGGCCAATATGCCCTGATTAACATTCTGCGTGGCCGTTATGGGGCAATCGGGAGCTGCTTCCTGGTTTAAGGGGCTGGCATGGCAATTCGGCTCAAGTTTATAGATTCATATGTTGCATCACATTCATATTTGATTGTGTTTTCTCTGCGGGGAATATTAAAGAGATTATTATCGCCCTGTTGTTCTAGCGTGCTTCTTCACAAAACTTGCACAAAATACAAAATGTGCTTGCCCTGGTGACGGTAATTTCCACTTTCAAATAAGCAAGGGGATGACAACAGCTCTCTGCAAACATTTTGCTCCTCGGGGAGAGATCGCCACCCCCCGCTCTGGCCTGAGGCCAATCTGCCTTCTCAAGAAGGAGGACTGCCTGGTTGGTTGGTTGCCTGTGCTGGATTCCAGCGCCCTGCTTGATGCCGGCCGGCCAGGTGATGGCCAGCCAGGTGTGCCCTGCCGCTGGTTGGTCATTTATCATAGCCTGCATAATTCTCCTCTTCCTCTCAATCTCATTCACGGGAACCCTGTGAGGTGGGCTGGGCCAAGAGTCTGTGACTGCTCCAGGGTCACCCGGTTTGCCCCACGGCTGAGTAGGGGTCAGCACCGGATGCCCTGCAGACAAAACAGGTCTCCAGTTGGCATCACATCTCGCTGCGCAAACGGATGGGGCCAAACGGTTGACTCACAATCGCAATTCAAACAGTTCACCACAGCCTGGCCTCCTCGCTCTGCAGTCCGGCTGGACGGGCAGCTCCGAGCTTTCCAGGCCCTCCCTTCGCACTGCACTTTGATCTTGAGGGGGGCTGCACTTGGGTGGTGGTCCAAACGAGCCTGTTTGCCTCTTCAGGCACCACCCCAAATGAGTCCATGGAAGATGCGCCTAGTCCAGTCACAGCAACTGCAGAGGCCTGGCTAGTCAAGACTTGCGGGGGGAGAGTGAGGCTGGGAGGCGGAAGTGGCATGGCAAACAGCGAAGGCAGAGAGAAGGTGCAAGGCTAGAAACCTGGAGGGGGGAGAAACAGCAAGGCACAGGGATGAGTGAGAGGGAGAGAACCGAGCGAGGGACTAGGAAGGGAGGGTGGAAGGCAGCTGGGGACAGGGAGTGGAGAGAAATGGCAAGAACAGGGTTGGATGGAGAGAAACTGCCAGGCTGGGAGCTGGGAAAGGGAGCTAGGGCAATGGGGAGAGTACCAGAGGGGGCCAGGGAGCCTTCTTTGTCTCCCTGCTGGCTGCTCGGTGAGTGGCAGGTTCTGGAATAGGACAGAAGTGATATTTTCCAAGCATGTAAAGAAGACATTTCTGAAGGGGGCAGAGAGTGGAGGACTTCGCAGGTGCCACTGCAGGTCCCTGGGGCAGGAGGCCTCTCCCAGCAGACGGTCCTCCGTCAGCCCTGCTGCCCAGCCCTCTGTTGCTCAGGAAGGGAAGGCGCACCTTGTTCCAGGCTTCCAAGCCCCACCCTGGCGGGCTGGTGCCCCCACCATGCTCCACCTTCCATGTATTCTTGCCGATGCCCAGGGAGTGGGATCGTGTGTGTCGTCAGCAGGAATGTGGGGCAGGGAAGCCCACGACTGCCCCTGGAAGCACCCGTTTCCAACAGCTGCCAGCCACGCTCCCCCCAGTGGGCCCACAGTGCCCCTGGGATACCTGCAGGAAACTGAGGGAAGGGGAGCCCTGGGACCCCCTGTCCTATGTCATCCATGGGGCCCAGCAGGCCTCCCAGGCGACTTCCAAGTGTCACCTGAACCAGTTGCAGAAAGGGGTGGGCAGGATGGGTGCAAGCAGGTGCAACGAGCTGAGCTGAGCACACGTCCCACTGATTTGGAGATGGGCCGGGCGGCTGTCCTCAAATATGGCAGCTGGAAGCGCCGTATCCCAGAGGAGGGGCTGCCTTTCTTCCCACTGCCTAAGAAATGTGTGACTCCAGCTTGGGTGAGAATAAAAGCGAAGCGGCTGTGTCAGCTGGTGCTGGGACCTGCTCCGCGGAGGCCGCAGGGAACGGCCTTCACTCCCTCCAGGGAACCCTCTGACACTGCAGCTTCCCCAAGAACTCAAATGCGGCGAATCAGCCCATCCCTTCTTCTCCCAGAAGCACCACTGGTCTCCAGTGAGACCTGAGCCAATCCAGCCTGGTGCCTGACAAGCCCTGGGGAGCCTCAGCTCTCGCACTCACCAGAGGTGAGGCATGAGCAGCTATCAGGATTCCCGCACGCTGCTTAAAGCCCAGAAAAGGAAGCAGCTGCTTCATATTCCTCACTCAAAGCACATTCTTTCCTGCATCAGACCCATAGCCACGCAGCGACTGGCAGCTCCATGCAGGGTGCCTGCTGGTGCTGGGCATCTCCCGGAAGCAGCCAAGCAGGCACTAGGCCAGCCACTGGCCCTCCGAGGGAGAAGGGGAAGCGGACAATGGAGCAGGAAGGGGATGGCCAGCCCCGCATCCGAAGCCACCCTTCCCCGCAAGGGAAGGCAGAGGTAGGGGAGCGGAAGCCGATCTTGCCCGCCATGCCTGCGAGGGACAAGCGACGAGGCCCTTAATCTGCCTCGAGAGAAAGATTGCACTCTGCTGCCATTACAGCCAGGGATCATTTTTCTCAGTGTGCAATATTTCAAGGCGATCAGTGGTCCCTTAATTACCCTTGATATTCTCTCAATGAACAGGTGGCACTAAAGGGAGAGAAAGAGCCCTGCAGAAAGGTTACCCAGAGAATCATTTTTTGCCAGTCACAGTTATTTCTGATAATAGTCCGAAGTTCAACGGCATCCTTATTGCTGCTCCGGTTTCAATTGATTTTGCTAAAGTTCAGGCCAGCACTTCAAGCCTGGGGCTGCAGCTCGCGCGTTCCGGGGCTCCCCGGGAGCTCTCTGCATGCCAGGCAGGTACGCCAGCGAGGGCCATTTGCGAGGGCCGCAAAGCTACGGCCAGGCCGGTGCCGGGCCGAGGGAGCTTGCTTCCAGATCACCAAGTAAATACCTAGCAGTAATTACAACTTTAAATTCTAAGTGGTGATCTATAGTAGTAATATCACATGGATAGGCAAGACAGGAGCTTTCAGCCATCAGGGAATGGAGAGTTGGCAGAAGAATTAGATTAGTGGTGAAATGAAGGCAAGGCAGTGAAATTGAAAAATGAACAATGCCTTAGCCAGTGGTGCATGGCGGACTCAACTCGCCGACATGTCAGCCCGGGATGTATCGGTGCCCCATCTAGCTCCCATCTGCGGAGGGGAAGATTGAGTTCGTCTCCCCTCGTTGCATGTTGCTGTGACATCCAAAATGGACCTCATCATTATCCAAAAAAATAATGCATATGTTTCTGTGAGTGCAGAGAGAGTAGCAATTTACAGGCAGGAATCTGCCAGCTTGCCTGCGAGGAACTTCAAGTTCAAACAGCACAGACAGGGCTGAGACAGGGCATGTGGCCTTGGCCGCATGTCCCAATCCGGCACGTACTGCTAGCACTGGACATTCTGGTGCCGGGGGCCGGGGCCGCAGTGTCCCTTCCCTGCTCCCCCAGGGCTGCTGGCTGGAGCGGAGAACTGCAGGCAGGGCCATCGGGCAACTTACAGCAACCTTACCCATGTCATGGCCGCATGATGGCAATTGTGGTCCGATGAATCCTTGCAGAAGGAGGCTCTGCCCCGCTCTGCCCCAGCAGAAGGCTCCTTGCCTCCAAAGGGACTACAGCAGGGGGTGTACATGGCTGACACCCCCACAAAGCCTCCCCCCTCTTTCTCCTCCCCCCATAGGAATGCAGGATCCCAGACAGCCCTGCGCCCCAGGGCACTCTCCAGCCGCAGGCCCGCGCTGCCGGAGGGCACCAGGCTGCAGAAGGCGTCCTGAGGCTCGCAGGGGCGCCTTCTTGGCTGCGCCATTGTCCCCGAGGGCCCTGCCTTGGCTCCCGCTTGCCACTCATCCCTCCCTGAAGAACAAGGTGAGCTGCAAGAAGGAGTTCAAACACAGAAGACTCCAGTGCAAAATGCCACAGTGGACTTCCACTGATTTGCAGGTGATGTTTTAAAATGTAACACAATGTTATGCGATGTTATGCAAATTAAGCCGCACAGTAAAAAGCAACCAAGATGCACGTTTCCACATCAGCTGTAGTACAGGCACATGCATCTTTCAGGGATTTGCATGGTTTGAAGGAGCTTGAGCACTTTGCATAAATGCATAGGAACTTCTTTGTGCAAACTCTGCCAGGGAGCATGCGTTGAACGGCAGGCACCTGACACTGCGAAATAGCGGCAGAATGGAAGACACAGCAGCTGCATCTTCCTCACTGGGATCACTGGGGCTGGAAGGCTAGAAAGATTTATTTTATTTTATTTAGTTTAGTTTTTATATGCCGTCCCAATACTAGAAGACCCCCCTACAGTCCACTCTTACCTCCCTGGAAGGAGCAATCTGTGTCAGGATCACTGGGGTGTTTGTGCACATACGTGCAAATGTGTGTACGTCTGTGGGCACATGTGCATAGCCAGGGAACCCCGAGCCATGATCACATCCTGCCCTGGGGGACAAAAGAGCCGTGCACCCCTGGAGTCGGGGGAGGGCTTGTGGCAGCCGCTGCCCAGCACTGCTCCAGGCCTCCCCGGCTGCCCGGGAACCAGCCCCAGGGAGCAGCCTCGGCCAAGGCTCCCCAGGCCCCCATCCACTTGACACCCAAAGCCACGGCATCTCTGCTCCGCTGCACCGGGCTTCCCTTTTCGATGACAGCCAAACGCACATCCTCCAATGTATTCCTCAAAGCCCCAAAATACAACTTTTCCTGGAGTAATTACTTTTGATTTACTTGCAATAAATACACTGCCGTATTTTCCCTTTCCAATAATTGAACTTATTTATTTTTAACAAAGATTAAATGTCCTTCTGGAGCAGGGGATGAATGGGGTTGCCTGTCGGGAATCAATACCGCATCACTCACCATCATTCTCTCAGACACACACGCGTCCCGGGAAGGTTCATCCCGGCCCGAAGATTATCTGGCCCAGTCAATGCAGACTTCACAGGCACGATTGTCTGGGCACAGAGACACTGCCAATGCGGCGAGAATAAGCAAGGTGGTTTGGGGTCTACTGGTAGATCTCGGCGGGGAGGGGGGTGCAATAAATCCTCAAGCATTTCAGACTCCCATCTGCTGGACAACGGCAACAGCTGCCTTTCTTGCAAGCAGGGTCCCAAAAATGGGAAACACTTGGGGAAGCAGCTAGGAAAGGGTTTTTCTATGGAAAGGTGGTGGTGAACAAAACAGATTTGTGGGATGAGAAGCACTCAGAGGTGAGATGCTCCTTGATTCTTCTATTTATATGCTCACTGCTCTTCCCAAGCCATCACTTTGCACTTTTCTGCAGCTGGCAAACCTCAGATTTGGGGGGGGGGGGGACGACAAACTAAATCCCCTGAGCATGAGATCTTTCCATCCCTGTTCTGTTTGCATGCCTCTGTCCAGGAGCAGCTCATCAGGGCAGATCTCACACCCCATGAGGGGTTTCCCTCCCCTTCCACACCATGGGCCTCTCAGGTGTGGTCCCACTGTGGCCAATCATCCACAGGCTTTGCTCCAGCGGAAAGAAAGCCTTTGCCACAAACCTGGGTCGGCCTGCTAATGAGCCAGTCCATCTGTAAAGCACTCATTTCATTTGGCAAAGGGCACGCTTGGCCCCGGACCACCTGCCCGCCCTGCAAGGTGAGTCCCCGCCCCGTCCGTCCGTATATTACAGAATACCTGTGCAATTCACCGAGGACAGAGCGGGGAGGGGAAGGGAGCAGGCACCGGAGCCGAGGGGCGCACAGCAGGGAGGTGCACCGGGGGGGGGGGTTAAATGTAGTTATATGTTTTAATTTTATTGTTTTGTTTTGTTCTATTTACTGTTGTAAGCTGCCCCGAGGCTTATTGTGATGGGGCGGCATAGAAATGTTTTAATAAATAATAAATAAACAAACTGATCTCCTGCTGGAAAAGTGGTGCGAACCTTGCGCCAACCGAGATGCTGCTGAGAATGGCTTGCCTCAGGTCCTCCGCCCCCGCTGCCTTTCAGCCTGGTGCCCTCCACATGCTTTGAGCAACAACGCCCAGAATTCCTGCCCCTTGATCCCATGGGCAGGATCCAGCGGGCGCTGAAGTCAAAAGCAGATGAACAGTGCCGGGTTGGGGTCGGCAGGCGCATGGGGGCTTCTCCTCGCCTGGGCCACACAAAGCCCAGCCAGGCGACTGCAGCCCACCCCCAAATCCCCTTTGCCCGTGGCACTCGGCCAATCGACGCTTGCATGCCAACTCCAGAAGTCCACATCCAGCCCAGGACGGCGGTTCCTCCCAGGGCTAGCAGATGATGAATAGCTCATGCCTCAATTAATCCTCTCACTTTTAACCAAGTAATTAAGTGTTCACAAATGTGCCTGTCACCAAAGCCTCAGCATAAAATCTTTTCTGAAGTACTGAAAGGGCTGGAAACTAATGAGTAGCCCTGACACGGGGAAACTTGCAACTTGGGGACCACCTGGTCCTGGAGGTGCGCACGGGGACAGCCGTCTGGCGGCAGGCTCGCCGCAGCCCCAGCACACGGGGCACCCCCCTCCTCCTCCACCCCCCCCGGCACACCCCCCCCCCGCCAGAGCAGCTCTCCCTTTGCGCTGCTGCAGCGATGGAGGGACAGTGGCTCTTTCTGGAGTCCCTGCGTCAAGGCGCTTTGGGCAACAGCCCCGCTTGTGCAGGACGAGTCATAAGGGATCGCTTGTCCCAGCTGAACCTTGGAGGAACAAGCAGGACTTCCAGGAGCAGCTCAATTGGCCACTTGGAAGTACTTCGGCTGTCCCGAGGTGGCGAGTTCCCGGTGGATCCAGTTTTCTGCCCCACTCAGCAAGGCCAGGGGCACTGGGAAGGCCGGGGCTTCAGGGGGCTCCACCAGGAATCCAGCGGGAGAGACTGGGGCTGCCCTGCAGTCCAATAGACCAAACCCTTCAAGGGGCGGGTGACCTGAGTCCTGCACTGAGCAGGCGGCTGGGCCCAGTGGCCTTCCAGGCTCCTTGCAGCCATGCGGGCCTATCATTCCAGGAGTCACATTTCGGAAGGAGAGAGCGCCTGGCAGACAGTGACATGCCGCGATAACAACATCCTTAAAACTAAGACCCAGTGTGCCAATTACTCACAGACTCCCCGATTAATAGTCTGCACTGGTTCATCACTTAAAGTGACTCTGACTAAATCAAGTGAAATCAATCAGGATTCAACCGACTGGAGCCCCGTTAACACAAGCTGACACTTGGCTTGCCTGCACTGCTGAGAGGGCGGTCCTGGCCTTCTGTCCCAAGAAAACCCCCATATTCCCATGCTTTGCCCACAATGCCTGGACAAAGGAGTCTTGTCCCTGCTGCGGAGCGGGGCCTGGCAGGACAGCTCAGTCCCCGGGTGAACATGTGTGAAGAGTGGCCTTTTCCCTCTCGGCCAGGAGTGAGTTCCCAGGCTGCTTCTCCAAAGCAGTGTCTTGAGACCGCAGAGCCCAACAGCTCCTGATGGCCGCGCATCGTGCCCCGGCCAGGCGAAACACGGACATCAAGCCAGGCAACGGCCACCCTCGCCCAGCCCCTCTCGATCACGTCCTGCCCGTACAACTGAGCCCATCCCTCGCTGCCAGCCCCACATCTTTCTCCTGGGCCAGATCAAGGTGCCTCTTTCCCAAACCAAGCTCACGCTCTGACACCTCGCAGGGGACAAGCAACATGGGGATTCCCTCACCTCCGGCCCCAGTGGGGGCGCTGCTGTGGGCACCTCACCAGCTTCCAGTCAGAGGACAGAGTAGATGGTAATCCGATCCAAAGGGGTCTTCCGGTCTGTTTGCAAAGTAGATCCGCTGCGACGAAAGTGAGCAAAGGCGGGGGAGCATTTCTTCTGGGAAAGGCTGCTCGGGGAGCCCTCCGTCCATAGAAGGGGAGACCAGGCCCGCCTGCAGAGGCACCAAGTTTGCTGGCCGTGGGGAAGCAGCCGGCTTTCCCCCACCCGCTTCCTGAGCTGCCTCAGGAGCACAGGCAAGCTGGGAAAGCAGGCCTTGGCCCCTGAAGCAGGGCTTGGGGACGATGGGCGCCGCACTGCAGGAAGCGATGCTCGCTTCCCATGACTGATTCGGGGTGGGGGTGTGCTCCCCCCTTCCCAGCCAGCATCGCAAGGGCAGGAAGAGGGGCTTGAGGGGACCCCTCTGCAAGGCCTTCCTCCCCACATTAGATTGAAGGAAGGGGCGGCTGGGCTGCCCTCCAAGCTGCCCATCCTTCATCCTGCCCCTTTCCTCAGGGAGGGCTCCCAGAGCAGGACCCCCACCTCTTACCTAAGGGCAGAGGGGCACCCAGGGAAGGAGGCGCTCCCTCAGGTATCCAGGACCTGAGCCATTTAGGGCTCTATAGGTCCTCACCCAAATAGGCTTTATAGGGCTTTCTAGATCCTCACTCCAGCTGGGCTGGAGGCAACGGGGTGAAGTTCAGGCGGGACCAGTGCCAGGTGCTGCACTGAGGAAAAGGGAGCCACGCACAGCTGTGGGACGGACACCTGGCTCAGCAGCATGCGCGTGAGGGGCACCTCAGAGGCATTGTTGCTCCCACGCTGCGTGCGAGCCGGCCCTGCATGTGGCTGCAGAAGGGCGGGGGCTACGTCAGGCTGCACCGAGGGAAGAATCACTCCCACAGCACCAGAAGCGCCCATGCCCCTCGACCCAGCACTGGCCGGGCCCACCTGGAGTCCTGCGTCCAGCTCTGGGCACCTTGGTTGAGGAAAGATGCAAGCAAGCTGGGAAGGGCCCAGAGGAGGCAACAAGGATGATCCGGGACTGGAGACAAAGCCCTGTGAGGAGAGAGTGGAAGAACTGGGCCTGTTTAGCCTCGAGAAGAGAAGACCGGGGGGAGATGGGGTCGCACTTTCCAAATGCTTGGAAGGCGTCACATGGGCGGGGGGGCATCTCTTCTCGATCATCCCAGAGTGCAGGACACAGAATAATGGGCTCGAATTACAGGAAGCCAGATTCTGGCTGGACATCAGGAAAACAATTCTCGACTGTTAGCGCAGTATGACAGTGGAACCCGTGACCACGGGAGGTGATGGGCTGTCCCACCCTGGAGGCATCCCAGATGCGGCTGGACGGCCATCGGTCGGGCACTGAGCAATGTGTTGGGCGAAACGGCCTCGAGCCCCTCCAGCCCCCCCATTCCACGATTCCCCACCTGCCCCCTGAAGCCGCACTCTCGTCCCACAAGTCTAGCGCACACTGATTTACACACACTCACACCACTGATCTTACATATGCACGAATATGCTGATTAATTTATGCGTACGCACTCACAGCATATGTAAAAGGTGCGATGCAACTGCTCTGAAGAATCCCAGGACAGGAGGCTAGGCTGGGGTTAGCGACATGCGGCAGCCCCGTGAGGGGTGGAAAGCGTGTGAATTGCCCTCTGGGCTGAGGCCACATGGACAGGAGTCCTGAGTCCAGAACTCTTCCTTTCTGGTGGGCATTTTACACTGTCCCTTCGCTTGATTGACTGTACTTTCAGGTCTGAGAACTTCTTCAGGCAAGTCGGACAGCGGCCTGCTCAGGGCCTTTAGCTCGACTTGCCAGTCTGCGGCTGCAACATCATCTTCGGACTCCGAATGCACGGGCGTACTTTGCTTTTACTGTCAATTATCTAAATTAGATTAGTGAAGTGCATGTTACTGATCACCTCATGAAATGAGTTTTGTTACTGTCTGTGCTCTTAAAAGAGTGGTTTCTTGGAGGTAATTACAGGTAATGCAACGAGTTAGTTGACCTATGTGCAATCCCAGGCTGGAAATATGTGAGAGCTGTTTTCATGCAAATCAGGTGGTTCTCCAATGGCTTCCGTACAAGAGCACAAAAGGACATCATGGGTCAAGTTTCTCTGCAATCTGCTGGTCGTTGGGGCAGCAGAATGTTCCTCCACAACTAAATGCATTTTGCTTTGGAAAAGCTACCCTTGGCTCCTGAATTAATTCTACGAAGGGGGAATTGTCCCATTATGTTTCAAGTCTCACTTCCATTGTGTGCCTTTAGATATCAAGATTTAATTGAAAAGGCAAAAGGGTAAGTCAAACTCCATTTGATGGAAAACAAAACTGTGCAGGAAAGGTATTGGGGTCTAAAAAAACCCCAGCATGAAGAAAAAGTCCTTTCAATACTAGTCACTTCTTTGGGTGGATACAACAGGTAGGATAAGAGAGGTCCCCGGGTCTGAGGCCAAAAGCAGCTGCAGCCTCAGAGCTGTGGATCCATTCTAGGATTGGGAAGAACTGGACTAGCAGCACCTGCAAGCTCCTAAGAGGAATCTCGGGAAAGCGGTTTAGGAGGCATCCCTGGTGCCACCGCAGCCTCCTCCCGGCTGCTCCAGAGCGCTGCCATCAGACGCTGGAAATGACCATGCAGGTGCTCTGCAGGCTGGAGGGAGCCGACAGGTGAGCTCTGTCCCTGTGCTTCTCCTGCCCTCACCAGATGCTGGGAATCTGCCACGTTCAGAGGAGTCTGGGCAACCTCACGGACTGAGACTTAATGCATGAGTTAATTGAGGTATTTCCTGGCCGCCTTTCAGGACAGGAGCCCTCCCAAATCGGCCTACAGCAATAGAACCCATGAAACTAGTGAGAGCATAAGAGTAATAAAACATAATAAAAAACCATAAGAACACGACATCGATGAAACCAGCAATAAACATAAGCCAGGAGGGAGACTATTGGCCCATTCAGAGGCAGAATGTGCTATTGTGTTTCACTAATAGCCACAGCAAACTCCTACCTCAATGCATCATGTGCTGGCAGGACATGAACGTAAATCAAGGGAACGCATCTCCTGCAATGGCATCCGGCCGAAGCATGAATGCGCCTCGCAGTCTTAAGCCAGCCAGGCGGACCGTGGGCAACAGGACATGAGGGCACCGTGCGGCAGGGCAACATAAAGGGGGGCCATGACAGCCCCGCCCCCGGCCTCCCTCCCAATCTTGGTTCCCTTCCAGGAGGAGGCCGCTTGTCTGGGCACTGGACTTAGCGCCAAATCCGTTCCGCCTAGTCAAGCCACAGGGCAAGGTGAGTGTCTGTAAAGGGGAAAGGAATGGTGGGCTAGAGAATTAAAAGAGGAAAGGTATGGGGAAAAGAAAAGCAGAACACGGTGGAAAACTAAGACCCCATTTCCCAGGAGTATGTGGACCCTGCACAGCAATCACCTTGACAGCAAATGGCTCGTAATCCTACTCTGCATCACAGAAGTAACAGGTATCCCGAGAGTAGATAGGAAAAAGCACAGTTTCCGGTCAGTTTCCAGGCCAGAGAGAGAGAAAAGCCTGTCCGTGGCACCTTGATTTCGAGCCCTCGCCCTGCTAGGGGGTGACCACCAGCGGCCAGTCCTGGGTGGCCTGCCCTCCCCTCAGGCACCTCCCGCCAGGCTTCTTCTCAGCACCGGCCCAGTGATGCACCAAAACGTCCTCTCATGGCTTTCTCTTTCTTTCTCAACTGACACGGCTTGCACTCAGTCCCGGTGAGGCGGTGGGGGAAGCGGTGGGGTCGCTTGCCCCCTTCAGGCTCTCACACTTTGCAAAGCGCAGAACCAGCAAGCGTGCGGATGCCTCCCCTTCATTCTGGACGGTTCCATCCTGACTCCAGTGTCTCCAGCATCCACTACCTGAGTGCATTATTGGAGGGGGGAAATACTTGCAACTCTGCAACTCACAAGGAGACACAAGCGGGCAAACTGCCAGAATATGAGAGCGGATTTTTCAAGCAGCACCACTTTTCTCAAAAGCAAGCAAGATGTATCAACGCATTTGGAAAAACTTGGGAGTTCAGTTTGCTTTGCTGCCTGTGCAAAACTGGTTCCTTACAGGCCCACAGTGTTCAACAGTGAGCAACCAGCAGCCTTCATGCTGTCTAAGCAACTGTAGTCCTGGCCACCAGTGCTCACAAAGGCTTGTGGCAAGGGGCGGCCTATAAATTTCTAAATAAATAAATAAATAAAATCTTTAGCTACTGAATGCTCCAAAAATGAAAAAAGAAAAAACGGAAAAGGCCACTTGGCTACTATGGTGGCCACAGCAACGTACCAGCGATGCTCCAATGGCGTGCGATGGGATGCACACAGAAGACTTTCCTGAAGGATCGGCCCTGTATTTGTCAGCCTAATTGGGCCGGTGATTGTCCAGGGTTCCATCTGAATCAGCATCAGTTGCAAGCTGTCCCACTCCTGCCCCTCAGACCTGACAGCAGGCGAGACAAAGAATGCAAGCAACCAAGCAAGCAACCAACCCAAAGGCAGCACTTCCTGGCGGCGGCCTGGCGTGTTTACCCCCCTCCTGTTCAGGCACCCCCAACTTCATGCCAGGTTGTGTGTGATATATGCACAGCGTAGAACAGAAAGGTTAATATCTTTCTAAAAACCTGCTAATGTTTGGTATGCAAATTAAAATGAAATCAGCAGATTAAAAGGCCCACATTTCAGCATCTGGTTGTATCCCTGATATTAAGAGTCATGAATCATGAGCAGATTATTTCTAAAGAAGAAATTGGTAAATGTGTAATTAAATTTAATCTCATCTAATAAGAATTGAATTCCTGTAAAATAGCATACGAATGTTTTACACTGGAGCACTCGTAAGAAAGGGAGAGATTCCATGCACAGCCCCGGCTAGGATTAGATGCAAAATAAGAGTTGCTTTATTTGGCACTTATATGCAGCTACCTCATGTCAGCTGAGTCTATTGGCCTCCTCTGAGCCCAGTATTGTATGCATGGGTAGGCGGAGAAGGAGATTTCCTGGCAGGAGCTTTTTCAGCCATGACAAAAGTTGCTGGGGATGAAACCTGGGAGCTTTTGCATGAAAAAAGGGTGCTTCCCCTGAGCCAAAGCTCCTCTAGAATGCCAGTGGACTCAGATGGTGGCATGTGGACAACATGTAGCTAAAATCCAAGATATAAGAAAAATGCAGGAAAACTAGAAAGGGTGCAGAGGAGGGCAACAAAAACGATCCAGGGTTTGGAAACACTGCCCTGGAGGAGAGACTGGAAGAACTGGGCACATTCAGCCCTGAGAAGAGAAGACTGAGGGGGGACATGAGATCCCTCTACGAGTACCCCAAAGGCTGCCACAAAGAGGAAGGTCAAGATCTCTTCTTGCTGATGCCAGAGTGGAGGACACGGAATAATCCATTCAAGCTGCGGCAACCCAGATTCAGGCTAGATATCAGGAAAGGCTTCCTCACTTGGTGTCAGAGCAATAGGACAGTGGAACCAGCTGCCTGGAGAAGTGGTGGGACGTTCTTTTTGAATGTCCCACTGGAGACATTCAGAAAGAAACTGGGCAGCAATCTGTGGGGGGGGGGGGGTGTAACGTGGTGTCCTGGAACAGCAGAAGTTGGACCTGATGGCCTTCATGGCCCCTTCCAACTCTCCTACTCTAGGATTCTATCAAAATCCAACATGCACCCAGGAGTGGAGAAGAAAACAAAACCATATTCCCCTTGATTATTCCTACCCTTCTCCAAGCAGTCACTGGAAACATACCTTTCAATTGGGGCATGTCTGAAGAAAAGGCCGCTGGCTGTCGAGGGCAATGTGCGTTGGCAAACACGCCAGGCGAAGGCCTTCCCCACCGCCCTTCACTCTTCCCTGCAGGCGTTTAATCTTTCCTCTGTCACCTTGATCCCTAACTTTACTGCTGGCCCTTTAAGGTGGCTAGGGAGTGATAGGGCCACAAGGATGGTGGCTGGTTTGCAGGGGATGCCGTATGAGGCGAGACTGAGGGAACTGGGTCTACTTCAGCTTGGGGAAGAGGAGACTCAGAGGGGATATGTTGGCAACATACAGGTATGTGAGGGGGTGTCACATGGAGATGGGGAGAGGCCTGTTCTCCCCTGCAGAGGAAGGCAGGACGCACTCCAACCGAGCAAAGCTCGGGGAGCCAAGGTTCAATTTGGATGCCAGGAAGCACTTCCTGACAGTTAGGACCCCGAGGGCGTGGAATGGGCTTCCACGGGAGGTCGTTGAGGCCCCATCGGTGAGGGTGTTCAAAGACAGGCTGGACATGCACATGGTGGGCATGTCGTGAGCGGAGCCGGCTGGTGCCGGAGGTCAGACTAGATGGCCCAGGAGGCCTCTTCTGACTCGCTCTGTTTCTATGTTTCTATGATCCAGTGGCCCTAGAGTCCCAGAGCTGAGGTCAGGAGCTAGTGGCCTGTGCCCCAGTCACCTGCCCCACAGCGAGCATGGCCAGAACCACAGTAGCTTTGAGGCTGGAAAAGCAACCTCTGGAAAGCAGTAAGGAGGAGGCCAGGAGCGCCAGAAGGGGAGGCCCCCCAGGGGCACTCTGGCCCCCTGTGCTCCCCGCCCAGGGCAGAACCAGCTGTCTTGGTGCATCACAGAGCAGGTGGAGAGGCAGGGCTCTGCAAAGGATGCCCACAAGCCCCTGATCTCCGAGGCTCGTGAGAGCTGAGGACACGATCCACTGGCCTGCATCGTTAGCGTCTTCAAATGTTGACATTTCCACCATTGCAATGTGTTCTTTTAGTCATTTGATTGCTGCTATTGGTTTCTTATGACTGCAAACCACCCAGAGAGCCTTTGTCAGTTGGGGAAGCTTAGGAATAAATCACTGTTAGGAGCATTTGGTGTATTAGGCAAAACTGCATACAAAAATACATTTATTCCACACGGATGGGTGAACTTACCCTGAATGAATTCAGTATTTACTCAGGAAGTATCAAATTCATCCATGTGAGTTCGGGTGAGAGTTCTCCTTTAATACAAACCTCATTCTGTGTGCATAATTTCTGCTCATTCACGAGATCAAAGTGCATCCAAAGAGTGGCAGCTTGGACCCTGTGGGGCAGCGTGATGCTGCGCATCACTTGGCCACGTGGCACCAGTCCAGTGGATTGTTCTCCTGCGGCCACCTGCCTGCCTGTGCGGTGTGATGCTCGCCCACCATCCTGGGCCTGAGGAGGGGAGTGTGGGGCTCTGCCTCTTCTTGCGGCTGGAACTCCTGGGCCGTCCTGCTGGTCAGGGGAGCTGCTTTGAGTCAGCGAGGCTGGTGGGGTCTTTGCGGGGAAGCTGGAACAAGTGAAAACGCAGGAAGGTGGAAAGGCTCCAAATGTAGGAAGACTGGAATACTCCAAAGCTCACAGTCCACTCCAAATACATGGCAGCCATAGCAGCACACATGTGGCGTAGTGGTTAGGGCCTCGGGACTGGGGCTCGGGCAATCTAGGTTCTGGTCCCGCTCAGCCATGGAACCAACTGGGTGGCATTGGTCCCGTCACAGACTCAGCCCAGCCCATCGCACAAGGCTGTTGCTGTGGAGATAGGACTGAAAGCCAGAGGAGAATGATGTAAGCCACTTTGAGTTGGGAAAAAGTGGAGTATAAATAAAATAAATTAAGTCTAGACTCAGTCTTGTTGTGTAGGAAGCAGTAAAGATGCATTTTGGCAAACAAGCCAATCAATTATGAAATTCAGCATCATGAGTAGCATTCAGGGAAATTAGTCCCCAAATTTACCTGGGATGTACAAGCAGAGGCTCAACTGTCATCCGCCACAGAGAAGTGGGAGTTTTGCTACCCACCTTGGCAATGTATCAGCTGGAATGCTGCACTCTGGCTGAAAGGAGATGAGGGAACCCTAGAGCTTTCCTGAGCTACCACAATTGAAATTTCACTGCAAGCGACACATTGCCTGCTGCTGTTGTAGGAGTGTTCAGCGTCCAGTGTGATGATAAAGGAATACATCCTCTGAACATGCCACGAGCACGCACACCCTCCTCCTTTGCCCAACTCTCTCTCTCTCTCTCCCTTTCTGTCTTTAAGAGATTCTGCAAGACCAAATGGTACCCTCCGAGAATGGTAGGTTAATTTTTGGATTGGATTTTTCACCTGGATTTCAGCAAGGCCTTTGACAAAGTGCCCCATGATATCCTGGCTGGGAAACTGAGGAGTTTTGGGATACACCAAAGCACTGATTAGGGCATGGTGGACTGACCGAAAGCAGAAGGTAACCATTAGTGGGGAATCATCGGGATGATGGCCAGTGACAAGCAGGGACCCCTAGGGCTCTGTCTAGGGGCCGATCCTGTTTTATCTGTTCATTAACGACATGGAAGAAGGGGTGAACAGTCTGCTGATCAAATTCGCAGACGACACTAAAACTGGAGCAGTGGCCACAACTGAGGAGCAGGTACTCCAGATCCAAAAGGATCTGGACAGACTATGGAAGTGGGCAGGAGACAACAGGATGGCGTTCAATGTGGAGAAGTGCAAGGTCTTGCACTTGGAGCATAGGAATAGCTGTCATAAGTACAGGTTAGGGGACAAGTGGCTGGAGAGCAGCACTTGTGAAAGGGACCTCGGGGTACTGGTTGACCGCAGGCTAAACAAGAGTCAGCAGTGTGATGCGGTGGTCAAGAGGGCGAACGCCCCCCTTGGTTGCATAGCCAGAAGTGTGGCTTCTAGATCGAGAGAGGTATTACTACCACTCTACACGACTATGGTGCGCCCGCAACTGGAGTATTGTGTTCAGTTTTGGGCCCCTCATTACAGGAAGGATATAGCCAGGTTGGAGTCAGTGCAGCGTAGGGCCACAAGGATGGTGGCTGGTTTGCAGGGGATGGGGTATGAGGCGAGACTGAGGGAACTGGGTCTCTTCAGCCTGGAGAAGAGGAGAGGATCTCAGAGATGATCTGATGGAGACATACAGGTATGTGAGGGGGTGTCACACGAAGGTGGGCAGAGACATGTTCTGCCCTGCAGAGGAGAGGCACCTTCTGACTCGCTCTGTTTCTATGTTTTCTTCCTCTCCCCATCCTCTCCTACTTTGCCTAGAGACACATCTGAAAGAGATACAATGGCACCACTGTTGTTTTTCTTTCTCCTTAAGATCACAATCACTCTATATAGATATCAAAACTGAGAAAGATTTCCAGGACAAAATGAAGACCCACAAAGACCAAAGGAACTGTATTGTGTTGCATCCCCACTTTAGAATATTGCAAGATGTGGATAAAGAAAATGGAAAAAAATTCCAGGTATTGATTCATTTCAAAAGATTCTCACTTTAGCTTATGGCTCATGCAGGGGAGCACGGGACAGTGGGGAGAGACTGAATCTTTTGTGTATCCCAGTCTGAAAACACAGATTTGTTTTCATTATATTCAGGAAGGGAAGACCATGACTCTCCACTGTAGTGCATGAAACAATTTTTATTTCAAAGTGCAGAGAACTCAGGAGTGTAACAAAGTTGAAAGGAATTTCCCAACAGTGATGAGAGAAACTCTTGGCTGTTTTGCGATAAAGGAAGATAAAGTTCAAATGACACATTCAAGCCTAACTGGGCAGCCAGACACTTTTCTTGCAAAATTCCCTGCATGCTGGCAGAGAGAGAGGGAGCGAGAGAGAGAGGAGACAGAGGCAAACCCTTGAAGAGTGTCATTAGAGACCATGTCGCATCCAGAATAAAACCACCCTCTTTCCCCACTTCAGCTGGCTTCAGTTGCTATTAGCCGCAGTCCTATCCATTTTTGGGGCCATGCTAGAAAGTGGTAATACCCCTTCATTAGTCAATTAATTAATGTTATACCACCATTCATTAGAAATCTCATGATGCTTACATAAAAAGGCTTGTGTAAACCGTTCACCCTTGTGGCTTCCACACTTGTGGGGGCTGAATGGGCTTCTGCAGCAAGCACAGGAGCTGGTGAATCACCTTCGCCCGGAGACAGCTGAAAGCCATGAGAGGCAGTGTCATGTGCCCCGAAGAAGGCATCTTGCCCATGGCCGCCCTCCCCACCCGGCAGCTCCCCTGATGTGAGGAACTACAAAGGGGCCGGCCCTGCCATTGGACACGGTGACGCGGGCGCCTCAGGAGCAGGTGCCGGGTTGGCGGTGCTGGTGGCAGCAGCCGCTCAGGCTGTTCCTTCTAAGCCCCTGGCCACCTGCGGCCTGATCTGTGCAGGTTCTGCCAGAAGAAAGGCAAGGATTTGGGTTAAGGCTCAACAGGCCATGCAGTGACCTTTGCCAGTGTCCAAAAGCCAGGTAGTTTCCAGAAGGAATGCCAAGGCTCCATGGCCTTCAGCTTGTTGGGAAGTACCCTGGAGATCTTGCCCTCAAAGCTGCCATTTTCAGTCCTTCTCCCTTTGTTGTGAGAACGAGACTGTTTGCCGTACTAAAGCAGCTTCGCCCTCTCTCCCAAGAAGGCAGGTTAGTTCCTCTGAAACAGGAAGAGAAGGGAGGACCCATCTAAAACCCTTTGGCTTGAGCAGCAGCACTAACATGCGGTTTACCCAGGCACCTCTGGGGGCCCATGGAGCTTCCCCTGGCCTATTTGGGGAAGCAGTGTGGACACCAGGAAAAGAACTGTAAGCTTTTATATCTTCAGCAATGGTATATCAGCTTCAACACAGGTGCGTTCCTTCCTTTCCACATATCCTTGCATCCGAGGTGAGGAGCCTCAGCTAGACTGGGCCCCTGCGGTTCCAGCACTGCCCCTCAGAGTCGGGACCCCAGTCATGGGGATCTGTTGGCGACATACAGGTATGTGAGGGGATGTCACACAGAGGTGGGTAGAGACCTGTTCTCCCCTGCAGAGGAAGGCAGGATGCGCTCCAAAGGAGCCAAGCTCAGGGAACCCAGGCTCCATTTGGATGCCAGGAAGCACTTCCTGACAGTCAGGACTCTGAGGGTGTGGAATGGGCTTCCCCGGGAGGTGGGTGAGGCCCCATCAGTGAGGGTGTTCAAAGACAGGCTGGACATGCACATGGTGGGCATGTCGTGAGTGGAGCCGGCTGGAGCCAGGGGTCAGACTAGATGGCCCGGGAGGCCCCTTCTGACTTGCTCTGTTTCTATGTTTCTAAGTTTATGTAGGTCTCTCCAGGGTTACACACCAAAGGGCTCTCCAAGCTCTACTGGAAGAGGATGTCGGGCACGGAACCTGGGACCTTCTGGACTGTGCCACGGCGCTTCAATGCCTGCCTGGACCTTTGCCCTCCAAAGAGGATCCCGAAGAGGGAGGAGGCGCACGTGTGCCCCTTCCCGGGCTGCTTGGACCTTCCCGAGGGGGGGAGGAGCCCCGCCGAGGAGATGTGAGGATCACCAGCCCATTCTATGTGCCAAGATCATTGGCGCCTTGGTTTCACTTGTCAGTTTGCTTGTGGGCAAAGGGGGAACAGAGAGAGCAAAAGGCTGGGCTGGCCCCTGTTTGGGTGAATGGTGGGGCTGGTAGGCGAGCGGGGAGCAGCTCTGTGCGGCCAGGATCTTCTCCCACTTCTGCGCTGGAAGTAGCAGGAAGGTGCTTCTTCGGGTGGTCCTCACAGAGGGTCTCCCCTCCACCAGGTTCAGTACCTTTGGTATCCCTGGACCCCAACACACACCCCCTTGGGTGCAGCCGGTGTGTCTGAGGCTGGATCCCGGCCGTGGCAAAATTTAGCCACAGTCTCGGCTCAGTCGGGTGGTGATTGTTCGGCTGCAGGCCTCGCTTTCCTGAGCAGCTCCGCATGGCTAGAATGCCAATTGGCCCGGCCATTCCACGCCGAGGCCTCTGCGAACCTCTCTGCCGCAGCTCCCTGCAGCAGCAGCAAACAGCTTTGCCAGTTTATTATCTTGCGTGCTTCCTACAAGGAGGGCTCCAGACAGACCCCACCCCACCCCGCCCCACCCCCCACCAGGTAAAGTTTAAGAAATTGTATTGCATCTCAACTGCAGCGCAAAACCGCTCCCCTTTCTGTTGCAACCCGTGGGAATATTCCGTTTAAAAGGCTTGGCTGTCGATAGCATGTTAAGGTTGCCACTCACGGCTTCCCCACGTCGCCTCCTCCATTATGGGAAATAACCCACATTTACAGGGTGCCTTTCATCTCAGAGATTGCTGGCTGTACTACACGGACTGCTGATAATAAAATAATAATTGCGCCACTTTGATGCCTCCATGGGTGGATCACCGAGCACTTACAACAAATATTAATGAATGGGAGAAGCAGGCGGTGCTGGCAGCGAGAGTCAGCTTCGGGATCCCTCCAGGGAGGCCGACCAGGCCAGGAGAGCAGCACAACTCCAGCCTGCCCTCGGCTCGTCAGCCTGGGGCGGTCCACCCTAGCCGGACCACCCTGCAGCCATTTTGCCCAGGTCTGAGGGAAGGGGACCCCCCTCCCCTTGCCAGGCCATCCGGACGCTGGCGATGCCATGCTCCTCGCCTTCCCGGTCCTATGGACCCAGTAGCTGTCCAGTGGGGAGGCAACGGGGCCTCCTCCAGAATCAGAGCCGGGAGTGAATACATACCAGACAGTCAGCAGACACAGACCAGGGGATGCTTCTGGAAGCTCCATCCAGGCAGAAGGGGAGAAACTGGAGGAGAACTGCTGTGCCGGGAAAGGAGCTTTGGGGCCTTCCTCTCCCACGGCCAGTGCTAAGAGCAACTCTCCAAGCAACGGAAGCACTGGATGCAGGCACCAGAGAAATTGAAACAGAGCGAGTCCAAAGGGGCCTCCCGGGCCATCTAGTCTGACCCCGGCTCCAGCCGGCTCCGCTCACGGCATGCCCACCATGTGCATGTCCCGCCTATCCTTGAACACCTGCACCGATGGGGCCTCATCCGCCTCCCGGGGAAGCCCCTTCCATACCCGAGATCGCACCAAGCTTTTCCTCCAGTGCCAGGCCAGAGGGAGGCCAGGCTCCTGCACCAGGAGCAGCCTCATGGAGACGTGGGTCTTGCAAACACCAGGTCGGCAGCTTAGTGCAGGGCTGTGCTGGCTAGACTGGGTTTTCCCCAGTTGTCTTTTGCCATGCAATTGCCCCTTTACACTGACTATTGTTGTGTGCTCTGAATCTGGCCAACCTTTTCCTCATTCTTTACTTTTGTCTGAATCCCTACTAAATGTTTAGGGGTAGGTGGGAAAACCCTCCTCTGAATCATTTTCACTTTGGAAATGATAAGGTTTTACTTACTAAAAATGAAAGTTTCTTTGTAAGACAATTTGCAGCCTTAGGAAATAAGACCCAACTGAAAAGTCCAATGCTTTCATTGTTATAAAGTTTAACTCGTTATCAAAACATGCAGCTAGTCCTCAATGTTGCGACTGTGTGAGACTAATTTCCATATTGGGTTTGTTACACTTAGCACCATCCAATTGCCCCTGTGGCAGATATATGGAATCCTCTGAACTTGGAGGCATACGAACATCCTGTGCAAGAGGGGGCACAACTTCCTACAACACAGCATCTCGTGCCCTCTATTTTTTTCCAAACAGCTGTTTTCAGGTAGACTGCTGGGGACAGGGAGGAACAAGGCAGGCACTGATTCCCAAGGCCTCAGGCTCCTGCCCCTTTCCCACAGCCCAGTTTTGACCTCACAGGGGGCAGCCAGCATGAGTCTTTCTGTGCCGGGAGTGGGGCTTGGCCTTTGGCCTTCTAGCTCCAAAACTGCAGGACCTTAGAGCTGGGATTCCAAGTAACCCTGAGCCTCCCAGACAACACTGGGAGGCCATAGGACTGCATCCGTAACAGCGCACTGTTTTCCCTAGAAAATCCGTGCTTTCTATCATTTCTTCTTGGCTTCCAAGGGAAGTGGCAAAAACGGATCCTCAGGTAGTACAAGGCGTGAGGGTAGTACCTTAAAAGGCATCCTAAAAGTAATTCTTCTTAAATAATTAAATGAGTGAACATCAGCAGTCTAGTCTGGACTATGTTCCTAGTTCTGCTTGTACAGACAAGGCACTGGGGGTTTTCAGGCTGGCCTCCTCCACTGGATCTACCTGGGAGTTTGGATCGGCGCAGCTCTGACCCCAGATCAACACAGGTGGGACACTCTTATGTAAGCTGCCTTGGGAGATTCTTCTACCCAAAAAGAGACCTTCAAATATTTAAAAAATGAAATAACTCTGAAAAATTCATAAATATGCCACATTGCACAAGTGTATATGCTAACTAAATTGTAAATGATTCATTCAGTGCTGCAAAAGCAGTAAAATAAGTTCTGTAAGGAAATAAGTTCTGTAAGAAAGTAAATACTGCATATACGTCAGTCTTTCCCCAGATCACCTACTGCACTTTCCCTTTCCAGGAGGAAAAAAATGGGGAAAACTAAATTCTATTCACAACAGATTCAGTCATTTTTTACCTCTAGAGCTGCAGCAAGGGGGGAAAGCATTTGCCCCCCCCCCAAGCATGCTTGGATCCTGCCAACGATCAGCCATTCCCTCCTGCCGCTGCACGTTGGCAAGGTCACCCCCGCAGCTGGATGCAGCGGTGCATGTAAAGGCATGCCCAGCTCGGCTGTGGCCTCCTCTCCAGCCGGAGCCGTCGGGGACTGAAACTGAGCACGCATGGCTGACGGCTCGCAGAAGCACTGGTCGTCGCCTCTTTCTGAACCGAGCCCGAGCCACATTTCAGCCCAGCAGCCCCAGCTGTTTGCTCTTGCGGCGTACAAGAGCGCGAGGAGGCCTCCTTTAGAGGATCCTGCCCACTGTGGGTCGTCCTGCACCAAACCTGTCCCCTGCCTGGGAGGAGCCAGGGGTCAGTGTCCGGGCTGGGGCAGCTGGTTTCAGATTGGGGCACCCAGGCCCAGACAACGGGGCCACTACGAGGGCCCACTCCCAGTCACAGTCCAGAGGTCGAGGCAAGTCAGTCCAAATGGCAAAGAGCAGCCAAAGCCAGTCAGGAGTCAAAGACCTGAGAGACACGCCGAGGAGAAGCAGGCACCGGAGCAGAAGGTGGAGCAGGTGGAGCCCAGGAAGCCGGGCAGGGTCCAGAAGCAGAGGCAGGAGCAAAGTGACAGGCGGAGCTGCAGAGGCAGGTTCTAGAAGGCACAGCGAGCCCCACCAACATCAAAGGCCTCCGCTGCTGAGGCTGCATCTGGCGGGAAGGGCCTGCTGTATATAGCTCTTCCCTCAGGGCGCCCAGGCGGTGCCTAGGTAGCCGCAAGCAATTGACTGTGGGCCCAGTCCTGCAACCACAAGAGCTGCTATTCTGGTGCTGCCTCAGACCCTCATACCAGGCCCCGAACAGTAACTCATGCAGGGAGACTCAATGGCCGAGAGGACCCTTCCTTTCTGGATTGTGAATGCCCAGCCAGTGTGGAATGACGGGGGCCTGGCCAGCCCAGAGCCAGCCGTGCTGTGCAACCCCGTTGAGCCTCCCGGCCACTTTGTGTCACTTTTCAGGTGGGAGTGGCAACCATTGCAGTGGAGGCACTGAGGCCTGGCACTGGCCACTGGCCAGGCTGGGTGGCACGGGGGGGGCGGCAGTCCACCGCATCCGGAGGCAGGGCCAGCCTCGAGGGTAGGCGTGCCTGGCCCTGCCCAGGGCCCCCAACAAGCTGCACTTGCTGCCTCTCTTCTCCGCTGGCCCTGCTGCTTCCCTGCCTCTCAGCCTCGCCCTGTTCGCCATGGTGAGCAGCAGGAGGCACTGCCCCCTCCCCACTCCCTGGCTCCTGGCCAACCAACCCAGCGAGTCGGAGCAAAGGTGAGAAGAGGGGAGCTGCCGTGTTGGGGGCAGGGGCTAAGCAGAGCTTCCCTGTGGAGCCTGAGCAAGGTCTCCCGCATCCTGCTTCAGTGGACCCAACCATCCCTACGCAGGCAGGTCTGAAGGACTTTGAGCCGCTTCCAGAACCTGCCAAATCTACACCCAGCGACGACAGTGGAGCCAAAACCCGAGTCTTTGACACACCCAGGCTGGCGATGCATCTGTCGCACCGTCCACAGCAGCTCATCAGCCTCAGCTTGGGAGGATCGCCTCATCAGAGCAATTAAACCTCCATGTATTCTTCTGCCCAGCTTTGTTTATCACCCATCAATTAGGGTGCAAATCAGACTTGTCCACTCGCCCACCCGCTGCTGTTGCGCTGAATCACTTCTGTGGGCGTTGCAGAGTTCAGCCTCTGAGACATTCGCTGACCTTCTACTTACTGCGCTTGTCTAAAAAAAAATCCAGGTCAAGCTGCTCGTAAGAGGAAATTGGACATCCTCTGTTACCATGCCTCCGTGACCCCTGTTTAAGAAATTTAGTGGAAGGTGACTGCATACTTTTCTCAGTGCCCAAGGAAAATAAAATAATAAACTCATCCCATTACAGGCTCCGGGAGCCTTCCGTTGCGGCCAGGTGACTTTCGCATTCCAGGGGAAGCCAAGTCTTCCGCCAGATCTCAATTCCGCACAGTAAATGCACTGTCGTGTCACAAAGCTGAAGACCGTGGATGGAAAAAGGAACAGGGACACATGCCCCGCTGGGTACCACCTTTGGAGCATTTTTTGCAGGAGATACGTAGGACGAAGGATCAACTCTCTGCCTCCAAATGCCTGTCTGAAAAGAAAATGTGTCCTTATTGCCTTATTTCCTTATATAAAGTATTTATCATACCATCCAACTGACAAATGTCTTCTGGACAGTGTACAAGCATAAATGCAATCAACAAAATGGAATAACAAAAATGCCATCAAAGTATCAAAATAATAGGGCATTCCATATTTTAAACATTTTTAAAAGTTTAAAAATACCGAGGATCCAGCCTGAACGTGAACAACAGGTTCCGGGCAAAGCGCCCATCTTCGAAAGACATGTCTGGAACCAGCAATTAAGAGCCATCAGGACAGTCCCTGGGAAGGGACGGCCACAGTGGGGGCCTCTGCAGAGAAGACCCGTCCCTCAGCCACTCTGCCCTATGCCAGGCCGGATGGCTGGGCCCAGAGAAGGGCCTCTGAGGACAAGCCCAGCCATCGGTCCACCCCATTCGGACAGTCTGGGGCGAGGGAACCAGTGGCCTGACCAAACTGAACATGAGAGCAGGTGGCTGTTCCAGTGCTCGGACCAGTTCTGGCCTGGACGGTGGCCTTGCAAGGTCACAGCCTGCATCCAAGCCCAGCCAAGGTGCGACTCTGCAGGCCAGGTGGGCCCTGCACCTCTGGAGACGCACTGCGGCCTCTCTGGTGCTTCAGCATTTGGGGAAGGGGGGTGAAAAGCCTGGGAGTTGGGGGGGGGGCTGCATTTCCTTGGTGGTCCTTACTGTGTACAGTCCTTGCCTCCAACCTAGGTGAGTCTTTCCTAGCCTGATATCCACCAGGTGTGCTTGTCTGCAACTCCCATCATTCCCCATGGCCATGCTGGCTGGGAGTGATGGGAGTTGCAGTCCAACACATCTGGAAGCCATTGGGTTGGGAAAGGTTCACCACACTTAATTCAATTCATAGCAAAGTCTTCCAGAGTCTTCCATACATGAGGGTGCCTTAGACTGAAACCAACCCTTTGGCCTTCTGACCCAATACTGCCTACTCACCCTGGCTTTGGCTGCCTTCTTCCTGCATGGGCCTCGTGCATCCTAAGCCAGTGCTCTGATGCCCACAAGCTTCTTGCTCCTTCCTTATTCAGACATAAGCGTGTCAAGCAGCTTGTCAGGCCTGACTTTCTGACACACTCCAGCAAGTAGACATGGATCATGGATTGCAACAAACCTCCTTTTGCCATAGATTATACTGCAGGGGTCCAGCTTCCCCGAGTCTGTAGCAGAGCTTACAGCATTTATAATCCCCAATCAATCAAATGGGCTATTGGCACATTGCTTTGTTCAAGAGACCATCCCAAGGAATGAATTCGTTCAAAGTCTCCGTGGTATTTTACAAGCCAGAGTCTTAATGATCCAAGATTCCAGGAAGACAAACATTCATGATGCACAATAAGTCCAGGCAAGAAAGTATTGTGAGAATTGAAGACGTTATTCTCAACTAAGTCCCTTCAGCCCTTTGATCGGAAACAAAGCAAATATCCCATATGAATTGCATTACTCTAGCTCAGCTTTTCCCAAGCTGGTTGCCCTGCCCATATTTTAGAATACAACTCCCAGGATTCCTGGCCATTAGCCATGCTGGCTAGGGCTGATGGGAGTTTAAATCCAAACATTGGGAGAGGAGCAGGCTGGGGAAGCCAGTCTAACCAATGAGAGGATATTGAACCGCCCCACTGGAACAGAGGAAGGCCCCGTGGAGCCCAGTATACTGTTTCCAGGATGGCCAGCCAGATGGCCTGATGGAAGCCCTACAGCAGGGCAGGAATGTAGGGCGGGAGGAACCGGGGTGCTTGAGCACCCCAAGTGCCCTCACCCGCTTGGTTCATCCAGGAGCTGTTTTCCTTTCCATCCAAGCAGGGACAGGCCACTGCTCCACGCGGGTTCCGCAAAAGTCTGCACTTCCCCCATGGACTGAATCCTGAAGAGCCGCTTCGTTTGGTAACGTGAAGGCGCTCCTGCTCCATCTAGGGCTCGGAGTGGCCCAGATGCTTTGTGAAGGGACAGAAGGCTCTCGTGTGTCGCACGGGACGGCGGCAGCACCTCCCCACCTGTGCTTCCCAGCCACAGTGGAGCAGAACAGGCCTCCAAGACCAGGGCAACAGGCAGCTGCTGCCTTGCTGAGCAGCCAGGAAGGCAGAAGGTGCTGGAGGCATCAAGGCCGTTTCAGTGCATGTGAAAAGAGCAGGAGCACAGAAGGGTCCTGACCGCAGGGTAAGCCATGGCTCCACATAGCCCAGAATTCCCAAATCATGGGCATTTCTAGCAGGAGTCCTAGAACTAACACTCAGAAGGCATTTTGCACTATTTTATCTCCCCCTCCTTTCCATATTTTTTCCTGGTAAAAATCAAGGTGGAATAAGCCGTGAGAAAATGCAGGCGAGTTACAAGTGAAGGATGGTGCCCTCTGGATCCCCTGCAAAATTCTGTGAGTGGGCCCAGGGGATTGTACACGAGAAGCCCCATCTGGAAGCATCCCCTTTCTCCTCTTGCACATGCACACTGCATGCGTTTGCTCTCCCGCAACGGGTTGCCGGGCCCGCGTTTCTTTTCTGCCCCACCTCCATCAGCCCCGCAGCCTCTTCATTTCTTGCTGATCTTTATCTCTGTCGAGTGGAAAGAGAGAGCGAAAAATAGTTTCATATTTGCACATCAAAAGGAAGCCGTGTGCTATTGGGGAAATTAATACGAATTAAGGGTCTTTCAAAAGGCACACAGGCTGAGCGTCAAAAGAGAGCCAATTAAAAATGTTCTTGAGTAGGAATTGCCCCCGTGTGCTTTGGGCCTGGACTGAATGGGCTTCTGGAATGAAAGCCTGGCGCCCCCCCCCGCCCTCCCCCTCTCTGTTCCTCTGCTCTTGCCCTCCTCCTATTGGGAAAAGCAGAGAGCTTCCAATGCAGCCTGGATCGGCGCGGGAAACTCCCACCTTGCCAGCAGTGAAAAGCCCGTCCACTAAGAAAAAGTAATATGAGATAATCTCAAGCACCGGAATATGACTAGTAAATTAGGAAAACAATTTGTTTCAACACCATAAAAGCAGGAGGTGGACAATAAAAACAAAAAACCCAAAACCATTATTTTATTATAACAGCTTCCAGCAGGAAAATGTGTCAATTTACCCCCAAACTGGGCTTTGTTTAAATAGCATGAAAATGAGTTGCTTCTTTGACAACCTGGTACAGGGGGAAAATGTGCTTACATATATTTTTCCTTCCCTTCCCTCCTGCTTTTGTTCTTTATTGGTTTCCCACCCCCAACACCCTTCCTTGCAGGGAAGCTGAGCTGGTTATTAAAGTTGCATTTCATGGGTTCTTGCCGTTCTGAGCATCTGGGGAAAACCTTTGACAGCAGCTCTGCTGAGTGCCGACCGTCTTGGGGTTAAAAGAAGAGGGGTGGAAGATGAAGTAATCAAGGGAAGTGTGCTGCAGGGCTGCTAGCCGGATTCCAGTTCCCAGCAGCGCCTGTGACTCACTGGAGCAGCTGAAACCTGCAGGAGAGGCCCTGCTGAAGCACCCGTTTCCCAGCAGTGCAATGAAGCTTGTCCCGGGAGTCTGGCTCCCTGGCCTGCGACACGGACTGGCAGCACGCTAGAAGCTCAGCCTCCGACACAGCAGACCATCTTCCCTGCTCTTGAACCCTTTCCAGCCCAGGGAAGGTCAGGGGGGACGGGAAGTGAGAACAAGGCTCCAGTTCTACTCCAAGGGAGGGAAACCTCTGGCCCGCGGGCTTAACCCCATGCACAGGGGTTCCACATCAAGCCGTCCTGAGCACTTGTCGGAAGGACAGATATAAATGTTTGCCATAACTAACTAACTAAATAAATAAATAAATAACGCTGTCTCCCTTGGGCTTTGAAAGAGGCCCCACTTCGAGATGAAAACCTGCTGATATTTCTGCGGGATGCGGACAGCTGGAGGCCCAGTCAGCACTGGACAGAGTGGCTGTGCTCCCAGTGTTGTGCAAAAATGCAGCTTAGAAGTATAGAAGCGTCTTCACTTAGTGATGGTCTTGAGAGCTGAAACAAGTCCACTCCCTGAACGCTTTAATCGTTCGAGCTGAAGCGAGTACACTCCCTATAGGCCTTTCTCTCCGGAGCTGCAGATGTGCCGGCCAAGGCCAGGTTAAAGAAAGCAGCACTACGTTAGACAACGACTAGGTGGAACACGCAAGTAGAGGATGGAATGCAGAGCTTCCTGATTGGTTGCTTAGACTGCACACCCCTGGGGGGCACAGAGAAATTCAACAGCCTGCAATTGCATGGCGGGTGTGAAGCCTCTCCTTGGCATGAGCCAAAGCCTCACCCAGCTGCAGCCCGTTCCGTAATAAAAGCCTCTTGACTCACGAGTCGTCGGTGTGTTAGCATCTCCCCTGCTGCTGTTTGGGGTGGCCATGCCCACCAGCTGCCTCTGGCCCACAGAGGGCCTGGGGGGCAACTTGAGCCCCCACCTAAAACTGCTTTGCAACCATTTTAATGGATCAAGCACCTTACGGCTGAGCTTGGATTACCAGCAAAATGGCACAGCCGTTTCAGCCAAGCGCACACCAACCATTGCTGCATCGGAATCCACGGAGTTAACTTTCCTGTTGCATCTTTGCCGCTTGAGTTACATCAAAAGGTTAGAAGGAAAAACCATGAAAGGTCAGAAAATCGATCTATCAGAGCATCTGAAATATATCCAGCGTGACTCAGCACAGATCCCCAGGCCTGTCGAAGAAGTACGCCGACACCTGCATTCAGCACCTCCCATCTTTCAGGATCTGGCCTGGCGGCAGATCCACCTTCACAAGGGGCCAAGATGCGCAAAAGCAGCAAACACGGGGCAAAGATGCCAGCAGATTTGCCGCAAGTTGAAGATGCGCTGGGCTGGCTTATGCAAGGCCTGCCCCTCCTTGTCTCTTTTAATGAGATGCACATGCTCCCTTTCTACCAAGAAACTGGCCCTCCAGCTGGGCCACTGCGGTGTCTCTGGGAAGAGGCTTTCGCATGGCACCTTTTGGATTCCACCTCCCCTTCTGGTTTCCCAGGCCCTTGGTCCATCCCCTCCTTCTGTCTCCTTCCTTTTTTCTACGAGTTGACTAGAAGAGAGATTTAGGATGCAATCCGACGCAAATTTAGGCAGAAGCATTTCCCATAGCACCCAACATTCCCCAGCCAGCCTTGCCGGAGATGCAGGGGCACACTGGCACCCATACTGTCCTTCTCTGGGTTGCCAGCTTTACCGGATGCAAGGGATTCTGGGATTGTGGCCCAGGCAGACCCATCCCCAGCCTTTCTTGCTGGGTTTGTTTGCCCTTGACTGGGAGGCGTGTACAGCCCTGTCTGTTACCCAGATCTCTAGCTTAAGACACCTGTGGACCCTCCACTGTAAAGCTGTGATCCCATGAGCACAAAGGGTCAGCCTGGAAGAGACTTGGGGCTCCGCCCCCCTGAACCCGTGTCAGGTGGCAGCAATTCCAGCAGGCCGCAGCGGAGGGGTAGCGGAGGCAAAGGCATCCCATCAGCCCTGAAGTCCAATGCCATCGGCAGAAGCCGCGTTAGCCAATGGCCCATCATGGCTGGAGCCCTGAATCTTCCATCTGCATCTCTGGGCGGCCACCAACCCACCCCCTTCCATCCAAGGGAACCTGCTGAAATAAAGTTATGGAGACCCCGGCAATTTTGGTCGTGCTGGATCTCGCTGGACAAGGGGGCTCTGTGCAAATCCCCTCTGACTGCCCCCATGAATGTTCCTGCCTGGGATTTTTCTTCTGAAATGGACAGCCCTCCCCTCTCCTGCCCATCCATTTCCCCAAAATAGTTTGAGCACCATGGATGGCTCCTATGAAGCTCCCAGAAAAAGCTGCACTGCAGGGGGTGGGGGTGGGGGGGCACGCACACGGAATCCCCCCCCCGCCTCCCCTGCCTGTTGCATCCCGCCCACGTCATCACCCTGACCTTGGCTCCTCCCATCAGCCCTGCTGCATGGGGAGGGGCTGCGCTGGGCCGTGCAGGGCACACAGCTGCTCAAGGGCTGCGTGTCAGGCCAGGGCTCCGGACTGGCTCCCCGGGGCCAGCTGACCGCCGGGCCAAGCAGCCTGCAGGCTGCCATGCCAGTGCCCAGCTTGATGTCCGCGCTGCAGCCATCCCATTGCTCTGTGCCCAACAGCACGGCTAGCAGCCCTGGTGGATACACAAACACGGGGCTGCCCGTGCCCCACGGGCTTGACGGCTTAAGCCTGGGGAGACTGGTGCCGCGCCCCGGCCTGCTGCGAAGGAGAGCCACTCGATTCCGCTTCATCCCAAGCAGGGAGAGGGAGAACCCTGCCCTTGCCGAGCTGCCCTGTTGTTTCCATCTCTTCTCCATCACCACTTTAATGAGGCTTCCACACAGCATTGTGGCGCCCTATCTCACCACCTAGAGCAGGACCTGAACATCTGCCGCCTTTTTATCCCCTCCCCCCCCCCCGCCACCTTGCCCCTTGGAACCACTGAGAGGAACTCTAGAAGCTGCTGTGTTGTGGGCTGTTTAAACCAGAATTATCCGGGGCTTTTGTGGCTGCTTGGAAAAGGGGCTAGAAAAAAATTGCCCTCCTTCTAACGGGCAATGCTGCATTTTTGCAGTTCCCCCGTTCTGCCAGTGCTTTATGCCATGATGGGCCCAGGCCCGAAGGACTGAGTCCATCCTTTAGGGCCTTTCTGGGTTTGTTGCTGCGGAAAACCAGCGGCCAGCAGGCCCCTGGCAACCCTCTCTAGACGAAGCGTCCTAAGCTCAGGCACGCCTGTCCCGGATTCACCCAGACTGGGCTACTGCGATTTTTTTATTCCCGCAAAGATCGGGTGTCTGGGGCAAGCTCGGAGCCTGCGGCACCATGCCCGGGACCGGACTCCGCATTTCCGCGAGTGGACTGGGCTGCCCTCTAGAGGCGCCGTGGAGCCGGGCGCCGTCGCTTTCCCGCTGGCCTCGAGGCCTTGCACGGGGCGCTGGGCCGGCGCTGGGCTTGAGCGACGCGGGGAGGGGGGCACGGTCCAACCCGCTGATCTCACTGGGGAGACTCGGCCGACTGACAAGCTAATCAAAACAAGATTGCAGCGGGCTCCTCACTTGCTGGGTAGCCCAGGATGACTTTAAAAGGCCAGCTTGAGCATCACGGCCGGGTTAGAGGCCACCTGAGCACAGATGGTGTGTGCAGACTGCGATATGCAAGCCCCTCCCCAAAAAATAGACATCCCGAGTGGATTATTCAGAACACGTTAAGCCCGCCACATGGGGGGCGCAGCACGCCTCCCATGGGCATCCCGTGGGGGCTCCTCCCCCCCGCCGGCAGGCTCCCCGCAACTCCTGAGCGGACCTCGCCGCCCCGGCGGGGCTGCTGGTGCTGCCGCGGCTCCAGCCCCGGCGCCTCTCGACGCACCCGCGCCTCGCTCCCCCCGTCCGCCGCCGCCCGCTTTGCAGCAGCACGGAGAGCGGAAGGCCAGCCGCTCCCGGCCGTGCAAGCAGCAGCCGAGGCGGGTGAGAGCGATCCGCTGCCCGCCTTCCTCGAGGGTGGAACAGGGTCAGGGCACGAGCGGCCTGGCGCTGGACTTGGGAGGACAGCCCCGAGTGCGCTGCGGCCAGCAGGCCCCTCTGGAGCCGGCTGGCGTGAGCGGGGGGAGGCACGTCCCGCCGCCCACCCGCCCACCCACTTCCCCAGGAGCAGGCGGGCTGCCCCGCCCCCTCCCGTCTGGTTTGCCCGTTCCCCTTGCTGTGGCGCCTCCGGCGCTGTGCCAACCGGGGCCGAAGCCTCTTGGCAGGGGGCGCAGCCAGCCAGGCGTCCTCCGGGTGATGCAGCCAAATCAGCCCGCACCGCCCCCCCCCCGCTGCATCCTGGGGCAATCTTCAGGACTGCACGTGGCCTTCAGGAGGCCCGGCGGAATGCCCCCTCCCATCTGTTGCAGCACCCATGGGTGCCAAAGCAAATGGGGGGGCACGCGGGAGCACCTCTCCCAGTCACCCCCTGCACAGAGCAGCCTCCTCACCGCTCTCCCTGAGCAAGCCGTGTGCCACATGAGGGGCGCCCCCTCCCCGCCGCTCTGGCCGGCATCGCCAGCAGCCCTCGCCCTGTACTGGAGCGCAGGGTGGGGAGGCAGCCGGCGAGAGCGCCCCTCCACACGGTGCCCCCAGAGGCGAGCCGGAGCCCCAGGACCCCCCAGTGCCAATCCGTAGGGGGCACAACTGGGACCCCCAGGCAACTTTGAGGCCCGGTGTCTGCCCAGGGCTGAAACGACCTCCGGAGCACGCCAGCAATGTTTGCATGTCTAGAGACGCTCGTTCGCGGAAGGGAAAAAACACGAGATGAAGGGAGGGAGGGAGGGAGGGAGGGCTCGGACTGCGAAGAACCTCCTTGCCTAACTGACACTTTGGGTCTTTTGCCGCTGAAGCAAGTCCGTGAATTTTCTGCCCCTTGTCTCTGATTTATGTATGCAGTCTGCTGTCATTGTCCATGGCAGCTAAATATGGCGCCCCCACCCCACCTGAGGCAATCTACTCCTGATTTTTATTTATGTAGGTATCTGATTTTTATACCACCCAATAGCTGAGGCCCCCTGGGTGGTTAACAAACACGTTCACACACCCAAATTAAATTAAACCAACAAACCTACAATAGCGTTGCAATTGTCTTAGCAGAGAAGCACGGCAGCCGTGCAGCATAAAATACAGCGTTAAAAATAAAGTTAGACTATTAGAATGCTGGGAAAAGAAAAAAAGGTCTCCACCTGGCACCAAAAGAATGCAAGGCAGTCACCAGGTGCACCTCTGTGGGGAGCTTGTTGCACAATTGGGGTACCATAGCCAAAAAGGCCCTTCTCCTGGTAGGCACCCCCCACTTCCTTTGGAAGGAGCGCCCAGAGAAGGGCCCCTGACGGTGGGAGCCTTGTGGCTAGCGGGGCAGAAATCTCTGGGCCAGGTAGGTACCGGATGCCGGTCCCAGGGGGAGGATGAGCTAGTGAGGGAGGGAGAGAGCCGGCCTGGATGCACCTGCGGTCAGGGATGGCAAGGCCAGCGGTGCGGCTTTGAGTCTTTGTCAGTGAGGGAAGTCCTGCAGTCCCTTGGGCCACGAATCACGTGCTCTGCCCCTCTCGGGGAGGCAGTTCAGCCAAGATACTTTGGGCGGCACAGATGCTGCCTCGCCGCTCCAGTCTTTAGGGCTTATCAAGGCTCCCGCCCCATTCAGAGCCCTGCACATTCTTAACCACCAAGATCTTCTTAGGCGTAATAAACACAAAAAGGTCTCTCTTTTCAGATTTCCTGCTAAACCCAAAGATGATTATGAGCTAAATCCTCTGCATATGGCTCTGATGTTGTTCTTGCAAAAAGTTGCAGCTGGGACTTAGACAGATTAACCCCTCGCTCCTCCATCTTTATCATGCCAGTCTTGCCAGAACATCTGGAGCGAGTGGGGGCGGGGGAGGCGGGGGAGTTGGGAGCAGGTCGCAGCAGCCATGGCAGGATGCAGGCCGGGGGGAGTCTGAGAAGAAGGGACAGCACAGAATGCACTGCTGGCTGCGGACCAGTGTCCAAAGAATCTCCACCTGGTGTTCAAAAGCCGATCCGCAAATGTATTGCCCTCAATAGACGCCTGAATGTGTGGTGTCCAAGCTTGCTGAACGCTCAGGAGCAGAGGAGCATTTCAGAGGCTGTGAGAGCAGCTTCCGCGTCTTGCGCAGCCCCACACAAGCACAACGCATGAGCAGAGCACAATAGGAAAAAGATAGCTCAACAAGTGATTTACAAAAAACTAGAGGAAAGTATGTAGAAATGGGATCAGAGCTAGAAAATTCATATACAATGTACCACATGCAAAAAAAAAAAAAATCCCTTCAGCGGGGGGGCGGGCAGGATACAGGAGCCAGAGGGACGAACAGGAACTTAAGGGATTAGCCAGCCAAGGAAAGTTGCACTGGTGCATGGGAAATGCGTTTGGAAGGGGGGCAGCCAGAAGAACAAGGCAAAGAGCAGAAGTTAGTTCCCAGAAGGCATCCATATTTATATGCCGCCCCTTGCAGCAGCCTCGGGGCGGCATATACCATGGGGTACCAGATATGGGTATCAACTTTCTCCATTGTTACTTAGGATTGGAACCCTGTGATAGAGAATAGCATATTCACAGACTTGTGTACAATAATTCAGAATCCCAAATTATTCTTCGTGCTGAAGGTACTTTCCATCTAGATGGAAAGCAGAGGAAAGGACAGTGTGGTCTGTGCCACTTCTTAATGTGTTTGCTCAGAAACCCTTAACCTTAACCCTGTTTCTGCATTCTTCTGCTTTAAAAACAATCTGTACTGAAGGAATTCACATCATACAGTGTGGATTGACATACATATTTCTAATCAATCTTCTCCAATCATGCACCCATCAGGTGCATTGTACTACAGCTCCCATCAGTACATTTGCCGTACTAAGTATGATGGACACTGCCCTGCAACACATTTGAAGGACAGCAGGTTGAGGAAGGTTGCACTATATTTTTTCCCAAAAGACAGATTCTCTGAGCATGTTTTAATATGTGGCGGGTGGAGGTGGGGGGGGGAACTGTGAGGGAGCATTTGGGAAGAATGCAACTCGGCAGAGAACAGACTTCTGATGGCGATATTGGTCTGCGAGTTCTGTTTGTACCAGAATATGCAAATTTCCCAAGGAACATGTGGCCAGAGATTTCATGGAGCCTGTGCCTTGTGGGCCATCCAGTGGTACATTGGGAACATGAGGACTGGGGCTACATCTGCCCAGCCTCTCTTCGCAGGCCTCCAAGACAAGGGAGCCTGGCTTCCCACACTAGTTCATTGTCTCCACTGTTGGCCTTCTGTTGCTCTGCAAGTACCTGAAAGCTGTCCCAAAGAGGAAGGCGGGGACCACTTGTGCATCATCCCAGAGCGCAGGGCACGGAAGGACAGGCTCAAGTCACAGGGAGCCAGATTCGGGCTGAACCTCAGGAAGAACTTCCTGACGGTGAGAGCAGAGCAGCAGTGGAGCCCGTGACCCAGGGAGGTGGTGGCTCTCCCACCCCGGGGGCACCCAAGGTGCAGCTGGGCAGCAGCGCAGAGGGATGGTTTAGCTTGGGGCCCTGCGCTGGGCAGGGGCTTGGAGTGATGGCCCTCTGGCCCCTTCCAATTCTTTGATTCTATGATTTCTCCAGAAACTGCCCTCCTGCCACTTTGGCCAGGGCCCAAGTGCTGGACCTGGTCCCAGGGCCTGAGAGGCCCCAGTGCTAAGTGCAGCAGCTGTGCCGAGGGGCGTGATATTTTGGCGAATTGCAGCAGAGGAGGAAGAATTAGTCATGATCTGAGGCAGGGGCCAGTTAATCAAAGAGTTTCTTTCCTCCGGGATTCTTCTGGTGGGCAAGCAATTAGATGGTTTGTTTTCTGTGCCATTTAAAGAAATCCAAGAAAGTATTTCTAAATTGGCTTATAACAGAGATGGATTTGCATATCCAATGTTGCTGCAGATGTGTGCCCTACAGGACTGTGCCCCAAATCTCTTAAGTACCCAGCAACAGCCTTGCATCCATCCTGCCACATGGGACTACAGACCTTGGTAGGTGTGTGGGGAAATGCTGCCCTGCGCCCTCTCCCAGCTTCCCTGGGCCAGGTAGACCCAGTCCCCTCAGCCTGTCCTCACAGGACACATTTGCCACTCTTCTGAGCTCCTTCCTCGCTCTTTCCTGGGCTGGTACCAATCTGTCAACCCCCTTCTTAAAGCACAGTGGCCAGAACTGGACACGGTGCTCCGGTGAGGTTGCAACAGTGCACGTGAGTGATGGGTGTTGTTTCCTGGGAACTGCCAGCTGTGTGCAGCTGAAAACCATGTCCACATTTAACACCTTACAGCTTTCCTGAAATCCACGGCACATGTTTAACTGCACCCACCTTGGCTCTCCCTACAGTCATGGATTGCACCTGTCTCTGGTGATGGGGAAGAAATCCATGCAGTTTGCATTTTCATGGAAGCTCACTACATGCTGCATTTTCAAACTGCAACGCGAATGGAAAAGTCGTCTTTTGACGTTGTCACCACGCTCCCCATTGGGCCATGGAGTTCCCCGGTCAAAATGTGCACAAATTGCATTCTTTGAGGAAACAGGCATATTAGGAGGAAAAGCAAACCAAAATGAAAATGAAATAGGAGGGGGAATGTGCACAAGATTTTGGTAAGACTCGGAGGAGTTCTCAAAGGCTGAGATGAACCGAACTTGGTATTGGAAAATGAGAAAGGGAAAGAAACTGAAGTGGACAGACGGGTCCGTATCTACAGTTCCTCCCGGGAGAGGCAGGAGAACGAGCACCTTTAGAGGCCCCTGCCAGAGGGTGAGGCCTCGGCGAGGACCCGCGACGCCCACCCCTCACCCTGCCTGGTCGCAGCTCTGCACTGCCCGCGGCCGCAACCTTTGCAATCACAAGGTCCTGCCCTCTTCCCCCACCTCAGCCTGCCCACAGAATGAGCCTGAGAGGCTGCGGTGCATAGCAATCCCCCTGCCTCTCTGCGCACGGGAGGACAGGTTTGCGGAGTGAATATTGGCTTGCCTCTTTGAATATTCATTTGCAAAAGCTCATTGTGAATTCGGTAATTGTAGATAACTGAACACACGGAGCCTAACCTGGGCCTGAACGACATGCAAGAGACACTTCCGTGAATCTTCTTCCTAAGGTTAAAAAGGAAGAAAAAGCTCACCAGAGGGCTCAAACCAGGAGCAGAGGGCTAGCAAGTGGGGCTACCAAGGCTGACCTCTGCCCTTGCCATTCTGCCTGTCCACTCCAGCCCATTCCCCTTCCCAAGGATCTTTTCCCCCCGGGGAAGAAAGGCGATTGGGGTCATTGGTTGCCTTCTTTTCCTGTGGGGAGAAAAGCAGCTGAGCAGAGATGGGTCTGAGCAGAGCATCAGGAGGGGGAAGCACCCTGTCCCTGCCACCGATTCACCACCCCTCTCTTTACCTGCCCCTACCCCCCCACACACACACACAGATCATTTAATTTTAGGGTTCCCTCCACATAATGTCTAAAGTGAAACAGCATCTCTTGGAAGGATGACGGTCCACGCTGTGACGTTTCTACAGAAGAGGGAACTTGGCAGGTGCTGCAGAAAGTGGCCAACGTGTCTTTCTCTTCCCAGGCCCAAGGGCTTCCTGACCTCCTTCACGTTTAGCCAGGAGGTGAGGAGTGGAATTCATTCCAACCCTGCATGTATTTCCTTCCAATGTCAGGGTCGACAGGGTCGAACTGCCCTCTTCTTCCCACCTGTAGCATGGCCAGTGGCTGTGTGAAGGAGAAATGGGTGAACTCAGAAGTAAATGTGGAGGCGGGAAGTTGATCAGTCCCACCCTGAAACCCCCTTGCCTGTGAGGCAATTTAACCAGCCTCCCCTGTTGTGAGCAGGGCATCAAAAGCGGTTGCTCCAATGGTGTAATGTCGTGCAGGGCACGGTGCGCTTCTGGGTCTCTGGTGCTCGTTCTGCCCGCATGTGTCAAGCCCCACGTGGCAGGAATGGGCACGGGATAGATGGGGTTCAGGGGCTGAGCACCAGATTCTACACAGGAGGTCCCCAAGATTCCCCTCATCTTTCCTCTGCCCTCCCCAGTTAGATTTTGCTGCCCGGCCTCATGCATCATTCGTGAGTAATTAGTGAAGCAAGAACTATGTGGTTTCCCCCTTGATTGTTAGTTAGGGTGGGATGTTTTTCATGGGGGTCCTCAGGCTGCAGGGAAGGCCGTTGTATCCGTTTTTCACCACTGACTGGAAGAAATCTCCTTGTCATGCTATTATTGGTACCAGAAACAAAAGCTCTCTTTGGCCCCAGGGGAAATTCGGCGCTGGGCTTTTTCTCTCTTCTGGGCCTACGAGAAGAAATGGGGGCGTTGTGCTGGGACTGTCGGTCTGATGATCGGGCGGCACCCCTGCTTTTCTCTGTGAAAGCCGGTCTGTGCGCCAGTCTTTGTATCATGTTGACTTTGTACATGGTGATGCAGGGAAAGCAGCTCCTGCTCATTGATGCCCAGGCATCACCCCGCTTGCCCTTCCCAAACGCAGCTGGAACACACATGCCATGTCTGGGTGGAGCACCTGCCCTGCTGCGCTCGCAGATCTGTTGGCAGGGCTCCTGTGCTTGAAAATGCAGGACACCGTGCAAACTTTAAGCCAAAAAATGTGCACAGACAGACAGGCTTTAATCCAGTGGAAAAGACTGCACACTTTTAAAGGCATGTGCCCAACAGCTTCACCATTTTCAAATGACAGAAGGAACGGCTTGCAATCAAACACGGACTTGTGACAGACTGAGCGCTGAATTAGAACGCCGAGAACCCAGCTGAAGACCCGTTCGCTGATTTCCACACTGTTTCACTGCTGCCTGCTCTTTCTGGCTTGGCGTCTTGAAGTCAGAATCCTTTGGCCAGTCTGCGGCAAGTCATCCAGCCCTCTGCTGCCTGGGAGTGATGGAAGTTGTAGTCCAGCTCATCTGCAGAGCCCAGCCCAGCCAGCCTTTTGCTTAGCTGTGACGTATTGTCTGCCGAGTGACTTAAGAAGAGGGCGTGACAAGATCCCAGGCTGACCTAGATAACCTTGCACTGAGTCTTGCTTTGCAAGGTCTGCCGATCCTTTGCTCCTCTCATTCAGCTGGATCCACGAGCAGGCTGCGGAGATCAGACAGCTCTGCAGCTGGACTTCCAGAACTCAGCAGCAGCACCTGAGGAAAAATTGGGGCCAGGGGAGGCTTTTCCAAAGTGTAGGCAGAGAGCAGGGACTCCCCCCGCCCCCTCCCGCTCTCTCCTGCTGTCCAGAACCCCTGGCCTGAGAACGCACTGCTGGGACTTTGCCTCTTGGGCATGTGGCTGCTTTGCCTCCAGGTTTGGCTTGCCCTGGAGCGTGTCTGCGGCAGGAGTCCCAAGTGAGGATATGGGCAGCCTTTGCAGAGAGAAGGTGCTAGAACGCTTCTTGCAGAGGCCAGCCTGGAGACTTCAGCCAACCAGCCAGAGGATTCAGGCAACAGGGAGTGTCGTGGCGGGGGGGGGACCCCCTTCCTGTGTCCCCGCAAAGATCGGATAAGGGCAACTGCTTCTGGCCTGCGGGCACAGGCGCTGTAGAGTGGGAGTGAGGGGTGTGGGGACGCGCCGTGGAGCCCAGGGTGCTTGTGGCGCACGCGCAGGCCACGAGGCCAAGAGCTCTGTGCTCCCACACGGGGCAGAGAGGCCCTCGGAGCTCCATCAGCCTCCGCTGGTCCAAACTGCTGCTGCATTTTGGGTGCTTGCGGGAGGAGACGCCCATTTGTAATGGCTACCAGCTTGCTTCCGGGTTCATTTCACAACGGCATGGCAATGACCTGCCGAGCCCTCACAGCTTGGGCCCAGCGACCTGAATGACCGCTTTCTCCCCCATGAGGCTGCATACCTCACGCAGAGACACTTTTCCACACAGAAGCACAATTTGTCAGGATGCACACAAGCCTGACCAGTCTGAGGCATGCCTTTGCTTGGGAGAGCTGATCGTGTGTCTCGCAGCAGCCAGCTAGGACTCCTGTTGTTGAATAAGCATTTAATCTGCCTGGTTAGTTATTTTCAACAGCGAATCCCATTTCATGATGCTTACCTGCTTCAGTGTCTCTCGTTCTGTTTGCCTTAAGAGTAGTATTAAGTGATGCACATTTAAGCATTCAGTTTGGTTTTGTCTTGCTCTGTTGCCAAGGATTAAACTCTCCTAATTTCCTAAAACAAATAAACCAAAAGCACAATCCCATCACCTCCACCCTGGATGTGAGTACGCCTCTGAACTCAGAAGTCGCCTTGCATCCAGGATGGGAATGAGGCTGGGTGGCGCCGTCGCTACCGCTCCACCCCTCGCCCCAGTTCATTTTCAGCCATTCAGGTAAAGTGCTCCAGGGGAGAGGTTGGGGCACCACCAGGAATCGGGGCCATCCAAATACGTCAATTCCTGGTGCTGCCCCAGCCTCCTTGCTCCTCTGTCCTCTTGCCTGTCTCTTTGCCCCCTCCCCAAGGCCTGTCTCCACTCTCAGAGGGGCAGCTGGGGGACTCGTCTCACGCTGGCTATGCCGCAGGGGGAGTTTGGCTGTCAGAGTCCAAGCACCAAGGCCAGCAGGTCCTGATGCTCAGACTCGGAAGATCTTGCTGCTCCCCAGATGATGTCAGAAGGCCATTGCACCAAGATCAAGCAAAGAGCCGCCCCCACACACACACAAACTCCGCACCCTTGCCTGCAAGGTTTGTGGCCCGGGAAGACCCTGCTGTCCCTCTTAGCAAGCCCCAACTGGAGAAGCATGAAGCAAAAGCACCTTTGTCCCCGGGGATCCTCCACACCTGTTGGATCCCTGCAGTCCCAGACCCTCCACTGCAAGTGACCATGTGCCCGTCCTCAGCCGGCACAACGGGAATCTTCTGGCAACAGCTCTAATTCCATGCGCAGCTCTTCCGCTAGTCCAGCGCTGCTTCGAACCACCACGTGATGCTCTCGGTGGGCGTAAAAGTGAACTTTTCCTCCTCGGCGCTCTCACATCACAAAGGAAGAGCAACAGGAAGGGCAGTTCCCGAGGGTGACCTGCCCCTGCAGCTTCAGGAAATGTTTGGAGGGGCAGCCAAGGCTTGTGGAAGTCCCTCACTCTTTGCCGCAGGGGGCCCTGCTTCCATTTGCATCAGTCATGGGGAACCTCCGACCTGATCTGGCCCTTGGGGGTTCTCCATCCGTGCTACACCCTTTGTCCCCAGGCTTGCAAAAGTTGCCCACATGCGGCTTCTAGATGCGCCACCCTCGGGTGGGAGAACATTTGTTTCACTGTTTGGGCATGCAGACTGATGTACACGCATTCACTTACTCATCCTGGAAAGAAACGCTGTGGGGAGGTCCCCAAACTGGATGAGGAGCTAAAGCTGGAGGAGGGCGACAGCCCAGGCCACCCAGGAAGTGAGCCACAAAACGGCCTGCACTCCCTCAAGGCACAGGCATTAAGCTTTCCCTGGTTGGGGGTGGCGGGGAGCCATGCCCCCTGAGGCAGCTCAGCCTGGCCTCCACCGGACCTTCAGTGGCACCCCAGATCTGCCCCAAGCCCATCTGCCACAGCATGCCCTTTATCCAAATAATGCCACATGAATCAAGGGAGGTGATGGCCTAACACCCGGGCCCTGTTCCAAAGAAAGACCAGCACGTGGGGTTGCCACATCCTCTTCAGTGGCCCTGCTCACATGCCTCACAGCACTTGCCACGCCAAGCATGTGCCACGGACCATCCCGCCAGAAAAAGTCCAAGCAGCTTTGCAAGAATCAGGTGCAGGGCAACGTTGTTAAAAAGGGGGTTGAAGGTGGCAAAGCAGTTCGCATTAAAAATTCATTCTGCCGACGTGCGGGGAAAGTGGGCGGAAGCAGAGGAGAGAGATGTGCTGTTAAGACTGTTTGCAGTTCCAAGATGGGCCTACCTGGCTGTACATTAATATTCCGGATTCCCTCCAAGAATCTCAGGCAGGGCACCTGCTTCTGCCCCCACCCAGCTCATTTGATTGCACAGCGGCCTTGCAGAAGCGGTTGTGTCCACATGCCCAGATGCCTTTCATGGCTGCGGGAGGACTGGGATCCGATGCTCTGAGCTATGGCTCCCAGCAACAGCTGCCGGCATGGCCAGGGGTCAGCAATGGGTTGCCTGTTCCCAGGCCACTGAAGCAGGGAGCCCTTCTGATGTTGCCCCATTGACTGTCCACGTAAACCAGAGAGCAGTGCAGCGCCGGGGCGACAAGACTGGTACCGATATGGAGGCTCCCAGGCGGGGTGTTTTGCCCTACACTGGAATCACGCGGGCACGCTCCACTTTCCCCCACACCACTAACTGCACAACAAGGATACGGTTGGAGGTTGCACGGTTGTTGGAAGGCTTGTGCAGGGGAAAAGACGCCTGTATCCGACGCCTCGCGGGCCCTCGGAAAGGGTTCCCGCCGATGTGCAACGTCATTTAACCTTTCCTTGCTCTTTGGCACCTGGCCAGGGCACGGCTCTTGGGTGGTTCACTTGTTGCCACACTGCGCCCTGTTGCTCCTTTGGCTGGAAATCCTTTAAGTCCCTAAATAAAGAGGATCTGCCATGGCCCTTTTCATGCAGAGCTCTGCAGGCGGATTTCCCTAATAACCAGCACGTGTTACCAGTCTGCAAACAAAGCAAGGCTGACATCTGGTGGTGGTGGGCTTCGCATGGGGCACGGACCCTCAAACAAGCTGGAGGAAACGGGGCAGTCTCGGGAAGCGCGAGAGACGCCATTTGGCCTCTCTTACATTGGATGCATCTCCACTCCTGATCCAGCAGCTCCCAGAGCTAATGGGGCAGGGAGACCTTGGGGCAGGGAGCTGGAGGGGGGGGAACAACAGCAAGGGGGCCCCTCACCCAGCCTGGCTGATCTCATAGGACTGTTGCAAGGATGAAACAGAGGACATACGGGACACCCAAGAATTATCGCAGGAAGAAAATCACCATTGTCACCTGCTTTCTCCAGGGGGCAACTTGTGGCCCTGCAGGTCAGATGGGGCCTCCCGGGCCATCTACTCTGACCCCCAGCTCCAGTCGGCTCCACTCATGACATGCCTACCATGTACATGTCCAGTCTGTCCCTCACCGATGGGGCCTCAATCACCTCCTGTGGAAGCCCATTCCACACCCTCGGGGTCCTGAGTGTCAGGAAGTGCTTCCTGGCATCCAAATGGAACCTTGTTTCCCTGAGCTTTGCTACCCTGAAATGCATCCCGCCCTGCTCTGCAGGGAGAACTGGTCTCTACCCACCTCCACGTGAACACCTCTTCATGTACCTATGCATACAACATTATATGCATAAAGGTTCAAAACTACAAGATAAAATATAAATAAAATAAGATTATAGACTGGCTTGAAAGGGTTATGGCTTCTGGTCAATATTAAGTAAGATGCCTTCATTTTGCTTACTCTGACCAGGCAATTTATTTGTTTTTATTTGTGTGTTTATTTAATTTCTATACTACTCAACAGCTGAAGCTCTCTGGGTGGTTCACAATGGCATATTTAAAAACAATATAAAATATACTAATTAAAACATGTTAAAACATCATAAAAGTTGGCAATACATATTTAAAACCAAACAAAAAAAATCTAGGCTGAAAAGACCCAGTTAATACCTGTCTAATAACCAGCAGGCCCCAGTAACTAATAAAATGCCCTGCAGTAGAGAACGGTCTTTACCAAGCACCAAAGAGATGGCAAAGTGGGCCCAGCAGACCTCAGTGAGGAGCCGATGCCTGAACTCAGGGGCCACCACTAAAGAGGCTCTTCTTGTTGCTGCCACCATCCCGGATCTTGCCCACTGAAGAACACCAGTGATGATCTCAGCAGCCCAGGAGTTGGCTGCAGATACTTGCCAGGGAGAAATGTGCCCTTCAGATGTTTCGGGGTGGCTCAAGAGGTCAGCGAGAGCCTCGAGGCTCCAACCAGTGAGAGCCAGTGTGGTGTCGTGGCTAAGAGCACGGGACAGGGACTCAGGTGATCCGGGTTCAAGTCCCCGCTCGGCCATGGAGCCAACTGGGTGACTGGGCCAGCCACAGACTCTCAGCCCAACCCACCTCACAGGGCTGTTGTTGTGGGGATAAGATGGAGGAGGAGAATGACGTCAGCTGCCTTGAGCCCTTCGTAGGAAAAAGGCAGGATATAACTCGAAAAACAAACAAACAAACAAACAAACTGCAGGGCGGCTGCCAGCTCTGCATGGAGCCGTGTCAGCATCGCTGTGTCGGTGAGCCATCGAGCAGGTACAGGAAGAACGGAGGTCAGTGGAACCAAGGCTCAGGGTTGAAGCCCCAGGATTTTTCAACAAGCAGGGACAAGGACAAGGACATCACCGGCCACCCCTCGGGCTGCCCCGTTCCTTCTGGGTGTAGCAGCCATTCTTGGAGCAGCTGCCGCAGGTGGGGGAACGGAGCTTCCCAGCAACACCGAGCCATCCAAGCAGGAGGTCCCCGTTGCCACGCAAGCGCTTGTGGCTTGGTCTCGAACAGGCAAGGCAACCCGTTTGCTTTTCAGAAGAACTGCTCCAGGTGAGACGAGAGCGCAAGAACTGGTTCGGGGATTCTGGGCATAGAGCAACACAGCTGCCCATGATTTGGCGGCCCGCGGGGAGGCGTGTTACACGGATGGCCACAACGGTGTTCATGCTAAAGCTTCAAGGTGGGCTTTACGTACTGGAAGTTTCGGATGCTGTGCTGCATTTTATTCTGTGCTTCTTTTATTGCCAAACCACCCTGAAAGCTAAATAAATAAATGCCTGCTCCTCAAAACGTGCCCCCACCATCATCAGCCGGCCGGCAGTCACTACCTCCGCCCACCCCCCTGCGGCTCCTGCAGGGCCTCTCCTACCTTCCCAAGGCAAAGGCAGGCTCTGCCAGCTTCTCCTGGTGCCTTGGCAGGAAGGAAGGCCGCTCTTCCCTCTTACCCTGGCCAAAATGGGCTGGAAGGATGAGAGGCTTCGGAGGCAGGAAGGGGTGACGGAGGAGCCCAGGGGAGGGGAGGGGCCCCACAGGGCACTGCCTGTGAACAGGGACGGGCGCCCCTTCCGGGGTGGCCCAGGCATCCCCCACTGCGCAGCACACCCGCCTGTGCGGGAGGCCAAGGCAGCAAGGAGGCCGCACAGCTCCCCTGGGCAGCATCCGTCTCAGATGACGGGTGGGCAGAAGCTTGGCCGCCCGAGGGCTGGATTCCTTGGCTCTGGAGGAGGCCTCTGGGCCGCGAGCCCTGGAGGCAGAGCCACAGGCAAAAGCTGCAGCCAGGAGGAGGCAGCTGGCCATCCCACACCTCAGCCAAGGGATCCCAACCTTTAGAGCGGGGTGGCGGGGGCAGAACCGGCGAGGGACTGCCAAGCCATCCGGGCGGGGAGCGGAGGCACGGCCGGGGAAGAGGGAACCCATCCGGCTCTGGGGCTGAGGTTCCGCACCCCGCAGCCCTGCTTCTCCCCGCCCCAAAGCATTCACCGGAATGGGCACTTCCAGGGCCGTGCACCGGGGGATCATGACCGGGTCTGCTACTGCACAGCGAGCGGCTTCCGCTCAGAAACGCGGGCAGGACGCTCCCGCCCAGCAGGCTCAGCAAGAGGAAGGCCAGCACCCCAGGCCTCTCCTCTCCGGCCCGCATGTCCTGAGGGCTGCCAGCAGCCCAGCCTGCTTCTGCTCCCCTCCCAAAACGCCCCTCCCTAACAGCTGCACGGTGGATTTTAATTATAAGCTGCTTTGGGAGCTGAGAAGTTGGCTCGAAATAGAATCAATAAATAAAATCCGGGGGCAGACTGATTACTATTTCATATGTTCAAGGACTAATGCCTGGTTTAAAAACGCACACACACACACACACACACACACACAGTGGGGCGGGGGTGGTAAGACTTCTAAAGTAACAAAGTGTTAGGACTGCATGTTAGGGCAACTTTTCCCAATCCGGACTTGTCCAGGTGTGCTGGGCTATGCCTACCATCATCTGCCACCCTTTTGCTGGGGGATGATGGGAGTCATAACCCAACACACCAGAAAGCGTGGTGCTGGGGAAGGCTGCTCTTGTCTGAGGGGTCAGCTCTGCTCCCACTCCGCTTTCCAGCATATGCTGACCAGAACGCAGCTGAGCGGGGAGATTCGGCTCTGCGCGTCGAATTGTCTGCTGCTAGCACAGCTGCTCCCCACCTGCCTCCTTCCTTCCGGGCACTTCGGACTACAATTCCAAGCACCTCTGGACACCGGGAGAGGCAGATTGGCACGTACCGCGCCAATCACTTCTGGGCAGCGTTCCCCAACACGCTCAGCACTGCCCTCTCCTGAAATCGCAGGAAGGGGAACGGCACTGAGCCAGACCATCCCTGAATCTAGCCCACCCTGCAGGGCTGTTGTGGGGCAGAGGGAAAGGCACGCACAGTATGGAGGAGAAGGCAGTGCCATCAAAGCCACGCATGAGGGTTGCCCCACGTCCGCCCCATGTCGGGGGGGGGCTTCTTCCTGCTCCCTCCTGCCCCCCCCCACGCCTCAGAAAATCAAAGCAGGCCGTGCAAAGCAGGGCACACGATGCAAGCTGCCTCCCGCAAAACTGCGGAGCAGGCAGAATTCGGCTCCTCGGCACAAGATTTGAAAGAGCGGCATCCAGGCGGCTCCCCACAAAACGGCCATTTCACTTTATCCTTTGAAAGACGGCCTTCTTTATTTTATTTCCACTTTTTAAGAGCACACACAAGACCACTGGCCTATGCCGGTTTCCCTGATCCCAGCGCACATTTTTACCAAGCACCATTCGAAAAAGGGCATTTTTACCTGCCGCTGCATTAGCAAAAGTCGAATACAAAATTTACAGAAGCAGTGTGAATCTTGACGGTGAGGATGACGGGAGCGGGGGGCCCCGTGGCAGCGGGCCCCGGGGGGAGCAGGCGACCGCTGCGGCTTGGGCCACGTGCCTGGCACTGCCGCGTGGGGGCTTGCCCGGCTCCGCCGCGCCTCCTGCGGCTGCTCGCCTCCCCCGCCAGAGGACGACTTGGGGCCACGCGCAACTTCCTCCCCAGGGCGGCTGCCCAGGGGCTTACTTCTTGATGGAAGCCAGGTAGGCGAACCAGAGGAGGGCCACGAGGTTGCCAAAGAGGACCTGGAACTGGGAGAGAAGAAGAGGGCAGCAGACGGCGTGGTGGACGCAGCAATGGCCAGGGAAGAGGGAAGCTGAGCTGCCTGGCTTCTTTCAGAAAGGTGCGGGTTGAGGGCGGTCCTTCCCCAGCCTGGAGCCGCCCAGAAACATTGGGCTGCAACTTTCCTCATCTGCCCTGATGGGAGCTGGCATCCCAAGCGGCTGGAGGACACCAGGGGGAGAAGCTGGAGCTGAAAGGAGACCCCCTCAGGGTGGCCCCTGCCAAAGAGGGGCAGGTGGGCAGCCCCCAGCAGAGCACTTCCAGGCCAGCTCAGGTGAACACAGAAAGGACGGCTGCTCAACTGTTATGAGCCGCACTGGCTAAATAAATCCTCCAGGTATAGGTGCAGGCTACCCACCATTCCATCCTGCTTCTGCAGCAATCAGCAACTTTCTAATTTTTCAGCTGCATGAAAATGTGAATTCCTGGAGATATTTTTCCCCCACACACAAAATCAGAGAATCAAAAAGAGAATTGTGGAAAGAATTCTATATATTTGTCCGGGGAGTATAAATCAGGTCAGTTCAATATTTAGACCAAGCAAAACCCCAAAGCATCCCCAATCTTAATAACTGAATGATCACAGAGAACAAAACTATTCTACAGCAAGGGAGAATCTGATAGCACAACCTCACTGCGGCTCGCTTTGGCCAAGCTGCAACCTTTATTTACTTGTTATAATATATTTGTTTAATTATGTAAGAGCCAGTGTGGTGTAGCGGTTAAGAGCATGGGACTGGGACTCAGGGGATCCGGGTTCTAGTCCCCACTCAGCCACGGAGTCAACTGGGTGATTCTGGGCCAGTCACAGACTCTCAGCCCAGCCTCCCTCACAGGGTTGCTGTTATGGGGAGAAGACTGAGTGCAGGAGGAAAGTTCTGAGTTCTTTGTAAGAAAAAGGGCAGGATATAAATCTCAGAAATATATAAAAAAGGGATGTTTTGTGGCTGAAGAAGGACTAGAACCCAGGTGTCCAGAGTCCCAGACCTGTACTCTAACCACTATACAAACTGGTCTCATCTTCAAAACTAGGCCACGTTCCCAGAGTAGGGCCCCCCCAGATGCATTGCACTGCAACTTACGCCATTGGCCGCAGTGGCTGGGAAAGATGGGACTTGCAGTCAAACATACTGCCATTGAAATAGGTAATAAATGAAAAATAAATGCATAAGGAAAAAGGACAGAAGAAAGAAACAGGAAATGCAGCGTCACGCGTGTGCCGAGCAGCAGCTCAAGGAAGGCTGCACTGCGACTACCTCGGCATCCCCCAAGCCGCGCAGACATCGCTTAGAAAATGTGCGCGAGCACCGGACGCCCGTGAGGACGGGGAAGTGCCCCGCAGGCCCCCTGCCAAGGAGAGCTGGAGAAGGGGCACGCCAGCTGCTCACCTGCATCGGGACATAATACAGGTTGATGAACTGGACCGGTGTCCACATTTTCCAGTTCATTTTGAGGGCTGCCCAGTAGCCAGACTTCATCCTCTTGATGAACGCAGAAGCGCCCTTCCCCTGAAAGACACACGGCAATAACCAAGCACAGCACAAGCGTCGCGTCGCACTCTCCATCCACCTGGGCCACTGAGGGGGGGGCGGTGTCCCTTCCCGGGGGGCCTCTGCAAACTGGGCACCGCAACCTACGATCTGGAAGCAGAGCGGGGCTTGGCGGGCACAGAGCTCAGCATGGGGCATGGGAGGGATTGGGGCACACTGCCCGAATGAGCCACAGGCCTCGGTGGGTTGGGGGGCATTCCAGAGCCCCCCCAGGTGAGCACAGTCTACAGTGAGGGTCACAGAGGAGGAGGGGGCAGCCTCACCGGTAGCCCATTGCAAAACCAAACACTGACTGCATTTGCATCCGCCGCTTTCCCTCCAAGGAGCTCAAGGCACCTTCTATGCTTCTCCTCCTCTACATCTTACCCTCAGTAACCCTCTGAAGTAGGCCAGGCTCAGGGTTAGTGACAAGCCCAAAACTACCCAGGGAACTTCAGGGCCAAGTGCAGACTAGAGCCTGGCTCTCCCCAGACCAAGCCCAATGCTTTAACCACTGTGCCACACAGCCTCTCCAAAGAATAGGACTGTGTTGAACTGAGGACAGCATCATCTATCTAGAAATGGATATACAATTGGTGTAATGAGGTCAAGAAATGGACACCAGAAGCCAGCACGGTGCTGCCCTTTGCCACAGCTGCCCTTCCCAAACAGGGGGCTACCTGGCCTCCGTTTTAAAACCCCACTGAAGGACGGTCCATCACACTCCAAGGACGCCTGTTCCACTTCAAACGGGTCATGCAAGCAGGAGGGCCCTCCTCATTCAGCCCCAGTTTCCCATGTTTGAGCATCTGAACCCAGAGTTTGGGTCCCATTCTCTGGAGCAGAATTCCACAAGCTGGTGGAGGAGAATTCCGTAAACAGCACGGCTGCTGCGAGTCAAACACTGCAGTGGTGCAAGTCGCAGGCCAGCGCAGCATGAGGGCGAGGGCACTGGCTTGCCAGAGCCACTCTGGAGCAAGCGCAGCCCATTTGACCCCTGGCAACAGCCACTCAGATTCGGAAACGGCTCTTGTCCCCTGCCGAATATCCCTTCCCAGCTGACACGTACCCAGCTCCTTTGACCTCCCCAGGACTCAGCCTCCAGGCTTCCCAGAGCTTCTGCCCATCTCCAGGGACGCGTCCCAGGTTTTCTCAAACTTGCCACAGCCAGAATCGGGTCCAGCAACACAGGCATGGACTGCGCAAGGCAGGCTGAGCAGCCCCGTTACCCTCTTGCCTTTTCCTGCCAATGATGCACCCCAAAGTGCCCCAAGCTCCTTGCCACCACATCCCTCCCATGGCTGCAAGCCCCTGCCAGACACGAAGCCCCCCTACCTCCAACAAGTTCATGACGAAGAAGAAGAGTGCAAGGAAGGCTGGAGCGACGACGAGGCGGTCGAGAAGAAGGCGCCTGACGACCGCAAAAGGCACGTCCGACGGGATCAGCTGTTCCAGGTACAGGTAAAAGTAGTGACTGAGTGGCCCCGTGAACAGGAACCTGGCAACGGAGGGAGGACAGGACATTCGTGTCAAGAGCCTCTTCTACAGAATCAGGTCCAAAATCAAGACAGTGAGCCTCAAGCCGCGTTGCCCTGCCTACAGAAAACACCCCTCCAACATCGGCTGCTGGCTGAGCTGCGCCGCGTCGCTTCCAAACCACTTGAGGTCCTGGCTCCCCTCCAGTCAGCACTGGTGAGCCCCATCTTGAGCATCGTGTCTGCTTCTGAGCTCCACAGTGAAGGAAGGTGCCGACAAGCCGGGCAAGAGGGGCGGCCCCAACGAGCAGTGGGGCTGCAGGAGACACTCCGGAGGCACAACAGACAGAAGGCACAAAGGGCACGTATGTCAGGCAAGCCTGCAGGAGAGAGCACCACTGGGAGGCGGAGGCTCAGAGATAAGAAAACGGATGACGGAGGCTGGGAAATACAGGTGTGCTGTTCCTTAGTCAAAGGCAGGCAGGCAGGCAAGGAAGTGCTGGCGATCTGGAACCCAGGGAGGAGGGCGACATTCGCACACAGGCCTGGTTCAGACAAGACAATGGCCCCTTGTGAGTTCATTAAGTGCCTGGTCCTGACTAATCTTGAAGGCTAAGCAGGGTCAGGCCTGGTTAGCATTTGGAAAGGAGGCCCAAGTCCTGCATTGAGCAGGAGGCTGACCCGATGGCCTCCTAGGCCCCTTCCAACTGTCTGATTCTACGAACCTCAAGGGGCCACAGTGCTTGCCATTATGAATACTCAACCCCCAAGCTATAGGTTGCCACAGTGTGTTGTGTCATCCAAACTGTGAGGGTTATTCAAGGGTTGAACAACCTTTGCACAACCCTGAAACACACTGTGGGCTATTTAAACCTTCAGTAACCCTCTCTGGCCAGGTTCAGACACACAATGAGCTGCAAAGGCCCCAGTTAGTGGCTGCATATTTATCCTGCTGAATGGCGCATGCCAAGCACAATCAGCCCGTCATGGGCTGTCACATCACCTGAACTGGACCAGAAATTCTCATCCACCAGCCTAATGGTAGCAGTTACACACAAAGCAAGGCGTGTCCCCCTTCCCAGAAGGCCACGTAAGTGAGCGTGCCTGCTGCAGCCTGTTGGCAGACCAGTTGTGACACACGCTCCACAGGCTGCTTGGACCCACCTTCAAAAGAGCAGCCTCATCTTAAGCTGCCCTACACCGAGTCACACCTGTGGGCTACCTAGTCCAGCGCAGGCAATACGGACTGGCAGTGGCAGCTGTGCCAGGCTCACAGGCAAGAGTCGAGCCCAGCCTGGAGATGTCAGGCATCAAGCCTTGGGACTTCAGCATGCAAAGCTCTGCCACCACCTTAAGGCCTTTCCCTCCAGGGTCTCTTCCCAGCTCGACACGTACCCATAGATGGCAAATCTCAGGGGCCCCCGCAGATCCAGGCCTCCCTTCTTCTGTCTCTTCTCAATGATCTGAGCAACAAGACTCCCAAGAGCTGACAGCAGGGCACTGCAGGAGGAGAAGAGGCAGCATCAGACTCCAGAGCCTTGATACAAGAAGAATGCAATGATACAAGAAGAGCTACTCCGGGAAAAATTGCAGCCCCAAGCAAAGGGACCAGGCCAGCTGGCATCACAGCAGGAGCACAGCATGTCCCATCTGTGGAAGATTATGTTCCCTGCCCATTGAAAACCGGCATGTCAGGAAGGAGTCCTCACTTCTTCTTGAGATGCTCAGTTTCTATATGCAGGAAATTTGCTTTACTTGTACGCAGCCTGCAATTCCAATTTGCAATCCCCCACCCACCAATAGGAGACAGCCCTGAAATATCCTGCGATGGACCTCCCTGTGTTGATAGACCTTCCTAAATGCACCTCTTGCTCAGAACCTCAGGAAAAAATGGCATATAAAGTGGTGGGTTTGAGATCATGAGCCTGTAGTTCCAACTTTGACCTTGATTTAAGGGCAGAAGATCAGAGCAAAGATTCACCTGGTACAGCACCAGCATCCAGCCTGCCAGATCAGCTGGAGATGCCGACAAGCCCCACTTCTTCCCAGTCTCTGATATTTCAAAAACGTGCTGCCTGCTTAGTCCTAATGGGCCAGTGCAACCTGTGAGTTGCAACCTGCAACCAAGACTGTCACTCCAGCCTCCGGCATAACACCTGCCCAGCCAGGGGGACACGTTTCTAAGCTCTGCCTCTTCAGAGAACATCACTGCCTCACTCAATGTGCCAACAATGCCAGACTGGAAAGATGCACAAATGGCCATGGAACATGCTGCCTGGGGATGATGGGAGTTGTGCTACAAACCATCTGGAAAGCACCGGGCTGAAGAAGGCTGGACTTGACACTAGAGACCCGTGGTACAACAGATTTGATTCTGCATTGGTCAAGCCACACGGGGGACTGTGCCCAGTTCTGGGTGCCACATTTTAAGAACACTTGTCCTGAGAAGAGTGACCAGGATGGTGAGGGGTTTGGAAAACAAGCCATATGAGGAATGGTGGCAGAAATTTGTGCTCTTGGCCTAGAGGTTAAAAGGTGCAGTTTTAACCTTGTGAGAGCAGTTTTCAAACATCTGAAATGCTGCCATGCAGAAGATTCCTGTTGGAATAGTTAGCTACATAGAAGCATATATAAATAGATAGAAAGATAGATAGATAGATAGATAGATAGATAGATAGGTAAGATGGGACAGCCTTGTTCTTTGATGCTTTGGAGTGCGGGTCTCAGGGAAGCCGGTGGAAGAAATCTCCTAAGAGCAAAATGGTCAGGACTGGAATAAGTTGCGTTGGGAGGGGATGGGTTCTCTGTTGCTGGAGGCATTTAACCAGAGGCTAGATGGTCAGTTGGCAAAGATGCTGCAGCCACACTGCAGTGCCCAGTTGCACGGAGCAGAGGGTCAGCCCAGATGACCTCTAAAGACCCTTCCCACTCTAGGATTCTACAAACTCTCCAAAAGCCTTTAGCAGCCTTTGCCAAATGCCCATGGCCTACTGCAGCCTTCAGAAACACAGCGATCTTCAGATGCTTTAGACTACAACTCCCAGTATCCCTGCCACTGTCCATCCTGGCAAAAGCTGATGGGAGCTGAAGGCCAATACTTCTGGCAGGAACAAGGCTGAGGAAGGCTGACCTCCTAACGAAGGGGGTCTACACCTACCCGGAACACTCACTGCGCTTCTGGGGCAGCTCCAACCTAGTCCATCAGTCTCCAAAGGAGACTTGGAAGCTTTCAACAGAAACATCCTTTTAAACCCTCTGTAGGTGAAATTGTTTGTTCTGCTCGTTAGTAACTAATTTATCCAGATACCAGATCTGTGGAGAAACATTTCCCTTCCCAAATTCCTAGAACTGATTGATGAACTGTGAATGATTCAGGTAAAAAATGACTAACCAGCCAGCCTTTGTGAATTCAACTTCCCTTCATCAGATGCATCAAGTATTATCCTTGAGAGGCACAACTATATCACAGGATCCTCTACTGTAATGGATACAGTCCAATCTGATGCAAGAAAACTGCAACACTTTTATTTTTATGTGTTTTTATTTTGTTTTATCAAAATTCACAATAAAAAGCAATGAATATAAATGAGTATATTTGGGGCAACAGCAGAGTATAAACTTTAAGAACAAATGTAACAATGATGGGATGATGGGACTTGTCCAAACAATTTGGAAGGCATCACATCTGGCTGACACATATGCAAGGGAAGTGCAGCAATAACTGATGGCAAGGCAAACCCTCCAGCATCCAGATCAGCATATTCGGCAGACTAAATCCACTCCTCAGTGCTGGCTGGGAAGAGCAGGAAAGGCTGTCAGGCTGGGGAAGGCTACTGCAGGCAGGCGTCTGGAAGGAAGTCTCACACGGTGAGGGCTTGTTTCTCCGTGAACGGGCTTAAGGAGAGGCTGCAAGGCTGCAGTGCTAAATTGCGCTGTAGCAGATCAAGTGGCTAAACCGGCTGAGCAGACTCTGCTAAATTTCACTTCTGCTGGAATCTTAAGCGGAACTTGCCAGGCACTTCAGTTATACACGATCCACCGGGGCCGTTTCCAAGTTAAGTTGTCTGGGGCCAGGAGGTCCCTTTTACACGCATTCCGCGACCTCCGGTGCACGCAAGCCCCAGTAAAGGTGCGATCCTATGCATGACTGCGCAACGCCCAGCATGCCCCAGGAAATACAGGGAGCTGGGCGCCTCCACCGTCTCGACTTGCACACTAAGCGCTTTATTTTTAAAAAGAAACAACTGGGGACGCGCCTCCTACCCTAACTCACAATTCAGCGGGAGCTGCTTTCGGGAAGCAATTGTGCCTAGCAGGGATCGGGCCCTCCAAGGATGAATCTAGCGAAGTGCAAGGAAGCGGCTGGATGTTTACTCGGGGGTAAGGCACACTGAAGTTCGGCGGATCTCGCTCTCCTCAGCTAAGCAGCGCAGGGTTGCGGCCCCGTTTCTGAGCACGTGCACGTTCGCCGCCCTCGCGCCCGGGACTGGGCCGCGGGGCCGAGGCCTTACTCGCGCTTAGATCGCGCTCTGGCTCGCAGCCTCCCCGACTCGGGCTCGTCCCCGGACACGCACCTGGACACGGATTTCGTGAGCACCGGGTAGAGGCGGAGCAGGAGCAAGTAGCGCGCGAGCAGCCTCTGGGGCAGCGGCCCCGATTCGGGCTTGGAGAGCACCGGAGACATCGCGCGGGGCGGGACGCGGCGCAGCGCGGCGCGGCGGCCGCTCCGGGAGGGACAACAGGGCGAAGGGCCTCCGCGCGCACGCGCCTGGGCAGCGGGCGCCTCTCCCGCCACCAGGCGGCCGCCCCCTCGCGGCGCTGCGCACCCACCGGCCAATCAGAGCAAGGGGAGGAGACGCTCGGAGGGGGCGGGCACTTTTTCCCATTGGTTGCGAGAGGGAGCGTGCTGGGCGGAGGGTTTGCGAAGTCGGTCGAGCGTCACTGGCGCAAGGAAGAAAGGTGAAGGGGCGGAAGTGGGCGTGTCAATCACTTTGAGGGGCGTGGCGAAACAGACTGGTGAAGGTAGAGCCGGCCTTTGGGGCGGGGAACTCTTTTCCATGGTTACGCGAAAGGGGCGGTTCCAGGAGCGGAAACGTGATTGGCGGTGGATCGTGGGGCGGTGCGTGGATGACAGGCAGCCGCGCGCGTTCGGAGGGATCTCGCGAGGCTTGGCGCGTTGCGCGCGAAACTGTGAAGAGGCTCGGGCGGCCGCGGGGCTTTGCCGGGATGGCGCAGAGGAAGGGAAGGGGCGGCGGCGGATATAACAGCTGGAGGCGCCGATGGGCAACCGAGAACCCCGCGGCAGAGGGCGAGGGAGAGGCCCCGCGGTAAGGAAGGGCGCTTTTTATTTCCAAATCCAGGTCCCTGAGCATGTGCAGAGTGTGTTCCCGCCGCTGGCGGAGCGAGCTGGGGCAGTGATGGAGGTTTATGTGAAGGGGTCCTTGGAGCATGTGCAGAGTGTATTTTCAACCGCACCCTCGCGACGGAATGGAGCGTACGCAGAATAAGTTCCTCTTGACACTTGAATAGCGTTGGCAGGGATTTACTTAAAATCATATGAGGAGCTCTCTCAGCATGTGCAGAGTGCAATTCCAGTATAAATGTCGAGCAAGGTTCGAATGTCTGCTAGCAGCACTGTTAAGGCAAAAGTTTAGATGCAGAAAAGTCCACTACTCCCAGTATGCCTAGCCAGCAAAGTTGTAACCATTGATTTGTCAGAACTCTGGCCGGGGCAAACTGAGAGTTACAGAACTTTCTTTCTGTTTAAATTGGTATAGGGTCCTTATTTACTAACCTGTGAGATATTCTATGTGTATGTGCAGCATATGTTTTCTTGGCAACACTTTGGGATTCACCCAGCTTTTGTCATGAACAGATGCCTCTGCGGATGAGCAGAAAGCATTTCCATCTCTTCCAGGAGCTACTGTCAATGCATACTATTCAGCATATATATTGAATGGCAAATACAGGGCATCCATGAATCTGTGTCCCTCCCTCACCAATGAAAGTGATGGAGCAGTGATCAGACTTCTTTTAAAAAATACTCTGGGGACCTCTGAACATATGAAGCGTAAATGTCTTGCATCCTTAAAATGAGCCATTGCTTTGATCCTGCATTATACTGTTGCATTGCTTTATTAGCTTTTATTTGGCAACAGTTGGCAAGGTACCAAAATCCGGGGTCTTCGGTCTTTTTAATTAACAATGCCTGTGAATGTGCGGGGTATTTCTGCATCCAGTTATTTTTCTGTTAATAGGCTCTTGTCATTTGCATAAATTCCAAGGCTATTTACAAACAAGCACAGTACAATAAAACAAGCATTTTTTAAAGGCAGCTCTTGGCTCAAGGAAAGTCAAAGCAAAAAGATAAGTTTTCTATAAATGCATACACTAGGTTGGTGTTGATTCCTGGCATACCACAGAGGGGAAATAATTCCACAGGGTGGGCACCACCATGGAGAAGGTCTGTCTTAATGTCACCACCAAATGGAAATCCACAGCACCAAATAAGGAGATGAAAAGGAAAGGTGTGATATTTCAGCACTGTGCTTTCTATTAATTAAATGGATGTAGACCATTCGGATACTATTCTCCTAGAGGCATGGTGTTGGATCCAGATCTAGTTGGAATAGATTCATTGCAGTTGATGGGGAGCCATGAGTAACCTCTCCCAATTTCAGTGGGTCTCTTCTAAGTATGACCAAACCTGGGTTGATCCAGTGGGAAATGTATGCCAACTACAGCTGCCTTCCCCAATCTTGTGCCTTCCAGACATGTTTGGACTGCAACAGCCAGAATTCCCAGTCAATGGCCCTGCTGGTTGAGAATTCTGGGAGTTGCAGTTGTAATGCCTCTGAAGGCCCCTGCTGGGAAAGGCTGAACGAGAGAGAGTAGAGGAGGCATTGTTCATTCATTAATCTCTGGCTCCAAGAGGTGAATGAGGATTTTAAGCATTGCCCACTGTTCTGAAATGCTACATATTGAGATTGTGCTATATAAAATGAATCAAATAATGAATAAAAACAGTCATAGATTTTTTTTGCAATTGGATCTGAAAGTTGTGAGAAGCTGTGTTTTGCAGCCTGTGTCTCATTTTGCAGCTTCCCTGCAGAGTCAGGGCCTACATGTGTCCCTCGCTACAGACATTCTGCTAGTTTTGTCATGAAGGCGCTTCCCCTGCAGTCTCCCGAGTGCTTGCTTCTGCTGTTTTTACGACTTGGCAGGTGGAATGCTGAAGCTTCTTGCCTTCTCTTGCCACAGGGACGACAGCTCCTCGACCTCTGCTCTTAAGCGCTTGGAGCGCAGCCAGTGGACAGACAAGATTGATGCACAGTTTGGATTTGAGAGGATGAAGGAACCTGCAGAAAGGACTGGGTGGTTGATCAACATGCATCCAGTGAGTACCTCCCGTTTTTCCCTCAGTGTCTGGAGCTCATGTTTTGCTGAGCACGCTTGAATGTATTCCTCCTTGTGCTTACCGGGGAAATGGGGACTTTCTCTGTAATCTGACGGACTGCTGGGGAGCCAATGCCCAGCAGACATTCTAGGATAGTTTACTCAGAACATTTAATATGGAGGATGAATAAGACGTCTCTTCCGTGCTCTTCAGATGTCTGGGTGAAGGCAGAACATTATTTTTGCTCTTCATCTCCTGCAGTTTTTCTGCCCGTCTCCCTCCCACTGAGGCTCCAGTTGTAAAACCATGGCAGGCTTGCACATATGCCTGTCATGATAATATATGCTGTGAAACAAATTGCTTTTGTTTGATATTAGTTGGGAGGTCATTATCCATTGTCTGGAGACTCCGTTTCGGTGCTGCAACAGCTGGGTTCATTGCCTGTTTTGAGGCAGTTGTGCCACTCATGACATTAAGAATCTGTTTGCTTTTACTCCATCATAAGAGATACGGAACAGCAGGTCGTGGTGTTGGCATTGTTTGTTTCATTGTTTGCTCTCGATGGCCTTTTCTGTTTTAGACGGAGATTTTGGATGAGGATAAACGCTTGGTCAGTGCAGTGGATTATTATTTCATTCAAGAGGATGGAAGTAGGTTTAAGGTGAGTGCCTATGCAAGGAGAGGGGCCTATAGGGTGTGAAACTTACCAATACGGGCAACTTGAAGAACATTCTGAACATTTCTGGAGGTAATTGGATGGATAAGTAAAAGACTGCTGGCATTTCATTGGCTGTTTGAATTAATCAGCCTTTTTCCCTCCCGCATTATGTGACTGGTGATTTTCTGACTGTCTTTTTGCACTCACATCCTTAATGTAAAGCCAGGGGTCCTTGTCATAGAGCTGAACTGAACTGGGGTTCAAGGAGCACATAAAACTGAAGCAGAAAGATCTTCCTCCTTTAAACTAATAACTAGTAAACTATTCTAGCAGAACAATTGCCCTTTGGAAGAAAACCGTACATGCTAAAGTATCAGTTTTCCTGTGCAGGGCCAGCCTCACAGCAAATTACTGTGAAAAGCCAGGCTTGTAAAAGAGCAGTGCAGCCCTGTCGCCTGTACAGAGCTTCCTTACAGTGTACCTGCGAAGTGATGCTCTGTGCCGGGCCCTCAGTTCAGGGGAGGCTTGGCCAGAGCCAAGCCCCTCTGCAGAGCCAGGCCCACGCAGGGAGAGTTCTTTTATCATACGAGACTTGAGAAGCGCCGCTCTCGCATGCTGGTCTCTCGTGCAACTTGTGACGGAAGGAATCACAAATTCAGTGGGGTTGTCCTTTGATTCTCCGTTCATCTCTTACAACCCTGCCCCATTTTCCAGGAACTCAGAGTCGGTGCCTGGAAAGGAGGTGCCTCCAGGTGCCAGCAGTGCTGTGTGCCAGCTTCACCTGCAGTTTGCTGTCCCAACTAGGACTCAAGAGTGGTGGGCAAAGCTACCTGGTGGTGCCTGGAAGAGCAGATCAGTTGCCTTTCCGCCCCCTTTCCCTTTGGGCAGGGAGGAGGAGTGACCATGCTCAAGATTTCCATGGTCCAAAGATTTCCCATCGCTGCCTTATAGTCTTACGAACAAGGATACTTTCTAAGACACCAGTATAATTGATGTGCTCTGACCTCTTTGCCTCTAAATGACACGGTGCCTGCAGAATTCTGTTCTCTGTCACCATGTTCTTGTTCCATGGAAACGTATTCGCAGACAGAACGCAGAAGTGTTTTCTTGCCTCCCTCATGGATGCGTTCCTGTTTTGACAGGGCCCAGAGAAGCGCATGCTATTGCTAAGCATGTAGAAGGAAGGGGGCTCTGCTCTTGTGAGGTAGAGCCTCACAGGGTTCACTCTCTTTGCTCTTTCCTAGGTGGCGCTGCCATATAAGCCCTACTTCTACATTGCAACCCAAAAGGTTAGTATGAAACCCTCTTGAATCCCCCAGTTGAATAGACTCAACTCTGACTGCAGCATCCTGGGAGTTGTAGGATTTTTTTCCTGTCTAAGGACACACAGCACTGTGCCTTTAGGCTGCAGTCCTGTACTCACTTACCTGGACCTAAGCCCTGCTGAATTCAGTTGATCTTACTTCTGTGTAGAAATGTTTAGGTCTGCACTGTTTAGAAGTTTTAGCTAAGACATGGAGCAGGCTGAGAGCCTTTGACTTGATGGCTGCTCGGCCTGGTATGTGGTCTAGTGCTGTAACTTTCTTGTGAACCCTGAGAAATTCTTGGAAAAGTGTAAGGACTTCATTGAGGAGATCAGCAATGGCAAGCAATCTTCCCTGTATGACAGCTTGCCCGTGATTACCATCCTTCAACTCTAGCGGAGCATTTTTTCTTAGCCCTCTCATGTATGGTCATCCTTTTAGGGTTGTGATCAAGAAGTGTCGTCCTTCCTTGCCAAGAAGTTCCAAGGCAAAATAGCAAAACTGGACACTGTTCCCAAAGAGGATCTGGACCTGGTAAGGCATTCAGTGCGATTGCTGCAGTGTTCAGGCACTGTTACCCCGCATCCTTAGGAAAGCCGTGAGGAGGAGTGATGACTCGGCAAGGCAGTTGCCTGCGGACTGCTGCTTGCTCACATCTCTGCGTACGGCAGCATGAGAATGGCTGCATGCAGATCCTTTATATTTTGCGTCGTGGCTAATGGGAGGGTCTGTCGGTCAGAGATAGGAGAGCCCCTCCTTTGCATGCAGAAGGGCCCGAATTTGGTTCCTATAAATCTAGCTGAAAGGGTCTTGTATGGCAGGTGCAGAAAAAGAAGTCCTGCCAGAGACACGGGACACGAGGTGGCAGAAGCAGCCGTTGGTCAGACTAAATGGCACTGCCTTGATGGAGCAGTGACCTGGGTCAATTTAAGAAGCACAAACAGGATGGATATTTATTTATTAGATTTATATCCTGCCTTTTTTCTGTCAAAGAACTCGAAACAGCTCACATTATTCTCCTTCTGCTGCTCTCAGTCTAATCCCCACAACAACCCTGAGAGGTTGCACTGAGAGTCTGTGACTAGTCCAAAGTCACTCCAATGATTGTGCTTTGTCTTGTTATGCCATTTTCTTTCCACTGGCTCTACAAGACAGCTTTGTACACCCTGCTCTCTCCTGCCTCGCCTCGGGTGTGTGCATAACGTGACTTGTCTTACCTATTTCTCTTACTAGCTTCTGGGCATCAGTTGCTGTTGTATCACCTCAGTCTCACTTCTTCCACACACGCTCAGTGCATCTCTGAGACGTGCTGTCTTTTACTTAACGCACTCTGGTTTTTTGTAGCCAAATCATCTGGTTGGCCTGAAAAGGAACTACATCAAATTGTCCTTCAACACTGTGGATGACCTGTTAAAAGTTCGTAAGGAGATCACACCTGCTGTAAAGAAGAATAGGGAACGGGATCAAGCTGTGGACACTTACACCACCATGCTGGCTAGGTAGAGTATCCCAAGCTCTGGATCTGCTTCCCAGCAGAATTGCCTTGGAACTGAGTTAAGGTAACATGCAAGAAGGGGCTTTGCTAGTTGCCCTTAAAAGACCAATCGTAGCTCTGTTCTTTCTCATTAGAAATGAGCTGAGCTTGATTGGTCTTATGGGGGATTACTGTGCTCTTTTCCTATTCTGTTGTTTGAGTTTCTCCTTTCATTCTAATCAGTTGGTTGATACATTGATAAAACTTGCTTTCTTCTACTGCATATCACATAGGTGAATTATAGAATCATACAGTTGGAAGAGACCTAGAAGGCCATCAGGTCCAGCCCCCTGCTCAATGCAGGAAGCAGCTCTCATCCAGATTCTAACCTTGTCTGACCCTGCTTAGCTTCCAAAATTAGGCAGGGTCAGGCACTTCAGGCTATACAGAAGCATTTGTGCTGCCTGATCTGTTCTGTTGCGCACATATAGTTATCTGTGCTTCTACTTATCTCACTTGGGAAGGAGACTCTTGACTCCTCCCATGCACCTTTACAAGCTAGAAGCACAGAAGCGTCTCCTCTTGGAAGGGGTCACCCCTCAATTGCTTTTTCCTGCTCTTTTCCTTCAGAGCAAAAGCGCCATGGCCACTGCACCCGCCTTTTGCTTTCTCCATGTTCTGAGGGCCGAGTCACTGCAGTGGCATTGGAAGAAGCCACTCGCATGGGGCCTCTTCCCGTGCTGCCCCAGAATCATTTGGCTGTAGGAGCCACGTGGTCTCTTCCACATCGGCAGCATTTGTGCAGGACGTAAGCAAGTCATACGCACAACCCATAAGTTTCAGTATCTAAACACTGCTGGGAGGTGACCTTCAGATAGGTACCATGCTGTTGGCGCATGGTAACGTGGTTCTGGCGCCACATACGTGGTTCTGGCACCCAAGCGTTACCAAAACAGTGTGGGAAGAAGCCACAGGAAGGTGGACTAGTGCTTTAATTGGCTCTGCGGCCCGCGTGCAAATGGAGATTGCTCTTGGCCTTGCAGTGCTCTTGCCGGGAGCAGCCTGGGCCATAAGCAGGAGGAGGCCTCCAGAAAGACTGCAGACCAGATGGACAACATAGTGGACATGCGAGAGTGTGACGTGCCCTACCATATCCGCCTGTCCATCGATCTGAAGATCCACGTGGTGAGTGGGGAAGGGGGCCCTTTCTTGATTCCCAGTGACAGGTCCCAGGCAGGCTATAGTGCAGTGTGGCAGCATGGTAATGCTGAATTTTAGAATGCACCCGCTCCACCCACTATGTTCCTTAACTTTGCTGTATAAATGTGCACAGGTTCTTTGGAAGTGACATGGACAGAAGCTGGGAACGCTTTTCTTGGAAAGCACATGTCGGCCCCTCCGTTTTGGACTCGCCTTAATGGAAGGAATTGTTAGGATTAGATGGAAGACTTCTTGCTTTCTTTCTGCCACCTAATCGGGCCACAGTGCCTTTCCCAGGATTCCTTCTGCAGTTCAGAGTGAATGAGCCCCTATTTCTGACCTGTCCCTGTTATAAACTTTGCTTGCAAAAAGCATGGAAACTTGTTCTTTAGAGTTGTGGAACCTGGGAAAGAAAAGTTGCATCATTTGAAGGCTGATCACACAGTTAGCTGCAGGATGGAACCAATGATGTTTTACAGCCCAGAGAATCATTTCTCCCCGAATCTGCTCTCCCTGGAAGCCCCTCTCTGCACCCACAAGGCCTCCCATCTCTCAATTACAGTACCTTTCACTCTCCTCTTGCTCTGTAGCAGCCTGTGCTGTGGACACCATCTTGGCCTGTGCTTCCTTTGCATTGACTTGTGTTCATTAAAGAGCAGTCGCGGTGTAGGACGTAGGAGCGACAGTGTTACTGGGGCTGTGGGTGAGAGAGTGGCAGCAAGCTCCGTCTCAGAGTAACTGAGGATTCCCTCCGACTGTGACAGGCTCATTGGTACAACGTTCGCCACCGGAGCAGCAGCTTCCCACCAGAAATCACACGCCGAGATGATTTGGTAGAACGGCCAGTGAGTATTTCTGTGGGGAGAGCCCCTGTGCCGGTTTCTCTGAGACTTCGTCACTGAACAGCTCGTTCACTGTGGCACCCAGCAGCGAGCAAAGGCTCTTACAGCATCCTCCAGGCTGCGGCCCACGTTTTCCTGCACTGCTTCATGTAACACTCCTAGCAAAGGCTAATTCGTGAGTGTGGAGCTTCATGCTTGCAAGCCAAATCGCACCCTCCTGGGGACTCAGGCCGGCCCTCTGGGCTTCCTCAAAGAGCCATGCTCCCCCCCTCCCCCCACATCCAAGTTTCCTGGCTTCAGTTCAGTTCTATTATGCGTGTGAAAGGCTAAAATGCCTTCTCCTGGGCCTGATTGCCACCAAGAAGAGCTTCAAGGCAAAATACACTGAAATCGTTGTTGCTTTGGTCCTTGGCCCTTTGGGGTTCAGCCCCACATATCTCTGGGATGGAGCCCACGAAAGCCCCTCCACAATGAAATTTGGCCTTTGGACTGAAAGAGGCTCAGCACCCCAGGCCAGATGGCGTGTGGGGGAAACGGAGTGTGGGTGCCTGTATTTCTGAATTCAGAAGTGTGCTTCCTACTAGGATCCCGTCGTTCTGGCCTTTGACATCGAGACAACGAAACTCCCTTTGAAATTTCCTGATCCAGAAACGGACCAGATCATGATGATCTCCTACATGATTGATGGCCAGGTGATTGGCACGGTTCCCTGTCCTGTAATGAGGCTGCAGAATGAGCCAGAAAGATCCTGCTATGCGTGGCAGAGTGAAGTTGGAGAAAAGGAGACTAGAGAGACTTTACTGGAATCCTCAGTGTATAAAACTGAAATCCCCTTTATTAGATCTCACAACTATTGGTTGATAAGATGACCTCTGTTTACTGCTCTTCAGTCAAGTAAATTTCCTTTTCACTTTTTTCTGCCTAGGGTTACTTGATCACAAACCGGGAGATTGTTTCAGAAGATATTGAAGATTTTGAGTTTACTCCCAAACCAGAATATGAGGGCCCCTTCTGTGTCTTTAATGAACCAGATGAGGTAAGTAGGCTTCCTGATGAGAGTTAATGGGTGCTTGCTTGCTAGTTGTGAAGTCATGTCCGACGCATCGCAACCCCATGGACAACTTTCCTCCAGGCCTTCCTGTCCTCCACCATCCCCCAGAGTCCACTCAAGCTCACACTGACTGCTTCAGGGACTCCATGCAGCCGCCTCATCCTCTGCCGTCCCCTCATTGTTCCCAGCATCAGGCTCTTCTCCAGGGAGTCCTTCCTTCTCATTAGGTGGCCAAGGTATTTGAGTTTCATCTTCAGGATCTGGCCTTCTAGAGAGCAGTCAGGGTTGATCTCCTCTACGACTGACTGTTTGATATAGTTGCAAATCCTGTTTCTCCTTTTGCTTAAACAACAAGTCAATGAAATAAGGGAATTAAATTATAAGTAGAATTGTGGTTCCACATTGTGGGCTCCATTTGTTAACCTTTGAGGGAGTGTTCTGAATGTATGTAGTTTTGCTGTGCAGTGTAAAATTCATCATCCTTGGCAGAAGTAACCTTCCTGAGAGTGTTTAAAAAGGAAAAAGAAACACGCTTCTTGCCCTTAGGACTAAGTGGGACTTTAGAAAACCAAGTAGAATCTCAAAGGTGTTTGGACTGGGCTTTCAATTTGTATGACTGGGGCAGGGATTCCATATATCCTGCACTTCCCTGCCACCAATCCCAAGAAACCTTTGCTAATCCCTAGGATCCTAGCCAAAGCATTCTCCAAAACTAAGGTTGTCTATTTCAAGAAAGTCATCCAAAACACTCCGATAAAGGCACCTTTTCTTAGCAGAATGCAGAATGCGAGAGGTTCGTTCTTAAGTTTGGTGTAGAGTGCCTGAGTGCTTCCTTGGCAGGGATGTTTCCGGTCACAGGAGACATTGGTGCAAAGACGTCAGTCACGGACGATAATGATCCACAAATGCAGGTTTTCTTCCTCATCTTAAAATCAGGCACATCTTATTCAACGGTGGTTTGAGCATGTTCAGGAAACCATGCCAGCTATCATGGTGACTTACAACGGAGACTTCTTTGACTGGTGAGAATTGAGCCGACTCGGGTCTTTCTGCCCCTTGAGCCCTGAAGCCTCTCCCTCCCCGAATCCTGCAGATTTCACTACAACTAAAGCCACTCTTGCACAAAAACACAGACATGCGTTCAAGCAGCATTCTGCATTTTCCACCATTCTGAATGTCTCAAGTGCCTCTCTTCAGACCAAGCGCTGGGAGCAGCAGTGGTGGGACAGACTGCCCTGGAAGCAGGCGGGGAGGCTGGCTAGGAGCACTCCGCTTGGCAGCGTTTCAGGCTACATGCTTATTAAACGTTTGGCCAACCTTTCCGCCAAAGATAGTGCCAAGGTAGCCAATGGTTACAAAACATAAATACGAGTAGAACATGAATCGTGTTTCAGGCCCCGCTTGCCTTGCTTATTGTTGGGATCCGAGTGGGCAGCACTGCCCAACTGGATGCCCTCCAGATGTGTTGGGCTCCAAGTCCCATCAGTCCCAGTGGCCATGCTGGCTGGGAATCGTGGGTTGCAGTCCAGCTCATCTGGAGGGCACCTGGTTTGGTGAGACTATCATGCAAAAATAGCGCAAACATGGAGACTGTCTGGTTGCTTGTCCTGAGTGCTCTCTCCGTCCCTAGGCCCTTTGTGGAAGCCAGAGCGGCAGCTCATGGAATGAATATGCAGCAGGAGATCGGGTTCCAAAAGGACAACCAGGGTGAATACAAAGCTTCCCAGTGCATCCACATGGATTGCCTCAGGTATTTGGCATAGCCTCCGACGGGCCATATTCTGAAGAAGCAGGCACGGAGGAAGATCCAGGGGCATGGCGGCCCATGCGGGCCAGCAGGACCCTTTGCTCTTACCGCTGCACTGGTCCCTCTCTGAACTGTGTTTCATGCTGCGCTGGGCTGGTTAGCGTCTGGGTATTGCTGTCTGTTACTCCCGCAGCACAAGTGTTTTCAAACTATATTCCGGAGAAAGCTATTCAGCTATTCCTTGGGAAGCCTTCTGGGTCTCCAAGCCAGCAGGCAGAAGGCTGGTGTGGGATATCCTACGGGAGGAGTGCTTTCCCCAGGGAGGCTCACCTGCTGCCAAGTCTGAGGTCCTTTGCTGCCAGGTAAAGAGCCTTTCCCTGGGCAGGCCTCTTAATGCTGTGCTGCGGGGTGGCTTTCATCCTGGCTGAGACTCCTGGCTGTTTTAAGTGAGTGCATTATTCTGTCTCTTGCTGTTTCTGGATATTAATTTTTCAAGACCTTGACCCAACCATATTTTGTTCAAATATCAAGGGTTCCTCAAGGGGAAGATCAGAGAAAGCGGGCAAGCTTTGCAGAAAGGGCACCTGGCCCACCCACTGCCCATCTTGCCTATAATGTGCAGCTGCAGGTAGGCCAATTTAAGGGCGCTCTTTCATGTTGCACCAGGCAGCCATGAAGGCCTAGTCCTGCTCACCATGGACTGAGCACATACCCCAGAATTGTCTGCAACACACAGCGGGCCTCAGACAGTTCTCTGGCAGGCAAGAGGTTGTGGGGAGAGGCAGGCAAATATTCCCTGGTCACAGGAAGTGTGAAAAGCCATCGCACAGCTCATCGCTCTGACTCCTTATTTTCCTTGGCTCTTTTCTGCCAGATGGTATCTTCTTTGTTCCCATGTGGAATCTGCTGCCCCCTCTAATTCCGTAACCAGCCACTCCTGGTGCTGTGTTTCTGTTGGTAGGTGGGTCAAGAGAGACAGTTACCTCCCAGTGGGGAGCCACAACTTGAAAGCAGCAGCCAAAGCGAAACTTGGCTATGACCCTGTGGAGCTCGACCCTGAAGAGATGTGCCGGATGGCTACTGAGGAGCCTCAGGTAACTTCAGGACCTGCTGATGATTCCAGGTGCTGAGTCTGTGCTGAGCGTGGGTGTATGGCAGATTTCCCCCAGTTGGTGCCATGGGGAAGGAGCGCGGTGCCGAAAGCATTTTTCCAGATGCTGTGCAATTGGAAACCCAGGCAGGAGCGAGTCTTGAATGTCCCAGGGGCTTGGACAACATGCCGGAAGTGCGTTGCTACGATTGCATCACAAACTTGGGAACAGGATCTCAATGTGTTCCAAAAGAATTCAAAACGTTTGAGCTGCAACTTAAAATCACATGCAAATTAGTTTCTCGCTGTATCTAAAAGGTTAGGGCAATTTCTGGTAAAGGTTTAGACGTGAGGAAGGTTGGTGGGTGTGGTGGTGTGGTCAGGGAACAGTCTCAGTCGCTGCCCCTTTGCCGCTCTACCTCTCTTGCTTCCAGACTGCCACTGATTTGCTGTTTGTTCCAGGTGTAGGATCTGGGTATGCTCGGTCCATTATCCTCGTTCTTTCAATACCAGGAACTGTTCCTTCATGAGGATTTCTCTATAATCTACATTTCAGTGTAGAGCTTCTAGAACTTTTAAGCTCAGAGGTGGGCAACTGGTGGCCCTCCAGATGTTGTGGCCCACAGCTCCCATCAGCCCTAGCCACAATTCTTCAATGGTGAAGAATCACTGGCATTGTAAGCCAAACTCCTGGAAAGCCAGACATCACCCACGCCTGCCCTAGCTGCTTAAACTAGGTGGCCAAGCTGCCATGGGCAGGCAAGGGGTTGTGGTACCTCTGGACAAGAGTCTGTGGACCTGGCTGCGGCAAGGTCACGCCTACACTCACCTGCCTCTCCAGGGTTGGCAGGGCAGATCCAGATCCAGACGCATCGCCATACCTGACTTTGGTCTGACTTGTGACGTATATGCCACAAAACCAGGCCACTGTTGGATTCATCCTTTTTATTTTAGTGCTGTTAACGTAGCCTTCAGCTCAGAAAATCCTTTCCAAGCCTCCAAACCATCTTCCTCCTGGAGCACAGTCTCCGCCACTGTTACTGTCCTGGCAAGGGAGCAGACGGCCACGGACCCACCCAGGCCTTCTGTTCTCAGTGCTGCTGGTAAACCAAATGTGATGCACAGACCGTTTTGTCGGGTGGGAAGGAATTGTTAAATAGAATATCTGCTCCCCGATACTCAGGACCCACCGAGTGGGCCCTTGGCTGGTTAAGCCACCTCCCCGTTTCTTCTTCTGCAGACCCTGGCCACCTACTCAGTGTCTGATGCTGTTGCCACCTACTACATGTACATGAAGTATGTACACCCTTTCATCTTTGCCCTGTGTACCATCATCCCAATGGAACCAGATGAGGTGAGTGTGGCGGAGCTTCGGCTCTGCTGTGGCGAGGCGCAGTTGACCTGCACACAAAGAGCACCGGAGAGGCGCACCCTGGCTGGAAGGCTGGCCCTCACTGATCTCCCCGCAGCGCTCTCTGTCCGCTGGACGGCAGCGTGTGGGCAGATCCCTCGCTGCCCTCCCCCTGGCCACTGCTGCAGCTCGGGGCCTGGCAGCCGGGTGGGATCTCTGCACCAAGAGTTCATCTCTGCAGTTGTCACAGGGCTGTTTGCAGAGCAGTTCAGGAAGTGCCCCACCACTGGGGCGAGATGGGAGAAAGTGGGGAGGAGCACGGATTGGCCTGGTGGCACGAAAGGCCAGCACATGGTTTGTTTAACCAGGGCTTGTTGCCCTGGCCAGAGCTGGCCTGGCAGAAAGTCATCCTGATGCCTTGGGGAGCCACTGCCAAGGGAGGCTGTGCAGATGCAGGTGGCCTGACTCCCAAGGATGTGTGATCACGTCCAAGGCTCCTGTGGATCAGGAGACTCCTGTGGGGTGCAGAGTCCTGCAGCCTGTGCTTCCCTTCCTGTAGGTGCTCCGAAAGGGCTCGGGGACTCTGTGTGAGGCGCTGCTCATGGTCCAGGCCTACCATGCCAACATCATCTTCCCCAACAAGCAAGAGCAAGAGTTCAACAAACTGACGGAGGATGGGCACGTTCTCGACTCAGAGACGTATGTGGGGGGCCACGTGGAGGCGCTGGAGTCCGGGGTCTTTCGAAGTGACATCCCCTGCCGGTTTAAGATGGTAGGATCTCCAAGGGACCTCTCCCGTCCTCTCTGCCTGGCCCCTGACGTGGGCCTCCCTCAGTGTTCCAGTGTGGGGATTTGTTAAAAAATGTATGTTTGGCTGCCTGAGCAGGATGTTAGGACTAGCCCTTCATGGCTCAGGACCCAGCTGTTTTCCCCAGCACCAGCTAACATGGGATTTGAGATCAGTGCAGGAAGTTTTGCCTGCGGTATCCTTGAAGAACATGGCCGTGGAGTAACCACATGTAGCAGGGCCTGCTTAGTGGTGACACCTGAGCTGTGGCATTGCTTTCTGGTAGAATTTCGACTGTCACGTAGATGCCACTTAAAGACATTTTTATTTCTGCAAGTTTCAGAACTGCGGGAGCTTCTGCTTCCCTAGTGTGCACATTCATGGCTTTACTGCAGCTTGTTATATTTCTGAGTTCAGAACTGTGACCGCAGTGATGTCTTGCTCTTACACGGTATGTTACTATCCTGGGCTTTTTGTGAGGAAAGGCAGAATATAAATAATCTCAAAGTGTGAGCCGTCCCGAGGCTATATAGCAAGGGGACAGCATACAACAACAACAACTATAAATAAATCAAGCAAGCAAGCAAGCAAGCAAGCAAGTGGCAGTGGCAAAAGTGGCAGCTGTCTGTGTCAGCCAGTATTTTGCACGGCCAGCAGCGTCGCTCCTGCGGCACTGGCTTGTGGTGAGGAGAGTGTTTGCCACCCTAGCAATGCTGTCTTTCTGCCCCGCCACGTCTCTTTCAGAATCCTGCTGCCTTCGACTTCCTTCTGCAGCGTGTGGAGAAGACTCTGCGACATGCCATTGAGGAAGAGGAGGGAATTCCCTTGGACCAAGTGACCAATTTCCAGGAGGTAACCTTGGCTTTACCTTCTGTGATGAAGCAGCATTGTCTGGTCCTGGACAGGAGACGGGACAGTAGCGATCGGCCTGTTCTGGCCCGTGCTTTCTTCCCTCCAGTTTGCCCTCATTGCAGAGCTCGCCTTCCCTTACCACTGCCCAGCTGCTGTGCCTCTTCTTCTTGCTCACGTGCTGCTTCTCCCTTTTCCTCCTTCCCAGCCTCCACTTCTGACCTGCTGGCCCCCTCTGTTGCATCGCCCCGGACTCACAATGTGGACCTCCAGCCCAGCCCCATTATTCACCTTGTTTGTGGGAGGGGTTCTGGCTCATGGGGAAGAGCCCCTTTGCGTGCAGAAAGTCCTGGGTCCAATCTTGGCTGAAAGCCCCTGCTGCCTGGAATGCCACGGAGCCACTGCCAGCCCTTGTGGGCAGGCCTGGGCCAGATGGACCTGAGGCCTGACCCACAGGGGCAGCTTCCTGTGCTCCTCCTCGCTGTTCCCTTCCGTGGCTTGGCCCCCCGGCAGACGAGTCTGTTCCTCTCGCCACAGGTGTGCGATGAAATCAAGGTCAAGCTGGGTTCCTTGAGGGATGTTCCCAACAGGATTGAATGCCCCCTGATCTACCATCTGGATGTGGGGGCCATGTATCCCAATATCATCCTGACCAACAGGCTGCAGGTGGGTGTTGGTGCTGCAGAGAGCTCAGGGTTCCTCCTGTGCTCATGTCTTGGCATTGGGCGCCCGGGACTAGTCCCCTGCTGCAGGGACGGGACTGCCTTGGGTGAAGGACTTGGCGTTCTCTTGGGTCAAAAGGAGCCTGTTTCTGAAAATGGGACTCGTATGACCCATCTTCAGCTGTACTTGAAATGCGTTGAGCAACGAGCTGGAAAGCTTTTCTGCCCATCTGGAGCACAGTGCAGAATAAGTCTTCTTTTTGTGCCCATGAGAGTCATTGTCATGTGTTCTGCACAGAGCATTTCCCACACAGTGCTTGTGTGAGGCAACAAACCTCCTTCACAATCCATGGCTTGTTCTAGGGATTCTTCAACCCACCGTGGGTTGGTGCGACACCTGAACCAAGAGAGCGCTTTAATTGGCTAGCAAGCATCTTGGCGAGAGTAGTAAAAAGCAGCAGGCACGAGAGGTGGGGCAAGCGCTCGCACTGGGTGGTGTAGTCCTCTGGCTCTGAAGTGTTGACACGCCAGTTCTCAGCGTCCTCCCCCTTTGCAGCAGCTCCCTTCATCTCCAGCAACTCCAGAAAGGGAAAATACTAACTCCCCGCATCCCTGTGGGATCTTTTCAGAGCACTTAGTGCTGTGCTTACTGCTGTTCTCTGACCGTTCTTAAAATCGCCTGAGAAGGCAGCTGAATGGTCTGGAAAATGCGGAGCCCCATGGGGCTGGAGCGGGTGCACGTGCTGCTGGGCCTGGTGCTGGAGGAGCCGGCATGGAAGAAAAGGGGGTGATCAGAGCAGTGGGGAGGCCAAGGCGGGGCCGCTGGGCAGTTCAGTTGGCTGCCCTTGAAGGACGAGGGCAGGCAAAGCCCAGTGGGTCCGGCCCGCCACTGGGGCACACCATAGATCCTTCTCCAAGCAGCCCATTCGGCATACATTGCCAGCTGGGTGGCTTTGCATGCCGGGCCATGAGCAGCCATTATTTTCTTAAGGGGAGATCTGTGCTGAAGCTCCCTTAGCCACAGCAGTCTCTTTCTTGCCGCCTTCTGAGGGAAGAAGGAGAACAGCTGGTGTTACGATGTCCTCGTGCTTCCAAGGCAGAGACTGCTAAGGCGTGAACAGCTGGCCAGCGGTAGAGTATCTCTCTCTGGAAATGTGCAGTGCAGAAGAGCCGCTGTGGGCAGGAAGGCGTCTTCCAGCCACTGCTGTCCTTAGTGGCTCCTGAAGCTACACACTCCTCCCGTGCCACGCACACGCCAGTGCTCCCTAAGAGGGTAGTGTCAAAGCCGTCTTGTGCCCACTTTGCTGCTCTCCTGGTGGCAAAACACGGCTTTACCTGGCCCAAGAGCATCCTGAGCTGCTTCTCCGCAACCAGCTTGTACCTGTCCCCTCGCCTCTCTTCCCTTCTCAGCCATCGGCCATGGTGGATGAAGCCACGTGTGCGGCCTGCGACTTTAACAAGCCAGGAGCCAACTGCCAGCGGAGGATGACTTGGCAGTGGAGGGGAGAGTTCAGTGAGTGTTTGCCTTGTGCTGCCCCCTCGGCCGGGCGCTTGCTCAGCCACGCTTCTCCAGTCTTGCCCTGCCCAGAGGCGTTCTCAGTATCTGCTCTCCTGCTTGCAGTGCCCGCCAGTCGCAGCGAGTACCACCGCATCCAGCAGCAGCTGGAGTCAGAGAAGTTCCCCTCTCTCTTCCCTGACGGGCCTCCACGGGCTTTCCACGAACTGACCCGAGAGGAGCAAGCGAAATACGAGAAGAAGCGCTTGGCAGGTGAGAAGAACCTTCAGTGCTCCAGGTGGGAACTGTGAGCAGCCGTGGCCTGGCTCTTTCCAAAGGGTGCCTGGAAGGCAGGTGATGTGGCCTGGGCTGGTGCTTTGGGGGCTTTTGGCCTTTTCCTTTAAACTTGAAGTATTCCAGCTGGCTGGGGTCATGGTGGGTTCAGGTCACCTAGTCAGACCAGAGATTTCCTTTCAGCTGGAGAGCCCTGTTGTTGCAGTGTGCCCTCAGCCCCCAGGTGCAAGGTGGGGGAGGAGCAGCAGCTCTCCTGGGGCCCCGGTGCTGCCTCCCTCCCTCCCTCCCCCTGCACTTCGTTCCCTGATGAAAAGTCCAACTTCACGCCAAAGAGACCATCTGGAGCGGGAAAGCAGATCTCCCGGCAAGTGCGGTTACGTTTGCCACTTTCTCTTTTCCGTTGGGCATGCCCTGCCAACAGTAGCTTGCAGAGGGCACAGTGTGGAGTGCAGCTGCTGGAAGTCCAGTTATCCCCCCCCCCCGCCCCCATTCAGCACTGTGCTTCTGGTAGTGCTGAGCCCTCTGGGCATGCTGCATGTCGTATGCCGGGATCTCTCTCACTGCCCTCGTGCTGCCTGCTGATGTTGCAGAGATCTTTTCTCGAAAGTGTTGCCTCACCAAGGGGTGAGAACATGTGGCTTTTTCTGTAGCAGCCTGGGCAGCATTGTGCATTTCAGAATATACAGCCTCCGCCTCATCTCTTGACCAGATTACTGCCGCAAAGCCTACAAGAAAATCCATGTGACTGAAGTGGAGGAGCGTGTCACCACCATCTGCCAGCGGGAGAACTCCTTCTACGTGGACACCGTGCGGGCCTTTCGGGACCGACGCTACGAGTTCAAGGGGTTGCATAAGGTGCTCCTCTTTGTGGCTTTGATGTGTGCAGCACGATCAAGGGGGACTTCGACACACTGAGTGACCTCAGGTGCTATTTGTCTTGACAGCAAGACGGGGTGCAGCTCAAATGACGCGATCAGTCTTTCACAGCCAGGGGTCTGCTTAGTGGAGAGCCCACCTCCCTCTCTGAAGGCCCTTCTGTTAAGATCTGCAGGGTGGGCCTAACCAAGAGACCCCACAATAAAGAAATTGGCTCCAGGAAGAAAAAAGATCTTTTGCACAGCCTCGGGATACCTTCCCGCACACGCAACCCATATCCCTTTTCGCGTCTCAAAATGCCGTGTGGCCATTTCTCCCACGGTCGGAGACTAGGGGTACATAAAGACTCTGTCATGTGCAGCAAATCTGCCAGGCTCCCCTGTTTTGGCTTCCTGGGATCCAGCCTGCTTTGTGGCAAATAGCCGCAACGCAGAGGTGCCTCGGTCCTTCCCATTGTCTCCCTGGTCCTCTGCTGAAATAGCACCTGAAAGGATAAGAAGGAATGAGGTGAACAAAGAAGGGAGGAAAGCAGCTGCAGTGAGCCTGATCATTTGCTGGGGGTTTAAAGACTCTGGGCTTAGAGCTTGGCTCAGCCCTTCATAGTTTTTGTGTTATGCTTTTATTTATTGTATTTGCACGCTGCCCCATAGCCTGGGGACTCTCCAGGCAGCTCACAGGAAGCCAGAAACTGCCTCAGAGTGATTTTGTGCCTCAAAGTACTCTCTTCAACCTGAGTGCATTAAAACGTTGGCTTTATCCATGAGGGCTAATTGGAGGTAGCCCAGGGCCAGTGTGGGACAGTGTGGGACTTTTATCTGCCTGCTCCAGGTGTGGAAGAAGAAGCTGGCTGCAGCCATGGAGATGGGAGATGCCTCGGAAGTGAAGCGCTGCAAGAACATGGAGATCCTGTACGATTCCTTGCAGTTGGCACACAAGTGCATCCTCAACTCCTTTTATGGATACGTCATGCGCAAAGGGTGAGTCGGGCCACAACTCCTGGCTGCAAGGTGATCTTACAAAGGCCCCAAGGAAAAGAATAATGCTCCAAAACGTGCTCTCTTTCTCCCATTTTTTTGCTGGCTTTCAGTTTTAAGTGGGAAGCCATTTCTCCATTTTCTTTTCTCTAAGCTTTCCTGTCCTACTATGCCATTTTCCTTTTTTGAGCATTAGCATTCCAGTGCTGTATAACGTACAGGCAGGATCTGTACTGAGTTCAGGGACCAGCCATCAATGTGGCCATCGATATGGCCGGCAGTGTGCTTTGCAAGCACAAGCTGCGGGCGGCTGCAGGCAGGAGCTGCTGTGGCAGTCACGGCCTGCTCGTGGGTCTTCCACTGAGGCTGCCGGTCAGGTGCTACAGGAGCAGAGCACGCATCGGGCCTCTCATCCTGTCCGCAGAGGCTGTCTTGTGTTCTTAAGACGCTTCAAAGTGCATCGTCTCAGTCTTTACAGTGACCTTGTAAAGTAGTTCAGTATGATTTCTGCCAACGGAATACCCGTTGTTACCAATAGCAACAGAAAGATGAACTGTATGCATTTTCCAGTACGCTTGTGTACAGACACTGTGCACCAGGACACGTTATGTGTTTGTACGCACATGCGCACGCCTCTTCCTTGCGGGGCCCATTAGCAGCTGAGCCAGAGCAGCAGTTCAGATTCCCTTTTTCTTCTAATGGCAGCCCCCCGATTCCATACCACAGTCCGTGCAATGAGGGCCACTGTCCCTCAGTTATGAAGAATCAAGCCTTCCTCTTTCTGCTTGCCCCTTTCTGGGTTCTGGGTCTGGTCACACTAAATTCCGCCAGGCTGTTGGATATTGTTTAATACAGCACAGATGGGCTGAGTCTGACAGAGGGCTGACTTGCTGAAAGCCACCTTGTGAATTCACAACCAGAGCGGCATTTTGCACTTGAGAATTCTTGGCTCGGGCTCTCAGCTGCAGCTGCCCCCAACGGTCCTCTGGGCAGATCAGATCAGTCCTCAAAGCAGTTAAGAAAGCAATCATTAAAACCTCTCCACAAAGTGTTTTCCACAGCCTGTAGTACCTCTTCATACCATGTGTTTCCTGTCCCTACACAGAGCTCGGTGGTACTCCATGGAAATGGCTGGCATTGTCTGCTTCACTGGTGCTAACATCATCACGCAGGCCCGAGAGCTGATAGAGCAGATTGGGTGAGTCCTGGAATGAGCTGGCGCTGGGTGCAAGAGAAGTTGCCAGGCTGTTTATGTGGGCAGGTAAACAACAGGAAATTCCAAGCTTGGGCGCATGCACATTACCCCAAAGCAGTCTCCCCTCCTCCTTTCTTGACCCACTGGTGAGTGATCCACTTCTGGCTGTCTTCTCTCGCTGGCTATGAGAAATGGCTGGTGCCAGTCTGAAGGCACTCTTCTCTCCTCCCCTTGCTTGGTTCCTTTCTGCATCATGCCAAAAAGAGAAGCGAGGTCTCGGGAGCAATCCAGAGAGAAAGAAAGGCATCCAGTGCAAGGCTGTTGCATCAGGACCTTCAGGAGTGTTTAGTGATGCGGATTTCCTTTTACTGTTGGTAATCTGAAACTCCCATCAGCACTAGGCATCATAGACAACAGTGATGGATGACCAGAGTGTCAGTCCAAAAACATGCGGAGGGCCACACATTCCACAATCTAATCTTGTATGATTATTTTTCCTGTTGTTGATTAGCAAAGTTGCATTCAACGCATCATGACCCCATGGACAACATTCCTCCAGGCCCTCCTGTCCTCCACCATCATCCGGAGTCCACTCAAGCTCACACCAACTGCCTCTGTGACTCCATCCAGCCACCTCATCCTCTGCCGCCCCCTTCTGCTTTTGCCATCTATTGTTCCCAGCATTAGACTCTTCTCCAGGGAGTCCTTCCTTCTCATTAGGTGGCCGAAGTATTTGAGTTTCATCTTCACTATCTGGCCTTCTAAAGAGCAGTCAGGGTTGATCTCCTCTAGGACTGACCGGTTTGATCGCCTTGCGGTCCAAGGAACTCGCAGGAGTCTCCTCCAGCTCCACAATTCAGAGGCCTCAATCTTTTGGCGCTCAGCCTTCCTTATTGTCCAGCTTTCACAGCCATACATTGCAACTGGGAAAACCATAGCCTTGACTATACGCACTTTTGTTGGCAGGGTGATGTCTCTGCTTTTTAGTATGCTATCTAGATTTGCCATAGCTCTCCTCCCCAGGAGCAAGCGTCTTTTAATTTCTTGGCTGCAGTCCCTGTCTGCGATGATCTTGGAGCCCAGGAAAATAAAATCTGTCACTACCTCCATTTCTTCCCCATCTATTTGCCCTATTTGCCATCTATTTGGCTCTTCTATCTAATGCGACATGTCAGAGTTCCCAAACATAGGCATCAGTGCAGAGGGTGGAAATTCCTGTTTGGTACCTCTTTAGGTAAAAAGAAAGCCAAAACAAGGCCATTAGTCATAATTCTAGCTCTCCAGAGAAGCTGGAATTACTTGATATAGTGCATTCGGGTTATGGGTGGCATTGAAATGGAATTTATTTATAGTAGAGAAGAATTTCCAGTGGATGTTGTCAAAGGCCTTTTGCCTTTTGTCAAAGCATCCAAAGAAGCAATGTGAACAAGTATTGCTAATGAGCTTATAAAATGGGAAAGTAACACCCTGGAAACCTCTCGGGAAACTCTGGACCCTGCATCACGGCAGTGCTGTTTCTTTTTTCAGCACATCCTCTGACCTGCCTCCTTGAAATCCTTTCCCCTTTCTCCTTTCTAGGAGGCCCTTGGAGCTGGACACAGATGGGATCTGGTGTGTCCTGCCAAACAGCTTCCCAGAAAACTTTGTCATCAAGTCAACCAACAGCAAGAAGCCCAAAGTGACGATTTCCTACCCAGGTGCCATGCTGAACATCATGGTGAAGGTGATGAACCTCGAACCTTTTGTCGCCTTAGGCGGCCTTTCAGAGAACGGCGTGGGGGCACACAGCAGAACCACACTGCTGAACACCGGTCGGGCAGCATCAGCTGTGTGTAGGGCCATCAGGAAAGACGGTGGCTTCCTGGCCACATAGTGGCCTTGCATGCAGCTGGTCATGGGATCCATCCTTGGCATCTATCACCAGCATGATCCCAGGTGGCAAGTTGGAAAAGGTCCATGCCTTAGGCCCCGCAGGCCAACTGCCTCTCCAAGTAGGTAGTCCTAGGCCAGATGGACTGCTGGAAAGCCACTTCCGGTGGTCATGGGTTTGGCCCTGCACAGCCGCCTGAAGTCGCGTAGCCACCTCCGGAAGGAGAACTGCAGTAGAAGTGGGTTGGTCTGCGCACTGCAATTATTTTGAAAAGTATTGGAGTGCAAATCTTCCAGTGAATATCAACTTCTTAAACCAAGTAGGGAGGGACTTCCATTCGGTGCCTTTCCCACAGCATGGATGGGATTGTGCGCTACGGCTGTTGAATCAAGATGCATGCAAGGGCGGTGCTGGGTGGGAAATCAGTTGGGACGTCTCAAATCTAGCTTTGAAAAAGGCTTCTAGTTCTTACACCTAGAACTGGATGAGCAACCCCTCTAAGCATTTCTCGAGTCAAGGAAGGCCTGCACTGTGCCACCAGGAGGCAAGAAATGACGCTTCCGTGCCCTGCATATGTTGTTGTGGTCACATAAACAATGGCCTCATCACGGAGAATGCTAACTTACAATATGGGTGGCTAAATTCTGGGTTATTGCGATGTATAAACATGGTTGCACAAACAAACCAAGGTTTATGAACAGAACAACCCAGGAGAAGAACCTATGGTTTGTTGTAGGATTGTGAACGCTGGGTTCTTTCAGTCATGGACTATTGTTGCATGTGAATCCACAACTGTGGGATGGTTTCACCAGGCTACAGAAGTGATAGCAAGAGCAATTTCTTTAAAAGCCTGTATATATGCCAGTTATACAGCACCACGGAGGCATCCCTGATGCAGCCAGGCACAAACAGCCCTGAGCTGGGTCAGTTGTCTTCCTGGGCAAAATCCATGGGCTGGAGTCACATGGGAGGCAGGCAATACATTTGACGGTGAGTTGGACAGATCTGTTCAGGGCTGCAGCAAAAGTGCGTGGGGGGCTGCTGCGTGAGGACCGCAGTACAGAAAGCGTGTGCATCTCTGCTTCCAGGAAGGGTTTACAAACGATCAGTACCAGGAGCTCGTGGACCCGGCCACTCTCAGATACGTTTCCCGCTCAGAGAACAGTATCTTTTTTGAAGTGGATGGGCCTTACCTCGCCATGATTCTGCCAGCCTCCAAGGAAGAGGGAAAGAAGCTGAAGAAAAGGTGAGAACCCAGGGCTTGAGGGAGCCCTCCTTCACAAGGAGGCAGGCACTGGGAAGGGACGGGAATTAAAATACTGGAGGAAAATGCTTGGTGTAGGGGCGATTATGACAGGCCCTGCTCCTCCAGGTATAAGGAGGCTGGATACAGGCCACAGAAAAATGTGGTGGGGGCTGGGAGGAAAAGGCCTTGCGCATCAGATGTTTCCTCTGCACCAGGTACGCTGTGTTTAACGAAGACGGCTCCCTCGCTGAGCTGAAGGGGTTTGAGGTGAAGCGCCGTGGGGAGTTGCAGCTGGTGAAGATCTTCCAGTCCTCTGTGTTTGAGGCCTTCCTGAAGGGCACCACCTTGGAGGAGGTCTATGCCTCGGTTGCCAAAGTGGCTGACTACTGGCTTGATGTACTGTACAGCAAGGTGAGTGGGGACTCAGGGCAGGCCCCTGCTTTCCTGTGACAGGATGGCCAAGCGCAGCTCCACAAGGGCTCCTGCACCTCCGGAGCAGGGTGGGAGATGGCGATACGCATGTGTTGGGCGACAGGCTCTGTGCAGCTCCACGGAAGGGTTTTGTGCCTGGGCGGAGTTCAGAAGAATTCTGTGGCTGGGAGAGAGGTGTGATTGGATTCCCATTGCCGCTCTCTGACTGCACACGCTGGGCCTAAAGCAGCTGTGAATGATCGGCCAGAAGGTCTGTTCTCTAGCTGCATCATCACGCCTGTGCTCCTTCCTGAGGGCCGGCCAGCAGGGGTGCATGCCACGTTCGTGACCCAGCATGTGTCCTACGAGGCTCGGCTCTGAACTGAGGATCTCCCCCCCCTAGTAAAAGTGTTTAGTGAGACTGCTGGCAGTGCTGACCAAGCGCAACAGCTCCACAGTGCAGCCCTTCAGGCAGGACTGGAAGCCCAGCGTTCTGTCTGTGTCTGAGCCCGCAGCGGCAGGCTCCTCATCTGGATGCACAGTGACCGACCGCTGGCCTTGCAGCTATCCCTTCCGGATTCTTGCATCCTGATAAAGAGATCTTCTCAGCAACAAAGATCAGGTCATCTGGTCCCCATGTGAAGGATCAGCATCTTCTAAATGTTGACTCTGATTGTCGTGCCCTCAACCCTTCCTTTCCCTCGGTTTTTCAGACATGCATCCATGTGAATTTTGCAGTTTTGTGGCAGTTTGGTCCAGAACTCTGGACTTGGGATGCAGGACAAAGTTCAAACTAAGAAGGCGACTGACTATGCAATAGAGGTCAACTCCACTGAATAGATTCTGTTGCATTATTAACCCATTTTCCTTAGAGAAGGAAATGCCTACATTTCTCTGGAGGGGACACTGGAGTCTGTGTCCAGAGAGCCCAAGGCTCACAGAGCAAGCCCAAGAAGGAACATTTGCCGCCAGCCTAAAGTTACCAAGACCTAATCAAGTGTCCTATTCAGTCAATATGTAGGATTGCACAGAGACTTGGAAGAAGAACTGGTGTTTGCCTACATCTGGCTCTTCCTGTATCCATCTGTGCAGCCGTGCAACCCTTGTACCCTGCTGCAGGTTCTGTGGCGCTCTTTCCTGCTTTCGGCTTCTTTTATGTAGCTGCTGCAGTATTCGGAAGGGAACCAAGTCGGAAGTGCACAGCATTGGGTGTGTGCCTGAAAGCTGAGGACAGGGCTCCCCAGTGGACTAGCTTAGCTGCAGGAGTTTTGGGTGGGCCTCTGCATAAATGCATACCCAATACATGTGACCCCACAGCCACTTGAAGGCTGTGTTGCAGGTAAGCAACCGACCTGCTTTTCTCATTCCAGGCGGCCAATATGCCTGACTCGGAGCTGTTTGAGCTGATCTCCGAGAACCGATCCATGTCCCGGAAACTGGAGGACTATGGAGAGCAAAAGTCCACTTCTATCAGCACAGCCAAACGCCTGGCTGAGTTCCTGGGGGATCAGATGGTGAAGGATGCAGGCCTGAGCTGCCGATACATCATCTCGAAGAAACCGGAGGGGTCTCCCGTCACTGAGAGGTACAGCAAGAGGTCTAGGGTGGCAGATTTCATTCTGGTGGGAGTCGGAAGATGAGCAAAGCGTTTGAGGTCAGACTTCCCCCAGAGACACAAGGGAAACTGGCTCAGATTCTACAGGCTGAAGAGGGGTCTTTGCATGTCTCCAGGCGGGCTTCGAGTGAGTAGCAGTAATAAATGTTCCCTTTGCCATTTTCTCAGGGCCATCCCACTTGCCATTTTCCAGGCTGAGCTCTCGGTGCGCAGGCACTATCTCCGGAAGTGGCTCAAGAGCCCCTCCCTGCAGGACTTCAACATCCGAACGGTAACCAGAATGGCGCTCTTCAAGGGCTCTGCTTTCTAGGGCTACAGTGGCTACTTTTCCAGTCTTAGATCTATAACGAGTTTTCCTGCCTCGGCCCATTTCTTCCCATCTTCTTGGGCTTAACCAGAGTTCCCTGCATCTGTTATAGATCCTGGATTGGGACTATTACATTGAGAGACTAGGCAGCACCATCCAGAAGATCATCACCATCCCAGCGGCACTGCAGCAGGTAAATTGGCGTGTGGGGGTGATGAGTGATCAGGGAAGGCCGAGACTGTCGGCTGCTGCGCGGTGGGACGAGGCAGAGGGTTTCCCACCCGTGGCCCCAGGATCTGTTAGGCTCTGTCTTTCTGATCCAAAAGTGAGCTGTTAGGAGTACTAAGTACCAGGATTCATACCAAGAAAAGTCATGTTGCTGCTCATTTTAAGATTTAATGCATCCTTATCCGATGCATTTTTACTATATAATTCCCAAAGATACTTTGAGTACAGCTTTAAAATTCTAATAATAAAAATAGTAAGATGGCAGAACAGACCAACAGTATTGCGAGGAAAGCCCTGGGGCAGGTTATAACTTAAAAATGGAACCATCTGCCACATTCTGTGTGGGTGGTTTTTGTTGTTACTTGGCAAACAAAAGCCAAGACGCTTGGCATTCTGAATCACATGCCTTGCGCCTGGCAGCCCTCTCTGCCCTGCCTCTGCATGCAGATTCACGTGGGGCATGAATGCCGGGTTTCCCCACTGAAGGACCTTGAGGCTTTGTGCTCCAGCGTGGCTGGGCAGCCACTCCGTGGGCACCATTCTCTGTGCTTCTGGTGCGGCTTCCTTCCTTCTGCTCAGGATAAAAACTGGCAGTTTCACCACTAGATTAATGAAGCACGTGCAGTAAGGCTGCCCGAGACCCTCCCAAGGAAGTAAGCGCGGTGTCTTGACAGGTGAAGAATCCAGTTCCTCGCGTCCAACATCCTGACTGGTTGCATAAGAAGCTCTTGGAGAAGAATGATGTGTACAAGCAGAAGAAAATCAGCGAGCTCTTCACAAGTGAGGGCAAGAGACAGGTAAAAGCCCTTCCTACATGTTGCACAGGATGGGTAAAGATCCATTTTCAAAAGTCTTTAATTTTTAAAGCATGCTTTATTTTGTACTTGGTTTGTACCTGCTTTGCTACCAAAAAGGGCACTCTGTTATAAAAACAACAAGCTACTGCATTAAAAATGCAATGAAGCAGGCGGCAGCAAGAGCACAGCACAGCCACCATTCAGCCCAGCAGAGCACGTGCTCACGAAGGCTCGCCTGGCTCGAGCCTGCTGGAGAGGGACAGCAGAGGGAGGGCTAGCAGGGTCTTCCTCAGCTGCCCAGGAGGGTCCCTTTCTCTCTGCTGCCAGACATGCCATTGGAGATGGCAGTTTCACAGGAAGGACTTCTCCCGAAGACCTCAAGAATGGAACAGGCTCAAGTGGGAGAAGGCAGTCTTTCCGGTAGCCTGGTCCCTTGCCTTGGTGGCCACGAGAAGATTCCTTTCCCTGTCCTGGACTTTAGCCAGTCTCAGGATCTCAGGAAGCAGGGGACTTGATGAGCTCAGCACCTGTAGGACCATCCGCTCTTTCCCTGGTACAGCTGCAGGGTCTGTGGGCAGCCCGCTGGGAATGGGGCAAGAGCAGGGACAGCGACCCCTGCTGGGCTGGCAAGTCAGCAACGGGGAAAGCCACATGCCTTGCTGGAGTGGGAGAGGGTAAAGGCATTCGGCCCACGCAGGAGCTGGTCTGTGGCTTAGCTGTGCCCGCCTGTCAGGAGGAGCAGTGACCACTTGCCCCGCCTGTGAATTGTGCCCTGGACTGAAACCGGTCCCTGTCCGTCCGCCCCCCAGCTCCCCCCAGCACAATGCACGCGGCTGGAGCGGCTGGCCTCCCCTGCGCTCCCAGCCTCTGTGGCTGCTGAGGCATCTGCCAAGGCCGCAGGCAGCGAGGAGTGCCAATGTGTGCGATTTCTGGCTTGTGCTGTGGCTGCGTGTGCGCATAGGTCTGAGCCCGCGAGGTGCCCCCTCTGCCCCTCACGGCTGCCTTCCGGCCTTCCTGCGAAACGAGCAGGGGTGCATTGAGCTCGGAGTCCTCTGCCCTGCCCCCCAGCCCCCGTATCCTGGGCCCACTTGCCGCCCGTTTCCCTCGCTTCCCCGGCTTGGCTGCTTGGCCAAGACCTTTCCCCTCCCAGTGGGGCTCCAGCTCCTGCCCCCAGAGGCTCTGTGCCCTCTGTCCAGGGGGGCACGTGGTGCTGCGCCGTGAGGGCCGGCCTGCCCTTTGTGTGCCGAGCTCCAGGCCCCGCTCACGAGGAGCACAGGGCTCGGGCGCCCGTCGTGCAAACCGAGCCTTGAGCTGCTGGGTCTTTTCTTGGGTTGCTTGGGAAGTCTGCTTGGCGCAGCTGGTGCCCATCCTCCGGATGTCTCCCACAGATCTGTGCAAGCCTGCCGCGGGAAGGCCTCCCAGGCACCCAAGTCGCCGACATGGAGGATTTTGGTATCGCCAGGCCTGCCCAGCCAGGAGTCCCAGTGACGACCAAGCGTAAACGGATCCCCACCGCGGAGGAGAGCCAGCAGCAATCCCAGAACCTGGAGCTCACGCAGTCCTGGCGGGAGATCCTGGGCCCACCTCCCCCCACTGGCACCACCAAGGTAACACCACCCGGACTGGCAGCACAGCCAGCAGCGCTGCGCACAGGAGGCGCGTCTTCTTTATCAAGGGCATTGGTGCCAGCGGTGGACCAACGGGGAGCAGCGCAAAATCCCCCGAGGGGTTTCAGGAGCAAGCAAGAGGTCTCTGCTTCAGAGGACCTTGCGTTCGTTCAGACGGCCTTGCTCGAGCCACAGGCCCAGCTGCTCCATTCAAGAACTCAGACTCGCTGTATCACCAGCTTTCACTTTTGAAAAAGCACTTTTAGACTCCCTTGGAAAACGGAAAGGACTGTTGTGAGAGGCAGCTGCTGTTGCAGACACATCTCTCCCACTTTCCCAGTTCCAGCAGACCAAGGTGAAAGGCTTCTGGAAACAAACGTGGTCCTTTGTTTGAGCAAGGCTGGCAGAGTGAGGAGGACAGAAGCTACTAACAAGCGACATAAATCAAAGTAATGGTCCCTCCAGTTTAAGAAAAGTGCTTCTGCCCATGATAGAAGTTGATTCCAAACTGAGTGCTGCCTACTCTCCTCCCTCCCAAAAGGCTTTGCTCCACCTGCAAGGATATTCGTGCTGCTTGAGGGGCAGATGGCAGGACCAGTCCACATTGTTTGGCACGACACCTGACCACTGGGTTGACGAACGTGCACCCTTCCCCCGGGCAAACAGCATGGCTGGTCTGTGGTTCAGTCTGGAATGGGTCCCTGGCCAGCTACTGCCCCCTCTGGCAAAAGGCACATCCAGGGATATCAGAGGACTACTCTTTATTATTTAAAACATTTTTATGCCGCCCCCATCGCAACGAAGCCTCGGGGCGGCTCCCTCTTGCTATGAAAATACCCAGCATAGCTCAAGAAACTTCCTCTGGCGCTGAGTGGAGACAGTGGGGAATGCATCTCCAGTTGTCTTGGACTTAAACTCCCATAAGCCCCTCAGCGTGGCCAGTGGTCGGAGGTCCAAAACATCTGGAGATCCAGTTGTAACCCGTGCCTGCTCTAGAACGGTTTCTCAGGGGTCCTACCACTGAGTACTTCTACCTTTTGTACTGAAGAAGACTTTTAAGATTTGGCTGGCAATTAGCAAAGTTTCTTTCCAGAGAACAACATGCAACTACCTTCTGTCCACAGGAGGAGCGCCTGGTCTGGCTGCGCTACCACAAGAAGAAGTGGGAGCTGCAGGCACGTCAGCGTCGGGAGCGCCGGAAGAGGCGGCGGTTGGCAGATGGCAAGGTGGTCCTGGGTGGGGGACTGGTCCGGGCTGGCCCCTCCAAGGGGCTCAGCAGCTTCCTGCACCGGGCAGCACGCAGCGTCCTTGACCTGCCCTGGCAGATCGTCCAGGTAAGGAGCATTGGGAGTGGGCTGAAGCCTCCCAGTGTGCTGCAAAGAGAGGGGTGGGGTTGAGAGCGTGCGGCGGTGGCCGGCATCTGGTACCTGCAATGTTGGTGCCCACCACGTTTCCGGGCATCCTCACTGGGAGGAGGAAGTCAGCTGGCTCTTGGTCCATTTCCTTCCAGTTTGGGGCAGAGCACAAAGCATTCCTCCTCAGCATTTTCCAGCTTTCTATTAGCCCCTATCCTGCCTTGTGCCCTCAAATGCCCAGTCTCTGTGTTGCTGTCTTAAGAATCAAGAGTTCAGTCCAAGAGTCAAGGCCATATGGTTTGCATGCGTCCAGAGTTCCAGGTCAGGCTAGGGTGTCTGGAAGTGAACAGGCCAGAAATCTGGATACAGATTAGTTTTAACAAGGTTAGAGAATGCGGATAACAATGCCTGTGCTTTGCCACACAGAACAGCTCTGGCTGACCTAATGCACAGCCAGCTGTAGCTCAGCATAGCTGATGATTCAAGCCAGTCTGCTGTTTCACAGAAAACTCCCTGTTCAGGCTGCTTGGACTTCTGTCGAAGCTGGGCACGCTGCTTCTTTCTAAAGGTTGAATTTCCTCTGCGTCTGGCTCCTGCTCTTGGGGAGCCCCAAGGACTGCCGAAGAGGAACCCGACTGCTCCTCTGGAGCCAGGCAGTCATCTGCGGCCCCAACCCGTGCCTGACTGTGGCTGGGGCCTGCTGTACTGGCCCTCTTCATCTGAGAAATCCTCCTCCAGGTAGGACATGGCAGCACCTCCCGAGGGGTGCCCAGTTCTTGCCCCCTTTCATTCTCCCAAGCAATTACGGCATCTTAATGAAAGTATCACTTCTTACCTTCATGGCGGGTCAGTTCCCACCTCCCTGTTCTGCTGAAGTGCACGAGAAACACAGACGCCCACCTCCCAGGCCCTTCAGCTCCGCTTGCAGCTTGCACACAGGGCTGTAAGTTGTGCACCAGAAAGTCCCCAGCGAGCATCCTGCACCTCCCAGGAGCCTCCCGATAACTTTCAGCAACCTTCCTCCCTTGTGCCAAGACATCTCCCTGCCGCTGTTCCAGTATAGTGATTGCAAGAGGGACTTACCTTTCCAGTTATTGTAAAGCTGACTGCAGGAATAGAGAGGAATCACTTTGGACCCTCGAACCACGGAATCAGATGTTGTGCCGCAAAGGGCATATTTGGCCAAACTTGAAACAGCAGTGAAAGTTGACACAACTTGAGGATGGTGCTGCACCTGGTGACCAGACAGCACAGGACAAGAGGATGCCGCGTCTACAGGCCCTCAGGAAGTCTGCCATCCCTCTATTGCAGACTGCCTGTACCCCCATAGCTGACAACGCTGCTCTTCCCACAGAAGGAAGGCTCTGCCTGCAAACATGGGCAGGTGCTGCTGTCTCGGTACCTGCGGCAGAGCAGCCGGCCCTGCTTGGAGGCAGTGCTGGCTGCCTTTCAGCGCCTCAGTAGCTCCTCCGCTCTGAGCGTCACACCTGGGAAGCTTGGAGTTGCTCAGGAAGGCTCTTTGGTCCTGCCTCTGGGCATTGCACCGGCTCGGTTAATGGCAGAGCACTGTGTGTGTGTGTGTGTGTGTGTGTGTCAGAGAGAGAGAGAGACCCCTGACTGAGAAGAGACACCCAGCCGGGGCCACTTCCTTTCACACTTCAGGGATCGAGGGCAAGGAGGCTGCATTCTCTGTGTAACTGAGAAGACCACAGAGGAGGTTAATGTTCTGAGAACTTTAACAGCAGAATTCATTTCTTTCATTTCTATACTGACCACAGCCAACACTTTGCATGTATGGAAAGCTGGGAACTAGGATTGTGAACTACTCTGGGCAGAGACAGAGCGGTTTGGTTCGCAGATTTCTCAGGAGGTCAGACTCGCCTACATTTTGTGTCCTGTCTGGCCAGATTTGCAAGGCAGTCCAGTATACAGAGCAGGTCTGCTTGAGACGTGTCGGTTGCTCTTGTGCTCTGCAAGCATGCCTGTGAGGTTGGTGCTCTGCTCTCCAGATTGCCCTTGCAGCACAGAGACGTTGACCGTGAGCCAGGAGAAGTTAGAGGAGGTGGCGAGTGCGCTTGGAAGGCTTAGTCAGAACTCGCCCCTGGGAGTAGCTGGCCCCTCTGCTCCAGGTGGGCACCATCAGCATGTCATGGTGGCCTGTCAGTGTCTCGGTGACACAGGCAGGCAGGTGGGAGCATGCGGGGACGAGCTCCCTTTTTCTGCAAGTGGGGCACCCATGGGTGGAATGGCAGCAGCGTGCAAACGCGGAGGCAGCAGGTGAAGGGAGGGGGCTTGGGAGGCGGCTCTCAGCGTTGGCCAAGGGGTGGGGTGGTGGCCGGAGAAGCAGAGGGACGGGAGGCCCCTGGAGGAATACTGGCAGCGCCTTGCCTATCACAAGGTGTGAAGAGTCCACCCAAGCCTCGCCCTTTTGGGGCACAGGCTGGCCGTGGGGCTTTGGACTGCAGCATGTGCCTTTGCGAAAAGGGGGGGAGACTTCAGGGCCTGGGCCAGGTCGGGCCTTCCTATGGTTCCTTCTGGCTCTCAGAATCCCCTTCCAGCCTCCCGATTGTTGGTGGTTTCCTGCATTTTGTGCATCTGGAATGGCTAAGCTGCTGCCACGGACATTTTTTGTATCCTGGCCACACCCCCTTGCTTTAGCCCCGCCTACCCCTGCCATGTGGCTTCCAAGAGCATCTCTGCAATGGAATTCAGCCCTCAGGCTGAAAGGGGCCTGCACCCCCGCCCTGAGGGAACAGGCTGGCGTCAGGGGAGCAGCCTCCTGGTCGTCTTCGGATTTTGTCCAGTGACTATATTAAAAAAAGTTGGCTTCCAAATCTGAGAAAGGCAAAGTCGGTGCCCCTTAGTGAAAATCTGTGTTGTGCGTCAGACTGTGTTTTGCTCACACCTGCTTTAAACGGTTCTGAGATGCCGGTGATTTGTAAACGCCATTGGATCTTTGTCCACAGTCACCTCTTCCCTCTCTGCTTCTGCGTTTTCCCTCTGCTGAAAAGCGCTCCAGAATTGCCCCCACCTGCCGCATCCTGCAGCCTTGCTTCCTGATAGCACCCACCCCATCCGACTCCCTCTTGTCTCGCAGATCGCAGAGACAAGCCAGGAAGGCCTCTTCAAGCTGTGGGCTGTGATTGGGAGCGACCTGCACTGCCTGAAGCTCAACGTGCCTCGGGTCTTCTACATCAACCAGCGTGTCCCCAAGCCGGAGGAGAGCACGGTCTATCGGAAGGTGGGTGGGGTCAGTTCCTCGGCCCGCAGGGGAGGCCAGTGGCAGAGCGTGGCGCCGCTTCCCGTGCTGTGTTGGGCCCAGAATCCTGGGTGATCTCGGATGCCATTGCACAGTGGGCTTCTGCTCTGGAATGCCTGGATCAATGGGTTCTCCCGCCGTGGTGGGCGCTGCCCCTCCAGCTCGCTTCCCAGAGGCAGCCGTGCAAAGGAAGCCCCGCCTGGCCCAGTTCTGCCCTCCCCCAGGTCCAGTCCTGGCTGCTTGGAGCCACCAGGATTCACAGAACTCCAGCCCTGTGAACTTCCAGGTACGCCGGCTGCCCCATCTGTCCTCCGCCTCTTCAGCCTCCTGGCCCGTGGGTCTTCTGACCTCGCTCCTCTCTCCGCACCAGAGCTGCCCAGAGAGGAGCAGAGCCCCAGGCAGGCACAGCCCTCCTCTGAATCAGTGCATTTTGCGCTGAGGCAGGCGTTTAGCGGGGCATCCGCCCAGGAGCAAACTGTGGATATGACAGCCAACCAAGAATGTGGAACTGCAGGCCCAAAGGTGGGATCCAGTCTCCTGGCATCCCTTGCCTTCCTGCTCAAGGGTGTTCAAGGACAGGCTGGACATGCACGTGGGAGGCATGTCATGGAGCCAGGGGTCAGACTAGATGGCCCGGGAGACCCCTTTGGACTCGCTCTGTTTCTGTGTTTCCCTCCGGGATTCCACAAATGAGCCTGCTGGTTTTTCCGCAGCCACAAATCATTTGCTGGGTTCCCTGCCTTTGCCATTTTCTCCCATTCTAAAAGATGGATGTTTTTCTAAGGCTTAATTACTAGCTGTAAGACCTTATCCCAAAATATCTCAAATGTTTTGGTAGTTTGGTCCCACTCCTTTGATCCTCACCCTAAAGTTGAGTTGAAAGGGGCAGGGCTGCTATGAACACTCAGGGAATCAAGGCGGGCCGCTCCTGTTTGGGGCGGAAGCTGCAAATGTTGCATTTGCCTCGGCTTTGGTCCTGGGTTGATGCCCCCGCTGCCCTTTAGGCAGGGCTGGCGTCATGCCATGACAGCCTGGAGTCCTCCAGTGTCTCCCTGCCCCCTCGCCTTCCTCTGCAGCTGATCAATGGGCCGTCGGTAAGACATGTGGCCGCCCCTGCTGGCCTTAATTATGACGCAAACGAGAGAGGGATGGCTGCTGCTTGGGGCAGTTGCAAAACATTTTCCCTAAAATATAATGTGGTCCGGAGAAGGGCAGAAAAGGGGGCCAAGGGGGACTTGGTGCCGCGTTGCTCCGTTACAGGAAGGCCTTCCCAAGCCCCCTCCATTTTGTGAGTGAACAAAGCACAGCTCCGCCTTGACTTCTTCAGCAGTTCAGAGGCACCCCAGAATGCACAAAGCTGCAACATTCTTCATGGTGGCCTCTGTGCATCACACCTGCATGGGTGCTGCGCCTGCACAGTGCCTGCATTCGGGCAGATAGCGCAGCTACAGTGGTGTTTGGCAGGAACTCTGCACCCACTCCCACCCGGTATAAATGGGCAGCGTGCCCGCCCTCTCGCCAGCCTGCTTTCAACCGCCATTCACTGTGCCGCGGGCTATTCTGTTCACACATTTTCTCACATAAAAAGCTACTTTACTCTATTTGTCTTTACAACTTATCTCACAACTTTATTCCCTAATGCTTGCTCATTTCCTAATTCCCAACTACAAAGAACCTTCTTCTCCCTGCTTCCCCCTCCCCTTTCCCTCTTCCCCTTCAACTTCTACCCCCACCCAAAAAAGTTACAAAAAAGGGCCCGGGATCTCCTGGTGAGAGCCTGGGTCGCTTCTCCGAACTTCTGGACCATATGTTGTCTTCCCTCAGGATTGATATCCAGCAACATACGGATCCAGGCATTATCTGGATGGAGGATGCGATCCCAGTAGCTCTTCCCATCATTCCCACCTTACGTCAGGCCATGACAGAATCATGGCATCTACCAAACCATCCACACCTGACCTCCCGGCGCCTTGAGTCGATGTACCTGGTCAGGGACCAGGACATCCCCTTCTTGCTGCGCCCTCCGCAACCCAACTCGACGGTGATCGAGTCCACCTAGGGTCACCAGACAAGAGAGCACATGCGCCGACAGATTGTGAAGGGAGAAGGAACAACATGATGTCTCACCAGATCTATTCTGCTACAGGACTCGGACTTTGGATTTCCAATTAAGAGGCTGCTGTGGCTCAATATCAGTATTTTCTGTGGCAGAAGATGGAGTCCCCTGGCTGTGTTCCTCCCGGACCAACGAAGAGACCTGGCCAGACTATTCACTGGGGAGGCAATGCAGCTCTGCAAACAACACTTGGCAACAGTGAGGCATCATGTCGACTGCGACTCTCGGGCGCTTGGCGCAGTGGCCCTCCGGGGTCACATGTCACTCTGAGCTGGCAATCTCCCTCAGGAGGCGAAGCAGAGGGTGGAATGCATGGCTTTTGATGGCACCAGACTTTCCCACACTACGATGGACAGCAAATTGGACTTGCCCCACAAGGCACGCCTCACCACCCACAGGATGGGATGGGGACCTTCTTGGCAGTGCCATAAGTGGCCATGGAACAAGTATAACCAATCCCACCCCTTCCACCCTCACCAGCAGGGGTACTCCATGCAACGGCAACCCTTCCACCAACGACCTACCCATCCCCACCACTCCAAAGCGCCTTGGTACTAGCAACTAGAAAGCAGGTTGATACCTGCCAGCATTGGCAGGTGGTGTGAACCTTTCCCCCTTCCTTGAATTCACCTCTTCCATTTGAGGATAGACTGCAACATCATCTCCCCATATGGGAGTCCATCTCACCAGTGGGTTCCCTCAGTTCTAGAGCACGGATATAAAATCAAGTTTGAAACTGTGCCTCCTCCTCTTGGGGTGATCTGCCACACAGCATCTTCACCAGACCTGCTGGAGGATGTCACTGAGCTGCTTCACAAGGGAGCAATTCGAAAAGTTGGCCGCTCAGAGAGACTGCACGGTTTCTGCTCGAGGTACTTCATGGTACTGAAGAGAGACAGAGGCGTTCACCTCATCTTGGACCTTCATGGAGTCAATAGATTCATCAATACCAAAAAATTTAGGATGACCACGCTCCAAAATATTTTTCTGTTGCTCAGAGAAGAGGATTGGTTTCCATCCCTGGATTTAAAAGACGCCTATGTCCATACAGGCATCCACTCGACACACAGGCGCTTCCTGAGGTTCATTGTCGGTACCAACATCCGTGAATGCAAAGTTCTTCCTTTGGACCCGCTACCGCACCGAGGGTGTTTACAAAATGTATGGCCTCAGTTTGTGCCCACCTTCGCCTTCAGGGTGTACAAATCTAGCCCTACCTGGATGATTGGCTGCTAGTTTCATCCTCCAAACTGGACCTCGTAGCCTCAATCAAAGCCGCTTGCTCTTTACTCCATCAGGCAGGATTGTGCATCGATAACGAGGAGTCCTCCCGTGTTCCTTCTCAGGGCATCAGCCACACTAGAGCACGCTTGGACTCGATCCACACCAGAGCCTGCCTTCCGTCGGACTGGATACAAAGACTTACACGCTCCGTGCACAACCACATCACGAAACGGACTGCTCCCGCACACGCGATTCAGCAGGGGCTCTGTCATATGGTGTCCACGGTTTTCATGGTGTCGAATGCGAGCCTGCAGATGAGATCGCTCCACCTATGGGACAACCGCCGCTTCCATCCCAAGCACGATTCACTGTATCGACCATTGCACCCTCCGTGCTCAGTCCTCCAACCTATATCTTGGTGGATAACTGACCCAACTCTACCCATTCTGCTTCCCCTTCTGCTTCAACTATCCTGAAACACCCACGCCCACCTTCCGCAAGTTCCACATCTCATTACTCAACAGCAAGGTCCAATTCAGCATCCAGACCTACATACCCTGAACTTAACGGCATGGCTCATTCAGTGACTTCTGAACTGATAGCGGTCTCCACACATACAATTCCTTCGGTACTGACATCAGCCTCGGGCTCGACAAAAGCCTCGGAATCATCAGCAGTCTCACATCAATGATGGCTTCAGTACCAACTTCAGTCTTGGCACCGACATCAACTTTGGTACTGACGATAACCCCAGGATCAACAAACGTACACCCAGACATTCAATTCATCTTGCAGTCCGTGTTGAGACTGATCACACAACATTCATATGGTGTGAAATGGAAGCGTTTTACATGCTTCGCAACCACTAACAACTTTTCTCCTGAATCTGCAACCACTGAAAACTTTTTGCAATTCTTACTCTCGTTACACCACAGAGGCCTCAAACCTTCCATCAAGGTGTATGTTGCAGCCATTTTGTATTATAGAGGACATATAGAGGGTTCATGAGTTTTCTCCCACCAGTTAATATGTAATTTCCTATGGGGATTACAAAACCTTCACGCTCCGATCCAGTTGATCATCCCGACATGGAGCCTGTCCATCGTTCTGCAAGCTTTAACAAAGCTGCCATTTGAACCCATGGCCTCTGCCGATCTCCGACTACTCTCATGGAAGACTGCCTTCCTAGTCACCATAACCAGCAAGAAGGGCTAGTGAGCTTTGTGCCCTTTGGGCCAACCCCCCCATACCTCAATTTCCATAAAGAGGAGGTGGTTCTTCGCACAGACCCGACATTCCTCCCTAAAGTGGCAACAGCATTCCACCTTAATCGAGGCATCATCCTGCCAGCATGCTTTCCAGCACATCAACACCGATCGAGCGTTCCTTACACTGCCTTGACGTGTGCAGATCCCTGGTGTTCTCTCAGTCCCGAACTGAATCGTCCAGAAAAACCAAACATCTGTTCTTCAAATTTTCTGAACATGATAAAGGAACACCAGTAGGGACTCAACGCCTATCAAAATGGATCGTGGAAATCATCCAACTCTCGTACCAGTAAGTCAAACTGGACTTGCCTATTGCTCCAGAAGGACATTCTATCAGCCGTGGCGACCTCATCTGCACTACATGCAGGCATCCCGGTACGGGACGTACGTAAAGCTGCTACATCGCCGACCCCATGCACTTTTGCAAAGCACTGTCATTTAGACATCAGAGCCAGCCAGGACTGCTCCTTTGGCCATGCCATCTTATCTGCTGTTCTCCAGTAACAACACTGTCCCGCCTCCTGGTGGGTAAGCTTGCTAGTCACCCATATACGTGGATGCACAGAGACCACGACGAAGACAGTCAGTTGCTTACCTGTAACTGTCACTCATTGAGTGGTGATCTGTGCATTCACACAACCCACCCGCCAGGCCCACTTCAGTGTCAGTGACTGGGTCAATATAATTGCAATTTTACTGTACTCACATTTCCTTGCTGGTACCAGCTGGGGGTGAACGGGTGGTCTTCAGTTGGCTTGGACTCCACACATTTATACCAGGGGGGAGGAGGTGCAGAGTTCCCACCAAAACCCACTATAGCTATGAAATCTTCCCGAATACAGGCACTACGCAGGCACAGCACCCATATATGTGTGAATGCACGGATGACCTCTCAAAGAACGACAGTTACAGGTAAACAACCTGCCTTGCTTAGTGGTACCCAAGTGGGTTTGAACCCAGGGTAATTTGCTCACAGTTGGCAAAGGAGTTGCCCTTGTGAGGCTGGCCATGCTAAATGTTGCATCCTGCCCAGTCAATCCCACCTTAAACCTCATGCTTTGAAGCCGCCTCTAATGTCTCACCTAGCGAGAAAAAGTAAGTCAGAACAGTTACGTCCTGAAACAGGAAGAGCAACATGGTCTGCAGACAGAAGAAGGTAAAGAGTGACCTGCCTGCACGCCCCCCACCAGCATACTCTGTTCTCTCTGTTCAAACGGTGGTCTTCTGCTGAGCTCACTTCCTTTTGTGCCAGGCCTTTCTTTGCTCATCTTGCTCCTTGCACTTGCTGGGGAGCTTGGCGACAGTCCCCAGTCGCTGCCGCGGCAGAAAAAGAGAGCACAATTAGAGCTGCCCCGGCCGGTCAGCCGGCCGGCCAGCACGAGAGCCCAGCCTGAGTCCTGGTCCTTCCTTTGGCAGGTGAACAGAATCCTTCCTCGCTCCAGCTTGGTTTACAACCTGTATGAGTACTCTGTGCCCGAGGACATGTATCAGGAGCACATCAACGAGATCAGCGCCAGCCTCTCTGCTCCAGACATCGAAGGGGTGTATGAAACCCAGGTAACTGCCTTGGGCTTGGCTGGCCCAGGAAGCGGGGATTGCTGAGCCCGGGGCAGTGGCTGCATGTACGAGGGCTGATGGCAGTCTGAAAGGGGCTCACAGACTTTCGGGGTCTGTGCCGACTCTCTCTGATCTCTAGTAGATGGTTCCTGAAGGTTTTTGTGTTGGTGTAAAACCCTCTTGAAGGGATGCAGGTGGCACAGTGGTTTAAACTGCTGTGCTGGTTGATCAAAAGGTCGCTGGTTTGAATCTGCACAACGGGGTGAGCTCCTGTTGCTCCGTCCCAGCTCCTGCCAACCTTGCAGTTCAAAAGCATGCAAATGGAAGTAGATAAACAGGTACCACTTCGGTGGGCAGGTAACAGTGTTCCATGCACTTCAGTGTTTAGTCATGCTGGCCACACGACCACGGAGACTGTGGACAAACGCTGGCTCCCTCGGCCAGGAAACGGAGATGAGCACCGCCCCCGAGAGTCAGGCATGACTGGACTTAATGTCAAGGGGAAACCTTTACTTTTCCCTTTAAAACCCTCTTTGGCCAGAATAACCGGAAGGAGGTCCATTGGGGGTGACTGGGAATTTGGGGCTGTTCCAGTCCTGAACTAAGTAGCCATTTTTGTGCAGTGCTTAAGGGCAGAACAATTGCTGCACTGTTGTCTTGTTTTCATTTTCCATTCTAGCTGGTATCCATTCATAGTTGTACCCAGGTAGGAATCAGAAAAGGGCCTGGTTTTGTTTTACCACCTTTTTTAAATGGGTCTTGTGGAATTATTCCTTAAGCATTGCTTCTGTTTTTACACATCTCAAATCTTCTGCCAATCTGGGCCATAAAAATAAATTCCTCTAGTGTTGAAGGGGTAGCAGCTAAAGCTGGGGAACCTGAGCCAGACACACCTGTAACTCTCATCCTTTCCACCAGGTGCCATTACTGCTGCGGGCCTTAATTCGCCTGGGCTGTCTGTGCATGGTCAACAGGACTTTGGTGAAACACCTCACTGGCCGAGAGTCAGATACCTTCGATCTGGAACACCTTGAGATGCGTTCCTTGGCCCAGTTCAGCTACCTGGAGCCAGGTAAGGGGGCAGCACCCTGGGGCACTGCTAAGGGCTGGAGAGCCCACAGCTCTGAAGCCCTGCTCTGATGCAGGTCCCATTCTGTGTCCTTAGGGAGCATCCGGCACATCTACCTGTACCATCACTCCCAAGGCAGCAAGGCACTGCTGGGTCTGTTCATCCCTGCTCAGCGCAAAGCGTCTGTCTTCATATTGGACACGGTGAGTTCAGTGGCAGCAGAGGCTTGGGAGGGATACCTGGGGCTCGGGGGAACCTGAGTGTCATTTTCCTTCTGTCGTGGGGCCAGTGTGGAAGCACCCAAATGTGCTGCTTTCTCTCCAGAGTCATGTTCTTGGGGGATGCTGGAGGGGAGGGAGAGAGATTTCTGCAAGACTGTGTACAACTCGGCCTGGCTGTTATTCCCTGCCTTGGGTGACATCCCTAAGAGTCCTTCTCTCTCCACCCCCGTTCGCACTGTCGCCATGAGTCAGTTTTGCCTTTGCTTATTAAAAGTGTGAATGATGAGTAAGTGCTGTAAGGCTACTGAGAGGTGCACCTTTTGATCCAGGGGCATCAGCACCTGCCCATCCGCAGCTGTGAAGCGGCGCTGGGAGCCTCTTTTGCCCTGTGCCTGTCCCCAGCCCTGTTTGCCCTGTGGGCCACCTTGCTTCCCCTTCCACCAGTGCTGGGCAGCTCCCTTGTGCCCCTCCCTTTCGGTTCCTAAAAAGATCTTGGCATGATTTGTAGAAAGCAGGCGCAAGCTTCTGAAACGCTTTGAGAATTAAAGGAATGCGACAAACGTAGACATTCGGGGCAGTGGTAACGCGGTCTGGGGGGAGAGGGACCGGGCAGGGGCCCCTCTGCAGGGAGTTGAAGCTGGGCCCTTTGGGCTGCAGAATGGGGGCATTTGGCTTTTGCCCAGTCAGCACCGTCCGGTGGGGTGCTGTGCTACGTGAGCATCCCTGGCGCTTGGCATTCACTCACGCTTGCTTGTGCAGCACTTCCCAGTGGACTTTACCCAATGCTGTTTAGTGTTCCTGTGTCAAGCACCACAAAAGCCTGGATCCAGCCCTGCCACAGAGCATCCTGAAAAGTTATGCAGCGGAGGTGGCTCAGAAAAGGGGGTGGTGTGTTTGTCCACAAAAACCTTCAAGCCCCGAGGTGGGCAACTACTTTTTGGGAGCTGCATTCAGGGGCAGGGACAACCTTCAAAATATACCAGCATGTTGTAGCTCAGAGCTCCTACTGCTCATAACTAGACCGTCGGAGAAGCATTTCAGCTTTTTTAAATAGGGAGCAAACGGTGCAGAAGCCAGGGAAACCACGGGAACAGCGAGTGGAACAGCCTGGCTGTCTGGGGACCTGCAGCAGGTTTCTGGGTTGTCTCTCTTGCTGACTGCCAGGGCTCTCCAGGCACAGCAGCGTGCAGCTGGGAGCAAGGGTCACCACAGCATGTGCCTTCCCCTTACCCCTCCTCACCCGAGATCAGGCTTCCGATAGTCCCTGCAGGCATGGCCTTTGGCCAGCGAGGGTGTCCCTCCTTCTGCCAGGTAACGTGGCGTGTTGACATAGGTGCGGAGCAACCAGATGCCAAACCTCACCAGCATGTATGCTTCAGAGCACAGCGCCATGATGGAGAAGGTGGGCCAAGAACTGCTTCCGCCGGGGAAGCACACCTTTGAAGTCCGAGCAGAGACAGACTGCAAGACGGTCTACAGGGCGATCCAGCGCCTCCTGCTGGGCTACAAGGTGATGACTGAATCCAGTGCCGACTCTTCCTCACTCAGCCCAGGGCTTCCCAGGAGACTCTGGAGGGGCTGGGTGTCCTGCCTGGCACTAGTGTCCAAGGGTCTCCTGACCGTCCCCTTTTGCTGGAATGGAGCTTCCCGGGTGGGAGGAGAGAAGGAGAGCAGCTGCTTGCATTCGCAGTGGTGGGCTATAGCCTTTTCCCCTTCCCTTGGTGTCTCCTTAAAATCCTACCTTCTCCCCACACAGGGCAAATGCAGATACTTGGGTGATTCTCCACCCCATCCCCCTAGGGGCAAACAGCAGCAGGGCAGGCTTTTATTCGAAGGGGTGGGCGGGCTGGTAATCCTACTGCCACTGCCTGGAAGAAAAAGGCTTCCCCCATTACAGGAGAAAAGGGAAACACAAGATCCAGTCACCACGTTCTCTAAAGGCTGGTGCATTCAGCTTGACCGTGTGGTTTGGGTTTTGCCAGTGTCGTGTGGTGGCTCGATTGGGAGCCTGGGGGTTCCAGCCCCCCAGCCATGAAGCTCCCTGCATGGCTCTGTTCCTGTCACTGACTGCCAGCCTCACCTGCCTCCCAGGGTTGTGATTGATGCATGTTGCCCTGGGCTTCCAAGAGGACAAGCACACTATAAAGGTAGCGGGTGCTCCTCCGACTTGCTGGGGTGCCGAGAGGGCGCCTCTTGGACTCAGCAGGCCACTCCAGGGCAAGGAAGGCAGTGAGCTGCCCAGGACCCTGTTGCCCTGCTTTGCTGCTCCTCCACGGAGGGCAGACCCCCCACTCCTGCCCCAGCATGTATCTTTTCCCCTCTGCCCCGACCCCAAGAGAGACTCTACCTTGTCTGTCCCAGGATGAGCGCAGGGGCCCCACCCTCGTTGCCGTGCAGTCGAACTGGGACCTGAAGCGGCTGGTGGGTAGCATGCCAGTCCTGGAGGAGTTCCCCTTGGTCCCGGTCCAGGTCTCCGATGACATCAGCTACAGCATCCTGGACTGGCAGCGCCACGCTGCCCGACACATGATCCGCCGCTACCTCAGCTTGGACACGTGCCTGTCTCAGGCCTTTGACATGAGCAGGTGGGTGTGGGGACAGCCTCCCTCGGGGGGGCAGCGGGTGTGGGAGTCAAGGCAGTTGCAGCTGCTCCTGAAGTCCAAATTCGCCTGGCGAGCTCTCCTCCTCGGGCCTCAAAAGCGGTGGCTGGAGCTGGTGCCTCAGAAGTGGCAGGCCGAGCCAGCAGGGGAGGCTCTTGGCCAGTCAAGAGGCTGGCACTGCCTGCCAAGCCTGCAGGGGGCGGTGTGCCCTGCTCATCCTGGAGCTCCAAACGGGCGCGTCCAGGAGCGGTTGCTAGAGCCACGGCCCGGTCCAAGCCTTGGAGATCCCTGCAGTGGGGCTTCACGTAATACAGGGAAGACTTAATGGAAGGGGATGTGGTACAGTTTCTGCAGTGTCCGTCCTGCTCCCAGCTGGCGTTCTGAGGCTGCCGCACCAATCCTCCTCCACTTCTGCCCAGGTATTACCACATCCCCATCGGGAACCTCCCCGATGACGTCTCCACCTTCGGCACAGATCTGTTCTTCTCCCGTCACCTCCACCGCCACAATCACCTTCTGTGGATCTCTCCCACGTCCCGCCCCGACCTGGGGGGCAAAGAGGCAGACGACAGTCGCCTAGTGATGGAGCTTGACGAGAGAGTCTCTGTCGAGATCAATCACCCAGGCTGCTATTCCACAGGTGAGCGGGGCCAGTGCCCCAAGCAAAGCAGAGTCGGAGGAAGGAGCTGCTGCTTTTTGCTGGGTTCTGAACTGTTTCTGACACTGAGGCCCAGGTGTGTCCCGGCCCCACGCTCCTTGCTGCTTCTCAGACGTGCTCTTGGCCGGGGCGAGGGTGGGCGGAGGCTGCTTCAGCCCAGGCGTTGTGGCGGGTCTTATCCCAATCCCAGGCTTCTGCTGCTGAGGAAAGTTGGACTGGCAAAGCGGCATCTGCGTAAGCCCCCAGACTGTTGAAAGCAGCATATTGGCGCCTGCCACCCGTCAGCAAGCGCATCTCCTTTGAAGTCCCTGGGTGCAGCGTGCTTCGTTGGCGCTAAAGGCAGCGGCTGCCCCAGTCCGTCTGTCTTCATTGTCTTCAATTCTATTCAGTGGAATAGAGCATTGTCTCCCAGTCTCCATGAAGGAGCATCTTTACTGGGGGCTGGTTTGTGGTTTTTAAATGGTCATATGCAGAAGGGCTCTGGGCCACAAGTCAGACCAGTGGTGTTGTGGGAGACAGAGCTGACTGGCGTGAGACCAGCTGGTAGCCAGTGACAAACTGGCAGCCGTTTCTTCCCTTTGGGAAGCCAGCAAGAGGATTTAGCCACGTAGAGATGGAGAGAGAGCTGCACACAAGAGAGGGCATTCCCAGTCTTGTCTCAGCTCTCCTTCAGGTGGGGATTGACCTTGCGCGTTTTGGCCATCTAAGTGGACGTAGAAAGCGCCCCCTTCCCACCCCTGAGCCCAGGCTGCTTGGTCGTTTCTGCAGTCTGCGTGGAACTGGACCTCCAGAGCCTTGCTGTGAACACCATCTTGCAGTCCCACCACATCAACGACATGGAAGGGGCCTCCAGCATGTGCATCAGCTTCGACGTGATCCAGCAGGCATCGCTGGAGGACATGGTCACCGGGAACCAGGCAGCCAGCGCCCCGGCCAGCTACGACGAGGCGGCCCTTTGCTCCAACACGTTCAGGTCTGGCTTGCAGGGCGGCTTTCCGGGGCTGCCGCACTTCCCCAGCCGCCCCGTTGGCATGTCGGAGCCAGAGGGACTCCTTCCGTCTCTCGCCATGCCACAAGTCTCTTGTGTTCCCGTGCAGGATCCTGAAGAGTGTGGTGGTGGGCTGGGTGAAGGAGATCACGCAGTACCACAACGTCTATGCTGACAACCAGGTGATCCATTTCTACCGCTGGCTGCGCTCCCCAACATCGCTTCTCCACGACCCTGCCCTGCACCGCATGCTGCACAACATGATGAAGAAGCTCTTCCTTCAGTGAGTGCAGGAGGACGGATGCGTGAAAGGGCAGGGGGAGCACGTGCTCATGCGTCGTCCTGTGCCTTGTAAGACGGTTAGAGGGAGACGAAGGGGCAGTGGGTCATTAGGACATATGCGACATCCTAAGCGAGCAAGGAGGTTAGACTCCATCGAAGAGGACGTGGGCCAGAACATAGAATCCCAGAACAGGAGAGTTGGAAGGGCACATGGAGGCCATCGGGTCCACCCCCTGCTGGGGCAGGATACCAGTGACACCACCCCGCTCAGGGGGCTGCCCAGTTTCTTTCTGAATGCCCCCAGTGTGGGAGAGCCCCTACCTCTCCAGGCAGCTGCCTCCCCTGCCATATTGCTCTGGCAGTGAGGAAGCTCTTCCTGATGTCCAGCCTGAATCTGGGTTGCTGCTGCTTGAACGGATTATTCCGAGTCCTACGCTCTGGCATCTGACCTTCCTCCTTGGTCAGGCCACCAGCCGGATGGCTGCATTCTTGGACATCACCAGCGGGCCAGTGCAGCAATCAGACAGACTATGCAATTGGAGGCTGGAGGTGGAGAGCTTGGGCTAATGCTGCCAACGCAGGCCCAGAGCAGAAGCAGATGGCGGTTGTGCCCATGAACTTTTTAACGTCCAAAGTTAGGATAAAGATGGAAAAGAGCACTCGCCGAGGTGTGGTTCCAGTTCCATACTGGCCAGCGCTCGGCCCGGGAGTGGGCCTTGAGTGGGCGGGAAGGGCCCCGCGGCACGTTGCCGCGCAGCCCATCCCTGACTGTCGCTCCCCCTCCACTCTTCCTGCCTCAGACTGGTGGCGGAGTTCAAGCGCCTCGGCTCGCTGGTGGTTTACGCCAACTTCAACCGCGTCATCCTGTGCACCAAGAAGCGCCGCATCGAGGATGCCCTCGCCTACGTGGAGTACATCGCCAGCAGGTGTGCCTGGCGGGGGCAGTGCGTCGAGGGCCTCTGCCAGAGCCCCAGCGCCCCGCAGGCTGTTCCCTTGCCCAGAAGTAGCAGTCCTGATTCTTTGCCCACGGTCAGCTAACCGAAGGGAGAACCGCGAGCGTGTCGGCGCCGCTCCAGCGGAGCCTGCTTAGTACTCCGGAGCCCTTGTGCTTGTCCCAGAGCCTCACAGGGGCACCAGTCCCTTTCCGGGCAGCACCGCTGGGGTTTCTAGCGGGAGGTCCCCGCTTGGTGGCCGAGCACCCTCCTATCGCGCGGCGTCCCAGGATCAGTCCCCATGTCTCAGAGCAGGGCTGTGCCTGAGTGCCTGCAGAGCTGCTGCCGGCCCGGGCAAGAACCACTGGGCTCGGTGGAGGACACCTGGCTCCACGTACGGCGACCAGGCACTGCGTGGCGCCGGTTCGGAGCAGAGGCGGGGCTTGGTGCCTGAGTGGCTCTTTGGTGTGTCCAGAGCAGCCTCCCTCCCACTGTCGCCCTCTGGTTGTTCCGGGCCAACACCAGCAGCCCCAGCGAGTGGTCGGGCTGGGGGTTGTCATGGAAGGTACGGTTGTGGGGGACCCACAGTGCCACACTCCTGTTCTCAGTCCGTGCGGCACACAAAAGGCCAGGATTATCCTAAAAGTGCAACCTGAAATAACCTTTTGCAGGACAGAGCAGGTTTCCTCAGGATTTGCCGGGCATTTCCTCTCACCTGATCCTCTGTTCCGGTCCACCTCCCACCCGGATGTTTGATCCCCTCCCCTGCAATAGTTCGTCATAACACCTGAGCACGTGCGGTCCTCAAAGAGCTGCTTGGGGTTCCTGCCCGCAGGGTTATTTCTTAGGATCGTTTGGTGTTTCTGCTAACCTCGCCCCCACCCCCAAGGCTTCTGACACCTCCCTCTTATGTGCGGATTCTGCCCTTTCAGCTCTGTAAGTGATGGTGCTCATTGCTGAACTTCTGAAGCAGTGGCAATATATTGGGGGAGAGGGTGGCAGCAGGGCCCGCCCTCATCGAAAGGGATACCCCCCCATGTCATCCTCCTGTCTGCTCACTGTGGCTGCAGACCCGTGTCCTGCCACTGGCTGGTGGGTGTGGGACAGCAGGGCTTTCGCAGCCGTGGCACCCAGACTCTGACAGCATATTGGCCAATGTCCGGGTGACACTTGGGTGCCAAGGAGGCGCCTTTGCAATTGGAGAGGACGAATCCTTGTTCCCCTTGGCCTTTTGCTCAATTGCGTTTCCGCATTCCTGCAGCTGATCATGTTGCTTTTGTTTGTTACATCTTGTTTTTTTCCTTTCAAGTTGCGCTCCTTAGCTGCCACTCATTAGGGGCTCCCACGAAGGCAGGGCAGCTTTTACTGCGCAAACGATGGTGATAGCAGGACTTCTGAGCGTGAGCTTGTGGCTGCTCTTCATTGTGCGATGCCTTGGGAATGGGAGATGGACTTTCATCTGCTGAAGCCTTTTATTGGAAGGAGGAGAGGCTTTGCTTCCTGTTGGGTTCTAATGAATGTCCACATCTGGAGTGGGCAAGAGGGCATTCGCTTTCCCTGGCAGGATTGAGAGGGCTCCTGGAGTAGCTGTCATTCTTTCTCTTCCAGCATCCATTCGAAAGAAATCTTCCACTCTTTGACCATTTCCTTCTCGCGCTGCTGGGAGTTCTTGCTTTGGATGGACCCAGCCAATTACGGGGGGATCAAAGGGAAGGTTCCTTCCCGGATCCACTATGGGCAGGTGAGAGACCAGCAGAGAAGGGGCTTTACCAGCTCTTCAGCCCCGGATGGGCAGGGGTGGGCCGTCTTCTCTGCATGGCTCTGTCTGCAGGGTGAAGCAGCGCCCATCCTTCCGGAGCTCAAAAGAGGCTTCTGATGTCAGAAGCTTTGGAATGGAGAGGAGGTGATGGCAGGTTTCATGTGGGCTGCAGTTCTGACGTTGAATCTCCGTTACAGGAGACCAGTCATAAAGAGGCAGCAGATGTAGAAGAGAGTGAAGGAGAGGAGGAGGAGGAGGAGGAGAACAAGGAAGATGGAGCGGGTGCAGGTGACATAGAGGAGCTGCTGGAAAACAACTGGAATGTCATGCAGTATCTACCCCAGGCAGCCTCCTGTCAAAATTATTTCCTCATGATTGTGTCTGGTAAGCTGGAGAGTTTTTCATCAAGATCCCAGTACCTGAGGCTAAATTCTCACCTCCTCCTACACAGATGGCTCCAAATGCTGAGCCGCCTTAGCATTGCTCACAAACTCTCTCGGATTCCAGTAATCTCTGCACTTTCCACAAGGCTGGTCAGAGCCAAGAGCTCTCAGCCAGAAGAAAGCACTGCTGGTGACAGAGGAGGCCATGCGCGACCATTCTGCCACACAGACCAGGAGCCTGGAGCTTCCTGAGGTTCCAGGTTCTGCCTTGACAAACCCTCCCCGCCCCACTGTCCATTCTGAGGTCAGAGACCGCAGTGCCCCCCCCAGCATTAAAGCCCCCACTGTTGCCTTAGATCAAGGTGGCAGCAGGAGGAGGAGGTGCAGCTGCCATCGGGACACAACTGCGCCAGGGATGGTGGCAGCACTCTGAGCGTGGGCAAGAGCGCTTTGCTTGGCCCACCCGCCTCCTTTCCCTAATGGGTCCCTTTTGTTTTTGCATCAGAGAAGCAAAGGGGATTCAGCCCATGTGTTCTCACACCTGGCCTCCTTTCCCCATCACAGGAAGGAGAAGGTCATGTGGGGGGTGGGGGCAGGGCTCTGATGGAGGAGGGACGGGGACTAGGCTGCTTGGCTTTGCTTCATGCACAGCTGTGGCAGCAGGAGCATCAAAACTTGTCCCGCAGCCCTGAAGCAAAGAGTGGAGTGGGGGGAGAGGCAGAGCTCCCTGCCAGCAGAGTTTCCAGAAGATGGGCTGCTGCTCACGCCTTCAACATCCTGCTCTCCCTTCCCCAGCCTACATTGTAGCCGTGTACCATAGCATGAAGGAGGAGATGCAGCGGAATGGCCCTGGAAGCACCCCCATCAAGAGGCGAACAGCCAGCCAGATTTCCCAGGAGCCTGTGAAAGAGACGGGGGCCATGCCTGGTGAGTGGCCCAGGGCTTCTCTCCCCAACCCTGCACCTCTCGGAGAGCCAGCGTGGTCCAGAGGAGAGCTGGCAAACCTGGCTCACAGCTCTTCTCTGCTGGCCCAGCCACCGTCCAAGGATGTGACATGCCACTCTCTTCTTTCTCCCTCTCCCTCTCCCGCCCTTGCTCTCAGGCATGATCGCCTTCTCCCAAGAGTACGTCTCCAATGAGCTTACCCAAAGCTTCTTCACCATCACCCAGAAGATCCAGAAGAAGGTGAGTGGCTCTCGACGCACCACGGAGCCCTCGGAGATGTTCCCTGCCCTGCCCGGCTCCTACCTGATGCTCAATAACCCAGCACTGGAGTTTGTGAAATACGTCTGTAAGGTGAGTTAGCCAGCTGTGCTGGGCTGCATAGAAGGGTGGGTGGGGCCATGGCTGTGATGTCACAGGGGCAGAGGAGCTATGAGGTCACAATGTGTCCCTTCCCTCCTTCCACCTTTGCCAGGTATTGTCTCTGGACAACAACATCACCAACCAGGTGAGCAAGCTGAAGAGGGACCTGCTCCGCCTAATCGATGTAGGCGAATTCTCAGAGGAGGCCCAGTTCCGGGATCCCTGCCGCTCCCACGTCCTCCCAGAGATGATCTGCAGGAACTGCAACCTGTGCAGAGACTTGGACCTCTGCAAGGGCCCCGTCCTCGCTCAGGTACCTGTCCCAGCAGAAGGCACCCGCCTCCCCCCCCGACTTCGCTTTATAGAAGGGAGGCCTCATGCTGCCTCTCCTGTGTGCTGCCTCAAGTGCCAGAAAAGGCCGTCCGTCTCCCCTCAGGCTTCTCTTCTCGAGGCTAAACATGCCCAGTTCTTTCGATCTCTCCCCCATCAGGGCTTTGCTTCCAGTCCCCGGATCATCTGTGTTGCCTCCTCTGAACCCTTTCCAGCTCGTCTGCATCTTTCCTCCACTGTGGTGCCCAGAACTGGACACAATAATCCAGATGGGGCCTAAGTAGAGGGGAACTAGTACTTCACAGAATTTGGAAGTGAAACTTCTATTAATGAAGCCCCAAATTGCATTTGCCCTTTTTGCAGCCACATGGGACTGTTGACTTGTATTCAGCTTGTGATCTACAACAGTCCCCTGATCCTTCTCACTTGCGATATTGTTGAGCCAAGCATTCCCCTCCAGTAGCTGCACGTTTGGTTCCCTTTTCCGAGGTGCAGAGCTTGGCATTTGTCCCTCCGGAATGTCATTCTTTCGCTTTCAGCCCAGTGCTCCCACCTGTCAAGTCTACCTTGGATCTTCTTTCTGTCCTCCACAGCGTTAGTTCTCTCATCCGATTCTGCGTCATTGCAAATCTGATCAGTGTTGCCTGCACTTCCTCATCTAACTCTTTAATGAAAATGTTGAGGAGCACCTGGCCCAGGACTGAGCCCTGCGCTGCCCCACTTGGTACCCTCCCCCAGTCTAGGAGGTGCCATCGATGAGCACTTTTTGAGTGCGATTCTGTAGGTGACTGTGGATCCGCCTGATGGTTGTTCCGTCAAGCCCACTTTTTGCTAGTTTGCTCACCAGGAGATCATGAGGCAGCGTGTCGAAACTTTGCTGAAGGCAAGATGGTTTATGTCCACAGCATCCCCGCAGTCCACCTGGGAGGTCACCATGTCAAAAAGTATTATCAGTTGGTCAGGATTTGCTTTTGACAAATCTGTGTTGGTTTCTAATAATAATTGCATTGTTTTCAATGTGTTACAGACTGCCTGCTCTATCATCTGCCCCAGAATTTTCTGAGGGATTGATGTCAGACTGACTGGCCTGTAGTTCCCAGGCATCTCCTTTTTGCCCCTTTTGAAGATGGGGTATCAGTCTTCTTCCAGTCATCTGGCACTTAGCCAGTCTTTCATTTCCCCGAGACAATAAGCAGTGGCTCTTGGAGTTCTTCTTGCACTTGCTTTGTTAGTCTCGGATGGTGTCCATCAGGCCCTGAACATTTGAACTTAGTCAGACGTTCTTTGACATTTGCCGATCAGTCTCAGGCTTCAGTCCTGCCCTTTCAGCTGGCAGGTGATAGAAGGGGGAAGGCCCAGCCACAGGAGGAACTGGACACGTCTCCCTCTCCATTCTGACCGAGTAGTTGAGCCACCCTTCCTTCCCGCTGTCTCTTACTACGCCTGTGTGTGACGCGGGCTTCCTCACTGCCTTGAGCACCCTGGTGAACCTCCTTGCCTCATTCTCAGCTTCAGCCTTCCTGGCGCTGTTCCTGACATCCTGTGCTCCCTGCTTGCACTCTTCCTTTGTAGCCATGCCTTCCTTCCACTTCTGATGTGTGACCTTTTCAGGCAATCTCTAAGCTTTTTCTGAAACCACACTAGCTTCTTTTGTTTTCAACCTCTTTTTCTTGATGAAATTACCTGTAATTGCTCTTCTAGGATTTGCTTTTTTAAAAACTTCCCACCCACCTTGGACTCCTATTCACATTAGTGTTGCTTGCTATGGTACCTTATTTATCATTGTTCTGAGTTTACTAAAATTGACTTTTCTAGAATCTGCTTGCTTACACTTGGCTTTTGCTTCCTTTAGAATCAAGAACTCAGGTATGTCATGGTCCATTTCCCCATAGCTGCCTCTTGATTCACTAGGCCATCCCTTTGGATCAGAACCAAGTCAGGGATGGCTGATCTTCTAGTGCCTGCCTCATTCTTTGATAGAGTCGCAACTTACGTCAGGAAAGTCATGGAGGGGCTGTGTGTGTTGCCCGACGGATGTTGGGGAAATTTAAGTCCCGTATGGCTTCATCCTCCTCCTTGAAACACTGGAAATTTCCTTTTCAAGTGTCTTCTCCAAGCGGTTGGTAGCAGGCCAGCGTGTTCCTTTTATTCTTTGCTCCATTTGTTTTAATGCACGTGTTCTCGGTCAGACTACTCAGCTCATCCTCCGGTATGTATTCAAATGCATGCAGAGATAGGCATTTTTAAGACACAGTGTGTGTCTGCTTCCTTCTCTGCTCCTTCTGCCTTCAATATATCCCTCACGTGCCGAGTATCAGCACGGGAGTCATCCCACCAAGCCATACTCTCCCTCCCGTACAAGAGCCCAAGTCCACGCTGTTTGCTTCTTCTACACGGACCATTGGTATAGGACCCCGCAGAGCACGTGCGCACCAGTCCGGCTTCTGCCCGCATGTTTGGACGACTGTTGCTGTGCTGCTGGGACTCCTCCCTCCTGTGTGGCCCATGAGCCTTTTCCATTGCTACCCCGGGTTTACGTCTCCCTCCCCTGTAGGGCTGAAGTCTAGCACCCAGTCCTCCTTCCCCCGGTGTTCTTGCACCCCCGTCTTAACCTGAGCCAGGGCTCCCTCTGGTTCAGAACAGTGCTTAAACGCTGGCCTCCACATGCGTTGCATCTCCTCTGCCTTGGTCTCCCAGGATCGAGACCAAGGCGACCCCATGGGAGGGCGGCCACACTCCAGGGCAGGCTGTTGGACCATGTACTGGCAGCCCGGGCTGATGGTGGCTCTCCAGATCTTCCTCCCCAGTTGCTACCTGGTCCCTTTTCAGTGGAAGTGCCAGAGGCTGACTCTCGAACATCCTTCACAGAGCTGCCTCTCAGCCTTCCTGGCCTGGAGCCCACGCAGCACTGTTTCTTCCCCCGTCTCTTCCAGGATGGGTCCGTGCTGCCGAACTGGGTGTGCTCCAACTGCCAAGCCCAATATGACTCGGATGCCATAGAGATGGCCCTGGTGGAAGCCCTGCAGAAAAAGCTGATGGCCTTCACCCTTCAGGACCTGGTGAGGAGGGGAGGCACCGTGGCTGGCTTTCGAGCCCTGCCGGCTCTTCAGGCTGGGCGAGCGCGATTGCAGCCCTTTCTCAGCCACATAGTTCCTGGTCAGATAGCACTGGCACGCAAGCTAGCCCACGGAGAGGCAAAGGGCCCTTTCTGGCTCGGCGAAGATGGAGACTTCACAGCAGGAATGCATGTTTCAGCACTCCTGCCACACTGCTTGTGTCAGCTGCTCCGTACCGAAAACTGGTACGTCGAGAAGCTTATGGTAGAATGTCATGCCCACTTTCCTGCGTGAAGAGTGTGCACCCAGAAGTGCACAAAGAGAGATGACCAGAGCAGGCCTGATCGTCCTCCGCTCGGCTCACCCCGTTTCCGCCTTAGGTGGCCCGACTCACTTGTTGTGGGAGTTTGTTTCTCAGACAGTGGCCACTGCATCCCCAGTTTGGTCCTGCGGTTTTGCTGGGACGTCGCCAGCATTTGGCATGGCGTGTGGGGAGCGGCCTTCCAGCGCACCTTGGAGAGATGCCGAGCGCGCTCCTCTCCGTGGGTCCTCAAGCAGCCTGTGGCGCTTCCAGCAGGCAGGGGCCCGATCCCAAAGATCTCTTGCCTTTCAGATTTGCCAGAAGTGCAAAGGCATCAAGGAGACCCACATGCCCGTCTACTGCAGCTGCGCCGGAAGCTTTGACCTCCTGTTGCCCACCAAGGTGCGTGCTTGCCCTTCCGAGTCTCCCTTCCGTGAGTCTGAGACTTGCTCCGAGCCAATCCGCCCACCCTTCTTCCTTCTCCCAGCTCCATGCTTAAGGAAGACCCATCTCCCTTTTGTGGGCTCTGCCTCTATTCCTCCACAGACCTTCCTGGAGCACCTGAAAGTCTTCCAGAGCATTGCCCATCACTATCACATGCCCCACCTGCTGGAGAACATTTCGTGGCTGCTGCAGATGAACCCTCGGCTTCTCTGGTAAGCACCCTCTTGTCCAGAGGGGCACAGTTCCTACGCCACGGGGCCAGCCATGACTGCTTTCCAAGTTGCACCGCCTCAGTACCCCTGCGATGGCCTCTCACCTGAGCTGCTTTCAGGGCCAGCCTGCAGTTTGTCTTTGCCCTGGGAAAAACCATCGAGAGACGCCCGGTTTGCTTCATGCCACACAGAAGCGCATGGAGAGGTGTGATGCCTCACTGTGAGTGACTCGTACAAGGTCAGGCTCAGAGTGACTCGTCTTCCAGAACCGGCCAGGGAGCTGGTCAACAAGCAAGCCCGCTTCCTGGCCCCGTCTTTTGCTGGACTGTGGGAGCTCAGCAGGACAAAAGTCTTGGATTATGGGGCAGCTCATTGCCCAGATTCTAACCTATTCTTAGTTTTATTTTTTATGCTGTAATTAAACCCTTTTCTTTACATAAGCAGCAACCCATGTATTTGGCACGTTCGCCTTCGCATGTGCCTCTTGTTCCTGCACTCCTCCCACTGTCGGCTGCAGGCTGCACCCACGCTTAGCCGTTCCCCCGAGGGACCCGCCGTCACCAGCTGCTGGTCCCCAGGAACACACTGGCGCATTGGTGGAGCACCGCATGAGGCTTCCCCGCCGCCTCTTGTTGCAGCTACACTGAGGTCGAGCAGGCCAGTTGTTTTTCAGACTTCGGAAGAGCTCCCTCTCCCTGCACCCATCCTGCCGTGGGCACCCAGGGAGCACCTGCGATCTTACTGGGCTTTGATGTGTCCAGCAGCCCCCGTCTCTGAGAAGGCGTCTGCCGCTGGAGAGGCCTGCTTCATGGCCTGGCTGCCGTGGCAGAAGCCAAGAGCAGAAAAACGCCCAGGAGAGAGCCGGGCTGCCCCAAGCTGCGCACGGGCCAGTGCGGCTGCAGGAGGCCCCACAGTGGGGCTCAGGTGGAGTCGCTGCATTCCTGTTTCCGCCCCCCACCCCACCTCCCGCCGGTGTGTGTCCTGCCCGCTTTCCCCCAGCCTTCCTGTGGGGGAGGGACAGGCGCCACCTGCTGGAGGTCCCCAGAAGACGGGGCCCTCGGAGATGCTTTCCTCTGCTCATGCAGAAATGGTGCTTGCTCCTGACAGGGATCCTGGAGCAGTGGAGGAGCAGGAGGAAGCGAGGGGCCAGGCCCGCCTCCCAAGTCGCCAACGGCGCGGCTGCCATCAGTGGCAGAGGAGGATGGAGGGAACTGGACAGAAAGGCTGGCCTGCGCAGCCGAAGCGCCGTGCGGCCTTCCTGCAGCCACCTGCCTTGGTTGCTTTCCCACGTGGGCAAGCAGGGACATGGCTGGGGCTGGCTGGCTGGCTGCAGGGGGGCCTCAAGGAGCCAGTGGCTCCCCCTTCTTGTTTGTGCCCTGCACCTGCCGACGCCTGGAACCTTTGGCCCCAGCCAGGGTGCCGGTCGACCCAGCCGCCTGCCCTGCACCTGCCGCCCCGCCGAAGCTTCTCTGGAGCCTGCAGCTTCCCTCGTTAACTAGGGAGGGGCCTGCTGGTCCAGTGTTCCGCTACCCCTGGGGCTACCCCGCTACCCCAGTGGGAATCCCACCAGCAGCACGGGGGACGGCGCTACCCTCCCTCTTGGCTTCCCAGCTGCTGGCGCCCGTTGGCAGGCTGCCTTCCACACCGGAGGTAATGTGTGGCCACCGTGACTAGTAGTCATCAATGGCCTTGCCTTCCATGAATGTGTCGAGCGCCTGTTAAAGTTGTCCAAATGGGTGGCAGCAAATTCCATAGTTCAGCTCTGCTCCCATCCCACTCTCCAGAATCTCCCACCTTTCAGCTCCGAGGGGGGACCTCTTTGGATGCTAAAAATACGGGGGAGAGGCACCAGCCCTCTGTCTGCTTCCTGGCAGGCCATTGGCCTTTCCCACAGGGCCGGTGCTGCGGCCCCAGAACTCCTCCCCAGGCACCGCCTTCCGCCTGCCTGCATCTGTGGGGCTCAGCAGCAGTGGCCTCCCCCCTGCGGAAGGCGCAGCAGCTTGTCGGGGGGGGGGCACATGAGGGGCCTCGCCACTGGCCCTTTTAGACGGGAATCAATAAGCCTCCTCTTCCAGGCTGGAGAGCCTTAGATTGCCGGATCCCTTTGGGGAAACTCATTAGAGTGGGAAGCAGTCTGATCCAGTAACAGACACTCCTCTGGTCTGCCTGGCTCCCCACCCCTACCCCGCCCCAGAAGCATCTGGAAAGAAGGCGCGGACACGCAAGCTGCCCTCTGCAGCGGGAGGGGCCGTGGGAAAGGACGGCAGCCCGACTGGGACCACCTCGAGAGGCGGCAGCTGTTTCCATCGCCAGCACGCTGCAGTCCGGGCTTCCTCCTCCTATTACTCTGAGGAACACTGAAGGCACATTGCCCTCCCGTGTGCCTTCAAGCAGTTGGTTGTGATGGGAGCGGCACACCCTTCCTTGCACAAGGATGTATTTTTAAGAAGAGAGAGAGGAGGGCAGAAGATGGAGAGAGCAATCCAGACTTAACAGACCCAAGGAAAATTTGGCAGGCCTGCTTTTTCTCACTGGCCTCTGCCAAATTCTGCCCAGCCTCCTTCAGGACACATCTGACTAGGAAGTGTGTCTTCTGTCACACGTTTCGCTTGAGCCTGAAGACGTGGCTGCAGCTACTGCCCCACTCCTGTTTTCTTTTCCAAACGAACGGAGTCCCTTTTTCTATCACAAATGCCTTTTCTTCCTTCGGTCAGTGGCAGCTGCCGGACGTGGTGCCTGGAGATCCCACCCGCTGACTCGTGGGGCGCTTGCAGCCTGCATTTCCTTGGCCTGGGACGGTGCTGCCGCCCACAAGCCCTGGAACTGAGGGGGCACTCTGGACGGCCGCCGCGCTCCCCTTCCCTTAGGGGCGGGGGGAGAGGTAATGTGCCGAGATGTGCGGATGCCAAAGGGCCGGGCAATCAGGTTAGCAGCAGCCGCATGACTGTCGGCTGTCTCGGTTGCTTCCAAATGCTCGGTGAGATTGGCTGCACATGCTCAGCAGGCGCTTGGCAGAGCTGGGCCGGCCGCCTGGTGCGCCTGGCCAGTGGGAGCACAGCTGAGCACACGCAGTATGTTGGGGGGCTTGGGCAGCGAACCCAGCCGCCTTGTAGGCTGGGAATCCCAGGGGGGGAGCAGGAGCGGGGTCCAGCTGGGCCGGGCCGGGCCTGCTCTGCAGCCTGTTTTGAAAGCGACGTCCCTGACACTCCCATGCAAGCCAGAGCACAGGAAGGCCTGGAACTCCCAGCAAGCCCCAGCCATAGGGGGCGGCTGCGGACAAAAGCATCTTCAGCGTCTGGGCTGGCTTAAAAAAAACCAAACCTGACACCAAATGCTTTGCAGGCTTCACAGCAGCTGAGCAACTCCGGAAGGAACGTTTCTTACCCCGGGTGTCACCACCAAGGAGACCCTTCCCAGGAGGAAGGTCTCTGTTGATCTCAATACTGGGTCACTTTCATAGGGAAGGAGGGGAACCTCTGAGTAAAGGAGGGGATTTTGGTGGGTGCCCCATGTCATGTCATATTATGCTGTAAGCCGCCCCGAGGCTATTGCAAGGGGCGGCATATAAATTTTTAAATAAATAAATAAATAAAATGAAGGGGCCAGGGAAGCTGTACAAGCCTGGCATCCTTGAATCCCTATGGAGAATACCAGGGACTCGTCCCTGCCTTGGCTTTCTTTCCAGGGCTGACCGAAAGCTGCTGCTCATGTCACGGCCCCATGAGGCTGCGTTGCGCTGTGCTACAACTGTGTGTGTTGGGGACCGTCCCATGGTGAGGCTCCCTGCTTTCTGCAGGGGAGCTGCACTAAACCAGCATTTCTCCACAACACAAAAGCCAAAGCTGCTCTTCCTGAATTAAAACTGAAGGTGCACCTTTCAGGCAGGAGAAATGACCCCACTCTTGAGCGAATCCCACCGCTGGTCTTTCTCTGCAGACGAGCCAGCTGCCAGCTGCCCTTCACATGGCACTGCAGACGTTTTTCCGTGGTTCTGGGCCAGAAGCAAGTGAGTCTGCCAGCCGGTTAACTCACCCGGGGACTCTGGCACAGGAAGAGCCGAGTGGTGCAGTGATCTAGCGGACAGGTGCCTTTTGTGGGGGGGGGGGGTTGCTTTGGTTGCACATCAGCCATCAGAGCTGCTTTTCTCAACACCCGCCTTGGCACCTCTTGCTCCAGCTGGTGCTTGCTTTTACAGTACAGTGCTTGGTAACCCCTCAGTCGAGGGGGGTGATGTTTGGCCCTCCAGGTGTTTCAGCCAACTCCCCACCAGCCTGGGGTGAGCTGCAAGATGGGGCACTGAACAAGAAGCTAAGCTGTGGCCAGCAACCCTTTCGCCAGCCTAAGTGGGCTGCTTCATCTGGCGTGTCTCCCATCTGTGGCAGGCTGCCGGGGGGGGGGGCATCCAGATGCAGTGGGGTGTCCAGCAGTAGCCGCTGCTCCTGGGGAAAATTTGCTTGAGCTCAGTCAACCGCCGGCTCCTTTTGTTCGAACTTGTACTCCAGATCTGCCGTCGGCCTCACTTTCCACTCCCTAGTTTTGTAACGGGGGCCAGAGAGAGGCTGGGTTATCGGGGGTTGGTTCTGCACAGTAGGTTCTGCCCCTCTCATGCAATTCACGTGGGAATCTGGGATGCTGAGAGAAACAGATTCCAGAACATTGCGATGAAACAGAGACGAGTTTCCCGGCCCCTTAATGGCAGGCTAATTTTATTTTGTGGTGTGAGATTTACTGAGAAGAGGTTGCTGCATCTGATGCACCAGCAGTCCTGGCGAATGGGCAGGAAACCGGGGGGGGGGGGGTTGGAGTCTCAGGGAGGGAGGGGAGCCTTTGCGTCTGCTGCTGAGGAAGCCCGGGCGCTGGGGTTGGCGGCACTGAGTTCCATGCTGGGAGCCCCCTCCGCGTGCCTGGACACCTGGGCAGAAGTGGAGAGAAGAGGCGGTTAGAGAGTGTCTAACGTGCTCGGAGAGTTTCCGTCTGCTTTTTGGGAACAGACTGCTGGGACTGGGGGGTCAAGAATTAAAACGCTCTTGCAGCCTCTTCTTGCCGCACCCCCAATGCTGCAGCCTGGCATCCCTTTGCGGCAGACTCGGGTGCAGCGCAGACTGGTCATGTGGTGCATACTGTTGAAAAACATTTTGCAGGAGGAGAGGTGCTTGTTCACCTTGGTTTTAGCTTAAATACAATAAGCTAAAGTTCCCCTGCATCCCGCTGAGCAAGGTGTGCTTCCCTGCCTCCAGCGGGAAAATGCCACCTGGGCTGGGCCGAAATGGTGCTCTTGGTTTTTGTTCTTCTTGCTGGGCAAGATCTGCCAGGGAAGGGAGCATCCCGGAACGGTGCGTGGCCCGGCCCCTCCAGTGCAAGGCGCAGGCACATCGAACCCAGCAGTGGGGCAAAGGCTGTGTTGAGTGTTCTCGGATGCATTTGCAGGACAGAGCAGGGACACGGACCGGCCAAGAAGCCAAGCCAAACCCCTCTGTTGCCCAGGCAGCCCAATCTCCTTCCCACAGAGAGTTGGGGGGGTCAGTCTCAGTTTCCCCATTCTGAAAGGTGGAACTGCCCCACCTGAGGCTTTGCAACTGGTAGGAAGAACTCCAAGCTGCCCAGCCCGGCCCCTTTAGGCACTGGGACGTGGCCCCAGCAGCGTCTCTGAAATGGGGTGAAAGGGCAGGCAGTCAGGCTTCCTGCAGCAGCTCCTGCACTTGATTTCGAGGGCTCTGCTCTGGCCAACAAGTTGGCGCGAGGAGTTAGCCAAGCCCGGAGTGGCGGGCTCAAGCTGTATGCTTGGACCTTTTCCCATACATGCTGCCTCAGCAGCTCAGGCCCTCTGGGGATAATCTTTTGTAATGTGAACTACCCAGAGGGCATCTTCAGTGGTTGCCCCTCGGCTGTGGAGCAGTCTGCCCGGAAAGATGCGTCTGATTTCCCAAAGCCCCACCTTTAAGAGGGAGTTAAAAAGGGACCTCCTCCGACAGGCCTTCCCGGATTAGTTCCCATGCCAGTTTTATTTACTATGTTGTCTTAGTCAATATCACTCACTGTTGGCTTTAATACTTGTAAACCACTAGGAGCCTATTTGAAAAGGGTGGTATATAATTATGAAGATAAATGACTCCTGCCCTTCACAATTGTGGGGCAGGACACAATTTCTGCCAAGATGTGTACCAATCTGGCACCCTCCAGATGTTTCGGACCATCTCCCATCAACGCGCTCCAATGGAGCAAGCTCAGGGAGCCAAGGTTCCATTTAGATGCCAGGAAGCACTTCCTGACAGTCAGGACCCCGAGGGCGTGGAATGAGCTTCCACAGGAGGTGGGTGAGGCCTCATTGGTGATAGGCGATCGGTGTTCAAGGATAGGCTGGACATGCACATGGTGGGCATGTCGTGAGCGGAGCTGGCTGAAGCCAGGGGTCAGACTAGATGGCCCGGGAGGCCCCTTCTGACTCACTGTTTCTATGTTTCAACCCCAGCCAGTCCAGAATGTGATACTTTGAGATGAGGTCCAAAGCACCTGTAGAGCACCAAGCTGGAGAAGCTGCTCTGGTGTTTGGACGTTCCATCTCCACTCCCAAATGTTTGAGCCCCAACCTGCTGCAGTACTGTGCTAGGGATGGATGGGAATGGGTGACATCTAAGCCCCACAGCTCATCTCGCCTCACTTGCATTCCCAAGCATGAATATCTCTTTTTCCACAGTTAGAAAAAATGTGCATTTCTCCCAACTGAAAAAGCACATGAAAGCACTATTTCTCCTGATCTGGAAATACACATTTTTCACCAGCGATTGAGGCATTAAAATGCAGGTGTGGGAATTCGCAGCATGGGGACTATTTTGCCGTCGTGCACACTTGCCAAGTGCAACCTTGAGGTATGGGAAATTCTGAAAATTTCCCAAGAGTTGCATTCTCTCCATGCTCAGGATTGCAAGAATTATGAACAGGAAAGAACTTCTCTTCTGCATGGCTGTACCTGGTCAAACTTTCGAGTACTGTACACCTTATTCTTGTTCATGAAGGTCAGTAAGATCCAGTCACACAGGAAGGACCCCTGCAGAGGGGCAGGAGAAGGCACGATCAGCATCGGGCAGGAGAAGGCCCTTCCTCTGTCTAGAGGGCAGGCTCGCAGCAGCCCCGATGCCCGCACTCACCAGCCCCACGGAGGTCAGCGCTGTGGCCAGGTTAATTATGGTAGGGATGAGGCTGAACTTCCCGGCCTGGGGGAAAGAGCAACGGAAGAGCCCATGTTAGCGCCAGCCACGCAACTCCTTCAGGGTGGAACTAGGCACTGTCGAATGTGCAGCCACTATCGAATCCTAACCTTTTTCTTACACTAGTGCAAGCACAGGGGGGTCTTTATCTGGACTGAGACTGCTGCATATAAGCAGAGCAACTTTTGCCTCTGAGAGTCATCCACTCCCTCCTACCCGCACACACTCATACATACGCATGTGTGTATGTCACAGGTTCAAAGAATGTGGGGAACTCCCATGAGGCTTCCTTCCAGTGTTAACCTTTGGAACATGGGAGCCCTTTCCCACCTGTGGATTCCCACCCTGCTCCAGTGACCCTAAAAGCAAGCGCCTGCTTGAGGTGGGGAGGGAAAAGAAAGGGCCTGCATTCATCACCTGTCCATGCACGATGACATCGACCCGGATTCCATAAGCCTTGATCAAGGTACGTGTGCTCTTTCCACTGCAGTGATAGTACTTGGCAAACCTGCAACCCAAAAGTGGGGGCCAGTGGGTGGGCATCACTGGCCCCCACCCCCAAGCTTCAGTGTGGAATGATGGAGCCCTCCTGTGATGCCGGATTTCTGCTGCCTAAGGCAGGTGCCTCGCTCTGTTGGATGGTCCAAAACCTTCCCTTTGTCGGCCTCAGAGCCCCGTGCCTCCGTCTTCCTCTCTACGCTGTACTTCCAGGTGTGGGCGGCTTCCTTGCCTTCCCTCAAACCTTCCAGGTGGCGGCCCCCTCATCCGCACGAGGGAGGGGAAAGACGACAGAGTCCAGCAGATGTGGCTGCAGGCCTCTCCCCCCCCAGGCCAGCCCCCAGCGTTACCTGTAGTTGTAGCCCGAGGAGACCTGAGCCCACTTGGGGTCAAGCCTGCGGAAGGAGTAGCGGGGGTTGCACGCGGAGTCCGGCAGGTCCAGGTTGCAGTTCCAGTTGATAATCACACCAATCACGCCACCCTGCCAAGGGAAGGGCCACTGGGTCGGGGGGGGGGCGCCTTGCAATGCCCAGCACCCCCTGCGCCCCCAGCCTGTCCCCTTCATGGCAGCCACCCCAGGACCACTGCCGTCTCCCGGGACACATTCCGGTTTGTCTAAGGGACCAACTCAGCCACGGGGCGCTCAGGAGCACAGCCAAGTCAAATGCCACCAGCCTCACCCCAGGAAGAAGCCTTGGCGATGCTTAACCCGCACAGTAACTTTCCTGAAAAGTGCGTGCGGCACACAGACGCCCACGTGAGCAGACGTTCACAAGCACTCTTCGCGCAATGGAGCAGGGGCACAGTGGCCGCACGGGGTGCGAGACGAAGGAAGGTCACCTCACCCAAGACGTGGCAAAGGGGGAGGCGCGCAGAACGGGGCAGAGGGACTGCTTGGTGAAAGCATCTTATGAGTGCCCACCGGGTCTTCGTCCCAGTCCCGTCCCAGTTATTAGTGGGAACTGTCAGCAGACTGTTACATTGTTCTTCATAGCTACAAGGCCTAGAACCTTCCTTCCCTTCAAAAAAACCCTTTCTGTAAGCTTTCTTGTGTTCATGCATGCATTTTGCTTTGCATAGAAGAGGTTAAGAAGCTTTTCCAGTGCAGTCTCTTTTTAGGCTCCTGCCACCCCCAAACTCTGAACCACAAAAGCCACCCTCTAAGGCAGTGATGGCAAACCTTTTGGAGACCAAGTGCCCAAACTGCAACTCAGAACCCACTTATGTATCGCAAAGTGCCAACACTGCAATAAAACCTGAATTTGCTGACCAGCAGCACAAGGGGGAAACGTTCCACTGACCAAGAGCTTTTGGGTGGCCCTGAAAAAGGCATCTGAGTGTATTTGTATTTCCTACCTTTCCTACCTTCTGCTAAAATCACAGTCCAGGCAAATCCCTGTCAGCTCACTGACCGGCCATGCGAAAGCTCAAAGCTCATTGCAGCTAATGAGTGAAGTCATTGCCCTTAATCTTCCTGAATATGCGCATGGCACACATGCAGCATGCCTTCAAGCATGCATGCCTAGGTTCACCATCACTGCTCTGAGGTGTTCTCCTGCACAGGCTTCCTTGGAATGGGCAGGAGTCCAGGTGCTTCCCTGGCACCCACAGAGACCTAGGCAGAAAGCTTCTGGGGGGCCCTCAGTGGGTGCCCCCGCCCTCCTTCTCTTGGACGCGGCCACTGCCTTGCTTGCATCTCCTTGTCCTCACCACTGCCACGTCCGGAGCCAGACCGCCAGGCAGGTGAAGCAGCAGGCTGCAATGCGGAAGAGGAGCAGCAGCTCGGGGGGGGGGGTGCTGGGCTGTGGCTCCCCGGCAGGCCTGCTTGGACCACCTGCGACATCCCCGCTGGCAGGGTGATGGGGAAGTGGCGCACTCTGATGGCTGAACAGGCTGGAGTTTACCACTTTACTGCTCCACTTCTTGCCCTGCTTCCCACACTGAGCACTGCTCAAGAGCCCTTTGGCTAGTCCACCACTGAACTGAAACTCCCCCTCTAGTTCTGCTGGTCCCCTCACAGGTGGCAAAGTGTGTGCGCAGGGGCCATTTTGGTGACTGGAGCCAGCAGTGCTCTTCCCAACCCCCCGCCATTTGCCCCAGAAGCCCTGCCCCTGCGGTGATGCCGCATCAGCACTTTGTACCACTCCAGAGACTCGACTCGACTCGACTCGACTCGACTCCTCTCCTCTCCTCTCCTCTCCTCTCCTCTCCTCTCCTCTCCCTTCCTTTCCTATACCACCACATAGCCAAAGGTCTCTGGGTTGTTTACAAAAAATGCAAGTATCATAAAACCACAGCATTCAAATAAATTTAAAATAGCTAAAATATACAGTAAAACTGACCTGTGAAAAGGAAAGCGCAGCGATCAAGGCTGGGCAATCCCCGCCAGCCCCGGGGGAGCTCAGCACATCTTTAAGAGCATTGGCATGAAGTCCGAGATAAGGAATGTGCTGCCAGGAAGGCCTCAGTGGAGAGGGCTTTCCACAGACGGGGCCATCACAGAGAAGCCCCCGCCTTGGCATCACCCTCTGAGCCTTCCTCGGAGTGGCACTCGGAGAATGGTCCCAGAGCCTGAGTGCAGCACCTGAGCAGATCGTGGTCGGGAGAGGCACCCCCACAGGGAGGGCACTCCCAAGCACTGTGAGGCACCTGCTGGCCCCTCGGAACCACCCGGCTCTCTGAACCAGCAGTGCTGGGAAGGAAAGGGCAATGTTCAGCAGTAGATAGCGCACATCCAGTTTCTTTTCCTATGGAAAAGTGTCCACCCCGTTTCATGGCATCGACTCCTCACAGCTGGTGGATGTGCCGCTGAGCACATGTGTGCACGCACACAGGAGAAAAACGTGTGGCCCTTGCAGCAGCAGGAGAAGCAGCAACTCGCAGTCCGGCTCTCTGGGCGGTATGAGCAAATCCCAAGAGCCCTCGGGTGTGGCTCCTGTCAGTCACGGGACTTGGGATGCCAGGATGGCGGACGGACCCAGCCTGTGCTCAGTCCCTGAAGGGCTGTAAATGTGGATGGATGGGGAAAGGCAGGCACTTAAGAAAGCCGACTATACAGAACGGACACCGGCAGCCCCCGTGGCTGGGCAAGGCTCGAAGTCCGACACCACTGACACAGTGCGGTGCCATGCAGGGGGGAAGAAACGGGCATCCTCTGAAGCAGGGACAGGGGCCCTTCTGCACAGCTTCAGCCAGAGATTTTAAACAGTGAGGGTGGTCCTCCTGCTCCACTTGATGAACGCGCCAGAAGCCCCTGCCCACACCTCAAGGTGGTCACCAGAGGCCCTTCTCTGGGTGCTCCCCTGGGGTATGGTGTCTTGGGGAGACTGCGAGTCCAAGGGCCTATTTGGTGGTAGCAGCTGATCCGGGGAACGCCCCCCCTCCCCCAACCGGCCTGCCTGGTGCCTGGAGTGCCCTTCTGGTGCCAAGCAGAGACTTCATTCTTTCCCCATGGCTGTCAAGTCCATCCAAGCCTGGAGGTGCTTTCTGCGCCGCTCCCCATGCCCCCCTTTGCAGGGCTCATCCAAGGTGGCAGCTGCAGGGCCTGAGGGCAGCCCCCCTGGAAGCCTTTCGTGGCAGGGAGCCCCCTTAAACCCGCTAGTGTCGAGCAGTCCCACTGCAAACCCAGCTGGTTCATGCGCTGGTCACGTCCTTTCTCAAAGCCATCCAAGCGCACTGCTCTGCTGCAGTGAAAGGGAAGGCAAGCAGGAGAGCTGGGGCTGGGGCTGAGCTGTTACCTTCTCGGCCAGCGCAGAGAAGTTTTCGCCCGCCTGCGCCACAATGAAGCCCAGCTTGAAAATGGGGCAGTAGAGGTCCGTGGTCTCGTTGAAGATGCAGGTCCTCAGGTACCCGTCTCTGCTGTCCTTTATGTTCCCTCTAAGTGGGCGGATGGGGGGCAACACAATAATTAGAGGCACCCACCTGATCGCATCGGCACAGCAGAAGAGGGCGCTGGGGTCATCGGCGGGTACCACTCAGCCTGCCTCCAGGTCTTCGGCCAGCTGAGGTTTTCTGACCTCTTTTGCAGCTTCCACCACAAGCGGACGACCAGCGGCTTTGGCCCGGCAACCACCCTCCCTTCGGCCTCCCCAAAGATCTTACTTGGAAAAGCGGAAGCGGGGAAAATGGATGCTGTTCTTGATCAGAATGGTGAACTCGGGTGCCATCTTCGCCAAATTCTCACTGGCAAGCAACGAAAGCCGGGGCTAAGATCAGGCTGAGCTGGAAAGGGTGCGCGTGCGCGTGCGCGAGAGCGCCCTCCTGCCCTGCCTCCCTCCCAGGATTGCGCGACCGAGTTCGGCGCAGCCGCGCGCTCATCCCGCCTGCGTTCTGTCCTGCGGCGCGCGACCCCGGCGCGGTCCTGGCTGGACGGCAGGAGGCCGTGCGCGGCCGCGAGGTCGCCAGCTGCCCAGCGGACGGGCGTGCCTTTCCGCGCCGGGGTCCCCTTCCTTGGCGGCGGCGGCGGCGGCTGCCCCTGCGAAGCCGCGCGCGAGCCCAGGGAGCGCCGCGCAAGCACCGTGGCGCCCACCGGGTGCGCGGCCGGGCGGCCTGCCCCGCGCCCCACTCCGCCCCGCGTGCCTCGTACCTGGCAGCGGCCGCATCCTCCGCCGGGCACCAGGCCACGATCTCGCAGGTCTTCCTGGTGCGGTTGTAGGGGACGCAGCGCCCGGTCCTCTCCCCTGGGGAGGGAGAGGTCGGCGCTCAGGCCGGGCGGGCCCTCCTCGGCCCCGCGGCCCCCACGGGCCCTCCCGCTGCGGCCCGAGGCCGGGGGAGCGGCGGCTGCTCCGCACAGCCGGCCGAGGCGAGGCGAGGCGAGGCGAGCCCGCGCGCCCGCCGCACTCACCGCTGCCCAGCGCGTCCACCTCGCCCGCGGCACAGTCGCGCTCGGAGCGGCACAGGGCGCGCGCGTTCTGCGGAGGGCAAGCGCGCACGCTGGTTAGGCGTCCCTCCGGGCCCCGATCCCCGGGGGAGGCGGGGACGGACAAGGCGCGGGGCCGCAGGGGCTCCAAGGCGGCGGCAACGGGAGCGCCCTGGGGCGGGCGGGGTGGCCGGCTCTTGGGACCCCTGCGTTCCGCCACCGCCACCCCCTTTCATGTGCATTTTAGTCCGGCTGAGGGAGCAACTCGCTCGTCTCTTAGCCTTGGCTCGTGCCCGGTGTTCAGGCGTGAGGTCCGGTGGCAGGTCCCCTGATTCTGGCTGAAGAAGGCAAAGCCATCCTTGTCTTCCTCTTTGCTTATTTTGCCTATTACCCAGGAGCTGAAGCTCACTGGGCCGTTTGCAACTAGGTTTACCGGACATGCCGCAGCAGTAGCCCGACTGCCTATGGTCCTGGCAGCGAGGACGTCTCTCCCCAAGGTGCTGGTTGTGCCCTTGCGAATCATCACACAGACGCTTGTGGGTCCCTTACGCAATGGCATGAGCTGCCGGGCCGGCCCTGAGCTTTGCCAGCGTTTCCCCAGAAAGCCTGTTGTTATCTGGGAATCGCCTTGTGGCTCCTCCATGCCGTGGGACCATGCAAGGGCTGTGTGATGGGACATGTAAAGGGGCAACAAAGATGCCCCTCCCCACCCCAAAACTTCTGTCCCACAAAGGATCAGAAGCCTGGGTAAAGTGGTGGGTTACATGCTTCTTGCCCTAAAGCCGCTCTCTGCTTGGGTAAGTTTCACCTCCCAAAGAGGTAAGGGCATCAGACAAAGAACCCAGCAAGACTGGTTCTCGTGCTGACTGGCTCCACTCTGCTCTCCGCAGAGGGGAATCGCTCACACACAGACCTGGATCGGATCTGAAACTGGGGCCGTGCAACGTCCCAGACTGGAGGGAGGCCTGAACACCTTCCAGGCACCTTCCACCCTGCTCTGCAGGCACTCCCTGTGTGCAGGTGCCAGCAGCACAGCCGCTCCGCACACCGATCCTAGAGGAGGCTGGCCGGCCGGCCAGCAGGTGCTGCTTACCTGCTTGGGAGGGGAACTTTGGAGTGGGGTTTACAGGCATCCAAGCAGAGAGAAAATGGGTCTCAACCTTCCTACCTCAGCACAAGTTCCCTGCGTCTGCGAGGGGGTGACTTGGACCCGAGTGATGATGCTGAAGACGCTGCCCCCCTGCAAGAGAAGGAGGCAAGAGGAGAAAGCAAGCAGCCGACCGGCCTGGGAGTGCCCAGCTGCCCTAAGGCCGAACCCGTGTACCCAGTCCCCCTAAAGTCTTGAAATGGGCTACTGCTGGAGCCAGAACAAAGCCGCAGGTCTCGTCTCCCCAGAGAACTGACTGGCCAGAGGCATTTGCAGGATCCTCTGCCCCGGAGGTGGTGGTAGGGGTGGCCCAGCAGGGCCTCCAGCCGTCTGGAAGGCCATCTGCCCCACTCCCCTGCTGCACTGGCACTTGCTGCAATTAAGGTCCAGGGCCCTGACGGCCTCTGCTGAATTGGACCGCCCTAGATTTGCCAGCTTTTCACTCACATGCACTCCCCGCCCCCCCTGCCCCCTTTCAGTCTTTCTGCCTGAGGGGTCTCCTCCTCTCCCGTGGGAGAAGCGGACCTTTAAAGACCCCACACACTATAGCATTTGTAAAGTGGATGCAAATTTGTGCTTGCTTGCTTGCTTGCTTTGGTCCTGTGGACCTGAGCCCTGGATCTTCTCAGTTGCCTGGAGAGGAAAGGAGAGAAAGAACTTGCATTTCCCATTCTTCATTTTCAGCAGTCTAATTTGTGAGAGATTTAAGTTAGTCCTGAGCAACAGGCGTTGCTGGTCTTGACTATTTCTTTTCCAAGAATTGGACTGTCCTCTTGTATAAGAATTCAGAGCCAGAAGTACACATTGGTCCTTCAGTCCTAGGAAAATGACCCCCTCCCCACTTCATCCCCCTGGTGGGTTTGGGTAAAAGTGTGCGACCAGCCCAAAGTCACCTCCCCGGCTCCTTGGCCAAGTGGGGCTTGCCTAGGGCTCCCCCGGCCACGTCCAACACACTCACCTCATTCGCTCTGATCAGCTAACCAACCGCACATCACAGAGGTGTCTACCTGGGGAGCACAACTCACAGGCTCCCCAGCCCTGCCTTCCCGCCCGCCCAGGGAAGGCACTCTCGTGTCCTCACCTCTGGCGGTTTGACGTATTCTTCCACGTCCCAGACCTTGTGCTGTGAGCGGGTGACCCCTTTCACCTTGGTGATGACGGAGCTCTCAGGGCCGGACTCACTTTCCTGGTAGCCCTTCTGAATGATGAACACGTACCTGGGGCAAAAACAAGGAAGCTCCCACAAACCTGAGTGATGGACAGGGGCACTCCAGCCTGAGGCGTCCTGGGCCCACGGCCTGTTTGGCCAGGCTCAGCCAGAGACCAGGCAGGAGGCACATGGCACAGCGCAGCCGAACCCCCCCCCCCCCCCGTTGGCCACTGAAGGGCTGTGGCTCAGCCCCATCCGGAAAGCAACGCCCGCTGCCCCTCCTCACAGTGCATTTCTGCTTGTTCCGATCGGAGGCTAAGGATCAGATACAACAAATGGTCACGAAAGCAGTCTTCATCCCAAGGAGAAGGCATTCTGCGTATGCTTGCAAGAACTCTCATCCAGCCAGCCTCCCAGTGCTCTCGGGATGGGCAGCTCATCCCAACAGACACTTGCTTCGGAAGGGTGGCAGCAGAGTCCCAGGCTGGCTTCTGGAAGCAGCGCCCGAGCACGCCAGTGGCCCAACGTCCCCAGTGCTGCGCAGGGCTCAGTTCTCTGCTTCTGCCATAGGCAGCTGCCTGGACACACAGCCAGAGGGAGCCCCGCGGATGAGCCTGTGCGAGAACCAGCCTCAGGGACAACGCCTGCTCAGGCATCCTGTGCCTTCTGGCGGCACAAACAGACCCTGTGTGGAGAGGTGTGGCCGGGAAGAGGGGTTGCCGTCGCCTTTCTCCCCACATTCCAAGGGGGTGCGGCACTCTCTGGGTCCAGGGAGGTCATGCAGGGCCTCAGACTGCCCTTTCAGTGGCGGGGGGGGGGGCAGGGGCTTTGGTCCACCCCTGCTCTAGTCCTGGCATGGCTGGGAAGTGGCGCCGGCCGGCTGGCTGGCGCAGGCCTGGGGCCTGGGTCTCACTTTAGAGGGTGATTGTATTGCGCATTTCGGGACTGGCAGGCTTTGCAGCTCAAGCGTGTGACATCACAACATGGAGAAGCACAACATACTTTCCCTTCGGGTTGCAGGATTACTGTTTTAATGCTGTGCAAAGGGCTCACAGGGTCCCTTGCTCACCCTTGTTCTGTAGCCCGCAATCCAGACTGCATTATCCATGGGGCAGGGATTTCGCTCTATTACTTATGTCTTTCTCTAGTTTGCCGGCGCTGAGGACAGGCAACGCGCAGTGGTGTTCTGGCCCAGACGTGGCCACGGAGCTCCGTGGGTGACCCCAGGCAGTCCCTGCCTCTCAGCCTGACCTACCTCGTGGGGCTGTGGCTGTGAGGACAAACTGGAAATGGGGAGAAACTTGTAGGCTGCCCCGGGTTCCTTGCAAGAGGGAGAAATCCAGGATATCATGCAATGCAGTGCTAAAATAAATCTAAACCATTAATTGAGCCCATGTTGGATATCAGCTCTGCACAACGCCTGCACACGCACACATTGCTTTCGTGTGCAAAGGTTCATTGTGATGTGCCTGGGTAAGGCAAACAGGAGAGTTGCGGGCAATAGCTACCCCAGGGGTCTCTGGAGCCCCACCCGGATCCCCCATATCCCCCTAGTATCTTGGTGGCGTCACTTACCAAATGAAGTACACCAAGATAAGGAGCTGGACCAGTCGGTAGATGATGCCGAGGTTCCGGTTCTTCACCACCATCACTTTGGGGGTCTCATAGTTCCAGACGTAATCCCCCAAAGCCCCCATGGCCCTTCCCCGGGTTGAGAACCGCACAGGGACTGGAGGTGAATGTGGCCCACCTGGAGACCGTCGCCCTAGAGGGGTGGGAAGGACATGGCGCGGGGGCCAGCGGGGCTGCTCCGTCTCCCTGGCCCTGCAGCCAGCGTGGGCTCTGTTGGCTTGCTGTCCTCACAGCAGTCGCACGAAGCACTCCGTGCTTTGCACCACTTCCATGCTCTGGTTCCCAAGCCAGGGAAATCTTGGAGCCGCAGAAGAAGCGCCGCCGGGCGCCTTCGCTCTCGCTGCGCGCAAGACAATAGCCGCCGGCCCTCTGGCTGCGCTGCCCCCTGCGGCCGCAAGGGGGCGGTGCGCACAGGCCCGCCCGCCCGGCCGGCCCCCTCCCTACGCGCCCGGCCCTCGCCCTTCGCTGGCCGAGCTCTTCTGCGTGCGTCGAGAGTGCGCACAACCGGGAGAAAGGGCCTGGGCCCTCCCAGTCCTTCAGGGTAGGCACCCCCAGCGGGGGCCCTCCAGAAGCTTTTGCCTACAACACCTAGCAGCCTGACCATGGGCAATGCTGGCTGGGGCTGATGGGACTTGAAGCCCAAGACATCTGGAGGCTACACTCCTGACACTACCAGGGGCCGGGAGGCGTCGGGCTTTATGCGTTTATTTTATTAAACACACACACACATTTTTACCCTGGTTCTTTCCGCTTTTTGCTTTTCTTGGCCGCTCCCTCAGCCAGTGATGCAAATCGTGTACACCTCACCTCCATTTTTATCCCGCCACTCCTCCCTTTGTCTCACAACAATCTTTCAGTGCTGTTTAGTCTGAGAAAGGATAACTACCGGCCCAAGACCACGACTGAGTGGGAGTCTGAACTTGGGCATCTTGGCCCTGAGCCCCATGCCCTAACCTAGTCCTACACCACAGGGCCTGAGTAAGGCAAGTGTTTAAACTCTCTCTCTCTCTCTCTCTCTCTCTCTCTCTCACACACACACACACACACACACACACCATTTGGGGCCAGGAAAGGCTTCCCTGTCCAGCTCACCCTCCTGTGGACTCTGCCACTTCACAGCTTGCAGCTTGCTGTGCCTGCATGCATCTTGGAAGCCCCTTTCCAAAGCGCTCCACTCTCTGCCCCATATACTTTGCACCCTGGATTGGGGGCAGCAGTGGCAAGTTCCCCCAGAGGCTGAGCTTGCTCTGAGAAGATCGTCTCGACCCAAGATGCACCGAACGTTGGAGAAAAGCCAAGGAAGACCCTGCGGCTCAGCCAAGGACTCCTGACCCGGCCTCTTTGCCCTGGCTCCTGTCAGCAAAAGTGGCCAGCCAGCGAGGGGCTTCCAGGGATGCCCCAAGCCCTCCTCGTTCTCTGCCCCGGCACTTAGTACTCGGGGTTAAACTGGGCCTGAAGACTGACCTTTCACCTCCCCAGTGCTACGGTCAGGCACCTCCCTTCCTTTCCAAAGCTGTTTAACCCCGGGATGGAGCATGCACGCACACCCACCCATGCACACACGGAGCTGAGGCGGGGGAGCCCGGAGAGCCAGTGAGGCCAAAGAGGCTGGCCTCGGGTTTACGGCAGGGGCCGCTGCACCTCTGGGCTCCTCTCGCAGCACAACTGCCTTGCCGCTCACTCGGCTCCCGAGGACTCGCAGCACTCCGTCGCCACAGCATGTCACGGGCCTCTGCTCCCCCCACAGCCAGTTTCTGCCAGTCGCTGGCACAGGCCGGGGCCTTTGGTGAGTTACCAGCAGCTCCCCTCGGCGCACACACAAGGCAACCCAACGCCAGCCACACGCTTTCCCTGCAGCACGCAGGGCTTCTGCAAAGAGATGCTCCCAGGCCCGGCCTCCCGCCTGGGCATTGCCTGCCTGTCACCGGCTCCAGACCTGGGGACTTGCGAAGCAGCTGACAGCGGAATGATTCAGGGAGCTGTGGAGCTGGAAGAGGCCTCGGGGGTCATCTAGCCCGGCCCCACCACTTGTTCAAAGCGGAGGAAAGGGTTTCTTCATGGAAGGCGCCACTGATGGGCAGGGTGCTCCAGGCCTCCCCCCACCCCCCGTAGCTTTACTCAGTCATCAGGATGGGGCTGCGGGAATGGGCATCCAGGAAGTGGAGAGCAGGTGGCAGGCACAAGCGGCAGCCCCTCTACCTGGGGAACAGCTCGGCACCCCCTTTTAATGGGGGGCAATTGCCCTTTAATAATCAAATCCACCCCCCTCAGGCATGTCTCGTGCTTGGCCCTGCCAGCTGCTCCAGACCCTAACCAAGCAGGATCTCCCAAGGAAGCAAACGCATCAGCTTCCGCTTCGTGGAATGCCACATTTCGATGCTGGGCGAGGCCTTGCGCTGCTTTCTTCTTATTCCCAAAGCCATCAGGAGCACAGGAGGGCATGTGGCGGCCCTGTTGCGGAAGTGGGTGGGGGGCACAATCCTGCCGAGAAGCTGTGCTGCTTCGCTGCCAAAACAAGCGAGTGGGGAATCCAGCTATCCTCTGTTCCGTATGGCTTAAGTGCCTGGAGAAGTATCAGGAGCGTGGCAGGGGCATGGCTGCAGCAGGCTGGTCAGTGAGATCGTAGGACGCCAGGGTGGCCAAGGCTCCAGGTTCCTCTAGTCACTCCTGCTCGGCCGTGCCCGAAATAAGCCGCAAAAAAACAGGCTCTGCAAGCCAAGTAAAATTGCGGAACACAGGTCACAGAATCAGCGCGATTTTAGCGCAGCGTATTCTCTCTGGCTCGCATTTCTCCCGCCCTCCAGAGCACACAGTGCAGCACAGACAGGTCACTGCCATTTGCCTTCGCAACAATCTTGTGAAGAGGCTCGGCTGAGGGACCCAAAGGCACCCGGAAACACATCTCACAGGCACGCGAAGCTCTGCAGCATGAGGAACCCCAACAGTCTGCCAACCGCCCCGAAGCCCCGGGATGACCCCCCGTGACAGAATTCTGCAATGCCAAACTGGAGCAGCCAAACACACAGAGATGAGTTTCAGGACAAAGAGCACCAGCCAGTTTGTATTTTCTTTATTAAGCAAAGAATAATGTGTTGTATCATTTAACCATTGTCGAAAAGCATGCTAAGAATATATAAAAGCAGAGCCAAAGACAGACAAAACCACTAGTAGAACTACACTCTTCCACCAAAAGGCTCCTTGTGCCACAAGACTGTTCCTGCACCCATGCTAACACTTTAAGGAGGCAACATGAAATGACAAAAGGATGAGAAGGGAGCGGAGAGCTAGCAACGCTCAAGACACCGGTTGGAGTTGCAGGATTCTTCTCACGGCCAGCTAAAGTTGGAACAGACCAAAGGGGAGCGATGGAATTACTGCTCCTAGATGGATAAACTGCTGTAAGACTTGTGCTGGGTTGGGGAGGGAATGGGGGCAGCCCCAGTTGGGTACAGGAGAAGGGACACATACAGAAGCACTGGTCTAAGGTCAGAGGGGCCCCCCGCTGATCCATCCACCGGACCTCAGCCCCCACGGAGGTACAGGTTCAAGTAGATGGTGCTGTGGGGTGCGATGGTGTAGTCTGACAGCCTGTGGCCGTTCTCCAAAGTCCTCCCTTCATAGGCCAGCCAGAACTGCTCCGTCCGGATATGCTCCTGTTCCTGAACCCGAGCTCTGAAGTGATCCACCAGGTCTGAAGGCAGAACTTGGTAGGTTCTGCTTCCACCTTTCGGGTTCCGCACAAAGATGGCGATGGATTCCTCCGGCTTGACTAACAGCAGGATGGTGTCCCCTGACTGCAGCTCGAAGTCGGAGAGCCGTGCGCCGTCCCGCAGGTCCATGTGGGCCCTGCTCTGGCAGGCCAGCTTTTGCTGGTAGGGGGATACCCCAACCTTCTGCCAGAGCTGGACTTTGAAGTCCCAGACGGTCCTGCTGGCCAAGACGTCCAGGGAGTGCTGCTGCCCGGTCAGGAACTTCACGTTCAAATGCAGAGCCTGCGGAAGGAGAGGACAAAGACCTGGAGTCACACAGTGGGGAGGCGTGGCTGCCCCGTCCCCTCGCAGGGCTGCGCTGCTACATCGCTTCAGGGTTGTTCAACCAGGGACAGAGTGTCCCGGTTAGCAGCATGCCCCTGAATGTGGATTAATGGGAGGTTGGGGTGGGGAGGCAGCCCCCCATGTCATTGAATTCCAGCTCCTACCAGTCCCAGCCAAGATGTCCGATGGGAAGGCTGGCCCTACAAAATCTGGAACCCCACATCTTCCCAGCCCCTGGAGGCACCAGTTAAGACCAGGCAAGTGTGGCTGCCTGCTCTTTCTCCTTCTAAATCGCCTTCTCCCCCAGGCGCGGCCAGAGCCACACTCAGCCCTGCCTTCCCTGTCCTGTGCTGTCCGGATGCCTTGGACCGCCATGACCATTATCCACCAGGATGGGCATTGCAGTGCAACAACTCCAGAGGGAACTAGGTTGAGGAGGGCTGGCACTGAAGGAACAGTCCCAGCAGTCCCGGGAGCTGCTTTCTGAGCCACGCAGCACCTGGCGCATCCTGGGAACGGCGGTGGAGGCAGCTGCAGGGCAGCGCAGAACCAGGTTTCCCAGAGTTGCTCGGGCAGAGAATTCAGGTGGCTGTTATTGCTATTTTAATTTCTATACTGCCTGAAGCCAAAACTCCCTGGATGGTTTACAAGAAAGTTATCAACTGAATCCTGTCGCACCCTTCCAAGAACCATACCCTCTTCTGAGGGTAGGACTGTACCATTGCAGAGGTCCACACACGGGGCGGCCAAAAAGGAATCCTTCGTGTGCAAAGCACTCACATTAGCATCTTTCTCTGCAGGAAAGGCTGGCTGGCAGCCTTCCCTGGCCTGCTGCCCTCTTGATCTGTGGTTACTGCAATGCCCATCATCCACATGGGGACATCCAGCCGGGCAAGGCTGTCAGCTACCACATCTGGGAGAACAGATCCTGGCCGTGTCTGTACCAGGGTCAGCACCACCTTCGGTCCCGAGCCCAGCGCCCACCGATGTCTCTTGCTCGGGTCACGGTCCAGCCTCACCCGGGAGAAAACTGCCCCCCCCCAGCACAACGGGGCGCTACTTTCCACGCAGGAGGGGCGAGCCGGGACCCCTTCTGGCAGCAGCCCCGACGGGCAGCAGGCTCCCCGGGCGACCCAGTCCGCCCCTGCCAAGAGCGGGCTGGGAGCGGCTCCCCGGGCAGGAGGCGCCCGGCAGGCACGGCGCAAGCGGGCAGCGCGCCCGCACGCAGAGCGCAAGAGCCCGCGCACCGCCGCGCTCGCCAGCGGAGCGGCCCCCTCGCCCGCCTTACCATGGCCAGCGCGCAGCCTCGCTCGCACCGATCCCGGAGGCGTTCCGCAGCGATCGCGCAGAGTCGCGCCGCCTGCGCTCGCTCTTATAGCCGCGCTGCTTCGCACGGGGCTGCGGGAGGAGGCGCCTCGCGAGAAACAAAAGCGAGCGGCGCGCCGCCGGGCAGTTTCCGTTTCCCTGCGCCGCCAAGCAAGAGGCAACCGAAACCGATCGGGAGATTTCGGTTTCCTCGGGCCTTGCAGCGCCCCTGCCCGTGACAGACGTGCGTTTGGGGTCTGCGAGGCAGCCCTTCCCAAGCCAGCGGCCTCCCGATATCTCGGACTGCAACCCCCATCACCTCAGCCAGCGTGAAAAGTCACACGCGTAACGAACATACAGTGAAACAGAGGAGTTGTTTTACGTGAAGCCGCAACCCTGTGCAAGCGCAAGCGTGGCTTTAGGGCGTCCTAACTTGCACAGGGTTGTGCCCTTGTTAAACTCCGACACAGAATGGGCTTCCAGGCACAGTGTGGCATGTGGAGGAAGGGTTCAATCCAGGCTGGGCCCCGCAGCAACTCTGGGTTATAAATGGAAGAGGGGGAAAGGCAAAGCTGCCCTTAGGGAGCGTTCTGTCCGTTTTGGCCCATCCTTTGGGATTTCCCGGATCGCAATCCCCAGATACCTGCTCGGGGTCCCTTCTCCAGATCTGCCCACAGCCTTTCTGTGGTTTCACAGTGCTAACCATCTTTGCTCATGTGAGAAATGAAATGTTACTGTTACTAAGTGTTAAGGGTGAAAAACAGGAATAGGACAGGCTCACTGAAGTCTCTTAAGGCAAAAAAGCCTGAGCATCAAAACATGTAAATGGTTGTTCTAAGAGTAATAATGTTTCTTATATAAAAAGTTCCGAAAAATACCAGAAGGGGTAAAATTGGGAGACAGTGGTAAAACTCACCTTCAGTGGAGGAGAGCAGACAATGGATTACTTTACAAATGGCGATAACGAGCCTGAAGAAAGGCCTGTTCTCATTATCTCATCCTCCCCCAAGAAGAAACATTTTGGCACCTCTTAGAAGATACTGCGCAAGCGTAATAAGCTTATGAACAGTAAATGACACACCTCTCATAGGTAATAGGCTCATTAGCATGAACATGGGATGCATGAGCGGGAGGCGGGAACGTATTAAGGAGTAGTATGATGTAGGTGGATGGGGAAGATGGTGACTTAGAAACATAGAAACATAGAAACAGAGCGAGTCAGAAGGGGCCTCCTGGGCCATCTAGTCTGACCTCCGGCACCAGCCGGCTCCGCTCATGACATGCCCACCATGTGCATGTCCAGCCTGTCTTTGAACACCCTCACCGATGGGGCCTCAACGACCTCCCGTGGAAGCCCATTCCACGCCCTCGGGGTCCTAACTGTCAGGAAGTGCTTCCTGGCATCCAAATTGAACCTTGGCTCCCTGAGCTTTGCTCCATTGGAGCGCGTCCTGCCTTCCTCTGCAGGGGAGAACAGGCCTCTACCCATCTGCATGTGACACCCCCTCACATACCTGTATGTTGCCAACATATCCCCTCTGAGTCTCCTCTTCTCCAAGCTGAAGAGACCCAGTTCCCTCAGTCTTGCCTCATACGGCATCCCCTGCAAACCAGCCACCATCCTTGTGGCCCTATGCTGCACTGACTCCAACCTGGCTATATCCTTTCTGTAATGAGGGGCCCAAAACTGAACACAATACTCCAGTTGCGGGCGCACCAGAGTCATGTAGAGTGGTAGTAATACCTCTCTTGATCTAGAAGCCACACTTCTGGCTATGCAACCAAGGGTGGCATTCGCCCTCTTGACCACCGCATCACACTGCTGACTCTTGTTTAGCCTGCGGTCAACCAGTACCCCGAGGTCCCTTTCACAAGTGCTGCTCTCCAGCCACTTGTCCCCTAACCTGTACTTATGACAGCTATTCCTATGCCCCAAGTGCAAGACCTTGCACTTCTCCACATTGAACGCCATCCTGTTGTCTCCTGCCCACTTCCATAGTCTGTCCAGATCCTTTTGGATCTGGTGTATCTGCTCCTCAGTTGTGGCCACTGCTCCAGTTTTAGTGTCGTCTGCGAATTTGATCAGCAGACTGTTCACCCCTTCTTCCATGTCGTTAATGAAAAGATTAAACAGGATCGGCCCCAGGACAGAACCCTGGGGGACCCCGCTTGTCACTGGCTGCCATCCCGACGATTCCCCGCTAATGGTTACTTCTTAGTAACCAGCCAGTGGCGAAGCGGGGATAGTGTTGAGCATCGGGGAAAGGAACCTATAAAATCTCTTGTAAACAGTCAAAGACGGCGCTTCGTTTCTCAGGCTTCTTGAGGCAGCCTTTGCAGATGCTTTTTGCATGGAATAAACGGCTTGTACCCACTCGAATCCTGTCTCGAGGAGTGTTAAATCTCACACTCAGAAACAAGTATGACCCCACTACTCCTTTCTAACTCACTGTGACTGAAGCTTTTGCAGTCATTTTTTAAAGGAAGCTGGTTAATTATTGGCCTTTGGGTCAATTTAGCAATCCATCAGGTGTGCACAACTCCTCATATTAGCCAGGCATCAGTACAGAAACTGTTGTCGGTGTGGATTCTATTTATTATCATGTTTATCCTATTTCGGACTACCCTGATTTTTAGCCGAGACTCACTCTCAGAGTGGCTTATAACTCCTGGCCGTACGAAGCGAAGGCACGGTGCAATTGGGACTCTGTTGGGAGTGGGGGCAGTCCTCCCCGCTCCCCTCCCCGGCAATCGGTGATACAGGCCGGTTTGGAATGGAATATAGTTCTGAAAAGTGACGACGCAGGAGACAAAGTAGCAAGCAGCACTAGTTTAATACGTTCTTGCAAGAGCAGGCTCTCACCTCAGCGCCGTTTCCACAAAAGGCATCGCCTGGTATTATTCCCTTTCCCCATTCGCAAGTTCCCTCCTCCTCACACCTACTGGCTGGGCTACTAGGAGGTCGCAATCGTCCCCCTCCACCTTTATACGGCTCCCTGGCCTGTTCCCGACCCGCTCATGCATCCCATGTTCATGCTAATACGCCCATTACTTATGAGAGGCGTGTCAGTTGTTATTCATAAGCCTATTAAGCGTGCGCACTACTCACTACAAGTTCACTAGTTCATCTTGACCTTACTCAGTTTTGCCCTGTGGACCCCCCCCCCCCCCCGTCTCATAAACTACTGGGAAAATAAGAAAGGAAGTAGCAAACTGTCTTCCAAGCCAATCACAGTGGTGCCTCGGCTCACGAACTTAATCTGCTCCAGGACTCTGGTCCTGAGCCAAGTTGCATTTCCCCATAAGGTTCAATGTAAATGAGGTTAATCTGTTCTGCAACTGTTTTTTTTTACTCACAAACATTTGAAGCAAAGTGACAAAGAACAACAAGGATTGTGGCCATCTCCCCCCGCCCCCCAGTGATCGTGTGGGGGGGTGGAGGGAGACAGGCGTGATCTCGGGCGCACTTGCGGGAGGCGGCACAGGCACGCTCGGGCAGGGAAGGCGGGCGCACTTGTGATCGTCACCCGATGCAGAGTTTGCGACCTGCGGAAAACATTTTATGAAATTTCTGTTCGCGACCCCCAGTTCGTGAGCCAAGGTAACACTGTATCTTTTTCTCCCCTCCACATTCCTTCTTGTTTTCTTTGAGAATAGCCAGCTGCAAAAAGATAATTACCTGCCATTTTCTGCAAAAGCAGCAGTTCAACTATTTCCTTCAGGGGGAAGAAGCTGAGGGTGCCCTCTGGGCTGGCTGATGGCGACCCTGTGCAGCCGTCGCTTGGCAGCAGCCCTTTGCCCCCGACCCCCTTCACCTGCGGGCCAAACTCGTGCCCCGGGCTCAGAGGAGGATGGCAAACGAAGCAGCGGAGGCCGAGCTGCTCCAGGAGGCCTCTTCCAGCAAGCGCCGATCCAAAACCAGCATTTGGACGGGAAGGGTAAGCAACGGGCAGGCAAAGGAGGAGCTGCCCTGGCTGCGTTGGAGCAGCCGCCGAGCCTGCAGTTCCAGTGCCCGGTGCGGAGTCGTGTTGCTGGCGAAGCCACACAGGTGCCACCCACACGTGAGGGGGCAGTGGCAGGCTTGGGGGGCCCTGGGCATGGCCGGAGGCCAGCCAGGGCCAGCACAAAGGCCCGAGCAGGCACTCCATGCCCAGCCTGGTGAGGGCAGTGTGCTTGGGGGGCACCAGAACGCTGACAGATTCCTGGCGGTGGGGAGAGAACTGGAAACGGGGTGGGCCTGGAATGCGGTACGGGCATCCCAGGCATCTTATCGCCACTTGTGCTCGATAATTTCTTCGCCTCCTTGGTGCAGTTAATACACAAGTCCCAGAAGAGTCCAAAAAGCAGGAAGTCTGCTGTTAAGTTGCAGGCCAGTTCCTTAAAATTGGGCTCTACTGATAGACTGTGTAATCCTCTTGGGATTCCTTAGAACTCCTCGGTGAGCAGTTAAGGAATAATGGATGAGCTTCCCGGGAATGGAGCGTGCGTGCCGGCAGCCAAGCCACTGCAGCAGGTGGCCGTGAGAGTGCCTGGCACGTTCTCTGCCCGTGTGCCGCGACAGGGCGCAGACTGCCTGGCCAGGCCCCAAATCCTCTGCCAGGGCCATGGGGCTTCTGATCTGGGGCGCGGAGTTGCCAGCCGGCTCCTTTCCAATGCTGTTCAAGGCACTGTTCACAGAGCTCATGCGTGGGGCTCCTCCTGGAACTGAAGCCGATATGCCCACGTTCCTGCTGGGAGGAGGCGCTTCCCTCACTGATGGTTCCTGCTGCTCACTGGCTCTTAAGCGCAGAAGCCCTGGTGGCCCGGTCAGCTGGCTGCCATGCTTGCTAAATGTAGCACGGATTCTGCAAGGGAGGTAGGCAGGCAGCAGTGGGGGGCCGGGGTGTGGGGGTCCTTCCGTGTGGATGGCTGTGTGTGCATTCCTGGCCAGCCTCTCTCACTTTCAATGGGTGCTGTTTATAATGCCAAACAAATCCGCTGCTGGCAGACCGAGTCTTGTTGACTTCGGTTTCCATTTCACTTTCACTTCCCCTTTTGCTGCTGTGTTTTCCGTGCTTTGCTATGACCAAGCAGTTCTAAACAGCCCTGCTGTAACAGGGCCTGCGTCATGATTGACTTGCCAGCGCCTCCGTGCCCCCTAAATGAGCCCCAGGAGAGAGCTTGCACGGGCAGGGAAGTCGGAAGCCGAAGTGGGAAGGGCACGCGCAGCCGATCAGCTGCAACTGCCACGTGTGACGGGGGCTGGCCCACCGCCTGCCTGCCCCAGCCTGGGCTCCACAGATGTTCAGCACTCCCATCTGCGCCAGCCTGCATGGCTGACCCTGGGAACCATAGTCCAGGACATCTGGGGGGCACCAGTCTGGGGGGAGCGGAAGTGGAGGCAGGCCCAAGTGATCCTTCTGGAGCATGCATGACTTCATGGGCCTCATCCCGCTTGCTTTACCGAAGTATCTTCTGCTTAGTTTGCAGGAGAAAGATGCCCCAGGGGTTGGATTTCTCGGCCTTCCTGTGCTCTCTGATCCATCCACAAAGAATGGGGACTGGCTACTTCTCACGAGGTCTCCTGGAGCAAAGCCCTGAAGCACCTTGCAGGTTGTCTTGGGGCTAAGGCCTGAACTGGACGGGCTTTTCCCTGGACGATTGCATCGCGCTTGTGTGAACAACATGTTTGCCCCTCTTCTGCGTAAGCCTTGTGCTCCATCAGGAACTGGCTCTTGGAACATCAGGAACAGGAACTTGGTGGGCATGTCATGAGCAGAGCCGGCTGGAGCCAAGGGTCAGACTAGATGGCCCGGGAGGTCCCTTCTGACTCGCTGTTTCTATGTTTCTATGGATCTGGAAGCTCAAGGAATGCTCAGCCAGCTTTGCCCCTGTACGCGGACCCACTGAGCCTAATCCTCCATGGATTAAAGTGTTTGGAATGGAATACGCAGGCCCTGGGCCATATTGCCCGAGCAGCCCATTGTCAGGGAACCTCAGAAGACAACGAGGGGCTGGTAAGTCCCTTTAAAAGACCCATGGGGCTTACATTAAAGTTAAAGTGAGACAATGAGGCTCAAACCATACATTAATCCAGCCCAAAAGGAAATATACAACAATGTTTAATACACACATGCAGACAGATTCTCTCGGTACCTGTAGTTACTTTATTATTTCTGTATTATCATCATTTATTAGATTTATAGGCTGCTGAATAATCTGACAGGGCTCTCTAAGGGGCAAACAATAATAAAATGTAGACCAACATCACAATTCCTAGTGTGGTGGTGGTGGGGGGACTACTGGTAGTAGTAGGAGCTCTTACAGACAATTGGTTGGTAACATCAGGTCTCAAAATACCGGCGAAAGAGGTATTCGGTTTTCACCTGGCACGGAGTCGAAAGTAGTGAGGGCACTTGCCAGACCTCTCTGGGAAGCCTTTGCAAAGGTGGGCAGCAGCCACCGAGGCAGCTTTCCCAGATCTCAATGAGCAGGAAGGTGTATATGGGAAAAGGTGGCCCTTCAGGTAACTGGGTCCCAAGCCATGTAGGGCTTTATATGGTGAAGCAAGCACTTTAAACAGGATCCAGGCTCCCACTGGCAACCAGTGCAATTTATGGGTCATGAACTGATACGCAACAAGGGATGCACAGCCCTATTTTGGACTAGCTGTAGTCTCTGGATCATCTCCAAAGGCAGCCCTATATAGAACACCTTACCGTAACCCAGTTATTATTTTAATTATTTTTATTTATATCATTAAATTATATCAAAATCATATAATTTATAATTATTTTAATTATTTCATTATTATTACAATTATTGTATACACTTACTACAAGGCTGTATTTTGTTTAAGATGTTTTGGGGAGTATGGAAGTGTTTTTTAAGTGTTTTATATACACAGAAAGGTAAAATATGTACACATACTAAGGCAAACCTTTGGCTTACTCATGTGATCCGACTTACAAACAACTTCAACTTAAGGTTGTTCTCAGGAACAGAACTCGTTCTTAACTCGGGGACCACCTGTACTTCAAAGTCACAGCAGATGGCTGGCCAAGAGACAACTAAGTAACTAGCCCAGCCCCACCGCCTGCTGTGGGGCAGCCCCACGCCAGGGAGATTCAGGGGACAAGGCCCTCCCTCAGGGCGTATTCTTCCACGTCCCAGACCTTGTGCTGTGAGCGGGTGACCCCTTTCACCTTGGTGATGACGGAGCTCTCAGGGCCGGACTCACTTTCCTGGTAGCCCTTCTGAATGATGAACACGTACCTGGGGCAAAAACAAGGAAGCTCCCACAAACCTGAGTGATGGACAGGGGCACTCCAGCCTGAGGCGTCCTGGGCCCACGGCCTGTTTGGCCAGGCTCAGCCAGAGACCAGGCAGGAGGCACATGGCACAGCGCAGCCGAACCCCCCCCCCCCCCCCGTTGGCCACTGAAGGGCTGTGGCTCAGCCCCATCCGGAAAGCAACGCCCGCTGCCCCTCCTCACAGTGCATTTCTGCTTGTTCCGATCGGAGGCTAAGGATCAGATACAACAAATGGTCACGAAAGCAGTCTTCATCCCAAGGAGAAGGCATTCTGCGTATGCTTGCAAGAACTCTCATCCAGCCAGCCTCCCAGTGCTCTCGGGATGGGCAGCTCATCCCAACAGACACTTGCTTCGGAAGGGTGGCAGCAGAGTCCCAGGCTGGCTTCTGGAAGCAGCGCCCGAGCACGCCAGTGGCCCAACGTCCCCAGTGCTGCGCAGGGCTCAGTTCTCTGCTTCTGCCATAGGCAGCTGCCTGGACACACAGCCAGAGGGAGCCCCGCGGATGAGCCCGTGCGAGAACCAGCCTCAGGGACAACGCCTGCTCAGGCATCCTGTGCCTTCTGGCGGCACAAACAGACCCTGTGTGGAGAGGTGTGGCCGGGAAGAGGGGTTGCCGTCGCCTTTCTCCCCACATTCCAAGGGGGTGCGGCACTCTCTGGGTCCAGGGAGGTCATGCAGGGCCTCCGACTGCCCTTTCAGTGGCGGGGGGGGGGGCAGGGGCTTTGGTCCACCCCTGCTCTAGTCCTGGCATGGCTGGGAAGTGGCGCCGGCCGGCTGGCTGGCGCAGGCCTGGGGCCTGGGTCTCACTTTAGAGGGTGATTGTATTGCGCATTTCGGGACTGGCAGGCTTTGCAGCTCAAGCGTGTGACATCACAACATGGAGAAGCACAACCTACTTTCCCTTCGGGTTGCAGGATTACTGTTTTAATGCTGTGCAAAGGGCTCACAGGGTCCCTTGCTCACCCTTGTTCTGTAGCCCGCAATCCAGACTGCATTATCCATGGGGCAGGGATTTCGCTCTATTACTTATGTCTTTCTCTAGTTTGCCGGCGCTGAGGACAGGCAACGCGCAGTGGTGTTCTGGCCCAGACGTGGCCACGGAGCTCCGTGGGTGACCCCAGGCAGTCCCTGCCTCTCAGCCTGACCTACCTCGTGGGGCTGTGGCTGTGAGGACAAACTGGAAATGGGGAGAAACTTGTAGGCTGCCCCGGGTTCCTTGCAAGAGGGAGAAATCCAGGATATCATGCAATGCAGTGCTAAAATAAATCTAAACCATTAATTGAGCCCATGTTGGATATCAGCTCTGCACAACGCCTGCACACGCACACATTGCTTTCGTGTGCAAAGGTTCATTGTGATGTGCCTGGGTAAGGCAAACAGGAGAGTTGCGGGCAATAGCTACCCCAGGGGTCTCTGGAGCCCCACCCGGATCCCCCATATCCCCCTAGTATCTTGGTGGCGTCACTTACCAAATGAAGTACACCAAGATAAGGAGCTGGACCAGTCGGTAGATGATGCCGAGGTTCCGGTTCTTCACCACCATCACTTTGGGGGTCTCATAGTTCCAGACGTAATCCCCCAAAGCCCCCATGGCCCTTCCCCGGGTTGAGAACCGCACAGGGACTGGAGGTGAATGTGGCCCACCTGGAGACCGTCGCCCTAGAGGGGTGGGAAGGACATGGCGCGGGGGCCAGCGGGGCTGCTCCGTCTCCCTGGCCCTGCAGCCAGCGTGGGCTCTGTTGGCTTGCTGTCCTCACAGCAGTCGCACGAAGCACTCCGTGCTTTGCACCACTTCCATGCTCTGGTTCCCAAGCCAGGGAAATCTTGGAGCCGCAGAAGAAGCGCCGCCGGGCGCCTTCGCTCTCGCTGCGCGCAAGACAATAGCCGCCGGCCCTCTGGCTGCGCTGCCCCCTGCGGCCGCAAGGGGGCGGTGCGCACAGGCCCGCCCGCCCGGCCGGCCCCCTCCCTACGCGCCCGGCCCTCGCCCTTCGCTGGCCGAGCTCTTCTGCGTGCGTCGAGAGTGCGCACAACCGGGAGAAAGGGCCTGGGCCCTCCCAGTCCTTCAGGGTAGGCACCCCCAGCGGGGGCCCTCCAGAAGCTTTTGCCTACAACACCTAGCAGCCTGACCATGGGCAATGCTGGCTGGGGCTGATGGGACTTGAAGCCCAAGACATCTGGAGGCTACACTCCTGACACTACCAGGGGCCGGGAGGCGTCGGGCTTTATGCGTTTATTTTATTAAACACACACACACATTTTTACCCTGGTTCTTTCCGCTTTTTGCTTTTCTTGGCCGCTCCCTCAGCCAGTGATGCAAATCGTGTACACCTCACCTCCATTTTTATCCCGCCACTCCTCCCTTTGTCTCACAACAATCTTTCAGTGCTGTTTAGTCTGAGAAAGGATAACTACCGGCCCAAGACCACGACTGAGTGGGAGTCTGAACTTGGGCATCTTGGCCCTGAGCCCCATGCCCTAACCTAGTCCTACACCACAGGGCCTGAGTAAGGCAAGTGTTTAAACTCTCTCTCTCTCTCTCTCTCTCTCTCTCACACACACACACACACACACACACACCATTTGGGGCCAGGAAAGGCTTCCCTGTCCAGCTCACCCTCCTGTGGACTCTGCCACTTCACAGCTTGCAGCTTGCTGTGCCTGCATGCATCTTGGAAGCCCCTTTCCAAAGCGCTCCACTCTCTGCCCCATATACTTTGCACCCTGGATTGGGGGCAGCAGTGGCAAGTTCCCCCAGAGGCTGAGCTTGCTCTGAGAAGATCGTCTCGACCCAAGATGCACCGAACGTTGGAGAAAAGCCAAGGAAGACCCTGCGGCTCAGCCAAGGACTCCTGACCCGGCCTCTTTGCCCTGGCTCCTGTCAGCAAAAGTGGCCAGCCAGCGAGGGGCTTCCAGGGATGCCCCAAGCCCTCCTCGTTCTCTGCCCCGGCACTTAGTACTCGGGGTTAAACTGGGCCTGAAGACTGACCTTTCACCTCCCCAGTGCTACGGTCAGGCACCTCCCTTCCTTTCCAAAGCTGTTTAACCCCGGGATGGAGCATGCACGCACACCCACCCATGCACACACGGAGCTGAGGCGGGGGAGCCCGGAGAGCCAGTGAGGCCAAAGAGGCTGGCCTCGGGTTTACGGCAGGGGCCGCTGCACCTCTGGGCTCCTCTCGCAGCACAACTGCCTTGCCGCTCACTCGGCTCCCGAGGACTCGCAGCACTCCGTCGCCACAGCATGTCACGGGCCTCTGCTCCCCCCACAGCCAGTTTCTGCCAGTCGCTGGCACAGGCCGGGGCCTTTGGTGAGTTACCAGCAGCTCCCCTCGGCGCACACACAAGGCAACCCAACGCCAGCCACACGCTTTCCCTGCAGCACGCAGGGCTTCTGCAAAGAGATGCTCCCAGGCCCGGCCTCCCGCCTGGGCATTGCCTGCCTGTCACCGGCTCCAGACCTGGGGACTTGCGAAGCAGCTGACAGCGGAATGATTCAGGGAGCTGTGGAGCTGGAAGAGGCCTCGGGGGTCATCTAGCCCGGCCCCACCACTTGTTCAAAGCGGAGGAAAGGGTTTCTTCATGGAAGGCGCCACTGATGGGCAGGGTGCTCCAGGCCTCCCCCCACCCCCCGTAGCTTTACTCAGTCATCAGGATGGGGCTGCGGGAATGGGCATCCAGGAAGTGGAGAGCAGGTGGCAGGCACAAGCGGCAGCCCCTCTACCTGGGGAACAGCTCGGCACCCCCTTTTAATGGGGGGCAATTGCCCTTTAATAATCAAATCCACCCCCCTCAGGCATGTCTCGTGCTTGGCCCTGCCAGCTGCTCCAGACCCTAACCAAGCAGGATCTCCCAAGGAAGCAAACGCATCAGCTTCCGCTTCGTGGAATGCCACATTTCGATGCTGGGCGAGGCCTTGCGCTGCTTTCTTCTTATTCCCAAAGCCATCAGGAGCACAGGAGGGCATGTGGCGGCCCTGTTGCGGAAGTGGGTGGGGGGCACAATCCTGCCGAGAAGCTGTGCTGCTTCGCTGCCAAAACAAGCGAGTGGGGAATCCAGCTATCCTCTGTTCCGTATGGCTTAAGTGCCTGGAGAAGTATCAGGAGCGTGGCAGGGGCATGGCTGCAGCAGGCTGGTCAGTGAGATCGTAGGACGCCAGGGTGGCCAAGGCTCCAGGTTCCTCTAGTCACTCCTGCTCGGCCGTGCCCGAAATAAGCCGCAAAAAAACAGGCTCTGCAAGCCAAGTAAAATTGCGGAACACAGGTCACAGAATCAGCGCGATTTTAGCGCAGCGTATTCTCTCTGGCTCGCATTTCTCCCGCCCTCCAGAGCACACAGTGCAGCACAGACAGGTCACTGCCATTTGCCTTCGCAACAATCTTGTGAAGAGGCTCGGCTGAGGGACCCAAAGGCACCCGGAAACACATCTCACAGGCACGCGAAGCTCTGCAGCATGAGGAACCCCAACAGTCTGCCAACCGCCCCGAAGCCCCGGGATGACCCCCCGTGACAGAATTCTGCAATGCCAAACTGGAGCAGCCAAACACACAGAGATGAGTTTCAGGACAAAGAGCACCAGCCAGTTTGTATTTTCTTTATTAAGCAAAGAATAATGTGTTGTATCATTTAACCATTGTCGAAAAGCATGCTAAGAATATATAAAAGCAGAGCCAAAGACAGACAAAACCACTAGTAGAACTACACTCTTCCACCAAAAGGCTCCTTGTGCCACAAGACTGTTCCTGCACCCATGCTAACACTTTAAGGAGGCAACATGAAATGACAAAAGGATGAGAAGGGAGCGGAGAGCTAGCAACGCTCAAGACACCGGTTGGAGTTGCAGGATTCTTCTCACGGCCAGCTAAAGTTGGAACAGACCAAAGGGGGGCGATGGAATTACTGCTCCTAGATGGATAAACTGCTGTAAGACTTGTGCTGGGTTGGGGAGGGAATGGGGGCAGCCCCAGTTGGGTACAGGAGAAGGGACACATACAGAAGCACTGGTCTAAGGTCAGAGGGGCCCCCCGCTGATCCATCCACCGGACCTCAGCCCCCACGGAGGTACAGGTTCAAGTAGATGGTGCTGTGGGGTGCGATGGTGTAGTCTGACAGCCTGTGGCCGTTCTCCAAAGTCCTCCCTTCATAGGCCAGCCAGAACTGCTCCGTCCGGATATGCTCCTGTTCCTGAACCCGAGCTCTGAAGTGATCCACCAGGTCTGAAGGCAGAACTTGGTAGGTTCTGCTTCCACCTTTCGGGTTCCGCACAAAGATGGCGATGGATTCCTCCGGCTTGACTAACAGCAGGATGGTGTCCCCTGACTGCAGCTCGAAGTCGGAGAGCCGTGCGCCGTCCCGCAGGTCCATGTGGGCCCTGCTCTGGCAGGCCAGCTTTTGCTGGTAGGGGGATACCCCAACCTTCTGCCAGAGCTGGACTTTGAAGTCCCAGACGGTCCTGCTGGCCAAGACGTCCAGGGAGTGCTGCTGCCCGGTCAGGAACTTCACGTTCAAATGCAGAGCCTGCGGAAGGAGAGGACAAAGACCTGGAGTCACACAGTGGGGAGGCGTGGCTGCCCCGTCCCCTCGCAGGGCTGCGCTGCTACATCGCTTCAGGGTTGTTCAACCAGGGACAGAGTGTCCCGGTTAGCAGCATGCCCCTGAATGTGGATTAATGGGAGGTTGGGGTGGGGAGGCAGCCCCCCATGTCATTGAATTCCAGCTCCTACCAGTCCCAGCCAAGATGTCCGATGGGAAGGCTGGCCCTACAAAATCTGGAACCCCACATCTTCCCAGCCCCTGGAGGCACCAGTTAAGACCAGGCAAGTGTGGCTGCCTGCTCTTTCTCCTTCTAAATCGCCTTCTCCCCCAGGCGCGGCCAGAGCCACACTCAGCCCTGCCTTCCCTGTCCTGTGCTGTCCGGATGCCTTGGACCGCCATGACCATTATCCACCAGGATGGGCATTGCAGTGCAACAACTCCAGAGGGAACTAGGTTGAGGAGGGCTGGCACTGAAGGAACAGTCCCAGCAGTCCCGGGAGCTGCTTTCTGAGCCACGCAGCACCTGGCGCATCCTGGGAACGGCGGTGGAGGCAGCTGCAGGGCAGCGCAGAACCAGGTTTCCCAGAGTTGCTCGGGCAGAGAATTCAGGTGGCTGTTATTGCTATTTTAATTTCTATACTGCCTGAAGCCAAAACTCCCTGGATGGTTTACAAGAAAGTTATCAACTGAATCCTGTCGCACCCTTCCAAGAACCATACCCTCTTCTGAGGGTAGGACTGTACCATTGCAGAGGTCCACACACGGGGCGGCCAAAAAGGAATCCTTCGTGTGCAAAGCACTCACATTAGCATCTTTCTCTGCAGGAAAGGCTGGCTGGCAGCCTTCCCTGGCCTGCTGCCCTCTTGATCTGTGGTTACTGCAATGCCCATCATCCACATGGGGACATCCAGCCGGGCAAGGCTGTCAGCTACCACATCTGGGAGAACAGATCCTGGCCGTGTCTGTACCAGGGTCAGCACCACCTTCGGTCCCGAGCCCAGCGCCCACCGATGTCTCTTGCTCGGGTCACGGTCCAGCCTCACCCGGGAGAAAACTGCCCCCCCCCAGCACAACGGGGCGCTACTTTCCACGCAGGAGGGGCGAGCCGGGACCCCTTCTGGCAGCAGCCCCGACGGGCAGCAGGCTCCCCGCGCGGCGGCGCCGGCCCCGGCCCCGGCGCCGGCCCCGGGCGACCCAGTCCGCCCCTGCCAAGAGCGGGCTGGGAGCGGCTCCCCGGGCAGGAGGCGCCCGGCAGGCACGGCGCAAGCGGGCAGCGCGCCCGCACGCAGAGCGCAAGAGCCCGCGCACCGCCGCGCTCGCCAGCGGAGCGGCCCCCTCGCCCGCCTTACCATGGCCAGCGCGCAGCCTCGCTCGCACCGATCCCGGAGGCGTTCCGCAGCGATCGCGCAGAGTCGCGCCGCCTGCGCTCGCTCTTATAGCCGCGCTGCTTCGCACGGGGCTGCGGGAGGAGGCGCCTCGCGAGAAACAAAAGCGAGCGGCGCGCCGCCGGGCAGTTTCCGTTTCCCTGCGCCGCCAAGCAAGAGGCAACCGAAACCGATCGGGAGATTTCGGTTTCCTCGGGCCTTGCAGCGCCCCTGCCCGTGACAGACGTGCGTTTGGGGTCTGCGAGGCAGCCCTTCCCAAGCCAGCGGCCTCCCGATATCTCGGACTGCAACCCCCATCACCTCAGCCAGCGTGAAAAGTCACACGCGTAACGAACATACAGTGAAACAGAGGAGTTGTTTTACGTGAAGCCGCAACCCTGTGCAAGCGCAAGCGTGGCTTTAGGGCGTCCTAACTTGCACAGGGTTGTGCCCTTGTTAAACTCCGACACAGAATGGGCTTCCAGGCACAGTGTGGCATGTGGAGGAAGGGTTCAATCCAGGCTGGGCCCCGCAGCAACTCTGGGTTATAAATGGAAGAGGGGGAAAGGCAAAGCTGCCCTTAGGGAGCGTTCTGTCCGTTTTGGCCCATCCTTTGGGATTTCCCGGATCGCAATCCCCAGATACCTGCTCGGGGTCCCTTCTCCAGATCTGCCCACAGCCTTTCTGTGGTTTCACAGTGCTAACCATCTTTGCTCATGTGAGAAATGAAATGTTACTGTTACTAAGTGTTAAGGGTGAAAAACAGGAATAGGACAGGCTCACTGAAGTCTCTTAAGGCAAAAAAGCCTGAGCATCAAAACATGTAAATGGTTGTTCTAAGAGTAATAATGTTTCTTATATAAAAAGTTCCGAAAAATACCAGAAGGGGTAAAATTGGGAGACAGTGGTAAAACTCACCTTCAGTGGAGGAGAGCAGACAATGGATTACTTTACAAATGGCGATAACGAGCCTGAAGAAAGGCCTGTTCTCATTATCTCATCCTCCCCCAAGAAGAAACATTTTGGCACCTCTTAGAAGATACTGCGCAAGCGTAATAAGCTTATGAACAGTAAATGACACACCTCTCATAGGTAATAGGCTCATTAGCATGAACATGGGATGCATGAGCGGGAGGCGGGAACGTATTAAGGAGTAGTATGATGTAGGTGGATGGGGAAGATGGTGACTTAGAAACATAGAAACATAGAAACAGAGCGAGTCAGAAGGGGCCTCCTGGGCCATCTAGTCTGACCTCCGGCACCAGCCGGCTCCGCTCATGACATGCCCACCATGTGCATGTCCAGCCTGTCTTTGAACACCCTCACCGATGGGGCCTCAACGACCTCCCGTGGAAGCCCATTCCACGCCCTCGGGGTCCTAACTGTCAGGAAGTGCTTCCTGGCATCCAAATTGAACCTTGGCTCCCTGAGCTTTGCTCCATTGGAGCGCGTCCTGCCTTCCTCTGCAGGGGAGAACAGGCCTCTACCCATCTGCATGTGACACCCCCTCACATACCTGTATGTTGCCAACATATCCCCTCTGAGTCTCCTCTTCTCCAAGCTGAAGAGACCCAGTTCCCTCAGTCTTGCCTCATACGGCATCCCCTGCAAACCAGCCACCATCCTTGTGGCCCTATGCTGCACTGACTCCAACCTGGCTATATCCTTTCTGTAATGAGGGGCCCAAAACTGAACACAATACTCCAGTTGCGGGCGCACCAGAGTCATGTAGAGTGGTAGTAATACCTCTCTTGATCTAGAAGCCACACTTCTGGCTATGCAACCAAGGGTGGCATTCGCCCTCTTGACCACCGCATCACACTGCTGACTCTTGTTTAGCCTGCGGTCAACCAGTACCCCGAGGTCCCTTTCACAAGTGCTGCTCTCCAGCCACTTGTCCCCTAACCTGTACTTATGACAGCTATTCCTATGCCCCAAGTGCAAGACCTTGCACTTCTCCACATTGAACGCCATCCTGTTGTCTCCTGCCCACTTCCATAGTCTGTCCAGATCCTTTTGGATCTGGTGTATCTGCTCCTCAGTTGTGGCCACTGCTCCAGTTTTAGTGTCGTCTGCGAATTTGATCAGCAGACTGTTCACCCCTTCTTCCATGTCGTTAATGAAAAGATTAAACAGGATCGGCCCCAGGACAGAACCCTGGGGGACCCCGCTTGTCACTGGCTGCCATCCCGACGATTCCCCGCTAATGGTTACTTCTTAGTAACCAGCCAGTGGCGAAGCGGGGATAGTGTTGAGCATCGGGGAAAGGAACCTATAAAATCTCTTGTAAACAGTCAAAGACGGCGCTTCGTTTCTCAGGCTTCTTGAGGCAGCCTTTGCAGATGCTTTTTGCATGGAATAAACGGCTTGTACCCACTCGAATCCTGTCTCGAGGAGTGTTAAATCTCACACTCAGAAACAAGTATGACCCCACTACTCCTTTCTAACTCACTGTGACTGAAGCTTTTGCAGTCATTTTTTAAAGGAAGCTGGTTAATTATTGGCCTTTGGGTCAATTTAGCAATCCATCAGGTGTGCACAACTCCTCATATTAGCCAGGCATCAGTACAGAAACTGTTGTCGGTGTGGATTCTATTTATTATCATGTTTATCCTATTTCGGACTACCCTGATTTTTAGCCGAGACTCACTCTCAGAGTGGCTTATAACTCCTGGCCGTACGAAGCGAAGGCACGGTGCAATTGGGACTCTGTTGGGAGTGGGGGCAGTCCTCCCCGCTCCCCTCCCCGGCAATCGGTGATACAGGCCGGTTTGGAATGGAATATAGTTCTGAAAAGTGACGACGCAGGAGACAAAGTAGCAAGCAGCACTAGTTTAATACGTTCTTGCAAGAGCAGGCTCTCACCTCAGCGCCGTTTCCACAAAAGGCATCGCCTGGTATTATTCCCTTTCCCCATTCGCAAGTTCCCTCCTCCTCACACCTACTGGCTGGGCTACTAGGAGGTCGCAATCGTCCCCCTCCACCTTTATACGGCTCCCTGGCCTGTTCCCGACCCGCTCATGCATCCCATGTTCATGCTAATACGCCCATTACTTATGAGAGGCGTGTCAGTTGTTATTCATAAGCCTATTAAGCGTGCGCACTACTCACTACAAGTTCACTAGTTCATCTTGACCTTACTCAGTTTTGCCCTGTGGACCCCCCCCCCCCCCCGTCTCATAAACTACTGGGAAAATAAGAAAGGAAGTAGCAAACTGTCTTCCAAGCCAATCACAGTGGTGCCTCGGCTCACGAACTTAATCTGCTCCAGGACTCTGGTCCTGAGCCAAGTTGCATTTCCCCATAAGGTTCAATGTAAATGAGGTTAATCTGTTCTGCAACTGTTTTTTTTTACTCACAAACATTTGAAGCAAAGTGACAAAGAACAACAAGGATTGTGGCCATCTCCCCCCGCCCCCCAGTGATCGTGTGGGGGGGTGGAGGGAGACAGGCGTGATCTCGGGCGCACTTGCGGGAGGCGGCACAGGCACGCTCGGGCAGGGAAGGCGGGCGCACTTGTGATCGTCACCCGATGCAGAGTTTGCGACCTGCGGAAAACATTTTATGAAATTTCTGTTCGCGACCCAGTTCGTGAGCCAAGGTAACACTGTATCTTTTTCTCCCCTCCACATTCCTTCTTGTTTTCTTTGAGAATAGCCAGCTGCAAAAAGATAATTACCTGCCATTTTCTGCAAAAGCAGCAGTTCAACTATTTCCTTCAGGGGGAAGAAGCTGAGGGTGCCCTCTGGGCTGGCTGATGGCGACCCTGTGCAGCCGTCGCTTGGCAGCAGCCCTTTGCCCCCGACCCCCTTCACCTGCGGGCCAAACTCGTGCCCCGGGCTCAGAGGAGGATGGCAAACGAAGCAGCGGAGGCCGAGCTGCTCCAGGAGGCCTCTTCCAGCAAGCGCCGATCCAAAACCAGCATTTGGACGGGAAGGGTAAGCAACGGGCAGGCAAAGGAGGAGCTGCCCTGGCTGCGTTGGAGCAGCCGCCGAGCCTGCAGTTCCAGTGCCCGGTGCGGAGTCGTGTTGCTGGCGAAGCCACACAGGTGCCACCCACACGTGAGGGGGCAGTGGCAGGCTTGGGGGGCCCTGGGCATGGCCGGAGGCCAGCCAGGGCCAGCACAAAGGCCCGAGCAGGCACTCCATGCCCAGCCTGGTGAGGGCAGTGTGCTTGGGGGGCACCAGAACGCTGACAGATTCCTGGCGGTGGGGAGAGAACTGGAAACGGGGTGGGCCTGGAATGCGGTACGGGCATCCCAGGCATCTTATCGCCACTTGTGCTCGATAATTTCTTCGCCTCCTTGGTGCAGTTAATACACAAGTCCCAGAAGAGTCCAAAAAGCAGGAAGTCTGCTGTTAAGTTGCAGGCCAGTTCCTTAAAATTGGGCTCTACTGATAGACTGTGTAATCCTCTTGGGATTCCTTAGAACTCCTCGGTGAGCAGTTAAGGAATAATGGATGAGCTTCCCGGGAATGGAGCGTGCGTGCCGGCAGCCAAGCCACTGCAGCAGGTGGCCGTGAGAGTGCCTGGCACGTTCTCTGCCCGTGTGCCGCGACAGGGCGCAGACTGCCTGGCCAGGCCCCAAATCCTCTGCCAGGGCCATGGGGCTTCTGATCTGGGGCGCGGAGTTGCCAGCCGGCTCCTTTCCAATGCTGTTCAAGGCACTGTTCACAGAGCTCATGCGTGGGGCTCCTCCTGGAACTGAAGCCGATATGCCCACGTTCCTGCTGGGAGGAGGCGCTTCCCTCACTGATGGTTCCTGCTGCTCACTGGCTCTTAAGCGCAGAAGCCCTGGTGGCCCGGTCAGCTGGCTGCCATGCTTGCTAAATGTAGCACGGATTCTGCAAGGGAGGTAGGCAGGCAGCAGTGGGGGGCCGGGGTGTGGGGGTCCTTCCGTGTGGATGGCTGTGTGTGCATTCCTGGCCAGCCTCTCTCACTTTCAATGGGTGCTGTTTATAATGCCAAACAAATCCGCTGCTGGCAGACCGAGTCTTGTTGACTTCGGTTTCCATTTCACTTTCACTTCCCCTTTTGCTGCTGTGTTTTCCGTGCTTTGCTATGACCAAGCAGTTCTAAACAGCCCTGCTGTAACAGGGCCTGCGTCATGATTGACTTGCCAGCGCCTCCGTGCCCCCTAAATGAGCCCCAGGAGAGAGCTTGCACGGGCAGGGAAGTCGGAAGCCGAAGTGGGAAGGGCACGCGCAGCCGATCAGCTGCAACTGCCACGTGTGACGGGGGCTGGCCCACCGCCTGCCTGCCCCAGCCTGGGCTCCACAGATGTTCAGCACTCCCATCTGCGCCAGCCTGCATGGCTGACCCTGGGAACCATAGTCCAGGACATCTGGGGGGCACCAGTCTGGGGGGAGCGGAAGTGGAGGCAGGCCCAAGTGATCCTTCTGGAGCATGCATGACTTCATGGGCCTCATCCCGCTTGCTTTACCGAAGTATCTTCTGCTTAGTTTGCAGGAGAAAGATGCCCCAGGGGTTGGATTTCTCGGCCTTCCTGTGCTCTCTGATCCATCCACAAAGAATGGGGACTGGCTACTTCTCACGAGGTCTCCTGGAGCAAAGCCCTGAAGCACCTTGCAGGTTGTCTTGGGGCTAAGGCCTGAACTGGACGGGCTTTTCCCTGGACGATTGCATCGCGCTTGTGTGAACAACATGTTTGCCCCTCTTCTGCGTAAGCCTTGTGCTCCATCAGGAACTGGCTCTTGGAACATCAGGAACAGGAACTTGGTGGGCATGTCATGAGCAGAGCCGGCTGGAGCCAAGGGTCAGACTAGATGGCCCGGGAGGTCCCTTCTGACTCGCTGTTTCTATGTTTCTATGGATCTGGAAGCTCAAGGAATGCTCAGCCAGCTTTGCCCCTGTACGCGGACCCACTGAGCCTAATCCTCCATGGATTAAAGTGTTTGGAATGGAATACGCAGGCCCTGGGCCATATTGCCCGAGCAGCCCATTGTCAGGGAACCTCAGAAGACAACGAGGGGCTGGTAAGTCCCTTTAAAAGACCCATGGGGCTTACATTAAAGTTAAAGTGAGACAATGAGGCTCAAACCATACATTAATCCAGCCCAAAAGGAAATATACAACAATGTTTAATACACACATGCAGACAGATTCTCTCGGTACCTGTAGTTACTTTATTATTTCTGTATTATCATCATTTATTAGATTTATAGGCTGCTGAATAATCTGACAGGGCTCTCTAAGGGGCAAACAATAATAAAATGTAGACCAACATCACAATTCCTAGTGTGGTGGTGGTGGGGGGACTACTGGTAGTAGTAGGAGCTCTTACAGACAATTGGTTGGTAACATCAGGTCTCAAAATACCTGCGAAAGAGGTATTCGGTTTTCACCTGGCACGGAGTCGAAAGTAGTGAGGGCACTTGCCAGACCTCTCTGGGAAGCCTTTGCAAAGGTGGGCAGCAGCCACCGAGGCAGCTTTCCCAGATCTCAATGAGCAGGAAGGTGTATATGGGAAAAGGTGGCCCTTCAGGTAACTGGGTCCCAAGCCATGTAGGGCTTTATATGGTGAAGCAAGCACTTTAAACAGGATCCAGGCTCCCACTGGCAACCAGTGCAATTTATGGGTCATGAACTGATACGCAACAAGGGATGCACAGCCCTATTTTGGACTAGCTGTAGTCTCTGGATCATCTCCAAAGGCAGCCCTATATAGAACACCTTACCGTAACCCAGTTATTATTTTAATTATTTTTATTCATATCATTAAATTATATCAAAATCATATAATTTATAATTATTTTAATTATTTCATTATTATTACAATTATTGTATACACTTACTACAAGGCTGTATTTTGTTTAAGATGTTTTGGGGAGTATGGAAGTGTTTTTTAAGTGTTTTATATACACAGAAAGGTAAAATATGTACACATACTAAGGCAAACCTTTGGCTTACTCATGTGATCCGACTTACAAACAACTTCAACTTAAGGTTGTTCTCAGGAACAGAACTCGTTCTTAACTCGGGGACCACCTGTACTTCAAAGTCACAGCAGATGGCTGGCCAAGAGACAACTAAGTAACTAGCCCAGCCCCACCGCCTGCTGTGGCGCAGCCCCACGCCAGGGAGATTCAGGGGACAAGGCCCTCCCTCAGGGCGTATTCTTCCACGTCCCAGACCTTGTGCTGTGAGCGGGTGACCCCTTTCACCTTGGTGATGACGGAGCTCTCAGGGCCGGACTCACTTTCCTGGTAGCCCTTCTGAATGATGAACACGTACCTGGGGCAAAAACAAGGAAGCTCCCACAAACCTGAGTGATGGACAGGGGCACTCCAGCCTGAGGCGTCCTGGGCCCACGGCCTGTTTGGCCAGGCTCAGCCAGAGACCAGGCAGGAGGCACATGGCACAGCGCAGCCGAACCCCCCCCCCCCCGTTGGCCACTGAAGGGCTGTGGCTCAGCCCCATCCAGAAAGCAACGCCCGCTGCCCCTCCTCACAGTGCATTTCTGCTTGTTCCGATCGGAGGCTAAGGATCAGATACAACAAATGGTCACGAAAGCAGTCTTCATCCCAAGGAGAAGGCATTCTGCGTATGCTTGCAAGAACTCTCATCCAGCCAGCCTCCCAGTGCTCTCGGGATGGGCAGCTCATCCCAACAGACACTTGCTTTGGAAGGGTGGCAGCAGAGTCCCAGGCTGGCTTCTGGAAGCAGCGCCCGAGCACGCCAGTGGCCCAACGTCCCCAGTGCTGCGCAGGGCTCAGTTCTCTGCTTCTGCCATAGGCAGCTGCCTGGCACACACAGCCAGAGGGAGCCCCGCGGATGAGCCTGTGCAAGAACCAGCCTCAGGGACAACGCCTGCTCAGGCATCCTGTGCCTTCTGGCGGCACAAACAGATCCTGTGTGGAAAGGTGTGGCTGGGAAGAGGGGTTGCCGTCGCCTTTCTCCCCACATTCCAAGGGGGTGCGGCACTCTCTGGGTCCAGGGAGGTCATGCAGGGCCTCAGACTGCCCTTTCAGTGGCGGGGGGGGGGCAGGGGCTTTGGTCCACCCCTGCTCTAGTCCTGGCATGGCTGGGAAGTGGCGCCGGCCGGCTGGCTGGCGCAGGCCTGGGGCCTGGGTCTCACTTTAGAGGGTGATCGTATTGCGCATTTCGGGACTGGCAGGCTTTGCAGCTCAAGCGTGTGACATCACAACATGGAGAAGCACAACATACTTTCCCTTCGGGTTGCAGGATTACTGTTTTAATGCTGTGCAAAGGGCTCACAGGGTCCCTTGCTCACCCTTGTTCTGTAGCCCGCAATCCAGACTGCATTATCCATGGGGCAGGGATTTCGCTCTATTACTTATGTCTTTCTCTAGTTTGCCGGCGCTGAGGACAGGCAACGCGCAGTGGTGTTCTGGCCCAGACGTGGCCACGGAGCTCCGTGGGTGACCCCAGGCAGTCCCTGCCTCTCAGCCTGACCTACCTCGTGGGGCTGTGGCTGTGAGGACAAACTGGAAATGGGGAGAAACTTGTAGGCTGCCCCGGGTTCCTTGCAAGAGGGAGAAATCCAGGATATCATGCAATGCAGTGCTAAAATAAATCTAAACCATTAATTGAGGCCATGTTGGATATCAGCTCTGCACAACGCCTGCACACGCACACATTGCTTTCGTGTGCAAAGGTTCATTGTGATGTGCCTGGGTAAGGCAAACAGGAGAGTTGCGGGCAATAGCTACCCCAGGGGTCTCTGGAGCCCCACCCGGATCCCCCATATCCCCCTAGTATCTTGGTGGCGTCACTTACCAAATGAAGTACACCAAGATAAGGAGCTGGACCAGTCGGTAGATGATGCCGAGGTTCCGGTTCTTCACCACCATCACTTTGGGGGTCTCATAGTTCCAGACGTAATCCCCCAGAGCCCCCATGGCCCTTCCCCGGGTTGAGAACCGCACAGGGACTGGAGGTGAATGTGGCCCACCTGGAGACCGTCGCCCTAGAGGGGTGGGAAGGACATGGCGCGGGGGCCAGCGGGGCTGCTCCGTCTCCCTGGCCCTGCAGCCAGCGTGGGCTCTGTTGGCTTGCTGTCCTCACAGCAGTCGCACGAAGCACTCCGTGCTTTGCACCACTTCCATGCTCTGGTTCCCAAGCCAGGGAAATCCTGGAGCCGCAGAAGAAGCGCCGCCGGGCGCCTTCGCTCTCGCTGCGCGCAAGACAATAGCCGCCGGCCCTCTGGCTGCGCTGCCCCCTGCGGCCGCAAGGGGGCGGTGCGCACAGGCCCGCCCGCCCGCCCGCCCGGCCCCCTCCCTGCGCGCCCGGCCCTCGCCCTTCGCTGGCCGAGCTCTTCTGCGTGCGTCGAGAGTGCGCACAACCGGGAGAAAGGGCCTGGGCCCTCCCAGTCCTTCAGGGTAGGCACCCCCCAGCGGGGGCCCTCCAGAAGCTTTTGCCTACAACACCTAGCAGCCTGACCATGGGCAATGCTGGCTGGGGCTGATGGGACTTGAAGCCCAAGACATCTGGAGGCTACACTCCTGACACTACCAGGGGCCGGGAGGCGTCGGGCTTTATGCGTTTGTTTTATTAAACACACACACACATTTTTACCCTGGTTCTTTCCGCTTTTTGCTTTTCTTGGCCGCTCCCTCAGCCAGTGATGCAAATCGTGTACACCTCACCTCCATTTTTATCCCGCCACTCCTCCCTTTGTCTCACAACAATCTTTCAGTGCTGTTTAGTCTGAGAAAGGATAACTACCGGCCCAAGACCACGACTGAGTGGGAGTCTGAACTTGGGCATCTTGGCCCTGAGCCCCATGCCCTAACCTAGTCCTACACCACAGGGCCTGAGTAAGGCAAGTGTTTAAACTCTCTCTCTCTCTCTCTCTCTCTCTCACACACACACACACACACACACACACACCATTTGGGGCCAGGAAAGGCTTCCCTGTCCAGCTCACCCTCCTGTGGACTCTGCCACTTCACAGCTTGCAGCTTGCTGTGCCTGCATGCATCTTGGAAGCCCCTTTCCAAAGCGCTCCACTCTCTGCCCCATATACTTTGCACCCTGGATTGGGGGCAGCAGTGGCAAGTTCCCCCAGAGGCTGAGCTTGCTCTGAGAAGATCGTCTCGACCCAAGATGCACCGAACGTTGGAGAAAAGCCAAGGAAGACCCTGCGGCTCAGCCAAGGACTCCTGACCCGGCCTCTTTGCCCTGGCTCCTGTCAGCAAAAGTGGCCAGCCAGCGAGGGGCTTCCAGGGATGCCCCAAGCCCTCCTCGTTCTCTGCCCCGGCACTTAGTACTCGGGGTTAAACTGGGCCTGAAGACTGACCTTTCACCTCCCCAGTGCTACGGTCAGGCACCTCCCTTCCTTTCCAAAGCTGTTTAACCCCGGGATGGAGCATGCACGCACACCCACCCATGCACACACGGAGCTGAGGCGGGGGAGCCCGGAGAGCCAGTGAGGCCAAAGAGGCTGGCCTCGGGTTTACGGCAGGGGCCGCTGCACCTCTGGGCTCCTCTCGCAGCACAACTGCCTTGCCGCTCACTCGGCTCCCGAGGACTCGCAGCACTCCGTCGCCACAGCATGTCACGGGCCTCTGCTCCCCCCACAGCCAGTTTCTGCCAGTCGCTGGCACAGGCCGGGGCCTTTGGTGAGTTACCAGCAGCTCCCCTCGGCGCACACACAAGGCAACCCAACGCCAGCCACACGCTTTCCCTGCAGCACGCAGGGCTTCTGCAAAGAGATGCTCCCAGGCCCGGCCTCCCGCCTGGGCATTGCCTGCCTGTCACCGGCTCCAGACCTGGGGACTTGCGAAGCAGCTGACAGCGGAATGATTCAGGGAGCTGTGGAGCTGGAAGAGGCCTCGGGGGTCATCTAGCCCGGCCCCACCACTTGTTCAAAGCGGAGGAAAGGGTTTCTTCATGGAAGGCGCCACTGATGGGCAGGGTGCTCCAGGCCTCCCCCCACCCCCCGTAGCTTTACTCAGTCATCAGGATGGGGCTGCGGGAATGGGCATCCAGGAAGTGGAGAGCAGGTGGCAGGCACAAGCGGCAGCCCCTCTACCTGGGGAACAGCTCGGCACCCCCTTTTAATGGGGGGCAATTGCCCTTTAATAATCAAATCCACCCCCCTCAGGCATGTCTCGTGCTTGGCCCTGCCAGCTGCTCCAGACCCTAACCAAGCAGGATCTCCCAAGGAAGCAAACGCATCAGCTTCCGCTTCGTGGAATGCCACATTTCGATGCTGGGCGAGGCCTTGCGCTGCTTTCTTCTTATTCCCAAAGCCATCAGGAGCACAGGAGGGCATGTGGCGGCCCTGTTGCGGAAGTGGGTGGGGGGCACAATCCTGCCGAGAAGCTGTGCTGCTTCGCTGCCAAAACAAGCGAGTGGGGAATCCAGCTATCCTCTGTTCCGTATGGCTTAAGTGCCTGGAGAAGTATCAGGAGCGTGGCAGGGGCATGGCTGCAGCAGGCTGGTCAGTGAGATCGTAGGACGCCAGGGTGGCCAAGGCTCCAGGTTCCTCTAGTCACTCCTGCTCGGCCGTGCCCGAAATAAGCCGCAAAAAAACAGGCTCTGCAAGCCAAGTAAAATTGCGGAACACAGGTCACAGAATCAGCGCGATTTTAGCGCAGCGTATTCTCTCTGGCTCGCATTTCTCCCGCCCTCCAGAGCACACAGTGCAGCACAGACAGGTCACTGCCATTTGCCTTCGCAACAATCTTGTGAAGAGGCTCGGCTGAGGGACCCAAAGGCACCCGGAAACACATCTCACAGGCACGCGAAGCTCTGCAGCATGAGGAACCCCAACAGTCTGCCAACCGCCCCGAAGCCCCGGGATGACCCCCCGTGACAGAATTCTGCAATGCCAAACTGGAGCAGCCAAACACACAGAGATGAGTTTCAGGACAAAGAGCACCAGCCAGTTTGTATTTTCTTTATTAAGCAAAGAATAATGTGTTGTATCATTTAACCATTGTCGAAAAGCATGCTAAGAATATATAAAAGCAGAGCCAAAGACAGACAAAACCACTAGTAGAACTACACTCTTCCACCAAAAGGCTCCTTGTGCCACAAGACTGTTCCTGCACCCATGCTAACACTTTAAGGAGGCAACATGAAATGACAAAAGGATGAGAAGGGAGCGGAGAGCTAGCAACGCTCAAGACACCGGTTGGAGTTGCAGGATTCTTCTCACGGCCAGCTAAAGTTGGAACAGACCAAAGGGGGGCGATGGAATTACTGCTCCTAGATGGATAAACTGCTGTAAGACTTGTGCTGGGTTGGGGAGGGAATGGGGGCAGCCCCAGTTGGGTACAGGAGAAGGGACACATACAGAAGCACTGGTCTAAGGTCAGAGGGGCCCCCCGCTGATCCATCCACCGGACCTCAGCCCCCACGGAGGTACAGGTTCAAGTAGATGGTGCTGTGGGGTGCGATGGTGTAGTCTGACAGCCTGTGGCCGTTCTCCAAAGTCCTCCCTTCATAGGCCAGCCAGAACTGCTCCGTCCGGATATGCTCCTGTTCCTGAACCCGAGCTCTGAAGTGATCCACCAGGTCTGAAGGCAGAACTTGGTAGGTTCTGCTTCCACCTTTCGGGTTCCGCACAAAGATGGCGATGGATTCCTCCGGCTTGACTAACAGCAGGATGGTGTCCCCTGACTGCAGCTCGAAGTCGGAGAGCCGTGCGCCGTCCCGCAGGTCCATGTGGGCCCTGCTCTGGCAGGCCAGCTTTTGCTGGTAGGGGGATACCCCAACCTTCTGCCAGAGCTGGACTTTGAAGTCCCAGACGGTCCTGCTGGCCAAGACGTCCAGGGAGTGCTGCTGCCCGGTCAGGAACTTCACGTTCAAATGCAGAGCCTGCGGAAGGAGAGGACAAAGACCTGGAGTCACACAGTGGGGAGGCGTGGCTGCCCCGTCCCCTCGCAGGGCTGCGCTGCTACATCGCTTCAGGGTTGTTCAACCAGGGACAGAGTGTCCCGGTTAGCAGCATGCCCCTGAATGTGGATTAATGGGAGGTTGGGGTGGGGAGGCAGCCCCCCATGTCATTGAATTCCAGCTCCTACCAGTCCCAGCCAAGATGTCCGATGGGAAGGCTGGCCCTACAAAATCTGGAACCCCACATCTTCCCAGCCCCTGGAGGCACCAGTTAAGACCAGGCAAGTGTGGCTGCCTGCTCTTTCTCCTTCTAAATCGCCTTCTCCCCCAGGCGCGGCCAGAGCCACACTCAGCCCTGCCTTCCCTGTCCTGTGCTGTCCGGATGCCTTGGACCGCCATGACCATTATCCACCAGGATGGGCATTGCAGTGCAACAACTCCAGAGGGAACTAGGTTGAGGAGGGCTGGCACTGAAGGAACAGTCCCAGCAGTCCCGGGAGCTGCTTTCTGAGCCACGCAGCACCTGGCGCATCCTGGGAACGGCGGTGGAGGCAGCTGCAGGGCAGCGCAGAACCAGGTTTCCCAGAGTTGCTCGGGCAGAGAATTCAGGTGGCTGTTATTGCTATTTTAATTTCTATACTGCCTGAAGCCAAAACTCCCTGGATGGTTTACAAGAAAGTTATCAACTGAATCCTGTCGCACCCTTCCAAGAACCATACCCTCTTCTGAGGGTAGGACTGTACCATTGCAGAGGTCCACACACGGGGCGGCCAAAAAGGAATCCTTCGTGTGCAAAGCACTCACATTAGCATCTTTCTCTGCAGGAAAGGCTGGCTGGCAGCCTTCCCTGGCCTGCTGCCCTCTTGATCTGTGGTTACTGCAATGCCCATCATCCACATGGGGACATCCAGCCGGGCAAGGCTGTCAGCTACCACATCTGGGAGAACAGATCCTGGCCGTGTCTGTACCAGGGTCAGCACCACCTTCGGTCCCGAGCCCAGCGCCCACCGATGTCTCTTGCTCGGGTCACGGTCCAGCCTCACCCGGGAGAAAACTGCCCCCCCCCAGCACAACGGGGCGCTACTTTCCACGCAGGAGGGGCGAGCCGGGACCCCTTCTGGCAGCAGCCCCGACGGGCAGCAGGCTCCCCGCGCGGCGGCGCCGGCCCCGGCCCCGGCCCCGGCGCCGGCCCCGGGCGACCCAGTCCGCCCCTGCCAAGAGCGGGCTGGGAGCGGCTCCCCGGGCAGGAGGCGCCCGGCAGGCACGGCGCAAGCGGGCAGCGCGCCCGCACGCAGAGCGCAAGAGCCCGCGCACCGCCGCGCTCGCCAGCGGAGCGGCCCCCTCGCCCGCCTTACCATGGCCAGCGCGCAGCCTCGCTCGCACCGATCCCGGAGGCGTTCCGCAGCGATCGCGCAGAGTCGCGCCGCCTGCGCTCGCTCTTATAGCCGCGCTGCTTCGCACGGGGCTGCGGGAGGAGGCGCCTCGCGAGAAACAAAAGCGAGCGGCGCGCCGCCGGGCAGTTTCCGTTTCCCTGCGCCGCCAAGCAAGAGGCAACCGAAACCGATCGGGAGATTTCGGTTTCCTCGGGCCTTGCAGCGCCCCTGCCCGTGACAGACGTGCGTTTGGGGTCTGCGAGGCAGCCCTTCCCAAGCCAGCGGCCTCCCGATATCTCGGACTGCAACCCCCATCACCTCAGCCAGCGTGAAAAGTCACACGCGTAACGAACATACAGTGAAACAGAGGAGTTGTTTTACGTGAAGCCGCAACCCTGTGCAAGCGCAAGCGTGGCTTTAGGGCGTCCTAACTTGCACAGGGTTGTGCCCTTGTTAAACTCCGACACAGAATGGGCTTCCAGGCACAGTGTGGCATGTGGAGGAAGGGTTCAATCCAGGCTGGGCCCCGCAGCAACTCTGGGTTATAAATGGAAGAGGGGGAAAGGCAAAGCTGCCCTTAGGGAGCGTTCTGTCCGTTTTGGCCCATCCTTTGGGATTTCCCGGATCGCAATCCCCAGATACCTGCTCGGGGTCCCTTCTCCAGATCTGCCCACAGCCTTTCTGTGGTTTCACAGTGCTAACCATCTTTGCTCATGTGAGAAATGAAATGTTACTGTTACTAAGTGTTAAGGGTGAAAAACAGGAATAGGACAGGCTCACTGAAGTCTCTTAAGGCAAAAAAGCCTGAGCATCAAAACATGTAAATGGTTGTTCTAAGAGTAATAATGTTTCTTATATAAAAAGTTCCGAAAAATACCAGAAGGGGTAAAATTGGGAGACAGTGGTAAAACTCACCTTCAGTGGAGGAGAGCAGACAATGGATTACTTTACAAATGGCGATAACGAGCCTGAAGAAAGGCCTGTTCTCATTATCTCATCCTCCCCCAAGAAGAAACATTTTGGCACCTCTTAGAAGATACTGCGCAAGCGTAATAAGCTTATGAACAGTAAATGACACACCTCTCATAGGTAATAGGCTCATTAGCATGAACATGGGATGCATGAGCGGGAGGCGGGAACGTATTAAGGAGTAGTATGATGTAGGTGGATGGGGAAGATGGTGACTTAGAAACATAGAAACATAGAAACAGAGCGAGTCAGAAGGGGCCTCCTGGGCCATCTAGTCTGACCTCCGGCACCAGCCGGCTCCGCTCATGACATGCCCACCATGTGCATGTCCAGCCTGTCTTTGAACACCCTCACCGATGGGGCCTCAACGACCTCCCGTGGAAGCCCATTCCACGCCCTCGGGGTCCTAACTGTCAGGAAGTGCTTCCTGGCATCCAAATTGAACCTTGGCTCCCTGAGCTTTGCTCCATTGGAGCGCGTCCTGCCTTCCTCTGCAGGGGAGAACAGGCCTCTACCCATCTGCATGTGACACCCCCTCACATACCTGTATGTTGCCAACATATCCCCTCTGAGTCTCCTCTTCTCCAAGCTGAAGAGACCCAGTTCCCTCAGTCTTGCCTCATACGGCATCCCCTGCAAACCAGCCACCATCCTTGTGGCCCTATGCTGCACTGACTCCAACCTGGCTATATCCTTTCTGTAATGAGGGGCCCAAAACTGAACACAATACTCCAGTTGCGGGCGCACCAGAGTCATGTAGAGTGGTAGTAATACCTCTCTTGATCTAGAAGCCACACTTCTGGCTATGCAACCAAGGGTGGCATTCGCCCTCTTGACCACCGCATCACACTGCTGACTCTTGTTTAGCCTGCGGTCAACCAGTACCCCGAGGTCCCTTTCACAAGTGCTGCTCTCCAGCCACTTGTCCCCTAACCTGTACTTATGACAGCTATTCCTATGCCCCAAGTGCAAGACCTTGCACTTCTCCACATTGAACGCCATCCTGTTGTCTCCTGCCCACTTCCATAGTCTGTCCAGATCCTTTTGGATCTGGTGTATCTGCTCCTCAGTTGTGGCCACTGCTCCAGTTTTAGTGTCGTCTGCGAATTTGATCAGCAGACTGTTCACCCCTTCTTCCATGTCGTTAATGAAAAGATTAAACAGGATCGGCCCCAGGACAGAACCCTGGGGGACCCCGCTTGTCACTGGCTGCCATCCCGACGATTCCCCGCTAATGGTTACTTCTTAGTAACCAGCCAGTGGCGAAGCGGGGATAGTGTTGAGCATCGGGGAAAGGAACCTATAAAATCTCTTGTAAACAGTCAAAGACGGCGCTTCGTTTCTCAGGCTTCTTGAGGCAGCCTTTGCAGATGCTTTTTGCATGGAATAAACGGCTTGTACCCACTCGAATCCTGTCTCGAGGAGTGTTAAATCTCACACTCAGAAACAAGTATGACCCCACTACTCCTTTCTAACTCACTGTGACTGAAGCTTTTGCAGTCATTTTTTAAAGGAAGCTGGTTAATTATTGGCCTTTGGGTCAATTTAGCAATCCATCAGGTGTGCACAACTCCTCATATTAGCCAGGCATCAGTACAGAAACTGTTGTCGGTGTGGATTCTATTTATTATCATGTTTATCCTATTTCGGACTACCCTGATTTTTAGCCGAGACTCACTCTCAGAGTGGCTTATAACTCCTGGCCGTACGAAGCGAAGGCACGGTGCAATTGGGACTCTGTTGGGAGTGGGGGCAGTCCTCCCCGCTCCCCTCCCCGGCAATCGGTGATACAGGCCGGTTTGGAATGGAATATAGTTCTGAAAAGTGACGACGCAGGAGACAAAGTAGCAAGCAGCACTAGTTTAATACGTTCTTGCAAGAGCAGGCTCTCACCTCAGCGCCGTTTCCACAAAAGGCATCGCCTGGTATTATTCCCTTTCCCCATTCGCAAGTTCCCTCCTCCTCACACCTACTGGCTGGGCTACTAGGAGGTCGCAATCGTCCCCCTCCACCTTTATACGGCTCCCTGGCCTGTTCCCGACCCGCTCATGCATCCCATGTTCATGCTAATACGCCCATTACTTATGAGAGGCGTGTCAGTTGTTATTCATAAGCCTATTAAGCGTGCGCACTACTCACTACAAGTTCACTAGTTCATCTTGACCTTACTCAGTTTTGCCCTGTGGACCCCCCCCCCCCCCGTCTCATAAACTACTGGGAAAATAAGAAAGGAAGTAGCAAACTGTCTTCCAAGCCAATCACAGTGGTGCCTCGGCTCACGAACTTAATCTGCTCCAGGACTCTGGTCCTGAGCCAAGTTGCATTTCCCCATAAGGTTCAATGTAAATGAGGTTAATCTGTTCTGCAACTGTTTTTTTTTACTCACAAACATTTGAAGCAAAGTGACAAAGAACAACAAGGATTGTGGCCATCTCCCCCCGCCCCCCAGTGATCGTGTGGGGGGGTGGAGGGAGACAGGCGTGATCTCGGGCGCACTTGCGGGAGGCGGCACAGGCACGCTCGGGCAGGGAAGGCGGGCGCACTTGTGATCGTCACCCGATGCAGAGTTTGCGACCTGCGGAAAACATTTTATGAAATTTCTGTTCGCGACCCAGTTCGTGAGCCAAGGTAACACTGTATCTTTTTCTCCCCTCCACATTCCTTCTTGTTTTCTTTGAGAATAGCCAGCTGCAAAAAGATAATTACCTGCCATTTTCTGCAAAAGCAGCAGTTCAACTATTTCCTTCAGGGGGAAGAAGCTGAGGGTGCCCTCTGGGCTGGCTGATGGCGACCCTGTGCAGCCGTCGCTTGGCAGCAGCCCTTTGCCCCCGACCCCCTTCACCTGCGGGCCAAACTCGTGCCCCGGGCTCAGAGGAGGATGGCAAACGAAGCAGCGGAGGCCGAGCTGCTCCAGGAGGCCTCTTCCAGCAAGCGCCGATCCAAAACCAGCATTTGGACGGGAAGGGTAAGCAACGGGCAGGCAAAGGAGGAGCTGCCCTGGCTGCGTTGGAGCAGCCGCCGAGCCTGCAGTTCCAGTGCCCGGTGCGGAGTCGTGTTGCTGGCGAAGCCACACAGGTGCCACCCACACGTGAGGGGGCAGTGGCAGGCTTGGGGGGCCCTGGGCATGGCCGGAGGCCAGCCAGGGCCAGCACAAAGGCCCGAGCAGGCACTCCATGCCCAGCCTGGTGAGGGCAGTGTGCTTGGGGGGCACCAGAACGCTGACAGATTCCTGGCGGTGGGGAGAGAACTGGAAACGGGGTGGGCCTGGAATGCGGTACGGGCATCCCAGGCATCTTATCGCCACTTGTGCTCGATAATTTCTTCGCCTCCTTGGTGCAGTTAATACACAAGTCCCAGAAGAGTCCAAAAAGCAGGAAGTCTGCTGTTAAGTTGCAGGCCAGTTCCTTAAAATTGGGCTCTACTGATAGACTGTGTAATCCTCTTGGGATTCCTTAGAACTCCTCGGTGAGCAGTTAAGGAATAATGGATGAGCTTCCCGGGAATGGAGCGTGCGTGCCGGCAGCCAAGCCACTGCAGCAGGTGGCCGTGAGAGTGCCTGGCACGTTCTCTGCCCGTGTGCCGCGACAGGGCGCAGACTGCCTGGCCAGGCCCCAAATCCTCTGCCAGGGCCATGGGGCTTCTGATCTGGGGCGCGGAGTTGCCAGCCGGCTCCTTTCCAATGCTGTTCAAGGCACTGTTCACAGAGCTCATGCGTGGGGCTCCTCCTGGAACTGAAGCCGATATGCCCACGTTCCTGCTGGGAGGAGGCGCTTCCCTCACTGATGGTTCCTGCTGCTCACTGGCTCTTAAGCGCAGAAGCCCTGGTGGCCCGGTCAGCTGGCTGCCATGCTTGCTAAATGTAGCACGGATTCTGCAAGGGAGGTAGGCAGGCAGCAGTGGGGGGCCGGGGTGTGGGGGTCCTTCCGTGTGGATGGCTGTGTGTGCATTCCTGGCCAGCCTCTCTCACTTTCAATGGGTGCTGTTTATAATGCCAAACAAATCCGCTGCTGGCAGACCGAGTCTTGTTGACTTCGGTTTCCATTTCACTTTCACTTCCCCTTTTGCTGCTGTGTTTTCCGTGCTTTGCTATGACCAAGCAGTTCTAAACAGCCCTGCTGTAACAGGGCCTGCGTCATGATTGACTTGCCAGCGCCTCCGTGCCCCCTAAATGAGCCCCAGGAGAGAGCTTGCACGGGCAGGGAAGTCGGAAGCCGAAGTGGGAAGGGCACGCGCAGCCTATCAGCTGCAACTGCCACGTGTGACGGGGGCTGGCCCACCGCCTGCCTGCCCCAGCCTGGGCTCCACAGATGTTCAGCACTCCCATCTGCGCCAGCCTGCATGGCTGACCCTGGGAACCATAGTCCAGGACATCTGGGGGGCACCAGTCTGGGGGGAGCGGAAGTGGAGGCAGGCCCAAGTGATCCTTCTGGAGCATGCATGACTTCATGGGCCTCATCCCGCTTGCTTTACCGAAGTATCTTCTGCTTAGTTTGCAGGAGAAAGATGCCCCAGGGGTTGGATTTCTCGGCCTTCCTGTGCTCTCTGATCCATCCACAAAGAATGGGGACTGGCTACTTCTCACGAGGTCTCCTGGAGCAAAGCCCTGAAGCACCTTGCAGGTTGTCTTGGGGCTAAGGCCTGAACTGGACGGGCTTTTCCCTGGACGATTGCATCGCGCTTGTGTGAACAACATGTTTGCCCCTCTTCTGCGTAAGCCTTGTGCTCCATCAGGAACTGGCTCTTGGAACATCAGGAACAGGAACTTGGTGGGCATGTCATGAGCAGAGCCGGCTGGAGCCAAGGGTCAGACTAGATGGCCCGGGAGGTCCCTTCTGACTCGCTGTTTCTATGTTTCTATGGATCTGGAAGCTCAAGGAATGCTCAGCCAGCTTTGCCCCTGTACGCGGACCCACTGAGCCTAATCCTCCATGGATTAAAGTGTTTGGAATGGAATACGCAGGCCCTGGGCCATATTGCCCGAGCAGCCCATTGTCAGGGAACCTCAGAAGACAACGAGGGGCTGGTAAGTCCCTTTAAAAGACCCATGGGGCTTACATTAAAGTTAAAGTGAGACAATGAGGCTCAAACCATACATTAATCCAGCCCAAAAGGAAATATACAACAATGTTTAATACACACATGCAGACAGATTCTCTCGGTACCTGTAGTTACTTTATTATTTCTGTATTATCATCATTTATTAGATTTATAGGCTGCTGAATAATCTGACAGGGCTCTCTAAGGGGCAAACAATAATAAAATGTAGACCAACATCACAATTCCTAGTGTGGTGGTGGTGGGGGGACTACTGGTAGTAGTAGGAGCTCTTACAGACAATTGGTTGGTAACATCAGGTCTCAAAATACCTGCGAAAGAGGTATTCGGTTTTCACCTGGCACGGAGTCGAAAGTAGTGAGGGCACTTGCCAGACCTCTCTGGGAAGCCTTTGCAAAGGTGGGCAGCAGCCACCGAGGCAGCTTTCCCAGATCTCAATGAGCAGGAAGGTGTATATGGGAAAAGGTGGCCCTTCAGGTAACTGGGTCCCAAGCCATGTAGGGCTTTATATGGTGAAGCAAGCACTTTAAACAGGATCCAGGCTCCCACTGGCAACCAGTGCAATTTATGGGTCATGAACTGATACGCAACAAGGGATGCACAGCCCTATTTTGGACTAGCTGTAGTCTCTGGATCATCTCCAAAGGCAGCCCTATATAGAACACCTTACCGTAACCCAGTTATTATTTTAATTATTTTTATTTATATCATTAAATTATATCAAAATCATATAATTTATAATTATTTTAATTATTTCATTATTATTACAATTATTGTATACACTTACTACAAGGCTGTATTTTGTTTAAGATGTTTTGGGGAGTATGGAAGTGTTTTTTAAGTGTTTTATATACACAGAAAGGTAAAATATGTACACATACTAAGGCAAACCTTTGGCTTACTCATGTGATCCGACTTACAAACAACTTCAACTTAAGGTTGTTCTCAGGAACAGAACTCGTTCTTAACTCGGGGACCACCTGTACTTCAAAGTCACAGCAGATGGCTGGCCAAGAGACAACTAAGTAACTAGCCCAGCCCCACCGCCTGCTGTGGCGCAGCCCCACGCCAGGGAGATTCAGGGGACAAGGCCCTCCCTCAGGGCCCTGTGGGCACATAGGGCCACGCCAGGGAGGCCGGCAGGGACGGCTTTGCTCCGACCGGGCAGGCGCACCGTTTGGCCCTCCGACGTCCCCAGCCCTTTGCTTGAAGGCCTTGCTGCACCACACTCGGAGCTGTTCACCCTCTGTAAAGTGGGTCCCTTTGCTAATCAAAAATTAAAACAATACAGACTAATAAAAGCGAGGCACCTGTTTATTAGAATTGCCGTTTGTTACAGATTAAACCAAGTGCAGCGCTCAGTGACAGCCAGCAAGCGTGTCCGGGAGAAAGTGCGGATGAGTCCCAGAGCTTGGCTGTGGCCCCGGCCGCCACACGGTGCCCCTGGAAGCAGTCAGACAAGGCCCTTCCCCGCCAGAGGCCCGCCTGGGGCTGCACACCACGCAAGGTGCCGGGTGGGCCCTCAGGACACGGAGGAGGGCTTCTCCATCGGCACCTGCAGCTGAAGCACATGAGCGGGAGCCATGAGTTGGGTGCCCAGCCAGACAACTGGCCCAGGGGGACGGATTCTCACGTGAGCAGCAGGGGGCCGAGGCCTCCTCTGCACCGGAGCTCTGGGGGAACGGAGGGCTGAGTGGGCAGCGGGTGCTGCTCCGGTGCACGCCCCACCCAGGCTCAGCTGGCATCCCCTGCCTCACGCGGGGCCAGGGCCTGCTCCCTTTTCACTGCCGGCCCCCAAGGGACAGCAAGCGAAGCCGGGCCAGCCCAGCTCCGGAGCACCTCTTTGATGTTTTCCGCTCCCTGCCCTTTGCCCTTGTGTGCCACTGTCTGTTTCTGATTGCACCCCTGTGGCTACCTGGACTGGAGCCCATTTTGGCTGATCAATTCTAAATTATGATTAATTTCATGTCTATGCCGCCTGATAGCTCATGCTGCCCTCATCACAGGATGGTCCCTGTCGATCCGCTCTGCCCTGATTTCTTTTGGCCGTACCGTTTCCCATTCCTCTCCCCACCTAATACGTTGGCTGACTGGCCGGCCAGCCGGCCTGCTTGCAAGACCAGCTTCTCGACTAGCTTCCACGCCGAACCGCCCCTGCGCTAGCCTAGGCAAGCCCCAGAAGTCCGCGCCTGGCGGGCCGGCGGCAGCGGTGCGCCTCTTGCCTGGCTCAGCTTCCGCCTTTCGACCGGCAGAGATCGGAATGCATCATAGTTCATTCAAAACGCATCAGTTAAAGTGTTCTGAACATTTAAAAGCAAAATTACAAGCACCATCAGAGAGGGCAGCAGGAATGGGCTGGGAGGGGGCCCAGCCTACATGGGGCTCTCCATGAACCTGCTGGCAGACTGGAGCCCAGGAACACACGTGCCGTGGCAGCACGAATGAGTCAGCCTGCAAGGTAGGCGAGTCCTTCCGCTCCGATGGAGACCCGGGGTGACTGCAGAGCCGGTGGAGGAGCTGGAGGGCCCCCCTTCCAGTCCCCGTGGACACTCCCCGGACGGAGGACGACTGTTAGTGTCCAGCCTTGTCTTTAAGACTGCCGTCCCACACAGGAAGACAGAAGGAGAGTCCTTCGCCCTCAGCATCCCCAGCACGCTGGGAGCTGCAGGACTTTTCTCTCTGCACGTGCCCGGGATTGTAAGCGAAGCCACACAGAAGCCGGGAGGGCCCGATGATGCCCAGGGTGGGGAAGGCAGGACAGGGATGTGCCCCTCCGCGGGGTGAGCGACTCAGAAAGGCGGGGCGGGCACATCACCGGCGTGCATGGTGGGGACGGGGAGAAACGCCCCCATAGGCCGTGGGTGTCCTCCATGTTGTGGGCACAGCTCAGTGGGGGAGAGGGCACAGGGTGCCCTTGATGCCCGAGCCCTTTAATGCGCAGGCGTGGACGATCAGGGATCCACTCCAGGGCCCCCTCACTTCCCTTCCAGCAGGTGAGAGGGCGGTGGGAGCCTGCCCGCCCTCCCAGTACGCTGCCCCTCAGTCGGTGGCCTGGCTGCAGCCGGGCTGAGCACTCCTGCTGCTTGGCTAGCACCGGATTGCCCGGCTTCACGGCACTTGCACCAAGAGCATAAGGAGGCGCTCAGCCCAGGCCCCCTTTCATCCAGACCTCTCGCTCAGGGTGGCAGCTTTGCCGAGTGCGGTTCCGGCTGATGGCGGCTTCTGCATGATTACGGACCAGACTGACTGAGCACTGGCTCGCTGATTCGGTCGATCAGCAAATCACCCCCCACCGAGGGCCTGCTGAACCCCTGCCAGCCGCAGCTCATTGGGGCGGTTTGCAAGCTCAGGCACCACGCCACGTGCCACTCGGTGGTTGGGCTCGCGCAGCCCAATCGCCCCACGCAGGGCTGAGCACGGACCGCCGCTGGACCTCTGGGGCTGTCGCTGCAGCCTGGGTTATCGTGCCGCCGGAATCCAGCTGCTCTAAGAAGAGAGCCCACGGCTGGTTCTGGGCTGCAAGCCGTGGGTTGCTCACCATGCCTTGCTATCTCAGCTGGGCTTGGACAGTACAAGACCCCACAGCTCAGCAGCAGCCCCAGTTCAAGGGGATCGGCGTGCTCTCTGCCTCCAGCTGAGAGGCAGCACTTTGCTCACCGGAACATCCCAGCAAGCAGCGGGGGCTCCCCCGGCGTCCCTGCAGCACCTCTGCCGTGTGCAGTGCTCCGCCTCGGTGGCAAGCAGATCCCAGCGGCTTCCCTCGCCTACGTTCCCAGTCGGATCAGCTGGGTCCAAGATGACTGGCCTGGAATTCAATGCCAGAAACAAAGAAAACAAGAAAAAGTGAAGTATCGGGGTTATCTTGCCTAGCCTGGGAGAACTGGGTCCAGCAGTTTGGGTGGCCATGGAGTACGGTGCCTGCACAGCCCCAGTGAGCAAGCAAACCCGTATTAGCCTCAGTTGCTTTGCCAGGAAAATGGGAAGAAGTCACCTAACTGTAGAAGGGCAGCCATACATCACAAGACAGCAAGACTCACTGCAGAAGGCAACCATGCTAGGCAAAGTCAAAGGCAGGCAAGGAGGGCCGAGTACAAGAGGGGCCCATTCCAGAAGGGGAGCCCCACCTCGAGTTGACAAGAACTGAGCAAGGTGGTCCAGGACGGGGCATTTTGTGGGGCTTTGATCCACAGGGTCAGCACAAGTCAGAGATGCTGGCACTTAATGACAAGTGACTTTAGATGGTGTAGAGAATGTTATATGTAAGCCATCCTGAGATATTTATATAAAGGGCGGCATACAAAAGCTGTCAGTAAGAAAGACAGACAGAAAGACAGAAAGATGCTCAGACCGCCTGCAGTGTTCAACCTGTGACCCTCCGTGCACAGCCTCTGGCCAGCGAGGTTCGTTGAGGCACCAACTGCTGATGCAACCCGTGTATTTATAGGAACGGCAGCTGCTCTGCAGGAAACGGCTGGTAAGGCAACATGAGGCCGGAGTGGGCCACTGCCTGAGCCAGCATGGCCCACTGCGAGGGAAGGTGGCTGAGCCCAAAGATGCCCACTCCTGCTTGACGGAAACAGTTCCCCCGCCCCCACAAGGCAAGGCAACTGTGGCAGCATGATATGGAGATGCGGGGAATGGGCAGGGCTGGGCTCCAGCCGCCACTTGGCCATGCGGCTCGCTAGATGACCGTGAGGAAGTCAGCGGCTCTTCCCCGAATCTCTCTCGCAGGGGTGCTGTGCAGGAAGAACGAGAGGAAGGGGAGGGACATCGCGCAAGCTGCCGTGGGTTCTGTGCAAGATGAAAATGGGCGGCATGTGCATCAAGTGAAAACATGCGCACACCTAACACTGGCAATGGCGTCTTTCTGGTCTCCATAGATGAAGAAAGGACAGAATGGGACTGTGCAAAGCGCAGTAATGGACACGCGCAAGAGGCGGGCGGGCATGCGCATCTGTGTGGCAGAAAAGTGCAGGGGACTGACCGGGGCTTCCGGAGCTGGCTGTGCAAGAACCGCCCGAGCTCCTCGTTCTCGAAGCCATAGAATCTGGTCCAGAAGATGCAGAGCTGCCGGTACTGTTGGAGGAGCCAGAGCACCGTCCGGAACCCTTCCGCCATATTGAAAGCCGTCTGTCCACTTCCCTTCTCCCAGGCGTAGACGGCCAGCAGCTCCAGGGCATACCCTGGGGGCAGATACTCCCCATCTTGGAGCTCCGATTTGCGTGGATAGATGAACTAGGAGGAAGGGAAGGGAGAAATAAAGATGAGGTGTTGAAACTTAGTGGCGGCATCAACGCTGGCGGTCAAGTGAGGCTTTTCCCGGGCAATTGTTTCATTCACAGAATTTTCAGGGGATCGAGAAGCAGCTGCCCTCTTCCACATGAAGCTCTCCCTCATTTTCCCATGACATCTTCCATCTTTTTTCCTAGCAACTAACATCTCTCAAGGAGGGAAAGCTGGTTTAACCAAAAGGCCTTTTAATTGATCACGCCAGGAGCGATCTGTGAGGAAGCAAGCCTTTTGTAAGAGCTAATAGTCTAAAGAGGATCTTCCAAGGAATTTGGAATCTTGCTGATTTTGAACTAGATACCCATCAAAAGCTAGCCGCTAGAGGATACGTCCTTACGTTTGCCTTCCTCTTCCGTCCCCATCGCTTTCCCCTCTTGCATCATGTTCAGTATCAGTGGAACATGATTCAAGTCACACATGTAGTTTCAATCTGTGCGAAGCACCCAAGAAATGGGATCTGCTGTATAAATTATTAATACAACATAATGGCAGTTCTGTGCACGCCGAAACAGGAAGAGCCACACTGGGTCTTGCAGGCCGTTTTTGCTCTCAGTTTGCCCAGGGTGGCATCTTTCGTCCCTCTCCAGCGTTCTTTTGTTCAGCCCACGACAGATGGGCTCTGGGACTTCCTGCTGCTCAGAGTGGGCGATACTCAGCCTCTCTTTTTGTGTGAGTTTCTTTCTGTGAGTTCTCATTCACTGCCTTGGAAGATGTGGCCGGAAGGTGGGATATCATATTGAAAAACTAGTAGCATTAACATAAAAATATAAAGGTTTTCTCTCTGAGCCCGGGGGCAGCAGAAGCCTCCATTAGGCTTGTAATGAATTCAGCGTGAGTTAAGAAAGCACATTCCACACCCAGCATCCTGAAGTGAGATGTGTTGGCAGATTGAATACCTGGCGAAGAACAATAGAAATAATACAGACATGGCTCAAGGCACATGGAGAGCATCTGACATGTTTGTGGCAGCTGGGGATGCAGAGTTGCTAGAAACAGGATCTTTCTTGACACTGGCGAATGATAAGGGGCCACACCTGCTTGTACCAGTGCTTCAGCAGGCGGATGAGGCTTTTCAGCTTGGCGGGGCGATCAATGACGAAATCCCTCTGCAGCTCCGTGAAGCAGGGGGAGAACTGGCCGCCGCGGCCGCCGCTGCTCCTGATCAGGTCGAGGTACACCTGGGGATCGGGCATGCCACCTTTCGCACCCTGGCCTAGTACAGGAAGCAAAGACATTCCAGTGTGACCCAAAGCAGAATGGGTGTGTAGCAAAGACCCTTTTTTTGCGCTGCTTCACTTGGCTGTGCAACTCACCTGCTCTCAGAGGTAAGCCCAGGTAAGTGTGGTGGGAAAGGGTTTCGTGTGGCTTGGGGCCACAACCCCAGGGCACCCACCCTTGGCGCCTCAGGTAAAAGGCAGTCGGGGTGTTTAATTGAAGAAAACAGGCATGTGACTTTTGGGGGATCAGGTCTAGCCCGGAAGGACAATGCCCATAGTCTCCTGCTGCTATCAAGCCAGAGGGACTGAGGAATGGTGGGAGACAAGTAAAGAACTTTTTCAGGGACTTACTGTAGCAGGTCCTCCTCCCTCCCCTCCCCTCCCCTCCCCTCCCCTCCCCTCCCCTCCCCTCGCCCTGAAGGAGGGCATTCCTGACAGGAGGGCCCCCATGCCCACTCCCCACTTTTTCTATGCAATGCAGCCCAGCGCATCCTCGTGCCTGCAAGCTGCTCGGTTGTCCCTCTGGCCAGCACAAAACTGGCAGTCCAGCCCAGGGACCCTGAGAGCTTTCCCAGAGAATCCCCCGCAATCCACAGTATCTATTTCCAGTTGGCCGCAGAGCCGAAATCCAACGCTTCCTTTCCTGGTTTTCGGATACACGACCGCTACGTGGCAGTGTGGTGCAAGTGGAGCAGAGCAAAAGCACCCAGGTAAAATACAGTTTCTTTCACTTTTATAATGAAATGCCCCATTTTTCCTGTTCTAAAATTTTGCCCAAAGTGCTCATGAGACATAGAAATGAAACCCGAGGGTCCTGACATTGTCTAAGGAACTCACACGCAATCATGAGTAAGGAATGGTCAGCACATGATCAATGCCTTGTGTACAGAAACCCTATTTCTCCTGTCTTGCCCCCCAGAAAGAGGGCGGGTGAGCGGAAGCGCCCTCGCCGCCGCAAGCCCCTTCCCCTCGCTCTGCTTCTGGCTGCTTGCCTGCGACCGGACTCTGCGTGGCTCTGCCTGTCTGAATCCGCTGTCCTGGGGCTGGAGCAGGGAACACTGGGTCCGGAAGTCCATCCGGAGAGGATGCTCGCCCCCTCCTCCTGGCATGCCGGCCACTGAAGTGCGCGGCACGCAGGGCCCCAGGAGAGGCAGTGGAATGGACCCCACCGGCAGCGCAGGGTTGTCAGCGGGTCTGACCCAGCGCCCCCCAGCACCCCGGCTCTGGCCCCCGCACAACAGCAACGGACTCACCAAGGGCATCAAAGGCTGGCAGCACGTGGAACTCGACGGACTCTCCGCATTTCCAAGAGCGCACCGTGAAGTCGAGCCCGTGCCCACTCCTCCTCCTCCTCAGGGGACCGATTTCCACCTCCGTTCGCTCCTGCAGCCCGCCCTGCCCAAGCCGCTCCTTGATTTTCTGGACAATCCTTTCCCCCTCTCTTTCCTGCTCTGCGTAGTCCGTGATGGTGTTGAGGAACAGCACCAGGTCCGCCTCCGCGCCCCCTTTCAGAGCCGTGCCGTTCCCCAAGGAGCCTCCCTGGGAAGAGGAGCGAGAGGGCGCCATTCCCTGGCCTGCCGCATGCCCAGAGCCGCCCGGGCCACACGCAGCTCGCTGCCCTGTTTGCAAGCAGATGGCCCGCTGCCGCCATTCACTCCTATGGGAAAGGGAGGGGGATGCAGGGGGAGGGGCCGCTGTGAGGAGGGCCACACTCTCCACACCTGCCCCGGGCCACTCGGACCTCCTGGAAAGGAGCCCTGTGGGGGTATGGCGCACATCCACCAGATCACAGGTCATCGCCTGTGCTACCTGGTTGCAGCAGGGGAAGCTGGGCAGTAAAGAGTTAATGGCCCGGAAGGAACGACAGCTGAAGCGCCGCTTTGCGACCCAAGGCGACATTTTTGGTTCCCTCGGAGAAGTGAGGCCTGCACACTCCACGGGCGCAGTTCTCGCCCGGCGTGCCAGCTCTGGGTGGCACCGTGGATAGCAAAGTGGCGCCAAACCATGGAAGAAGTCGGCTTTCTCTCACAAGGCAATGCGGGTTTTTCCCTGCCCTTAAAAATGCCAGTGAAAGTGATGTTAGACACAAAGGCAAAACTGAAGGGACACAATTAAAGCACAGCAAGGAGAGAAGCAGTGCAGCAAATGGCCTTTGCCTGCTGGCGGATGGCAGAAAGGGGGCGGTGCCAGCCTCCAGCATCCTGGGGCAGCCACCGAGAAGGCCCTGTGCCATGTCACACGGAACGAGCTGCAGAAGGCGGCGGAGCCAGCCCTTCCCTGCCGACCCGTGAGCCTCCGCAGCGCTCACCTTCACAATCTTCATCACCCGCGGCCAGGGCCTGGGGGCGTCCTTGAAGCAACCGTCCCTCAGGAACGTGCAGACGGCGTCCACGAGGCTGCGCACCTGATCCAGGGAGGCCTTGCTGGGCTGGATGCTGCCAGCGATGAACTCGTCCAGCTCCGCCGCTTCAGTGGCATAGAGAGCCAGGCCGGGGTCAAAGGCCTAGGGGGGAGTCCCAACAGCGGAGCGAGGGCGGCTCCTGGGGCCGTCACAGCCTTTGGCTCTCCACAGACGGACACGCACTGCCATTTCCTCACGGACCACCCGAGTCCCCAGATGACTTGCCCTGCGCTTTGGACACCCCTTTCTGTCCCCCATTCTTCTTTCCTGGGAGCCAAGTGGGGGGCAGTTGCAGCTGCCCAGGGGCAGGCGGTGCTTCCTCCGCAGAGCCCGGCAGAAGCTTGAAAACGATTCCACCCGCCAGGCTTTCCCTCGGCAGGCTGCAGAAGCCGTCCCAACAAGAAAAGCCCATGGCAAGAGGGGTCTTCGCTTGGGCAGGAGTGTCCAGGGGGAGCCCACCCCCCAGCAGATCCTCAGCTTCCCCAGTCCCATCCCTCTTGTGCCTAAGGATGGACCGGGTCTGCACTTCTGTTCTGACCCTCTGTGAGCAGGGGAAGGGGAAAGGAGGTCCCTCGTGTTCTCAGGGGAAGCTGACATCAGTGGCTCTGCCGCAAGCCGAGACCCATTCAAACTCGGGCTGGGCAGGAAGGAGTTGACTGATGTTGAGGCATCTGCCCGAGTATGTCCTGTGGCAGTTTCCCGAACTTCCTCAAAAAGCCCTCTTCTTACAGGGACCCAAAGTTGGACAGCTGCTTGTCAGACTCTGCTTCCCTTTCAAAAGGTGGAAGGCTCTTTTAGCCACCCTTGGAAGAGGAGGTGGCAGGAAGGCGGGCTGTCCAGTCCGCTTTCCTGGTCTCTAAGAAAAGACTTAAGGGACAAAAGGGTCACCGGGAGCCAGGAAGGGCCTCCCAAGCTCTTCCTGGAGATGCTGCCTTGGAGAACCGAGGGGGAAGGAGGACAGCAGGCGTGACAGACCCACGCCAAGCCCAATCGCCCCACGCAGGGCTGAGCACGGACCGCCGCTGGACCTCTGGGGCTGTCGCTGCAGCCTGGGTTATCGTGCCGCCGGAATCCAGCTGCTCTAAGAAGAGAGCCCACGGCTGGTTCTGGGCTGCAAGCCGTGGGTTGCTCACCATGCCTTGCTATCTCAGCTGGGCTTGGACAGTACAAGACCCCACAGCTCAGCAGCAGCCCCAGTTCAAGGGGATCGGCGTGCTCTCTGCCTCCAGCTGAGAGGCAGCACTTTGCTCACCGGAACATCCCAGCAAGCAGCGGGGGCTCCCCCGGCGTCCCTGCAGCACCTCTGCCGTGTGCAGTGCTCCGCCTCGGTGGCAAGCAGATCCCAGCGGCTTCCCTCGCCTACGTTCCCAGTCGGATCAGCTGGGTCCAAGATGACTGGCCTGGAATTCAATGCCAGAAACAAAGAAAACAAGAAAAAGTGAAGTATCGGGGTTATCTTGCCTAGCCTGGGAGAACTGGGTCCAGCAGTTTGGGTGGCCATGGAGTACGGTGCCTGCACAGCCCCAGTGAGCAAGCAAACCCGTATTAGCCTCAGTTGCTTTGCCAGGAAAATGGGAAGAAGTCACCTAACTGTAGAAGGGCAGCCATACATCACAAGACAGCAAGACTCACTGCAGAAGGCAACCATGCTAGGCAAAGTCAAAGGCAGGCAAGGAGGGCCGAGTACAAGAGGGGCCCATTCCAGAAGGGGAGCCCCACCTCGAGTTGACAAGAACTGAGCAAGGTGGTCCAGGACGGGGCATTTTGTGGGGCTTTGATCCACAGGGTCAGCACAAGTCAGAGATGCTGGCACTTAATGACAAGTGACTTTAGATGGTGTAGAGAATGTTATATGTAAGCCATCCTGAGATATTTATATAAAGGGCGGCATACAAAAGCTGTCAGTAAGAAAGACAGACAGAAAGACAGAAAGATGCTCAGACCGCCTGCAGTGTTCAACCTGTGACCCTCCGTGCACAGCCTCTGGCCAGCGAGGTTCGTTGAGGCACCAACTGCTGATGCAACCCGTGTATTTATAGGAACGGCAGCTGCTCTGCAGGAAACGGCTGGTAAGGCAACATGAGGCCGGAGTGGGCCACTGCCTGAGCCAGCATGGCCCACTGCGAGGGAAGGTGGCTGAGCCCAAAGATGCCCACTCCTGCTTGACGGAAACAGTTCCCCCGCCCCCACAAGGCAAGGCAACCGTGGCAGCATGATATGGAGATGCGGGGAATGGGCAGGGCTGGGCTCCAGCCGCCACTTGGCCATGCGGCTCGCTAGATGACCGTGAGGAAGTCAGCGGCTCTTCCCCGAATCTCTCTCGCAGGGGTGCTGTGCAGGAAGAACGAGAGGAAGGGGAGGGACATCGCGCAAGCTGCCGTGGGTTCTGTGCAAGATGAAAATGGGCGGCATGTGCATCAAGTGAAAACATGCGCACACCTAACACTGGCAATGGCGTCTTTCTGGTCTCCATAGATGAAGAAAGGACAGAATGGGACTGTGCAAAGCGCAGTAATGGACACGCGCAAGAGGCGGGCGGGCATGCGCATCTGTGTGGCAGAAAAGTGCAGGGGACTGACCGGGGCTTCCGGAGCTGGCTGTGCAAGAACCGCCCGAGCTCCTCGTTCTCGAAGCCATAGAATCTGGTCCAGAAGATGCAGAGCTGCCGGTACTGTTGGAGGAGCCAGAGCACCGTCCGGAACCCTTCCGCCATATTGAAAGCCGTCTGTCCACTTCCCTTCTCCCAGGCGTAGACGGCCAGCAGCTCCAGGGCATACCCTGGGGGCAGATACTCCCCATCTTGGAGCTCCGATTTGCGTGGATAGATGAACTAGGAGGAAGGGAAGGGAGAAATAAAGATGAGGTGTTGAAACTTAGTGGCGGCATCAACGCTGGCGGTCAAGTGAGGCTTTTCCCGGGCAATTGTTTCATTCACAGAATTTTCAGGGGATCGAGAAGCAGCTGCCCTCTTCCACATGAAGCTCTCCCTCATTTTCCCATGACATCTTCCATCTTTTTTCCTAGCAACTAACATCTCTCAAGGAGGGAAAGCTGGTTTAACCAAAAGGCCTTTTAATTGATCACGCCAGGAGCGATCTGTGAGGAAGCAAGCCTTTTGTAAGAGCTAATAGTCTAAAGAGGATCTTCCAAGGAATTTGGAATCTTGCTGATTTTGAACTAGATACCCATCAAAAGCTAGCCGCTAGAGGATACGTCCTTACGTTTGCCTTCCTCTTCCGTCCCCATCGCTTTCCCCTCTTGCATCATGTTCAGTATCAGTGGAACATGATTCAAGTCACACATGTAGTTTCAATCTGTGCGAAGCACCCAAGAAATGGGATCTGCTGTATAAATTATTAATACAACATAATGGCAGTTCTGTGCACGCCGAAACAGGAAGAGCCACACTGGGTCTTGCAGGCCGTTTTTGCTCTCAGTTTGCCCAGGGTGGCATCTTTCGTCCCTCTCCAGCGTTCTTTTGTTCAGCCCACGACAGATGGGCTCTGGGACTTCCTGCTGCTCAGAGTGGGCGATACTCAGCCTCTCTTTTTGTGTGAGTTTCTTTCTGTGAGTTCTCATTCACTGCCTTGGAAGATGTGGCCGGAAGGTGGGATATCATATTGAAAAACTAGTAGCATTAACATAAAAATATAAAGGTTTTCTCTCTGAGCCCGGGGGCAGCAGAAGCCTCCATTAGGCTTGTAATGAATTCAGCGTGAGTTAAGAAAGCACATTCCACACCCAGCATCCTGAAGTGAGATGTGTTGGCAGATTGAATACCTGGCGAAGAACAATAGAAATAATACAGACATGGCTCAAGGCACATGGAGAGCATCTGACATGTTTGTGGCAGCTGGGGATGCAGAGTTGCTAGAAACAGGATCTTTCTTGACACTGGCGAATGATAAGGGGCCACACCTGCTTGTACCAGTGCTTCAGCAGGCGGATGAGGCTTTTCAGCTTGGCGGGGCGATCAATGACGAAATCCCTCTGCAGCTCCGTGAAGCAGGGGGAGAACTGGCCGCCGCGGCCGCCGCTGCTCCTGATCAGGTCGAGGTACACCTGGGGATCGGGCATGCCACCTTTCGCACCCTGGCCTAGTACAGGAAGCAAAGACATTCCAGTGTGACCCAAAGCAGAATGGGTGTGTAGCAAAGACCCTTTTTTTGCGCTGCTTCACTTGGCTGTGCAACTCACCTGCTCTCAGAGGTAAGCCCAGGTAAGTGTGGTGGGAAAGGGTTTCGTGTGGCTTGGGGCCACAACCCCAGGGCACCCACCCTTGGCGCCTCAGGTAAAAGGCAGTCGGGGTGTTTAATTGAAGAAAACAGGCATGTGACTTTTGGGGGATCAGGTCTAGCCCGGAAGGACAATGCCCATAGTCTCCTGCTGCTATCAAGCCAGAGGGACTGAGGAATGGTGGGAGACAAGTAAAGAACTTTTTCAGGGACTTACTGTAGCAGGTCCTCCTCCCTCCCCTCCCCTCCCCTCCCCTCCCCTCCCCTCCCCTCGCCCTGAAGGAGGGCATTCCTGACAGGAGGGCCCCCATGCCCACTCCCCACTTTTTCTATGCAATGCAGCCCAGCGCGTCCTCGTGCCTGCAAGCTGCTCGGTTGTCCCTCTGGCCAGCACAAAACTGGCAGTCCAGCCCAGGGACCCTGAGAGCTTTCCCAGAGAATCCCCCGCAATCCACAGTATCTATTTCCAGTTGGCCGCAGAGCCGAAATCCAACGCTTCCTTTCCTGGTTTTCGGATACACGACCGCTACGTGGCAGTGTGGTGCAAGTGGAGCAGAGCAAAAGCACCCAGGTAAAATACAGTTTCTTTCACTTTTATAATGAAATGCCCCATTTTTCCTGTTCTAAAATTTTGCCCAAAGTGCTCATGAGACATAGAAATGAAACCCGAGGGTCCTGACATTGTCTAAGGAACTCACACGCAATCATGAGTAAGGAATGGTCAGCACATGATCAATGCCTTGTGTACAGAAACCCTATTTCTCCTGTCTTGCCCCCCAGAAAGAGGGCGGGTGAGCGGAAGCGCCCTCGCCGCCGCAAGCCCCTTCCCCTCGCTCTGCTTCTGGCTGCTTGCCTGCGACCGGACTCTGCGTGGCTCTGCCTGTCTGAATCCGCTGTCCTGGGGCTGGAGCAGGGAACACTGGGTCCGGAAGTCCATCCGGAGAGGATGCTCGCCCCCTCCTCCTGGCATGCCGGCCACTGAAGTGCGCGGCACGCAGGGCCCCAGGAGAGGCAGTGGAATGGACCCCACCGGCAGCGCAGGGTTGTCAGCGGGTCTGACCCAGCGCCCCCCAGCACCCCGGCTCTGGCCCCCGCACAACAGCAACGGACTCACCAAGGGCATCAAAGGCTGGCAGCACGTGGAACTCGACGGACTCTCCGCATTTCCAAGAGCGCACCGTGAAGTCGAGCCCGTGCCCACTCCTCCTCCTCCTCAGGGGACCGATTTCCACCTCCGTTCGCTCCTGCAGCCCGCCCTGCCCAAGCCGCTCCTTGATTTTCTGGACAATCCTTTCCCCCTCTCTTTCCTGCTCTGCGTAGTCCGTGATGGTGTTGAGGAACAGCACCAGGTCCGCCTCCGCGCCCCCTTTCAGAGCCGTGCCGTTCCCCAAGGAGCCTCCCTGGGAAGAGGAGCGAGAGGGTGCCATTCCCTGGCCTGCCGCATGCCCAGAGCCGCCCGGGCCACACGCAGCTCGCTGCCCTGTTTGCAAGCAGATGGCCCGCTGCCGCCATTCACTCCTATGGGAAAGGGAGGGGGATGCAGGGGGAGGGGCCGCTGTGAGGAGGGCCACACTCTCCACACCTGCCCCGGGCCACTCGGACCTCCTGGAAAGGAGCCCTGTGGGGGTATGGCGCACATCCACCAGATCACAGGTCATCGCCTGTGCTACCTGGTTGCAGCAGGGGAAGCTGGGCAGTAAAGAGTTAATGGCCCGGAAGGAACGACAGCTGAAGCGCCGCTTTGCGACCCAAGGCGACATTTTTGGTTCCCTCGGAGAAGTGAGGCCTGCACACTCCACGGGCGCAGTTCTCGCCCGGCGTGCCAGCTCTGGGTGGCACCGTGGATAGCAAAGTGGCGCCAAACCATGGAAGAAGTCGGCTTTCTCTCACAAGGCAATGCGGGTTTTTCCCTGCCCTTAAAAATGCCAGTGAAAGTGATGTTAGACACAAAGGCAAAACTGAAGGGACACAATTAAAGCACAGCAAGGAGAGAAGCAGTGCAGCAAATGGCCTTTGCCTGCTGGCGGATGGCAGAAAGGGGGCGGTGCCAGCCTCCAGCATCCTGGGGCAGCCACCGAGAAGGCCCTGTGCCATGTCACACGGAACGAGCTGCAGAAGGCGGCGGAGCCAGCCCTTCCCTGCCGACCCGTGAGCCTCCGCAGCGCTCACCTTCACAATCTTCATCACCCGCGGCCAGGGCCTGGGGGCGTCCTTGAAGCAACCGTCCCTCAGGAACGTGCAGACGGCGTCCACGAGGCTGCGCACCTGATCCAGGGAGGCCTTGCTGGGCTGGATGCTGCCAGCGATGAACTCGTCCAGCTCCGCCGCTTCAGTGGCATAGAGAGCCAGGCCGGGGTCAAAGGCCTAGGGGGGAGTCCCAACAGCGGAGCGAGGGCGGCTCCTGGGGCCGTCACAGCCTTTGGCTCTCCACAGACGGACACGCACTGCCATTTCCTCACGGACCACCCGAGTCCCCAGATGACTTGCCCTGCGCTTTGGACACCCCTTTCTGTCCCCCATTCTTCTTTCCTGGGAGCCAAGTGGGGGGCAGTTGCAGCTGCCCAGGGGCAGGCGGTGCTTCCTCCGCAGAGCCCGGCAGAAGCTTGAAAACGATTCCACCCGCCAGGCTTTCCCTCGGCAGGCTGCAGAAGCCGCCCCAACAAGAAAAGCCCATGGCAAGAGGGGTCTTCGCTTGGGCAGGAGTGTCCAGGGGGAGCCCACCCCCCAGCAGATCCTCAGCTTCCCCAGTCCCATCCCTCTTGTGCCTAAGGATGGACCGGGTCTGCACTTCTGTTCTGACCCTCTGTGAGCAGGGGAAGGGGAAAGCTGACATCAGTGGCTCTGCCGCAAGCCGAGACCCATTCAAACTCGGGCTGGGCAGGAAGGAGTTGACTGATGTTGAGGCATCTGCCCGAGTATGTCCTGTGGCAGTTTCCCGAACTTCCTCAAAAAGCCCTCTTCTTACAGGGACCCAAAGTTGGACAGCTGCTTGTCAGACTCTGCTTCCCTTTCAAAAGGTGGAAGGCTCTTTTAGCCACCCTTGGAAGAGGAGGTGGCAGGAAGGCGGGCTGTCCAGTCCGCTTTCCTGGTCTCTAAGAAAAGACTTAAGGGACAAAAGGGTCACCGGGAGCCAGGAAGGGCCTCCCAAGCTCTTCCTGGAGATGCTGCCTTGGAGAACCGAGGGGGAAGGAGGACAGCAGGCGTGACAGACCCACGCCAAGCCCAATCGCCCCACGCAGGGCTGAGCACGGACCGCCGCTGGACCTCTGGGGCTGTCGCTGCAGCCTGGGTTATCGTGCCGCCGGAATCCAGCTGCTCTAAGAAGAGAGCCCACGGCTGGTTCTGGGCTGCAAGCCGTGGGTTGCTCACCATGCCTTGCTATCTCAGCTGGGCTTGGACAGTACAAGACCCCACAGCTCAGCAGCAGCCCCAGTTCAAGGGGATCGGCGTGCTCTCTGCCTCCAGCTGAGAGGCAGCACTTTGCTCACCGGAACATCCCAGCAAGCAGCGGGGGCTCCCCCGGCGTCCCTGCAGCACCTCTGCCGTGTGCAGTGCTCCGCCTCGGTGGCAAGCAGATCCCAGCGGCTTCCCTCGCCTACGTTCCCAGTCGGATCAGCTGGGTCCAAGATGACTGGCCTGGAATTCAATGCCAGAAACAAAGAAAACAAGAAAAAGTGAAGTATCGGGGTTATCTTGCCTAGCCTGGGAGAACTGGGTCCAGCAGTTTGGGTGGCCATGGAGTACGGTGCCTGCACAGCCCCAGTGAGCAAGCAAACCCGTATTAGCCTCAGTTGCTTTGCCAGGAAAATGGGAAGAAGTCACCTAACTGTAGAAGGGCAGCCATACATCACAAGACAGCAAGACTCACTGCAGAAGGCAACCATGCTAGGCAAAGTCAAAGGCAGGCAAGGAGGGCCGAGTACAAGAGGGGCCCATTCCAGAAGGGGAGCCCCACCTCGAGTTGACAAGAACTGAGCAAGGTGGTCCAGGACGGGGCATTTTGTGGGGCTTTGATCCACAGGGTCAGCACAAGTCAGAGATGCTGGCACTTAATGACAAGTGACTTTAGATGGTGTAGAGAATGTTATATGTAAGCCATCCTGAGATATTTATATAAAGGGCGGCATACAAAAGCTGTCAGTAAGAAAGACAGACAGAAAGACAGAAAGATGCTCAGACCGCCTGCAGTGTTCAACCTGTGACCCTCCGTGCACAGCCTCTGGCCAGCGAGGTTCGTTGAGGCACCAACTGCTGATGCAACCCGTGTATTTATAGGAACGGCAGCTGCTCTGCAGGAAACGGCTGGTAAGGCAACATGAGGCCGGAGTGGGCCACTGCCTGAGCCAGCATGGCCCACTGCGAGGGAAGGTGGCTGAGCCCAAAGATGCCCACTCCTGCTTGACGGAAACAGTTCCCCCGCCCCCACAAGGCAAGGCAACCGTGGCAGCATGATATGGAGATGCGGGGAATGGGCAGGGCTGGGCTCCAGCCGCCACTTGGCCATGCGGCTCGCTAGATGACCGTGAGGAAGTCAGCGGCTCTTCCCCGAATCTCTCTCGCAGGGGTGCTGTGCAGGAAGAACGAGAGGAAGGGGAGGGACATCGCGCAAGCTGCCGTGGGTTCTGTGCAAGATGAAAATGGGCGGCATGTGCATCAAGTGAAAACATGCGCACACCTAACACTGGCAATGGCGTCTTTCTGGTCTCCATAGATGAAGAAAGGACAGAATGGGACTGTGCAAAGCGCAGTAATGGACACGCGCAAGAGGCGGGCGGGCATGCGCATCTGTGTGGCAGAAAAGTGCAGGGGACTGACCGGGGCTTCCGGAGCTGGCTGTGCAAGAACCGCCCGAGCTCCTCGTTCTCGAAGCCATAGAATCTGGTCCAGAAGATGCAGAGCTGCCGGTACTGTTGGAGGAGCCAGAGCACCGTCCGGAACCCTTCCGCCATATTGAAAGCCGTCTGTCCACTTCCCTTCTCCCAGGCGTAGACGGCCAGCAGCTCCAGGGCATACCCTGGGGGCAGATACTCCCCATCTTGGAGCTCCGATTTGCGTGGATAGATGAACTAGGAGGAAGGGAAGGGAGAAATAAAGATGAGGTGTTGAAACTTAGTGGCGGCATCAACGCTGGCGGTCAAGTGAGGCTTTTCCCGGGCAATTGTTTCATTCACAGAATTTTCAGGGGATCGAGAAGCAGCTGCCCTCTTCCACATGAAGCTCTCCCTCATTTTCCCATGACATCTTCCATCTTTTTTCCTAGCAACTAACATCTCTCAAGGAGGGAAAGCTGGTTTAACCAAAAGGCCTTTTAATTGATCACGCCAGGAGCGATCTGTGAGGAAGCAAGCCTTTTGTAAGAGCTAATAGTCTAAAGAGGATCTTCCAAGGAATTTGGAATCTTGCTGATTTTGAACTAGATACCCATCAAAAGCTAGCCGCTAGAGGATACGTCCTTACGTTTGCCTTCCTCTTCCGTCCCCATCGCTTTCCCCTCTTGCATCATGTTCAGTATCAGTGGAACATGATTCAAGTCACACATGTAGTTTCAATCTGTGCGAAGCACCCAAGAAATGGGATCTGCTGTATAAATTATTAATACAACATAATGGCAGTTCTGTGCACGCCGAAACAGGAAGAGCCACACTGGGTCTTGCAGGCCGTTTTTGCTCTCAGTTTGCCCAGGGTGGCATCTTTCGTCCCTCTCCAGCGTTCTTTTGTTCAGCCCACGACAGATGGGCTCTGGGACTTCCTGCTGCTCAGAGTGGGCGATACTCAGCCTCTCTTTTTGTGTGAGTTTCTTTCTGTGAGTTCTCATTCACTGCCTTGGAAGATGTGGCCGGAAGGTGGGATATCATATTGAAAAACTAGTAGCATTAACATAAAAATATAAAGGTTTTCTCTCTGAGCCCGGGGGCAGCAGAAGCCTCCATTAGGCTTGTAATGAATTCAGCGTGAGTTAAGAAAGCACATTCCACACCCAGCATCCTGAAGTGAGATGTGTTGGCAGATTGAATACCTGGCGAAGAACAATAGAAATAATACAGACATGGCTCAAGGCACATGGAGAGCATCTGACATGTTTGTGGCAGCTGGGGATGCAGAGTTGCTAGAAACAGGATCTTTCTTGACACTGGCGAATGATAAGGGGCCACACCTGCTTGTACCAGTGCTTCAGCAGGCGGATGAGGCTTTTCAGCTTGGCGGGGCGATCAATGACGAAATCCCTCTGCAGCTCCGTGAAGCAGGGGGAGAACTGGCCGCCGCGGCCGCCGCTGCTCCTGATCAGGTCGAGGTACACCTGGGGATCGGGCATGCCACCTTTCGCACCCTGGCCTAGTACAGGAAGCAAAGACATTCCAGTGTGACCCAAAGCAGAATGGGTGTGTAGCAAAGACCCTTTTTTTGCGCTGCTTCACTTGGCTGTGCAACTCACCTGCTCTCAGAGGTAAGCCCAGGTAAGTGTGGTGGGAAAGGGTTTCGTGTGGCTTGGGGCCACAACCCCAGGGCACCCACCCTTGGCGCCTCAGGTAAAAGGCAGTCGGGGTGTTTAATTGAAGAAAACAGGCATGTGACTTTTGGGGGATCAGGTCTAGCCCGGAAGGACAATGCCCATAGTCTCCTGCTGCTATCAAGCCAGAGGGACTGAGGAATGGTGGGAGACAAGTAAAGAACTTTTTCAGGGACTTACTGTAGCAGGTCCTCCTCCCTCCCCTCCCCTCCCCTCCCCTCCCCTCCCCTCCCCTCGCCCTGAAGGAGGGCATTCCTGACAGGAGGGCCCCCATGCCCACTCCCCACTTTTTCTATGCAATGCAGCCCAGCGCGTCCTCGTGCCTGCAAGCTGCTCGGTTGTCCCTCTGGCCAGCACAAAACTGGCAGTCCAGCCCAGGGACCCTGAGAGCTTTCCCAGAGAATCCCCCGCAATCCACAGTATCTATTTCCAGTTGGCCGCAGAGCCGAAATCCAACGCTTCCTTTCCTGGTTTTCGGATACACGACCGCTACGTGGCAGTGTGGTGCAAGTGGAGCAGAGCAAAAGCACCCAGGTAAAATACAGTTTCTTTCACTTTTATAATGAAATGCCCCATTTTTCCTGTTCTAAAATTTTGCCCAAAGTGCTCATGAGACATAGAAATGAAACCCGAGGGTCCTGACATTGTCTAAGGAACTCACACGCAATCATGAGTAAGGAATGGTCAGCACATGATCAATGCCTTGTGTACAGAAACCCTATTTCTCCTGTCTTGCCCCCCAGAAAGAGGGCGGGTGAGCGGAAGCGCCCTCGCCGCCGCAAGCCCCTTCCCCTCGCTCTGCTTCTGGCTGCTTGCCTGCGACCGGACTCTGCGTGGCTCTGCCTGTCTGAATCCGCTGTCCTGGGGCTGGAGCAGGGAACACTGGGTCCGGAAGTCCATCCGGAGAGGATGCTCGCCCCCTCCTCCTGGCATGCCGGCCACTGAAGTGCGCGGCACGCAGGGCCCCAGGAGAGGCAGTGGAATGGACCCCACCGGCAGCGCAGGGTTGTCAGCGGGTCTGACCCAGCGCCCCCCAGCACCCCGGCTCTGGCCCCCGCACAACAGCAACGGACTCACCAAGGGCATCAAAGGCTGGCAGCACGTGGAACTCGACGGACTCTCCGCATTTCCAAGAGCGCACCGTGAAGTCGAGCCCGTGCCCACTCCTCCTCCTCCTCAGGGGACCGATTTCCACCTCCGTTCGCTCCTGCAGCCCGCCCTGCCCAAGCCGCTCCTTGATTTTCTGGACAATCCTTTCCCCCTCTCTTTCCTGCTCTGCGTAGTCCGTGATGGTGTTGAGGAACAGCACCAGGTCCGCCTCCGCGCCCCCTTTCAGAGCCGTGCCGTTCCCCAAGGAGCCTCCCTGGGAAGAGGAGCGAGAGGGCGCCATTCCCTGGCCTGCCGCATGCCCAGAGCCGCCCGGGCCACACGCAGCTCGCTGCCCTGTTTGCAAGCAGATGGCCCGCTGCCGCCATTCACTCCTATGGGAAAGGGAGGGGGATGCAGGGGGAGGGGCCGCTGTGAGGAGGGCCACACTCTCCACACCTGCCCCGGGCCACTCGGACCTCCTGGAAAGGAGCCCTGTGGGGGTATGGCGCACATCCACCAGATCACAGGTCATCGCCTGTGCTACCTGGTTGCAGCAGGGGAAGCTGGGCAGTAAAGAGTTAATGGCCCGGAAGGAACGACAGCTGAAGCGCCGCTTTGCGACCCAAGGCGACATTTTTGGTTCCCTCGGAGAAGTGAGGCCTGCACACTCCACGGGCGCAGTTCTCGCCCGGCGTGCCAGCTCTGGGTGGCACCGTGGATAGCAAAGTGGCGCCAAACCATGGAAGAAGTCGGCTTTCTCTCACAAGGCAATGCGGGTTTTTCCCTGCCCTTAAAAATGCCAGTGAAAGTGATGTTAGACACAAAGGCAAAACTGAAGGGACACAATTAAAGCACAGCAAGGAGAGAAGCAGTGCAGCAAATGGCCTTTGCCTGCTGGCGGATGGCAGAAAGGGGGCGGTGCCAGCCTCCAGCATCCTGGGGCAGCCACCGAGAAGGCCCTGTGCCATGTCACACGGAACGAGCTGCAGAAGGCGGCGGAGCCAGCCCTTCCCTGCCGACCCGTGAGCCTCCGCAGCGCTCACCTTCACAATCTTCATCACCCGCGGCCAGGGCCTGAGGGCGTCCTTGAAGCAACCGTCCCTCAGGAACGTGCAGACGGCGTCCACGAGGCTGCGCACCTGATCCAGGGAGGCCTTGCTGGGCTGGATGCTGCCAGCGATGAACTCGTCCAGCTCCGCCGCTTCAGTGGCATAGAGAGCCAGGCCGGGGTCAAAGGCCTAGGGGGGAGTCCCAACAGCGGAGCGAGGGCGGCTCCTGGGGCCGTCACAGCCTTTGGCTCTCCACAGACGGACACGCACTGCCATTTCCTCACGGACCACCCGAGTCCCCAGATGACTTGCCCTGCGCTTTGGACACCCCTTTCTGTCCCCCATTCTTCTTTCCTGGGAGCCAAGTGGGGGGCAGTTGCAGCTGCCCAGGGGCAGGCGGTGCTTCCTCCGCAGAGCCCGGCAGAAGCTTGAAAACGATTCCACCCGCCAGGCTTTCCCTCGGCAGGCTGCAGAAGCCGCCCCAACAAGAAAAGCCCATGGCAAGAGGGGTCTTCGCTTGGGCAGGAGTGTCCAGGGGGAGCCCACCCCCCAGCAGATCCTCAGCTTCCCCAGTCCCATCCCTCTTGTGCCTAAGGATGGACCGGGTCTGCACTTCTGTTCTGACCCTCTGTGAGCAGGGGAAGGGGAAAGCTGACATCAGTGGCTCTGCCGCAAGCCGAGACCCATTCAAACTCGGGCTGGGCAGGAAGGAGTTGACTGATGTTGAGGCATCTGCCCGAGTATGTCCTGTGGCAGTTTCCCGAACTTCCTCAAAAAGCCCTCTTCTTACAGGGACCCAAAGTTGGACAGCTGCTTGTCAGACTCTGCTTCCCTTTCAAAAGGTGGAAGGCTCTTTTAGCCACCCTTGGAAGAGGAGGTGGCAGGAAGGCGGGCTGTCCAGTCCGCTTTCCTGGTCTCTAAGAAAAGACTTAAGGGACAAAAGGGTCACCGGGAGCCAGGAAGGGCCTCCCAAGCTCTTCCTGGAGATGCTGCCTTGGAGAACCGAGGGGGAAGGAGGACAGCAGGCGTGACAGACCCACGCCAAGCCCAAGCGCCTGTCGGGCTCCTCTGGGACAGCCTGGCCATCGTGGCAAACCCCCTGCCGAGGGCTCTCCACCTCTCCTTCTGAACACCGCAAAGGAATGCTAAGCAGGCCCCACAGCACGTGGCCAAGGGAGCGAAAGGGATCCAAGCGCATGCCCAGAGCAGCAGCAGCAGCAGCTGCGTCAGGAAGAGGCTCTGAAGCGCTTCTGCTAAGGAGCGGCCTCGGTGCAAACAGTTCTAGATTCACCTGACATGCAAATAAAAAGCGCTGCAGGAAGGAGTTCCTGATGTCTAAGCGGCTCCAACTCAGAATTCCCACCAAACCTTCCTGGAAGCTTTGCCCCCGTTTCCCCCACAGAAGGTCTGGTTCCCTTTTGACTCATGCAAACACAAAGAGCATAGAGACACCTTCCCATACCGGAACTCGCCAGGGTTTGACCAGGGATCCATCAAAGTTGCGGCAGCATTTCCGAAAGGCCCAGTCCGCAGCATGCCTTGCAAAGACATCCCAGCGCTTCCCCTCTCCTATAATGCCGGTTGGGTCTGCTGGGTCCAGGATGATTGGTCTGAAATCCAGCCGCGTGGGGCAGCCAAGAAGAAACATAGAAACAGAGCGAGTCAGAAGGGGCCTCCTGGGCCATCTAGTCTGACCTCCGGCACCAGCCGGCTCCGCTCATGACATGCCCACCATGTGCATGTCCAGCCTATCTTTGAACACCCTCACCGATGGGGCCTCAACGACCTCCCGTGGAAGCCCATTCCACGCCCTCGGGGTCCTAACTGTCAGGAAGTGCTTCCTGGCATCCAAATTGAACCTTGGCTCCCTGAGCTTTGCTCCATTGGAGCGCGTCCTGCCTTCCTCTGCAGGGGAGAACAGGCCTCTCCCCATCTCCATGTGACACCCCCTCACATACCTGTATGTTGCCAACATATCCCCTCTGAGTCTCCTCTTCTCCAGGCTGAAGAGACCCAGTTCCCTCAGTCTCGCCTCATACCCAATCCCTTGCAAACCAGCCACCATCCTTGTGGCCCTATGCTGCACTGACTCCAACCTGGCTATATCCTTTCTGTAATGAGGGGCCCAAAACTGAACACAATACTCCAGTTGCGGGCGCACCAGAGTCGTGTAGAGTGGAAGTAATACCTCTCTTGATCTAGAAGCCACACTTCTGGCTATGCAACCAAGGGTGGCATTCGCCCTCTTGACCACCGCATCACACTGCTGACTCATGTTTAGCCTGCGGTCAACCAGTACCCCGAGGTCCCTTTCACAAGTGCTGCTCTCCAGCCACTTGTCCCCTAACCTGTACTTATGACAGCTATTCCTATGCCCCAAGTGCAAGACCTTGCACTTCTTTGACCAACGGTTTACAGACCGCTTCCCGCTAAAGACACATCCCTGATGCATCGGTTCTGGCAGTAGCAAACTCAAGAATTCCACATCTTTTAAAAATATATATATATCATCAGGTGACACTTTATTCACCACCTGCCATTTGATGCTTGGAAAAGGCCTGTGTCTTTTTCAAATAAGTTTTGCAATATATACGATAAGAAAAAATACACAAAAGATAGCATCTTATTAAGCTCTGATTTGTAATGCTGAAATCTGGAAAATTATCAAAATGAAATGCTATGAGTAGCTTGTTAGGAGAGGCAAAAGAAGGCAAAGAAGAAAAGGCAGGCCTGCCACGAGGTGCGTGGGGAGCCACGGCCGTGAGTGCATGAGCTAAACAGGGCTGTCGTGGGCAGCGGTTCGGAGGGCTTTTGCTCCGGGGGCTGCCCAAGCCAAAGACAACTCGATGGCACACGGCTTCTGTGCCGCCCTTCCCTCTCCGCTCCTTCAAGAAAGCTTAGTGCGCTGGGGCAGCGAGTTGAGTGCTGTCAGGGAGGCTTAAGCCCCCACGGCCATGATCTCAGTGCGAAACCAGGGCCCCGCCGCCCCTCCACTGGTGTGGGGAAGCATGCAGTCCACCTTGAGCCCATGCACGGGAAGGCAGAACTTCACCAGGCATTCTGGCTGAGCTCGGACATGCCTTTTCCCGGGAAACTGGGGTGGATCACCCAATTCCACAGGAATAATTCCTGTTTGCTGTGAGTGCCTTGAGTTGGCCCAAAAAGGCTCGAAAAGTTTAGTCACCCCTGGGCAAATCTGCTGTGGCCCCCCCTCCTTGTTTGCTGTTCTGTTCTAGACAACAGAAAGCGGCCGGTGAAATGCTGGCCAGACGGCCACTAGCCAAAGGAGGCAACCATGCCCTTTGAGCACTCCGGGGATTGCCTGGCTCGCTTCTCTTGTTGGCCTGGATCACAATCTCCCACTTCCTTGCAAAATCCTTAGAAATGCTTGAAAGTTGAACAGGGTGCGGTTGTCCCAAGACCTTCTGTGCAGGTATCTGTCCAGGATGGGCGAGACGCTGGCTAACATAGATGCACAAGCTATTATGGCTTTTAGCGTGGGTCTGGTCTGGGTCTTCCACACATGAAAGAGAGTGGGAAATGGGAAACTGACCGGGGCTTCCAGAGCTGGCTCTGCAAGAACCGCCTGAGATCCTTGTTCTCAAAGTCATAGAATCTGGTCCAGAAGATGCAGAGCTGCCGGTACTGTTGGAGGAGCCAGAGCACCGTCCGGAACCCTTCCGCCATATTGAAAGCCGTCTGTCCGCTTCCCTTTTCCCAGGCGTAGATGGCCAGCAGCTCCAGCCCATACTTGGGGGGCAGCGACTCCTCTGGCAACTGCAGTTGTGCAACGAAAAAGCATGCGCACATTACCTGCAGCAGCATGGAGTGAGCGGGCAGAGCAAGGGAGACGGTGCTTCCAGATGAGGCTTCGTGTTGCTCTCTGGGGGCCATTCTCCCCCCCCCCATCCTTCTACTGCAGGCCAGGGCAAAGGCTTTCTAACCAAAAGTCTTTACTATCGGCAAGCTGGCCAGCCAGGCCGACCGTACGGACAACAAGCAGAGTGTTGCAGAAGCCAATGCAAAACGAAGCGTGCCAAGTCCGGGCACCGGCCAGCAGGGAAATGCGGCTGATGGCAAGGAGGCCCCTGAACAGAATCTCTCTCCTCCCTTCCAAATGGAAAACTGCAAAGCTGACATCGGGGTGCACCTGGATGGAACGGCCCTGACCCAGTACGATCCAAGTATTGATGCCGGCTCTCTCCCCACTCCTATCAGCCTGCTCACTAAACTTTCCCACAGCACTGGACGCCATCAGACTCTCGGCGACTGCCCGACTTCTCTCGGGGCCCACTGACCTCAGCATTTCAGCTGCAGATTCCGGTCGCTTCTCTTCCCCCAAGCCAGAATCCAATTCAACATGCTTTGAAAGCTGTTGTATGGAAGGAGTGGGCCCGATCCCTCCTTTGTCCTCCCTCATTCACAGGATGCAAATGTATGGTGGTGATAACAGCAATTTAAAAAGTTGGCATGATTCTATATTAGGCAACACACAGTGGGATTTCATGCCTGGCAGCATTTGGCTTCAGCCTAAACGACACAATTAAGATGAGTCTAAGCTCACAATCTTGTGCCTTGTTGTTAGTCGTGAAGTCGTGTCCAACCCATTGTGACCTCATGGACAACATTCCTCCAGGCCTTCCTGTCCTCCACCATCCCTCGGAGTCCACTCAAGCTCACACCGACTGCTTCAGTGACTCCATCCAGCCACCTCATCCTCTGCCATCCCCTTCTTCTTTTGCCATCTATTGTTCCCAGCATTAGGCTCTTCTCCAGGGAGTCCTTCCTTCTCATTAGGTGGCCAAAGTATTTGAGTTTCATCTTCACTATCTGGCCTTCTAAAGAGCAGTCAGGGTTGATCTCCTCTAGGACTGACCGGTTTGATCGCCTTGCGGTCCAAGGGACTCGCAGGAGTCTCCTCCAGCACCACAACTCAAAGGCCTCAATCCTTTTGTGCTCAGCCTTCCTAATGGTCCAGCTTTCACAGCCATACATCACAACTGGGAAAACCATAGCCTTGACTAGACGCACTTTTGTTGGCAGGGTGATGTCTCTGCTTTTTAGTATGCTGTCTAGATTTGCCATAGCTTTCCTCCCCAGGAGCAAGCGTCTTTTAATTTCTTGGCTGCAGTCCCCGTCTGCGGTGATCTTGGAGCCCAGGAAAATAAAATCTCTCACTACCTCCATTTCTTCCCCATCTATTTGCCAGGAAGTGAGAGGACCGGATGCCATGATCTTAGTTTTCTTAATGTTGAGTTTCAAGCCAACTTTTGCGCTCTCCTCCTTCACCCGCATCAAGAGGCTCTTTAGTTCCTCTTCACTTTCTGCCATGAGAGTGGTATCATCTGCATATTTGAGGTTGTTGATATTTCTCCCAGCAATCTTGATTCCAACTGGTGATTCATCTAGCCCTGCCTTTCTCATGATGTGCTCTGCATATAAGTTAAATAGGCAGGGTGACAGTATACAGCCTTGCCGAACTCCTTTCTCAATTTTGAACCAATCAGTGGTTCCGTGTCCAGTTCTCACTGTTGCTTCTTGACCTGCATATAGGTTTCTCAAGAGACAAATAAGATACTCCCATCTCTTTAAGAACTTGCCAAAATTTGTTGCGATCCACACAATCAAAGGCTTTAGGATAGTCAATGAAGCAGAAGTAGATGGTTTTCTGGAACTCCCTAGCTTTCTCCATGATCCAGCGTATGTTGGCAATTTGATCTCTAGTTCCTCTCCCTCTTCGAAATCCTGCCTGTACTTCTGGTAGTTCTCAGTCCACATACTGCTGGAGCCTAGTTTGCAGGATTTTGAGCATCGCTTTGCTAGCATGTGAAATGAGTGCAATGGTGTGGTACTTTGAACATTCTTTGGCATTGCCCTTCTTTGGGATCGGAATGTAAACTGACCTTTTCCAATCCTGTGGCCACTGCTGAGTTTTCCAAATTTGCTGGCATATTGAGTGTAGCACTTTAACTGCATTGTCTTTCAGGATTTTGAATAGCTCAGCTGGAATACTGTCACCTCCACTAGCTTTGTTGTTGCTCAGACTTCCTAAGGCCCATTTCACTTCACATTCCAGGATGTCTGGCTCGAGGTCAGTGACCACCCCATCATGGTTATCAGGGACGTTAAGCTCTTTCTTGTATAGTTCTGTGTAATCTTGCCACCTCTTCTTAATCTCTTCTGCCTCTGTTAGGTCCCTGCCATTTTTGTCCTTTATCATGCCCATCTTTGCATGAAACATTCCCATCATATCTCCAATTTTCTTGAAGAGATCTCTGGTCCTCCCTATTCTATTGTTTTCTTCTATTTCTTTGCACTGTTCTTTTAAGAAGGCATTCTTATCTCTTCTAGCTATTCTTTGGATTTCTGCATTCAATTGTTTGTATCTTTCTCTTTCTCCCTTGCCTTTCGCTTTCCTTCTTTCCTCAGCTATTTGTAAAGCTTCCTCAGACAGCCATTTTGCTTTCTTGCATTTCTTTTTCTTTGGGATGGTTTTAGTTGCTGCCTCTTGTACAATGTTGCGAACCTCCGTCCATAGTTCTTCAGGCACTCTGTCTATCAGATCTAATTCCTTAAATCTATTTGTCACCTCTACTGTATATTCATCAAGGATATGATTTAGGTCATACCTGAGTGGCCTAGTGCTTTTGTGCCGGCTTCTCTGCAAATAAGTGCTATTAAACACAGTGGGAGCGGCCTATGGACACTGACCAAGGATTTTTCCAAATGTCAGCTGCTGAAGGAAAAAAGGACACCATTTGTTTGGAACCCTCGGGGGGCGGGGGGCTTCCATGTGGCCACTGAATATGAAATGCAGTGAGCCCGAGACAATCCCCACTCCCTCTGCACTGTCATGGCAAAACCATTGCCTCACGCACCTGCTTGTACCAGTGCTTCACCAGCCGGATGAGGCTTTTCAGCTTGGTGGGGCAATCAATGACGAAATCCCTCTGCAGCTCCGTGAAGCAGGGGGAGAACTGGCTGCCCTTGCCGCCGCTGCTCCTGATCAGGTCGAGGTACACCTGGGGATCGGGCCGGCGGCCGCTGTAGTGACCTGCCAGGCAGAAGAGGCAGAGACTCACAGGTTGGAGGGGAAGCAGATCACTCCGAATGGCCAGACGCCGCTGCGACGGCTATGCACGTCGCAACGACAAGCTGCAAGGGGTCTTTGCACACACAAAGGGGCTTGTCGATTTTAGCTGTTTTGTTTTATATGCTTTTCTGCCTGTTGGTTTATCTTAAGAAAAAAAGGGGCTGTTTACACCCTGTTTGCAGCAAGATCCTCATCGCCTCCGACCACCCCCAGCTAACCCATTTTGCACCTTTTCTCAACTCTCTGGGTGCCAGGAAAGGTGCAAAGGGGAAAGGGCTTGACAGCCAACTGACAACACTCTGGGTCCCTTTAAAAGGCGGTTCGGCTCACCCAGAGCATCGAAGGCCGGCAGCACATCAAAGTCAATGTAGTCCTCAACACTGGCATCCTTAGAACGGAGCTTGAAGCTGAGCACACGCGGGTTCCCCCACTTCGAGCTCTCAAACTGCACTTCCAGACGCTTCTCCTGCTGACATTCTCTGAGCCGCTGCTCAATCTCCTTGATGATCGCCTTCCTGTCCCTCTCCTGGTCTGTGTAGCCTCTGAAGATGCTGAGAAACAGCACCAGGTCGGCATCCGAGCCCGTTTTCAGGGCCGTGCCTTTCCCAGAGGAGCCTCCCTGCAAAGGAAGACCAGCTCCCGTCAAAAGGATCTCCGTGGAGCCCTGTGCATCCCGCCAGAGGCACATCCCGCTCCCCAGCGGCCAGCCACACACTAGTGGGGGGCGGCCAGGCCCTCGCGGCCCAGCACCTTCTCCTCCTGGAGGCGATACTCAGCCATGAGGACCAGTAGCCTGGGACCCAAAAAGCCAGGAATTACCTTCTGGAGGGTGGGCCCCTTGCCGCACAGGGGAGTCCTCTGGGAACCCACCTGCATCAGCACACGCACCTGAGTCAGTGCAAGGGGCTGCGTTCAGCCTCAGCGAGGGGTTTTGGAGACTCTTTCAGTGCGTTTGCCTATTTCGTGACGGCCGATTTACACGAACAACGTGCGGCAGTGACATTTGGTTCAGCCGAGTGTTCAGCGGTTTTTGACCAAAAACAACATGACCCGTGTGCCCCACCCTCCCTGTTCACCTGCTCTCACCCCATGCAACTTTTTTTGTTTTCCTGGATAAAAAAAGTCCTTAAAGGGAAATATTTTGCCAATGCGGAAGAGATGAAACAAAAAACAGCAGAAGCACTAAAAGGCATCAAAATCGATGTGTTCAAAACCTGTTCTGAGCAGTGGAAAAAACTTCTCGATAGGTGTATTGCATCAGATGGAGTGTACTTTGAAGATGATTGAAGTCTGAACATGTAAAAATAAATACATGATTTTTAATAAATAAATTCCTGGGTTTGTTGGGTCCTCCGCCCCCCATAGCTAAGTTGTCCAAAGCAGTGGCCATCTTGTGGCACTGAATTGCACAGCAGACAGAAGTGGGGTGTGAAGGAGCACGCCCCTTTCTCTGTCCAAAGTCTACCACTCCGCCTTGCTGGAAGGCCCCAGCGCTCGACAGCACGCACAGGTTGAAACACCTCAGCATGTACACCTGCTGCTGCTGCTCAGCGTCTTCAGAGCTGAGGGTCCCACACCGCAACCTTTCCTGACATGGGAGTTGCTCCAGGCCAGCCCTCGTTCTGGGGGCCCTCTCTGCACCACTTCTACTTCAACAGCCTCCTTTGAGGGGTAATGATTCGTTCTTCAAAACCCTCTGTGCGTCCTCATCGGTCGGAGAAGCTTCAGCTGGAGTCCTGCAGCAAACGCGTTGGACTCAGGGGCCTTGTGGGCCCCTTCCAACTCTTCCACTCTAACATTCTATGATCTAATCCCCTAAGTTTGGAGAAAAACCCTCCTCTGAAGTCACAGGTCGGCCCTCCTTTGCAATTACTGGCTTTTATGCAGTACTCATGCTCACCTGTGACCAGAGGAACATTTTGAAGTAAACTACCTGCACCTCTTGGCTGGTCTGGCCAGTTTGGCGTGATTAAGTTGCGGCTGTCCTCTCGTTGGCTAGCTTAATTCGTTCACTTGGTCGAAAGAACGGGGCTAACGATTTCGACCTGTCCATTTCACGGGCTTGTTTTCCATATGTCCACCCACTTTCCCCAGAGTTTGGATTCTTTTCAGCTAAAATGCATTGGCGGCACAGCCTGGCCACTCACAGTGGGAGTGGATTTCCTGGAGCTTCGCCCCGAACGTCCCGTTCAGCGGCGGCTGGGCATTGCCTCTGCCTTGGATTAAGGCTGGCGCCGCGCAAAGGCCGGCCTGGCCTTCCCTCTTGCGCAAGGGGCTGTTATGCAAACGTCCCGCTTGTGGGCGCCTCGACAGGCCACTGGCCCCGGAATGGCTGGGGAGGGGCTGTTGGGCGAGGCGCCCCTGGCCCCGATCCAGCACAGCTTTTCCTAGCTCCTAAGGTAAGACGCGGGGCAGCCTGCCGGGGCACCCCCAAAACCCCTACCTGCGCCACTGGCACGCCCCCCCGCCCCCGCCGGCTCCGCACCATCCTGGCCGGGCCCCGGTGCTCACCTTGACCACCTTCAGCACCCGGGGCCGTGGGTCGATCGGGCAGGTGGCGTCCGAGAAGCACGTCGCCCTCAGGAATTCGCAGACTGTGTCGATGGCTCTGCGCACCTGCCTCAGGAAGGCCTCGTCGGGCTGCAGGTGGTCGCACACGAACTTGTCCAGGCGCCGGGCCTCCGTGCTGGCGAGCTCCATGGCCGAGGCGCTCGCTCGAAGGCAGCAGGCGGGCGGGCGGGCGTGCGGGCGGGAGGCGGCGCGCCTCGCCTGCTCGCCTCGCCTGTGTCGCGCCCCGCCGCGCAGCACTTGCTTTCGTTTCCCGCACGTTTCCCCCTTGCTTTCGTTTTCGTTTTCCTGGGCCGGGGCGCGGGCTCCGGGGCGGCGCGGACAGCTGCTCCCGGGCGGGGGGGCTTGGGGAGCCGCCCCGCCTCGGCCTCCCGGCTGCAGGGGCGCCGCTTTCCCCTTGCGCAGGCGCGAGAGCCGGCCAAAGACGCGGCCCCGACTGACCGGCAGCTTCGTTTCTGACCCAGCGCGAGCGGCTCCCGGCCGCTCCCGGGCACAGCAGGGGTTCCGAGCGGCTGCTCCGGTGCCTCCCTTCGCCCTCCCGGCAGCCCCGGGCAAGAAACGCGCCACGTGGCCAAACTCGGCCTTGGGCGCCGCCGTGGCTGCAGAGCCACGGCTCTCCCGGGAAACCGCCCGGTCCGTGGCTTTTCCAGCGCTGCCGCCGAGGGGGCTGCTGGAGCCCTCGGTCCGGGGCCCCGAATCAAGGCCAGAGTCCCGAGAGGTTCGCGGCCCTCTCGACTCTGTCCTGGGCCGGGAGTAACTGCCCCAATGCTTAAGTCCAAGGCGGGGCGCTTGGGACAGCAGGAAGAAGGGCAGGAGGACTTTCCCTCGCCCGCCGAGCCCCCTTGCGGGACTCCCCACCCCACGGGGCTCCAAAACCGTTCTTCGGAGCTTGACCCACAGGTGTGACACCAGCAGGGAAAGATCTATTGAAAGGGGATGCAAAGTGGGAAAATGGAGCAGGGGGGTTAAGGGCAGCCCCCCCACATTCCGCATGGGTGCTTCCGCAGGGGCTGCACCACCCCATAAGAACTTTTTCCGCCTGGACATGAGAAAGGGGGCATTTTCAGGGCTTTGCCCTCTAGTCAGCAGAAGATTGGAGAAAAGAACCTCCAACTGCGGGAGAAGAGAGGGCGCCCAAAGAGGCGGCTGAGCATGATCGGGTACTTCTGCAGGCGGGATGTTCTAGCCACCCAGTGTGAAGGAATGGGCGCGCGTCTGGCTGCAGCCGAGCATCGCGTGTGCAATCCCATGGCGGGAAACAGGCGTGCGGCAAGGTGCCAAGAGCCGAACTCTTGGCTGTGGCCCGCTGGAGAAGTCAAAGGGCTTTATGAGAAATAAGATAACCCCATGTTCAGACACTCGGGATGCTGCTGCTCTTGCAAGCACCCCTGTGGAGCGTCATGCGCTGCCACATCACTGAGGGCGCAATTCTGTGCTTGCTTGGACAGTTGCATGGCTTTTATGCTGGTTGCTTACGGTTCTTTTTGCAAGCCGCCCAGAGAACCCTCAGGCTGCAGGGCGGCATGCCAGTATAGGGCTACAGGACCCAGCTAGCACGAACTTCTTAAATACAGCTGCATGGATCATTTAATGAAGTTTTAAAAGGTATGGAGCAGAAGCAGATTAAATACGGATCTCCTGGCTGGCTGAGGCCTGCTCAGACTTGCAGGCCCTTTTTCTGTCTAAGCATGGTTAAGCATGGTGCACTGCCTCACCCAATCTCTAGGCAGAGTTCGGTCAGCGGCTTTTCAGCCAACTGCCTCACGGCAGCCAGAGCCTGTCCAGTGTGGAATGAACCAGCGCTTGCTTCCTTAGGCACCGCTCTTCTCAGCCTGACCTACCTCGCAGGGTTGTTAGGTGAATACAATGGAGAGGAGAAGACTCATGTAAGCGGCTTTGAGTTCCTCCCAAGAGGGAAACGCGGGATAAATACAGTATGTACGAGATGAAGGGTGTAATCTGGAAGAAGAGTTTATGTAAAGGTTCCACCTGACTGAGGACAGCATCTCATTCCCCATACAAATCTGAAGGTGCCCAGGTGAACGGGGCAAGATGGTAGTCCAGGACTACTCCAAAGTCACGCTTGGACTTGGGCGGCTAAGATGCTATCAGGTTCTCAAAGTGCTGTAGCGCCCCCTGTGGCCTTATACAGAGACGTGGCATGAGGGCCTCATCTTAGCGTGTACACAGTGGAGAGGACGCATTTTCCACCTGCGTACCTGCAGGAAGGAGCCACCGAGCATCTGGATCTCCCAGCACACGCATCTAGTCGTCCGTACAATTGTCAACATGCCTTTATGTAAGCATTATGTTAGCGTGTACAAATAGCTTTAGGTAAAACTGGAAAACTAAATACCCAAATACATTTGGGTAGAACTAAAAAGTCAGTCAATATAGGAACCAGGGGCCACCTTTTTTGTGCAGTTGGCTATCCCTTGTATAGAGCCAAGCACTGAAAAATCCACACTGTTTAAAATGCACAGGTGTTCAACGTGTTATTCACAAATAATACGATTGTGACATTTTCAGGCTGCAAGGTTGAAATGCAGCTGGCTGTGGGGTGAGGACACACCATGAATATCGGTAATTAGATTTACTATTCTGTTTTGTAAATAGAAACAGAAACAGAGCGAGTCAGAAGGGGCCTCCTGGGCCATCTAGTCTGACCTCTGGCACCAGCTGGCTCTGCTCACGACATGCCCACCATGTGCATGTCCAGCCTGTCTTAAATAGTGTGTTGAAAAATATTTACTCCTGGCAAAGGCTTTCAGGAAATACTTCCAGGAGGGGGAACTGTCCCCACTCTTGGTTCGTCTGAGCTGCGTTGCCTGAAGCGGCCAAATCAGAAGGCGAGAGCTGTGGAGGGAGCCAGCACCCTCTTCCCTGAGCATCCACTCTAGGAGAGGAAAGATGTGCAGAAAGAGGTTTGTCTATTTATTATAACTGCACCTCGTCTTTCTTCCTCTTGCAAGGAACCCAGGCCAGAGTGCAAGCTTCTCCTCTCCTCCATTTTATCCTCACGACAGCCCTGTGAGGCAGGCTGGGCTGAGAGTCTGTGACTGGCCAAGTCGTCCAGTTGGCTGCAGGGCCAAGCAGGGACCAGAGGCCAGATGGCCCGAGTCCCAGCCCTGCGCTCTTATCCACCGCACCACACGGGCTCTCTGGCGCACGAGACTTTGGAAGCCGCTGCGTGTAGCTTTGGCTGGCTGCTCATCCTGGGACAATTTGGGCATATTCTTTTAAATCTTGATTGCTGCGAACAGACCAACCCCATGAGGCCTTCAGGACATTCATCAGTGAGCACTCTGTGCAGAAAGAACACTATGGAGCAAATGGGGCCCTTTTCCAGCTGCGGCAAATTAGTCAGGGGAAAAGAGGCCAGCACTTAAGATCAGCAAGATAAAGGCCTTTTTGCAAGAAGAGGAAGACTGACCACACGGTTTGGTATCAACCCTGACCTGGCAATTCCCTGGTCAAGTGCAAGCGGGGAGAAAGCTGATGGCTGCCGAGGCAGCAGGGGGGAGGCAGGAGGTGCCGGATCGGTGTGTGTGGAACCCTGACCGGGTTAAACGGGGGGCGGGGGCATGGATGCACGCCTAGTGACATCGTGGCTGGCGCCTCTGTACCTGAAGAACCCTCCAGGTACGGATGAAACTGTCTTCATACACTCGCCTTCCTGCCCATCATCACCTCGCGTTTCCAGCCTGCCCTTTGCCCTCTTGCAGGGAACCCAAGGCCTCTCCTTCCCGCCACTTGCTCCTCACAACCACCCCACAAGGCTGAGCTTGAGCCAGTGGCCAAAGTGAGCTGGGGAGCTTCGTGGCCGAGTGGGGAGGCGTGCCGGGGTCAGCAGGCAGGAAGTCTATCGGGCAAGGAGCCCCTCCTGGAGGAGGTTGCGTGGCTGGAGAGATCTGCCGGCTCCCGTGCTTTGGTCTGGGGTGCTCTGCTGTTGCTCAGTCGCAGAGTCGTGCTGGACCCCTCGCAGCCCCATGGACAACATTCATTCCTCCAGGCGCTGGTGAGGAGCAAAGCAGGAAGGAGCAGCCCTTCGGGAAGGAAGGGCCTGACCTCACAATGCGAGCGAAGTTGCTGGCATGTGTATTGCCGCCCTCCAAGCAAGAATGCATTGTTTGCTTTGCTTATCGTCTGCTTCATGGGGCACCTCCGGGCAGCAAAGTCTGTTGCTAACCAGAATCTCTCAGTTGCCGTTTAACTCTATAGCAATAAGACCATTCCAAGAACAAATAATCTTATCGTGTAAATTATGACCGTAATGACTCAATTATGGACTGGAGCCACTGAAGTCCTCCTGAATTCAGTGAACCTTGAGAAGACGCATTTGCCAGCAGAGAGTGTATGCATGCTGGAGCTGGGCAGCCACAGGGGCGAACGGAGTTTATTTTATTTATTTTATTTATTTAAATATTTATATGCCGCCCCTTGCAACAGCCTCGGGGCGGCTCACAATACAAAACAGAGTTGTAGAAATACTCTGTCGCAGTCCCAGGAGAAGTGCTGACGAGCATCCTGCAAGTTGGCGCTGAAGTGCCAGAAGTCTTTATATAAGATCTAGTGGATTGCATGTTAAATGAAGGAGAAGTGCTCAAGTTTCTGCAACTTTATTTCACTTTAGGAAATATTTCACTCCCCTAATTTGCAATTGAGTAAATACACCCTGTCCAGGGTTCACTCACACCAATCAAGGATGCAGCATCTCTAAATGTCTGCAAAATGAGAGCAAGCTTCAGGTGACCTTCCAGGATACCTGCCACCAAGAAGGAACCCACGAAAACACAGAACATCTGGACGGGCAGGGAAAGGGAGGGCGGTATCACTGCCCCCCCACCGCCCCCCCCCCCCATGCCAGACAAGCGTAGCTAAAGGAACATCAGGACCATGAGGGCTGCCTGCCGTCTTTGAAATCTCCAGGGCAGGGCAGCTTCCACCGCGGAATTTCCGTCTAGTCTTCTTCAGCCAGGCTGCGCTGTGCTCTGGTGGGGCAGCCTTTCCGTGGATAAATCACGCCGGCAGTAGTATTGAAGTGTGGCCCACCGTTAAGGCTGTCCTGGTGTAGATGCGACGAGTGATGTGTCTGCGTGAGCGCCAGCGTGCAGACAGAAGGACGACACGGAAGGCGGCATAACCAAGTGTGCACTGCTTATTTGGGGGGAAAGCCCTAGACGTTCCAGCATCTCCCAGCCAGCCCTGTCTGCATGTGCACAGAGATGCGCCTTAAGAGAGTACATGGGAAGATGCAAAGCAAACCCTGCAAAATGCGACAGGTTTCCGTTTATCTTTTACAATACAAGACGCTTCATGCACAGAGGACAGAAGGGAGGCGAATCTGGTCCCTGTTGGGGACCAGGCGTCATGACTATGCAAGGCATGGTGGCACATCAGCCCAAGCGATAACCAGAGAAGTTACTCCATCAGTAGTGCGTGATCAGCGTCTTCCAGCAGGAAACGCACGTGTAAGTGCTCCTGGATTCACCTGTGCTGCAGGTTTGGTTGAAAGGGCCAAGCTGAGCGCAGAGTTGTGGAGAGGCAGCCAGGGGCCGGGTTTCTTGAACCCCAGGCCAGCCAACCGGCAAGAGGTGGGGTCAAAGTGCCCCAGACTCATGTGTGGCAGGGACTGGCCTGAGCGGTTATTCTGCCCTAACAATCAGACACCTACACATTTTGTTAGTGTCTCATGGCTTGCCAGGCACCTTGCGCTCCACTGTCTGCTTACGGGTGGAGCCGGAGAGTTTAAGGCACGCATGAGAATTCTCCGGATGTGCATTGGTGCTGAAGGTGTGCTGTTGCCCGAGCGCTCACCTGCTCACATTCCGCTCCCACAGAAGGACAAAGGCAGCATGCCGCGCCGCGGAGATTGCGTGACTGGAAGACGCGACTCCACCGTGGCCTCTGCAGGCCGGCTTCGGAGACAGGCATGTGCCTTTGAATCTGCCGCCAAGCCTTTCCTGGGGCGGCACCTTCTCCACGTGGGCTTGATGAAGAAGCGCTCCGATCGCGCTCCCACGGGCTGGAATCTGCGAGTGCGGCCTAGTTTGAATGCGGGCGGCACAGTCCAGTCGCGGCCCAACGCCGTTTCAATGCTCGGCTCACAACTAACAGAACCCCCAGGAGATGCTTTAGGGCTTTGATTTTAGACAGCAAAACCCCGACCTCAAGATATTCCCCCCTCCCCTTTTACAGAAATGGCTTGCGCAACCAGCCAAGGGGCTCTCCCCAGTACACCCACAAAACGTAATCCGATCGTGAGGCTGAAAGGGATCCCCTCACAGGATGGTGCAGCAGGAGTCATCTTCCCAGGGTACTTGCAGCTGAAACGAGCACAAGAAAAAGAGGATTGGTGGCTTGGTGGCCTCCAGCAGTCCTGGCACTCCGCCTCAGGCACAGCACGGGGGGATTCCCGCTGCCCCCACCTGTGCATCCCCTTCGGGCGGCCTGGAATGGGGCACTGCACGCCCCCGGCACCATCAGCTGCACGCTCCAGCGCCACGCTCGGGGGGCCACAGACGCGGGAATTCTTCATACGGAATCCCGCCAGGAAATGGTACTTTGTTGTCCGCATGCTTGCGGTGGGCTCGGGGGGCAGCTGATCTCCTGAGGGGAGGCGATGCGCAAGGCCAGGGGCTCGAGGATCCAGGAGAAAATGGACCCGAGCTCAGCATCCCCGCCCAGCTCCTTGGAAATTCCACCCACATCTCGGGGACCACCTCTGCCCTCGGCAGACCCTCCCACAGCCCCCGTCACTGACGACGTAGCAAGGTGCATTTCAAAGAAAAATGCCTTTGCTGCTCTGGGGCCACATGCGGCTGCACATCTTTTGTTGAATGTCTGCCGTCCAGCACAGGATCCTGCAAGTCTGCAAGGAGGCCGAGTGCAACACCCGAGCACCTAGTCCTGTGGTCCCGGAGAAGTCAGAGGGCTGTCGTGTTTCGGCCTGTGGCATGAGCCCATGTGGCAGTGGCAGCCATGCGGCCACGCCACCCTTGGGAAGAAACAGTAGGCAGGGCATGCACAGGAGGCTGACCGAGCAGCCGATCGATCGCTCGGTCTGTGGAGCCGGGCGGGGGCACAGGGCGATGCGCCACCGGCTTCACTTACCGGCACCGGCCAGGGCTGCACCGGCGCCCCATTGGCCTTCCTGCAGCACCTCTGCTCAGCACACAGGGCCGCCTGCTTTGCCAGCAGGTCCCAGGAGCTTCCCTGTCCTACGATCCCAGTCGGATCTGCCGGGTCGAGGATGATGGGTCTGCAAGCCAGGAATGGAAACAGCCAATAAGATGCAGCCGTTGGCCCAGAAGTGCCAGACTCAGAGGGTGCCCCACGTCCCTTATGCATCACTGCCAACTTGAGCTAAGAAAAGCCTCATTGACTGAATGTCCTTTTATGAAAGTATTTGTTGAAGATTAATATAAATATAGAATTGCATTGACGTAGGCCAATTTGTTTTTTCTCATTCACAGAAACCTAGAACAGTAGAGCTGCAAGGGGCCAGCAAGGCCATCGGGTCCACCCCCCTGCTCAGGGCAGGACCTCAGGTTAAACCCTCCCGCTCGGATGGCTGCCCAGCTGCAAGTGGGGTGCTGCAGAGGGAGAGGCCCTCCACCTCCCCGGGCCATGGGCCCCATTGCTGTACAGCTCTGACAGGCAGGAAACATCGGAACGCAAGCTCTTCCTGATGTCCAGCTGGGCTCTGACCGTCTGTAACTTCAGCCCAACATATTTCATGCCCTGCACTCTGGGATGATCAAGGAGAGATCCTGAGCTTCCAATTATTTATGTGCAAAACAGTAATTTTGTCCAATGGGAGCAGGTAAACACCCAGCACCTCACCTAAGCTTAGGGAATCTGCCCAGGAAACGAACTGCAGTCGCGACTTTGCTGCAGCAGGCTGGGTGCCCCGCACGGCTCCATCTGCTGTGTCCTTCATGAGTGCCCTCCGGCAGAAGGGAGCTACGCCTTGTGCCTGGGACCTCCCCTGCCTTTCCCCCATGATCTGTTAAGGGGCCTCTTCCAAGGTTACGCACGAGTGCGTGTCTCGACTCTGCATCCTCCGGAGAACCACTGCAGGGACTTACTTTGATTTCCGGAGCTGGCTCTGCAAGAACCGCCTGAGCTCCTTGTTCTCGAAGTCATAGAATCTGGTCCAGAAGATGCAGAGCTGCCGGTACTGTTGGAGGAGCCAGAGCACCGTCCGGAACCCTTCCGCCATATCGAAATAGTTTCCGTGGCTTCCGTGCTCCCAGGCGTAGATGGCCAGCAGCTCCAGCGCATACTTGGGGGGCAGTGACTTCCTGTTTGGCAACTGCGGAGGCAACAGACGGGCACGCCAGTCAGCCCTCGGCGGCGTGGTGCTCGGCCGCAGGATGCTATGCGACGGAAAGCGCGTGTGCCCCAATTGTGGGCTCATTCGGTTCCCCCCAAAGAAGTTCCCCTTCAGTGGTAAGAGCTGCTTCTGCTTTGCTTCTGTGGCTTTTGGTGCGGCCACCAGTGGAAAGGGCCCCCCCTCCAGGCTAGCATCCCTTTCCCAAAGTGGTCTTGCTGTCCAGACCTGATCCTCCTCGGAAGCTAAATCTGGAGCTGCCCCCCTCCTCTCCAGTCTGCACTGGGGAGGAGGCCCCTGGCAGCCCCCAGCTCGCCCCCCACTGTCCCAGGAGCTGCAGCTCCTGAGGGCTGCAGGCATGCGGGATGGGGGGCCGGGGCAGTGCGGTCAGCTGAGCCTCCTCCCAGGGGAGACCTGCAGCCACCTCTGGCACCCGGTGCCCACACGCACGGTCCCACCCAGGGCACCCCCCTCCCCAGTCCTGAGCGGTGCTTGAGCAGGGCCTCACGCCACCTGCCTGCACACCTTCTCCCTGGGAAGGAGGGGCACGTGGCACGGGCCATGGGTGTGGGATGCCTCAAACGTATGTGGGACTTGGGATTTGTCAGCCCATGAGATGTCTTAAGTCAGCGCCCGGCCTACGCACAAATGCGGCTTCCTAATTATCTGGGAGGAAGCCACAGGGAGTGCAGGGGCCTTAATGCATGGGAAGGCAAGGCGCCCTGGAGGCGAGAGTCATGCCAGGGACTGTCAAAGGCGGAGGGAGAGGTGGAGACCAGCTGAGAGCGGCCCATGCCTTGAGGCAGGGCTGAGCGGGGCTGCCAAGGGCAGGGCGTTTGGGAAGCTGCCCATCCAGAGGGTCTGCGTAAGCCAGAGACAACTTGATGGCGAGTAACCGAGGGAGGCAGCTTGCACATGCTCCAATGTGAATAAGGTTTACGGCACCATGCAGCCGAAACAAACCCCTGGGGGTGGCTTATGTGCAAATACTGAACCTGCAGTGTTGGGGAGAGAAGCACGGCGCACTCCTCACGCCTTCCTTCCGCCCACCTTTGGCAGGATTGTCACACCACGCACCTGCTTGTACCAGTGCTTCACCAGCCGGATGAGGCTTTTCAGCTTGGTGGGGCGATCTCTGACGAAATCCCTCTGCAGCTCCGTGAAGCAGGGGGAGAACTGGCTGCCCTTGCCGCCGCTGCTCCTGATCAGGTCGAGGTACACCTGGGGATCGGGCCTCCTGCCATTCCTGTAGTGGCCTGGAGGAGGCAGACAAGGACTGGCTGCATTCACATGGCGTGACGCACCGCTCGGCATGGTCACCATGCTCTACCTGACCCAGGACCAAGCAGTTCCTACTTTACTGTGGTTTGCACCTTCCCTGCTCAGCCCTCCCTCCCTCTGCTGGCAAATATCCCATCAGCCGTTGTGCCTGAAATTAAATCCCAAGATGCACTGCTCCCTGCCCGTGTCACCTGCGTCTTCCTCATGGGTCCACACATAGAGCCTAGATGGCTGGAGCGGCTTCTGCTGCCGCCACTCTTTCCAGAGGACTCTATGGTAGTTGCACACCAGGACTACGGAAACAACGATCCTGGCTTCAGACAACATGACAAGCCATGGTGGTACAGAGAAACCCTTGAACAAACCATTGTTTCTTACTATGGTTTCTAAAGACCAAAGTTACCATAGTTGAAATATCATGACTGTGTTCAGACAACATGGCGGAGCAGCAATGGCAAAAGACCATCTTGGCTGGTCATTTGGCCTGAACTTAGCTCCTTGTTTCTGGGACAGCTCTTGGGGCAGGGGGCAATAGATGAATCGCGCCAAGCATCCTTTGATGCAGCATGAATAAGTGGGTCACTTTTATTTTGAAGGAAAGGCGCCCCCACTGGGGGCCTGCACTGCTTTTTCAGTGAAAATTTGGCCCCCTTCAGCTGCTCTTTCCCCATAATGGTGTTGCTTGCAGCAAACAGTATGTCTGGAGGTAAATAATATTGCGGGGAGGATTTGGGGGTTCAAGAGGAATGAATGGCTCCCAATGAGAGCAGCAGCCCTTCATGTTTGCCTCGCCTCTCCCTGGTAATGCCTTGTGAAAGAACAGCACTGAAAGAAGGGGTGACCCGTCTGCTGATCAAATTCGCAGACGACACTAAAACTGGAGCAGTGGCCACAACTGAGGAGCAGATACACCAGATCCAAAAGGATCTGGACAGACTATGGAAGTGGGCAGGAGACAACAGGATGGCGTTCAATGTGGAGAAGTGCAAGGTCTTGCACTTGGGGCATAGGAATAGCTGTCATAAGTACAGGTCGGGACAAGTGGCTGGAGAGCAGCACTTGTGAAAGGGACCTCGGGGTGCTGGTTGACCGCAGGCTAAACATGAGTCAGCAGTGTGATGCGGTGGTCAAGAGGGCGAATGCCACCCTTGGTTGCATAGCCAGAAGTGTGGCTTCTAGATCAAGAGGGGTATTACTACCACTCTACATGACTCTGGTGCGCCCGCAACTGGAGTATTGTGCTCAGTTTTGGGCCCCTCATTACAGAAAGGATATAGCCAGGTTGGAGTCAGTGCAGCATAGGGCCACAAGGTTGGTGGCCGGTTTGCAGGGGATGCCGTATGAGGCGAGACTGAGGGAACTGGGTCTCTTCAGCCTGAAGAAGAGGAGCCTGAGGGAATCTGTTGGCGACATATTTATTTATTTATTTATTTATTTAGAGGACTTCTATACTGTCCCATTCGCTGAAGCCTCGGGGTGGCTCACAATCATAAATAAATAACATAATATAAAACAATATAATTAACAGTATAACATACAGGTATGTGAGGGGGTATCGCATAGAGATGGGTAGAGATCTGTTCTCCCCTGCAGAGGAAGGCTGGACGCGCTCCAATGGAGCCAAGCTCAAGGAACCAAGGTTCAATTTGGATTCTAGGAAGCACTTCCTGACACTCAGGACCCAAGGGCATGGAATGGGCTTCCACGGGAGGTGGTTGAGGCCCCATCTGTGAGGGTGTTCAAGGATAGGCTGGGCATGCACATGGTATGCATGTCATGAGCAGAGCTGGCTAGAGCCAGGGGTCAGACTAGATGGCCTGGGAGGGCCCTTCTGACTCACTCTGTTTCTGTGCTTCTAAATGTCATTGCCATCAGCACCTCGGCACTCATGGTCTGCTTCAGCAATAGCTGCAGGGGTCCCAAAGCACCCAGAGCATGGTGCACCATCTTTCTTGGACCACCAATTTTCCCACTTCCCACCTTCAGGCAACCCATTAAGGATACTCTGCCAGAAAGAGGGGCCCAGTCACAGCCACCCACCCAGGGTATGTCTTAAAGCGAACTTCAGGGAGAAAGAGCATGAAGCTTCATAGAAACATAGAAACAGAGTGAGTCAGAAGGGACCTCCCGGGCCATCTAGTCTGACCTCCGGCACCAGCCGGCTCCACTCACGACATGCCCACCATGTGTATGTCCAGCCTGTCTTTGAACACCCTCACTGATGGGGCCTCAACCACCTCCCGTGGAAGCCCATTCCACGCCCTCGGGGTCCTGACTGTCAGGAAGTGCTTCCTGGCATCCAAATTGAACCTTGGCTCCCTGAGCTTTGCTCCATTGGAGCGCGTCCTGCCTTCCTCTGCAGGGGAGAACAGGCCTCTCCCCATCTCCATGTGACACCCCCTCACATACCTGTATGTTGCCAACATATCCCCTCTGAGTCTCCTCTTCTCCAAGCTGAAGAGACCCAGTTCCCTCAGTCTTGCCTCATACGGCATCCCCTGCAAACCAGCCACCATCCTTGTGGCCCTACGCTGCACTGACTCCAACCTGGCTATATCCTTTCTGTAATGAGGGGCCCAAAACTGAACACAATACTCCAGTTGCAGGCGTACCAGAGTCGTGTAGAGTGGTAGTAATACCTCTCTTGATCTAGAAGCCACACTTCTGGCTATGCAACCAAGGGGGGCGTTCGCCCTCTTGACCACCGCATCACACTGCTGACTCTTGTTTAGCCTGCAGTCAACCAGCATCCCGAGGTCCCTTTCACAAGTGCTGCTCTCCAGCCACTTGTCACCTAACCTGTACTTATGACAGCTATTCTTATGCCCCAAGTGCAAGACCTTGCACTTATCCACATTGAACGCCATCCTGTTGTCTCCTGCCCACTTCCATAGTCTGTGTATCTGCTCCTCAGTTGTGGCCACTGCTCCAGTTTTAGTGTCGTCTGCGAATTTGATCAGCAGACTGTTCACCCCTTCTTCCATGTCGTTAATGAAAAGATTAAACAGGATCAGCCCCAGGACAGAGCCCTGGGGGACCCCGCTTGTCACTGGCTGCCATCCCGACGATTCCCCGCTAATCGTTACCTTCTGCTTTCGGTCAGTCAACCATGCCCTAATCCACCGGACAGTGCTTTGGTGTATCCCAAAACTCCTCAGTTTCTCCACCAGGATATCATGGGGCACTTTGTCAAAGGCCTTGCTGAAATCCAGGTATACCACATCCACTGCATCCCCTCCATCTAGCCATCTTGAAACCTTGTCATAGAATTCCACAAGGTTTGTCTGGCAGGACCTGTTTTTGCGGAAGCCGTGTTGTGTGGCTGTCAGCCTCCCTTCCCTATCTAGCATCACTAGATCTCTCTCTCTTATGAGCCTTTCCATTGTTTTTCCTACAATGGACGTAAGGCTAACCGGTCTATAATTCCCCATGTCCTTCCTACTACCCTTTTTGAAAATTGGGACCACCGATGCCACCCTCCAGTCCTCTGGAACTTCACCCGTTCTCCACGAGGCCTCAAAAATGGAGGCCAGCGGGCGTGAGAGAACCCCTGCCAACTCTCTAAGTACTCTCGGGTGTAACTCATCAGGGCCTGGCGCCTTTGTAATGTCCAATGCCCTGAGGAGCCCCTCGACTTCAAGGGGGGTGACTCTAACCTCTGCCCCTAAATCCCCAGCCTCATCTAATCTCCTATACGGATATCCCCCGTCCTGCTTTGGGGAGAACACAGAGGCAAAATAGTCATTTAGCATCTGTGCTTGTTCCCTCATGTCAGTCACTGGATCACCTTCCTCCTTATTTAGTGGTCCCACCACTTGTCTCCCCTTCCTTTTCCTATTTACATGCTGAAAGAAGCCCTTTTTGTTGCTCTTGATATTCTTGGCAAGTCTCAGCTCATAATCAGCCTTAGCCTTGCGAAGAATCCTTCTGCGACGGGCCTCCTCCTCCCGGTATACCCTTTTGTCTATTTCCCCCAGTACCCATTTCCTACGGAGGTTCCTCTTTCGTCTAATCCCTCTAACCACCTCCTTTCGCATCCATGGCGGCACTCTCCTCCGCCTCCCCACCTTACTGACTAGAGGTATCATCAGGGCTTGCGCCTGCAAAACCTCCCTTTTGAGTGCCATCCACCCCTCCTCAACTCGCTTACCTTCCAGTAACCTATCCCAGGAGACTTTCCCCAGTCTGGCCTTCAGTTGGCCAAAGTTGGCCCTCTTGAAGTCCCAGCTTCTAGTGCTCGCCCTGCTGCACGGCCCCAGTCCCCTGATCTCAAAGCAAAGGATGGAGTGATCACTCGCATCCAGAGCTCCCCTAATCTGTACTTCATCTATCAGCTCCTCCCTATTGGTCAAGACCAAGTCCAGGATGTTTCCCCCCCTCGTCGCCTCTCGGACCCTCTGTGTGAAAAACCCACCCTCTAGAGCTTCTAGGAAGTGACGTGACCTGGCTGTCACCGCCAAGTGAGTCTCCCAAGTAATATCCGGGAGATTGAAATCCCCCATAATTACTGTGTCTCTCCCCCGAGATATCCTTAGAATCTGGCCTGTCAGGACATGATCCAGGGTCTCAAGTTGACCTGGAGGGTGATAACATACCCCCACTGTCAGGTCTCTTTCCCTGTCAAAACCCCTAAGTTTCACCCAGACTGCCTCTACCGAATCCCCATCTGTGCTGCATTCTCTCTCACTGCATCCTATCCCTTCCCTGACATATAAAGCCACACCCCCACCTCTCTTTCCCTTCCTGTCCTTTCTAAAAAGGTGATACCCTTCTATGTTCACATTCCAGACTTGCCTTTCATCCCACCAAGTTTCTGTGATTCCCACCAGATCGTATCCTCCTATTCCCAGGAGAGCTTCAAGCTCTTCCTGCTTATTACCCATGCTCCTAGCATTGGTGTACATGTACCTCAACTCCTTCCCACCGCTTCCTTTCCTTGGAGTGCCCAGCATCCTCCTTCCTCCCATCCTCCCTGGTATCTGGCCCCTCTCCGTAGAAGTCCTGTCAGTCCCTGCAGTATCTCTAAAGCCCTGCTCCCAGAGCCCCGATCCTCCCCGCACACTTGTCCAGTGCAGACACGTTACTGGGGGGCCTGAACCCACCCCCCACTGGCTCAGTTGAAAGTCTTCCGGATGAAGCTCGCTTCATTTCAGCTTCAGTTCAGTGGTGCCGTCAACCCACACATCCTGCTGTTCAGGACATTTTAGGAGCTCTCCTTCCCTCTTCCTCACCACCCTTCCCAGCTCTAGTGAAGAAAAAAGACACCATGCTCAGGCAGGCAGCCTCACCCAGAGCATTGAAAGCTGGCAGCACATCAAATTCAATGGAATCGTCAGAAGAGTAAGACTGAAGCTTGAAGGTTAGGACACGTGGATTTTTGTACTTTGTTCGCTCAATGCACACATCTGAATTCAAAATCTGCCGACATTCTCTGAGCCTTCTTTCAATCTCCCGGATGATCTTGCTCCTCTCTCTTTCCTGGTCTGTGTAGCCTCTGAAGATGTCGAGAAACACCACCAGGTCGGCATCCGAACCTCCTTTCAGAGCTGTCCCTTTGCCCAAGGAGCCTCCCTGGGAAAAAATCGGCAAAGGCCATGACAGCATGGGAAGAGTCCTGGTGGGTCGGACCAAAGTCCTCTCCTGCCCAACCCTCAGTTCCCCCAGTGGCCAGCCAGCGGCCTGAGGGAAGCCCAAGAGCAGGACATGAAAGCCACAGTGCCCCCTGCCCATCGTGTCCGGCACTCAGAGGAGTGCTGTGAATACTCGGGAGCAAGCAAGCCAGGCGGGCTGTCCTGCTGAGGCACATTGTGAGAAAGCAGGACTCTCTGGAGAAGATGCTAATGCTGGCGGGAGTTGAAGGCAGAAGAGGAAGCCCGATTGTGAGACACAGCAATCCCATCAGAGGAGCCACAGGCCTGAGCAGGGCCGTGGAGGAGGGGGCATGTTGCAGGTACTCCCTCATGAGGTCACCCTAAGCCAGAGCCAACTTGGCAAGGTGCCGCCACAACAAACAAGAAAGCATAGAACCATCACGGCTAACCAGTCACAGATATCCTAATCCTTTGTGACTTTCTTTAGTCCCACTTTAACGCCATCCAACATGGTGGCATCCTTCCATGGCTCACTTTGTGCCAAGAATTGAGATGCAAGATGCCAACCCATTACAGTTTTTTAATTTTGTGTGTTTTCCTCTCTCCCCTTCCTCCTCCTCCTCCTCCTCCTCCAGATGCCTGGAGCATCACTTGCCTGTCCACAGGTGCCAAGACCTGCTAAGGCCTTTCTGCTCTGCTGTGCCTTCAGCAGAAGCCTCTGTGGCTGCCTCAGGCATTTCCACTGCCTTGCACAAGCACCGGTGCTCTTGGACATGGCAGCTTCTCGTGGCTGCTCCAGCTGCCCCCTGAGAAGTGGCCGTTTTGTGGCTGGCCACGTCAATCCTGGCAGCCACTCTGTGAGTCCACAGAGACTCCCCAGGCACCACCGTCCAGCCAGGAGTGGGACAGTGGCAAGGCAGGGCCCAGCCCAGACAGCCATCCTGGGAGGATGCCATGGGCGATGGCTCTGAAAGTGGCCGAGGGACCAGGAGGTTTGCGAGAGACACGCAAGTCCTGGCAGATGCAAGAGGTCTGCATCTGGGGCGTGCCTTGCAGACACGGCACAGCAAGCCCTGAGGGATGTAGGACACTTGTAGGGCTGGTGCAAAACAAGCCCTCGGCTACCCTGAACAGCTCTCTTCGGAAGCACATCCAGGAGTCCTCTGAGCAGCAAAAGGGGGTCCGTTGCTGCCCACCCTGGCCCAAATATCCCCACAAGTGGGCATTCCCCACCTGCACTCAAGCTGTCCCCTCTCTCGTTTCCGGGCACCCCATGGAGCCATGCCAGCCCTGCCGCCAGCAGCAGCCAGGTCACCGGCCCGTCTTCTCTGCACGTCTCAGGTGGACTGGGCTTGGACAGGCACTCTGGACATACCTGCTGGAAACCCCCGGAGCCCACTGGAAACCCCCTGCAAGGTCAGCTGCTGGTGGCTGGCCCTCCTCGTGGCTCCCCTGCCCTTTCAGAGAGAAAAAGCTGCCATCAGCCCAAACTTAGCAGGAGAGCGGACCTCGACACAGGGCCCGGAACGATGAAGTCGAGAGCATGCTCTGCTTTGCATCTTGGGCCAACGGTCTGTCAAGACAGTGCCGTGCCGTCACAGGCCTTGCAATCCTCGGCATGATGTCCCCCCGAACCAGCAGCTGGGCGGGGGCCTGAGCAGCACTTCTGCCAGCGTAGGAGAGTAGGGAGACTTCTGGGGCGCGAGTTGGGCAGCACTCCAGCCCAATCCGCAGCCTGCCCAAGGCATCCTGCAAACATCCCGGCCCCTGACAGGCACAAAACCTGGGCGGGGGTGGGGGGGAGAAGTCTCATCGACCAGCACCTCTCCCCTCTCCCCAGCCCCCAAGTCTATCTGATGTGGAATCAAGTATCCTGGGAAGCGGGGAGGGGGGTGCAGCCAGCAGAGACTAGCTCCTCTCTGTGTTCGCAGCAGCCCTTGGCCACCTCCTCTCCAGAACTAGGAGAGAACCCAGAATGGCATTGCTGGACGGGTCCAGCAGGGGCGTCGGCTCTAACCGCCAGCCCCACGCAGGACTCCGAGTTTCAGCGCCCCTCGCAAAAGGGCTGTCCAGCTGCGCCTTGGATGCCTCCAGGGCGGGAGAGGCCACGTCCCCTGGAGCCGCTGCTTGCCTTATCACATGGCTGTGGCAGACAGGAAGCTTCTCCGGATGGCCAGCTTGATAGCTACTTTGTCCGGGGGAGGGGAGAGGCTGCTGTCCAGGAACAGGCGCCCCTGTAGGAAGTCCGGGGCCGCGCATCACCGCCATGCCGGGTCTTCCCGGGCCAAAGCCAGGGCTGCTGCTCCCACTAACTTCGGAGGCATGCTTTCCCCGCCCCCGCCCCTCCAGCCATCCTCCCTAGGACCTGGAGACCCCAGTCCGTACCTTGACCACCTTCAGCACCCGGGGCCGTGGGTCGATCGGGCAGGTGGCGTCCGAGAAGCACGTCGCCCTCAGGAATTCGCAGACTGTGTCGATGGCACTGCGCACCTGCCTCAGGAAGGCCTCGTCGGGCTGCAGGTGGTCGTACACGAACTTGTCCAGGTCCCGGGCTTCGACTTGGAAGAGGTCCACGGAAGTGCCGAAGATGGAAAACAAGATGCCCATCGCCGCGCTCCTCCGCTCGCGGCCGGGAGGAAGCAAGCCGCCCGCTCCCGCTCGGTCACCGCTTTCTTTTTCCAGCCCTCCGAGCAGTCGGTTTCGTTTCCTGGTCTGCCAGAGCCGCGGCGCCGAGGAGGGGGAGGAGGGGGAGGCGCGCGCGAAGCGGCGCAGGGGCGCTGAGGGGCGGCGGGAGGAGAGGGGCCGGCGGAGGGGCCGCCCGGCTCCACGGTCGAGCCGCTTCGGTTTTGGCGCGCGGTTTGAGCCAGCGTTTTCTCAGTACTCTCATTTCCCAAACGTTCTGACGTTAAGTAAGTCGGGGAGAGAAGCCCATGCAAGTTTCGGCAGTCTGCATCTCCAGGTACTGCCAGATCAGCCACGGGAGCTGAAGTCCCCTTTTTGGCCCTAACATGGACTGGACTGGGCCCTAAATATCCGATTGTCTCTGAAGTCAGTGCAATGTGCAGCTCCTCTTCGCAGCTGCAGGAACCGGGGGCACGTGGTACCAGGCAGCTGCTGCTTGTTGGCTCCCAAAAGCAGAGAGAAAAATCCGGGGGGCTTAAGGCACACGGGGCTGTGTGCGTCCACAGCCACTCCGCAAGCCTGCCCCTTTCCTGCCAAGCTCAACACCCCGGTAGCAGCTGGTGGCTGTCAGGTTGGGGTGCGCAGGACACCGGCAGAGGCTTCTCCTCAGCTTGGCCGAACGCCTCTCCCAGCAGGACAATTGCGCCTGGGGGCTTCCAGAAGGGCCTGGTGGTGGTGGCCCCCCGTCATGGAGCAGATTCACTGCTGAGGCCCACCTGGCGCAACCTTGCCACCTTGCCAGCGGCCTCTGCTGCAAGGCATTCTGGCCGCTCCTGGGGCCTGCCGGCTGTTAGGCAGGCCTGGGGTTTTTCCTTTCTTTTTTTCCTCTCTAAGGGGTGTGTGTGTTTGTTTAATATGTGCTTCTACATTTTGTATTGGAAACTTTTGACAATGTTTTAATATGCTTTTAATACAACATATCTTTTAATGGTTTTTATGTGGTTTGTGAACTTCAGCTGCTGGGTGATACCGAAATCAAGTGGATAAGCACATAAATAAAATGCAGAGCATAAAGTGGTCCACCTGTCCAGCATCTGATTTTCTCAAGACATAACATGGTGCAATGCAGCACGACGCAGAGGAGCTTTTAAAGGAAGAAAAGTTGGCCCTCCGTGCGGCAGATGGAAATAGGAAGCCGTGGTGGCTCAGCTGAGGAAAGCGTGTTGGTTGGCCACAGAGCAATCCTCACGCCCTGCTCAGAAGGCGCACAGGTCGCTGCGTTGCCAAGGCGCACATCGTGGAGACACCTGCATGGCGATGTCCTCCTGGCCAGGCACACCGAGCACTCAAGGCCCCCGGGGCAGCAGAGGGGCAGAATTGCCACTTCCCTCGGGGCGGCTGTACCACCCCATTCACACAGATGTGCACATGTGGAAGCATGCTCCTCCACTGGCAACAGCTCCCACTCCTCTTCTGTCTCAGGAGCAGAGCTCCCCAGGGTCACCCCCTGCATGCACGGTCTGCTGAAGCCAAGAAGCAAAGTTTGGCACGGAGTGGCAGGGCCGGTGCCGGACTGGCACTGGGGAAGCTGCTTCCGGTCACCCTGTGGCATGTGCGGAAGACCCCACCCGCCCCCTATGGGTTCCTCCAGGGCTCTGCCCAGCCCCCTCACTGTGGGGCACCTCCATCAGGAATGGGCAACCTTTGGGGTGGGCTCCCATGGAAACTTTGGGGGGGGCACAACTGAGTGCGAATACAAATCGCATCTATCCCTCGCTTAACGCGGTTTTGATTAATGTGGGTTTTGATTAACATGGTAAAATTAATTGTGACAATCCCTTGATACGCACAGCAGAGTTTTAGTTAACATGCTTTTTAAGATTTGCCACAAACTACTCCTCAGACAACTCTTGATAACTTCTTTCAAGAAAAATTGTAATAATTAATATAAGTATATTTAATAAAACATTTATTTTGCAATCATATTTTGTCTTTCTTCAAACAGTACCACATGATGAATTGTTAATACAGTAACCAATTATGGATGGGTTGTAATTTTTACCATTGATTATTAGATTTGATTAACATGTTTTTGATATACGCAGCAATATTGTGTGATCCATTAGCAGTGTTAATCGAGGGATACCTGTACATGTTCACATATCCACTGAGCCAAAGCAGAGGGCCTTGTTGCCTCCCCATGGCCTGGCCAACAGCTGAGAAGCCCCAGTGCACCTCCTTGTTTGCTTTCGGTGTGGTGGCAGGCCAGGGAGCCGAACAGCAGGGCGGCCACTACGGCAAGCCAGGCAATGCCCTTCCAGGGGCTGCGGGCGGACTGTGCATTGCCCCCGCATGGCCCTAGAAGAAGCCACTGGGCGAAGCGCCAGGATCACGCTGACAACACCCACCTCTAGTTCCGGGCATCCTCCGTGTGAGGGGACCGCGCGTAGTCTGCATTTGGTTGTGGGTCCACTGAACCCATTAAGCTTAGGATGAATCCTCACAGGCTGGACAGGTTATCGAGTGGCACAGCACCTGCGAAAGCGGTCTGATGTGCAGACATGGGCAGGTGGCGCTTTGGCGGCACGGAGATAGGCCAAGCTGGCACAGGAGCAGGAGCAGGAGCTGGAAGAAAGGTGGCAACACCGTTCAATTCTTGTTCGTTGGTCTTGCACATTTCCTGCACAAGGAGCCTTAGCAGAGGCTTCTGTCTGGGAAGACTTGGTCTGTCTCTTGGTGGAGCGAGGTCTGTGCAGCCTTTCCCCTTCCCCTCCTTGATGGGTTTTGTGGGGCAGAAGATGAGGAGGCCATACAAGGAAGATGGCGTTCCCAGCCTCACTCCCAAATTCTTTATGAATCAGGCAGGTAGCACAAGAAAGCTGTTGCCGCGATGACCCCCCCCCCCGCCTTTCTCTCTTCTCCAGGAAACTTGGATGCTTCCCAAATTGCTTTGCCTTTGGCCAAGAGCCAGGGCAGGCTGGGTTGGTGGTCCTGAACCGGTTGAGCAGGACTCATGGATGCGATTGTAGCGGTGCAGAGGCCAAAGGTGGGGGCGGGGCAGCTGCATCTTCTGTACAGGGTGGCTTTCATTTATTCCCACCCTCCCTTTGCTGGCAAGATAGAATTCAGGGCAACCTGTGGTTATGGATTGGCAGTTTGGGCACAGCAGTGCCGGCAGGAGGGGAGAGGGAAACCGGGGGCCTTTCACGGCAGAGACGTCAAGCAAGAAACTTTGTTGCAGAAGTCTCACCTCAGAACTTGTTTGCCCCAGCTGCAAGCCGGGGAATGGGCTGGAGAAATCTTGCTTGACTCCTGGCTGAGCTGCACGTTTCCTGCCTGTTGATAAAATTGGTGAGCACACAGAGAGCGGGCGAGCGAGCGAGTGAGAAAGTGTTCCTTCACTTTTCAAAGCATCCAGTCTTGCAGAAGTCAACCGGCAGAGTCTTTTGGCTTCCGTGCCTGGTTGCTGCTAAAGTTTTAGGTGCTGCACTGGTGGGAAGGCGGGTGGCTGCAGAAACACACGCCGGAGGCTGTTCACTGCTTTGCAAAATTTGCAGCAATGGGCTAGCACAGTCACCCCGCCTGGAATTTGGTCAGGAGAGCTTATGCTCTTGTTTTATGCTTGTGTTGTTTTTTTGGCACCAGGCCAAGACATTTTTATTCAAACAATATTTTAATAATTGTTAATATTATTTATTGGTTTTAATTTTTATAGCCAGGGTGAATCCAAATTTTATATTTTATATGTATGATTTATATGATTGTTTGTTTATTATGTCAGAAGCTGTCCCGAGGCTTATGTGACTGGGACGGCATATAAAAACTCCAAACAAACAAATGAATAAATAAATATGCTGAGGTGGAAAATATCTGTCAGGGATTGGTTGATTTATGAGAGACGCGTGCTGCCCTTCCTCTACAAGAATATTTTTGATATGCACAACATCAGAAGGCAAAAGCCAATCCAATAAAACCATACAAAGACATTTCAAAGCACATTGAAGAACAGACATCCTCACTACGCTCCAGTCTTTTGTAGCTTTCTGATTATTCTTGCTGTTTGATTAAAATTAAGATTTTGGTTGCCTTTGTACTAGCAGTAGCAGTATTTTTTTTTTAATGCACCAAAGCATTTTGGAAGAAGATCGGTCTGTGCTTCATAGACTACAGCAAAGCCTTCGATTGTGAGGACCATGGGAAGCTATGGCTGGCCCTGAAAGAAATGGGGGAGCCTGAGCACTTGATTGTCCTGATGCATAACCTGCATTGAGGACAAGAAGCTCCTGTGAAGGCAGAGTATGGAGAAACAGGATGGTTTCCCATAAGCAAAGGCATCAGACAAGGGCGTATTTTATCTCCCTATCTGTTCAACATATACACAGAACATATCATATGGAAAGTTGGATCAGGGGCAGAGGAAGGAGTGAAAATTGGTGGGAGACACATGAATAATTTAAGGTATGCAGATGATACTCAATTACTGGCAGAAAGCAGCGATCAACTGAAACAGCTCATGATAAAAATGAAAGAAAACACAGCAGCCAAACATCAATTTCACAAAATTTATGATTATAAAAGAAATATACATCTTTACTGTCAACAATGAAGAAATGGAAATTGTGAAAGATTTGAGTACCTTGGCTCAGTCATCAATTGAAAGGGGAGACTGTAGCCAAGGAATTAGAAGAAGATGGAGACTTGGAAGGGCAGCGCTGAAGGAACTAGAATAAACCACCAAGTGCAGGGACATTTCACTGGAGACCAAGGCCAAGACTAAGCACAGTCTTGAACTCCTGAGACCACTGTTACATCCCTGGCGGTCACGCAGCCCTTAGGAGGCACATAAACCCCGCTGGGAAAGGGCGGCCATCCTACTTCAGTTGCACAGGGCAATCATGCAATCAGAAAGGCTCCCGTGGTCCTCCTCAGAGAGGCACTCGGGGACCAGCTGCAAGGGGGAGCATGCTTTTCCCTGTGGTGCTGGAGAAGGCAGCCAGTTGAAGGGAGAGCTCAAGGCCACAGGTCTCTGGGCACTGCTGCCATCCGCACCCACTGCAAACTGCCCTGGCAGGAGTCCCCCGTGCAAGAGCAGAGCTGGCACAGAGGGGCAGGCATTGCCCTGCCTGCCCCCAGGGCCAAAAAGCAGGTGACTGTCACTTCAGCACATCAGCAGGCAATCTGTTTTGGGAACTGTGTGCTCTTGAGAAGGGCGCTGGTACCATAAAGGTTGCACAGAGGGGAAAATCTCAGGGGCAGCCTCCCTGGCTATAGCACAGCACTAGACCATACATTTCCCTAGGGCAGCTCTTTCCCCCCTCAGAATCTAGGATGCATGTCTTGACCCTGCTCTGTGACTGCATCAGAAGTGGGCTTGATAAATACAGATTTTTTAAATGTGTCCAATCGCAGTCAGACTCTGGCTGGAAGGATTCACACGACCTGCTCTCCTGGGTGTGCGTCGTCTCCAGTCGTGGCCACCACAACGTCCTCCCGATGACCGCGGTCCTGCTCTTCAGGGCCTTGAACAGCAGCCGGACACGCAGAACTTCGGCAGGGGAATGATTCTGCCGCTGTGACCTATGCCGGACGCACGTCTCCTCTGCTGCTTGTGCGGCTTGGCGCGGAAGAAGCACGTAGCAGCTCAGGCACATCGACACACTGCTGCCTCCAGCAGGTGCGGGTGACCAAGACTTTGCAAAATGGGAAAAGGTTCAAGGGGGGAAACCGGCTGAGCAAGCCCACTGCCCATGCGTGTTGCCCACGCCTCAGACGGCCACCTTTTGAAGCGGCTGCTGTGGCTGTACGATCTGCAAGAATTTTCAGGCGATCCTGTTCAGCCCTTTGGTTGACAAACTCATGATGCTGGAGCAGAGCCTAGCTGGCCACTTAAACATTTTGATTAGGTGAACTTACACCCCATCGTCCCAAATCCCATCCACTTTGTTTGTTGCATTTATGTTTTGCTTTTCCTCCAAGAAACCCAGGATAGCTTTCCACCTCCTGGATCCACCCCGCCTCGAGCCTTATTCCCACGCTGCCTCTTCCAGCTACAACTGAAAAACAGTTAAAACTAGCAAGAGATTGTGCAGAAAATGACAGTGGCCAGCGTGGAGCCTGAAGCTACTAGAAAAAGCAAAATGGTCTTTGCTCCTCACCAGGCAGTGGAAGCTGAAAAGCGAAGGGGACAGACGTCAAAGTAGCCGCCCCGCTTGCTTGCGAGCGCTCTGGGCAAACACAGGCCACAACGCCCCCGAGGGGAGCCTTCCCTCCTGTTTGCAAACACTGCTGGTGCCCTGAACTTGGGTCCTCTTCTAGGAGGAGGTCTCGGCTGGTCAGGCAGCAACTGACGCCCTCCTCCCACTTCAGGGCCACTAGCAGGGCAGCCAGAGACCCTTGGGACAGCTCAGGTGAGGGGCAGGGTGGGGGCAGGCCCCCGGGAGCCATGTCACAGCCCCAGGCTCAGATTCTGGCTTGTCTCTTGGGCACCTGCTGTGAAGCTCTGATCAGAAGCACTGATTGCAGCCAGCGCTTTGATGATATGGGAAAGGAGCAGGCAAGGCCTGCAGAGACTGTTTGCATGGAGCGGGCAGGAGTACCTCTGAGCATCCCTTCTCTGCCACTAAAAGGCCTGTGCTGAGGGGGGCACCTACTTTGGGCACCAGGAGGGAGAAAGATGGGTGCCTACGAGGCTGCTGGGCACACAACCCCAGAGGTTCCTGTGTGCTGCCTGGCAGCCAGCAGCTCTGTTCTCCATACTCACGTCCCACCCTTGGGCCCAAATCCTCCGCGCAACCACGGGCCTGGGAGCCAAAGGCCTCTGAGAGGCTGAACTCCTGCCTCACAGGAGAATTTCCTGACAAGAGAGGCCAGCCCTGCCCCACATGCCAGCCAGAGAGGGGGTATGGCAGGCAGTCTGCTTCCCTTGCGGACAGGGAGTCCCCGGGAGAAGCAGCCGCCTCGGGGCTCACACATCTGACAGAGGAGGAAGGGCCGCTGGGGAGGAAGGAGACCCCCACACAAGAGGGACGCACGTTAGATCCACACATTGCCCAGACCAGTGGCAGCTGGAGGGGCTTGCTTCACCCCACCTTGCCAGAAAGAACAACCCCGGCAACTCTGAAGCTAAGGACAGGGCCTGGTTTTGCTCCCCCGCCCCCAATTCCTTGTGCTTTTGTGCCACACTTTTTAGACTATAAAGCTCAAGCCCTGGATTGGTATGATTACTCTAAGATTCTCTGAAAACTGCTCTCATCTAAAGACGGGGGTAAAGGTTGTGCTGCTACAACTAGAAGCACAAAACAATTCGTATCTCAGCAGTCATCAAATGCAGCAGGCAGGCGCAGCAGAATAAAACCAGGCAAGCCCCAAAGGGGCAGGCACTCCAGGCCTCTCTGCCTGCGGCCCGCAACCCCAGGGCGGGGAGCCACAGAGCGGCCGGCAGCAGAGGGGGCCACTCAGCTGGAGCTGGTTGGTGCAGCAGCGTGCAGGGACGGAAGCTGCAATTGCTAGAAGCCAACATGGATTCCTCAAGAACAGATCCTGCCGGACCAATCTGATTTTGCTTTGTGATTGGTAACCTCCCTGCCAGACCATGGGAATGCTGTGGACATGATCCATCTGGACTTCAGCAAAGCTTCTGACAAATTGCCCCATGGTCTCCTGATGAGCAAACTAGCAAAGGTGAACTAGATGGAACAACCATCAGGCGGATCCACAGCTGGCTCCAGAACCAGCCTCAGAGTGCTCATCAACAGCACCTCCCCAGACCAGGGAGAGGTCACAAGGGGGCACCACAAGGAGGTGTGGTGTTGGACTAATTTTTATCAATGAATTGGAGGAGGAGGTGCAAGAAATGCTGATCAGATTTGCAGATGACTCAAAATTGGGTGGGATAGCGAATCCCCTGGAAGACAGCAAGAAGATTCAAGATGATCTTGATATGTTGGAGTGCTAGGCTAAAAACCACAGAACGAAATTCAGCAGGGACAAATGCCAGGTTCTGCACCTGGGAAAAAGAAACCTAAGGCATCATTGCAAGCTGGGGAATCCTTGGCTCAACAATGCTGCAAGTGAGCAGGACCTTGGAACTGTAGATCACAGGCTGGGTATGAGTCAACAGCGCACTGTGGCTGCAAAAGGGCAACTGCTATTTTGGGCTGCATTAATAGAGTACGTACCACTTCCAAACCCCATGAGGTACTGGTTCACTTTTACTCAGCACTGGTTAGCCTCATCTGGAGCCCTGTGTCCAGTTCTGGGTACCTCAGTTGAAGAAAGATGCAGACGAGCTGGAAAGGGCCCAGAGGAGGCAGCAAGGATGATCCGGGACTGGAGACAAAGTCCTGTGGGGAGAGACTGAAAGCACTGGGCCTGTTTAGCCTCGAGAAGAGAAGACTGGGGGAGATATGATAGTACCCTGCAAACACCTGAAAGGCTGTCACAAAGAGGAAGGCCAGGATCTCTTCTTGATCATCTCAGAGCACAGGATGACAGGCTCCAGCGGGACATCAGGATGAACTTCCTGACTGTTACAGCAGTACAACCATAGAACCAATTACCAAGGGAGTTTGTGGGCGCTCCGTCGCTGGAGGCATTCAAGATGCAACTGGACAGCCTTTGGAGAAGGATGGTTCAACCTGGAGTCCTGCACTGAGCAGGGCTTGGACAGGATGGCCCTCTGGCCCCTTCCAACTCTCTATTCTATGATTCTTGTGTTGGTCACACTCAGGTGGCAAGGAGTTTTGGACAGCTGTGTAGCCCTCCAAGAAGCCCTGCCTGCTGGGTTTGTGTCCCATGGCCAGCCAAATGCCCACAGTCGCCCTACGAAAATGGCACCCAGAGGTGCCAGCACAGCAGAACAGCCCCCGGGGGGCATTCAGCCGCAGCACATTCTTCTGCCACGTGAACCAGGTTGCTGGCCCAGAGACAGCTTTCGCTGCTGCTGCTGCCAGTTCTCCTGGGATGCATGAAAACTTCCTGGTTGCCTGTTGTAGGAGGCTGAGGTGTGAGACGGGCTCCACGGAAGAGGAAGACGGACTATTCCAAAGTCTGGCTCATTTATGGGATGTTCCGTCCTTAAGGGATCACTGGTATTTGCTTTGGGGTTTTCTAAAGGCTGCATAGTGACAAGTCTTAAGAACTTAAGAGAGATTGTTGCTGCTACTGCAAATCTTTTAATGGCTCCTTTCACCTCCGGCCAAACTCCCAAAACCTCCACCTCTGCCAAACGCACGCACACCAGAGTCTGCTCCCGGGCTCTCTTCCTCGGCCTCCCAAAGCCGCGCCACTGCCTTCTACCTCTGCAGACGCGTGCTCAGCGCCTGCTCGTGTGACCTCCCCCTGGCGAGATCTTAGGGCAGCCTTTGAGCCTTGCACACCCGCCTGCTCTCCGCTCCTGACATCACCAGCCCCGTGTGGTTTATCCCGCAGAGAAGGGACAGCTCAGGACTGGCCTTGGCTGGTCATTTTCTCCTAGTCATTCCATCCATCTTCCCACTTGCCAACCAGCAGACCCTGCCTGGAGACTCCCTGGATCCGTAACTCGGCTGCCATTTCCCAAGCACGTTTCCACGGAGCAAGAACCCCAGTCAACTGGAACTCGAATTCCCCAATCCAGACCCTGCCTAAATGATTACGAGCAATTATCTCCTGCACCTTTCAGACCGTCCCCAAAGCAGCTGCCACCCAAAGCGCCTCCAACCTGGTGCCAGCCCTCGGCCTCAGGCTCTCGGAGGGCACAGCGTTTGGGGACCTGCACTGCGCACACCTGTCTTTTCCTCGCTCAGCTTCCAACACTCCCCTCTTCTTCTGCACAAAATGCTGCATTGCCTGCTGTTTTCCTTCCCAGCCTCTGCTGATACAGCGGTACCTTGGCTCACGAACTTAATCCGTTCCAGGACTCCGGCCATGACCCAAAATGGTCGTGAGCCAAGTTAAATTTCCCCATCGGGTTCAGTGTAAATAAGGTTAATCCGTTCTGTAACTATATTTTTTAATCAGAAAAAGGTGAAGCAAAGTGACAAAGAACAACAAAGATTGCGGCCATCTCCCCCCACAGCACGCCTGCGATTGAGCCCGTCATCCCTACCCATCATCCCTGCACACGCCCGTCATCCTGATGTGCTGGAGGGAAAGATGGCACAAGGGGAGAGACAGGCACGAACAAGGGCGCGCTCAGGAGTGGGAGATGGGCACGATCGTGCTGGGGGCGGGGGAGATGGCCGAGGTCGTGGTTGCACTCGTGCAAGGAAGTTGGGAGCAATCATGGGCGCGCTGGTGCAGGAAAGACAGGCGTGATCTCAGCCATCTCCCCCCCGCACCCAGCACAATCCAGGCCATCTCCCAACTCGGGCGTGTGGGGTGTGGGGTGTGGCCGCGATTGCAGTTGCCACCCAATGTGGAGTTTGCAACCGCAGTTAAAATTTTCATGAAATTTTTGTTCACGACTCAAGTTGGTCGTGAACCGAAGCGTTTGTGAGCCGAGGTACCACTGTATTCTTCTGGAGGTGCCGCTGTTGGAGGAGGGGTGAAACACCTCAGGCCAGGGGCCAGACCCAGACTGCCAGGGTCCCCCTCATGGCCATACTCCCTTCTAGGGGCCGCTCCTCCTTTCTCCAACCGCCACTCACCTGGCGCTTCCGGGCCGTTCTGCAATTCCCCCTCCTGCTTTTTACAGTGTGAGATGCCTCTTCCGCGGGTGGATTCCTAGCAAGAAGAGCTTGGCCTAAGATCCACAGGAGTGCCTGTTGCTTGCGGCACCAGTCCCACCCCGCTTGCCTTTGGCCTTGTCCATCGCTGGGGCCGGGCCCGAGAACGTCGCCTGACCTGAACATGCTCCTCAGGCTGGAAAGGGGCTCTAAAGGAACAAGGGCAAACTGTGCCCATAGAAGCAATGGCAAGGGCAATACATTAATTAATCATTGTGTATTATGAGTGACAATCATATTGCTATTATTACTGCAGAAGTGCGGATTGATACTGCACATTTTAAATAGGATAATAGGATGGGTACACACAGGGAACTGGTGGGGGTGAGAGCAGGGAAGTCTTGGTTAACTCTATTTTCTGCTTCAGTGGCAGACTGAAAAAGTGTGGGGGGGGAACTCTGGGTAGCAACCCCACATCCTGGCCCCTCCCCCACTAGGCACCTGAGAATCACCTGAGGTTTGCCTGGCTACTTCCAGCCAACACAAATCTTTTTACACTTATCTCCTGAGCACAGAGCAGCCGCCCCAGCAAATGAAGGAAGGAAGGAAGGAAGGAAGGAAGGAAGGAAGGAAGGAAGGAAGGAAGGAAGGAAGGAAGGAAGGGACAAAGAAAACAAATGCGGGGCCAGCCAGGATCTCTCTTTGCAGAAGAGACGCCCGACACCATCAACACAGTGCCTGGCTGGCTTCCTGGTCCCCCGTCCCTTATTCCACAGAGGGGCAGAGATGTCTGACGGTGAAATTGCCCCCACCCCGCCCCCTGTCCCCCAGCAAGCCTTTCGGCAACTTGGGCCATATGCTGCAGCCACAGGAATGGGAGGACACAGATGAGGCGATGGGGTTCCTGACACTCAACTACCAGAAAGCAGCATCAGTAAAAAAGTTCTCTCCCCATAAACAGGGCTGCAGAAAAAGAATGCGGGGGGAAAGTCAGGATGGGGCTTTTGCGAGAAAGGCCCTATGGGGGTCAAATGGCCCCCCCGTGCCCCCTGCCCACGGCAGTTTCCAAGGTGTTCATTTGTAAGTGCACTTTGCCAATTCTCAGCTCAAAAATTTGGGGATCTGCAAAAACAGAAGGATCTGCAACTAAGTGCAGGAAATGCAAATCAGTTAAAAATACAGGCCCAACCAGCTCCTCGACACAAGGATCCCTCCAAGGAAATTTTGTGGCCTTGCTTCAGGTACAGAGCACAGATTCCGAGGCTGAGAGGCGCCCTGTTCCTTAATGCTTAACCAGAGCGTCTGCCTGCCTGCCTGAGCCATTAGTTTGCACTCTGCGGTAGATCTCAGGACACCAGAGCAATCCAAGCAGATCCTGAAAGTCTGACCTCCTGCTCTGTGTGACACTCCAGCACCTCTTCTTTTTGTACAAGATGCCTACTGTCCCTATCCAGGTGGTGGGGTTTACTTTGGGGTGCAAATCCCCCAGTTGCAGCTGCATCGGCAAGCAAAACTGCAAATTGACTAACGTGGAAGAGTTCCTTGCAGAAAAACAGAGCATTGAACTTGTCCCAATATCACTGAGTGCAGTCGTTTACCCACAGCTGATTCGACCTGCCCCAAATGGCAAAGTACCTGCGGTGCAATGAGGTCACTGGTTTTAAGGCGGGGCTATGGGGTATCCCCCCACCCCCAGCACTGTCACACCTATGGGGAAACTTCTTTGGTGACCAAGAGGAGACTCTGAGGGGACCTGTTGGCGACAGACAGGTATCGGTGCATGTACACCAATGCTAGGAGCATGGGTAATAAGCAGGAAGAGCTTGAAGCTCTCCTGGGAATAGGAGGATACGATCTGGTGGGAATCACAGAAACTTGGTGGGATGAAAGGCAAGTCTGGAATGTGAACATAGAAGGGTATCACCTTTTTAGAAAGGACAGGAAGGGAAAGAGAGGTGTGGGTGTGGCTTTATATGTCAGGGAAGGGATAGGATGCAGTGAGATAGAGTGCAGCACAGATGGGGATTCGGTAGAGGCAGTCTGGGTGAAACTTAGGGGTTTTGACAGAGAAAGAGACCTGACAGTGGGGGTATGTTATCGCCCTCCAGGTCAACTTGAGACCCTGGATCATGTCCTGACAGGCCAGATTCTAAGGATATCTCGGGGGAGAGACACAGTAATTATGGGAGATTTCAATCTCCCGGATATTACTTGGGAGACTCACTCGGCGGTGACAGCCAGGTCACGTCGCTTCCTAGAAGCTCTAGAGGGTGGGTTTTTCACACAGAGGGTCCGAGAGGCGACGAGGGGGGGAAACATCCTGGACTTGGTCTTGACCAATAGGGAGGAGCTGATAGATGAAGTACAGATTAGGGGAGCTCTGGATGCGAGTGATCACTCCATCCTTTGCTTTGAGATCAGAGGACTGGGGCCGTGCAGCAGGGCGAGCACTAGAAGCTGGGACTTCAAGAGGGCCAACTTTGGCCAACTGAAGGCCAGGCTGGGGAAAGTCTCCTGGGATAGGTTACTGGAAGGTAAGCGAGTTGAGGAGGGGTGGATGGCACTTAAAAGGGAGGTTTTGCAGGCGCAAGCCCTGACAATACCTCTAGTCAGTAAGGTGGGGAGGCGGAGGAGAGTGCCGCCATGGATGCGAAAGGAGGTGGTTAGGGGGATTAGATGAAAGAGGAACCTCCATAGGAAATGGGTACTGGGGGAAATAGACAAAAGGGTATACCGGGAGGAGGAGGCCCGTTGCAGAAGGATTCTTCGCAAGGCTAAGGCTGATTATGAGCTGAGACTTGCCAAGAATATCAAGAGCAACAAAAAGGGCTTCTTCCAGCATGTAAATAGGAAAAGGAAGGGGAGACAAGTGGTGGGACCACTAAATAAGGAGGAAGGAGATCCAGTGACTGACATGAGGGAACAGGCACAGATGCTAAATGACTATTTTGCCTCTGTGTTCTCCCCAAAGCAGGACGGGGGATATCCGTATAGGAGATTGGATGAGGCTGGGGACTTAGGGGCAGATATTAGAGTCACCCCCCTTGAAGTCGAGGGGCTCCTCAGGGCATTGGACATTACAAAGGCGCCAGGCCCTGACGGGTTACACCCGAGAGTACTTAGAGAGTTGGCAGGGGTTCTCTCACGCCCGCTGGCCTCCATTTTTGAGGCCTCGTGGAGAACGGGTGAAGTTCCAGAGGACTGGAGGGTGGCATCGGTGGTCCCAATTTTCAAAAAGGGTAGTAGGAAGGACATGGGGAATTATAGACCGGTTAGCCTTACGTCCATTGTAGGAAAAACAATGGAAAGGCTCATAAGAGAGAGAGATCTAGTGATGCTAGATAGGGAAGGGAGGCTGACAGCCACACAACACGGCTTCCGCAGAAACAGGTCCTGCCAGACAAACCTTGTGGAATTCTATGACAAGGTTTCAAGATGGCTAGATGGAGGGGATGCAGTGGATGTGGTATGCCTGGATTTCAGCAAGGCCTTTGACAAAGTGCCCCGTGATATCCTGGTGGAGAAACTGAGGAGTTTTGGGATACACCAAAGCACTGTCCAGTGGATTAGGGCATGGTTGACTGACCGAAAGCAGAAGGTAACCATTAGCGGGGAATCGTCGGGATGGCAGCCAGTGACAAGCGGGGTCCCCCAGGGCTCTGTCCTGGGGCCGATCCTGTTTAATCTTTTCATTAACGACATGGAAGAAGGGGTGAACAGTCTGCTGATCAAATTCACAGACAACACTAAAACTGGAGCAGTGGCCACAACTGAGGAGCAGGATCTAGACAGACTATGGAAGTGGGCAGGAGACAACAGGATGGCGTTCAATGTGGAGAAGTGCAAGGTCTTGCACTTGGGGCATAGGAATAGCTGTCATAAGTACAGGTTAGGGGACAAGTGGCTGGAGAGCAGCACTTGTGAAAGGGACCTCGGGGTACTGGTTGACCGCAGGCTAAACATGAGTCAGCTGTGTGATGCGGTGGTCAAGAGGGCGAATGCCACCCTTGGTTGCATAGCCAGAAGTGCGGCTTCTAGATCAAGAGAGGTATTACTACCACTCTACACGACTCTGGTGCGCCCGCAACTGGAGTATTGTGTTCAGTTTTGGGCCCCTCATTACAGAAAGGATATAGCCAGGTTGGAGTCAGTGCAGCGTAGGGCCACAAGGATGGTGGCTGGTTTGCAGGGGATGGGGTATGAGGCGAGACTGAGGGAACTGGGTCTCTTCAGCCTGGAGAAGAGGAGACTCAGAGGGGATATGTTGGCAACATACAGGTATGTGAGGGGGTGTCACATGGAGATGGGGAGAGGCCTGTTCTCCCCTGCAGAGGAAGGCAGGACGCGCTCCAATGGAGCAAAGCTCAGGGAGCCAAGGTTCAATTTGGATGCCAGGAAGCACTTCCTGACAGTTAGGACCCCGAGGGCGTGGAATGGGCTTCCACGGGAGGTCGTTGAGGCCCATCGGTGGGCATGTGGGCATGTCATGAGCGGAGCCGGCTGGTGCCGGAGGTCAGACTAGATGGCCCAGGAGGCCCCTTCTGACTCGCTCTGTTTCTATGTTTCTATGTGAGGGGGTGTCACACGGAGGTGGGGAGAGACCTGTTCTCCCCTGCAGAGGAAGGCAGGACGTGCTCCAATGGAGCAAAGCTCAGGGAATCCAGGTTCCATTTGGATGCCAGGAAGCTCTTCCTGACAGTCAGGACCCCGAGGGCGTGGAATGTGCTTCCACGGGAGGTGGTTGAGGCCCTATTGGTGAGGGTGTTCAAAGACAGGCTGGACATGCACATGGTGGGCATGTCATGAGCAGGGCCGACTGGAGCCGGGGGTCAGACTAGATGGCCTAAGAGGTCCCTTCTGACTCACTCTGTTTCTGTGTTTCTAAGACCACTTAAGGGCTTTCTTTTTTCTTTTTCTTTTAGCAAACACATATATTTCAGGGTCTGCCTCTGTAACTCACAGGTTCGCAAGCTGACTCTTTTCTGCTGCCACTAGTTCTCTTGGCATACCTTAAAACCTTCCAGAACCCTCATGCAAGAGGCTTAAGCATAAGAGGGCCACCAACATGACAGGCAAGAGAAATTATTACCAAATAATGCGATATTTGCTACATTAGGGATTACTAATATTTACCTTGGTATTTGGATTGAAGAGCATATTTATCCATATTGCTGCGACCACAATGTCCTCTATTCAAGCCACTGCTTCTGTTTCAGGAAGCCTCATTATACAAATAAGAAAGCTCAGCAGAGCCCTTTCCCCTTTCCTCCTGGGGTTGGAGGAAGATTCTGGCTTGCTTCTATCCACTGGATGAACCTGTTGAGCTGTTTTATGCACCAGATTCTTTCCCTTCGGAACACACTTCTTTTGTACCATTTTCTTCCATTCACTTATTTATTTATTTACAGTATTTCCATACTGCTCCACACAGCTTTTTTTGTAAAAAAAAAAAAAAGGTGCCGGAACTCACGTTGCTGTGGCAGTAAGCACCAATCCCAAGCCGAGCAGCATCCGGAGCAGCTATCGCTCACTGTCAGATAGCAGAACCCAGACACAATAGCAGCCTGCAGGCACTATGTTGATGATGTTTGCTGCTGATCTGCTACCCAAAATCACTTCATAAAATCCATTGAAAAGAAGGTGCCGGAGCACTGTTCCGGTGCGTTCTATGACAAAAAAAGCCCTACTGCTCCACATCCAAATAGAATCGAGAGCAATGAACATTATGGAGGTAAAACAAATAAAATAACAGAAGCAACACATCAAGAAGATTTTGAAACACAGTAGCATTAAGACTGTGACTGGTCAGCAAGAATTGTCTTCCCAGGACAAGACTGTCCTTTCAGGTGCCGAAATGGCACAGAGCTGGCGCCTGAGCTCCTGCAGCAGGGGATTCCCCAGCAAGGGGCCACCACCCAGGGGGCTCGTCTCCTGGCGGCCTCCCAGTGGGCCGTGAGCCTGTGGGGAACCGCTGGGAGGGGAGAATGCCCTCCAGTGACCTCGGTGCCCAGGCGGGTCGATAGGGGAGGCGGTCCTCTCCCAGGAAGCCTGGTCTACGCTGGCACTGAACTCTGTGACCTGCGCAGCTCCTTCAGCTCAGGAGTTGCCCGCTGAGAAGCGGCAGTTCCTGCCAACGGCTGCTATTTCCGCACCAACCCTGCTTCTGGAGCAGGTGAAAAAGCAGCCCCACATGGAGCGCACGGCAGCAACCCAGCCCTGGGGTCACCAGCACCTGCCTCGCTGTGGCCAGGCCATCCCTGACCACGGAGGCCGGAGCTGGGGAAAGGCCCGGAGCTACCCAGTTGCCTGTGGGTAGGGTCTCAGGCAGCAGTGATGCGTCGGGGAGGCCCCCAGACGACAAATGTTGCATGGGATGCCAAACAGGGTGGCTCCCTGCCGGAGCCCGTGGCTGAATGGCCAGGGAGTTGAGGAACTGGCCCACAGATGAGTCTGGACCCATGGCAGCTCCAGGCCTGCAGCGTCAGCGCAAGGAGCCGTTCCAGGGGGCACCACAGCCAATGACACTGAAACGGAGCAGACCAGCAGGGTCACCTCCCCACCCCCTTCCCAATAGCAGTCATCCACTCGGGGGGCCAAGACTGCTTCCGTCCCACAGCTGAAACCCAACCTGAAATGGGTCTAGTGGATCCGCATCCCCAGGAGCACCACCGTGCTCACAAGCACCTTCCCTGAGAAGGAGTGTTGCCAAGTACCACTGGGTCCAGAGTGCAGGTTTTGCAGGACTGCTGACACCTTGAGGACTGGCCCCCGCATCAGGACCTGGGAAGGCAGACCTCCTCCTTTAGCGTTATCAGCCAGGAAGGGCAAGGTTGGAGACAGCGCACGGTCAGTGGCTCTACTGCAAGCCCTTGCCTGAGTCATCCGGTCATAAATGATCCCACAGAATTGGGCACCAGACCCTGCAACGGAAGGTGTGCCAGCAGCAGCCTCAGGTTCAGCGCTCGGGGGGGGGGAGTCCTGAGGGGGACCCAAAGCACAAGGAAAGGAGGCTGAGGCTTTGCCAGGAGCCTGTGTGCCCGGCAGAGCTGCTCTCCTCCCCTCTCTGCCCCCAACAACCCATCCAAGATCATTCTTACCACCTTGCGGTGGCAGCCACAAAGCGAGGGCACTATTGAGATTGGTGTCCTAGTTCTGAGTTCAGAGCAAGCTTCCAAGATCAGAGCTGGGACCCTGAATAATCCGACACCCCTCCAAACTCCGCTGAGCAGGCGCTCTGGATGAGGTTTCCATCTTTCATTTTGTGGATTTGTCTTATCAGAATGCTGTACAAATTTGGATTAAAACATCCTTCACATCATTTACATTTAAGGGGAAACAAAACAATGATACTGAAATCTGTTGACAGACCAACATACTTTACTAACCTGACGCAACGTGTGTGATACACTGAGTAGACACCCACTTATTGAGCCGAGTCCGACTTTCTTCCACTGAAGTTGTTGAGCATCTTCAGTTTTGCTGCTCCTGCTTGTTGGATCTGTCCATAATTAAATATATTTTATGTATCTCAATGATATGTTTGTTCTCTCAATGCTTGCTAGAGATGATCCAGCAGGTAACTAATCAGTATTTGGTGATCAATTACCTGCAGTTGGCATCCAGTTTGTTACTAAGGAACTTATGAATAGAGCACAGTTGACAGTTCCAGAAAAACTTCTGCCCCACATCACTGCCTCTGCTGCTTCTTTTTCAAGACCTCAACTGGAAGGCAGAAGAGGCATCTGACAAGCCACTTTGACTATCATCTAACACTGGATCATGGGTTGTTGAGACACAAGTTATGTTGCCATGGCTTATTAACCATGAACAACCCACAAAAAACCAAGCTCTGTTTCTGGATTGGTTCCTCACCATGATTCTTTATTGCAGCTGTGTTCAGACAACCCATGTTTCAGCAACCCAAGCCAAACTCAACCCAGACTGAACAATGGAGTGCGGACTGACATGGTCTCTGAACCCAGTCACTGATATGCATCCACACTTGTGGTCTCCATTCCTTCAGCAGGGCTGGTGTGGGAGGAATTCCCAGGGGGTTCCCTCTATGACACCCAAAAATTGGAAGATGCCTTCTTCCAGGCCTGCATTGCCTTCTCAGAGAGCAGCACCCCACACAGCTGCCTTCACCAAGTTGCCCCCTCCAGGCGTGATGGGCTGCAACTTCCAGCTGGTGCAGCTACAGAGAAGGCTCTTTCAGGGCCTCTCCCATCCCATCCCATCCCATCCCATCCCATCCCCTGATCCCTTTGGCTGGAGCTGCCAGGGACACAACCTGCATCCCCCCTAGTGGTGTACTCATATGTTTTGTGTAGCAGCCCCCATAGTCCTGCCCCCACAGGGAATGCCCGCAACTTGCTTGTGTGGCAGGCGCCAGGGACAGGTCTCCCAGCACCCTGCGCCCGACGGAGGGATCGCCGGGCCCTGCCGGGACCGACGGACACCCCCACGGAGGGACTTTGCCCAGGCGGCTTTCCCACGCCAGGCGGCGCCGGCCACGGGGCAGGGTTCCGCGGGGTGCCGCCCGTGGCCGCCCAAGGACCGCCTCGGCGGCTAATCCCTGCCCTGCCAAAAGCTCCGCGGCGGCGGGAAAGCGGCACTGACTCGCCGGCCGGCTCGTGCGCACGCCGCGCCCGCCGTCGGAGGGAGCGCGGCAGGTCGCGATGGCGCCCGCGCGGCCCCTGCCGCTCCCGCTGCCGCTGCTGCTGCTGCTGCTGCCGCCGCTGCCGCTGCCGCCCTGCGCCCGCGCCTCCCTCGCCTGGGGCGGCGGCACCGCCTTCTGCCTCGCGGGGGACGCCGCGGCGGGCGGCGCGGGCCCCGGCTGGGCGCTGCGCTTCCTGTGGCAGAGCCCCCGCTGGCCGGGCCCGGCGCTGGTCTCGAGCGTGTGGGGCGCGGGCGCCGGCGGGCGCCTGCTGGGCTGCGCCGTGACGCGCGCGCCGGACGAGCCCGGCGGGTCCGCGGAGCGGTGCCGCGCGCTGCAGGCCGGGCTGGGCGCGCCCCTGCGGGACGACGCGGCGCCGGGCGTGCAGCGCAGCCTGGCCGCCCTGGAGGCGCGCGTCGGCGAGTGCCCGGTGCTCAGCCTGCGGGACGCGGCCGCGTTTGTGCCGGCCGTGCGGGCGCTCGAGGCGGCGGCGCGGGCGGCCCGGGAGCGCGTCCGACGCGGCATGACGATGCCCGGCACGGTGTGGTGCGGAGCGGGCGACTCGGCCGGCAACTTCTCCGACCTGGGTGAGGAGGGGCGGCCCGAGCGGCGCGCACGCCTCGGTCCTCGGCCGCCCGCGGATCTGTCCGACGGCGGGCGCTGGGCACGGAGGCAGCGCCGGGCGCGGAGTCCGTGGGAGGGAGGGCTCGCGCGACCCGACAACCCCACTCGAGGCTGGATGTGCGCTGCCGTGGGTGTTGGGTTGCTGCCTGTGCAGCATCCGGCCCCACTAACCAGCCATGGCTTCTGCACTGCACGCAACTCAGAGTTTGCTCTTGGGGGTAGGAAAAAGGACAAGCCCTGGTAGGGAAAGGTACGAGGGACCTCATCTTCTCATAAGGAGGGCTCAGCCAAGCCGCCCCCTGCAGCTGGTCTCCACTGCCAGCAACTGGTCTTGGAATGTAGCATGCGAAGACGTCTGAGCATATGCAGAGTGTTTTGTCTCTGCTATTAAGTTCACCCGCCAGCCCACAGAAATCAAGGGTTATGGGGAGGAAGGAGGACCTCGACCTGATGCCCAGGTGGGCTTGGGAGGGAGACCCCCTGCTCTGGAGATGCTGCCTCTGCCTCCAGGCTGGACATCAAGCTTGCCTCAGAAAAGTGTTCTTATGCCTGAAAGCGTTGTGAGCACACCTGTGCAGGAAGGTGGTGTGAACCACTCCACACGCAACCACAAAGAGGTTTCTTCCCTCGGCACATTGATAGCTCATGGAACTCATTGCCACTGGGCGTGGTGCAGGGCCTGAGCTGGAAAGGGCAGGTCAGTCTCTGATGATGAGCCCAGGCAGGTGAGCAAGAGCTGCTCCGTCTCTGCTTGCCAGATGCTGGCCTGCAAGCGACAGGGCCCAGTTCTGCTGATGCGCCGGCCCCTTTCCTTGGAGTTTCGCCAAGAGCGCAGCTTGCCTTGCGAGCATCCTTGGCAGGGGCTCGCCGTCCCGTGCAGATCAGCCTCCAGTGTTCTGGTACCCCCAAGCCGCTGTGGTGAGCAAAAGGCATCCTTTCCCAGCAGAGCGGGGCCTGTTTAGCATCCAGTCCTTCATTCATGAGCTACACAATGTGCTGAGAAATAAACTGATACAAACTGTGATTTTTTTTGTCTTTTTCTATGATTCAATGAAGCAGGCAGCTCAAACAAAAGCCAGTAGGAAGGAAGGCTTGAGCTGCAGTTACCTGGAGAAAAATGGTTTTATTTGTTCTAATAGCATTGCATTTATTTATGGCATTCACATTTACTTATTTATTTATTTCATTTGCATTTGTTCCGTTCTGTGCAAGATGAGGAAAAGGGGCATTTTGCAGAACTTCCCAGAGGTGTGGAGGGCTTTGGCAGTTGCTTTGTCAATGGCAGTAAAGACCAATTAAAACATAAAACTGCTTAGTGCAGGCTAATAGGGCAATTCCTTGCTCCTTGCTTGCTTGAGGTCCATAGTCAAGGATTGTTTGCAGTCCAGATTAACCCTTCTTTCCCTATCCTGCAAGAAACTGCTTAGAGATGGCGCCTCTCCTCCAGCTAGCCCAGACTACTTGCCGGTAGGCTATCCACACGGTCTTCCTGCCAGCGGTACCTGAGATCCGCTTAACTGGGCATTTCCGTGAGGCTAGCGTACGTGGCCAAGTATCTCTTGGCCAGCTGCAGGTTTGCCCTGAATTTTCCGATGCAAGTGATCTGAGGTCGGGGGGGGGGGGGATTTCAATGCACTATGTCACGGGCTTTGGTCAAATCTGGGCAAAGGATGACAGCATGAAATTACCGGCCAACGTGAAATCGATACCGGTATCTGCCCGCCGGACGCATACGCCCTTCGGGAGGGAGACGGGTAGTTCCTGCAGCAGGGGCTCCTGGGCCAAATCCAGCCTTTCTTGCAGTCCCTGTTCCTTTGTGCAGAAACTAACCAGCCCTGGCTGACCTTCTGTTGCAGGAGTTTTCCAGGGCCCGGACAGTTGCTGCCGAGAGCACGACCAATGCAGTGTTCAGATCACCGCGCTGCAGCGCAAGCATGGGATCTTTAATTTACGCCCGTACACCATCTCCCACTGCGACTGCGACACTCGGTGAGTAAAGAGCGGCGAGACTGCCTAGATCCCAAGTTTGGGTCCTCAGATGTTGTCAGACTGCAACTCCCATAATCCCAGGCAGAAGGGCCAAAGGGAGGACAGTGGAAGGGATCGGGACCTTCACGTCATAGTCACATTGAAACGCCACCCCGCAAGCCGTTCTTTGCTCTCATAGAAGCGTGAAGTGGCCCCAGTGCATCTGACTAAAGCGCAAAGCGAAATGGCTGAGAAAGAAAGAAACCTTTGGTTGCCTCTGCTCTTTCCTCTGGGGAAGAAGAAGAAGATGGGGAAGCGCACATGCTTGCAAACGCCCAGGAGAGCCAAGCTTGCCTGGCTCAGGAGTCTGTGCTGCAACTTTGTGAGCTACCAGCTCTAACAGGGGAGCCTGGCACGGTGCGCTTGAGGTTTTCCGCATGTAGGAAATGAGGGAAGGGCAGCTGCCCGGATTAGCCCTGCTTCCCGTTTAGGCTCGGTGAGCCCACAGCGGTTCTGCAGGCTGAATGCTTTGGGCAGCTGCTTTTATATAAATGGGTGTTTCCAATGAGCGCTGCTGGTTGGTTCCTGGAAGGGCTGCAGTCCAATATGTCCACCCTCGTCCTGTTGAAATGATATGCTGAAATAATGCGCTTTGGAAGCACTGGCGTGGGGAATGCTGAGCTTGGGATGGCAGCGCCTGGCTCCATTTCCCATGTCACACAAACGCATGGCGGGTAGGTGGCTGAGGGCTGGCTTGTCTGCGCTGGACCTTCCTTTCAGAGTTGTAGTGAGGCTAAGCCACCCTGGAGATGGGCGGGATGCTGCTGCGATGCACAAGTCAAGCTTCACCACAGCCCTGTGAGGGAGACCCACCTGTGGTGAAGCAGCTGGCTGGGCTGCTCCCCGTCTCCTGGGCTCCAGGTTCTCTGCCGCTGCTAATGTGCCCCCCGAGGACGTGACTCCTTGTCTCTCCTGGCAGGTTCAGGACCTGCCTGATGGATCTCAATGACACCATCGCGGACTTCATTGGCATGACCTACTTCTCGGTCCTGCAAATCCCGTGCTTCTACCTGGAGGAGAGCGACGAGGCCTGCCTCGAGTGGGCATGGTGGGGCGGGTGAGTGGCCAGCCTGCGCAGCGCTTCTGCCGGGGCTGCACAGGCAGAGCCCAGTTCCCCGCCGAATTCGGAATAGCGCATTAAAGGGTGTCCTGTCTGCCTATTGAAGGAAGATAAGAGCACAGATAAGGGCACTGAGGGCGACAGGCGCCCCCGTGCGTGGAAGCACACGCGCACCAAGCGCAGAGAGAAAGGCCCGTCTGCACTGGCCCGTCTCTGCCTCAGTGTCTGCTGGTGTTTGCTTGGCCAACGTGGGAGCCGAGGGCTGAAGCCAAGTGGACTGTCTGGCCACATTCTGCTCCCCTTTCCAGGTGTAGGAAGCGGGGCCGAATGCTTATGGCTCACACAGTGTCACCGAGCACATACAGATCTGTGCCAACGGTCACCCCCACGCCCCAACCAGGAACGGGCAGGAAGCGCAGCCAGCGGAAGCCGCAGGGGCAAGAACACCCGGGTGGCCCTTGGCAGAGAGGCAGGCTGGTGAGTGAACGGCCGTTTCAGGGCGGTGGGGGGGGGTGACGGGTTGGTGCTGAGAGGGGATCCCTTGGCCACCTACCAGTGTTTGAGCCCCAGTGACTGGCTCCAAAATGATTGCCCGAAGGCGTACTTAATTTGACACAGCCTTCCCCTCCCAACCTTTCACTTCCTTAAAAACGTGTTTTAGTGTAAAATTTCAACGAGAGAAACAACCACATAGATCTGAATGTTTTGATTCTAATGCATACATGAGAAACGTGATGTATGAAAGTGCAGCTTTGTCCAGATTACACGTAAGAGTCAACAAACATGGACCAAACATCCGAGTAAGAGTCCATTTGCAGGCGGCACCCTCTACACCATTCATTCCAATGTTGGAAGCACCAGAAGGTTCCCTTATAAGGCCACTTTGTCAGGCTATGTTCAAATGTGCTCTCCATGCAGTGTACTACTAAATACAGTGATTGTGGTCATGTTGCTATAGCTTGCAGATCGTGTTAAACATGCAGGCTAAAAAATGGTAAATTCATTATCAGCGCCCATCTCTTGATCCACAGCAGAAATCTCTTTACCTGCCCACGTCCACAATAAAAACACTTTCTTAAACCTCTGAAAACAGTATCAGATCCAGGCTGCCCCACAGAGTCAATTTAGCACAAGAAAACAGGCTGAAATGCAGTTGACATAACATTATTGGCTGTGCATTTCTGACGATTCTGTCCATTATCTTGGGGGACCCTGTTCATTCTAGAATGCCCAGAACTGAATTTCAAGAGATAATTCAGGCACTAAGATCCAAAACTGGTGAAGCTTGAAAGTCCAATGAAATAGAAAAGGGAAAACACTGAGTACAAACCTGTAAATGGTCCTGATGATACAGAGCAAGATTTGGAGAACTTAATCCACTTTCTTTAATTGGAAGTTACATGATTATAATTGTGGTGGAGAGGAATCCCCTTAAAGCTTATGAAAAATGCATTGATATTTTGAAAATAAAAGTAGAAGAAACCCGTGTATAACATAAAGAATCCAAGGTATTTATCCTGAGTTCATTTACTTTACCACAGAAACTCAGCTTTCAAGTTGTTGTGAGCCGCCCCGAGGCTTTGTTGTGATAGGGCGGCATAAAAATGTTTTAAATAAATAAATAAAGATATTCATCCATCTAAATCCCAAATCATAGATCAGTTTGATAAGATGAAGCATGATTATTTATTTATTTATAGCATTTTTATTTATAGACATATTTGAGATATGTCTCAGGGAATAAATATTCCCAAATAAGTACCGTCTTTTTTGCTCTATAAGACGCGCCTGACCATAAGATGCACCTAGTTTTTAGAGGAGGAAAACAAGAAAAAAAAATATCCTGACTCAAATGGGCACATAATCACAGGCACATTCCCCATCACTTCCCCATGGGCTGCACAGCTGACAGACTTACTGCACACACATATTCGCTCTATAAGACGCACAGACATTTCCCCTTACTTTTGAGGGGGAAAAAGTGAGTCTTATAGAGCAAAAAATACGGTAATAAAACCGGGGTGCCACCTAAATTGCCTGTGAGCTAATATGCTATTAGATATGGTATCGCCAATCAGCATCATTTGGGATTTTGATGAGTTAATTGAACAGCCAGATAAATTACTGAAAGTATTAATCAACTGCGTCAGAGCTGCCACACGTGACTGGAGTCCCATGGTACACAATAAAAGGCCTTCAGCATGAAGAATAGCATTCAAATTCTAACCTCCCATGCCCAGAGCCATGAATGCTACTGTGCAAACACTGGCATAAGCCAAGAGGTTTCAGGCATGAATCAAATGGCAAAAAAGCAAGTGCACATCCACATCTGGTACCTCTCCTCAAGAAAAGCCCCCCCACCCCACCCCACCCCACCCCACGCCAGCTGCTGAAAAAATTGCCATACCCTTTAGTTCTTGGAATTGAGTTTAAAGCTCTGAGCCACTTCAGGAATAGTGCTGGAAACCCTAATTTAATCAACATTTGAAAAACAAATAGCCAGTTAATGTTATCAAAAGCTTTCTCAGAATCCAAAGAAACCATGGCAGTCTGGTTTGTTCTATCAGTGTTTAGTGCCATCAAATCAATGTCTAACCTGAGATTATCCATCCCGTCTATATTTACTAAATGCCACATGGCCTGCTGGAATCATTGTTGAATCATAACAACTTTATGAAGTTTTATCACGGAAATAGCAGGTAAAATTTTGCTATCTACATTTCATGAGACAGGCCAAAAAGTACTGTGAGAAGTATGATTCTTGCCCGGCTTAGGAATCACAGGAGTATCCGCATTATTTACTGAAGAGGAAAGGGAGCCAGGTTTTTTTGATGATTAGGAAGATGGTGAAGTTTTGGAACCATTGGAAGATGTTTTTGCAAACCCATCCTGGAGAGGTGATTTCGCAGACGTCATACTCCTAATCGCTTTCATGATTTCCTCCATATGCAAGGGAGCAGAAGGAAATTGCTGTTGTGAAGAATCTAGACATGGAAGAGCAACATGAGAGAGACAAAGCATCCAGGGCTGCTCCAATAGTTCAAAATCCATGCTATGCAAATCAGAATAAAACACTAAATTTATGTCTGTTGCAAAGCTGTATATCCCAATGCACTCATCTTTAATAGCTGTGAAGTAAAACGTTTGTGTTTTCACTGCTTGAGATGATATGCCGGAATGTTACCTGGATGCTATCAGTTTCCCAATATATCTGTTGCCAGCAGATTAAGGCAAATTTCATCTGTTGTGGAAGAATATTATTCAACTCATAGTTAACATTCCGCAAATCCTGATAATGGTGTGGTGTTGGGCATGTGACAAATTGGGCTTTAAAAGTTTCCATTTGTTCTTCAGAGATACTGTTTCGATTTTTCTTTTTTCCTATGAGATGCACAGGCAATAATTTGACTTCATCTAAAAACTTTACATGTCTCCCATTGATGGGCACAAATCTACCTTTTCCTTCATTAGTTGCAAAACACTTTACTGCCTGGGCAGAGGGCCATGATTTAAACATTTCATCATTAAGAAGAGAAACATTAAAGCATCAATAACTGGAGCTTGAGCAAGTCTGAAAACTGCAATTGCAAACAAAATTAGATGTGGTCTGAAACTACTAGTGAATTGATTCGATAAGCATTCATTTGTTGTAGCCTCTTCACACAATGGCTAGACAATGGGATTCATTTCTACAAGATGGAGTGACAGATACACATTTGAATGGGTTTAACCAATGAAGTTTGGACCAATTCATGGAGGATCCTAGTTCTGTAGGCTAGAAGACACCTCCAGTATCAGAGGCAATATCAGAGAATCCATGGAATAGTAGAGCTGGAAGGGGCCAAGAAGGCCATCGGGTCAAACCCCTGCTATTGCAGGACACCAAGTTACACCATCCTACTCCAATGACTGTCCAGTTTCATTTTCAATGTTTCTAGTGTGGGAGAGCCCAAAACCTCTCTAGACAATTGGTTCCACTGTCGTATTGCTTTGATAGTGAGAAAGCTTTTACTGATATCTAGCCAGAACCTGGGTTGGTTCAACTTGACTTGATTATTCCCTGTCCTACACTCTGGTAGCAGCAAGAGGAGATCCTTGACCTTCCCCTTTGTGACAGTCTTTGATGTACTTACAGAGGGATCCCATGTCCCCGTCCCCCCCCAGTCTTCTCTTCTCGAGGCTGAGCATGCCCAGTTCTCTCAGTCTCTCCTCACAGGCAGTCTTTCCAAACCCTGGATCATTTTTGTTGCCCTCCTCTGGACCTTTTCAATATGCCTATAATGCTGGGGAACATGGGCCAGAGGGTGCTGCTGCACTCATGCCCGGCTTGTGGGTTTCCTCCGGGATATATGCTTGGCCACTGTGCAGAGAGACTGCTAGGCTAGATGGTCCCTTGGTCTGATCCAGCATAGCCAATTTTATATTGCTGGGAAAGTAGAAAACAAAAACTAATCTAGCAAAAAAGTGATGATGGACAAATAGTAATAAAAGAACAGTATCTTTTAACAGGATGCAGAATCCATAAGGCATCAATTAAATGAAACCATACAGTGGTACCTTCGCTCACAAACTTAATTTGTTCCACGACTCTGGTCACAACCCAAATTGGTCGTGAGCCAAGTCACATTTCCCCATAAGGGTCAATGTAAAAAAGGTTAATCTGTTTTGTAACTATTTTTTAATCACAAAAATTTGAAGCAAAGTGACAAAGAACAACAAAGATCTCCACCATCCCCCTCCCCCACCGTACAACCACGATTGCGCCCGTCCACCCTGCCTGAGTGTGACCACGATCACACGGGCAGAGAGGGTGGGCACAACCACAGCCATCTCCCCCCCGCCGAGCACGATCGTGGCCATCTCCCCCCCCCCCCACCCCCAGCACAACTGTGGTCGCACCCATGCAGGGAAGGCGGGCACGGTTGCGATCATCACCCAATGCGGAGTTTGTGACCTGAGGCAATTTTTTTCTGAAATTTCTGTTCGTGACCCAATTTGGTCATGAACTGAGGCGTTCGTGAGCCGAGGTACCACTGTAGTTTGCTTCATGGGAACAGGAATGTTCCAAACCAACAATGAATCTAAAATCTCATTGACGTCCCTGCCCACAATCAAATAATCATTAGCGATAGCAAGCTATTCACTAAAATATTCATGAAGTGCAAACAAAGAGTCACCACCAGGCCCGTACTTTATTATAGTAATAACTTTATGATGATGTTTCCCAATCAGAGTGAGTAGGCACTTGTGGCACTGGAAAAGGGATTGCTTGTGGAGTGAAACATTAGCCCCCACAAATAGCTGCATCGTGGACCTCCTGAGCCTCAGCCCGTCTCCTCATGTGTTCGCCACTGCCATCAAATGGGTTTCCCGTAAAACAGGCAAACAGACCTGAAAAGGCCTCACCAGCCTTAAGTGCTTTTAACTGTTTAAACAATTCAGTCTGTTCCATGAGCTTGCCTTAAACATAAAAAGAGAGGTGAAATAGGTATAGTGTCTCAAATTTTACAAAAATTCCCTGCTTTTAAGTGACAGCTCATTTCCAAGAGCTGAGCTGAGCTGAGCTGTGAAGAAGAGGACATCCTGCAGGGCACTCATGTACAGAGTTGCCGTAAGCCAGAGATGACTTGACAGCCTGTAACAGCAACAGGTGACAGATCGTATCATGGGATTCATTTTAAAAATCCAGAAAATTCAAACCAATGCTTACTGCTCTAAAACTTACAAAAGAACTAAGATACAGAATGAAACGATGAATTGAAAATACACGTGCAAAAAGGTGTGCCTTCATCCCCCAGCAAAGAACAGACGAGAACCCAAAAAGAGCCCTGCCAGGCCTAAGCCAAGGCCCATCCAGCCCAGCGCTCCGCACACATGGCGGCAAACCACACCTGTTGCCCACAAGATCCCGCAAGTAGGAGAGGCTCAAGGCCTCCTTCTCCCAAGCTCCGCAGCAGCTGGTGCAGGCAGACGGGCCACGCTCGGTGAAGTAGGGACCATACGGCCAGCAAGGCGAGGGCCCACTGATGGCCTCCTCCCTCGTGATCTGGCCGATCCCCTTGGAAAGCCATGCAGCTTGGTGGCCAGCACCACTTCCTCTGGTAGCAAAGTCCATAGTTCAACCCCACACAGTGTGAAAAAGTACTTCCTTTTGTCAGTCTTAGATCTTCCACCAGTCAGCTTCATGGGATGGCTCCGGGTTCAAGTGTTACAGAAGAGGGAGAAAAATGTCTCCCTCTCCATCTTTTCCACATCATGCATTATATTAAACACACTAACCCTAACCAAGGCGTGAAGCGATGGGACGGCATACAAAAACGCTAAATAAATAAATAAATTTAAAAATAAATACATAAAATAAAATAAAATATTTCTTCCCTTACTCACCTTTTCTCCAAGTGCAACAGTCCCAGTTGTCGTAGCTGCTCCCCAGAGGGGAGTTCCTCTTGCCCCTCGATCCTTGGCATTGCCCTTCTTTCTACTTTTTCCAACCTAATAATGTCCTTATTCAGATGAGGCAACCAGAACTGAACATAATATTCTAAGTGCAGGTGTACCAAGGATTTGTGTAAGGGAAACAAGGTCTTGGTGGTTGTATTTTCAATTCTGTTCCTAATTGTGCCTAGCATGGAGTTTGTCTTTTTTCACAGCAGCTGTGCACTGGGTGGACACTTTAAACAAGCTGCCCACTACTACCCCAAGAGCCCTTCTTTGCTCAGTCACTGCTGGCTCAGATTCCATCGGTGTATACTTGAAGTTGGCATCTTTTGCCCTAACATGCATTGCTCTATGCTTGCTCATACTGAACTGCGTGTGCCATTTTGGTGCCCATTCTCCCATCTTGGATAGATCCCTTTGGAGCTCCTCACAATCCCTTTTGGTTTTAACCACTCTAAAAAGTTCAGTTTCATCAGCAAACTTCGCCACTTCACTCCTTACTTCTAATTCCAGATCACTGATGAATAGGTGGAAAAGCATTGGTCCTAATATTCAGAGCCCCATGGGACTCCACTGGTTACATCTCTCCACTGGGAGAAGATGCTGCTTATTCCCACTTTTTTTTGTTCCTTAACCGATGAGTGATCCACAAGGAGACACCCCTTTTTATTCCAAGACTGCTTAGTTTGCTCACAAGCCTTTGGTGAGGGACTTTGTCAAAAGCCTTTTGAGAGTCCAAATAAACAACGTTGTCTACATGCTTATGGACATTCTCAAAGAATTCCAAGTTCCTCCAAGTGAGGCAAGACCGCCCCCTATGGAAGCCATGCTGATACTTTTTCAGCAGGACTTGTCCCTCTCTGTGCTTACTGATTCTATCTTTGATCATGCTTTCAAGCAGTTTACCCAGAATAGATGTTAAGCCAAATGGCCTGTAATTTCCCAGATCCCTTTTTAAAAATTAGTGTTACATTAGTCATTCTCCAATCTTCTGGTACAAGGGACATTAAATATTTTGGCAAGAAGGTCAGTTCTTTGAGAACTCTAGGAGGAACGCCATCTGGAATGGGTGATTTGCTGACTTTCAGTTTGTCAATAAGGTTGAGAATTCCATCTTTAGTCACTACTACTACTATCCTAATTCCTTGGACCCCCTTCTAGAATACATAAGCTCAGGAACAGGTCTCTGCTCAAGGATGAAGACTGTGTTGACTGAAAAAACACAGAAGCAGAGCGAGTCAGAAGGGGTCTCCCAGGCCATCTAGTCTGACCCCTGGCTCCAGCCAGCTCTGCTCACGACCTGCCCACCACGTGCATGTCATGAGCATGTCCAAAAGAGCAAAATGAATTAATTCATCTCCTCTGCAATCTCCTTCCATAGTGCTCCTTTAATTCCATTATCATCCAGTGGTCCAACTGCTTCTTTAGCTGCTTTCCTGCTTTTGCTATATTTAAAAAGATCTTTATTGTTGCCCTTGATGTTGCTAGTAATGTGCTCCTCACACCATTTCCTTGCATCTCCCATGTGCCTTCTTGTGGTCCCATCTGTACTTTTCATTAGGGCAAGGCTTCCATTTCTTGAAGGAAGTTTTCTTCTCTCTAATGGCTTCCGTGACTCTGCACGTTAACTAAGCTGGCGATTTCCTTACCCTTGGGCTGCCTTCCTCATATATGGTATGCATATTATCTGTATCTCCCTTATAGTGTTTTTGAGTAATCTCCAAGCACTTTGAAGTGATTTGAGCTTCTTGATCCCCCTCTTTAGCTGCTTCTTTACCACTTCCTCATTTTGAGGAAGCTTCCTCTTTTATAATAAAGATGGTGTGATAAGGCAGAAGTCTGACTTGCATGAAGAAAAGACAGTCCCCACAACCAATCCCTATTTACAATTATTAAATGTGTATGTAGTCTTGATATAAAATAATATTTTGCAAGGTGTTTCAATCTGCTGGCAAACATATGAAATATTAAATCTATGCAAAAGGTAAATAGACAGGAAAAAAGGGGGGGATGAAAGAAATTGAAACAAAGCAGTGCATGGCCAGATGCCCAGAAACCTACAGCTTTATCCACTTAGAAAGCATAAACATGGGGAAGCCAAGGGTTGACTGGCTGAAGCACAACCTTCTTGGGTAACTGAGAAGGCAGCTCCATGGTGCAGAAAGGGAGATGAGAAGCAGCAGAACTCGAGCTCATCAAATTTGGAATTCCCCAGCCTCCCTTTGCTTCTGGTGCAGCCATGCGCCCCAGCAAAGTGAGTGGGTGCATAAATCAAACAAAACAAAAATGAGCCCAGCCTAAACTACCAGGACAGCATGATGCTTTCAACCGGTATTAGGATGCTAAAAGTCGACCATCAGGAGAGGCCCAAGCGGCATCTGATCTCTCCTGAATTTGTGGACCTCAGCTCCCATCATCCTCAGCCAGGGTGTCTGGGGCTGCAGGCCAACATGTCCGCAGCATGCCAACACAAGGAGGCGGTGCACTTTAGGGCCCTTACGCCATTGACACACAGACACACAGGGAATCCCTCCAAGCAGCCAGTGCCGGGGCAGAAGCGAAGGGCAGGACCCAGTGAGGGGCCTCGCTGGCCCGGGAGCAGGGCCTTTGCCGGGTGCAGCACTTGAGCTTCTCTGGGGCCGCGAGTTCATATCCCTCCTTGCCCTGTGCTAACGGTGCCCCCTTGTCTTGCCAGCTGCCTCCCAGAGCTGCCAGTGCCACCGGCGTCTGGACGGATGCCTGTACAAGACCGGCCACACGAGGTCAAGTGCCAGCTGCACAACCCGGACTCGCTCACCCTCTTCCACCGCAACTGCACACGTCGGTGAGCGCTGCGGCAGCTCTCCTGGCTCTGGCAGCCCGGCAGAGGGCCTGAACGAAGGGAAGGATTGCTGGGAGGCGTGAGGAGAAGCAGCACGTGGGGGATTCTTAAGGGGAAGGGTGGTCCCTAGCAGACCCCCACCACTGGCCAGGGCTCCTGGGCTGGTCCCCACTCACTGCTGGCAATCCCGTCCAGGGCGCCTTCACCAGCAGGAGCAGCTGGCCTAACCCCGTAGGAGGTGGGCGTGCTAGAGAAGCGGGTGTTCCGACCTGCGACTCCCATAATCCCTGGGCATCAGCTTGGCTGCCAGGGGCTTATGAAAGATGGAGTCTGAAACAACTGGAGGGCAGCGGTTTGCCCGGCTTAGTGGCTGAGCACCTGCTCTGCGCAAGGTAGGCCAGGGGGAACCGGATCAGGCAACCAGTGAGGGGGAAGTGGCTGAGTGGCCTCCGTCTGAGTAGCCAGGTCAGGCTCGAAGGAGTCCTGGGCTCGCTCTGCAGAAGGTGGCTTAGACACGGAGCAAGCCTGGAGTCAGTTCATGGGTCGGCCTGCTTCTGCACCGGTCAGGCTCGCACGCCATGACAAGCCACCCTGCAAATAAGCTGTGCGGGGTGGGCTCTTTGTGAAGCGACTCACGGTGTGTAGAGAGAGGGTATGCTGCCCCCCTCCCCCCCTCACAGGTGCGCCAGGTGACTTTGTGGCAGAGCCCGCCTTGTCTGCCCACTCACTGCAGTCACGAGCGCTTTTCTGCTTGCGGCACCTCTCCCCATTCCCCTTGCCTCTCCTCCAGCGATTCCTGTGATCTCCAGCCTGGACAGCTGGGAAGAACGCCACTGGTGCAGCCTCCTTTTCCCCGCAAGACGTTTGCACAGGCCCCTTCGCACTGGCACTGCCACTATTTTCCCTGGACGTGCACAGGTGTGGGCGTGCCAGGTGTGCGGTGGCAAGCTTCACCGGGCGGTGTGCCGGAGGACTCTGCTGTCGCCGTGCAGCACCCACCGTAGGGACTGGCCGGAGGGGCAGCAGCAGGGTCTGCTTTTCACTTTGCTTTCCCTTGGAGGCTGTCAAAGGCGAGCTGTCAGGAGAAACCAAAGCCGCGAGTGACCTTTCTCTTGAAAGGGGGTGGCGAGTCCTCTAGGGGATTTTTTAGTGGGAACCTGACTGTTCCCATGTTTCTTGCACTTTTTTTAACCCTTCCCTAGACTCCAAGTGGAAAAGTGTAAACCAGCTGATGTACACAGATTTGATGGCTAGCTGGCTCTTTCTAAAAAGATTTTTTTTAAAAAAAAAGGGGGGGGGTTACACGAATTGTTGCTGTTGTCACTTGACAGAGAGGTATGTGGAAAGTGGTCTGCGTCTGCACAGCACCCCAGTCCATGATGGCTCGTCAGCCATGATGCATTGCTGTGCTCTGCAAAACCAGTTGCTCTCCAGGCCAGTCTTCGCAGAGATGTTGCCTTCCAGCCGTCTTGGGCTACAAACCCGCATCCTGGTAGCCCACCTCTCTTGAGGGGCAACTGGCTGGAGAAGGCTGGTGCATGCTGACCAGAGCTCTGTCAGGGCTGTCTTGCCCCCGGAGACCCCCTTCAGGTGGCGCTCGTGCCCCTGAGCTGCACCCTTCCCTTGGTTTGAGTTTCCTTCCGCAGGGGCGCAGGAGAGCAAGACCGGAGGTGGGCAGAGGTGCTGGTCTTGCCCAGAAGGCAGAGTAGGCACTTGCTCAGTGGTGACCTAATGCTGGGGCTGCTTTGATCCGAGCCACTTTCTCCCTGCAGGCTGGCCCGGTTCCTGCGAAGGACTAAAGGTCCCAATGAGGTAGAGGGGGAAGTCCTGTCCGACTACGTCTCTGCTTCTTGCTTTGTCCTGCAACCCCCCTCAGGTTGCATGGAGAGGGACGAAGAGCAGCCCGAGTGAGTCGGAGGAACGCGTGGTGGGCGTAGGCCGGGGGGGGGGGGGTGAGCGCGAGCCTCCAGCAGCAAAGGGGGCTGCAGGCAGGACCATCGCAAGGGCCAATGGCGACTAGCACCCTCCCGACGCTTTGCCCTGCCTTTTTCCTTCCTTTACTCCACCGCCATTATTATGCTGGCCAAGGCTAATGGGAATGGAGGGCTAGTGACTTTGCAGGGTGACAGGTTGCCGATATCTGTTCTCCAGGCGTGCTGTTCTCGTAAGAAGGGGCATCAAACGGCAAGCCCCTCATAAGCGCTGCTCCAGAGGAGCTGGTGTCCAGCACTGGCTGCACCAGTTGGTGCCTCACATGTACAGCAGCGTCTGTGGCCCCGGGGCTACCTGCAGCCCAGATGAATGAACAAGGTGGCCCTGAGGAGATGCTGCCCTGCCCAGGAAGCCACTAGGGGTCAGTGTTGGGCTGAATGGAGACCTTGGCTGCCTGGGTACCAGGGAGTTTCCGCTGCATCACTACCTCCTCCATCCATGGCTCACATTGAACTCGCCATTCAGTTCCCACAAGGAGTAAAAGAGATGGGCCTGCCTGGGAAAAAAAGACACCCCCCCCCCCAGTTAGAAAGTCTGCCCTCCAGGAAGTAGCTGGAATTACTCAGTGGTGGGAAGCAAGCACTCTGCACATGTTCAGTCATTCTCGTTCTTTACATACAGTGATGTGCAGCTATGCTTCATGGCTGAAGTGAGGCTGCCTGAGGGACCTGGGCCAGGCACTCCCTTCAGACTCTCCCCGGTCCTTGCTAACAGGACGAGCTGTGCGGCTGGGGTACGTGCAGAGTTTGACCCTGGCAGCAGGCATTTGCTCGGGGGTGGTTTGAAGCTAGTGCTGGGGAAGCCAAGACGGAACAGGTCTGAGGAAGGGATTGCTCCCGCTGGGGCCCATTCACCTGGGGCTCCTTCCCATGGGTCAGGCCTGGGCGTGGAAGTGGGTGAAGCCTCCGCTGGGAAGTTGCATTTGCGTCCCTTGTGTGGCTGAGGCCTGGGACTGGAAAGAGGCTCACAGGCTGAATCCAGAATCGCTTTCAGTGCTGCTCACACCCAGCACTAGCCTCTTCCACACTCATCCTGCATGTCAGAAGCTCCGGCCAGTTTGGCAACCAAGGCGGGGAAGCTGTAAATGGCCTCCAGGGAGCAGGTGAGGTTTGCGCTCTCTGGCAGAAGACCTGCCCTGCCCTACTGAGCAGACGAAGCTGCTCAGGACCTCTCCGTTGCACTGTGGATCTAAGTCCCGTACTGCCCGATCGCCGAAGCCGTCTGGGAGGTTTGCCGCGGGACAGTCTTTGCTCGCGGAGTTGCGCTCACCAGCTTCCCTTTGGAAAGTTTTGCGCCTCGGAAGTGTAGCGTTCCCTTCTGACCACTGGATGGCAGCATCAGGAATGCCAGAGGAAGCGAACACGTGAAGTCGCACGGAAAGTGCCTGGTGGCCCGCATTTCCCCCCTCGAATGCAAACTCAAGCGGGGGCGGGGGGCTTGTCCCAAAATGTCTGCAAATGCTTGGACATGCGCTTGTGTTGGGAAATGGAGCACATTTCAGAGAGAAAGGCAGTTTAGAATATACCATGTTCTAAAATGCACCATTCTATCCTGTATAGGAGGGACTGCAGGTGGCGCAGTGGTTTAAACCGCTGTGCTGCTGGGCTGGTTGATCGAAAGGTCGCCGGTTCGAATCTGCACACGGGGTGAGCTCCCGTGCACCGTCCTAGCTCCTGCCAACCTTGCAGTTCGAAAGCGTGCAAATGCAAGTAGATAAAAAGGTACCACTTCGGTGGGCAGGTAACAGCGTTCCGTGCACTTTGGTGTTTGGTCATGCTGGCCACATGACCATGGAGACTGTCTGCGGACAAACGCTGGCTCCCTCGGCTAGGAAACGGAGATGAGCACCGCCCCCTAGAGTCAGGCATGACTGGACTAATGTCAAGGGGAAACCTTTACCTTTACCTTTATCCTGTATAGGAGACAGAAAACTGCATGTTGGTGCAGTTACATCAATATGGCATCTTATCAACGGAGCAGTGATCAGAAGGGACTGTGGAAATCAAGAGGGAGACAAGCATCACATGTGGGGTCTTGATTAGGAGCGCAGGTCGACTAGCTTTTGGAGGAAAGAGGCCTCAAGGAGGATCACTCTGCTTCCAGGCGAGCGCATGGAAGGCGCTCCAGTGGGCCTTGCTTTATTCCAAAATTGTCGGGGTACTTTTGACTTTCTCGGCTGCAGTGGCAAGTTCCGGCAGGCACTGCAAGAGCGCCATGAGTGTTGCCAACCCCTGCTCCCGAGCGTGGACCCTGTGCCTGTGTGCTTGTCCCTCCCCAAAGCCGCCCTGGGCTCATCTCGGCACCTCACCAACCAGCTCATGCGCAAGGGCTTCAGCACCCCTTCAAAGTGGAGCGGCAGGAACGGATGCTCTCGGGCAGGCCCCTGCAGCTGCCTGCCAAGTGCCGGGAGCTGGAACGGGCCTCCCACCGTGCAACTCCGTGCTGAGCCCGGGACAGCTTCCTTCCGTATGGACACTGCCCGGTGATGCCCAGCATGCCTCGCAGCCAAGTTCGCCTGGGACAGAGCGAGCCACCAGGGCCACCCAGAGCAGCTGGCCGCAACTGAAGGCCCAGTTGGATGTAGGGCTTGCCTATTTGTCTGTCTATTCCTCTGTCATGTTATCACTCTGTACTGCTTTCCACAAGCAGGGACCCATTTCTAGCAGGGGCCTTCCAGCTTGCCAGGTCCCAGGCTTGATAGGCGGGCCCTCTTCCAGCCCACCACAGCATCAGAGCTCTGGGCCAGGGCCTCACTGGTCCAGATCTTCTGGGCAAAGAGAGCTTGTTGCCACCTGGTTCCCCTCTATTCTGCTCTAGTGAGGCCCCATCTGCAGTCTCATGTCCATTTCTGGGCACCACACTGGTGCAGGAAAGATGCAGATAAACTAGATAAAGTTCAGAGGAGGGCAACAAGGATGATCTGGAGACTGGAAACAAAGCCCTATAAGGAGACCACCAGTTTCAAGAAGAGGAGACTGAGGGGACCTTTGATAGCACTCTTCACGTCCCTAAAAGGCCGTCACAAAGAGGAAGGACCAGATCTCTTCTCGAACATCCCAGAGTGCAGGACACGGAATACCTGGCTCAAGTGACAGGAAGCCAGGTTCTGGCTGAGCATCAGGAAAAATTTCTGACCCTTAGAGCAGTATGGCAAAGGAACGGACTACCTGGGGAGGGGAGGGGCTCTCCCTCACTGAAAGCATTCAAGAGACGTTAGGTTAGCTCCTGGCCAGGAATGCTTAACGTGGAGCCCGGCACTGGGCAGGGGGCTGGAGTGGGTGGCCTCTTCCATGATCCCACGTCGTGATCCGCATGGATGCTCCTTGCTCCAAATGCCCAGGCTGCTCCTTGGGGTTCCACTGAGACTGGTTCTGGGGATAAAGCAGTGTCCCACGGCACCCCACAGCACCAGTGCTGGGGTCTAGGATGCGATCCCAGAGGCAGCTTTCTGAGCCCTTGAGTGGGATGTGCTGGGTGTGGCAGGGAGGCAGGCAAAGGGTCGTCCCTGGGGGGGGCACCTGCGCACTCCACCTGCCCCTGAAGCAGAGCCCTGAGCAAAAGCCAGGAAGGCTGTTGGCGCTTGCACTGGCCAAGGTGGCCCTCTCTGTGCACGCTCTGCTGAGGTCCGTGGGCCGCACCTCAAGGAGCGTGTCCTCTGCCAGCACCTGTCCCTGGGGGGGCTGCAGCATGTGGCCATAGGCTCCCCCCAGGATCAGGGCAGTTGCTGATGCACACCAGTCAAAGGGGAAGATGGTGGAAGGGTGCTGGGCACTGAGTGCCGGACGGGTCCAGCAGGGCTCCTCTCATGTTCCTAAACAGCACGGCCCTTCCCTTCCCTTTTTGGCTCTGGCCTCTTGGCAGAGCAGCAGAGGCACAGGCTGGGAGAGAGCACTGAGTGGCCAGGGGACTGGCACAGGCAAGGCAGGAGCTGGGCAGGTGGGAGCAGAGGTCCAGGAGCAGCAGAGAGGGAGGGGGTGGGCCAGAGAGCGAGAGCAGCCAGGGGGAAGCAGGGGGCAGGGCCACTGGCCTGAGGGGCTGATAAGGCCAAGCTCAGCCACTGCAAGCCCTTTTGGCTCTGGCCTCTTGGCAGAGCGGCAGAGCAGCAGAGGCACAGGCTGGGAGAGAGCGCTGAGTGGCCAGGGGACTGGCACAGGCAAGGTAGGAGCTGGGCAGGGGAGCAGAGGTCCGGGAGCAGCAGAGAGGGAGGGGGTGGGCCAGAGAGCGAGAGCAGCCAGGGGGAAGCAGGGGGCAGGGCCACTGGCCTGAGGGACTGATAAGGCCAAGCTCGGGCGTCGTCCCTCGTCTGCGTCCCTGAGCTGCGTCCCTGAGCTGCGGTCCGGGCGGTCCAGGGACTCCCTTCCCTGAGACACAGAGGTTGTTGGTTTGATTGTTTGTTTTTTGTTTTGTTTGTGTGTTCTTGTTTTGTTTTGTTTTTGTTTGCACTTTGCTTTGCTTTCTTGTGCTTTTTTTTTTTTTTTCTTCTTTTTTTCTTTCAATTTAAATTTAAGTTTATTTTCTCCTTGTGTGTGTGTGCAAGTGGGGTTTTTGCCTGGGAGAACTGGGAGAGTGAGAGGAACTGCAGGACTTACAAGACAGGGGACCAAGGTAAGGTCTCGGAAGGGTTACAGATGGCAGACCAGGAGATGGCCTTGGCGGGAGTCACGGGTGTTGCTGTCCGCTGCGAGAGCTGCGACATGTTCGCCCTTCTCCCCCAGGAGAGGCAGGGATACACTTGCCCTCGGTGCAAGATGGTGACCCTGCTAGAGGAGGAGGTGAGGTGCCTGAGGGCCGAGAGAGCTCTTCAGGCCCCCCCGCAGCAGCCCCCCTCTCGACAGAGGGCTGAGGGAGAGACCACGGGAGGAGCAGCTGCGGAGACATGGAGGTATGTCACCCACAGGAGGAGGCGGCCAGCACGGCCTCCTCCTTCTCCTGGCACCAATCTGGAGCTGGGAAACAGGTTCTCTCCACTTGGGGAGGCTGGGGCTGAGGAGGCCTTGGGGGACCAGCAGGACCCCCAGCCTGGGACATCAGGAGGCAAGGGAGCCACTGCAGGAGAGGCGAGGACCAGGGCACGGCTGCCCACCAGCACCGAGAAGGTACGGCGGCGGGTGATAGTTGTTGGGGACTCCCTGCTGAGGGGCACTGAGGCGGCGGTGTGCCGCCCCAGCCTTCAGACAAGGGAGGTTTGCTGCCTGCCGGGCGCACGCATCCGGCACGTGAAGGACAGAGTGGAGCGTCTTGTTCGCTCCGGGGGTCACCAGCCGCTCCTGGTGATCCATGTGGGCACAAACGACGTGGCCAGGCAGGGGGTGGTCGGGATCACCAGGGACTTTGAGGCCTTGGGGAAGAAACTCAGGGAGCTGAAGGCCCAAGTGGCCTTCTCGTCAATCTTACCCGTCCGGGGATTTGGGACAGGAAGGGACAGGAGGGTCTCCGAGGTGAACGACTGGCTTAGGGTGTGGTGCCAGAAGGAACGCTTCGGATTCCTCGACCACGGCACTCGTTTTCTTGCCAATGGACTTCTGGCAAGGGATGGGTTACACCTCACGAGGATGGGGAAAAGGTCCTTTGGAGATGCTCTAGCGAGCTTCATCCGGAAGACTTTAAACTGAGCCAGTGGGGGGTGGGTTCAGGCCCCCCAGTAACATGTCTGCACTGGACAAGTGTGCAGGGAGGATCGGGGCTCTGGGAGCAGGGTTTTAGAGATACTGCAGGGACTGACAGGACTTCTACAGAGAGGGGCCAGGTACCAGGGAGGATGGGAGGAAGGAGGATGCTGGGCACTCCAAGGAAAGGAAGCAGTGGGAAGGAGTTGAGGTGCATGTACACCAATGCTAGGAGCATGGGTAATAAGCAGGAAGAGCTTGAAGCTCTCCTGGGAATAGGAGGATACGATCTGGTGGGAATCACAGAAACTTGGTGGGATGAAAGGCAAGTCTGGAATGTGAACATAGAAGGGTATCACCTTTTTAGAAAGGACAGGAAGGGAAAGAGAGGTGGGGGTGTGGCTTTATATGTCAGGGAAGGGATAGGATGCAGTGAGATAGAGTGCAGCACAGATGGGGATTCGGTAGAGGCAGTCTGGGTGAAACTTAGGGGTTTTGACAGAGAAAGAGACCTGACAGTGGGGGTATGTTATCGCCCTCCAGGTCAACTTGAGACCCTGGATGATGTCCTGACAGGCCAGATTCTAAGGATATCTCGGGGGAGAGACACAGTAATTATGGGAGATTTCAATCTCCCGGATATTACTTGGGAGACTCACTCGGCGGTGACAGCCAGGTCACGTCGCTTCCTAGAAGCTCTAGAGGGTGGGTTTTTCACACAGAGGGTCCGAGAGGCGACGAGGGGGGGAAACATCCTGGACTTGGTCTTGACCAATAGGGAGGAGCTGATAGATGAAGTACAGATTAGGGGAGCTCTGGATGCGAGTGATCACTCCATCCTTTGCTTTGAGATCAGAGGACTGGGGCCGTGCAGCAGGGCGAGCACTAGAAGCTGGGACTTCAAGAGGGCCAACTTTGGCCAACTGAAGGCCAGGCTGGGGAAAGTCTCCTGGGATAGGTTACTGGAAGGTAAGCGAGTTGAGGAGGGGTGGATGGCACTCAAAAGGGAGGTTTTGCAGGCGCAAGCCCTGATGATACCTCTAGTCAGTAAGGTGGGGAGGCGGAGGAGAGTGCCGCCATGGATGCGAAAGGAGGTGGTTAGGGGGATCAGACGAAAGAGGAACCTCCATAGGAAATGGGTACTGGGGGAAATAGACAAAAGGGTATACCGGGAGGAGGAGGCCCGTTGCAGAAGGATTCTTCGCAAGGCTAAGGCTGATTATGAGCTGAGACTTGCCAAGAATATCAAGAGCAACAAAAAGGGCTTCTTCCAGCATGTAAATAGGAAAAGGAAGGGGAGACAAGTGGTGGGACCACTAAATAAGGAGGAAGGAGATCCAGTGACTGACATGAGGGAACAGGCACAGATGCTAAATGACTATTTTGCCTCTGTGTTCTCCCCAAAGCAGGACGGGGGATATCCGTATAGGAGATTGGATGAGGCTGGGGACTTAGGGGCAGAGATTAGAGTCACCCCCCTTGAAGTTGAGGGGCTCCTCAGGGCATTGGACATTACAAAGGCGCCAGGCCCTGACGGGTTACACCCGAGAGTACTTAGAGAGTTGGCAGGGGTTCTCTCACGCCCGCTGGCCTCCATTTTTGAGGCCTCGTGGAGAACGGGTGAAGTTCCAGAGGACTGGAGGGTGGCATCGGTGGTCCCAATTTTCAAAAAGGGTAGTAGGAAGGACATGGGGAATTATAGACCGGTTAGCCTTACGTCCATTGTAGGAAAAACAATGGAAAGGCTCATAATAGAGAGAGATCTAGTGATGCTAGATAGGGAAGGGAGGCTGACAGCCACACAACATGGCTTCCGCAGAAACAGGTCCTGCCAGACAAACCTTGTGGAATTCTATGACAAGGTTTCGAGATGGCTGGATGGAGGGGACGCAGTGGATGTGGTATACCTGGATTTCAGCAAGGCCTTTGACAAAGTGCCCCATGATATCCTGGTGGAGAAACTGAGGAGTTTTGGGATACACCAAAGCACTGTCCGGTGGATTAGGGCATGGCTGACTGACCGAAAGCAGAAGGTAACCATTAGCGGGGAATCGTCGGGATGGCAGCCAGTGACAAGCGGGGTCCCCCAGGGCTCTGTCCTGGGGCCGATCCTGTTTAATCTTTTCATTAACGACATGGAAGAAGGGGTGAACAGTCTGCTTATCAAATTCGCAGACGACACTAAAACTGGAGCAGTGGCCACAACTGAGAAGCAGGTACTCCAGATCCAAAAGGATCTGGACAGACTATGGAAGTGGGCAGGAGACAACAGGATGGCGTTCAATGTGGAGAAGTGCAAGGTCTTGCACTTGGGGCATAGGAATAGCTGTCATAAGTACAGGTTAGGGGACAAGTGGCTGGAGAGCAGCACTTGTGAAAGGGACCTCGGGGTACTGGTTGACCGCAGGCTAAACATGAGTCAGCAGTGTGATGCGGTGGTCAAGAGGGCGAATGCCACCCTTGGTTGCATAGCCAGAAGTGTGGCTTCTAGATCAAGAGAGGTACTACTACCACTCTACATGACTCTGGTGCGCCCGCAACTGGAGTATTGTGTTCAGTTTTGGGCCCCTCATTACAGAAAGGATATAGCCAGGTTGGAGTCAGTGCAGCGTAGGGCCACAAGGATGGTGGCTGGTTTGCAGGGGATGGGGTATGAGGCGAGACTGAGGGAACTGGGTCTCTTCAGCCTGGAGAAGAGGAGACTCAGAGGGGATATGTTGGCAACATACAGGTATGTGAGGGGGTGTCACATGGAGATGGGGAGAGGCCTGTTCTCCCCTGCAGAGGAAGGCAGGACGCGCTCCAATGGAGCAAAGCTCAGGGAGCCAAGGTTCAATTTGGATGCCAGGAAGCACTTCCTGACAGTTAGGACCCCGAGGGCGTGGAATGGGCTTCCACGGGAGGTCGTTGAGGCCCCATCGGTGAGGGTGTTCAAAGATAGGCTGGACATGCACATGGTGGGCATGTCATGAGCGGAGCCGGCTGGTGCCGGAGGTCAGACTAGATGGCCCAGGAGGCCCCTTCTGACTCGCTCTGTTTCTATGTTTCTATGTTTCTAAGTGGCACCAAGATTTCGGGCCAGCCTGCAGTTCTCCTGCAGCTCTTACGTGGCGCTGATGGGCTGTGCAGTCTGCTCTGCATGCCTCCGGCACGTGGGGGGGGGAGGACGGGCAGGTGCTCTGCACCTTGCAGATGATTTAGTAAGAGGAAGGCTGCACGGGCTGTAGAAGGCGGAGCAATGAAACGCATCTTCCTGCGCTGGCCCAGCCTGCCTGCCTGCTGCTTTGGAAGCCCAGGGGGACCCAGCACCAGCCGTGCCCTCCCACGTGGCCCACCGGCCCTCCCTTGCCAAGGAGCACAGCACAGCGGCCCGCGTGTGTTCGTAGATGATTTATTGGCAGGGTGGGGCAAGAGAGGTAGGACAGACGGCATCAACTTTGAACTCGTCCCAGCGAAGGTCATTGCTCTGTCTGGGGGGAAAGACCAGCCCCCCCACCTCTTCCCCCAACCCCCCATGGCAGCCTTCATTCCTGCCTCCAAGGCACCTTCGTTCAAGCTTTGCCCAGAAATCCCAGCCACCCCGAATCCCCTCCCGTGAGGAGCACCCTGGCCTCGATGTGCTGGCTGCTGCAGGGGCAACGCATGGACCCACCTCCCCTTGCGCACGGGAGAGGCAGGGGAGAGGCAGCCGTTCCCCATCTCCCCAGTTCCTCAGTGCCTTGCCCCACCAGCCAGCACAGCGGGGGCCCAACCGAAGTACCGATGGGTGCGGCACCCGGGTGAGGGTGCTGGCCCGAAACTGCGGTGCTGTACACGGATGGTCCTCTCCTCTCTGCCGCGCCACGGTGCCCTCCTCACAGCCCACCTGGCCTGGTGCTCGCCACCTTCGTCCAAGCTGCAATTCTGGCCACCTCCAGGGCGAGACCTCCCTCCCTGCACAGCTGCCGGTCCCGCTGGGCCAGTCGGGCCCTGCTTCCTCCTCGGGCCTGCGGGAAAGCTGCGTCCTGATGCCGCAACGCTGCGGGCGAGAGCAGAGGGGGCCTGGAAGGACCACTGGGCGGCTCCCCTGCAGACGAGACGCTCTGCAGGCTGCGCGCCCTCGCGTGTGGCCGACACGGGGCGAGGGCTGGAGGGACAGGCCACTTGCTCACCACACTGGGTGCCTTGCGGGGCGGCGCTGGTCGTCAAGCGGGCGGGCTGAGAGGGCGCGAGCGGCGGCCGCTTCCCGGGGTCTTACTTCACACCAGGAGACACAGACATGGCGGAGGGCTGGCGGGAGGGCGCGGGTGGAGGGCGCGGCGCGGGAGGCTGGCGCCCGCTCAGTGTCCCGCGTCGCGGCCGTGCGTGCTGGGGCCGTGGGGGTCCTGGGGCGCCGCCTCCTGCGGGGAGGTCCCGAAGAGGGCGCTGAGCCCGGCCGTCGGGCTCGTGGGGCTCATCCTGCGCGAGGGCGGGCCCTGGTCCGAGCTCTCGCGCCGGGGGCCGAGGACCTGGTCGATGGTCTCCAGGCGCACGGCCGGCAGCAGGCCCAGGCTGCGCGGGTCGGCCCGGCCCACGCCGTTCTCGTCGAAGCGCCAGCCCGCCGGGCCGCGGGGCCCCGCGCCGCTCTCCCTGCCGGGCGCCGGCTCGCGCGACTTGGAGCGGCGCCGGGGGCTGTCCTTGGAGAACTGGATGCTGGGGATCTCGCCCTTCAGGAGGGCTCCGGCTCCGGCTCCGGCGCGGCGGCCCTTCGGGGAGGGGCTGCGGCTGGCGCCCTGGTCCCGGCTGGACGAGCGCGTGATGAGCTCCTGGAACATGGCCAGGCTGGGGCTGCGGCTGCGCTGCGGCTTCATCTTCCCGGGGCTGGGGCTGCGGGACTTGGGGCCCAGGAGCACCAGGGTGCTGTCGTCGTCCTCCTCGGAGGAGCTCGAGCTGTCCGTGGGGCTGCTGGCGCGCTCCGAGGTGGGGAGCGAGATCTGGGGCGGGGCGGAGAGAGCAGTTAGGGCGAACGGAGGGCAGCGGCCCTGCCCAGCCCCTCGCTCTCGTCCCAGCCGCTCTTCTCCACTGAACCGACAGTTTATCACCGTTTTTCTTCTAAAGAATTCGAAACGGCTCGCTCCATTCCCCCCTGCTGCACTCGGGCTTATCCCCACAACGACAACCCGGTGAGGTAGGCTGGGCTGAGGGCCTGCGACAGGCCCCAACTCACCCCACGGCTCTGTGGCTGAGCGGGGACTCGCACCTGCGTCCCAGGCCTGCACTCTCAACCGGGGGCGGGCTGGCCGCTGCCGTGCAGGTGCAGGCGCTCCCCCAGCAGCCTCTCTGGCCACATCCCCAGAGAGTGGCAGTCCTGGAGGTGAAGGAGCCAGTCCTCGCCGCTTTTACCTCCTCCAGGAGTGCGGCTTCGACAGAGCTTATGGGTCTGAACTGCCCGTTCAGGAGCGAGCCAGCCCCAAACCTTTGGCATCACGAGCAGGGTGTTTCTGCCTGCACTGGGAAAAGCTGTGTGTGCACCGCTCCCCACTACTGGGGCAGGGATGGGGCAACCGGGAGCAAGGCAGGTGGTGCCGGCATCCCTGGCAGCAAGGACGCGCCGGGCTCAGAGGCCTCTTGCAGGGAGAGCGGCACGGCCCGAACGGCCCCCCAGAGGCTCCTGTGGCAGGGCCAGCCGCCTCGGGCCTGCCCCCTACAAGGCCGCTGCGCGACTGCAGGGGTGTCGTGGGCCTCAGACCGAGCCACTCCTTCGGTGCGTGGGAGCAGCAGGGGCACCAACCCCCACCGTGCCCCCTCCCCACAAGACAGTGGCTTGGGCATCCCTGAGAGAGGCAACCGCTACTGCAATATGGGGGATGCTGTAAAGGCGCATAGGCAGGGAGACCCCCTGGGCAGTCCGCAAATGACCCCCGCTCTGGGAGCTCAGCTCAGCACCGAAGCTGCTTGCGAGGCTGTGAGTGCGGCGGGGTGGGGCGGGTGAGGATTTGGAGCCCGTTCCCCCCGCAAGCCGTCCAGCCCACTGATGCCCAAGCCGCCGGTGAAGGCCACAAGGACCCCAGCTTCTGGGCATGGCCCTGATCCACAGAGCCCCGTCCTCGGCTTCTCCCGGCACGCCAAGCGGTCTTCCCTGGCCTGGCGCCCCCCAGCAAGGGGCAGGGAGCCTCTCTCGCCCCCAGGGCCAGACACAGCTGCAGTGGAGCCCTCCAGTGGTGGGCAGAAGCCAAAGGCACGGCATGCCAGCCCCTTCTGGCAAACGCTCTCGCCGGCAGAAGCTCCTTGGAAGAGGCACTTCAGCCTTTGGTATGGCAACATCCGGGCCTGGGCAGGGGGGATCTCGTGCATCGGAACATCGCACGGCTCTGCACTCCTTTCTGAGCAGGTGCGGGGGGGACAACACAGCTGCTGCCCTGAACAGCTCCTCCACCCGCTGAGCACCAGAGGTGCAATGGCGGCCACCTCGGGGCTTACCTGGAAGGGCTCCGTCACTCCCACCATGCAGTTGCAGTTGTTGCTGTAGTAGCCCAGGATGTAGTCGCCTTTCCCCTTGGGCAGAGACTCCTCCGGAAACATCAGCTAAAGGGTGGGAAGAGACAGTGGAGACAAGTTAACAGGGTCTGGGTGCGGTGCCAGGTCAGCCTGGAGCATGGGGCACGACTGGCCCTTCTCTTCAGGAAGCGGCTTTCCCAGCCTGGTGTCCTGCAGCCTTGCGGACTGGCCAGTCATGTCTCTGAATGGCTGCAATCCATCTGGTGAAGGTTCTGTTAAACCTGAAAAGCGGGCTATACATCTACTCAAAAATAAATAGTGTACTTTTGGGAACACAAAAGTGCCGCACCAGGGGAACAGTCTTCCTGTGGCCACACACCTGCAGCACATGCACGTGGACTGAGGAGGCCCGGGATCAAGCCCGGATCTGTCCCTGCACAGCTCACTGGCTAATCCTGGGCCGGCCATCCTTACGAGGTGAGAGCAAGGAGCCCACTGCATGGTCTTGCTTCCTCCTTAAGTGCTGCTCCTTCCATCATTCTGATTTTCAAACTGCCTGGCTTTTAAGGGAACTGGTGTTTTTAACAAACGCTGTGAGCTGCTTTGCTTTCAAATGAAAGAACAAAATAACAGCATCAGATAGAGAGATGCCCCAAGGACTAGAAGAGGCCCAGACGTGGCCCAGCCTCTGTTGTAATGATCAAATGTGGGGCACGTGTCCTTGTAACAGGGCAATGCAGAGCAAGGCAAGCTGAGGGCAGAGCAGCAAGGTGGGCTGCTGAAGCTGGGGGGTCCCTTCAGGCTTAGAATTGGGGGGGCAGGCACCCCCAGTGCCTGCACATTTCTGTGCTGGCAGAATGGAGGCCTTGCTTAGAAATGTAGAAACAGAGAAACAGAGGAAGTCTGAAGGGGTCTCCCAGGCCATCTAGTCTGACCCCGGTTCCAGCTGGCTCCACTCATGATATGCCTGCCATATGCTTGTTGGCATGGGTGGAAGTCTCACATCCCCGTACCTGGTAGATGTTGCTTTCGGTGTCTTCCTGCTTTGCCCACATGTAGGCGACGTAGTCCTTACAGTGCCGGAAGCCCACCTGAGCAGGAGAGGCGCATCAGGGAGGGCCACTTCCTACAGGGCTGCTTCCCTCTCTTTCCACACCCTCAGGGCAAGCTCCCCCTCCTCCTCTGGGCTGCCACTCTTAACAGGGGCCGGGCTGCATAGTCTTCAAATGCAAACAAACATGCGGTACCTGAGCCCAGCCCACTGAGCCAGAGGCGCAGCCCGGTGGCTTTGGGGAGGACTGGCCCAGGATTTCCCTTCCGTGCAGACAAGCCCGCTCTGCTCCAGCTTCGCTCAGGGGCAGAGGCCCCACTTGGCCTGGCAAAGGCCCCAGGCTCAAAGCCAGCATCTCCAGCTGGGGCTGGGAGGGAACCCGCAGAGCTCCCCCCAGCAGGACCGACAGCCCTGAGCTAGAAGGACCGGGGCCTGGAGAAGGCAGCTGCCTCTGTTCTTATGCGATTGCTCGTGGCCTTGCCCTGCCTCATTCACGCAGCGGTCAGGCCGCACAGTTGTCCCCCTGCCGTCATCCCCCACCCCCACCCCGTGCTTCCGCACTGCTTCTTCTGCCCTTTTGTGCCAGAGAAAGTCTGCTACAGAGGAGAAATGGGGGTGGCTGCACGAGGCCTTCTGACATTCATTTGGCAGCACCCCAAGGTTCTCCCCAAGGATGGGCAGCTGTGCCTATTGCTTGGCCGGCCAGTGGCTCAGACCAAGTCCCCTTTGCAGAGCGGCTGCGGTGCATTGGCCCAAAGCAGCTCCCAGGCTCGGCCCCCAGGAGCACGTCTCCTGCCTGAAACCTGGAGAGCCGCAGCTGCCCGTCGACAAGCAACATCAGGTGGAGCCGTGGTCTAACCAAACTCAGGCGCTTCCTGCTGCTTCGGGACAGTGCGAGCCGCACCAACCTTCCTCCCTGTTGCTTCTGGACCTGCTTGCTGCTCGCTGTGTCTTTTAAGCCCTTTCAGTCAAGATAATGCAGGCTGCTTGCTCCAGAGGCACTCCAGAATGATCCCATTTTGGAAAGCAGCCAGCAGGTTTATTAATATAGCTCGTTCAGAGTGCTGGCACAGCAAAGCAGAAACTGATCTGGAAGTCCCTGGATGGCTCCCATCCCTGCTGTGATCTCCCGTGCTGGCCTTAGGAAGTGATTCTCCCGAACCCAGCCGTCTGCAATGCAAGGACAACGATGCTGTCCTACCTGACCAGGCCACTGTAACAAGATGCATCACATCACGGCCAGTTGAGCAGGATTCCAGTGGATTTGTACTGGACATATCTCTGAGCATGTCCCAGTCTAAATCCGCAAGATTCAAAACGCCATTTCCAAGGGGCTTAACAGTCAAATCTAACAGCCATCTGTGCATATGGACCCCTTGAAAAAAAGGGGAACTCACTTCTCCATTTTCCCAGGCCTCTAGAGGGTTGGGGAGAAGCACGAAAGTAGCTTCTCGGTGTGGAATAAGTGGGGGGATTGGAAAAGCTGAGCCTCTTCCCAAGAATAGGATGTAAATCCCCCAGTCCCCATAGTTGCACCAAACAATCACACTCTTGTTATGAAAGGGGGTTTGAGAGATGTGCTCCCCTTTCACAGTGAGATCTTCAATCATTCTCTTCCCCCTCTTTAGTCCATAGCTATTGCCAGTTCAGGATTATGAGAACTATAGACCAACATATATGGAGGGCACTTGCCCCTGGCAAATGCCAGAAAGCTTTGCCTTGCCCACTGGGCACTTGAGGATGCGCTGCTGCTTTCCCTTGCTGGCTTGAATGCCGGCTTCTCACCCTCCATCTCCGTCTTCACCGACACGGGTCTCTAACAAGCTACTCCCGTCGGCAGGAAGGGTCGGGTTCCCGCATGCATGTCCTCCAAGCGTTTGGAGTGGAGCCCACCAGTCTCTGCTCCACACCAGGCTGGGCCAAGCCCTGTGGCAGCTGCCCAGTGCCCGTCTGCCCACTTGGCTGCATGTCAATGCAGAGCAAAGCGAACGGGCGGCAGAGTGTTAGGAGCAGCAGCAACTGCCAGTGCAATGGAGGTTAGCGGGTGGAAGCAGAATTCCCGGGAGATTTTGGCAAGCAGGTGGTAAAGTGCTTAGCTGTTAGCACGCTGAAAGAGGGGAAAGGAGGGGGAAATGTGCAAGAGTCGAGAGACCCCCAGATGATCAGGGGTTGGGGAAAGGGGTGTGGCTCTCTAGGGAACCCTGGAAAAGTGGGTTTGGGCCACAGGCCAGCCGTTCTCCTACCCATGAGCCACACTCGGCAGGATTTCTTTAGCTGTTTTATCTGCAAGAATTCAGATAATTCAGGCTTTGCTGATAAGATTGAGGCTGACCTGAGATCCTTTTCAAGTTGTTCTTGTTTAGTTTGAAAGATAAGCTGTGCAAAATGTCATGTCTCGCTCTTGGCACGTTCTTTCTGTGCCAGGCTAGCTCCCCGCTCACAGCTCCCCTCCCCTGGGAAGCCCTGTGCGTGCCGCTTGTTGCCGCAGCCCGTTTGGGAGCCTCGGCACACTTTCCAGATGTTCCCTTGTGGTCACCGCCCCACGCTCCCCCCGGAACTTGCCCTTCTCACCCGGTAAAGGGCAATCCAGTCCCAGGAGCTGCGGTGATAAGCCGATGAGATCTTGTACCTGACGACAGCTTGCTCCGTTTTCGTCCACTCATCAGCCACTTGGAGTTCCACCAGAGGCACTTCAGCCCTGGAAGCAAACTGCCGGGCAGGGGAGAGGGAGAAGGACGCAGCCCGTTACCTGGCCCAGCCCTGCTACCTCCAGACCACCTGACCTGCTGCACGGAGGAATTTCCTGCCGGTGGGTGCTGATCCCACGTTCGAGCTGTGGCCGCAGTCTGACATATGGGTGGCATCAGCACGCTCCCCACAACCGACCAGCCCCCCGCCCTCCCCCGATCCTGGAAGTGAGTCCGACTGGAAGGGAGCGTCTGTGGGGTGACGGGGCAGTGCTACGTGCTCTGCTTCCCCACCGCTAGGTCTCTGCACCCCTTCCCTGTGCATGGAAAGGGCAGGCACGGGTAGCAAAGGCTGCCACGCCACACCCTGGGCTGCCCAGCTTGGCTCCTGCTCCCAGGAGCACTTGCTGCGGCTGACGCGGTTCCTGGTCTCCACGGATGTGGCCCACTGCCCTAACCTCTCCCACAGAAAGCGGCCGGCACACGCACCCTCTTGCCCGAAAAGATCCCATGGGGCGGAGCTGCCAGAGGCTTCTCTCCTGCTCTGCCTGGGACGGGCAATCATTCTTGCCTCTGTCATAGGCAGGCATGGTCTGGGAAGCGGCTCAGGGGGCGCAATCCTAGAAACCTCTGTGTGACCCACAGCCCAGCGCGAGGGCTGCGCATCTTCCCTAGAGGAGTCCAGGCCCTTGCTCTTGCCTCGCTTTAAGAGAACCGCATGGTACATCCTGCCCAAGACTGAACCACCTTCAGTTGCAGGTGGGGGCCTTCAGGCCTGAATCCTCCCATGTTGTTGTTCAGTTGCAAAGTTGTACACAACTCTGCAACCCCATGGACAACATTGCTCCAGGTTCTCCTGTCCTCCGCCATCCCTCGGAGTCCACCCAAGTCCACTCCCACCTCTTCAGTGACCCCATCCAGCCACCTCATCCTCTGCCGTCCCTTCCCCTTTTGCCTTCCATCATTCCCGGCATTAGGGTCTTTTCCCATGAGTCCTTCCTTCTCATTAGGTAGCCAAAGTATTTGAGCTTCTGAATCCTCCCGTGTGTTAAAAGAAAAGAAAAAGCCAGACCTCCCCATATACGCACAAAGGCTATAAACTCTCCCTGCAGGCTGCTAGCTTTCCACACACGGGGACCATGAATGGACAGGCAGGGAGATCGCCCCACAAGCCCATCCTCCATGATCCTGCCCCCCGCCACCTTCGCTCGCAGCCCCCGAAGGGCAAGCACCGTGGGCATCACTTCATAGTGGGTTCCAGGCTCACCTGCACAGCAAAGATGGAGACCACGGGCTTGTGGTCACTCACGGTGTACTCCATGTGGCTGCAGTAGCAAAGCTGCGTTACTGCCAGGATGCCACAGCTGGCCCTCCCCGGATGCATCGCGGCGCCCGAGCCTTTAATCTTCCACAGGATCCGGTCCGTCCATGCTGGCTTCCGCTTCTTGGCGCTGTGGGGCGAACAGAAAGCAGGAGTGGGGTCTTCCATGCGGGACCAGAAAAGCGTTCCCATGCACTGCAGAACCAAATGCTCCTGGCAGCAGCCCCGGGCACACCTCTCCTCACGTCACGCCCGGCAACTCGGCTCCTACATCTGGAAGGCTTTGCTTTCAGAGCGTTCGACAGGGAGAGGGTGCTCACCACAGTGTTTCTGCGGGAGCTGCTGGCCTGCTTCCTCCTCCTCATAGGAGGAAGGGCAGCTCAGAGCAGTGCCTCCCTCAGTGACAGGCTGAGCAGCCTCATCAGAAGGCGGTGCTCCTGCTGCGCCTCTGAGCGGGCTCGCCCACCCTGGCAATAGGCTATGGGTGGCTGGCCACGGCATGCACCACCCACGGAGTCCCCATCAGGCTCCTGGGCCTTCTGTGGGTGGTCCCCCCTCCCCTCCCCTCGTCTCCTTTCTTCCCACCTCCGCAACCCTGTGAGGTGGGCTGGGCTGGGAGTCAGGGACCGCTCCGAGTGCACCCAGTGAACCATTTTCATGGTTGAGCAGGGACTGGAGCCCTAGCCGCCTGAGTCCCAGCGCAACCCTCTAACCCCTGCGCCACAGCTGGCTCTCTGATGTGTCGATGGAGCTCACAGAGTGCCTGCTCAGCAATGATTTCCGTTCCGTGGCTACTGGTTGCCACTGCACCTCTTCGATAAGGTTGGGCTAAGCAGGTCCTTGTCGGAGGCGCAGCAGGGCTGGTGCTTCTGCCAAGCGCATGCTTTGCCCGGGCACGTCCCCTTTCGCGGAAGAAGTCATTCTGTGGGCAACTTTTCTGTCGGAACATGCTCTTTTAAACATCTTCCTAGTTAATACATGGTCAGCATAAAAGGACCCTCGGCACCCTTCCAACAGCGAAAAGAGTGATACTGCACCATTGACAGTACAGCGGTACCTCGGCTCACAAACTTAATCCGTTCCGGGACTCTGGTTGTGACCCAAATTGGTTGTGACCCAAGGCAAATTTCCCCATAGGGTTCAATGTAAATGAGGTTAATCCGTTCTGCAACTATTTTTTTAATTAGAAAAATTTGAAACAAAGTGACGAAGAGCAACATAGTGGCAAAATACAGTGGAGAACACTAACCTAGGTGGGGGGGAGGTTATTGTTTTGAGGGAGAGTCCCCCTCCATGAGGACATTGGGGAGCCCTCTTTCAGGGGATTCCTCTCGTCTTTGTCTCTTAGCTGCAGGGTCAATTTTGGTGAAAAATCTGTCTATAGTCACTTGTTTTTTCCGGCACTGCATAACCCTCCAGAAATGAGAGACCACATTATCGTTCATCAGATTCAACACTGTTCATTACAGCCATGTTGGGGTGGCGCTTCTCAAAGAAACCCTGGCATGGGTGCACTCCTGCAGGAAAGATGGGCGCAATCTCGGCCATCCCCCCCCCCACAACCAGCATGATTGTGGCCATCTCTCCCCCCCCCCTCCGAGCGGGGACATGGCCACGGTCGCAGTTGCGTTTGTGCAGGGAAGACGTGTGCGATCACGGGCGCACTCCTGCAGGAAAGACGGGCGCAGCAGAGCACAGCCGTGGTCACGCATGTGTTCCCTGCACGAACGCGACTGCGGTCCTGGCCATCTTCCCACTCGGGGGCGGGGGAGGGAGATGGCCGCGATCTTGGTCACCACCCAAAGCGGAGTTTGTGACCCAAGTCAAAATTTTCATGAAATTTTTGTTCGTGACCCAAGGTACTAATATTAATATTAATAGTAATTAATATTAATAGTATTAATATTAATAGTATTAATATTCTATTAATATTAATATTAATTAATATTAATAGTATTAATATTCACTTCCTGCAATGCAACGGACTGAGGATCCTACAGCACTTCCAACACTGCACATGGGCACTCATTTGGAAACCGGGCCCACTTTTGTTGAAGTTTGTGGAGAGTTCCTTGACAACTGTATTTTCATATATGTATATATTTCATATGTATGCATTTAAATGGATTAAAATCTATGTAGCCATTTTCTTTCATTCTCTCCCTCTCTTTCTTTACTTTGGTCAAGAGTTGATACTTAAAGTATGTGGGGGAGGGGAAGTATGTGTGCATTCATACCAAGAGGGTGGTGATCCAAGGAAAGGGGATGCTTTGGCAGGGAGACCCCAGCAATAGGACCCCCTCCCCAAAGAAGCAAGTCCAGCACCTCGGCCCTCTGCTCTGCCCCACGTTCTCTCGCCGCTCTCCCTCACCCTCCCACCTAGCACCCTCCTTACCTGGTATCGTACATGTTGGTTCCCACGTCGAACTTGAAGGTTGGGGGGAAGTTCAGGGATCCCTCCTGGAAGCCTTTCAGGATGGGCCATGCGCTCTTGGCGATGTTCAGCTGCAGAAGGGCGGAATTGCAGAGGGCGCATGAGGCCATGGAACAGAGGGAGGACTCCTCTCCCGGCACACTTCGTAGGAAGCCGCTCTTGGTTAGGGCCGTCATTCTCAGAACCCCTCCCGGTGTTCTGGCCACATGGAAGGGGCAGGAGGGAGACTGTCAGGAAAGCTCAGGGGACTCCGAGCAGAGATTCTGGGACAGGGTGGTGTAAATCCACAGAACGGGAGCTCCCTCAAGGTCTCCCGCTTCCATCCTGCAGCTCGTGCTGAGTCCAGTCTGCACCAAATTAATGAGCTTTTGGAATGAAAAGTTATGCAATCTTCCCCTATTGATTAAAGCACATTTATGCACATTTTTCAAATTGTTACACCCTGTTGAACACAATTCTCTTTTGAGTTCAAATCATACAGCAAGCTTGGAAAGGTACAGCCTCCGACCTCAGATCACATCCAAGTCTGTGTTTGCTCCAGAAGGAGCAAACTAGGTGAATTCTACTTTTTAAAAAACTGAAATGAGTTTCCCACACCCACGTTTCCCTGCTCTGGAAACAGGGAAGCGGCACCTAATGCTCTGGACCACCAGGGGGAGCCACTGCTGTGCCCTGCCAGCCCTGCGGGAATGGCTGTCTTCACACCGGCCTGACAAACACCGTCTGTCTGCAGGGCAAGAGAGCCAACCGACAGCAGGAGGGATGGGGCAGGGCAGGCACCCTGCGTGCAAGGGAGGCCTGCAGCTCAGCGGTAGAGCCCAAGCTTGGTCAGCAGAAGCCCCCCCCCCCCCGCTCCTCCAGCATTTCCTAGTAGCCCTGAAAGAACCCTTCTGATAACTTAGCAGCTATTTGTCTCGAGAATGGCAGCCTAAGACTGGTCCAGCCTAACTTGGTGTAGGAAACTTTCTAATTTCTATAAGCCACATAGTGGGAATTGCTGCCGCTGATGTTCTGGAGTCTCTGAATCCTGTGCGAGTCCATGAGTCGTCTCCAAACTGCACCAAAGTTTCACAGTTGCCTTCCAGGGCCAGAGGAGCACTGGAAGCACATCTGTCGCTCACAGAAAAATGTTCCCCAAACATGCATTGCTCTGTCTGGCTTAAATATAGAAAAGCACCCAGAAACATAAGGAGCTGAGACAAAGGGAACTCAAAGAAACAAAGACCATCCAATCCTCTGATTGTTAGGAACGCAGAGTTCTAGAACAGTAGAGTTGGAGGGGGCCTACAAGGCCATCAAGTCCAACCCCCTGTTCAGCGCAAGACTCCAGGTCAAACCATTCCTGACAGGTGGCTGTTGAATGGCACCTTGCATGCCTCCACTGTGGGAGAGCCCACCACCTCCCCAGGTCACTGGTTCCATTGGTTCCACGGCTATGCAGGTCAGGAGGTTTTTTCCTGATGTCCAGTCGGAATTTGGCTTTCTGTGGCTTGAGTCCATTATTCTGTGTTCTGCATTCTGGGATGATGGAGGAGAGATCGTGACCTCCCTCTTTGTGGCAACCTTTCAAGTCCAGAGTGCTATCCGAGCTCCCCTCAAAGTACTCTTCTCCAGGCTACATATGCCCTGCTCTTTCCATCTTTCTTCATGGGCTTTGTTTCAATTCCCCTGATTGTTTTTGTTACTCTCCTTTGAACTTTTTCCAATCTGTCTGCATCTTTTTAAAAGTTTGATGCCCAGAACTGGACACAATATTCAAGATGTAGCTTATCTAGTGCTGAATAGAGGGGAACCAATAGCTCAGAAGCATTGGAAACTATACTTCTATTAATGCAGACCAATATATGGTAGCTTTTTTTTTTTTTTTTTGCAGCTGTACCACATTGTTGGCTCATATTCAGTCTCTGATCTACAGTTCCCACATTCTTCTTGCTTGCTTGTAGGTTCGTTGAGCCAAATATCTTCCTTTTTCACAAAATGGTACATTTTGTTTCTTTTTCCCAGGATCAGAGTGTGGCATTTGTCCCTATCAAATTTCATGCTGTTCCTTTCAGCCCAGCGCTCCAACCTATCCAGATCACCTTGGCTCTTCTCTCTGTCTTCCAGGGCATTAGCTACCCACCCAATTTTGTGTCATCTGGAAATCTGATCGGCCTTCCCAGCAGCTCTTTGTGCAAGTCATTAATAACATTGTTGAAAAGCGCTGAACCTGGAAGTACCCCCCTCCAGTACCTCTCCCCAGTCTGAGGAGGTGCCTTTGGTAAGCAATAGCAAGAGATGGGTGGGGGTGGTCCCAGGTTAAGGAAGCTTGTACAGAGCCAGAGAAACAAGGTGGGCGGAGGTCAAGGGTCTTTGGATATCGACTTACTAGACTGCGGTAGCTGCCTCCCCATTTCCCTTTGCACGTGGAACTGCTCCTTCTGTGCCTCATCCCCACCCCGCATGGACTTTGAAGCATCTGGCTCAGCCAGGTGAGCCATTACTTTCCAAGGATGGGCGGCAGCCCTCAGCCCTTCCCTCTGCCATTAAAGTGGGCAGTTGTGTTGCTCTGTCCTCCACAGCGCAAGAAACGGGTCCTGGCCGGGTTCGCCAGAGGTGCAGCCCAGGACTGCGTGTGCCATCCGGGAGCCACCGCGGCTGTGCCAGGGCCTCACCCTTCCCCAGCACGTCACAGGCCTTGGCTGTGGCTCTGGCGCTCACCGCCATCTCCGGGGGACGGACACCAGGGAGCGGCACTGCCAAGCACTGCGGCTCTTTAATCCACCGGGCGAGGATGTCGCCTCCCCCTCCGAGCTTAGCTACAAGTCTTGCAGTGGCTTGGCCAGGGGGACAGATTTTCCCAGCAGGCCCCAGAACACACAGTGGCTTCATCCTGAACGCACAGTTCAACCACACGTGTGACAAAGAGCATCTATAATATACAGAGGGGGAAAGAGTGCAGTGGGTCGGCACAGCTGCGCGGCTCTTCGGACTCTCTTTCCGGGCAGGGCGAAGCCTAAACTTTGGAGGGGTGCCAAGAAAGTAGGGGCAGTTCCTCTGGTTTGCAGGCTTCTAAAAGACACATCCCCACTGTCTGTGCTTGCAAAACGAAGTGGGGCAGAGCAAATGCTGGGCCCCACAAGTTCACCCCTGGTTCAGGCCAGAGCGCAGCTAAAGGGGCCGCCGTGATGGGCAAGCGCACTCCAGGCTTCCGTCCGGAGGAGAAGCTCACGCCAGCCTCAGGCCGCGTGCCAGCAGCTGCCACATGCGTGCGCAGACGGGCCTCACCTGGTCCTTCTCCCAGAGCTGGTGCAGGATGTTGTTGTCGATGGCGTACTTCACGAACCGGATGTCCAGGCTGTCGATGCGGAAGTTGAGATCCCCGAACCAGAAGACAAGGCTGTGGGGAGACAAGGCAGACATGGGTGGGGAGAGGACATGTGTGGAGCGGAGGGCCCCAGTGTCTGCAGTGCTGCAGCTGTGTGGGGGAGGGGAACGCTCATGGAGGCCACTTCTGGGAAGAACATGCCGAGAGTCATGTACAGAACAGGACGGATGTGAGATTGAAGGAAGGCAGGAATGTGAAGGAAGCTGAAGCAGGCGGGTCCCTCCCGCCCTGCCCAGGGCTCTGAGCTCTTTGCTCCTAAGTCTGGGCTGTGGTCCCTGGGTCGGCGTCTCTGGGGTTGCTGTCACCTCATCCCCAGGCCCTGCGTGGCAGGCATGGACGTCACGGCCCTCTCCATGCGGGGAAGACCCGAGCCTGTGCAGCTGGGCCGGTGCAGATGGGTGAGAATTGTGTTCCTTTTTTTAACAGGAATCTGCCAACATTTAGCCAGTTCTTGGTAACTTGGGAGGAAAAAAACGTGAGATTTTGACAGTTTAGTTGGTGGGAGGAAGGGAAACGGGCACTGGTCCATTGCTAAATTGCAGGAACAAGGTCGGGAAATGGGGGGAAGCCCTGGCGGAGGAGCGGGAGGTCTCTCGCTCTGATGGCCAGGCAGATCTCCAGACACGCATGGCCAGCGTGCCTGGTGCGAGCGCACACCAGCGCGGCTGCTTGCCTTCACACTCTGCTGGAAGGAAGTTCCCTGGGGAGGTGTTAACAGCCCTTGGGCAGAACTAGCAGGGCCCTTGCGCCATGGAGGGCAGGAGCAGAAGCCTTTCTGCCCCAGGGCTGAATTCCATTTCAGGAAAGCTCTCAGGGGCCTCAGCAGAGCGGTGTGAGGCAGGAGGGCTGCAGAGAGAAATTGCCCAGCCACAGTGTGAGGAAAATCCTTCCCGCTGGAAACCAAGCCTTCGCAGAGGCGTTCCACCCTTCTGAGAAAAAATAACCCACACAAAAGCCAGCAAAGCACCACACGATCAGCTGTTGGGGGTGGCAGGAGGGACGGGGGACACGACTGTTTGGGGAGCCCTGTGGGCTGGGCTGGCTGCTCTGGCTCGAAGCCTCTGGGACAACGGGGTGGGACTGACAGCAGCTGGGGCTGGAGGGCAGCTGCACTGAGATGGCCGAGGAGGAGAAAGCCAGTGGCATGGGCATGCTCCTCCTCTGCCCAGCTGGGGGGCCAGGGGAGCACCTGTGTGGCCGGGCGAGCCAAGGGCATCTTCCCTCCAGAGGCCTTCCTGAGGAGGGGGCGGGGGGCAGGGAGGGCGAGGCTCAAGGGGCGCAGCCGAGTGCGGAGGGCACCAACCGTGTGGTGCCATGGAGAGAGACAGCCTGGCCAGGGCAGCCCCACTGCTCTCCAGCAGGTGCGTCCCACACGCGATGAGGCGCAACTGCGCAGAAAGGTCTTGCTGAGCAGATGGCAGCCGGGGTGAGAGACACCAGGGAGGCTGTGTGGGGAACGGCAGCCGCGCCGCAATTCCAAGGGGGAATCTAGGTCAGCAGAGTGCCAGCAGCTCTCCTGGCCGGCTTCCAGCCTGCTCTGCCGCCGCCGCCGCCGCCGCACTGGGTCAGGAGCCGAGCCCTTCCCGCAGAGGCCCCAACTTCGGAGGGGCCGGGTGTCGCTGCGCCGCAAGCATGCGCTTGGGCCTGCCCACGCAGAGGCCCCCGCCAGACGCAGACGGCAGACCCAGTGCGGGCAGATGGCCGGGGGGTGGGGATCCGCCCCACTGCTGCTCCCCCTGCCTCTCTCTTCAGCGCTTTGCTTTAATGCCGGAGCTCTGAGCAAAGGCAATAGACAGCAGCGCAGCATCTCCCCGGATGTGAGACGCTGCGTCGACAGTCGCTGCTTCCCCTACCAGTGCTTGGCTTCTGCAAGCGCACCTAATTTTTGTGGCTTGCTTGGCCAGTCATTCCCGCAGCTCACCAGCAGGCGATGGACTGGAGCCGCGTGGCTTGTCAGTGCCTCCCACTGTTGGTGTCTGAAGGGTCCCCGTAGCAGCTCAGCGCCCACCAGCCAGACGCCTGCACGCTGGCCTGCGCGTGTCTGTCCCTCGGACGGGGAAGCAGCCTCGGGAACTGGCATGGCTGGGGACGGTGGAGGGGCGACGGTGGCGGTGGCTGCAGCAGGCACGCATGTGCACATGCACGGTGCCAGGAGCGCCCCACCCGCGCACTCACTCGTGGTCCAGGATCCCGCTAGCTGATGGCCCCTCGAACTGCTGCAGGTGCAGGATGGTGGTGAAGTCCTCTCGGCGCTGCTCGGCCTTCTCCATGTGTGCTGGCAGGTGGCAGTTCAGGAAGCACACCATGTGCCCGAAGATGGAGAGGCGCACGCTCACCCCGCCCTTGTTGCCCTGCGCCAGGAGGAAGGCAGAGAGCACATTTGTGGGGGCTCCAAGCGGGCCACTCGGTTGGCCTGTACCGCTTGGCGGTGGAGGCAGGGGGGCTGCTCTCACTGGCACCGGCCCTGTGACCGCTGCTTGCATCCCACCGCTTGCCTTCTTGTGAGGACCGCAAGGCAGCTTGCCTAGCTCCACGTCACCCTCGGTGCAGCGGCCCGTGGGGCAGGTGGGGCCATGAGGGAGGGCCTGGCCCGGAGTTCCCCAGCGCTTCAGCGCAGGTGGGGACCCGGCCCGGATCCCTCCTCGCACGGCCGGGCCAGCTGGCACCCTCTGCCGCGTCTGATGGAGCCCTCCTGGGCCAGAGCGCTGCTGACCTTCCCCGGCAGCACGGATGCCCCACATGCTATCTGAGGGGGGAGGGTGGGGCTGAAACCAGTGAAGGCACAGAGATCCAGGCCGTGTGGGGCTTGGCTGCAATTCCTGCTTCTCATGGGCCTTTGTGGGGAAGCTGGTGTGCCCCTGCCTGGCTTCCAGAGCTTCTAAGGAGACCCGGGGCTGAGCACCGCCCTCCTCCGGACTGGGCTACCAGCCATGGGTCTCTGGCTACACAGCCCAGAGGGCCCCTGGCGTCCCCACCCACCGTGTTGAAGCAATGGAGGTTGCTGGGGGCAGTGGGGGGAGAGGGCAGGCAGGAGGCCCAGGAAGGCCGGTGGGCCCCTCACCTATCATATCAGCCGTGACTGGCTCAGTCGGCAGCCGCTGCCTCGCCTTTGCTCCGCCACAGCCGAAGGCACACTCACCCAGTATCCCCCCAGGCCCGTCCGGGTGCAATCCGTCTGGATGTCCTGCAGGAAGGGCAGGTGGTAGTACTTGGCAAAGACCATCAGGATGACCCCCTGCATCCGCACCGTGCTCACCTGCAACGGGGAAAGGCAGTGAGGCCCCTGCCGGGGCGGGCGGGACAGTGCCGCCATCGCCCAGCGGTGGGTGCGCACTCTCTGTGCTCGAGCCGCCGGCTGGCCTTCGAGGGCCCAGCCGCTAATGCTGCGTGTCTTAGCCATGCGGGGCTGCAAGGGTGGCAACGTGCCAAACCCTAAAGGGGACAGGGGAAAGCCCCGGAAACCGCCACAGATGGGGAGGCATCTCCCAGATGCTCGGCTTCTTTCAGAAATGAGCCCCTAAAATTGGTGTGGGGAGCGGGGCGAGAACTGGGCAAGGGCCATCCCACAAGGGGGCCATCACGTCAGATGCCAGCACAGGGGCCACGCAGCAGCCTGCAACTCCCTGGTGCTCGCCTCCTCTCAGTGTCGTCTCCGTAGGGGCAGCTGGGATGCTCACATCTGGTGAGGGGCAGGTTTCTGAGGACATCTGTGGGATGCAAGGACTCCCGATGTTAGGGGCCCTCCTCTGACCAAGGCTGCTGCCGTCCTGGCCGACGTGGGGATGGGGAGCAGCATGCGCGAGGGGGCTGCCCCTTGCTCCCCCAGTCCAGGCACACCCACCCAGCCAACAGACCGTGGCTCTCCACGATTTCAGGGCCATCTGCAAGCCAAGCCGCCCTGCCACTGAGCCACGCACAGGCCACCCACTCCTGGTGTGGCCCCACATTGCCCTGGCAGAAGCCTACCATAAAGGACACTTGGGATGTAGGGAGTGGGCCAGGCGGAGGCTCCCTCTCTGCCGCCTTTCCAAGGACCTGTGTTGGAGGATTCTGCACAGGACACCGCGGAACAGGCAATGGGGGGCAGGAGGGTCCAAGGGGCAGGAGCCTGTGAAGCCCATCGAGGTCACTGCCTGCAGCTTCCCAGGCTGACCCTGAGAGGAGGTGCGGTTCAGAAGAGGTGGGAGGGGCGTCCGAGGGCAGGAGAGCCGTTGCCTTGCCTGGTCCCCGGCCCATCGTGAGGTGGCAAGAGAAGAGCCACCTGGTGAGGGGGGTCGCACGGGTCTTCCTGGCTGGCTCTCCACCTGTGGAGCCACCCTGTGGGTGCAGCTCATGGCATTGCTGGAAGGGAAGCTTCAAGCAGGCCGTTCCAGTGGGGCTCAACACTCTCCATGAGCAGAGGCCCATCATTCTTGGGCTCCTCGCGTTGCATCGTCTTCTCAGCTGGGAAGAACCAGTCAAGATCTGTATTGGAAAGGACGGCCTGTGGCTTGGAGAAGGGAAGGCTCCAGGCCACTACCCTGAATGCCACTTGGAAACAACCACCGCTCTGGAATGGCCGCTGGGAGAGGCTGGAAGCCCAGCTCCAGTTGAGGGCCTCTGGGTGTGGGGTTTCCTGTTGATGCCCCATTGGCTTGTGGGGCTCATGGCAGTCCTCCTGTCCTCAGCCAGTCTCCTGGGACATTGGAGAGACTTCAGGGGCCACCTGGAAGGGCAAAACTTTTCTGTGGGCCCGTTGAGGACAATCCGCGTGCCTCAAGATCACAGAATGAGCAACTGTTCCGCTTGGGCTGGATGTGTTCTTGTGGCAATTTTGGAGGAAGGGGTGTTTTTCAGCCAACGTTTGGGACCATTATTCCATCCTGTCCAGCCACAGCTTTCCTCTGGATGCTTCTCCGGCACTTACCAGGACAAAATTAAACGGGCTCAGCACCTCCATGAACAGCTCGCTCCACTGGTCTGTGAAGAGGGCATCCTTTAGCCTCTTGCTGATCATCGAGTTCACCTCCTGCAGCCTGCGAACAAGTCCATGGCTGGTGAAAGGGGGCACTCCAGCCCTGCAACCTCCACACCCCCTTGTGGTCCTGCAATGCCCGGTTGACCCCCCCTCCCGAGCATTCGTGCCCGAGCGTGCCCACAACACACATGCCTGCACATCCTCCCACACCTGCTGCATGTTATGCTCCTGCAACCGTTCCAAGAGCAAAGAGAGTGCTTGTTCTCCTGGTTAAAGATATACTAGAAAAACATAGTTGTCAGATAATAAAATTAGAAGCAGTTTGGAATGAACCTCGGCACCCGCAGTGGATGAAGCGTTGCGCATGTGTCTGTGCCAGAGCAGGAACTCCGCACAGTGCAGCGCCTTCGGAACTTGTGCCAGGGACAAGCTGCACCTGGCCCCTGACTGTGGACTTCCTTTCCAATGACTCAGGAGAGGAAAGAGAAGGATGGAAACACAGGCACCACCTCTCCCGCCCAGGTGGCCTTCAGGTATGTTGACCTGCAAATCCCTCATCCCCGGCCCTGGGGTGGCATGTCCGTGCCACTTCAGAGGGACAGAAGTGCCCCATCACACGTTTCTTAGTCCATGGCTGGGTGGCCAGAAGTCAGCATTCAAATTAGATATGTCCCACCAGTGTTGCCACATTGGGAAGGCGCCGGGCTGTGGAAGGCTGCCCCTCGGCAGGTCACCCTAAAGAACCCTTGAAAGGAATCCCTAAAATGCAAAGAAAAGGGCAAGGCATCGGGCAACCGGTCTCCCACAGGAAGAGGCCAATGGACCACAAACACCCTGGCCCACTAGTGGACAGCTGTGGAAGTGGACTGGCCCAGAGGAGAAGACCACCCGAGGCTGTGAGCCTGGCGTCTCTGCGCCATCCGGGGCAGCATGCTTTCTCAGGGCAGGGCAGGGCTGGGAGACTGTGCTTGTGGCTGGGGGCTGGAGGCCTAGTGCCAGGCCAACCGGCACGGCTCCACTCCCTTGGCTCTTCCCATGGGCAAGAGATGAATCCTTGCCCATGAAGCCCTTCTCCCTCTCGCCAGTGCTGCAGTGGCCAGAGAGAGGTGCCAGTTCCCACCCTCTCGGGAGCTTCCCCTGAACCCCGGGACCAGTGTCCCCACCCCCACAGATGCAGTGGTGCATGGATGAAGCAGGCCGCTCAGCATATGCTCAGAGGCTGCTTTCGAGGCATCAAGCGGGAGGGAAATGCCCCATCACATATTTCTTAGTTCCAGGGTAGGAGGCCAGAAGCCAGCATTCGGACTGGGCAGCGCCCCCAAACTTTGCCACAGTCGGTTTACGTGTGATGCCGACACATGTCTTGGAAGCACCGAGCTGCTTCTGCCTTATCCCTTTTGCTGATCCCTTCCTTCTGTGCCGCTGCGGAAATGCGATCTCTGATCAAGAAGGAAACCTCTTCTGTTCACGTAATGAAAGAGACCTCGATCCTTCCAGCCCTTTCAAGGAGACGGGTGTCTTTTTTTGAAATGCTCCCCCCACCCCCACAAACCTTCGCAAACCTCTCCAACCAGACAGGAACGTGGGCTGCAAGGGGCTGTTCCATTTCCTACCCACCCCCCCGCCTCTCTTTCTGGGCCTTGTCACGCATGTGCCCCGGCTCCACCCCAGGAGCCCCAAGAGCGGAGAGCAGCTCTCTCTTCCCACACCACAGTTCCGCTTACTGCAGCAAAAGGCCTGCCAAGTGAGACCTTGGCCAGCAGCCCCCGGGGCTCGCCACTGCTACTCGTCATGCAAACGAAGAGCATTTTGCGAGTAAGGGGCTGTGAGCACCTAAACCGCAGGGGAGAATGAGGAGGAGATGCTGCTGAGCCCTGGCATCCCAGCCCCTCCTGAGCCCCCCCTCCGGGTGAGGAGACTCCTGGCTGGACTGGGGGGCCACACTCCCTGCAACCTCCCAAACAACAGGTGGTGAGTTTTCCTGGGTGCGCCTTGCCCCCTGCCCCTGTGCAGGGCAGCCACACGTGCTTCCGGTCCACCTCTGGGAATCCCCACCTTGGATGCTGCCAAGCAGCCTTAGACGGCTGCACCAGACAGGGGCTCCCGCTCCAGGCCCCACGTGAGGGGCCCCTCCAGCCCTTCCCCTTACCCAATTGCGATGAGGTCTGTGTCGCTGGACTCCCCCGTGTTGAGATGCAGGAGGGACGCCACATCGCTGGGAGGCATGGCCGTGCCGACGTTCCAGGTGATCACAGTGATGCTGAGGAGAAGCGGAGGCCCATCATGGCGTGGCAGATGCTCCGCCCCACGTAGGCCACACGGCAGCACCGGGGTCACATGGGCGCCTGCCTGGGAGGGGTGGGCTTCCCCTGTCCACAGGAAGGGCCGCTCGGGGGACAGCATGCACCAGGCCACGACCAGGAGCAGGAAGGCATGGCATGGCAGGGCTGAGGCGGGGCCCGAGGGCCTCATTTTGATGGCCCTGTGCGTGGGTTCGGTGGGGAAGGGTGTCTTCCCCCCGTTGCCATGCTGTGTTTGTGAGCCCTGCCTTAAAAAAGCAAACCCACTCTGAACACTCAGTCTTGCATTTTAGACTCCCTTAAACCAAAGCATCCTCATGACTATGGACATAAGCAGGGCTGGCTTCTGCTGTCCATCCCTGGCTGCTCCCGGGGGGACCTGGGTCCCAGAGCCGAGCCCCAGTGGCACCACAGAGTCGCTGCTGCTCCAAATGTTCTATGTCCGGCTGGTTCACAGCCCGGATGTCTCCCTACCTGCACACGGGAGAAAACATTTGGGAGGGGAAAGGAGTGGGCAGGTTCCCCATGCCTACTCACTCTGTGGGTGGGCGCAGATCCTATCCGGTGCCCAAGTGGTGACGTGCAAGGGGAGCGTCAACCCCGTGGGTCCATTTTGGCTTTGCGAGAACCTTCTGCAATGCCTGGAAGGTGTCCCTCCCCATCCGGATGCTCTATCCAGCAATGATCAGCAATGAGCACCGAGCGCTGAGGCAGAGAAATGTCCCGTGTGTTTCGCAGCCTTCCCCAACTAGTCTGTACTCATGTTTCTCCTCTGTAAAGGCCAAAGTCCTCACCAAGGTTAGACAAGCCAGTGCAGGGCAGTGCCTAGACCAGACTCCTGGTCCTGGTCCGCACACTGCCACGGAGCTCCCTGGGTGACTCTGGGGCAGTCACTACCCTCACCGCAACCTGCCTCACAGGCTTGTTGTGAGGACAAAATGGAAAGCACAACGAAAACCATCTTGTAGGAAGAAAGGGGAGCTATCAGTATGGCCAATGAATAAAATGAAACCTATTTCTGGGCAGCACCTCTTCAGGCCGGGGTGGGGGGTCAGCAAGGAGCAAACAGGCATATCGACTCAGAGGTTTCTCCATGCAAAACAGAGCAATCCACTCCCTTCATGTAGAAAACTAGCCTATCGTGGAGAGAAGGCCAAGCTTAGCCTTCTCCCAGCTGGGGAAAAACCTGCTCATTCTCTGCACGCACCTGCCGAACCTGCAGTCCCGTCCCAAATGGACCGCCGCAGCCCAGTGCTGCCTCCGCAGGGAGGCCCACGGACAGATCGCGCCCTTTCAGGCCTGAAGGCAGCCTCTGCAGGGCAGCCTTGCCAGTGGGGACGGGAGAAAGGGGTCCCCCGGGGCACTTGGGGCATCACCCCATTCTGCATCACCCTCCCCAGCCGCTTTTCCTCGAGCAGAGAAAGATGCAGGTGCACCTTATTCCCACGTTCCAGGGCTGCATCGGGCCCATCTAGCCTTCCCCTGGGCCCCTTCCCTGGGTTATATCGCTCCTTGCCGAGAGCCCAGGGACCAGCCCCTTGGGGGTTGCTGCCTTGGGGGCACAAAGACGAAAGCTGAAGGCGTCGCAATTTGAGCAGCCCCTAAGAAGCAGGGCCCCTGGAGAAGGCCACCCTGATCGAGCACCCGCAGGCAGAGGAACAGAAGGGAAACCGAGTCTCAGGTGGGGCGAGTCCACCCAGGAGGCCCAGCCGCAGCTGACGAGAGCCCAGCCGGGTGGGCTGCCAAGGGCAGGTCCATGTGGAGGGCACTCGGGGGTGGGGTCACCACCCCTGGCCGTGCATAACACAGGGATGCTGAGATGCCACTCCAGAGGCCAGGCGCTTGAGCTGAAAGGCACCGGCTCTTGGGCCCCGCCCCTTTTGCGCTTGGCCCGCCCTCGCTGGGCTGCACCCGCCTGAGCGGCTCTGAGGCGGGATCCAGCCTGTCCTCGCTTCCTCCACCTTTTGTGCAGGGGATGGAATTCGGCCACCGGTGGCCACCACCTGATCTGCGCTGCCCCCGTGGCCACCCTGCCACTGGGGCCTTGCGACGGCGATCCTGCCAGCGCGGCTGATTGTGCAGCGACGCAGGATTGCCCTCCCCACTTGCGTTACAGGAGCTGTTGATGGTGCTGAGTTCTCCCCCCACAAGCCCCCGATGCAGGACCCTGGACAGCTCCCTCAAAGCTTGGCGTCGGCTCCCGAATGGACATCGCCCCCCCCCCACCCGGGCATCAGCATCCCCAGCCTCCCCAGGAGGGGGAGACCTGGGACACTAGCTGTGCGCCCTCATCCAGCTTCACGACCTGCACTGCCAGAAAGGGGCTAGGAGGGGCTGTCGCTGCAGCCACCTGCCACCTCTGACCCTTCTCTCAGGTGGGCTGCTTACCTTTGAAATACACCTCTTTTCCAGGCCTGCATGAAATTTCGCGTGCTTATCCAGACTCATTAAGGAAGTTAATAACCGCTTTCAATGCAAAAGTACACGAGGGATTGAAGGGGGAGGAGAGGCGAGTTTGGTGATGGGGTGGGGGAAAGAGAGAAGCCGAATGGCACCTGCCTCGCTGGCTCCTGGCTCCTGACTGCACACCTGCGAAACCTGCACATGGGTACGACTTCGGCCCTTGGGGGTGCTTCCAGTCCGGCCCCAAAGTTATCCTTGTGCCGATGCAGCAGCACCCATTTCTGGCCCTGCACAGGGAAGGCAACTCGCCGGGAAGAGCTGTGCCCAGCCAGGTCAAAGGGCCCTGATGCTGCCCAAAGCCCCCTACCCAGAGGACCCAGGTGTAATGGCCTTATGGGGGCCCTGGCAGGCAGCTGTAACACCCATCACCAGGGTGAAGCCCCCCACTATCATTCCTGTTCCCCCCCCACACGCCCCTCCAACTGCCATCCAGCTTCCTCTACAAGCACCTCCACATTCCTGATGGTGAAAACCCACATGGAGGCGGCGCAAGATGCCCAAGGGTTTGCCAGTCCTGGTTTCTTCAAAGGTTCTGACCGTGAGCAGGTTTGCGCTTCAGGGAGCAGTCTGGAGCCTGTCTAGGCAGGAGCAAGGAGCTGTGGGCCTTTCTCCGCCTAAGCATGCACAGTGCAATTCCCTCATGCTCAGTGAGGCCATGGCATCACCCTGACCAGAAGAACAGGGTGCCATTGGCTGCCCCAACACACTTTTTATCTGCTGCTTGGGGGGGGGGGCACTCTGGGGCACTGGATCTCGGTCCCTGGCAGTGTCACAAGCCTTATCAGCATTTGCCAAGACTGAAACTGGGTTCACACAACACAACAAACCCCTGTGGCTTACAAGCTGGGTGGCCAGGACATCCTGCAGGGGTGCAGTTAAGCCCTTGGGGGCATGGATGGTGCTCCCCTGGCACAGGAAGGATGGGATGAAACATGCCAGTACCTCTTTCATCCCATTTGCTTCTCCTTGTGTGTTGTGTCATTTCAGACAGCAAACTGCAGGTGGGGACAGGCTGAGAAGTGGGGGACTTTTTTCTGCCTGGACAGGTATAGAATTGCGCCATTAATTTCTTCCCATTTCATGTTTAGATCTGAATAAATGCACAGACCCACCCTAAAATACTTCCTTTGAATTTTCCAGGGAGGTGGCTCAGGTGGCGCGATGCGGAAGCCTGGCGCATCTCGTGGCTTTACGGGGATTACATAAGTATCTGCACTTGTGGGACCTTCCACACGACGAGGCAGCGTGTCTGCACAGGCCGGTGCTGCAAGCGAGTCACGGTGCGGCTGGGGAGCTTCAAGAGCGCTTCCTGTGGCCTTTCCTCCTCCAGGTCCTTCTACTGAAAAGCTGGCTTTGGCTGGGTAGTCCATCAAACAGAGGACCGTCCTCTGCCAGCTCCCCGCAACAGAGTGTAAGTTAGGGCCCACTTAATGAGTGAGACTAAATTAGGGCCAGGGGAGTGAGAATCGACCTTTGCCTCTTTGGCATTTGCGGTACTTGCCGTGCTAGAGGCGGGCTGGGCCTTCGCGCAGCAGTTCTGTGCTTCCCAGCACTGCTGCTGTTTTGTGGTTCTGAGAGGAAAAGCCCAGAAGGGTCCCAGCACCTCACTGAGCAAGAGGAGCCCTGGACCGCCAGGAAGCGCCACGCATTCCTCTTTGGGCCGGGACGGCGTTTGGGTCGCCGTCCTGGGGCTAAACAGACGGCTCCATGCTGAGCCACAGGACCGTTTTGCTTAACTGCAGCTCTGCTCAGAGACCATCCCTGCACTGCTCGAATCTTTGCAGGCATTATTCCAGCCAAGCCTCCCGGGATTCACCCAGGCAGAGGCACCGGCTGCTCACTTGGCACCCTTCAAGTCCTTGCAATTATTTTTTGAAATACTTCACCTGTTCCACCTATCAGGCCCTGTAAGAGAACGTCTAAACGGGGCTGCCTTGATTTCTGCATGGCTCCTGCACCTGCCACGGCTGGCAAATTCAGCAGGTGAAACCCCCACACATGGATCCCCATGCCAGGGGAAACAGCACCCATGGATGTGGGCACATCAGCAAGGGAAGGTCTGGCTACGTGAAGCAACCCTGGCAGATGAAAAGCCATAGCGGGTGTTTCCACCCCCCCACCCCCCACCCCTTTGGGTGGACCACGTCCCAGCAAGCCCCGCTCAACATCTGGGCTTTCTGGCCGAGAGCTGCTACAGTTCTAATAAAATTATTGCAATGATTTCAAAATACCCACTTGCGCACGGCTATTAACATGTGTAAAATGTCCCTTTTGAAGGGTGACTAACCAGTCACCGGACATCAGCTGTCCCGCTCTGAACATCACTTCCAGAGAAACCTTCCCCAGTCTGCCACCCTGAAAACATGCTGCGCTACGAAGTCCATCTTTGCTGAGGGCTGGGGATGGTGGGTGCTGCAGTTCAGATGGCAAGTTCCTGTGGCATGCTGCAGCATGTTCAACATTATGCCCAGCGAGTCAATGGCCTGGGCCCCTTCCCCATCCTGCCTGGCTGAAAGAGCCATCCATACACCGCCTGTCCCTCGTTTTGTGTATGTGGAAGCCTGGGAGGGCGGTGCCTGTCCATTCCATCTAGGGGCCCTGAAGACTGTGGCTGCCTGAAAATATGAGAACAGCTGCCCAGGGCATCCGTCTGCATCCACCGAGTGCAAAGCAGCGGGCTGCCTCTTCCGTTGCCGAGGACTGGTGGCCGTGGCATCCTTCCACGTGTGCAGCGCTTGGCAGAGGTCACAGGCCCCTAGGAGCCTGCAATCTACAGTGCAACAAGGGAGGCAGGGGAGGAAGCAGTGGGGAAAGCGTGAGAAGCCTTCTGCAGGGATGCAGCCCACCACAAACCGGAGCCAACCCACCACTTACGCCGTAGGAGCTGCTGTATCCGGATGGCTCAGCAGGTGAGCCAAGAAGCGCCCCCATCTCAAACCGCAGGTAGGCCACGCTCGCCCTGTAAGCTGAGTGCCCTTCGGCTGAGACCCAGTAGGGCAGGGGGGCGGTGGGGCTGAGACCAGGGCTCTGTGGCAAAGGAGGGCTTTGGGGAGGGTGCTGCAGTAAGAGATGGGTGGCCTCCCACAGGCGTCCTGGGGGGTCGCTGCAAGCAGAAGAGCTTGAGACGGGGGGGCCTGATGCCCTGCAGAGGACACGCACGCAGCCCAGCCAGTGTGGCCACAGCCACCCTCTCAGTCCTCCGTCTGAAAGGCTGCCCGCGCTGAGCCTTGAAGGAGTCGATGGAGGGAGTGCCGAGCCGAGCCAAGCCGGGGCTACAGGGTCCCCTGGGCCACAACTGCGTTCAAAGCAGTGGACGGCGCAAGAGTCGCCCAGCCAGTCTCCCTGCTTCTGGGGAGGTGCCTGGCCTCTCTGCCCAGAGCAGCTGTCCCTTCTCAGCACACGAGCACCGGCTCCGGGCAAGTGGCAAGCCTGTACAGGCGCATCTGTGGACACTGTGGCCGCACCTGTTCCGCACCGCCGCCAGGCTTCCTCGTGGCTCTCCGCGCCCCGGATGAGGGAGGGGGGTCTGGAAAGCCCCTCCCATCCCAGCACACCCCAAAAGCACGGTGTGAGCAAAGGCAGGGCTGCTAGGCCTTCCCCATCGACAGCCACTCCCAAGGAGCTGCGGGGCCGGGCAGTTAAAAGTGCGAGCCGAGAGGCATCCCGTTTCGAAATCAGGCAAGCCGGGCTGCGCTCCAAGAGCTTCTGCCATCATGCAGGCAATGCGCCTCGCACTCCTGGCACGTGCACCAGGGAAGTGAAGTGCTGATATGATTGGCATGTCTGCTTGCCTTTTCTCCCTAAATGCTTGGCAGAAGCCCCTGAAGAAGTGCCAGATGTTCTGGGCTCCCTGACTCACTGCGGAGACAACAGGCCCCTGGGCACTGGCACAGCCAGGAGCAGGTGACAGGGCTCGCTACAGGTGGAGGAAGCACGTTGGCTCACAGGGTCCCTGCCCCCAGGCCGAAGGTGGCGCAAGCCATGCTCCTCGGCAGTGCTGTGGCCCGCGCGGCAAGTGCCAGGAGGAGAGGCAGCTCTGTCTGCCAAACGGCTCAGCTGGCTCCACGTCCTGGAACCTGCCCCAGGGATCCTGCTCCACCCCCCGGGAAGACAAGCCTCTCTTGGCAGAGCTGGCTGAGGGCGTCCTCTCCTTGGTAGGCTGCCTGGCCCAAATCTGGCTTGGACTCAAGCGCCCGAAGGAGAAGGGCTGCTTGTGCCAGCAGGCTGCCCGTCCCAGCTAGCCCCGAGGTGGAGGCAGGGGCCGCCCACCAGCCCAGCGCCCCCACTGTGGGCGAGATGCCATGTGTGGCTCTTTCCCGGAGAGCAATTTCCTAGTCTGGATCTGAGCACATTAATTCACATGTGCAAATACTGGGTTCACTTTTGCCCTCTTCCCTTTGGATGTGCATCCTCTTTTTTGGAGTTGGGTGGCCGTTCCACCTCCCCCCGAGTCTCCAGATATCAGATCTCCAAGTAGGCTGGTGAGGGATGAATGCATGGATCTAGTGCACAAGCCAGGAGACTGTGTGGTCTCGATCCAACAGGAAGGGGAGGCACGAGTGGAAGAGGAGGAAAAGGTAAAGAAAGGATCCGAAATGCTGAGTGCAAATTAATTTGCGCTAATCAACTGTTATGTTTTATCCGTTTCATCTAATGGTGAATGTGGTGGGATGCGAGCTGGTTAGTTCTGTATGCATAAACATAATATGAACTGATTGCATCTGCCTTTTCTTTATAGATGCTTAATATACTATAAAAAGTACCAGAAAAGGTTTCTAAGGTAATTTTGCAAATGCAATCACTGAAAAGTTTGCAGCAGAATTTATATGACTGTAGAGTATTTTCCTGTTTTCAGTTGTCTCCACATTTTTTGGAGCAATGTGCATTAGAAGAATGATGTGTACCATATTATTTTGCTCTATAAGACTCACTTTTCCCCCCTCGAAAGTAAGGGGAAATGTCTGTGCGTCTTATAGAGCAAATATGTGTGTGCAGTAAGTCTGTCAGATGTGCAGCCCATGGGGAAGTGATGGGAAATGTGCCTGTGATTATGTGCCCATTTGGTTCAGAATATTTTTCTTCTTGTTTTCCTCCTCTAAAAACTAGGTGTGTCTTATGGTCAGGGGCGTCTTATAGAGCGAAAAATACGGTACTTTATATGTACAAAGGAAGTCTATTTACATATGCTTGTTGCATTAGAGCCCCTGAAGAAGGCTGCTTCTGAAACACGGTGCAACAATACGACTTTTTTACTGGCAGACCTTTCCGCATTTCCTCCTTCTTTGTTTCCTTCTTTTACACTCCTGCCTCTCCTTCTCATTGCTCCCTTCACTCTCATCTTTGTTTCCTTCAAGTGCACAGAACGGAACATTAATGCAGTATACAGTGTGCGACTTGCAGTTCTTACTCTTCTGCTGTTGGGGCTAAGCTTGAACCCTTCACTTCATTTGGTTCCCTCCCTGCAACACACGTGCACACGCGTCTGCAAGGAGTCACCCAGGGCAGCCTGCCAAAATGCCTAAAAATGCATCAAACCCATTTTAAAGCTGACAAATTAAAATACACAGTAAAAATAATATACAATTTGTTGACAGCAAATTGTAGGACCATTTCCCTTTTTCTAGCCTTTCCCACCTCTTGGCTTTTAAATGTGTGAAGGGCAAGAGTATGGTAGAATAAAATTGCTTTGTTATTTAACAATTTATCTAAGCAATGTACAGAAGACAGAATTAACTTCCCAGCCCATCATGACCAATAAACGCCTGTCAGAAAAGATCTGTTTTCAGCAGAAGCTGAAAACCCGGAAGGATTGGTGCCTGTCTAACCAGTCATGGCGGGTTCTCTTCCAAGCCCTGATGGACTGGAGCGCGGACGTCTTGGCTTCTACCTGAGCCAGCCAGGAGGGGATCAGAGGTCTCTTGAGCACCTAGTCTGGGGTTCCTCAGAGCTTTTTCAACAAGTCCCCAGACTCTGAATCCAGCCCAAAGGCACATCGGCAGCACAGGTACAGCATGCTGCAAGAAGCTGCTCCTGGTCCCAGTCAAGACGCCGTCCATCCAGCACACCAGCTGCCTAGTCAGACAGGCAATAGTTCAGCCAGGGTCTCTGGGAGACTCCAGAAATAACGTTCAGCCCAGCTCAGGTGAGGACAGCTGTTCTTTGGGAAGCTATGAATAGAGATTCATGATTTCCATTTCCCAGAGGGGGAACTGCAGCAGAGGGCTGAAGAATGGCAGAGGTGCCCTGCCCCCGCCTCCCACAAGGATCCGTGACCAAGCCAAGACGGCATTCTGGCCGCCCCCAGCCACCCCATGCGCCCTCCACGGGCTCCCTCGAATCCGCACATCTTTCAGCCCATCAGCACCCAGTGGCCTGGAGCGCATGTAATGGGAAGACAGGCTGGTTGATGAATCCATGGGTTGCTGCAGCACAGGCCATGGCCATGTGCGCATCCAAATGGGCCACTGGGTTGTTCCACCACATCGGAACCCAGGCACAAGAATTCATCGTCTGCACCCACAATTAATCTGCAATGCCATATAGGAATCCTGCAGCAGCCTGATGAGAGGGTGAATATTCAAAAAGGCTGCAGAGCATGAGGCAATTCCAGAAGGTGCACGCAAAAAGTCCCAGCATGCACTGCGCTTCCCAAGCCCCCTGATGCTCCGCCTTGGACTGGGGTTCTCGATTCTTTCCAAGGTCAGGGGTGCTTCCACCCAAGGCTTCTGCAGCACCCTTGCACCTCCACGTTCAAAAATATGGAGAGTGGATGCAGTGAGGAGAGATGACGCTGGAGTCAGTTTCTTGCCCCCAGTTCCTTAAACCAACCTGGAGCTCAGTCAGTGAATTTGAATAAGGATACAAAGCTTTAAATGGACGTGCAATTCAAATGGATCACTGTTGGTTTTAATTTCTTGTAAACCTCCCAGAGTCTATGGCAACAAGGCAGATGTCAGTATGAATGAATTAAAAGATGACCTTAGAACACTCTCAAGAGGGTACTTAAAGGCTTCCCTTAAAGTGCTCTCTCTGTCTCTCTCCCCTTCAGCTAATGCACCGGCAATTCTATGCCAGCCAAAAATCGCTCTGGGGGCTCCAAGCAGCTCAGTGACCAGCACGGTGGCTGCGTACTGGTCGCCATCGCACCATGGCTCGCTGCTGAACAGGGCTGCCTGAACCCAGCCCAACTAATGAGCTGTGGCAGGGGAGTTATCGGCAACCCATGAACAGGACTGGTGGCTTGCCATCTTGGCTGGGTTCCTTCCACATGAGAATCCACCCTTCCACAGTGGCCTGCAGCTCAGCTGCAACCCACACTCCAGACGGGCTCCTCGCATGCAGTGCAGGAAGCCATCTTGAATCAAATCCGACTTTCCCCCCTTATTTGATTTTCTGCAGTAAGTGGGGAGAGAGAAGTAGTGGTGGGAAAATGCAAAAAAATAGATTGCAGAGACAGAATAAAATCTGGTGTGCAAATCCCTGTTCAGCCATGAAGCTCACAGATAACTCTGAGGCAGTCACTCTCACAGCTACCCTGCAGGGTTGTTGTGAGGATAAAAGAAAAGGGCAGACCAAAGAATGACGCCCACGGCCCTTTGGCATGGCTGCAGGCCTCAGCTGCCAGGGCTGCCTGCCTCATTCGAGGCTTCCTGCATGCCCCTCTCCTGCCCAGCAGGCTCAGGAGAGAGGCAGGGAGGGGCACGCCTGTGCGGCCCACAGAGGAGACAAGGAGCACGGAGCAACGGCCCTGCTCGGCAAGGAGCCCGGCTGGCTCCTACCTGTTGGAAGTGCAGCTGAAAGGAGACGGAGGGAGGGGGCGTCAGAGCACTGCACCCTGTCGGGCATCCTGCCTGCCAGACAGCCCCTGCCCAGGTGAGCTGGCAAGTGGCTCTGTAGATGCCTACATAAAGTGGTCACTACAGCAACACCGCTCTCTGCACTGCCAGTCCAGGGCGAACCGGCACAGCGGCTCCCCGACACCTGGCTGGAGCGGGTTGGGGGCTGCGGTCCAACCACTCCAGTGGCACCAGGCTCAGGAGGCTGAAGCAGGCTCACAGCGATGCTCCCTCCCGCAGGCCATTTCCTTTGCTTATTTATTAAACGTGGCAAACACTGCCTGTTAGCATCATGCTGTCTGGACATTCTCAAGGTCGGGGGGATTGGGGTCCCTGAGGGGCGTATTGCTCATCCTGCTCCCCCACGCACCATAAGCAGGATTCGTGGAGCAGGAATTGCGGGGCCTCCCAGGGAGCCCTTGCCTGCAGGCGCCCCAAAGACCAGCCCTCTCTCACTCCGCGGAAAGCTCCAACTGCCAGCAGCCAAACCTGAGAGACATTTCGTCTTTCGGGGGGGCGGGGGGGAATGCAGCACGAGCACAGAGAAACCAGCAAGTGACCGAAGACCAATCGGGTGTCCTGGGGATAGGATGAGGCGAGGGGGGGGGGCCAGGCATGGGATTCCCACCCCAGTCCATAACTGTAGAGCCGCGGTAGCCCAAGGGTTCCCAAACCTGATTTTTGCGCAGCTGGAATCCCAGCCGCAGGGCTCCCCCCGCCCCTTTCCCATAATGCAATGCAACCCTCATGCCCCCCACCCAAGGGGTTGCTCTGGCCCGCCTGCGCCAGCCTCACCAGAATGCATTGTCCTGCTTGGCGTGGGCCTCGCCGCATCTCTTCAGGAAGCTCTCCTTGGAGTTGGTGTTGCTGGCACCCAGGTCATGGGACTTGGGGGAGTGCTTGACCCGTGTGAACGAGACCAGCTCCTCCGAGTCCGCCTTGAAGAGCATGGGGGATCTGGAGGGGCCGACCCTCCCGCTGGAGAGGTACTCGCTGGAAACAGCTTTGGGGAGGGACACGGGCCGGTGGGATGAGCCGGAGCGGCTCAGGCAGATGTGGTCGCTGGATTCCGCCTTTGGGAGCGTGTCCTTCAGCTCCACGGCAGCCAGGATGCCCGACGTCATCGGGTCCAAGGCGCAAAGGTCCGGGAGCATGCTGCCCCTGGGCGACTGGCTGAGCTTCACCGAGGGAGACATGCTGTGCAGGGAGGAGGGGGTGCTGGAGGCTGGGGACAGTGGCCTCAGTTCGACTGGGGAATGCAACGTCGGGGTGCTGAACCCCTGGGCCCCGCCAGAGCCCTCTGGCTGCACCCTGCTGATCTCCAGCGAGAGCTTTTGCCGGGCAGCTGTCCGCTCCTCAGTGCTTGTGTGGCGGGACTCGTCAGGCTGCAGCCGAACCTGGAAGGGGTCCAAGAGGGAGTCAGGCCGCGTCCCGGTTGGCACGCTCCCTCCGGCACCTGTGGCGTTGCTGGGCCCCTCAGGCTGGTACCGGACCAGCCCATCCGTGCTGAACTGGCCGGCGACAGGAGAGAACAGTCCCGGAGACACCAGGCCTGTGAGGCTGCTCCGAGGAGACACAGGCTGAGGCGCGATGGGGGAGGGCGGGCCTTGATCCTGGTTGCTGCGGTGGCTCGGTTCCACCTGGGGGAAGGAAAATGGACAGGGAACATCAGACCCACCTGGCTTCTGGGGCTTTGCTACCTGCCTGCCTGGCCTCCATGCCAGTGTTCACAATTCAGCTTAAGCGGCCAATCCAGCAGGACGTCCCGTTCATTGCTGAGCCGGATGGAACTGCAGCAGACAGATTCTGCTAACAACCCTTCCCAAGGAGAGCACTGCCAGATGCCTCGCTTGGTGGGCCAGTCCCTCTCCAGGCACCCCCATCTTCCTCATGGGAGAGCCCGAGCTGGACTCCTGTTTGAGCGCCAGCCCAGGAACCAGGAGCTACTGCTCAGGGTAGCTGTGGGGCTAAAACAGCCAAGAGGGCCAGGTGCACCACACTGGGCTAAAGGATGGGATATGGAGGCGGCAAAATACACAACACTGTAGGGTGCCCACTTCTGGCATCTACCCGGGTCACATTTCAGAGAATCGCCCTCCCTGACCAAGGCCTCACTTGCTGCTCCTCACGCACGACACTGGAGATCCAAGGCACGTGTGCGTGGCCCGGCCAGGCCAGGGGAACGCTCTGCTGCGGGGGTCCCCATGCCCCCCACCCCAGCACAGGAAGGGCTCCCACGAGCTCCGAGCCTCTCCAGAAGGGCAGCAGGCCCTATCCCAGCCTCTCCCCCCAGGACGGTACCCGAATCCATCCCATCTGGCAAGTATCGAGGCCTTCTTCCGAGGAGTCACTGTCCATGCCGCCATGCCCAGCCTCTCCCAGTTGCCGGGGGCTGCCTGCCTCGCCTTCTCCCAACAGCCATGGAACCCTGGGGCTGGGGGTTCTCTCTCTGCAGAGGGGGCTCTGGCGACTCCCCTGGAAGCGCCTGAAGGGCAGGCGGCCTCCACAGCATCCGGCGTGACCAAGACAGGAAAGGCTCTTTCGAGGGCCATCGCCGGACTTGGAGCCCAGTAGTGGCATGGATGGGAGAGCGCTTCTGCCCTGTAAGCATAATTCCCCGAGGGTGGGGTTAGGGGGCACAGCACCTGCGAAGGGAGAGTTGCCCTTCCTTCCCCAGCCGTGATCCTGGGAAATATCTCTTCCTCCCCCCCCCTTGCAGTGAAGCTCTCCTAGTTCAATCAAAGGAAAAGGTTTTCTCCCCCAAGATGAACTACCACGCATGGTGTGAGGAGGCACCGGGTGCTGCAGCATGGGTGGGGGCACGGAAACCCTCCCCTCCCCAGCTGCAATCCCTCGTATTCTTTCCACCCCACGGGGCAGGTGGCTGGGCAGTGCTGGTGTTGGCTCAGCCTGTGAGGTTCATGGGTCCACGTGAAAAGTAGCTGCCTTGAGCAGCTCAAAGGAAGAACATGCAGTGCCCCCCCGCCCCCCCGGCTCCCCTTCACAGCTCTGCTCCGAAGAGGCCCCGTTGGTGGGGAGGGCCCCCCACGCAGGCCCCGCTGACACCCAGCACCACTGGGCTTGCCTGGAGCATTCCTCAGGGGAGGCGCCTGCACTGGCCAGGGGTGCCTTCGGCCACCCCCTGCCATGTCACCACCACCAGCACACGGAAGGAGGTGCGTGCTGGGCACATCCGGGTCGCAGCTGGAGAATCTGCAACATGGCGGCTCAGGATGGGCCCCTCAATGTCTCTGCCCGTCATCAGGATAGCAACGTGGAGGTCCGTCCTGCTCCACGGCTGCTTCTTGCCCTTATACCTGGACCTCCCCAAACACTCGTGTCAGCCTCTAGCACATCAGTGCCCCCAGGCGTCTTGGATGACTACAGCTCCCACCATCCCCAACACGGGCCATGTCACTCTCCATTTCTCTCCTTCCCAGGCTGAAATGGCAGGCTCTTGCATTCTCCCTCTGCTCTGGGCTGCCCTTCCCCAGTTGCCAACGTTCTACAGACACGTCCTCCCGCACCTTCAGCAGCAGCTGGTCATGCTCCTCTTCTCATGATGGGCATGTCATGAGTGGCACTGGCTGGAGCTGGGGGTCCGACTAGATGGCCTGGGAGGTCCCTTCTGATTCACTCTGCTTCTGTTTCCCTCACTGATTTCTAAGTGGCAATGAAAGGGCTCATAGGCAGACAGACCGTCTTATTTTTAATAATCAGGTGCCAGCCTCTCTCTGGCTCACCTCAGTTGGCCCCTGCCCCACCAGCCGAAATTTAGACTTCCCAACTCTTTGGGTCCGGAGCCTGTCTTTTGCGGCTGTCAGGCACACCTGAGGCCCCAGTGCTGGGAGCCACCCAGAGAGCTCCAGCTATTGAGCAGTACAGAAATAAAATGAGGAGCAGGGCGAGTGGCCGCCCCACACACCTGGAAAGCACCTGGCCAGAGGGGGCTGGCTTCTGCTGCCCTGTGGCTGGTGGCTGGCAAGGTTGATTTCCAGGTGCACACAGATTGGTGGTGGAGCCGTGGCTCCCGCTGTACTCGGGTTTCTGAATCCATGGCAACACGGATCGACCCCGGCCTCCTCTCGCTGCTGGCGGCACCTCTCCATAGCCTCTGGCAGATGCTTCTGCCAGCAGCTACTTCAGCCTTAGCAATGCTCGAACCTTGGTCTGCTGTCCGATCCTGCTGCGCTCAGCAGGTGCTGTGCACCACCTCAGGCCAGCCTTCCTCAACCTGGTGCCTTCCAGAGGTGTTGGACTGCAACTCTCATCATTCCCAGCCAGCATGGCCAATGATGGGAGCGGAAGTCCAGCGTAACTGGGCCCAGTTACATTGAAGATTACCCCAGTGCATGGCTTGACAAGACCTTCCCACTGCTTTCCCGCAACTGCAGATAGATCAGCAAGCGTCAAACAACACGGAATGCCTTGGCTGTGGCAGGCAAAGCCCCCACAAATACATTCCACGTGGAGCTGCAAGCCTAAGCTCAGCCAGGCTGGGGGGGCACAAGGTATGGATGGGGGGGGGGAGACTGGTCCTCTGAGTTCCAGGCCTCCACATGGAATGTTTGTGCTCCTGCTTGGAAGCCTGAGGAATCCCTCCACTGGGAGGGGGGCTGTGATGCAGGACAAGTACCCTCTGCACATGCTCCAGAACACTGCCCTGTTGATAAGGATTCTTGATGCACTTGTCTGTGCCTAGAGACCTAGAGCTGAGGACAAGCTGCAGGACTCCAGTGAAGCCCTGTGCCTTCGCCACCCTTCTCCATGGTGGAGAAAGAGAAGGGATTGTCTGGAGCCCCCACCACCACGGAGAGAGGGCCTGTCCTGCCACCCCCTCCCAGCCTCAGCACAGGTCAGTGGGACCCATTCTGCACCCCACCCCCCACCCTCAAAGGAACCAAAAGGGCATGCAGAGAGCCCAGGCACGGTCTGTGGAAGTGGCATATAAATCCGCAAATAAGAAACATTCAGTGCCTTGCACATTCCTCAAGGACTCCATCACCCTGTACGGTGAAGGAGCGAGCGCACGAGCGAGCGCATGAGTATGAGCCCCTCTCCAAAACTCTGTCTTCGGAAAGCACTCCATGGGAAGACCCCCCCCCCCATCTTCTTAGTCTCTTGGGAGGTGGTTCTCTTTTGAGGGTCCACATCACACACACAGGCAGGAGCGGGCCTGCCTCAGTTTCCCCGTCCGTCCACAGCAGGGCCAGGCAGAGGTCATAGGGACTCCAGCCAGGCGGGCAGGCGGCGTCCTGTGCCCTCCTTGGGCCCTTCCTCCTGCCAGCCCCGCCTGCGCCGTGCCCTTCAGTTCCCCTCTGGCCTTGCATGTGCTCCCGACAGCGGCAAAGCAAAGGCCGTCCCCCTCCCGCACCCGCAGACTCCTAGAGAGCCTCCTCCCGCCTCTGCCCGGGCCTGCCCAAAGCCCGCCCTCCCGCCAGGTGCGCGATGGCCTTCCCATCCTTGCCGTGCCTTCTGAAGGACGAGGCAGCGAGGGCTGCCGCCGCGGGCGGAATGCCTCCCCCACCTGCGGGAGGGGTGCGGGGCCCCTCGGGCTGCAACCTGAGACGCCTCTGCAGCCAGGCGGGGGGAGGGGGGGCGAGGCACGGACCTGGCGGCCCAGGCTCGGCAACAGTTCCCTGGGGGAGCACTGGAGGTGGCTGGGCAGGCACGCAGGGCGGCAGCCAGGCCAGCAGGATGCACAGGTGTGGGACCAGGTGCCTCAGCTGGCGACACCGGAGAGAAGCCCCTCGGAAACCCCCACAGCCACTGGGTTTCTCCTGCACCCCAGCAGCTGCCCCTCGCCCAGGGAAAGCAGGAGTCCAGCAGGTGCGACCTCCTTTCTCCCCCCTCTGCCGTTTCCTTTGCCTCCTCCCATCGTGCCTAGGCTTAATTGTAAGCCGTTTGGGGGCAGAGACCTCTGCGCCAGGCACGCGGATGGCCCTGCGAGAACATTTTCACAGGAGCACCACGGCAGCGGCAAAGCGAGAGAGCAGCAGGGGGAGAGGGAGAGGCTGGAATCTGGCCGGGGCCCACTTGCGGTCCCTGCCCGCTAACATGCAAGGGCAAATTGAGATCTGGGGCAGAAGAGGAGAGAGCCGGGTCCCAGGGCTGCCCTCCTTCCTCGACCCACGTTCTTGTTCCAGCAGGCAAAACCCGCCACGGCTCGGCCCGGGAAAAGCGGCCGTGGGTGGCGGGTTCAGCCGCGCACCTGTCAGGATCTGCAGCTGGAGGGGGCCCCTTCGCGTGCCCGCTCCCCCCGCTCCGTGCAGGCGCGCAAGCACAGCAGCGCGTGCACGCGCGTGCGCCCGCAGAGCGCGCAAAGGTGGCTGGAGCCCCCGCCAGTCCCGAGCCCAGGGTCCCGGCGCCCCGTCAGCCTCTCCCTCGCCCCCGGGCGCTCCTCCTTGCCCCACGACTGAGCCCATTTCCCAGCGGGAACGAACGAAACGCGGGGAGAGGGCGCCCGCCTCCCGAGGAAGCGCCATGCCGGCGCCCGGCACCTCCGCCGCCGCCGCCGGGCGCGCCGGGGAGCGCTGCGCCTGGCCAGGACGCGACGCCTTCGCCGCCTGCGCTCCGCGGGCCCCGAGCGCCGCCGCCGGCAGAGGGAGGCCGGCGGCCCGGCCACTGGCTCGGCGAAGGCTCCCGGGCCGGTGCGCCCACGCCGGCTGGCCACCTGCTCCGCGGACGCCCGCGCCCTCCTCACCTTGCGCCGGCCGCTGGGCTCGGCGGTCCCCGAGGCTGCCCGGCTCCTGCTCAGCGCCTGCCGGCGGCCCCTGCTCGGCGGCTGCTCCATGCTCGCCCGCCGCCGCGCCGCTCGCTCCGCCGCTGCGCCCTCCTCTGCCGCCGCCGCCGCCGCCGCGCTCCCCCCGCCAGCCAGCCAGCCAGTGGCGTCATCGCCCGTCAACCTGCCGGAGCATTAAAGGCGCACGAGCCCGCCGGCCACGCGGTCTCGGCCGGCAGGACTGGCGTCCGCGCGCGGAGCTCCTTGCCCTCGCAAGCACCTGCTTTTGGCAGAATCTCCGCTGAGTTGTTTTCCCTTCACCCACTTTTGCAATGCAAGTTTCTAGTCCTCGTGAGTGTGCTTCTAAGCGATGACGACATCACGGGAGCCCAGCGGGGGCTCCAAAGCTGGAAATGGCAGAAAAGCCGTGCCCCAGATCCATCCTGCTCTTCCTCCTCCCACCCTCCCTCGCAGGCCTGTGTGCCCCTTCTTCCCCTTTACAAAGTGCCCATTTCTCAGGAAGAAGCGTGAGACTGCACATCCCTTCTCCTCGGAGGGGGTCACTAACCCAGATTTTGCAGAAGAGGAAGCAAGCAGAATTAATTAGGCAAAACGTGCAGATCCGCCTGACTTAGGTAGGCCGCCCCAGTTCTGCCTTTCTTGCTGCTAGTTTTCCCGCGAGCCCAGATTGCAAGGACTTTGCTTTTCTGTTCTTTCTGGATGTGAAACTCCAGGCACCTCCGCTCTCAGGGAGCCTGTTGCAAAGCACTCGGGGTGGGAGGCCCCTTGTTTGTGGCTGCTGCCCCCCCCCATGAATCCTGGAGGGACACTGCCTCTGGTCCTGGTCGCCGCTGGCCGAGTCCCACGTGAAAGCAGCAGCCCTCAGAACTCCCCCTGACAGCAGAGCGTGGAAAGCGGCTGCTTTTGCTTGCCCTGAACAGCCGGCCCGCTGGAGGCCTCCCCATTCCCGTGCCTGTGGAGCTTTAACCGCTGGACTTGACTGCTCCCCAGGCGCCCAGGCCCCACCAGCTTGCAGCTGAGGTGCACAGAACCCCAAGGCTGGCCAGCAGTGGAAACGCGAGAATAGCCCATGAAGGAGCTGGCCTCTCTTCCGTGGGCCCCAAACCGGCTGCCCCGCCACACTCCGGCCCTTCCTCGCTCTCCATTTCAGTGCTGATTCTTCAAACTAGGTCACTAGCTGGATTGGGGGGGGGGGGCGCAGGGGGCTCTGCCTGCCCTTTCAGCCCCGGAGCGTCACATCGCACACCTACCCATCCCACCTCCGCCACTTGCACCACCAGGCAAGTCAGGAGCTGTGCTGCACGTGCATTCCTCCGTTCTCATGTCATTCCCTTCGGTTGGTTTCAGGCTGCCATGCAGAGGCCCTGCTCCGTTTCCTTCGCCCTGCATGGAGCCCTGTATTTCCAGTTCAGATCCTGGCTGTGCATTGCCCAGGGCCAGCCCCGCCAGGAAGGCAGAGGGAGGCAGCAGCCTGGGGCAGTGGATGCTCAGGGCAGCGGTGAGCTTTTGAAGGGCAGAGCGCTGTGTGCAGCCAGCCCGTGTTTCCTAAGCTAGTGTGCCCCCCTCCCCCACTGCAGTGGTGGGCGCATTCCTGTTGTCCCTGCGGGAATGCAATTAAGCTGCCAGTCCAGTTGGCTTTTGCGTGCAGAAGCGGGAGGTGTCCCTTGCTCAGGCACCAAAACATCTTGGGCCAGCCAAGATATGGCCCCCTTTTCCTCTGTTTTTATCTTCCTTTGATCTTAGCCATTCATCTTTGTTCTTAATTTATCATTTTTCCTCCATATGGTTGAAGGCTACCAATGATAAACTTAACTCATCACATCAATTACTTCCAATGAGATTGGAGATAGCAGTCTGTGCCCATCAAAGACCCCTGGGCATAAGCTTTCACAACTCTGTTGCTTCAGCAAACACGAATGGTCCACCAGTCATCTTAGGACTTACTTGCAAGCCGGCAAGGTGCTTGGCAACGTTTAGCGTTCCGGAATACAGAAGGGTGTTTCCCATGGCCAGAGAGAATTCCTTGCCATCCGCAGTCATGGAAAACCTTTTTCACTGGTACTGCCCATGCAGCAGCTCTGCAGCAGAAATGCTATCACAGGTCTTTTTAGGCTGCACTTTCTATAGGACTGGAAGAGCTTGCTTCATTTTCCCTGCACTTTCCTTATATCCGGGAGCTTCGGATGAGTTATGGCATATACTGGTGACTTTATCACAAAATTATCCTTGCTGCAGCTTTTAGGACAAGAGCACAGCTCCTAGGTGAGGCCGAGCTGTTCTGCATTTAATCTTGTCATATACTGATGTACTAACATAATGTTTCTGCTTTCATTTTGTCATTTTGGTGCCCAAATAGTCTGATGCAAAGTTTGGAAATAGTTCGGCCGGCCGGCCAGCCAGCGGGCCAGCCTGCCATCTACCTGCATGCCCCAGGTGTTTCCTGTACCTTTGTTCAGCCAGCAGACACAGGCTCAATCCAGTTTGGCACAGATGGAATGGCTCCTGCTTCTCCCCGTTATGCCTTCAGCCCTTGAGGAGCATCACTGCCAGAGTTGGTCCAGCTGAGCTCCGCAGATCAGGTCAGACCAGGTGGGATTCTTCGAGGAGCAATATGGCTGCAGGTTCATCTCCGACATCAGGAGAATGGGCTTGGCAAAAGAATGTCGGGTCGCTCTAAGGTGCAAGCCATGTCGGAATGCGTAATCCTCGTCCACTTGTGAACGTGATTTGCGGGGCTACCAGGTCTCACAAGTTCTCATCAGTCTTCCTCAGACAGGCTGGATTTTCTCCAACATGTATCTGAGCTACCCGTCCTCCTTTGATCCTCCTCAGGACCCGGTGCTCCAAAAGGCAGGAATCTCTTCTCAGATCCATGAATGCTCTGGGAATGCTGTGGGCTTGCTCACAAAATGGGTGTCATGGGGGAAGGCCTGTCTGCCCACAAAAAGGCCCCTCCCAAAGGTGAGGAGTTGCATACAAGGCAGTGCTGAGCACCAAGACAGAAAAACCACCCTTTTGAACCCACATGAAGGTGGCACTGGAGGGCAGAGCTGCTTTTGTCTCCCTCCACCCCAAAAATCGTAATTTTAGAAGTCTTAGGGAGCATCCTACACATATTCAGACAGGAAAAGTCGTACAACTGCCAGGATGCCTGACCCAGTGTGGGGAGGCACCCACAGGAGACAGCTGCTGCTGAGGGGGAGCTTTGTGGGCACCAAGAGAGCTCTCTGTGGGTCACCTGTTGCCACGCCGAGCCCAGAACAGTTGGCATTTGGCCAGCACAGCCAATGCTACCTTTGATAGACCCAGATATGTGGGATGCCTCCAAAATGGTTGGATTAGGAAGGATTTGGACATAAAAAGCCGCAGCAGGATCCAAGTGGCTGCTGTGGGCACCCCAACCGCGGGAAGATGCGAGGCTGGCACCTGCCACGACGTCCTCCTTGTGCCCCTTTCATTTTCCACAGCTTCAGAATCTGACTTTAGTTTTCTCTCTGCGAATTGCTTTTCTGCTGCTCTGAATTAAATTTACTACTGGTGACAAGCTCTTTCAGCAAGTTGTTTCATGGTGTGCCATTTCAGTGTGCCGTTGCCACCCATAATTTTCATTCTTTGTCTAGATAAGATGCCTTGGGAATTTGTTCAAGGGTGCAGAGTACAACCCTAGAATCAAACAGCAGAGGAACGAACACAGAGCCCAGATTCCACTGTTTGTTAAGCCCAGCGGCTTTCAGCAAGGAGTCGGGGACTTGCTGGCTTCGTTGCCCCTTCCTGCAGGTCGCCTGGGTATCCTGAGGCTTTCCTCCCCATCGTCCTCACTGCAATTCCTGCATCACTTTCCACGGCACAAAGCAGCCCTAAAGCAGCTCACACACAAGTTGCAGGAATCTATCATTAAGAGAAGGAAGCCGTCTCCCCGCAAAGCAATATAAACTATGATGAGTATAATAATTCAATTTAAAAAACCATAAATTATCTCAAAATGATACTGTATGAAAAGGGTTCATTCACAATACACAACATTTCCCACCAGCCTGGAATGAACAGCACAATAGCATCTCCCAGCAACTGGGCAAGTGCAATTGAAGAGACTGTTCCATAAGGGAGGGCTGTAGCAGAAGTAGCCCTTCCTCACGGGGGCTTCACTCGGAGGGACACACATGCAGGGCCACGGAGCTGGCCCCCAAGAGCAGCCTCACACGGGGAGGGGCCGTGCTCCAGGCGCAGGACTCTGGAAACTCACCTTCAAGCGTGCTTTCCTGGCACAAGGCTTTGCAAGGAGCAGCCTTGCCCAGGGGGAGCAAGGCGAAGACGGCCCACCAAGCAGCCACCCACTGGGAAGCTCCGCTGCACAAGAGCCGTAGTGGCACCCAGACCTCAAGGGCCCGTGTCATTCGCGCAGCCCCGTTCCTGCTCAACAGGGGTGGGCAACGTGCGATGCGGCAAACTCCTGCCACCCCCTGCCACTGGCTGAGATGGACCTGGGCTGCAGTGCGCCATCTGGAGCACAAGTTGCGCAACCTCCTGCCTCCACGGGGCACATTCAGCGTTGCTCTTTGGAGAACATCCAGGCTTGGCTGGACGGCTCCAGAGACAGAACCCCGGGGGTGGGGGCTGAAGCACTGGGACTATTTTATTTACTTGTTTCATTTTTATGTTGCCCAATAGCCAAGGCTAGGTGGAACTGTGCCCCCCGGTGGTTCCTGGCAGTACTGCAGCCAGGCGGCAGCAAGCGAAGAAAATCCACCTGGGCAGTGTGCATGTGGGGCAGGATGGAATAGCAGAACGCTAAAAGGGCAACCTAAATGGTGTCCCTGCAAGCTGCAAGGGGGGGGGGCTCTCCTTGGGAAGTGCTCCCCACGCGGAAACACAGTTCCCTGTCTGTTGAAACAAATGCTCCAGCGGAACGCAGAGGGAACGAAACCAGCCCTGGAGCCCAGCCCAGCCCAGCCTGCCCCCTGCTGTGTGCTTTCTATCCACAGGGAGCCACCGCGCGGGAAGGGAGGCTCGATGCAGGGAGACTTTGGAAACGGTGGTCTCGTTCTGTGCAGTTTTCCTGCCTTGGTTGCAGCATTTTGCCCCACTCTTCAGCCAAAATAAAATAAAAAGGCCTCAAAAGCGGTTTACAAATATTAATAACAACAACAGAATGCCTGCTCTCAGTGCCCACCGTGTGAAAGGCGCAGTGCAAAACGAAAGGGGGCTGGAAGGGAGAAGTGCGGGAGCAAAACGCAGCACCACTGCTGACCCCCAGGGCAGGACACTCAAGAACAAGCCACCTGCAGGGGCTGCTCCTCCGGCCGGCGCTGGGGCCAGCTGGGCTTCCCCCTCGCTGGGCTTCCCTCGGCAGGCGAGGGGCGCAGCTGCCCACCGGTTCTCTGGAAGGCGGGCGGAGCTGAGCCCGCAGTCCCAGGTACCTCCTGCTTGGAGCTGCGGGCTCGCTCCTCCAAAGGGGAGTGGGGAGCGAGTTCCTCGCAGCTGCTCCCCCTTGGGCTCCCGGATGCCCCCGCTTGCCCTTGCTGTGACGTCATCCTGGGAGCCCCTCCCCCACTGCCGCCCCGCAGTCTCCGGGTTCTCTGCTGGCGGACGAGCATTCCATGCACTGCGAGGGCGCCCGTGGCTCAAACTTAGAGCATCCCGACTGGATGCAAGCCGCTGCCTTTTGAGAGCAAGCCAAGGGGCCGCCGGGGCGAATGCCGGGCGTCCGCGGAGAGAGGGAGCCCGGAGGCCAGCCCGGAGGCTCGGCCACAGCCGCGGCGGCAGCCCAGCCAGACCGACGGCTGCGCTTCCGGGCGTACTTTGGCGCCCAGGCCGCGGACAGGCGGGCCCAAGCCGCGTGCGCGCGTCGCGCGGTCGGCACCTGACTGCGCCCTCCGGCGGTGGGGCCGTGCGCATGCGCTGTGCGCCGGAGGCCGTGGCTGCTCGGCCGGTGCTGCTGCCTGCTCCGGTCCTGCCTGGGGCTGTCCGCCGGGCGACGGGTTGGCCACGGTGGGGACGGAGGGCTGGGCAGGACGGAGCCTTGGTCTGACCCAACCTCAGGACTCTTCTGATGTTCTTACGGGGCTCACAACGCTGCGGGGGGGGGGCAGCAGACTCCCTGCTGTTGGTGCAGAAGCACGCGTGGCCGAGCGGATGCGATGGGAGTTGTAGTCTGGCCAGGCTGGGGGAATCCTGCGCTTAGGGCCAATAGCTCACTGGACTCCGTTCCTCTGAGAAAAGTACCACTTCTGGCTGCCGGGTTCACTTTGTTCCTTTCGCAGCAGAGCTACTCGGCTCCTTGTGATGTTTGAGAAATTAGAGGTTGCGCTGCTGTGCTGACATTCGGAGCACTCTCCCACCCCTGGCCCACACCCCCTTTCAAGCTCTGCTCTTCCAGAATAGCCCCGAGCTGTTATTTTTAGCTAGCAGTTCGCTGCAGATGGAGCGGAGCTGGAGCAGATCCTCTTCGGGCGTGCAGCTGGGAGCTGGGGCTTCATGCCCGGCTCCCAGTCCAGGTTCGGCGTGCCCAGGTACAGCCGCTGCTGGGAGCACGGGAAGGAGGGCTGATGCGCTCACGGCCTGCTCAGAGGCTTTTCCCAGGCCACTGTATGGCCAGGATGCTGGACTAGCTGGACCCCTGGAGAGGTCCAGCAGGCCTCTTACATCTTCCGTTCAGCCTTTCTCCGCTTTTTGTTCATGTGTGACAGGTGGGACACTCATTCTGGGCTTTTTCAGGACTGAACGGCCGCAGTTCGTTGCTGTTTTCTCGCAGGGAGGAAGTTCCTGTGCCCACAGCCACAGACTTCTCACATACATGCTGCGGGGAAGGTTCTCTGTGGGAGTCCTCACCCTTCCCACTTCGTAGGAGCTCTCCATGGCTCCAACCGCATGATGCGCTGGATTTCGGCACCACGCAGAGCTCCTTGGGCAGCTCTTGCAGAGCTCAAAGGAAAAGCCAGAATGGATGAAGATCCCCCATGGACTCAGGGGTCACTGCCCCCCCCCCCGCTCCCCAGAGCGGGAAGATTGCTGGGCAGGGAGAGGCGGTAACTTCATTTCCAACCAGGGATCTTGTGCCAAGTTTTCGGGACCTGGGGAGAGGCTGCTTTGGAATTGCTGGGGGAGGCAGCCCCCCCCCCACTGCCCCCGCAGCATCCTGGAGATGGTTGGCCTGCACAAGGCGCACCGAGGGGCTGCAGGTGGTATTGCACACTCCTACTGAGTGACCTTTGGGATTTGTGGCCTCCCGCAGGGTGTCCCCCCATCATTGCAACTCAGCTGGCTCTACAGATGGCTTAACTGACCAGCAGAATCAGGTGCCAGAGCTCTGCTTGGGCTGCGACACTCGGCTGTGGGCTGGGGCTCTGTGCTTGGATGAGCGCTTCCCGGTGAAAACCCCTCTTGCAGCATCCCTGGCCATACCAGTTTCCCACCTGCAGGTAGAAGGTCTTTTCTGGGGAGGAGAGGACACCAAAACAGGCACCCTGGGCCTGCAGCCACCGCGTCTGGGATCAGCTCTGCGCTTGTTTTCCAGGGCAGTCCAGACCCGTTTGCGGGACGTCTGGCTCTGCCGTTGCAAGGCCTCCCACGGCTTGGCTCCCAACCCGGGGGAAAGGCTGTGCTTTCCATCGCCAAGACGGTCGCCTGCAAATCACCCGGGGGCAAGGTGTGGAGAGCACCCCCCCCCCCCCCGTGAGACACCCTCGCATGACACGCTCAGCAGGCAGCTTCTGCAGACCTGGCGCTTCCGCCTGACTCACGGCTCCCCGCCTGCTCTTCCATTACCCACATTGCTGTGACTCATCCATTCTCTGCTGCAAAGCCAGGAGTCCTTCGGGGTTTATTATTATCTGTGTTATTATTAGAAGTTTAGCATTCTCCCTCAATGAAGGCCAACCACGCCATGTTTCTTGGCAGAGAAGAGGGGCGTGCGAGTGCCAGCTTTGGGGTTCAAACCTGGGCAGGGCTATGGGGGAGCAGCGGGGACAAAGTAGGATGCCTCTGGGATTGATCAGAAAGACCAGCAGGGTGGGGGAAAGAACCAAAATGGGGGGGCATCTAGTCAGTGAAAGAGGTGAGTCTGGGTGACTAGTTGATCCCAGCATTTTTCACTCCTACTGCCTACACCAGGAGTGGGGAATCTGTGAACCTCCAGAGGTTATGAAATGACAATTCCCATCATCCCTGGCCATATGCCACACTGGTGGGGCTGGTGGGAGGTGAAGCCCAGGAACATTTGGCCAGCTATTGGTTCCCTAGCTCTGGCCTTGTGAAACTTGGGCTGATGCATGAACTATGAAAGCAAATTTCCAGCTTGCTCAGAGGCCCAGTAGGGGCAGCTGGCCAGGAGGAATTCACACTAGATAGATTTAAACTATCTTGACCCCATGACTTTCAGGAATGAGGCACCTCCCACAAAGCAAGGCACTGTGGCCCTTTCTGCTCCCACTGCTTAGCATGGACCGCAACCCCCCATTAACTTGCCCCGCACACTCCTTTTGCTGCCCTTTGCGTATGAGCATCGGCTTCCTTTGGATCGGAGGCAATGCTAGCAGATGGGCCACAAGGGCTGGAGCCCTGGCTCCGTCACTCGCAGCCCCATGTCTTTGGGAAGCCAGCAGCCCCACCACCTTGTCGTCCGGCGGCACTTGCTGGAATGAGAGAGCGGGGGCCTGAAGCTCAGCTGCACCTGATCTGCCTGGAGTGGTAGACATGATGCACACCTGTGCTTCAGCTCCTGCTGCTCCCTGCAGTCTCCCCGCCTGAGGTTTTCTCCTGGACTCGGTGTTCTCCTCCCCACTCTCCAGGCATCCTTTTCCAAACAGGAGTGTCCTTGGGAGGCAGCGTTCTTTAAAGAGAGCAGCTTTAGCACACAAGGAGCCTCGCACTGCATATCGGTGTTCTTGTTGTTTGTTTAATTGTATTTTCTGTTTTGCCCTCTGGGCCTGAGCCCTGGATCCTCTTGGGACCTCGCAGCATCCCTGCTTTGGATGGATGGTGCAGCTTGGATGGGGTGATGGGGCCCCTGCTGCAGGACGCAGCCTGGAGGAGCAGGATATGCCTCAAAGGGTGTGCAATACATTGGCCCCTCTTAGGCTAGCTCTAGGGTCTCTCCTCTTCTGCACAAGAGCACAAAGGCCAGTTTTCGCAGCTTGTATTCCCCTGTGAATTGGGGGAGCCATGCGTGAATGCAGGCCCCAGCCTCTGGGTGTTCTCCACTCCTGCAGTAGATTGAAAGCAGGGTACCAGGCGGTGTGAGGGGGCCGCCTCTCCGCTCCTGTGCCCGCAGCCAAACCCAGCACACCACGTCCAGCCACTGAATCCCGTGGGAAGCAGCAGCAGCAGACTGGGGCATGCATCTGCCTCCAGATGTTCACCCCTCACGCCAGGCTGAGGTAGCCTGTGCTGACCCTCGTCACAACTGTACCTGTCACAGCCTTTTCTGACCTGACGGGTTGGACTGCAGTGCCCATCAGCCCCAGCCTCACATATCTCCCAGGCAGGTTTTAACAGTGCTGTGCTCCTCTACTCCCAAGAAGGGCACCCAGGGCTGGAGACCTGCCCTGGCACTGAACTTGCTGGCAACTGCACTAGCCCCAGGCAAGGCTCCTTCCCGGTCTGCCGGCTGGCGGTGCACCTGTGCCGTGCCGTGTGACGCAGGAGGCAGCTGCTCCTTTTGCAAGGCAGGAAGGCTGTGGAAAAACAACTCCTGAGCAGCAACGGGCAGGGGGCAGAGCGGGGAGCTGGCCTGCCCCCAGCCCGCCAGAACAACACCACCTTTGGCGTTGATCCTCAGTGAATGGCCGGCCCGCCAGGTCACTGAGCTGCGGGGACCAGGGCTGCCACTGGGAGCCCGGTGTGCAGCCAGCAGCATCGACAGAGCTCCCCTGAGCAAGACAAGTGGGCCCGGGGAGCGAGTTCCCGAGAAAACCTCCACAGCTGTGTTGGCCTGCAGCAGCTGCCGCAGGGTCCTCAATGTTTTCGGGTCAGTGGGCACCTCATCTCACAGGAGTGAACATTATAAACTATACAAATACAGAAATTACAAACGAGTTGTAAAGCAGCGATGCCTGCTCTTCATTGTTGGTATGCTTTTCAATTGCAATTGTATTTGAAGGGTTATTTCCTTGAGATCACAGCCAAGCTTTTACGTATGTATGATATTATGCAAGAATTATGTAAACCATCTTGCATTCTTTGAAAGAAAAAGGCAGGATAGAAGCATGATAAATAAACACACACATAGTATATGCAACCAGTTGCCCAAAACACATTGGAGATTGGACCCCCGGCAGTGGTGGAGCGCTGTCTTTTGAACAGCCTCCCCGCTGCAGCCCACCTGGCAGCAAACCTGCCATCTTTTTGGCACCAGGTCAAGACAGCCCTCTATGTGGAGGCCTTTAAAGATCACCTTGGTTGCCCAGGTGCCTGAGGAAATTATCTTAGTCCTGCTGCTTCTTGCCAGGTCTTTTTATTGTATTTTAATATATTTTAAAATAATTTTAAATTATGTTAACATTGTAGTTTTCTATTGTTTTACTGCTTTGTTTTATATAATGTTGTAAAGCACCTGGAGAGTTCCAGCTATGGGATGGAATAGAAATGAAATGAATGGCCATAATCATACTGCAGATGCATCTCCTGCTGTTCTGCACAGCCTAGAGGACATGAAGAGCAGCACCTGGAGTGGCCGTGAGAACCTTGGAGACACCCCAGCTTCCTCAAGCAAAAACCTTGTGCCACCTTGCTCTCCTACCTGATGTGTGGGATGCCACGTCTCATCATCCCCTCATTCCCATTGGCTGTGCTGGCTCGGAAGTCTGGCATATCTGGAGGGAACTGACATGGGAGAGGTTGATTTAATGATTAAAGCATCACAGGTCCCTGGGTCCGTTTCTAGGCTTGGGTCATGCCTTCGAATCTGGGGGCTTTGGGTAGAATCATAGAAGAGTGGGAGGGGGCCAGGAAGGCCATCAGGTCCAGCCCCCTGCTGTTGCAGGACACCACGTGACACCATCCCACTCAGAGGGCTGCCCAGTTTCTTTCTGAACGTCTCTAGTGAATGGCTCTTTTTGAATGTCTCTGGAATGTCTCTGAATTTTGCCCCTAAATCAAGTGACAAAGTGATTATGTGTGCATGTCTCCCCTCTGCTACTGCGATTTTTCACTGGCACATGGAAAGGGAGGTTGGAAAGGGGCGGGCGAGCTTCACTAAAATGGGGGTAAGAAATGGGGGGTCCGGGCTATTCCTCAGGGGGTGGACGGCTGCTTTGGGAAAGGGGAGGGAAGCCTCAGAGCTCATCTGCAAGCATGGCCACGGGGGGCCTGGTGGCGCCTCACAGGTGTGTTTGTGGGTGGCGCGAACTTTCGCACTGCCCATGGGAAGCATGCGCCAAGTGGCAAACACCTGGGTGTTCTGACTTGGCCTAGACCATCTGTACATGAACAAGGATGCACTTTGCTCTCCTGGTAGTGCTTTAATCACCTCATGAGACCTTCCTGGCATTTTCACGGTGAGACCAACCCGTGAATAATTGAGAGGATGCCCCGTCTCTCCCTCGTTCCCTGACCAGAGCTCTGCTAGCGAGGGAGGGCGCAGGGCAAATTCCGGGGACGAGCGTTGCCAGGGCTAGTCCTCAGCAGTCCTGCTGAATGTCGGCTGGTGGACTGAGCATGCAGAGAGGGCAGCGGGGGAGCCTGCTCACCACGACGTCCCTGGGGCAGGGTCGATGGGGTGGTTCCCCACCCCCTTTTGCATGCTCAGTTCTGCCTAGGGATTGACTAGAAGGGCCGGATTTGCCGCCCTCACCCTGAGACATGGCAAATTCCTGGCATCGGGCTTCTTTGCAATCCTTCTGGCTCCTTGGAGGAGGGCGCATCCCGCCGTTAAAGCAGCATTAGCACAACCAATTATGTGGCATGTCCCCTTGTGGGAGCCCCTCAAGTGCCTGCGTCAGGCTCCCTCTTCCTGAAAAAGACGCTCCGAGCACTGGCCCTGAGAGGAAGACCCCCCTTCCCAGTGAAGCGGACTTCCCTGAGCCCCCCAGCGTGCCCACACGGAGACTCCACAAGAACCTCCTTGGTTTGATCTGCTGACCGTCCAGCTCCGGGACTGATCCTGGAAGATGCCTCCGTGTTCAGCACCTGGGCCCAGTTCACTGCTGCCCTTCAGTGTGCACAGGCAGGGCACCTGCATTGCAACGCCAGAGTCCGGGTGACCCGGATTCTTGCTTTAGCAGAGACCTGCAACACTCTGCAAAAGGGAGGGGTCCCTCCCTTGGTCCCAAGTAGAAACATAGCAGCTTAGAAACAGAGCGACTCAGAGGGCCCTCCTGGGCCTTGGTCAGCCACAAAGCTGAGGGAAAGGCGTCTGGCCCGCAGCGGGAACCCTGCTCTTCTGCAGGGCTGCTCCAAACAGCTACAACACTTCTCTCAAGGCTGAGCCTCCAGCAGCGAGTTCCCAGCCCATCTGGGGTGGCGCTTTTGTGTTTTGGCCCGGCTCTGGTTGCCTTTGCTCCGCCTGGAATGCATCCCAGAGAACTGCTCTGAAATCGCACTTGGCCCTTGGGCCGAGAGGGGCTCCGGCCCCGTGTCCAGCATCCCATCGCCGTTACGCGTTGCATAAAGGAAAGCCCTCCGGACTGCCTGGTCCGTGGCAGCCCCCTTCAGCTCTCCCTGGCTGGAGGCTGCGGCTTCCGTGGCACATTCAGTCCACCCCACACTCGCCCTTCCCCAGCAGGACGGCCTTCTCCAGGGAGCCTCGCCTTCCCGCGATGAGTCCAAAGCAGGGCAGCCTCAGTGCTGCAGCGACATGCACACCAGGGTGACTGGATCACAGCTTTGCCCAAGCTGATGCCCTCCAGATGCAGTACAGTACACCAGCCATCAGCCCCAGCCGGTACGGTTGCGCCGGCTGGGGCCGATGGGCATCGTAGCCCAGCGCATCTAGCGGACACCTGCAGTAGGCTTCCCCGTCACCACCAGGACGCATCCGCGCGGGTGAGCGGGCCTTGCGCGGCACGTCCCCTCGCAGCCTTCAGTCACGCCGGGCCCCGCCCCGCGGCGGAGCCGAGCCAAGGCCGGCGTGGACGCGCTGCCCGGCCGGCGGCGCCTCCCCGGACCCCACCCCTGGAGCACGGGCGCGGAGTGGCTCGTGCGGGGCCTCGGGGCGCCGACTCGGCCTCGCCTTCCCGGCGGCTCCGCCCGACCTGACGTGGCAGCAGCGGGCGGCTCCAGAAAGGCGGAGGCGGAGGAGAAGCCGCCGCGCAGCCGCCGCGCATTCAGTTGCTCGACGGCGCGGCCTCGGAGCGGCGCGATGGCAGGAGTCCGGCCGCCCCGCTGGGTGCCGCTGCTGCTGCTGGTGCTGACGGCGCTGGGACTGGGGCCGCTGAGCGCCTACGAGATCGACTGGCGCCGTCTGGAGGGGCTGGCGCGGGGCAAAGTGGAGGTGAGGCCGCCCCCGGATTGCGGGGAGGTTGTGGGGGAGTCAGCAAGCAGGGAGGCAGATGGGAGCTGGTGGCCTTCTGCCTGGCCCCGTGGGGTGCGTTTGTGCGGGAGGAGTGGAATGGGCGGGATGCCTCGGAGCATGTGCAGATTGCTTTTTGTCGTGGAGGGTCAGATGGGCCCAGCTGTCCCAGCTGCCCCTTTGCCGGCCCAGAGGGACACCCCCCGCCACTCCTTCGGTTCAGCCACGACTTTCTTCCAGTCACGTAGGTAAAGTTTCCTAGCGATTCTCTTCAGCCTCCGTTATTCAGTTGTTGGACGGCCACTGCACGCCCAGGTTCCCTTCCTGCCATGGGGCTGGAGGGCTGCGGGCGGGCGCCCCTCAGCCTTGCAGGGCTGTTCTGCAGATAGCAAAGAAGCAGCTGGGAAACGGGCCACTAAAGGGGGTGGCTCTTTTTCTTAAGGTGGCTGGGAAACTTTGGAAATCAAGCCATGCAAGCCCCACCCAGTCACAGTCTTGGGTGGGGACTGGGGAGACCCCGGTTCAAATCCCCACGTAGCACATGGAGTGACTTTGAGCCAGGCAGCGACTCTCAGGCTAACCTCCCTCACAGGTCTGTTGTGAGGACAAAGGGGAGTGGAGGAATGTTTCTGCAGCCTGGGGTTCCCTGCAGGAAGAGGCAAATTCGGCCTAAGCAGCCCTCCATCCGAGCAATCCCCCTTAAAGCAAAGGCTTTGGTGCTCGAAGGGGCTGGCATGTTCCCAGCAGCTTCCTCCCTGGAGTGCCTGATCAAGCGACCGAGGCTCGTCTCGCGATTGGGTTGGGGTGGCAGAAGGCAACTCCCTGCAGCTGAATCTTCCTCAGCACAGGCAGCCAGCCAGTCCAAGAAGCACAAAGCAGGTCTCGTCCCCCCCCCCACTTTGTCCTCCAAGAGAGTGAACTGATTGAGGGAGCAGCCACTGCACCCCCCCTCCATTGCCATCAGAAGCCCTCGCTTCACATGGCCAGCCTTGGGTGAGGGGGTGTAAGAACAGCTGAGGCCGAGAGCAGCTTCTCCTACTCCGGTGCGCTCCAGAAGTCTTTTACTCCGAAAGTAAAAGCCCCCCTTGCCCAAACCCTGCCTGTCGTAAAGGACAGACAATGGGTGCAGGAGACGTGCTATCATGAGCAGGTGAGGGTGGACTTGCAGGCAAGGGGCATTTGGGGGAAGCAGAGTGCAGGGAATGAATCCAGGAAGCAGAAGCAGTGGGCGATCAGAAAGGCTGGCATGGGAACCAGAAGCCAGGGGGCTGGGTGGCAAACAGAGGGGCTGAGTGGGAGCGAGGTCATGGAAAGCAACACGCAGCCCATAGGAGGCTTCCGGCTCTCTTGGCGCTCTCAGACATGTTCACAGAACACACTGGTTCCGAGGGTGTGTGCTTTTCAGCCCTAGTTCAAGCTAGTGGACTGGGAGAGATGATGCCCTGTCTCCGTCTGTTCCGCAGGCAGCTGTGAGCCAAGATGGCTAAATAAACGGCCAGTTCTCAGATTCAGATAAGCCAAGAGGCCCCAGTTGGGGCTTGAATATTCAAAAGCTGTGACTCCATCACGCTTATTCTGTGAATCCCAGTTGCGGGAAAGGCGGGAGAGATGGGGTTGCTATCCTGTGGCCTTTTATTTAGTCCCGCACATGTTTCGATGGGAAAGAATCCTGCAGTTGCCGTTGTTGCACAGTCCGCAGGGGAATGCTGGATGTCGCAGGCCACTTTTCTGTCTGAGCATGCACAGAATTGTGCCCTTAAGCGTCTGGTTGGCCACTGTGGAAAATCAGATTCGGATCACCCTGTTGGTTTGAACCTGGAAGCTTCTTAATAAGACATCAGGTGCTCCTCAAAGTGCTCTGCTTTGCACATCTCCCCAGAGGCTTTTCAATGGTGGTGTTTACGTTCCAGCCAGTGCTGTGCAGGTCCAAGCCACCTGCGAGCTGTTTGCCACTTGGTGCCCTGATCAGGGGGCAACTCAGCCTTTGCCTGGGCTGGGTGTTTACTTCTGCCTGTCGGTCTGGGCACAGGTGGCCACAGATGTTCTCCTGCTGCGGCAGGTTAGGGCAAGCTGAGGGATCTGCCCTCCAGGGAGGAGCAGAGAGAACTACAGTCATCTTTGCAAATTGCTCAGAGGCTCCCTGAACAGCCATGGGTTTGGAGGTTGCATGTACTTGTGGGACTGTCATGGAGCCCCACGTTAGCAGAGAAGCTGCAATGCAGCATGAATCCCGAGGCAGGGCCAATGCAAGACAAGTGGGGGCGGCCTGAGCAGCCGGGCTGCAGTGGGATGGTGCTGAAGCCAGGCCAGCCAGCTCTTGTGCACAGCCACCCTCTCGCTCGCCCCGCCGGGCAGCAAAATGCACCAGAGGAGCCGTGACCAGGGACCGCTCGCCTCTGGCTAACAGGTGCTGAAGCAGAGCCGCTGCAAAGGGCCCACACTTCCGCGCGTGTGTGTGAGCGCGTAGAGCAGCCTCCCCAACACATCATCCCCAGCCAGCAATTCACATCGCCGTTCAGCACACCTGGAGGGTGCCAGAAGGGGGAAAGCTGCTCTAGACCCATCTTCCCCAACCTAGTACCTCCAGAAGAGTAGAAGTGGTGGTGATGGGAGTTGTAGTCCACCAGGCCCAGAGGGCACCAGGCTAGAGGTTAGCTAGTGGCGACGGAACAGCACGGCCTTGGCATTAGCACAGCACGGTGTTCTGTGGAAATGTCCTTCCGACAAAGGTGTCGGGCGCCATGAGTGAGGCGCTCCTTCTACTGGCAAACAGCAGCCCAAGCTCTCCTCTCTGCCTGCAAGGCTGTTCCCAGCTGGTCTCATCGTGCTGGTCGAGAGGGGAGGCAGCGTGCGAGGGGGATGCTGCAGGACCCTGTTGAGCCTGCACAAAGGGCCGGCCAGAGCCCTTCGAGCGGAGGGCATCGTCGGAATTGCTTGCAGGAAATGCCCCCCGGTGGGCATGTGGGGTGGGGTGGCACACTGGGTGGTGTGCAGGTGCCACACTGATTCTGTGCTCTGCTCTCCCCTTCCCCAGTCCTGCGGCGGATGACGGCTGGATCGCCTGAAGGAGGTAAGCACAGTTTGGGCAAAGGAGTGATAAGGCTCCTGCCTGTTGCCAAGGACCAAGATCCAGAGCCCCCCCCCAGCCCCCCCGCCAGGTGGTCAGCCTGTGGGGCAGCAGAATATTAGTGCCTCCCACCTTCCAGGTGTGGCCCCATTCCAAATCTTCCTTCAGCCGCCATTTGCGATACAAACAGATGTCAAGATTTCTAATGTTGTTACGTGTTCAGTGCCAGTATATTGGTTAGTGTGGCCATACAGTGACCCGGTCAGGTAGGCCGGTATTAGCATCCTGAAGCCCCAGCATGGAGTGGGAGGTGGAAACTCTGGTAGCAGAGTTTCTACTGTGTTTCTACCCACGGCCACTTGGCCGCAACTGTCCCTCCTTCCTTGGGTGACGTGCCTGCAGATCTGAGCTGACCGCCTGTCCGGGGCTTTTGCAGTTAGTCTGAGTGGTGCCGGTCGCCTGCTCCTGCCGGGCTCACTAACCGGTGTGTGTCAGTTCAGAAGCAATCTCCGCAGAGTTCAGTGGAGGTTGCTACCCAAGAGGAAACTCCATTGAAGTAAGTGGGGCTCACTTGTCCTCAGGCATGTATAGAGTTGCTCTGACCATACCTGCTCTCAGCCAGAGAGCAGCAGCTTTTCCCTGGGGAGCTTTGCTCGATGTGATTTGTGTAGTACTTAGAGTTGTCCAGGCAAAGGAATAAGTGGTGGACTGCACTGTGAGGCTTCATGTCTAACCTCCGCCTCTTCTTTGACCAGGTGAAGGCCTTCATCACAGAAGACCTCCCTCTCTAGTATCCTTTTTTATGGTCCGTGCAAGGCCTAAGCTAGAAAGGAGAAGAGGCCCTTTCCATCCGGAATGCAAGCCTGTTACCGGGGAGGGGGGTTTTGAGGCCAAACGGTGCTTCCATGCTTGAGGCTGATTGATGTGGACTGATTTCTCTGTGGGGAAAATTAGTGGGATTTTTCTGGAGTTGATCAGAAGCAGCATTTGCTCAGAACAGCAGTGACTGAGCAAGAAAGAGATCCTGGAGCTCAGGTGGCAGCTCGATGAAAGTGCTCACGCAGCGCACATCTGTGGTGAGGGAGGCCAAGTCCGTGCTGGGCGTGATGCAAAAGGACCTGAAAATAAAACCGCCAATGTCACAGGGCCCTGGTAAAAATCTATGGTGCGACTGCACCTAGAATGCGGTGTGAAGCTCTGGTCCCCTAAAAAGGGATATTGTAGAGCTGGGAAGTGTGCAGAGAAGGGCAACAGAAGTGATGGAGGGATTGGAGCAGCTTCCTCATAAAAGCTGACAACAGCTGGGACTGTTTTGCCTAGAAAAAAAGACAAGGGGAGACATGATAGAGGTGGACCAACTTAAGCATGGTAAGGTGGGTGAGGGAGAGATACTGGTCTCCCTTGCCCTTAATAAATAAATAAATATTATTTATTTATTTATTTATTTAACATATTTGTGTGCTGTCCCCATTGCAACCTAGCCTCGGGGCGGCTCACAGATAATGGAAACCAGCAGGGTCATCCCATGAAGCTAAATGGCAGGAGATTTGAGACAGAGAAAGGGAAGTCCGCCATCGACGGCACGTGGCTAAACTGTGGAATCCACTTCCACATGGTGCAGTGACGGCCACAGCGTGGGCGGCTTTCAAGGGGCTTGGCATTCCGGGAGAAGGAGGCCAGCCGCAGGAGCTTCCAGGATTCCTCTCGGCTCTGCATGACCGCCAGGATCGGAGGTGGGATTCCCACATGGAACAATTTCTGGGGGATGAGGTGGGGGGGTGCGGTTGCACCCATGTCCCCTTTGTGGGTTCCTTTGGGCAGCTGCTTGGCCGCTGGGCTGGAGCGACCCTGAGTCTGGCCTGGCAGAACTTTTCCTGCACTTTCAACATGTTTTCTGCCCAGGTCGGTCCAGGAGAGGGGGGTGTTTGCACCCTCGAGAGAACACTTCCAGCGTGAGATGCAGGTGTGCGCGCCACTGTATTCCATTGTTCCCCCTACCCTGCTGGTCCCCGATGTGTTGGATTACAGTTCCCATCATTCTCAGCCAGGGATGGTAGGGATTGGCATTCTGGACGGCACCAGGTTGGGAAAAGCTGGCCCAGTACACATGGTGCTAACTTCCGAGAGTGGCGCCCCAAGCGCTTGTGCTGGTTATGTGAAATTCATGCACAGGTGTGACCTTCTGCCACTTCTGGCTGTCAGTGCAAACTGAGCCACCACACGCGTATAGAAACTGGAATTAACAGATGCCGATCAGACCTGCACATTGTGGAAACGGACTGGGCCTTTCACAGGGATGGAGTCAGTGAGTCCAGAGGACTTACCGGATGCTGGTAAAGAGCAGAGACGACCTCCCAAAGGAGCTCTCTCTGTTTGGAAAACGTGCCCCAAGGGCCGTCTGCTTTTACATGCAAACACAGAATGTCACATTGGGTATGGATCCCAAAAGGGAAAAGGGAGGCATAGAAAGTTAAGAAAGTTACTCCTCACTTAGTAGCGAAAGCGAAGTCCTTTTACTTTTGTAAGAATGCTAAAACTGAAGCACCACTGAATAAGTGGCACATTTAGGAGCAAGGAAGTACTTTGCTACGAGGGGGCATCCGGGACTTTTGGAACTCACTTCCACAGGATGTGGCAACAGTGGCCAGCTTGGATGGCTGTAAAAGGGAACTGGGCACATTTGTGGGGATCACGTGCTTGAGACAAGCCCGATGGCTTATGCTGCACTGCAGCTCAGAAGCAGCAGGCTGCCACTTTCACAGGCACACCCTGGAGAGGGGCTTTGCCCTGCAAGTTGCTTTGGGACCCCCCGCCCCTTGGTTGGCCACTGGGAAGCAAGGTGGGCACTTAGCCTGATCCAGCAGGGCCCTTTTTAAATGAAAGGACAGGATAGCACCTCGTGCCAAAAAGATCCATGATACGAAAGGGGACCTCTCCCCATGCCATGCCTACGTTCTGGCTCTGCTCCAGTGGCTGGAGACGCCTCCTGGCTTTTTCACCCGCACCAGATTCTCCGGCTGTGCCAGAGAAATCAGGCTCTGACAGGTCCTGCCGAGTTCCTTAACAGCCGCCTGTAGTCACAACCTTGTCATGAAACACCTTGCTGGAGCCGACCCCGAGCTGGTGCTGCTCAGTTTCAAGTATGAAGAGCTGGAGGTGAGTGAGCCCTGGGCGCTTGCACTGCACGAGTTTAGCCTGCGGCCGCGGGAGCCCAGTGCCATCCCGGCAGGTTGCGGCTGTGCGAGGGGTGAGGCCTGTAACAAAATGTGGCACAGAGGATGCGCCTCTTGCAGGAAGTCCCCCCCCAACATTCTGCAGCCACTGACCGAGCCCAGTTTGGAGTGGAGAGAGGGCTGGCTGCCCCCTTGAAACTTTTTGCGGAGTCCCCTCTGCTGTGGGTCTGCCTGGCTCTGGCATGCAGGGGGGGCTGCTTGACCTGCACTGCTCGATGGCGGGCAGTGCTGCAGCCCGTAGCTGGCTGGGAGTCTGGCTGGAGGGAGAGGCCTTGCACCGCACTGTACTTTCAGGCCAGCGTGCCCTGAAGCAAAGCCCCCACCCGCAAAGTCCCTCCCCCCCTCCCCGCCCCATAAAAACAACAAGGGTGCTGGGGGCAGCCGGGGTGCATGGAACACTGGTGGTGCCTGCCGAAGCGCGGGATGCACCCGTGGCCCACAGCTGCTTCCTGTGAGGTGCCGCACAGCGTTCAGCGGGCTTCTCCCCGGAGTCCCGCTCTAAAGTTGCAGCCAGGTGCTGGAGGGCGAGGGGCAGAGCAGGTGCAGAGGCGCCAGATGAAGCGCCTGGTGCAGCCGCCGAGAGCAGCCCTGGAGCCAATCAGCCTGGCTTGCTGCCGTTGGTGATCATGGGCCGAGGGTCAAGGCCAGTCTGGTCAGCGGCTCTTTTGGGGCTGGGTTTTGCAGAGAATCCCACTGACCGAGATGACCCGGGAAGACATCAACAAGTTGGTGCGAGAGCTGGGCTTTTACCGGAAGGAGGCCCCTGATTCTCCTGTCCCCAAGGAGTTCCAGTTTGCCCCCGCCCGACCTCCCTCCAAGGAACCCGGGAGTGAGCATGCCGCTGGCGGAAAAGGGACCAAGGGCGGCGAACTTTAGGTCCGGGTGATCCCGAAAACTGCAGCGTGTGGGCGTGCCGCCTCGGTACGCCTGACAAGAACACGCCGCCTCTTGCAACCGCCATCAGGGCATCGTCTCAGCCAGGGTGGGCAGCTGGTGGGCCACAACATCTGGGGGCCACCGCTCATCAGCCCACTCAGCGCAGCCGGGGTGAGGCCGAGCCTTGCAGAAGGCCGCAAGTTGCCCATCCTGATTTGGGTGCTTTCCAGTGTATCTTTGTAACCATGAGGGACAGAAACTTGCTTAAAAGCCTAAGCGGTGCATTCTTTCGCCTTTACCACGTTTGGGGGCTATTCTGGTCTCCCATGACTTACACACATCGTAGCGCAACAGATCCTGCCATGCACAAAGCACCATGGGCTGAATGCAGTTGGTGCCAAGAGTAGAGAGACGAATGTGTATGTGGCAGAGTCTACAGAATCTTTCTTGCCTTTAAGGTGAATTTCTAGTCCTCATGGTCACAAAAGTGCGCATCTAGATGATGCAGGTCAGTCGTCTCAAGAGGCCAGAAGATTTGCAGTGTGCCGAGTGTGGATCTTCAGCTCTTCAGTCCCAGGTGCCAGCAGAATTACAAGGGAACAGATAATGTGCAAAATCAAAGGAACCGGGCATTATTTATACTTATGCGGATGGCAGAATCCATTTTACTTTCAAAACAGTGCAGAGTGCCTGTCGTCCAGCGAATGGGCCTAAAAGCCACATGCAAGAAGCCGCACCCATGTTCCGGGCACGATAAGCAGGCAGCCCCAATTCCTGTGCGACCAAGCTGGCCCTGGGTGAGCCAGGTTCTGCCATTGATTCTTCTGCGGCTGGTCTGCTGAGCTGTGCTGGGTCAGGGGTCTGCAGATCCCGAGAAGCCCACTGGCTTGCGCGCCGGCCTCGTCAGCCAGCACACCCGCCCTGTGTCCAGAAGGAGCCTCCCTAGATTTCCCGCAGCAGTACCCCCATCCGCATGGGACAGCATGAAGCCCTCTGTTGAAAGCTCTTGGTGCCGAGGGTGGATGAGCAACGTCTCAGCAGGCTTGGGAGGACAGCTGCCTGGAAAACGCTTCAGGGGCCAAGCCTTCATTGACTGTGCATCACCAAACCAAGTCCAGTAAAACCAGTCATCCATTGTGCTGCTGCGTGTCCATGCCACCTTTTTGGGGTTTGGGGTGCTTAGCTCCATGAGCTGTTCGACCTGCTTTCCCAACGGGGAGCCCTCCACAGAGCTGGCTGCTGCGGCCCCCTCCTCCCAGCCCGCATGGCCAGGGCAGCCCCTCGCAGGGCGCCCCGGAGGAAGAGCTGCTGCAGCCCCTCAAGGTCAGCACCAGTGCACGGGGGGGGGGGGGGGACGGTGGCCGAGCATTCCCACGCTGGCTCCCTTGCAGGCGCTGGTTGTCAGTAGCCAAGCCCAGCACTGCTGCCCTGGAGTGCTCACGTGAGCCCTCCGAGGGCACAGGGGCACCTCCCGGCCGTGATGGGGCTCCTTTCCCTGCGCCGTCACCAAAGCCAGCCTGGGAGTGGCAGGGAATGCCCGGCTGGCGTGGGCTAAGCGACATGGGAGCCAGGGAGCAGTGCCCTTCTGGGGAACGTTGTCTTTGCATGGGGGGGGGGGCAGGTGCGGCGCCCGGCAGCCCCCGTGCAACAGTGAGCTGCGAGGCGGCAGGGACAGCCCTGCCAGGACCCCAGGGAGGTGGCGTTTCGGATTGCTCATTACGGGGAAGACACGAGCAGCCTTCCCCAACCTGGTGCCTTCCAGATGCCGGAGGGCTGAACTGGGGACAAAGATCCGGGGTCTAGTCCCCACTCGGCTCACAGGGTGACTCGGCCAGTCACATACTCTCAGCCAAACCTACCTCACAGGATTGTTGTGAGGACTTGGCGCTAGGTAAGCCTGTGCAGGTTCCTCCCAAGGCAAAAAGTGGGCTTAGAAATGCAGAGCAGCAGCACACCTGGCGCAGGGCAGGCTCAGAAGGGTGCCACGGCCGGCGAGGAGCATGGCACCCAGCCTTGCCTTCTCCCGACATGCTCTTCCACAAACCAGGAGCTCCTTTGGCGGGGAATCCAAGGCACGGATGTCACCCCTTCTGTGAGCCTGAAGTGGCACAGTCCAGGACAGGACTGGCGGCTTGGTTCTGCCCCTTGGCCGCAGAAGAGAGGGCTGCTCCCTCGGGTGGGAGTAGAGCTCGTGGCAGAAAGCAGACCGGAGAAACAGCCTGTCCAAACTTTATTGTCGCGCTGGTGCCGATACATTCTCTTGTGCTTGGTGTCAGAACAGTTACAAATCCAGCGTGTGGACGAGCAGTGCGGGAAGGAGACCGACCCTTTTGCCTGTGCACCCCCCACCCCAGAGTCTGGTCATGCTCAGCTACTCCCTTGGGGACCCTCAGGAATGGCGCATCCCTGAGGAAGACGGCCGTGCTCCGGGGACAAAACTCGCCCGTGCCTGGCACGCGGAACAGAACGGTCGCTGGCAGGTGGCCGGGGCAGCCACGCAAGGTGTGTGCGGAGGCCCTGCTGTGCCCTCTATGCGCATGAGGGGCAATACGCTGGGACCCATTGTGGGTTCGGGGCCCGGCAATGGCAATGCACGAGCAGCGCATTTGCTGGAAAGATGTGCCGGAAGAGCATCCCTGAGTCCATGCAGAATGCGGCTTTCACCATCCCTGCCAGCGAGGAGTGCGTCTGGCTTGGAGCAATGCTCTCCTTCCCCTGCTGCTTCCCCATCCTCAACGAGAACCACGGAGGCCAGTTTAGCCCGTGTGGGCCGAGCACCCCCCTCGGCTTACGCTCTCCCAAGCGAGCTGCTGGAACCCACAAGGCTTGCAGGCCTCGGAGCTGGACCGCTACGCCTCCCAAGCGGCTCCCTTTCGTGGCCTGGAGGCAGCACAAGCTGCAAAGTGCCCAGGGTGCAAAGGAATTGCTCCAATAAATTAAGCCTGGGCCACACGCTGGCCCAGCTGCGACACCCTTGGGGTGCCCAAAGGGCGGGTGGGGCAGCTCCACGGGCGCAGCCTGCGTCTTGCTAGCTCTCCCCTCTGTGGGAGGCGAGGTGGGGACTTCTCCTGCAAGGGGGCCAGGGAAGGGCAGCTTGGCCGTGGCGCAAAACCGACACTTTGCATGCAGAAGGTCACAGGTTCAAGGCCGGCCAAGCTGGGCTGAGAAACAAGGCCACTGTCTGAGGCCCCAGAGAGGTGGCCGCCAGCCAGGGAGAACAGGGGTCAGAAACTCATTGGCCCTGGGCACCAAGAGCCCCCCTCCCCCCCTTCATCTCAAAAATATTCGTATGCTTCCTCCGTGGCAGTCGCGGCCAGAAGCACAGGTGTCTCTGGGCTGTCCACCTGTCCCTTGCGGCTGGCTGCGCCCCCTTCTCTGTGGCCGTCCCCCGGGCAGCTTCAGGCCCCCAAAGCCACCTGTAGCAGGTGGAAGCTCATACCAAGCACAGCGGAGCATCCGTCAAGGGAATGTCCTGGGTGCCCATGTCCAGCACTGCCTTCCCCACCGGGCCCCCCGATGGGTGGAGCTGCGACCCGGGGGTCCAACATGCCTGGAAGCCCCAGGTGGGGGGAGCTGAGGTGGCGGCTGAGCCCCACACATCCTGCCGTGCTGTGCTGGGCGCCTCTGTCGTGCAAGGTGGGGAGGGAGGAGCAATTCTGTGCCGGGGACAAGGAGCCGTTTCTTAAAAAAGGAATAACTTACAGGAAACAACAACAACAACAACAACAACATTACAAAAAGCATGTGTGGAGAGAGGAGGCCGAGGGCCTGGCCTCCTCCTGGGGGCGCACTCTTGGCCACCCCCTTCGAGCGAGCCTGAATTGCCAACTGCCCAGCCTGCTGCAGCAGGGGGTGCTGCCCCCCTCGCGAGTAGGGACTTTCCAGAGGGGAGGTGGGAGGGGTGCGGGGTGGCGTGGGGCAAGGGGGGCGAAGCCGCCCCCGCCAAGGCCAGGCCAGATGTTCCAGGGCGGGGGCTCCTGGGAGAAGATGCAGCCCCGGGGGCGGGGAGGAGGGCTAGAACTGCTGCCGCATCCGGAGCTCGTGGCGCCGCAGGTGGTTGTAGAGGGACTGCACGTAGGTGAAGACGCACTTGGCATCCGGACGCTTCCCCATGATCATCATGTCTTCCACGTCCACCAGTGGCACGCAGTCCACGAGCAACCTGTCAAAGGCAGAGCGCGCTCAGGGGCGGCGCACAGCGATGCCCAGCCACCGCCCCGCGGACGGCCCTATCTTGCCGCCAGCTGCCCCACCCGCTTCCTCCACGGGGCCTCCTCAGGGGAGTTCACGGGGGGATCGTGTCTGGGGCCGAAGGCGCTGCTTCTCCAGCGCAGGCGCCCAGTGCAGCGGGCCCTGCAGGAGCAGGTGCGAAGGGGTCCGCGCAGCCTCGCCTAAGCTGCCGGCTGGGCTGCAACACTGGGAGTTCGGGGGGGAGCATCCCCACTGCTGGAAAGGGCTGGGCTGTGGCCCTGGGCGCCCGGCTCCCCGCACCACTGGCTGTGCCCACCTGAGCTGGGTGGGGGGTGGGGGTCTTCACTGCACCACAGGGGACCAAACGGCCTCGGCAGAGGGAGATGCCACGGGACGTGAAGGACCAAGGCCAGCGCTGCTGCTCGGGGGAACCAGCAAGGGGAAATGGGCCTGGCCAACTGCATTTCTGGGCCCTGTGGGAGCCCCGCCCCCCCGCCCTTGGGATGGCAAATGGCCTCCCTCCTCTTCCTCCCCCGTCCCCCTCCCCTTCGCAAGCCTGTCCTTTGCGTCTGTAGCAAGGCCACCTCTCTCCTCCTCTGAAAAGCAGGTACCAATGCAGGAGAGAAATGCCAGACTAAGAACACAAGAAGAGCCCAGCTGGACCAGAGCCAAGGCCCATCCGGTCCAGCAGCGCTGCTCTTGCCCAGCCCCTCCGCAGCTGCTGTGTGCAGGCAGGCCGCCTCTGCGGAGCAGCAGCACGGGGCCAGCAAGGCCAGTGGCCACCGACAGCCGCCGCCTCCGTGCAGCCCCCCAGGCCCCTTTAAGGCCGCCACCACTTCCCATGGTAGCGAATTCCAGTTTGCCTACACGCCGCATCACAACGTCCCCCCTCTGATCTGTCCTGGGCCTCCCAGCAACCAGCTCCATGGGGTGACCCATGTGGTGTGGTGTGGTGTGGTGTGGTGTGGTGTGGTGTGGCAGAGGGAGCAGGATCCCTCCCTCCCCACTTTCTCCGCATTGGGCATTGCCATCGCACCTCCCTCGTCTTCCCTCCTTGCCTTTTTCGGAGAAGCAATCCCCACTTGGCACCTGTGGTCTGGGGCACCGCTAGCCCTGCCCGGCGTGATGCTGGGGTGGGCAGTGGTGCCAATCCATCCCGGCCAGGTTCACGAGAGCAGCCGAGTCCCGAGAAACCTGGGCCATGCATGAGCCACGACCTGCTCTGCAAGCAAGGGCCTGGCTCGGCGGTCCCGAGTATTCCCCCAGACCCCCACCGCCATATTCGTGACAGGAGCGATGCCAGCGGTGTTTTCAAAGGCCTGGGTGGCTTTTGCCAAAACGGAGGTGGGGTAGCCCCCATTTCCTGCCATCCTAAAGTTCAGCCCCTGCACCAGGTTGGGGAAGGCAGATATAGACATAACAAAACTGCCGTCAGCGTTTCCTGAATTGGCAATGCCATCTTTTTGCTCCCCAAGAACAGTGGGGCTCACTACACTTCCCAGGACCCCCCCCCCCCCACACACACACACGGGCCAGGAGCTGTCATCACGGCAGCCAGTATCAGCCATCCCCAAAGGGGGCGCTGACACCTCCCCCCATCCCCAGGCCTGTGTGCAAACTCCAGAAACGATCCAGCTGGGGCATTGCACATGTTTGTCCCTGCAAGGAGCGCGTTCCATGGCATTTGAAAGAGGAAGCCCAAACAGGTCTGATCAGCAAAGGCCTGGGAGGCTGTTCCACACCAAGGTGACTGGCTCACAGGACCATGGAAGGAGCGAGATGCAGAGCCAGGAGAAGCGGAGCAGGGTCTAGCTCGAAAGTGGCGGCAGGCTCAGCGTTGAGGCTCAGCACTGCGGGTTATTTTCTTAAAAGAAAGTGAGCTGAACTATAATTTTAAAAGCAAGTATGTGGGGCCACTGCCCCACTCCCGCCTCCGCCGTCCCATGACTGCGCTCAGAAGATGTGCCGCTGGAGAGGGGATTCTCCGCCGGGAATTCCTGGACTGCCAGACTTGATTACAAAAAGCCTCGTAAGGTGCAACGGCCTGCATGTTTGCACAGAAAAGGCAGGCGCTCCACAGCTAGTGCACCTGGCTGGAGAAGAGGGAGCGGTAGGCCGTGCTTCCATTCACGCAGGTGTGGAGTCTTCTGGACCCCTCTGCACCCCCTACCTGCCCCAGCCCTGAAATAATTATCATAGATAATAGAATAGCAGAGTTGGAAGGGGCCATGAAGGCCACCGAGTCCAACCCCTGCTGGTGCAGGACACCAGTTTGCGCCATCCCGCTCAGGTGGCTGCCCAGCTTCACCTTGAATGTCTCCAGTGTGGGAGAGCCCCCACCTCTCCGGGCAGCCGGTCCCACTGCCGTATTGCTTGGACCGTGGGGAAGCCTTTCCTGATGTCCAGCCTGAAGATGGGTTGTCACAACAGGGAATTTATCATTCCCTGTCCTCCACTCTGGCATCAGCTGGAAGAGATCTTGACCTTCCTCTGTGTGACAGCCCTTGAGGGACTTGTAGAGGGATTATCACAAGCCAAAACCGCCCAGGAGCAGCCCAGCCTGTCCCCCAAAGACATGCCTGTGGCCACGGGGCATGGACCGCGACACACGCTGGGCTAGGAAGTGCAGTCAGCAGAACCGCGCGGTTTAAGTCAGCAAGGACACAAGGCCGGCTTAAAGCACGTTTCCCACCAATGCTCCAGTGCGGACAGGCATGCCATGCTCGTGCGCCACCCAGAGCGCTTCGGCCACTGGACACAGCGGAGAAACTCAGGATAGTTTGCTTTTGCCAACCAAGGGTCACTTTTGAAACCTAGTCACTCTTTCAAAATAGGTCTTTGAAATATTCCCATATAGGGCCTTTCCCAAAACTAGCAGTCCCGCCAGTGTATTAAGTGTGAGATTACAGGAAGCTGCACCATGAACATGTTGTCTTCGTCCTCCCAGTTTTGCTGCCTTCTGCTTCACTCTGCCTTGCTCCCTGCGAAAAATACCTCCAAGTACGTAGGGTCCAAGGAAGATCTGGTAGTTTCTAGAAGCCTCAATTTGTCAACCAATAAAATAACTTGTGCAGCTATTCCTTAATAGATTTTTTTCTCTTATAAGGACAGAAGTGACAGAAGGAATGTCGGGATACATTTGTACAGACAAGCTCTTGATCCCCTGTAAAGCCCCCTGAATGAGGCAGAGCAATGGCTCAGCAAAAGCTTGGGATGCAGTTTATTTTCACCATGTGAAAAAGAAACTCTTGTAGGCTGAGTAAAAATGCTCATATTTGAGATATAACCTAACAGGTTTATTAGTTACATGGAAAACCCTCTTTTAACTCCATGTATCCAATTAGGAGAAGTGATTGAGTTGAAAGATTAGCTGTAGGATTAACATTTAATATTAATATTAAATGGATTTAATATTAACCTAATTATTCTTTAAGAGTAGTTTGGTAATTATAACTTTTTAAAATTAACAATCTCTTCTTTAAAAATGCATGATGTTTCCCAGCCTGCCCCCTTTCTCTCCCCACTGCAGCAAACCACAGCGAGGAAGAAGGGGGAGCGGAGGCCCCTCTGGCCACCCAGGAGTGCAGAAGCGCCTCGCTCAGAAGGGAGGATGTGGCAGGCAATGGCTCTGAACTGTGCCAGACGCACCAACCTCGCCCTGGCAGAATTAGGCTGCTCATTCTGATCATTTCCAGGGAGTGGATGGGCTGGCAGTGACCCCAAAGTCACCGCTGGCCAGAGGCAAGCCAACCACCTTCCAGGGCTGCTGGCGCTGTGCTTGGGGGCTTCCTGGGGGCAAACAGGCTGGCCAGGGAGGGAAGAGAGGCAGTGCGCCCGGCAGGGTTCACCTAAGGACGACCCAGGAGCAGCCTGTGACCCTCCAGGACTACCTTCCCCCAAGTTGGGAAGCTCCAGATGTGCTGCACTGCAACTCCCAATATCCCCAAGCTGCCACGGGCAATGGGTGAGGGTGATGGGATATGTCCCCCCACAACCTCCAGGGGGCCCCAGTCCCCTACTTGTGCAGGGCACCTCCTGTGCAAAAGCTCTCCAAGCTCATCCTCCTCCTGCTTCGTCTGCACTGGACCCAGATCAAGCGCAGCCGCTCCGCCCCTCCGCCCGGCACCCACCGCCCCCCTTGGTTCACGCTCGCTGTTTTCCACCGCTGCCAGCCCTTATCCCGGAGTCATATCTATGCTGCAGGGGGGTGGCAGGGGCGAGAGGTAATTGATGGGCTCCCCTTTGCAGGCTGTCTTGGAGATGGAAAAACCTGGGTGAGCCCCAAGAGTCGGCCGGGCTGCCCTTATAAAGCCTCTGTTTAGCCCGTGCCGCGTGCCGCGCTCCGAGCGTCCCAGGAGGACGCGGCTCCGGGGAAGGGGAGACATTAACAAGGGCAGCCTGAGTCACTTTTTCCAGGCTCCTCCGAGGCTTATATGGGCAGAGCAAACAAACAAAGGCGAGCCGGCGGAGGAGATGCTCTGCATCACCTGGACCGCTTCTCGCTCTGCAGCCCGGCTGCCAAAGCGAGCAAGCGAGCGACGCAGGAGCAGAGGGCTGTGCTGCGAGGATCAGCCCTTCACGACCCTCAGCTGCCTCATGAGGAGCAGCGTTTAAGCTCCCCCAAAGCGAGGGCTCCGAAGAAAGCGCGTCCGATGCGCTTCAGGCACACGCGAGGCTGCCGTGGAACTTGGGGGCCACGCAATGCAGGCTCCGCACCGACGGCCATGCAAAGGCTGGGCAGCGCGCTGGGAAGGGGGTGGGTCAGACGCGGTGCAGGGATGTTCGGCACACGGACACACATGCCCCCCTGCCCCCCAAACGCACAACGAAAGAAGAGGATCTCACCACAGCTCCAAGGACAGGGGGGTTAGGGCTTTTTGGTTTTTACCAGCCCCCTCTGGACCAGGCAGCGATAGAATTCCTGGATGTACGTGTACACGCACTTCCAATCGGGCTCCCTCATCCGGACCATGTCCTCCACGTCCAGCAGCTGCGGGCACTCCGCGTGTGTCCTGGGGGGTGGCGGGAGGAAGCAGTGAACACAGCCCAACAGATGGGGGGAGGGTGGAGAGAGGCAGAGACAGGAGGGAAAAACACAAGAGATGCATCAATCCAGTTCACATTCCCTGTGTCAGGTTCACACACGTGCGCTGGCATGCCGTGCATGGGGGGGGGGGGGCGACTGCGCACACCGGGGCTCATTCCTCATACACGTGAAGGTGGGGCGGGCAGGGGGTGAGGGGCACAAACGAGTGCAGGGGCATCTAGCTGTTCCGGCAAGGACAGACAGACATGTGGGAAGGAAGGAAAGACGGACAGGGCGGGGGAGGGCGGTGCGCTTGCTCTTGCACGCATTCCAAGGTGGTGCTGGCCTCCATATGGGTGCATACGGAGAAGGGATGGGGCCGCCGCTCTGCCCGCCCCATCCTGCGCCACCTTGGAATTGTGCCACGGCACAGCGGGGGTGCCTGAAGCCGAGGCGGGGGACACGGAAGGGAGGCTGAAGCAGCCAGGAAGGCACCTGGAGTCCGGGCCGTGGAAGGAGGGGTCGGGGCGCTCACGGTCCACGCACCGGGTTCCCGGGAGAGGAAAGGCAGGCCGAGAGGGAGGAAGAGTCCCTGGCGCACGCAGCCCTGCAGGCCGGAGAGACAGCAGCGGAAGCCCCTTCCCTCCCCCGGCCCAACGCTGCAGCTGGCAGTCAGGAAGCCGCACAGGCAGCGCAGTGAAAGGGAGAGGGCGCCCCTGGGGCAGAAGAGGGCCAGAGATGTTTTCAAAGGGGTCGCCCCATTCGCTGGAGAGGGGCTGGGGGGGCCCACACCTACACGGCTGCTCTAGGTGATAAAACCGATCCCAGCGGTAAATCTGCAAGAGGACAAACACACAAGGGAAGGGCTCCTGGAACCAGGAGCGGACCGGAGCTGGCTTGGAACGCCGGCTGCAGGGAGGGGAGAAGCTGCCGGACGACCCAGCTACGGCCACCGGGCCTCGCAGTGCCCCACCTGCCTGGATCGACACGCTCCTCTCGCATTTCTCTGGGGCTGAAAGCACAGAGAAGAGGCTTTCTCAGCCGGAGCGGGCGATGTCTGGGGACCGGACCTGCGGCCTCGTGTGGGCCACGAAGGGGCCCTTCCTCTGGGCTGAGGCTTGCCCAGGACCGGAGGACAGGAGTCCTGTCCCCTTGGCAGAGTTGTGCCCCAGGAGAGCAAGCCACACAGACAAGTGACTTGAGCACTGCCGGGCTCCTGACCCCGGCAAGGCATTCCGGCTCCCAGGGCCGCCTGCACCCGCTCCCCATCAGCAGCCGCCATGAAAAGGGGGGGGGGTTGCGTTTCTCTGCAGGGTGGGAGCCGCACTCGGGGCACCCTGGGGCTGCAGCTCTCTCTGCATTTCCCATTCAACAGCACTGAAGCCGGCCCGGGACGCGCTCCGTGGGCACGCTGCTCACGGGCTGGCCCCACAAGCGAGGCTTGAGCCGTGCCTGGCCTCTCTGGCAGGTCACTGGTGCAATCAGCCCAGGACTCATGCCGAGAGCACCGAAGCTGAGGGGGTGCCAGCCATGCCGTGATGAGTGGCGCTTGCTTGCAGGGGGGGGGGGTTGCCCAGCACTGCTCAGAAGGGATCCCCCATCGCCCTCCACCCTGGGGGGACGCCACCCCCATGTGTGGAGGGCAGAACGTCTGGGACAAGAGAGGCAGGAGAAAGTGGGGGAGGGGAAGGGCTTTTCCCTGTGCCCTTCGGCTGGACCCGCTCCCAGGGCAGCGCCTGGCAAGGGCAAGCTCAGGAAGCCGTGGGGCTGCCCGGCCAGGCCCAGGGCCGGCAGAACCGAGCCATCTGCTCCTGCCCCTCCGCTCAGAGGCTCGGCCCGGCCCACAGCACAGCATGTCCCACCAGGCAAAGCAACTGTGTTGCCCTTCAGGAAGACCTTCTGCAGGGCATATAATAGCCCCCCCGCCCCACCGTGTGCACGAAAGCAACCTCACGCGCCGGGCAAGTATAGCAGACGAATCCGATGAATCGTAATGTTGGGGACAGCCTCTTTGCGGAAGGGGGCTCCCCACAGCAAACTGCCAGCCCACCCATGGCCCTGCGAGGAGGAGTCCCGCTTCCCACTGCGCATGCGCACGGACATCTGTTGCCGGGTGTGACTGAGCAAGAGAGCAGGGAAGCTGCAGGGGTTTCTGGGGGTTTGGCTTCCTTAGAATCCTGGCTTCCTTTTCTTTTCAAGCACCAAACAAGTTTCTAGCCCTTATTGTTTGCTGTTTCATTCATTTAGAAGATGGCTGTTGTGTGCAGCCATTGAAGTCATTACACTGGCTGTTTTTAAAAATATATCTTGTATGGTCGCCATGGGTTGTTTGAATAGGTGTGGGTCTCTCCTGCTGCCATCGCAGGAGCCAGAGGGGTGGCTGACCAAGCTGCGTGTGCCCCACACTGTGCCTTCCCCTCCTCCTGGCTGGTAAGGCAAGATAATACACAACAACACTGAAGAATCCCACAACACAACAGGGCTGGTTTTGTCTGCAGCTCTGGTTTCCTTGCTAAAGCAGCGTGTTGTGCCCAGAGCTGCACACCCTGTCCAGCCCTGAGAGAGGAGTCCGGGCTGGGGGCCTGCAGCCCACTCCCCAACAAACCCTGGACTGCCCCCAGAAAGAGGACCAGCCCCCAGGAGGACAAATACATACTCTGCGGAGGAGAAGGCCATCTCAAAGTTGCGCCGCCGGTCCTGTGGTGAGAGCTGTGCATAATCGAAGGCCTCCGGGAAGAAGTGGTGGACGAGGGCGCAGAAGGCCATTCCGTCGCTCCAGCTGGAGGAGAAGTTCTGGATGTCGACATGCTATGGACAGTGGCAGCGGGGAGAGAGAAATGGGCGTTGAGGTGCGGGCAAAGGAGAAAGAGGAACACCTGGGGGGGCACCGGTGCCCGCTTACCTCGTACCCACGGGTCTTGGCACGACACCAGTCCAAAAGCATTTGCTTGATGCTGTTGGCGTTGGGGACACCAAAGCTCGAGGAGCGCTGCACGGCCACCCGCGACACGGCGGGGTTCGCAGGGCTGCGGAGGGAACACGGAGCACCGTGAGTGTCCCAGCCCCACAGAGCCCCCCTTGGCCGGAGGGGCCAGCCCGCCTGAGCTGGTAACCCTGGTAACCCTCATGGTCTCACTCGGGAGGAACAGGGAGGAAAGAAAGCCCTTCCCGTTGGTGGTTGGTGTATGGAACCTTCTTTTATAGCCCTTTTCAGCCAGTTTACAGCACCTGGCATTTTAAAGCAGGGCATTGAAAGTATCCAGAAGCACCAAGACTGAAATGAACAGGGGCCTGAGCGGATAAAAACAACCAGCCCCCTAAAAGTCGGCGGAGAAGGGAATCAGTCACATTTCCTTGAGGAAGCAGTTCTACACTGAAGGTGCAGCCACCAAAAAGGCCCCGCAAGGAACAAATGAAAATGAAAAAGGGGCACATCCTCCACCTCGGCCTTGTTTTATGATCAGCTGGATGTCATACCAGTGAACTGTTAACAGGGCTGCCCATCTGCTGCCATTCAGTGGGGCAACAGAAACCCACAGAATGTGGTACCTCCAAAGAATTTTGCTTCTCTTTTTAGCACTCTTGATTAGGAAGACAGAGCATGACTATTAGACCTCAGAAACTAGAAAGGCAGCTCATCAGGAATGCAGAGACTGGGCAGAGGGCCCAGCGTGCTCATTCCTATAACTTAGGCAGCTCACTGAAGTCAGCCTTTCTTGACCCAAGAACTGGATCACAGTAGAGTGAGACGTCGGTTCTTTTAGCACGGAGTAGATGCTCAGGATCACAGCACCGTCGTGCGGTGGGAGTTTGGCATGAACATAAAACTGCCTGACTGCAGGTCTTCGATGTGACCACAGCTCTGCCCTGCCCCTCGGGAGGATCCTGCAGCACCGGGAAACGGGGCAGAAAAGAGCTCCAAGGGCCCAAGCGACGTGCCGAAGGGGAGCAGTTCCAGTGACTGCAACCGCTAGCCTAGAAATGAGGCAAGGAAGGGGAGATGGCCGAGGTGGAGAGAGTTGGGCCTGGTGTGGAGAAGGGGGCACTTCTCTCCCTCTCCCATCACTCCAGGATCATCCCGTGAGCTGGAACTCCGAGGGAGTCAGGTCAGATACAGGAAGGACCTCTTCCCACTGCGCACTGCTAAACAAGGAGTTCTGTTTTCACCAGCTGTCGCAGGAACCGTTCATTTGGAGGGCCTTAAGGAGGGGTCAGCCACACTCCTGGAGAGCCACAGACGACTGGAGGCTACCTGCTCTGCCAGGGGGAGCATGCCTGCATTCCCCAGTTGCTGGGGAACATGGACAGGAAGGTGCTGTTGCCGCCCCCCACCCCTTGTGGGTTTCCCTTGTGCAGCTGGCTGACCAGCTACGTGAGGAGAATGATCCAGCCCAGGCCGTCTTTCTTCTGCAGGAGGCACTGCAGAAGCACCACGATTTGCCCCTTTGCGCAGGGCAGGAGGGCAGGGGCTTGCAGGATCCCCACAGCTCCCTTCCACTGGAGGCGTGATGGAACTGGAGGATTCTGACACGCAAGTCTGCCCCGCGCTATCACCCGGCAGGGGCCGCCACGCGGTCCTGTGGACCGAGCAGCAAATGCAGTCCCAAGGCGCCAATGAAAAGGACGCGTTAATGAACCCAGCACCATTCAGAGCGCAGAGTTCCTTGCTTAGGGGCAACCTGAGCAAATGAAGTCCTAGGAGCAGACTAAGCCAAGTCAGATGTTTTTATTGCTTGTGACTAACAACCATTTCAAGCGACCTCACGCAAAACAGGTGACCACACGTGAGCCAAGCACATAACTCCGTCCGAAGTACGGCCACAGCTTTCAGAGTGAGTGTGGTGTCCACTCAGCCGCGCCTCTGCACTTGCTCTCACTCTGCAGAGACGTGGAAAGCGGCCCCGAGAGCCCGGCCCGGAAAGGGGCTGAGGGGCTAAAGGTGGCGGCTCGCGTCCACTCGCGCCCTCGGACCTCTGCTCCCTCAGCAACAGCAAGACTGTCACTGGCGCCTTGGAACGCGCGGTTCTCCTTTCACAGTCTGCCTGTCCCGGGCGCCCCTTCGGATGCTCAGGCACCAGCGTGCGATCGGGGCCACCCACAAGGGGAGCCTCTGGCGCGAAGGCAGCGCCGGGGCTTTTCGCCCCCTTGGCAGGCAAAGGGCCGGGCCGGGGAATGGCCGTGGCCCCCCGTGCAGCTCCTCTCATCTCCACCATCGCCTGGGCCGGAGCGAGGGGCAGGTGGACGAGCAGGCTGCAGTGGGGAAGGGGGGGCATGAGCGCCCCAACGTGGAAGGGCAGCCCCCGCCCACCCTCTGCTCCGTGGCGGCTTCTGTCCCTCCGAGTGACGCCTGGCTCGGGGACCTTGGCGGCCCCTCCAGAAGGCGGCCCCCAGCTTTCGCCCCCGGGATGCCCCCTCCTCACCTGCCTGCCTCCTTCTCCAGCTTCTCAATCATGGCCTTGCGCGCCTGTGCAGCCGACACCTTGGGTGAGCTCTGTGCCTTCAGCAGCTCCTTCTTCTTCTCGGCCTGGCGCCTCTCCAGTGCGGCCAGGCTGCTGGACCGCCCGGGGCTCTGGTCCTCCCGCTCAAAGACACTGGTGGTGGGCAGGCAGAGCGAGGCAAGATGAGAAAGGGAGGAGGGCAAGGGGGAGGGGGCTTCTGCCCCAGGGAAAGGGGGCTTCTGGCACAAACCCACAGCTCCCCACCTCAAGGCTAGCCATGCTGGGGCTTGTTTTGCTTGGCCAGGCTTTGGCCATGGCAAAGAGAAGGGCTGTTTCCAAAAGCAAAGGGAGGGGCGGGGCTTGCTCCCACCACCACGGGGGCCACAGGATCCTCCTTGGGGCCCTGCACTCTGGCGGGCTTCAGGGGGGTGTCTGGGCAGAGCAGCCAGGGCCCCAGCGTCCCTGGGGCAGGCCGCTGCTTGCCCAGCTCCCTCCCGCTCCTGGCTGAAAACGTCTGTTTCCGCAGAAACAGGTCCTGCCAGACAAACCTTGTGGAATTCTATGACAAGGTTTCAAGATGGCTAGATGGAGGGGATGCAGTGGATGTGGTATACCTGGATTTCAGCAAGGCCTTTGACAAAGTGCCCCATGATATCCTGGTGGAGAAACTGAGGAGTTTTGGGATACACCAAAGCACTGTCCGGTGGATTAGGGCATGGCTGACTGACCGAAAGCAGAAGGTAACCATTAGCGGGGAATCGTCGGGATGGCAGCCAGTGACAAGCGGGGTCCCCCAGGGCTCTGTCCTGGGGCCGATCCTGTTTAATCTTTTCATTAACGACATGGAAGAAGGGGTGAACAGTCTGCTGATCAAATTCGCAGACGACACTAAAACTGGAGCAGTGGCCACAACTGAGAAGCAGGTGCTCCAGATCCAAAAGGATCTGGACAGACTATGGAAGTGGGCAGGAGACAACAGGATGGCGTTCAATGTGGAGAAGTGCAAGGTCTTGCACTTGGGGCATAGGAATAGCTGTCATAAGTACAGGTTAGGGGACAAGTGGCTGGAGAGCAGCACTTGTGAAAGGGACCTCGGGGTGCTGGTTGACCGCAGGCTAAACATGAGTCAGCAGTGTGATGCGGTGGTCAAGAGGGCGAATGCCACCCTTGGTTGCATAGCCAGAAGTGTGGCTTCTAGATCAAGAGAGGTATTACTTCCACTCTACATGACTCTGGTGCGCCCGCAACTGGAGTATTGTGTTCAGTTTTGGGCCCCTCATTACAGAAAGGATATAGCCAGGTTGGAGTCAGTGCAGCGTAGGGCCACAAGGATGGTGGCTGGTTTGCAGGGGATGCCGTATGAGGCGAGACTGAGGGAACTGGGTCTCTTCAGCTTGGAGAAGAGGAGACTCAGAGGGGATATGTTGGCAACATACAGGTATGTGAGGGGGTGTCACATGGAGATGGGGAGAGGCCTGTTCTCCCCTGCAGAGGAAGGCAGGACGCGCTCCAATGGAGCAAAGCTCAGGGAGCCAAGGTTCAATTTGGATGCCAGGAAGCACTTCCTGACAGTTAGGACCCCGAGGGCGTGGAATGGGCTTCCACGGGAGGTCGTTGAGGCCCCATCGGTGAGGGTGTTCAAAGATAGGCTGGACATGCACATGGTGGGCATGTCATGAGCGGAGCCGGCTGGTGCCGGAGGTCAGACTAGATGGCCCAGGAGGCCCCTTCTGACTCGCTCTGTTTCTATGTTTCTATGTTTCTATGTTTCTCACATGCCCTTTATAATGTTTTGCTTTCTGTCGGTTTCTTTCTGCCGCTCGGCTGTGCTTTTTGTTTCTAACTTATTTTTAGGTCAGTTTATCGTGAGTACAGCTTTTATGTAAACTGAGTTGAGCGTTTTATTAAAAGTGGAACATAAATAGCAGACGACCCAGCTCCGCAGCTGTTCTCCAGATGCCCAAAGGGACCCTGCCCGGTCCTTGTCGCAGGGCAGAGCCGGGGACTCGCTTTGCTCCGCAGGGCCCACCTTTCCCTGCCACTCCAGGCTTTCTTTGCACCCCGGAAAAGCATCTGGCTTTTATGTCCTTTCTCTTTCAGGTGCAAAAGAGTCTGCTGCAAAAGGAGGGTCCAATATTTGCTGAGAGCAATGAAGACAGCAGGCCAAAATACTTGCTCACTTTCCCCAAACACCTGTTCTCTTCCTGTTGCACTGGAAAGAGCCGAGAAGGGGCTCCACACCCAACAAGCAACCCCCAGCCTGAGGCCAAAATGCCTCATTTCAGGAGCAAACAGCCCCCTTTCACTTCCATTTCAGAATTCGAACCTGCATGTTCAAAGTTTGAACAGTTTAATAACGGGACTGCAGCTGGGAAGCGACATCCTAAAATCGCCCTTAAGACGGTGGCAATTAGAAGCAGCAGCAAGAGTGGACAGAGGGAGTTTTGGCAGGGGTGCTGCCTTGTGCAAGCCCCGTGGAGACAGGCAGGAGCTGCAGGGGGGGCCAGGGGCTAGAGGGGGCCCCCACTCACCTGCCCACTTTCTTGGAGGATGAGGAGCTGTAGGAGGACTTGGTCTGGATGAAGGTGTTGCCATCTGCTGGAAGACACGGGCAGGAGGACAGATGGAAGGCCCCGCAGGCAGAAGCCGGCAGACCGGCCTCTGTGCCCATCCAGCCAGAACACTCGAGGTCGGCAAGAGCAGAACGGGTCGGACTTGGAGGGCAGTGGACAGGCACCCAGCAAAAGGGGTCAGGGCTGACCCCCACCCCAGGCTTCCATACATGTATTCTTTATGCTAATACATTACACTTTCAGGAACTGATTGGAAGGTGAATTAAAGCACAAATCCATGTGGCACTTCATGCACATTAACCACTACCTTGCAGCAAAGATCCTTCCATGACATTTGTGGACAAGTTAAGTCCCATACTTCAAAGCTCCCCTGCAACTTCAATTAGAAGCTGCTTAAGTTGTGGTTGCTCACTTGTTCAGTGCGGATGGGGCATTGCTGATGAATTCTCCCTTAATTGCCCAGTAATTGGCTTCCTGCAAAGGGGATGGGTGATGAACACTTTTCTCTTTTACGACAAACAGCACTATTTTTTATAAAACAGAGAAAAGACAGAATATAACCCCAGCCCTCCCTTCCTCAAGACACATGGCAAGCTATGGGACAATTAAGTGAGAATCCAGACGTTATACCAGCCATGATGTACAGAAAGGCTAGAGCAGGCTCCCCACACTAGTAACCAACAGATGTTTGGGCTACTGCACTCCCGACTGGGTCTGATGGAAGCTGAAGTACCAAACATCTGGAGGGAACCAGGATGTCAAGGTCTGATTAGAGGTATAATCCACAAAGAAGAAGCTTTTAATTAAAGAGGAAACAGCCCCTAATAGGATCAACAGATCTTTACCAGTCAACGTCGGACAGACAGACAGTGCCGTGTTGCTTTACACCAAATCACTGCCAATCAGTTCTGAGAAAGGACAACTAATCAGCACAGGACGTTCTGGGATGCTCCAGAGTGGTCGAGTGCCCTTCCTGGCAGAAAGTCAGGGTACAGTGGCTTAGCTAACAGTGCCATCTCATGGCCTCCCAGTGTTGCTCAGGGGCACAGGAGGGCCAGAATCTCAGCTCTGACTTCAGACAGCCCCACACTGAGGTCGGAGCTGGGGTGTCTGCTGCGGGGGGCTCGCTTCATCCTCGCAGCTTGGGGGGGGGGTCCCTCAGGGCCAGCTGGGCCCTGAAGGCAGAAGGCTGTCCTTGGACCCCACATAGGGGAGGAGGCATTCTGGGGGGGGGGCACTGCCACCCTCCTGGCAGCGTCTCATCTGCTCCTCCTCATGGGATGGGGAAAACACCCATCCAGCCAAAATCAGCCACCTTCGTGTTCTGGAGGGCGAGGAGAGCATGAGGGCATTCCGCTCCTCCTGCCTCCCACTGGAGCCTGCCAGCCTCCACGTCCAGTCCTGGGATGGGGCCCTCCAACGGGAATGAGTGGCGGATGCCAATTCCACCCTTCACAGCCGCCGTGGAAGGAACTCTGTTCTCCTTGCCACTGTTCCAGATGTGCTGCCTTCATTTGGAAGGGGGAGGAGAGCCTCCGCACCACGTGCAAAGGAAACAGGGCGCGGAACACACAGGAGGTGCCAGCTGACCCCTCAGGAAGGACAATGCCAGGCCCACACGTGGCCGCCACACTCTGCCGCAGCACCGGCGAGCAGGCAGGGCCAGACTCTGCTGGCGTCTCATGCAGAGAGCAGCATCAGTACCTGAGGGAGCCCAGCAGGGTCGCTTTCCCTCTCGGATAATCGTTCTGCCCGGCAGCCCCTCACCTCTGGCAGCCCCCACTGTTTGCCGCTGGAAACGGGGTCACAACGCCTCCCCTCCGTCCAGTGCCCCGTCCCCACTAAAGCAGACCCGCCCCAACCCTGCAACCAGCCCTGTTCGACCTGGCCAGGACCAGACCCCGGGCCGCCTGAACAGCATGACGGGCCCCAGGCAAAGCGGCGCACTGGGGCCCCCACAACAACTACAGCTGCTGTTGATCTGGCGAGTTTTCCAGTTTTCCAAGGGTTAACGTACACAGATTAGTCTGGGGCCCATGGGCAAGTGCCCATCAGGCCCAGGCGTTCAGACGGCCCTGCCAGCCCCTTTCAGGTGAAAAGCACAAGGTGGGCTTACCTCCCCCTCTCTTCACGTAGCTCGACTCCATCGTCGTCATGCGGGACGTTTTGCTGCCATCATCTGACACGGGAAACGAAAGAACATGAGGGGGGTGTTGGCGGACCATCGGCACAGAGGTGGGTCTGCTTCCCAGTGCCCCCTCGCAACTGCAGTTGGCAGAAAGGTGCTTTGGGCCTGGCCGCGACACACCTGAGGGGGACATGGGAGCTGGAGCATGGCTGCTGCATCCACCTCCTGCTCAGGGGCAAGGGACGCAGGGCAAGAGCATCCTGGCTCATGCCTGCCCGGCCTCGGACTGAGGATGGCGGGGAGGAGAGCCCCTCGCCCTCGCGCGGGAGCTGCTCCGCTGCCAGACTGTGCCGTCCTTGCAGGGCACAAGAAGCTGCCTTGGCCGAACCCTTGCTCAGCTTTCCCACTCGGTGCCCTCCAGATGGGGGCAATTCCCATCGGCCCCCATTCAACACGACGGGCGGGCGCCAGGTTGCGGGAAGGCTGGCTCCCCTAACCAGGAACAGTTTCCCAGGGGCTTGGCCCCTTTGGAGATGCTGAGAGCAATGCCCCCAATGAGCCGGATTCCTGCCCTGCCTCGGCATGGAAGGCGAGGTCCCAGAGCCAAGCGGAAGATGGCTCAGAGGCACAGCAAAGCCGAGCAGGCCCGGGGCCCGGAGGAAAAGCTGGCAACGTGGAGAAGGGAAGAGGGTGCCGAGGACGCCGCTTAGGAAAGAGGCTTCCACCCAGCCGGGAGGCGGTGGCGGCAGTGGCGGGAGGAGGCAGAGCAGTGTGGGGCAGAGAGGTGGGTGGGGAGGCTCCCCACTAGAAAGAGGAGGGTGGGTTGCGGGATTCCCAGGCAAAGAGAACGGCTGGGCTTTTCCGAGCAGAAAGGAAGAATGAGCTCTCTTCCCCCAGGGAGAAGAGGAGACGAGCGAGGAATCAGGGCTGCGTAAGCTGGCGGGCCATCGGGGGAGGCTGTGCGCCCACTCGGCCACCCCGGGCAACTGCGCACTCGGGGCAAAGATCTCCACAGTGCCAGCACGTTGCCACAAAGCCACCTGGCTCTCCCCACCCTTCCGAGCCAGCTCCTTACTGGACTGGACGAGGCGCTGCGTCTTCGTGACCGTGCTGACGGCTGAGCCATCCGCCGACACGGCACTCTGCCGGGAGGTGGTCTCCATGGTGCGGCTGGCTTCCTTCGCCTTGGCCTCCTGCAGCTGCTGGCTGCGCTCCTTCTCCCGCTGCTCTGCAAGGCACGGGTTCCAGAGAGGTCAGGCCAAAGAGGTGAGGAGGGGAAAGGGGAGCTGCCGCCTGGCACTGGCACCACTGCCGGGGTGCCCCTGTAATGGACCCACGTCCACCCCTCCCCGGGTAGTCAGCTCCTGGCATGGGCCTCCCAGCCCTCCTCCAAAGAGTCCAGGGCACTGTGCCCGGCCCTCTCTCTCCGCAGCTCCTGCTCCACCCCATTTTACCTTTGCAACAACCCTACGAGGTAGGTTAGGTCCAGGTGATGGAACGGGGGTTGCTTTAAGCTGCCTGAGCTGCGGGATGCGGATGGCAGACAGATTCCCTGTCCAACACAGAGCAACCAGTGACACGGCAGGGGCCAAGCAGGCTGAAGTTGTCTGAACGGGCTCAAAACACAACTAGACCCCACGGTCCCCTCATAATCAGCAAGCTGAATTTCTGCACCAGGTTCAAAGTACAGAGTATACCACGTGAACTCCCTTCAGAAAACGGCACTCTCCTGTATCCCTAGCAAATGGCACCTGCCCACGTCAGGAGGAATAGACCTCCTGAAGGAATAACCCCCAGGAGGAATAACCCCCTCACCTGGTCAAGGCTGGGCATAATTCCCGCATGATGCGCATTTCATTCCGATTCTTCCTTTCAAAACCAGTGCCGTTTTGACTGGCAGCAGCAGCTCTCCAGGATTCCAGGCTGGATTTGTTCCCAGGCCTGCCTGGAGATGCCAGGGATTGAATTGTGGATTTTCTGCTTAGGTGCTCCATCACTGAACTATAGTCCTCTCCCTAAAAACAAAGGGTGCTAGTCCTCATGATTCTTAATAAGGGGATGCCTGAAGCAAGGAAAGGGGAAACAGCCTGTACAGAGTGAGACTGTGGGACATGCTGAGCCCAGTACTACCAGCACTGACTGGCAGCAGCTCTCCGGGGATACAGGCAGGAGTTGCCAGCCTCTTCTGGATAGGGATTGAAACTGGGACCTCCTGCACGCAAAGCAGGGCCCTGCCACTGAGCGGTGGCGCTTGCGAGCGTGGCCAGCGCTGCTGGCTCACCTCCTTGCCAGCTTCTCCGCGGGGGCCAACAGGCACAGCAGCCCTGAGCAGGGCAAGGGAGCCGTCCCAAGCCCAGGCCACTCTTGCACGTGTGCTTTGAAACAAGAACAGGCGCTTCGAAATCACCTGTGGGAGATTTTTGCGGAAGCAGAAAGGCCCAAGGTGGTCCTGGTGGGCCTTCCAGAAGTCGGGTGAGAGAGGTCGTCCGCCTACCCAGCTGGGCACCCACCCCAGTTCCCCTTCCCTCTCAACCCGCCTTTCATAGCCCCTTTCACACAAACAAGAGCGAGGAACATTTCCAACGTTAGCAAGTGGGGCACAGTCCCGCTTAAAGGGGGCCAGCCGTCATCCACCCAGCCCAGCATCTGGGTTGCCGACCAGCCTGAAAAACAGGGCGGGCGGGTCTTGTGTCTTTAGCAGCACCAGAGGGTGGAAATCAGCTGGTGACCCGGAGAAAAACGTGACCTTGTAATCGGTCTTCACTCAAGGCAAAGGAGCAGGAGGCACTCAAAGGAGGACCCCTGAACCAGCCTTCCGTTCCCAGGACTGCTGCCTCTCGGAAGCTCGTCATCACGGCCTTCCCATTTTGTTTGTCCCTGGTGCCTGGTATTTCATGCAACACTGCTGCTGTGCATGGAGGCTCTACTGAGCTGAGACGGGTCACCTCTCCCTTCCTCTTCCAACGTCCCTCCTTTGTGGCTATCTCCCCTGCTGCACCCCGTCATTGACGCCATCCCTTTCTCCCCACCTGACCCTCAACCCAGGTCAGCCTTCCCGAACATATCATCCTGCAGAGGAGTTGCAGTATTGCTCCCATCATCCCCAGCTGTGCAGGCTGAGAAATGATGGGAACTATAACCCAGCAGATTCCTGCCGTGTGGTTTTGAACCCCTCCGGCCAGAAACGGCACGGGACTCTTCCGAACACCCTCCTGCTCCCCCCCGGGGCGTTCCCCATGGGTACCTCGCTTCCGCTGGCGCAGTTCTCGCATGGCTGCCCGGATCAACCGCCGCTCCTCGAAGTCCGTGGTCTGATCCAGCTGCAGGGGCAGAACTGAGGCATGAGAGGGGACCCCACAGGCTCCCCGACACGCACACGCTCTGACCTGCTACCACAACACAGTGCAGCTCGGCTAGATTTCTCAACACACAGTGACCTGTGACACCTGCCCCGTCCGCCCCCTTTCGCCATGTGAACCCTGCAAGCAGGGATTACGCAAATGTCCAAGAACCCTCCCAGAGCCCATGGGCCTGCTCGGGGCGCTGCAGCTGTCACCAAGCTCTCGCTGGCTCACCCTCAATTGGGTGCAATGCCACGGGGCCCTGAAGCGGGCTGGGGGCCCAGGGTGGGGGCACCATGCCCTGCAGCACTGCTCGACTTGTGGTGGGCCGGCTGGCATGCTGGGGGCACCAGGCCACCTCCGCTGCCCACAGAGACACTGAGCAGGCAGCCCTCCCTCCTCAGTGTCGGCACAGTGCCTGCTCCACGTTTGGGGGCTTCCACAACTTCTGTGCTTCACTGGGCAGCAGCTGTCAGAGCAGAGGGAACCATGGGGGGACGTGCTTCCACCTCCGCCAGGCAGGCTTCTCAGCCCATTGGGCGAGGGGCCTTTCGAGCAGGGGAGGAGGAAGCTGATGGAGACCCTGGCCCTTTCCCCCCCTGCCCAGGGGGAAATGCCCCCTCTCTTCCTCCTCCTCGGTCACTTTTCTGACTGTAAAAAGCAGCTCATGCAGTTCTCCCCTTGCTGGCTGCAGGGGTGGGGGGGCGGATTTCCAGTACCCCCTTGCTGAAGATGGAATGCCATCTGAACTCAAGGCTTTTCTAAGTGAGGCTGTTGGCCCCAGGCCCCACAGGCCCCACAGAAGGGCTCTCCAAGATCAGACCAAGAGGATCTCTCCTGATCGGCCTCCCACAGCACCACCCGGATGCCTTCGGGAAGCCAAGAAGCAGAGCATGAAGGCAACAGCCAGCACTGCTCCCCCAGAGCTTGGCACACAGATACACTGCCTCTGGCCATGGAGGTTCTGCTGCACCACGCACAGCTTTACCCTCTTGCAGGAAGTCATCAAATTCCTTTCTAAGGGTGGCTAAACTGGTGGCAACCCCAGTTTTGGAGGCTGGAAATTCTGTCGGTTAATGAAGACCCCTTCCAATTTGCCCGTTTGGTGGCTTTAGAAACATAGAAACAGAGCGAGTCAGAAGGGACCTCCTGGGCCATCTAGTCTGACCTCTGGCACCAGCTGGCTCTGCTCACGACATGCCCACCATGTGCATGTCCAGCCTGTCTTTGAACACCCTCACCGATGGGGCCTCAACGACCTCCCGTGGAAGCCCATTCCACGCCCTCGGGGTCCTAACTGTCAGGAAGTGCTTCCTGGCATCCAAATTGAACCTTGGCTCCCTGAGCTTTGCTCCATTGGAGCGCGTCCTGCCTTCCTCTGCAGGGGAGAACAGGTCTCTACCCACCTCCATGTGACACCCTCTCACATACCTGCATGACATCAACAGATCCCCTCTGAGTCACCTCTTCTCCAGGCTGAAGAGACCCAGTTCCCTCAGTCTCGCCTCATACGGCATCCCCTGCAAACCAGCCACCATCCTTGTGGCCCTACGCTGCACTGACTCCAACCTGGCTATATCCTTTCTGTAATGAGGGGCCCAAAACTGAACACAATACTCCAGTTGCGGGCGCACCAGAGTCGTGTAGAGTGGTAGTAATACCTCTCTTGATCTAGAAGCCACACTTCTGGCTATGCAACCAAGGGTGGCATTCGCCCTCTTGACCACTGCATCACACTGCTGACTCATGTTTAGCCTGCGGTCAACCAGTACCCCGAGGTCCCTTTCACAAGTGCTGCTCTCCAGCCACTTGTCCCGACATGTACTTATGACAGCTATTCCTATACCCCAAGTGCAAGACCTTGCACTTCTCCACATTGAACGCCATCCTGTTGTCTCCTGCCCACTTCCATAGTCTGTCCAGATCCTTTTGGATCTGGAGCACCTGCCCCTCAGTTGTGGCCACTGCTCCAGTTTTAGTGTCGTCTGCGAATTTGATCAGCAGACTGTTCACCCCTTCTTCCATGTCGTTAATGAAAAGATTACACAGGATCAGCCCCAGGACAGAGCGCTGGGGGACTCCGCTTGTCACTGGCTGCCATCCCGACGATTCCCCGCTAATGGTTACCTTCTGCTTTCGGTCAGTCAACCATGCCCTAATCCACCGGACAGTGCTTTGGTGAATCCCAAAACTCCTCAGTTTCTCCACCAGGATATCATGGGGCACTTTGTCAAAGGCCTTGCTGAAATCCAGGTATACCACATCCACTGCATCCCCTCCATCTAGCCATCTTGAAACCTTGTCATAGAATTCCACAAGGTTTGTCTGGCAGGACCTGTTTCTGCGGAAGCCGTGTTGTGTGGCTGTCAGCCTCCCTTCCCTATCTAGCATCACTAGATCTCTCTCTATTATGAGCCTTTCCATTGTTTTTCCTACAATGGACGTAAGGCTAACCGGTCTATAATTCCCCATGTCCTTCCTACTACCCTTTTTGAAAATTGGGACCACCGATGCCACCCTCCAGTCCTCTGGAACTTCACCCGTTCTCCACGAGGCCTCAAAAATGGAGGCCAGCGGGCGTGAGAGAACCCCTGCCAACTCTCTAAGTACTCTTGGGTGTAACCCGTCAGGGCCTGGCGCCTTTGTAATGTCCAATGCCCTGAGGAGCCCCTCGACTTCAAGGGGGGTGACTCTAATCTGCGCCCCTAAATCCCCAGCCTCATCTAATCTCCTATACGGATATCCCCCATCCTGCTTTGGGGAGAACACAGAGGCAAAACAGTCATTTAGCATCTGTGCCTGTTCCCTCATGTCAGTCACTGGATCACCTTCCTCCTTATTTAGTGGTCCCACCACTTGTCTCCCCTTCATCTTCCTATTTACATGCTGAAAGAAGCCCTTTTTGTTGCTCTTGATATTCTTGGCAAGTCTCAGCTCATAATCAGCCTTAGCCTTGTGAAGAATCCTTCTGCAACGGGCCTCCTCCTTCCGGTATACCCTTTTGTCTATTTCCCCCAGTACCCATTTCCTATGGAGGCTCCTCTTTCGTCTGATCCCCCTAACCACCTCCTTTCGCATCCATGGCGGCACTCTCCTCCGCCTCCCCTCCTTACTAACTAGAGGGCTTGCGCCTGCAAAACCTCCCTTTTGAGTGCCATCCACCCCTCCTCAACTCGCTTACCTCCCAGTAACCTATCCCAGGAGACTTTCCCCAGTCTGGCCTTCAGTTGGCCAAAGTTGGCCCTCTTGAAGTCCCAGCTTCTAGTGCTCGCCCTGCTGCACGGCCCCAGTCCCCTGATCTCAAAGCAAAGGATGGAGTGATCACTTGCATCCAGAGCTCCCCTAATCTGTACTTCATCTATCAGCTCCTCCCTACTGGTCAAGACCAAGTCCAGGATGTTTCCCCCACTCGTCGCCTCTCGGACCCTCTGTGTGAAAAACCCACCCTCTAGAGCTTCTAGGAAGCGACGTGACCTGGCTGTCACCGCCGAGTGAGTCTCCCAAGTAATATCCGGGAGACTCAAATCTCCCATAATTACTGTGTCTCTCCCCTGAGATATCCTAAGAATCTGGCCTGTCAGGACATCATCCAGGGTCTCAAGTTGACCTGGAGGGAGATAACATACCCCCACTGTCAGGTCTCTTTCCCTGTCAAAACCCCCAAGTTTCACCCAGACTGCCTCTACCGAATCCCCATCTGTGCTGCATTCTATCTCACTGCATCCTATCCCTTCCCTGACGTATAAAGCCGCGCCCCCACCTCTCTTTCCCTTCCTGTCCTTTCTAAAAAGGTGATACCCCAATATGTTCACATTCCAGACTTGCCTTTCATCCCACCAAGTTTCTGTGATTCTCACCAGACCGTATCCTCCTATTCCCAGGAGAGCTTCAAGCTCTTCCTGCTTATTACCCATGCTCCTAGCATTGGTATACATGCACCTCAACTCCTTCCCACTGCTTTCTTTCCTTGGAGTGCCCAGCATCCTCCTTCCTCCCATCCTCCCTGGTACCTGTCCCCTCAGGTATGAATGGAAGAGAAACTTTTCTCTTTAGATAGTATGAACGGAAGAGAAACTTTTCTCTTCCCACCTTCTCATCCTATCCAAAATGTCATAGGTCAGCTGAGTCCCCGCAAGCAAGAGTTGCCCTTTCCCCAGATCAAAGGGGCCCAGTTCTTGCAGACTCTGCTCAAAAGGAAAGTGTTCTGGCCCTCAAAACGTTCCACCTCTGCACCACCAGGGCGCACGGTTCCAAAAGAGAGCAAAAGGAGACCCAACTCGCGGCCCCACCCCTTCGCCCCTGTGCTGCACACACCCAGGCCTCCTGGCAGGGGCCGCACGTGGCATAAAGCCACCAGCAGTGCGGTGCCACCACAGGAAGCCACCAGCTGCCACGTACCATCTTGTCCAGCACCTCCTCATCCTCGATCTTGCCCAGGTCTTCGGCGCTCAGGTGCCCTCGCTGGCGCAGCTCCTGGGCCTGGGCTCTCTCCTTCCCTGTGCCGTTCGGCAACACCACGTCCCCTGCCTCGGGGTGCTCTGGCCGCTCAGCATCCATCTGAAACAGAACAGTGGTGCCCATCAGGTCGCGGCCCCGCGGCAGCCCTGGCCCAGCTGCCCGGGCATTCCTGGACCGCGACTGTAGCACTTCCTCAGTGGCTAAGCCAGAGCCTGCCATGGGACTAACCTGTCCATAGGCAGGCAAGGCGTGTGGCTCGAGCAACCTGGTGCCAGCTCCTGATGTAGCTTGCCAGCTCCTTGCCCACGCAAGAGGCACCCGCTGGATCTGCTGCCCACTCCTCTGCCCTCCTTGCTGGAGCGCTCTGGAGGTGCATGGCCTGTGGCTAGAATCTGAGTGCGCCATGATGCTTCCCAGTTGCAAAGCCAAGCACACACTTGGATCCCCCACAAGCAGGGTTTGGGGGAACCACTTTCAGCCCAAGGCCAAAGCCAGCTCAGGAGATGTGCTGGTGGCCGCATTCCAAACATTCACAGAACAATCTAAATTTTCAATCAGAAACCTAATTCGGAACACAGGCACAGCCTGGGCAAACACAAGGCCAAAGCAACTCGACCAAGGAGACCGAGAGCAGGCATGCTTTTAAAAGGTGTGAAAGTTCACCAAGGAGGACACCACCCAGGTCTCCTGGCCAGCAGCTTCACAGGCTGGGCCACAAAGACTCTTGCTCACACGGGTCCCAGGGCTATGCAGGCCGCCGAAGATGGACCCGGACCCGGGCAAGGCAGGCAGGGACAGGCAAAACATTCAGGGCTCAGGGTGCCGAAGGGCAGGCTCTGGGCTGTACCTTGTGCAGGCGGCAAACTCAGCAGGTGAGCCAGGGCTGCTGGTGTGTCCTTCCTGCCTTAGGCTCTGCGAGGGACACCTTTGTGAGTCCTCCACAGACAAGCCTGGAAGGGAATCTTTACAGATCGGCCCCTGAGGCTGTGGGTGCGGATTTTACCCTTTACTCCTCGCTCATCAGACATCTCCTGGAATGCTGTGTTCAGTTCTGGGCACCAAGATTTAAGAAAGATTCAGGAAAATTAGAAAGAGTCCAGCAGAGGGCAACAAAAATGATCCAGGGTTTGGAAACACTGCCCTGGAGGAGAGACTGGGAGAACTGGGCACATTCAGCCTTGCAAAGAGAAGACTGAGAGGGGACATGAGATCCCTCTATGAGTACCCCAAAGGCTGTCACAAAGAGGAAGGTCAAGATCTCTTCTTGCTAATGCCAGAGTGGAGGACACAGAATAATCAGTTCAAGCTGCGACAACCCAGATTTAGGCTGGACATCAGGAAAAGCTTTCTCACCGTCAGAGCAATACAACAGTGGGACCAGCTGCCCGGAGAGGTGGTGGCTCTCCCACACTGGAGACATGCAAGGAGAAACTGGGCAGCCCTCTGAGTGGGATGGTGTCACGTGGTGCCCTGCAACAGCAGGGGCTGGACCCAGGGCTTCCTTGGCCCCTTCCCACTCTCCTGTTCTGTGATTCCATGTCAGCCATGCTGCACTAAGTGGAGTTAGGATTCTGCCATCTGGAAAAGTGCCCCAGAGGTTGCTGTGCATTCCCTCAGTGGGGATTTGGCCAGGCAAAGGCACAGATCAGATTTTGAAAGCCAAGTTATCATGGGGACCAGCTACTGCAGAGGGTCAGTTTATGCAGCAAAATATATCCAGCTTCTGAGAACACAAAATCTGGCCAACCTGCTTTAATCAAGGCCTCCTATTACTGGCAGAAATAGGATTTTTCCATTTCTCTGCAGAGCTTGAGGAAAAGGGCAGAACGAGCAGTGAGGCCACAGAACAGTCCGTGGGGATGTCTTTTATAAATGAAGTGACCGGAGGTCATGGGAGGGGAGCACATGACCACGCAGAGCACAAAAACATCATCCCACAAACATTCACCTTTCGGAAATACTTGAGTGCTAGAAACCTGCTTTTTAGAAAAGGACATATTCTGGATGGATTCTGGAAGTAAGAAACAATCAGAGCTATTTTCAGCACCAGAGAAAGCGAAATCCTGTTTCAAAATTGAAACAGTCAATTCTACCACAAGCATAAGAGTATTTTCATGATTTTGCGCTGCCATCTACTATCCTTTCTATTTTCCATAATTTATGCCATTTTGTTCCCCAATGAAAGAGAAAGGAGCTTTCCAGGGCAGCCCACCTCCAGGCATTTGGGGGCTTAAATCCCAGAAGCGCCCCCACCTCCAGCATGGCCAGTGTTCAGTAATGCTGGGAGGTGGACATCTAAAACATGTGGAGATCTAATGTTTGCCTGAACAGAACTGAAGGTATGATTTGCGATATAAATTGACCCTCTGTAACAGTTGAATCCCACGACCATTTTGATCAGAGGAAATTTGAATCAGCAACAGCTCTGACTTTGGAAATGTCACCAGGCACTACCACTTACTTTCAAGCAGATCTTTGTAACCACATGACTAGAAATTTGATTCGTCAAATTTTTAAAACCTGAGATTCTCCAGAAGCTAAGTTCAGCACTTAATCCCACATTTTATGGAATCTTCAGCATTCCCAGCAGACGCAAAGCAGAGACGCAGGCTGTGTACACACAGGGGTGGAAGCTCTTCAGCTAAGGGCAAACGGCAGCATGAAGGACCCTGCTAAACTGTGTCAGGGGATTTCTGCTGGGAGATTAAAAGAGCTTATTTGAAAGCGGCTTGCTGATCGGGGATCAGGGTGGACCTGGCATCTCAGTGCGGGAACCAGGGCCCACGGTGCCAGCACACTTTCAGCATGACCCACAAACAACGCAGCTCGGAATGTCAGCCAGGTTTAAAATACACCACAGGCCTGGGCGTCAGCCGAGGCAATTCCGAGGGTGCTGGCGCAGAGAAGGGCACCCGCAAACACTCAGCGTCTCCCCCCGCCCCCCAAATAAACTGCAGCATCGCAGCACAAGCAGCTTCCCTGCGTGGGGCATTAAGTACTCCAAAAACAAGGGCTCTTTATCGTTACATTAATTTTTTACTCCTCCCGTCCTTCCTCTTGCAAGGAAGCCCAGCTTGCTTCCACAGTTCTCTCCATTTTGTCATCCCCACAAACAGCGCTGTGAGGGTGGAGAGCGATTGCCCCACAATCCCCCAGTAAGCCTCATGGCCAAGTGCAGACTAGAACCCGGCCCATCCAAGCCCCCAGTCCAGAGATCCCACCAGCAGGCCATGCGAGCCCCCCTTCTGTGCCAAGTGGCCGAAAAATCAATGACCGACCAGGATGCTGACTGATTGTTTAGTCTGAGTATCCAGCACTTCCTTCCCTTTCAGTGGTGCCTGTGACCTGGACAGCCCTCGAACAGATGAGCAAAAGTGACAACCCGCTGAGCTGCCCCTGTGCCTCCCCCCCACCCCAAGAACTCCTCCATGGCCCCGGGGCAATTGCATAGCTCTGCCAGAACTGCCAGATAACTTCATTTGCTTCTCTGGTCAGAATGGCTTTAGCCCAAGCCCCAAAGTCCACAAGGAAATGCAAGCATTTCATTTAAAAAGCCCATAAGTGTGTTCTACTTTCAACATGAAACACCCAAGGAACTTACTCCTTCAAGCTACACATGCATGAGGAGGAAGAAAAAGGGAAGGAGATGGGCCAAGAGAAGGCATTTGGAACCATGTGCCAAAACTAGAGGGCCCCAGAAGTGGTACTAACAGACTGCAGGGAATAATTTGGTGCTTCAGCAGCCACCCACAGGAGTCTTCCCCCTGCATCTCTACCCGAGTCGCTGCCCTGGGCTCATCCCCTTCCACTTGTGGGCCAGTGATTTGCTCTATCTCTGCCATGCACAAACCAGGTAGTTCATGCAGCTGATGCAGAGGCAGAGCAGAAGCAGCTGTCCTGAGAGGAGTCCTCCTGTCGTAACTCTGTGAGAGATACTGCTCAGGCCTTGCTTCCTTCCAGTCAGCCTCCGCTGCAGGCGGGTCGTTCTGCCATGCCCCTGCATCACATGTGACAGATTCATTCATGTCTAATGTACAGACAGAGCGGAATTCTTGGCTCTGAGGGGAGGCTGCGTGTTGCTTCTCTGTATGAGTCCCTGGATTGGGGAGACTTGCTTCCAATCAGAAGGCCTGCTGAGGCACAGGGTTGTCTTCCTGTGGATGATGGTTTCTAGAAGTAAACTCGAAGTGAGTGCATGGGGAGGCACTACAGGCCCCAGCTGCAGCTCAGAAAGAGCCTCGTCTCTTTCCCCAAAGCTTTGGGAACCCGTTCACACAATCACAGTTCAGAGGCAGTCTGATCACGGCTGTTGCCCCAAGACGACCACATGGCCTGCCGAAGCTCCATGAGCCGGGTGGGAAGGCCGAATCCTGGCTGTCCCAGATCTCAGAACGATCCATGCCTTGCAGGCCACGCCAGGTGCCCCGCCACAGGCCACGCTGCCCACGGGAGCTGCGGTCCAGCACATCTGGAAGGTGCCGGGTTGAGGAAGGCTGCTCTGGTCTCTGCCTGCCCTCCTCCCCGAAGGCGGGGGCCGCAAGGCACGCCCCCAAGTCCTCTGCAACTGTGCCATGGTGCCGCCACCCAGCTCCCCGCCTCTCTCCGCATGACGCGGCAGGCCACCACCTTCCGCTCCACACGTCCGGCACACAGCCCTGAGCTCGACTGCCGGGAAGGAAAGGACCCCGGGCGGTGCTGACCAGAGACCAGCGAAAGGTGACCCGGCAGCTGTCCCCCCCCCCCCACCACAGAGGCATGAGGACTATGCTGGGAGGAGGGGTCTGGCTGGCACAGGTACGGCACTGCAAGCTGCCCAGGCAGGCATGCCGGTCACCTTGTCCGGCAGCTGCCATCCAATGCAGCAGGGCAGCTGATCCCACCCTCCTCTGGGGGGCAGTTCAGCAGGGGCCCCCATGGCCACGGGAGCTGCCCGCTGCCCTCCTTTGCCAGCCAGGAGTCACGACGGGCCGGCCAGTGATGAGCAGTGGCACCCAAGCACCCCTGCCCTAGAATGACGGCCCCCCTGCGAGGGCTCCAAGGGGGGTGCTGGTACAGATTCTTGTTCTTCATCCTGAAGGGTGCAAGGGGTTCGGCTGGTGTTGCTCAGCCCGGCATTCTGCACATGCTCAAGAGGACCTGATTTACAATGCGACATTCGGTCAACCTCTCTTTATAGAAGATGTGGGGTCACTAATGGGGAATGGCTAGGAAGGGAATGTGGGGAGCCAAGACCCCAAAGCTCTCCCGCAGCAGACGTCTTGCTACTTCTCCACTGAAGGCTGTGCGCTTTGCTCCAAAACCAGCTCAGATTCCGGCAGATCCCTCTCTGGCTCTGTGTTTTCTGCCTGTTACAAAAGTTAAGTCTTGCTGACACCCCCCGCCCGCCACAAGAATGCGTGTGGCACAGGGTGCAGCGAGGGGGGGAGTAGGGGCACATTCGGAGTCAGAAATAACAGCAGCGGAGCCCTGAAACGCCACCCGGAGACCCTCCAGCCTCCTGCCCTTTGCATGGGGCAAGTTTTGCTGCACGTACCGAGCCGGAGAAACTCGTTTCTCCCCACAGAGGGACAGGGCCCTTTTCTTAGCATGCTGCATTCGCAAAAGGAGTTGCCCCGCCTGGGTTCCCAGGGATGCAGAGCTGTGGGGCAGCTCTCTCTGTACTGCACAAGCAGAGGAGGCAGCACCTGGGCCAAGGAGTCCAGATTCACTCGCGTTTCTAGTCCTCTGGACAGCAGCCGCAGAGATGGTGAAAGCGCCTGGGGAATTCCCTGACACTCAGGCACGCAGGACCCTTCCTCCTCAGCAGCCCCCTCGCCCCACCCAGCCAAAGCAAAACCAGTGCTGCAAAATGGATGGGTACCAATTTACTTCATTTGCCCAATTTATCCAGGCCTTTCCATTGCTAAGGTCATCTGGCTTCTCTGGCTTCATTTGCATGCTCCTCTCCTCTCCTCTCCTCTCCTCTGTCAACATTTAAGCCACATGCCGGCCAGGCAGGAGAAGAGCCTCTGTCCTTCGGCTCAGCCGCTCTGCCAAGCGCTCGGGTGCACCGGCGACGGAATCACAGCAGCAGCAACCAGGCGGCAGGAGGCAGGCAGCTCTTCTCAGCCAGAACGCGATCTTGACTGGTGCAAAGCTCTGCCTTGCGGCAAGTGTGGAATTCATGCAGGACGCGGGCCGCAGGTGGGCGCCCGAGCGGGCACAGCTCGCACAGCTCCTCCTCTGCACCCCTCTTCTCAAATGCGGGGAGCGGGGGACACACGGGGCACCGCTAACCAAGAAGGGCCTTCCACGGCAAAGGGGAAAGGGTCCATGTCCATCCATCTGTCCTTCCTTCAGGGGAGAGGGCTGGCCGAGGCACGGGGAAGGTTCCCCCACTCACTCGGCGAAGTCCCCAGAAGCCTCCTCTAGCAGTGCCTGGCGCTCCCCGGAGCCGGGGGACTCACGGCGCTGCCGCTCCGGGACAGGTGCACCTCCGAGTGCCTCCGGGTGCTGGAGAAGGTGGGCGGATGTGCCACTGGCTCGGCAGGCTCCTCGGTGCCCAGAAAGTGGGCGCATGGGTCCTCCGACTCCAGCAGGAGCGTGCTGGGGTCCTTCTCCTCCACCAGGAAAAGGCGGAGCCGCTCCACCTTGCAGACGAGCCGCTCCTGCTCGGCCCGCAGAGCGGCGCTCTCCTTCTGCAGGTTGCGGACTGTGGCAGCCAGCGGGCGCAGGACCCGCAGGGCCTCCTCCACACGCTGCTCCAGGGCCAGGCGGCAGCTCTGCAGCTCCTGACGGACCTCGTGCACGGCCCCATGCAGGGGCTCCTCCCGGACTGGCTCCTGGGTGGGATCCACACCGGGGACCGGCGCCCCGGGCATGGCGCCAAGGGGCCACTTGTTCCTTGTGCCGCCCAAATGCCTCAAGAGAGCCGAAGGCCGTCTGGCCTGCTGCTCCTCCTCTGCTGCTGCTGTGCAGAGACAAACAGCGCTGCCTTTTATAGTGGCGGCAGGACCTGTGCAAGCGGGCGGAGGGCTGGGGGGTCTCGGTGTGGCTGTCCCGCTCCTCCTGCCACGGAGGGGCACATGCCGGCCCCCGGGCAGCTTTCCAGCGACAGACAAAGGCAGAGTGATGGAGAGGGGCAGGTGGCCAAGCGGCCGGCCAGGGAGCAGGCAGCGGGAAGTCGGACCCTCGCCAAGCAGCCACCTTGGACAGGGGAGGGGTGCCCCCTGGGGGCCACGCAGAGCCTCGCCATTTAGAAGGGAGTTCCTGCAGTCAGTCCAGGCTCCAAGCAGCCCCCCAAACACACCTCTGTGACCTGCTGAGCCAAAGACGGGGTGCTACTTGAAGCAGCCCCCGCATTCCTCAAGATGTGCAAACTGATGTGCACAGAGCGGCGAGGACAGAATTTGGAGAAAAGGCCGCGAAGGGCCGAAAAGCAGGAAGCAGGTCAGGAGCAAGGGAGGGGAGGCGGGAAGGCACCACCGTGGAAAAGAGCAAGAGAAAAATGCTCAGCGATGCATCAAAAATGGGCAGTGGATTCTAAGGCCAGGCGCATTAAGACTCTGCCGGAGCCCCAGTCATCTTCCTCGAAGTGCACCTGGTCCAATGAATGACACGTCCCTTGTGCGCCCAGAGGCTTTGTGCCCACTAAAGAGACGAGCGTCACAATTTAGGAGGAAAAGGAACCAGGTAGGAGGCAAACCCTGCCAAAGAAGAATTCCTCCATCAGGCTTTGGGGATCGCACCCGGCACTGTTGCCGGTGGCCGCCATAAGCACCAGCATTGGCTTTTTCAAGAAAGAGAGAGAGAGAGAGAGAGAGAGAGAGAGAGAGAGAAGGAAAGTGAAAATACGTGCCAAGAATCTCCACATGCCAAATTCCTCACCCAGCGACCAAATCCCAAATCTCAGCCACTGAAGTGAGGAAGCAGCATGTTGTTTGCCCCCTCGGCTCAGCCATCCCTTCCAGAGACGGCTGCAGCCGAGACGTGTGAAGCCGGAAGAGACTTGGAAGGACGGCAGTGATGGAACTGGAAAAGCTCACCAAGCGCAAGGATGTTTCGCTGGCGCCCAAGGCAAGATCAGGCGCACTGCTGTGCTCCCAGTCACCAGGCAGGGGTGTGAAAGCCGGATGTGGCGGAAAGCCCACGCACCCAGAACGCGGTGCTGGAGGCGGATTTTGCCAGTGCCTTGCACTGACAGAAAGATGCACCAGCGGGCCTGAGATGAAGCCAGGGCTTTCCCGAGAAGCAAAAAGGACAAAACTGAGGCGGTTGTGCTTTGGGCAGGAGAAGGCAGGACTCCCTGGAGAAGACGATCATACTAGGCAAAGTTGGAGGCAGAAAAGGAGAAGAGCAAGTGAGAGCAGGATGAACCCCAGTAAGGATGTCCCGGCCTCAAGTTTAGGACCGCTGAGCGGGGCTGGCATGGACAGGGCGCTCTGGGGGGCTCTCATTCACAGGCTTACCACAACTCAGAGACAATTTGCCGGCGCAGAACAACAACAACAAAGGACCGTGCTAGATTCACAGATATGGGAGAGGCAACGGCTCCCCGAAAATTAAGAGGGCAAACGGGAAATGCCTTGCCTTCTCCGCGCACCAGCACAAGTTTACGTGACGTCAAGGGCAGGCAGAGGAGCCAACCCACATCCGAACCGTGGCGGTGGGACGCTGCCGCACGAGGAAACGCAAGATCCAGCAGCCCTGTCCTCAGCTTGCTAGTTTTCCAGTGCAAGGGTCTCTGACCATGGAGGGACGCTTCACCACCCGGTAATTCCCTGTGTCCGAGCACTGTGGCCTTGGCACAGGCTGCCCGGCTCTCCACTGTGGGCCCGGGAAGGAGGCCAGGGGGCCACGAGGCTGCCACGGGGCTACCACGGGGCCAGCCCCTCTCCCACCGAGGGGTTTTTCCCAGCTCTTGGAAGCAGTGACCGGTGGACGAGTGGGGAGGGGAGGCGGCAGGGGCCTGAGAGGGCCTGCTTGGTATCCGGAAGTCTTGCTCCCGGTTCGAGAGGGTGCAGGAGGCCCGCTCTGCTCACCTGAGTCACCGTTTCCAGGTTGAGCTCCAGCCGGGAAGGCAGCTCTGCGGCGCCGCTTCCTGAATAATGCACGGCCGGGAGAGAGATCAGGTTCCCCGGCCTGGCAGCACACCTCTCCTTCCTGCTCGCCCCGTGCCTGGAGCTCCCCAGCCCACAGGCAGCCTCTGCTCCTCACGGACGACGGGCCTCCTCTCCCCACTGCCCGCCCAAGGGCCTACAGGGCCCCGGCCCGAGGGCCTTCTCCCTGCCTCACCTGAAAGAGGCACTGGGGCTGCCCTGAGACCACCCTCAAGCCCCGTGCCGTGCGGGTGAGCAGCACCGTGTGGCTCCTCCTGCGCCGACACCGCCCCCCCCCCCCACTGGGCCACCAGCTAATACCTTAACGAGAGCCGACAGGCCGGCAGGGACTCACCGGAGGAAGCATCACCCGGATTAGCCGGGCAGAGGGACGTGCCTGCCTGCTCGGCGCCAGCCCGAGGGCTGCGGAAGGGCCGTGCGGTGGGTGGGCACAACCAGAGGGCTGGAGGCTTGCCTTGTGAGGACAGAAGGCACTGAGGGCCGTGAGGAGGCCAGTCCCACATGTCCCAACAAGCGCCAGGTGTGCTGCACTGCCCAAAAGCACAGGGCAGAGGGGGTCACGCCACGGGGCAGCCGAGGCCCCCCAGGGTCACTAATGCCAGTGGCAACGAGAGGCGCCGCCTCAGCCATCGCAGCTCGACCACCTTGTGGCTGGGGGAGGGGGGCAGGAAGAGGGATCACACCTTCCTTTGGGCAGGGGGAGGAGTCCCGCCAGCTTGGGCCGGCTAGCCCTGGGGAGGGGGCACAGCCTTCTCCAACTTGGCACCCTCCAGCTCTGTGGGGAAGGCAGCTCCTGAGCACAGCCAGAGGACCTGCTGGTCTCTGAGGCTTTTCAGAGATGCCCTGGGCACACGGCAGCAGGCGGGCTCCGTGACAAGCCCGGGGCAGGTGTGGGTGGCTGCCCCTGCAGCAGGGCCCGTCTGGGCGCTGACCCACGCTGCAGCCACCGAGCTTGTGCCCAGGCCAGGATGCTCGGGGGCGGGGGGGGATGTCCTGCTGTCAGAGGTTCCACATTCTGCCCCTGCAAACATTCTGCCAGAGCAGGCAGTTGTGTGCATTAAATGTGCCACAATTTACCCCCGTGCTGGTGGTCATGAAAGGAAAGGCAAAAATTAAGCTGCATTTGTGACTATGCGACATCACGCTTAGCCTCCCTGTGGCTTTTGAGGCTTCAGCAGGTGATGCCCACACACTTGCCAGCATTTCTTGGCAGCCTAAGGACTAGAAACGTGCTTTTTGAAAGCGCACTCACAAAATGATTCCAGTATTATATTCCACGTTACTTTTATGGTCATTTTGCAGCTACTGCAACTCCCTCCTCCTTCCACCCAGGACAAGCCTGTTTTTCCCCTGCTTGGTCATAACACGTCATTCAAACTGTTTCTTTTCTGCTGCCCTGGAAAAGTCCCCTGCAGAGTGGTGCTCAGCACCCCCCAGCTCCCCCATCCGAGTGAACAACTGTCCTTCAATCTCATGGGGACAAACTGCCCCCCCAACCGACACCTGCTCTTGCAAGGAGATGCGATGGGTCCCCCTCTGCAGCACATCTCCGCCCCTGGAAGCTCCCACCTCCTCTCCGCACGTCACGAATCCTGCAGCTGGGTGTTTTGCTTGGCCTGACACCCACCAGGCAGGCTCACGCCAAAAGAACACAAGCGCCGCTCCAGCGACCTGGTACCTCTCCTGTTCGATTACAGTTCCCAGCATCCCCCAACCAACATGGTCCAGGACAGCCTTCCCCCTTCTGAGTGTGGGCCTTCAGTTCCCGTCACCCCAGCCTTCATGACCAATGGACGGGGATGCTGGGAATCATAACGTTATGCGCCTGCGGAGAAGGCTCGCTAAGGCACACGCTGGTACTGCAGCACCGTCTTTCAGCCCCGCTCCGCGGGTGCGGGTCGCAGGCGGGGGCCCGTGGCTCTGCTCCCCCGTGGCGCCTGGGGCGCGGGTGCAGCTCGCTCTCCCAGCCACCCAAGAAGTCCATGGAACTGCTGCCGGGAGGAGGTCAGCTGCACTTCCGGGGAGGGCTCAGCGCTCCAGGACGGAATCTGCCTGGCCCACGGAAGGCCCTGGAGCCCGGCAGCGCAAGGCACGGTGGGGGCCGCTTCCGAGGGCACAGGGAAGGAGCCTCCCGGACTCAATCCGGGGGCCGCGGCGTTTTGCGCTTGCACCGCTTTTCTCATTTCCATTCTGCCTGCACTCGTTCTGCATTGCAACACGCGTTCTTGCAGCTCCTGCATCTGGAGCGCTTCCCATCAGAGCGAAATGCTCCTCTCCCACCTCTTTATTTGTACACCATTCAATAACCAAGTTCCCCGAGGGGTTCCAACACTTCTCTCTCCCCTCCAAAGGGAAGCCGTCCCCCACACCCACCCGTGCACCCACCCAGCCTCAGTGCTGCAAGGAAATCCGAACTGATGCCGGGTTTCCCATCTCTGCAAGAAGTGGGATGTTCAGAAGACGGAGGGAAACTGAGAAACAGAGAAACAGAGCGAGTCAGAAGGGGTCTCCTGGGCCATCTAGTCTGACCCCCGGCTCCAGCCAGCTCCACTCACGACAGGAAAAGGAGAAGAGGCTCACCTTGAGGACACTGGTCCCGCCGCTGCCACCATGGCTGGTCGTGCCAACGCTGCCAGTGCTGCTGGTGGTGATGCGGATGGGGGCACTTCTCAGCCCCAGGGTGAGCTCTGTGGGGTGCGGAGATGGCACGGTTGTGGGACCCAGCAGCCAGGGCGAGGGCATGTTGAGGGGGGGACAACTGACCATGCAGAGGGGTCAGATGGGCCAAAGAACTTCAAGGCCCCCCAAAGGTTCCCCTGCAATTTGCTCCAACATAGGGGTCATGCTGCCCGCCACCCCAAGCCCCTGGGCTGGGAGGGGTATAAATCAGGTCTTTTAAAAAGGGTAGGGCACTCCTCAGCTAACCACCACAACCCACCCATTCAGCCCCCTCCTCCCAGCAGAGCCCCAGAAACTGAAGTGCATAAACACATGTCGGATCCAGCACTGAACAAGCACCGAGGCACCCCTTGAAACGGCGATTAGCACCCCAGTATCAGTCCAGCTGCTGGCCTCTTTGCCTTTACCACTGTTTGTAACATTCAGGAATGGGCCCAGTCTGGACAGCGGGAAAGAGTGGTCAGGATGGTGGGGGCGACCCACTCACAGCACCAAAATAGGTTGCTGCTGGGAACCACCTGGCCTCTTGGAGAGCTGGAACCGCTCCAAGGAAGCTGGACTTGGAGGGTTTCATAAAAACAAAAACACTTTCCACTCAATCATGCAAAATACAAATTCCAGCCCATCTGGCTATAGACAGAAGTTTATCCTGGCAGGCGGAGGGAAGCTTTCCAAGTCCCAGACAAGACCTGCTCTTCCACTCACTCCGGCTGTCCCCTTCAGCATCCCTTCCCACCACGCCAGTTACCTGGAGGAGGAACAAGAGTTCCCCTCATCCCCACCTCGTTGGCCTCGTGAACCCTTGGGAAGCAGAGCTGCTGCCTTCCTTAACAGCTGGACGGAGGGGCCACATGTCCCCCACACGGAAAGCCAGAGCACAGGGAAGGGGCAGCTGGCTCGGGCCGGCAGCCACAGCGCTGCCCTGGTGCAGGGCTCAGCCCCCGGTGGGCCATGTGTGTTCCCCATCCCACTTTTCACCCCCTCCGGGAGCTGCAGCGGAGCCGTCAGCTAGCCAGGGGCTCCCACCCACCCAGACACCCCTCTTCCTTTGGTTCGGGCTGGTCTGGTGGCAAAGGTTCTGCGCTTCAAAACAGAGGCAGAAAGTGAGCAGGGAGGTGCTCTGCACAAGAGCAGTCGGGGTGCAGGGCCCCGTGCTCTTCTCACCCCAACTCACAAAATCCTGCCGGCGGCCCTCATCTATCGGAGCGGGCAAAAAATGCAATTTGAGGAGCCTCACCTACAAAGCACCTGCTCCCGCCTCCGGGGCACGGGGTGTTTCTGTGCATCCTCTTCCCCTTCCTCACAACGAAAGGCCAGAACACACTGCTGGGTCCCACGGCCACATGGCTGGCCATGGCACTCCCCCCCACCCCGCATCGCCGGGCACCCCTGGAGCCGCAGCGCGCTCTCCCGCAAGCAGGCAGCTGTGCCACTCACCTGCCCGCTGGCTGCCGGGTGCGCCCACGACGTGGCTCCGCACGGGCTGGCTGCGGCCATCCTTGATCTCGATGGTGAGCAGGGTCTTCATGGCGCCCGCGGGGTCAGTGCTCAGGGGGCGGGCCAGGGGCGGCGGGGCGCTGCTCGGCGGCGCGTGGGGCTGCTCTGGACCCGCACAGCTGCCCTTGGCGTTTTCAAGCAGCTGCCGGGCAGGGGCGAGCTGGCTGCCCGGCCATTGGCTGCCCTGGCTCCGCCCCCGGGGACCGCCCGCCTCCGGAGGGTTGGCGGCACCCGGGGCCGCGGGCTGCCCAGCCCCAGCCTTGGCCGGAGAGGGCTGCGGAGGCTGCTCTGCCCAGCGCCTGCCGCCCTCCTGCAGCGCATGGCCGGTCCCGGTCCCGCCACTGCTCGGGGCCCCGACAGGTGAGTCCGCCGGGCGCCGGGGCTGCAGAAACCGCTGCTGCTGCAGGGTGCGCGGGCCCCTGCTGGAGCCCTCCCCCTTCTGGGGCACCGGCGAGGCAGCCGCCTGGCTGGGGGACTCCGAGTTGAACTTGCGAGCGCGCTCCCACACGGAGCCGGACCTCTGGCAGGGCTTCTCCAGGCAAGGATCTGCGGGGGAGGGGGCGGGAGTGGAAAAAGAAAGATGCGCTTGTTGGCATGGAGACCAGGACCCGTTTACACACACAGCTGGGAACCTCGCCAGGCCTCCTGGGAGCAGTTTGGACCCCGGGAAGAAGTGCACTCCAGCGCCTTCCCTTCCTTCCCCGCTCGCCCCCAGGGCCGCTGCGTGGCCCATCCCAGCCCAGACCCCCCCCACCAGGGCAGCCCGCTCCTTCAGTGCCCACAGGGGCTGCCTCCTCTGGGGGGGGCGGGGAGGGAGGGAGGTGGAACCTGGAGGGGTGAGATCCTGCCATCAAGCGGTGCCCCGCAGGTACAGCCACGCGAATGGCCAGCTAGGCCACCTGGTGCCCCGCAGGCTCTTGACCTGCAACGCCCAGAGGCAGCCCGGTGCAGCCGAGGGTCAGGGGCGGCACTTGCAGTGCAGGCCCCCAGCACACACGGCTGCAGGCTGCTGGCCGGCCGGCCCGCCCGTCGGCGGGGGCACAACCCTCCCACAGGGTTTCCCAGACACCCAGCAGGAGCTTCCTGCACACGGGGCAGCCGCAAGCCGCAGCCCAGCTGCCCTGCCCTGCCCGCGGAAGGCTCTGGGTCTGGTCCCTGGCGCCCCCACTGAGGCGAGAGCAGCCCCTGCCTGCCCACGCGGAGCCTTGTGCTCCAGCCAGGGCAGCTTCCGCTGTTCCTGGGCCCGTCGCTGCTGAGCCGGGGCGGGGGCCGTGTGGAGAGGCTGCCCAGAGCGCATGAACCGTGGGCTGCGGCCGCCACACGTATCCTACACTGGGGCGGGTGCCAGGTATGCCGCCATGGGGATGATGAGCAGGAAGGTGCAGCCCTCCTGGCCGGCTTGTGGAGGGGCCACTGCGTGGGAACACAGGACAGGAAGGAGCCCCTCCCAGGTCTGGTAGGGCTCTCCAGTCCTTGCCTCATGGCCCTCCAGGTGTTCTGGCCTACCACTTCTATCAGCCCCAACCAGCACAGCCAGCGGTGAGGGATGATGGTCCCTGAACACAACGCTGGAGCTGCCTGTGGGAAAGGCGCCCCTCCCGCTGTGTCCATAATCAGCTTTCCCCAGTCTTATGCCCCGTAGGTGGGTGGACTGCCAGTTCAGGGGCACCGGGTTGTGAATGCCTTCCTCTCCAGGAAGCCCTGGGGAGCCCTGTCCCCTGTGCCTGGGGGTCCCACGGAGCGAAGTCACAAAGCAGCCGGAGAAAAGCAGGCCGGAGCGGGGCCAGGGAGTCACCTGCGCTGGTCTTTCGGGAAGCAGGCCGCGTGGCTTCACAGCACTCCGTGTCGGTGGCCGCTGAGCTCCTGGGGGTCGCCTGCAGAGGGGCTGCACAGGAACACGCCGGGGAGGAGAAAGAGCAGGTCAGGTCAGGATGGACTAGGAGCTCCTCCAAGCCCCCTCGGCCCCGGAGTCACATTGGCCACGGTTCCCTCTCAGAGGCACTCCCCTCCCCACTCTCAGCCCCCTTTTCATTCCAGGGCCGCGCTGCGCAGGCCCTGCCCGGGCCTGTCCTCAGCTGCTTGCAACCAGCTCCAGCAGCAGGAGGGGGCGTCCGCTGCAGCCCCCAGGGCCGGGCGAGGCAGCGATGCAAATGGGGTGGGACCTGGTCCGAAGGGGCATCACTTTGCTACCCCAGGGCAACCCTGCCGAGATCACTCACCCAGACACAAGCATGCGCACACATGTGCCACACACGCGTGCCAACCGCGCCCAGAAAGAAAGGGGAGCGGCCTGTCTGCTCGCCCCCTTTCCCCGTCCTTGCACAGCACATGCTCCTGAAAGAGCGGCCCTCCCTTGGGCAGTTCTCCTTGTGAGTAAACCACAAGTAAACCTTCCAGATATTGCTGGACTGCCGCTCCCATCACCCCTCAGCATAGGCTAGCTTGGCCACACTGATGGGAGCTGTGGTCCACCCCCTTTGGGGGGGGGTGAGCATCTCCAGAATGCCCTCCCACTCAGCCACTGTCTCAACAGAATGCTGGCCGAGGGGGACCCAGGCTGCACCCCAGTCTCCCAAAGCCTGGGGAAATGAGAATAGGCTTGCCTGGTGCCGAAGAGCAAGAAGCGTTTTGCACTGCCAAGGGGCCCCCACTGCGAAGCCTTCCTGGGGGGCGGCCATCTCCTCTGCTGATGGGCCACCCCGGAGAAGCGCCCTTGCTGGCAGCTCAGCGCACAAGCGAGCACCCATGGGTGGAGGCAGGGCCCTGCACCTGTGTCATGGCGGCCTTCCCAGGGAAGCACCTGTGTCACGGACCAGGCGCCGGTGCAGGATTTGAGCATGGAGCAAAGACATCCTGGGTGCCCCGCCCCGCTCCCCCAGGGGCAGCCCAGTCACCTCCAAACCCTCCTCCGAGGCAGCCCCCAAACGGGGCGAGGCACCTGGGAGAGAATGAACTCCCGCTGCCAGGATCACCTGCCGGCACCTCTGGCTTTACGGGTCCACATCCAGCTCAGCACAGGGGCTGAGTACCCCATCAGCACCAGTCTGACATCTGTCGAAACGTGCAAGCACGTGCATGCACTTTTGAGCACTCAATAGCACCGTATTATTAACCCAGCATCCTGCTTCCAACAGTGGGCAGCCTCAAGGAAGCAAGGCATACATGCAACGGCCTTCGCAAGTCCACTAGACCCTGTGCACCACAGAAGCATGTGGGAGCCAGAAGTCAACTTATTCTATGCCCACACGAGCTGCCAACCCTCCCCACCCCACACACACACACAACTGAGCCTCGGAACGCAAGTGGCATGAAAAAGGAGGTAGTGCTCGAGGGAATCGCTCCAGCAAGTGAGCCAAGCCACAAAGCAGTTGGCCGAGGAAGGAGGCAGGCCTGCTCTCTGAACCAGAAGGTACGTCCCCTCGCCACGACTGTGCAGAATAGCCCCTCCCTGTCCCTGGGCTGAAGTCACACCAGCTAATTTGCAAATGGGGAGGGGCTGGAGAGACCCCTTCTCCCTTGACCCTCAGAGAATAAACGCCCACCAAAGGCCTCCAGAGCCCAGCTCAGCTCCTCCTGCAGGACTTCAGCTGCTTCACGGGAATTCTCAGCTGCGAAACCTCCCAGTCCTGAAGGGGCGGGGGGGGCATGGAAGGGCCCCCACTGCCCCGGCATCACTGGGCTGAACTTCTAAGCAGGGATGGCGTGGGGGGGGGGATAAATGACTGCACTCCAGTTCCCAGAGACTCCCATGCCAGATCCCCCCAATCCCCCCCCTTCCGGAAAGTGGGTGAGCCTGGAATGTGACATGACTTGGGCACCGAGTGAGACGTGCGCAGGGAGAGTGGGCTGCAAAACAGCACCCTGATCAGTTGGGGGGGGCGAGGGGGGGAGAAGGGGCGAGAGAGAAGAAAGCTGAGCTGTGGCTGGAGTGGAGGCGGCAAGGAGAGGGCCAACCAAGGAAGGCGCGAGGAGCCGTTTCTGACCTTATTGGGCGAAAGAATGCAAAAGGCCCGACTCCGCAGAGCGGTTTCCTTTCATGGCCCTGCAGAGGAAGCTCCGCGGCTGCTCGGCCACCGTGCAGGACGGAGAGAGGGGCAGGTGGCCCCAGCCCCCGGAGAGGGGCACGCGCGCCCTGTGGCCCCCCTCCAGGGCAGCAGTGGCCCCTGGGCACCCCCGCTAGGGCCCTCCTGGCGCCAGCCCAGCCCAGCTGGCTCCGCGAGAGGGATCGCCGCCCGTGAGGCTTCCCCGGCACACGCGACGGCTCCTTCGTCACTGACCCACAGCGGAGGTCGACGTGGCAGAAGCGGGGGCTGCCAGGCCAGAGGGCCACAGGCAGACGAGGCGCGCGGCGTCCCCAAGGGCTGTGCTCGGCCCTGCAGCTTCCTCGCGCCAGCCCCGTCCGGCAGGCACGCGTCTCGGATGGAGCACTTGGGGGCCCAGCTCTGCGTGTGTCACTGTCTCCCTCCAACGCCCCCACCAGAGGCATTCCAGGCCCTCCAGCCGGGTGGCAACAGCTGGAGCGGCAGCCCTGCCAACGTGCCCGGCCCGTGGCACAGGGCAGCCTCGTTCCCTGTGGGGGCCACCCCACACTGCCTGCATGGGGCGGCACTTTTCCCCCCACCCCAGCCCGAACTGGAAAGCAACCGGTTGCTGTCTCACTTGTGGTACATTGGGAAGACTGGGGAAGGCATGGCAGTCCACACTGATGCTCCCCTCGGAAACCCGCCCTGCGCATGGGGCTGCAGAGTGCCTGCCACATCCTTGGGGAAACACAGAATAGCTTATTTGGTGCAGGATTCTGCTGCTCAGACGTCTCAGCTTTTACTTGAAAGAAACTCCCCAAGTTCCTAGCTCCTCTTATTACAGAATTATGGCTGATAATGTATAGGAGATGCACGCTGGACCTCCCAAGCCACAGATTTCCAGCAGTGGGGGAAAACTAGAGTAACGCACGCAAGGCAGGAAACGCAGCACACTGTACAACGGGCCCTGGAGCTCAGGTTTCGCTGGGCAGAATTTTAATGTCTTTAGTGGGCAAGGGGTCACCCTTTGCCAAAACGGAGCATTACGGCTGCAGGCCGCCCTCTGCAAGGCACACCAGCCACAGCTCAGCACATGCGCTGCATTTAAACGGTTCCAGGTTCAAAGCTCAGTTCCTCCAGGTACAGCTAAGAATGACTTGAGTAAAACTCTGGAAAGCCCCTGCGTGGGTAGCAACTGTTGAAGACTTTTTGCATGCCAAAACCCCACCATGTCTGCAAAAGCTGCCTCCATGCCAACAAAAAAATATTGCAGCTGCCGCCCAAGGAGCTTCCACTTGCCAAAGTGCCCACAAAAAGGGCGATGCCAGGACGACGCAAAGCAGGGGTGAGCCAGGCCACGGCCCTGCGACAGGTGCCCTGCGGCACCCGGCTGCTCAGAGCCCCAAGGTTATGCCCCAGCTCCCCCACAAGTGCCCAGGTGTCCAGGCACCCCTGCACTTCCAGCTATGGAGGGCAGGAAGAGAGCCTGGCCTGGCAGAGGGGCCGGCCTGCACAGTACGAAGAGCGCGCGCCGCAAGGGGCCTTCCTCCTTGCCACGACCGGCAGCCGTGCGCCAGCGGAAGGGCCCTCATGCCTGAAGCTGCCATCTGCAACCAGGCCACTCCTGCTTTAATGGTGCCAGAAGGCTGGGGGGCAGAGGAGGGCCGAGGGACGGAGGCAGGCCCTCCCCCTTCCAGGACCGGGCCTCCATCAGCCTCCCCTCCCTCCCGCAGCTCACAAGCTCCCTCGTCACATCACTTGCCCTCAGCTTTCTCACACACACTCTCTGCACAGTGGCCCTTTGAGCGTGTCCAGGCCGGGTCCCCAGCGCCCTCCTCGCTGGCCCGCTGGCCCCTCGCCAGCCGCAGCCCGAATGGCAGAAGGGCTAGTCCGCCTTGGTCTCCAGCTTCGCCGATGCCCGTGAGGCTCGGCACGCACATCCCCAGCAGCCCCCTGGCGCCCGGACTCCCATGTGCACCATCCTCCTCGCAGGGACTCCCTACCGTCTTTCTTCTCGCCCGCTGTGCTTGCTTCCTCCTCCGGGGCTTGAGGCACATGCTGGGGGACAGAAAGTGCAAAGAACAGCCTGTCACGCGGAGTCAGGGCTGTGCCCCCCAAAAGCAGTGACACACTGCAGCAGAGCATGATCGGCGAGGGCAAGAGCTGGCCAGGCTGCTCCCCCTTGACGTGGCGAGCTCCGTCGCCCCTGCTCCGCCATGAGGCTCCGCTTGCACCGGACACAGCCGGCTGCGAAGGCCACTGATGCGCTGGCGTGGCGGATGCCACCCAGCGCACCTCCCTCCTTTTCCAGGGTGTAAAGACTATAAGGCTGAGCCTGAACTTAGGGGCAAATGCAGGGACACATGTGGGGAGGCATCCGCCCTGCGAGCTGCGGAGACCTTTCTTCAAACAGCGGAATCGTCCTGCTGCTGCTGCTCCAGGGAATTCGAGTCAACCTGGACTGCCCCATCATGCTGAGTCCATCAGCTGGACCCCACATCTCAAACAACATCTAGAAGCAAAAACCCAAAGGAAACGGCCCTTTCGCCACCTGAAGGCGTGCTGGCAAAGCACGTGGCTCTTGGTGCAGCCTCGCGCACCTGGGAGAGCCTCCCACCGCTGCCTGCCAGCACCCGCGTGCCACCCCAGCCCGCCCGTACCTCGCCCTGCGCAGTGCCACTTCCGCCGGGGAGCCGGAGGGCTGAGGAGGAAGCGGCATGGAGGGGAGCCAGGAGCAGGCCTCAGACCTCTGAACGGCGGCTCTGCTCGAGCCTTCCCCAAGCGGATGCTCTCCAAATACCGGGGAGCACTGGCTGGGGATGATGAGAGCTGGAGTCAAACATACCTGGGGGGCAGCAGGCGGGGGGCCACTGCTCTTTCCTTGCCCCGTGTCTGTGGCAGAGGGAGCAGGTCCAGGCACTCCTCCCCTCTCGTTCTCCTCGCTGAGCAGCCTCGGGCACGGCCGCTCTCCTGTGCAGGTGCCTCCTCCGGCGGCGGGGGCGTCTGGCAGCCCCAGCATGGCTGCTCCTTCAGGGGGCCTCAACGCCTCGCTGCCCTCTGGCGCCTCCGGATTGCGCTCCCCCTCGGCAGGGGGCGGAGAGGCCGAGCCGGAATCACTGCCGTGGGAGCTGGCCTGGGGGCCCTCGGAGCCGGGCTCAGCGTCTGAGCTGCTCTCCGGGAGCGAGGACGACTCCGAAGGAGGCTGGCGAGGGACAGGGCCCAGGAGCAGGAATGTCCCTGATGAGGAGGCAGCTGGGAAAAGACAGAGCGGTGGATCAGGACCACAGGCACTGCACGGAGGCGCAGAGAGCAGGTTACGATGCGCTAAGGACGGGCCTCCCCAGCGCCAGGCCCTCCGTGTTCTGGGCTTCTGTTCCCACCACCTCCAGCCAGCGCAGCTGACAGCCAGCAAGGCTGCGAGCTGAAACCCGGGACCTCCGTCTGGATGGCAGAGGCCGCGAGAAGCCGCTCAAGAGGCCTCTCTCTTGGATCCTGCCCGGACATCAGGGAGGTGGGGCGATACCAGCCTCCTCCACAGAGCTGTGGCGAGAATGTGTGGAAAATGGTTGTGCGCCGCGCACTCGAATGTGCAGCCTGCACACTGAGGAGCATTAATATGGCCTTTGGAATTTCGTACCCTCAAAAAGGGGCCCAGTCCTCTGCACCATCAGTCCTGGCTCCCCCCGCCACCCACCCCACTGCACGCAAACGCTGCCAGCCATCAGGCCCTCGCTCTTTCTGCCCCAGCTTCCCACGCAGAGCCCCAGGCAGACCCACTGCTGCACAGCGCACACGCCTGGCGCATCCTTCCGTCTCAGGCACCTTCCCCCAGCTGCCTCTCAGTGGTCCCGCTCCTCTGGGCAGCAGCACAAGCGCTCAAGCGCGTGGAAAGCGACGTGGCCGTGGCCTCACTCACCTGGCACCTCTGCCGGCTTCGTCTCTCCCTGCTGATGGCTCCGCAGCTCCCGGATCTGGGCCCTGATCAGCTCCCGCTCTGCTGCCTCCTGTGCCTGAGGAGATGGGAGACAAAGGCCCAGAGGCAGTGAGTAAGGCTCCGAGTGAGTAGGGAGAGCTTTCACACGGGTCATTTCTGCAAAGACACCCGACTGGCCCGGCTTGCTGAGCAGTTTCCCCTCGCACAACACCAAAGGGGTCAAGGAGGCTTGTGTGCAGGGTGAGCTTTCCGGGGTTGGACAGCGCAGCAACACTGACCTGTGGGCAACTCAGGGCGTCAGGGGGGCTAAGCCAGTGTGGATCAAACAATCCAGCTTTCGTTCTATTGTGAAGTGGGAGCCTTTCACATCTGCTGCGATGTAGTGCAAATTACAACACTGTCTGGCAGGGTGTAATTTGGCAGGGTGCAGCATCTCGCAGCGAGAAGCAGCGGCAGACAAAGGTTTGGCACAAGGCCGCCGCTGGGGGCAGCACCGCGCATGCCGGCACCACATGCCCGCTCCCGTTCCCATTCCCTCCCCTTGTCGGATCCGTCTCGGGGTCCTGCCCTGCCCGCGACTCTGGAGCCAAGAATGCACACCTTGAACAATCGGACAGCCTGACCGCCCGTGTGAGGGTGGGAGCTGTCGCCAAGCAACGAGAAGCAGCCCCAGAAAAGCCACTTCCAGCCCAACTTTGGGTTGCTAGGCGACGGCGGGTACCAGTCCCTTTCTCCAGTCTTGGCTGCTGCTGGGTGTGCGGAGATTTCTGAGGCGGAGAAAGGCTGGGAGAGATCGTGCGGCGAGGGGAACCCCGTGCGCAGACGGCCTCTGCTGCTGAACACCCACGGAGGCCCCCAGCCTGTGTCCAGGCTGCACAGCCCGTTCCATCCACCCAAATGCTCCTCCACACTGCCCCCCCCCGAAAGCTTTCTCCCCCCACAAAGCTAGCTAGCATGGCAAGGTCCCTTCCTAGGTAATGTGGAGATTTGGCAGCACAAGCCTTGGATGAGCTTCCGGACCCGAGCTTCACCCCCAGGCTGGAAAGCACCTCCTCTGCCCCAAGCCCGCCCCCCCGCCAGGGTGGTGCGCTCCACCGCCTCCCCCCGACCCGGGTTCAAAGTGCCGGGGCTCCTATCCCCCACTCCTTCTGCACACGGACTGTGCCAGAAGCCTGCCAAAGCTTTTCTGGTGTCATGCGCCTCAAACGCTCGTTGGTCACGGGCACAAGTGAGCAAAGCGCAAGAAGGGGGGCCTCTGCCCAGGGCCGGGGGGCTCCGAGGAGCCCTGTGCCTCCCTGCTACCTCATGAGGAAGACCATAAAGACCAGGCATGCCTGCACAGCGCTTGACTGGTCACCTATCTGGCCGATTTCTGCGCAGCCGAGCTGCTGAGGCGCTCCATGATTGCAACGCCCCACAGTTTTCCCCTTCGAAGAAGCCTCTGCCGTGGGGGAGGGCAGGTGTTCAGAGCAAAGCCACAGCAGGGGGTAGGCGTTTTGCCCCACACCCAGGCTCTGCATCGCACCCTGTCATGGTTGTCTTCATGGTCACAAACCGCTTCAGAGGCTGCCTGTGATGCGAGTGGGGGAACGAGCCTGGAAGCAAAGGGTTCACCCCCCCCCCCGCCAGCGGGCCCGATCCTGGTCCGCCCCCACCCTCATCTGCCGCAGCTAATGGCTGAAGGAGAGCAAGACACAGGTCTGGCTTGGTCAGAGGCAGGCGGGAGGTGAGCACACCGGCTCTCCAGGCAGGATGCAGCCCTTGTGCCTAGCAGGGTGGGAGCAAAGAGACCCCCCCCCCCTTTGTAAGTACAATGCAAATGTGGAGGTTTGAGAGAAGAGGAAAGATTTGGCAAGCCTCACACCATTTCTTCCTGGGAAGATGCCGCCATCTCGTGGTGGAGCCAGGAAGCGCCGCCGCCCGGAAGCCGGCAAACACAACTGGCCAGCCTCACACAGGGCCGGCCGCCCGCCTACCCCCCCCCCCCGAGCTGCCACCTGGCTCAGCCCCAGCAGAGTCCTGAGCCAGCGGCGCCTGAGGCCCCCCGCCCCAGCACCGGTGGTGCCAGGCGTTGCGGACATCCTCAGGGGCCCCTTCGCAGGTGGGCGAGGCCCCTTCGCTGCAGCTGAGGTCGTGTGTGTGCAGTGAGACACCTCGTGGCCACTGTGCAGCCCCCTGCCCAAAGGGGTGCAGCTGCTGCAGCCCCCTCAACACTCACAGAGCGGTGCTTTGGCAAAAAAAAATTAACAAGCCAAGGCACACGGGGCGCACGGGCCACGTTCACGTGAGGACTCCATCGCAGAAGCTTGGTGGGAGCATGGCTGTGCATTCTCGACTTCCCTGCAAAATTTGCTGGTGGCTCCCCGTGGACGGGGCGGGCAGAACACGTGCCTGCGATGCGCAGAAGTGGCCCATCCTGCCCTCTGGGTCCCTTTTCATAGCAGCCGCTACAGCCGAGCGAGAGAACAGAGGGAGCAGAGCGTGTTATGCAGGCTCGCGTCCTCTGGGGAGTGGGAGAGGTTCGCCTAAAGGACTGGACAAACTAACCAAGTCCATCAAGAGCTGTTGTCCACCCAGGCAAAGGGAGCCCCCACGCTTAGGGGAGCAGCGTAGCTCCCACTATCAGCCGCAGGGAACGGGAGGGCAGCCCCTGCCAGGCCGGCCTGTGGGCTTCTCACTGGGGCCCCCAGGTGGCCACTGCAGGAAGCGCTCCATTTGTGCTTCCACGCCTCACAACTCGGCACCATCCGACGGCCAAAGCCCTCGGCACTGCTGAGAGCGGAGCAGCAGATGCCCCCTGCCAGTTCCCCTGGGGTGATAGGCCGTAGCTGAGCTGGGGGGCACATCAGAAGCTCCACAGAAACCTCAATGGCACGATCCGGGCGCCTAGGAAAGGCGCTGGCGAAGGCCTGCATCACCCAGTGCCCTCCTCCTCCTCCCACTCTCGCTCCTGCTCACCTCTGCGTTACTTGCATCTGCAGAGCTGTCTTCCTGTCCCTTGGACTCCAAGGCTTCCTTTGTGTTCCTCCGGTTGTAGTAACCCTTCCCTGCCAAAGTGGCAGCTTGGGAGAGGAAAGAGAAAATTCAGCGCGCCAGTTCATGCAGCCCCGGGAGCCTGGCTTCAGAGGGAGAGGGAAGAGAGGGCGTCCCCTCGGTGTGGAATCGGGGTTCCACACCATTCTGGGGAAACACGCCTGCACACACACATCTCCCTTTAAGCTACGGTGTGTTTGTACCCTCGATTTCTTCAGCACGCAGTTTGCGGATGGCGGCACGGATCAGTTTGCGCTCTTCATATTCACTGGCCCCTCGCAGCTGCAAGAGAAAGGAAAACTCAGCCATGCCCACAAAAAAGGGCCGCTTCTTCCACACGTGCACACGCAGGGCCCCCTCAGCGCTTCCTGCACATTTCTGCACACCTGCTCCCCCTCCCTCAGCTAACCACTGTGCAAGACTTTCATTTTTGGCTGCCGTGAACCGTCAGGGCAAGAAGCGACCCCTCCTCGTGTGGGACACAGAGGCACTGATGCGGGTAAGACTTTTCCATCGGGAGAGCCTCTGGCACCTTCCAGCCTGAGGACAGGTCCAGGGCACGAGGCTCCCTCACTGGGAAGGTCTGCGTAGCGCTGCAGCTCAGAAGCAGAGCTGTGGACCAAGCCCCAGTGCAGATCCTGCTCTGCCAGGAGATCACCAGTGGGAGGCAGCCTTCAATCCCTCCGACCATCCGCAGAATGGGAGCAATCATCCAAGCTGATGCTAAACTGCGCCTTTTCACGGCTTTGGAGGACGGGGTGCGAGGAGAGCTGCTTCTTTCTTTATCATTTTGTTTGCTTGAACTAAACATTTCTTCACGACACACTGTTCTCTATCATCTGACCAATGCACATTTATGAAGATGTGAGCATCATATTTTCTCAAAGGAAGGCTTTTAAAGTGCCGCTTCTGACAATTGCATATTTTTTCCTTTGTCGCTGTTGTTGGCAAGATAAAAATTAAAAGCATCTACTTATTTTAAAAAAATCAGCACCACAACCAACTTACAGGGCTCTATGCAAAGTGACCGACATGGATGCAGACACGACATCCAAGTCACACTTTCGCGTGCCCAAAGATCAGAACAGAGGCCTTCCCGGCTCTGGGCTCGGTCCCCTCCTCCCGCAGCAGAGGCAGGGCTGTGCCGGCCACTCACCAGGGTGGTCAGCTCCTCCACGTCCTGTATGGCCTCGAGCTTCCTGGAGAGCACATCCAAGGACCTCTGCTGTCGCTCCTCCTCCTCCCGCCGCCGGGACCTGACGGAACAAGGGCCGGGAGGTCAGCCGTCAAGGGCTGGCCACCAGCATGCAGAGCGGGCCAGGAGCACAGCCAAGCTGAGGCGAGGGGTACCTTGGGGGCTGCCAATTGCCCCCCCCCCAGCAGCTGCTCCACTGGGGCAGCACCCAGTGCTCGAAGAAGCTGCCCGGTCGACCAGGGCAGCAAAAGAGGGGAGGGGAGGGGGGGGGACCTCCCAAGCACTTCCCGATTGCATCAGCCTGGCCAGCCCGGGATGGAGCGTGGGCAAAGGGCCAGGCTCGCAAGCCCCGCAGCCCTCGCGCATCTGCCCCTCGCATGGGCAGCACACACGCCCCCTCCACTGGGACATCATTTCACTTTTAGGGGGAAAGTGCTTAAAAGTCACCATTTGCTGCAGGAATGTGGCAGAAAACCAACACGGAGGCTTAGGATTGGCAGATTCCGCCCATTTGGGTTGCGCATCACAAGAAAAAAAAGCTGCTCCTGTGTCTTCGTGGGGGAGGAGGGCGGGCAGCGGCAGCTCCTGGGGTGGGAATCGGCCCACGAGGCCTGGGGTTCCCCGTCGCAGAGTCGCCCAGAGACCTGCTGCGACTGCCGGGCAGCCCCCTGGCTAAAGGGGTGCTAACTCAGTGGCCAGTGCAAGGCCCCGTCCCGCCCCACACTCACCGCAGCAGGTTCTCCTTGTTCTCCTGCCGCTCCGTCCGGAAGCGCTTGGACGCCAGCGCCTCCTCGTCGCGCTCCAGCTCCTGCCGCCGCAGCTCCCGGATCGCGGAGCGGATCTGCCGACGCTCGGCCAGGTCCAGCGTGGCCTCCAGCTGCAAGGCGGGGAGGGGGAAGCAAACGGGGGTCACTTTGGGACAAGCAGCACGGTGACAGAGGCCAGTCGGGCCGGGGGCACTCCGGCCGCCTCCACTTGCCCACCCGGGGGGGGCCGGCCGCGCACACAAAGGCCGCAGTGTCCCTCACACAGAGCGCGCTGCTGTCCCTGCAGCCAGGCATGCGGGCCAGTGACTCACACACGCGGCAGCCAGCACCTTGGCCCGGGCCCAGGAGACCCCGGCCCAGCACAGGCCATGTGGGAGGGGGAGACTCCCCCAGAGTGTGCGTCGAAACAAGGCGGCCAAACTGGGGGCTGCAAACCAGAGGACCCCCGTGCGCCACAAGGGGCAAAGGGGCCCCCTCCACCTTGTGTCACAGACCACGCGCTGGACGCAACCCGCATGGAGGCCCCATGGGGTTCGCTGCCAGACGACTCGCTGCTGGGCAGCTGTTCCGAGAGGCTGCATGAAAGGCGGGCCGGCACCCAAGGAGGAGCGGCCGGGGGACAAAGGCCCACTGTGCCAGGCGTGCGTGGGCAGCCCCACAGTCGCCTCCCGGTGGCACAAGCTGGGGCGTTTCCCCCATTCTGGGTGCACGGCAGAAGCAAGCAAACTTGCCTCTCCCAGCTGAGCCGGCTGGGGACAATGGGGTCCATAGTCTGGCATACCTGCAAGGAGCAGGGCTGGAAAGGTGGCTCAGAACCTGCAACACAGAGAAAGTCGCCCGGCCCCCTGGAGTGGGTCTGCCACGCCTTGGGGCTGGGGGCAAGGGGCACTCTCTGGGGGGGGGATCTGGGGCCCTCTCTGGGCCAACAGTAATCGCAGGCCTTTCCATTCAGCTGTCTGGATAGGTGGAGCCTCCAGGTTCAGAAATAGCCTACCATGGAGGGCCACATGCCGGGGCAGGAGGGAGCCACAAGCAGGCCGCGTGGGCCAGCCAAGGCTACCCAGGGGCACGCCGGCTGAGTGCCGACGCACAGAGCCGGTGGAATGTCTTGAGGGAAGCAGAAGCAGAAAGCTGGGGGGGATAAGGACGCGGCCTGCCTGGAGCGCCAAAAGCAGGGCCGAGCAGCCCCCTTCCGCCCGCTAAGGGGTTCCAGGGCGCTTGCAGAAGCATCGCTGAAGGAGCGAAGGATGGCAGCGACGGACCAGCTGCTTCTGAGGTTGGGCTCCAGGCTGGAGTTCATCGGCGGGACCGTGCCGGGAGTGGACAGAAACGATTTGCTGGCAGCTAACACGCTGGGCTCTTTGGAGGCCGCTCAGGGCAGAAAGTTTCAGGTGCGGAGGGAAGGGTTTGACAAGAAGCTGAAGGAGGATGGATGGCACACGCTCCTTGCTCTTGAAAGGAACGACGCTTGGAGAAACAGGCCTCGGAAGTGCTGGGGGCAAGGTGCCTCGGGTCAGGCAGCCTTCCCCAACCCAGTGCCCTCCAGCCGTCCTGGATTTGGAGTGTGCACGGTGAGGGCTACGCCAACGGACGCCAGCAGGGGCGGGCGGGCAGGACCAGCTAAGAGGACTGAAGGCGATTCCACCGAGGGAAGCCGGCTCCGGCCTCGCCAAGCACGATAATGCCAAAGGGCAGGCGCCACCCTATTTGCATAATTGATGCTGGGGGCAACATTCAGCTCTTCACCCCACAGGGTGCAGATTGCTTGGGCACAGGAGCAGCATTGTTATTCCTGTTACTGTTGTTTTAAAACCGGGCGAAGGCCTCAGAGAAGGCAGCCCCACCATCGCATCCCCCTTTGCTCCCGCAGAGACCCCCTCGCCCCATCCGCTGTGTGGCACTGCCTGCCGAGGGCCCTCCGCGAAGAGGAGAGGAGAGGAGAGGAGAGGAGCCGGTGCCCTGCAGCTCCCGCCCAGCCGAGAGAAAGAAGTGCGGGCGAGGAGGGCGCGAGCCCCCGGCACGGCACGGAGACTGCCCGGCGGGCTGCTGGCCAAGTCCCCCTCTGCGGCCGAAGGGGCCACACTGCGGGTGCCAGATGGACACTTGTGCCGCCGCAGGCAGAAAGCTGCCCGGCCCGGACTGCCGCTCTGCCCGGCTGCCGGGACGCTCTGCCAGCACACGCCCGGCATCGCTCCCGGCTCTTGTCCTGCAACGAGGAACAGCCCCGCACACGTGCTGCGTGGACAGACGGCAGCATGCCGTGCTTCAGTCTGGAGCTGCGCAGGGGCAAAGCTGCCTCGGTTCTCGTGACCACCTTCCCCGGGGACGGGCGTGTCCCTCCGTCAGCCGCTTGCTTGATGCTGACCTGCCCAAAGCGTCCCTTAGACCAGGGTGACCAGCAGTTGCCTGGGACTACAACTCCCGTCACACCAGGCAGCATGGCAGTTGCAGTCCAACCCCCAGAGGGCATCAAGTTGGGAAGGCTGCTCAGTGCTCAGCAGCAGACACACGGGTGGTCACCGACATCCCTGCAAGGTAGGACAGCCCCCCCCCAATGCCTCAGGGCCAAGGCCAAGTGGAGGCGGATTGCAGAAGCCCCCTGCTGAACTCAGGGCCGAGGCGACACTGAGCGCGCGGCTCCCACTTCCACTGCAAGGTGAACTGTCCACTGCGGCACCACGAGTCCCAGCGTGGCAGTTGAGCCGAGGGAGCTGCCTCCCTCGACCTGGTGCCCTCTGGCGGTTCGGCACTCGGACTCCCGGTGCTGCTGGCCACTGGCTGCGCTGGCGGAAGTTAAATAACCAAGACCTCCGACTGGCACCAGGATCGGGAAAGCCGGGTGAGGGTTTGGAAGGAGGCCCAGTTGCCAAGACGCATGGCATGAGTTTGCATCAGTGCTTCTCTGTCTGTCTCTCAGGCTTGTCCTAGCCTACCTCACAAGGTTGTTGTGGCAGTAAAACAGAGTAGCAGCCAGTTCAGAAGTCTCCTCATTTCCCTGCCCCCTCCAGGATGGGTGTCCGTGCCGTTCTTGGCATTCCAGCTGCACCTCTGGCACGCTCCATGGCCCTCGTCCTTCCACACACAGCTGGGCCACGATCCCTTCCTGGCCGCAGGTGGTGTCAGGGCGCTGCTTCCCAGCATTCAGCCTCGCCAGCTGCACTTCCTGCTGCCTTTTGTCTGGGCCAGGAAGGGTCCCGGCAGCCGCCGAGTTCAGAGGCACCACAGGCAGGAGGAGCAGGGAAGGGACTTCCCGTGACAGCCAAGCCCTGCAGAGACCACCAAGCACCCCCCCACCTTCCTCAGATGACTCCGGCCAGTCAGAATGGCAGGTTTTGAGCTTGGGGCCAGATGCACGAAGCGACGGCGGGCAGAAAGCCGCAGCACTCGAAAGCCGAGAGCGACTCACACAGGCCTCAAAAGCAGCCATGTCTGCAGCCCGACTGGCATCTGGCATCCAGGCGATCCCGACCCTCTGTTCATTTGCCTGTTGCACTCAACTCCTGCTCTTCCTCCAAGGCACCTCAGGAGGTGCACGTGACCTCCCATCTTCTCGGTTTTATCCTCATACCAAGCCTGCGAGGTCGGCTAGGCTGGAAGCCTGGGTACAGGAACTGGGTCTCCTGTGTGCCACTGGCTACGACCGCACACCTGCTCTGTATGGTGCACAGGGGTCCCGAGGGTCGTTGGCTCGGCCCCCGAGCTGCTGCTTCCCACCTGGCCCGGCTGGTGGACCTCACGCATCCAGTCAAAAGCAAAGACCCTGCTCTTCCAGCGGCAGGGAATCCGCAGGCGCCTTCCGTTTCCTCTGCCCCTTCTGTTCCGAGAAGCTTTTGCCAGACTACAAGAAGCTGCACCACCAAAGCACCCCCCCTTCCAGATGCTTGGACGTCAATTCCCATCAGCTCCAGCCAGTACACCCCATGGCCAGGGATGCTGGGAATGGAAGTCCCAAATATCTGGAAGGCATCAGGTTGGAGACAGCTCCTCTGAAGTCAACCACTGGTGGCTGGCCCAGCCTCCTCTGTGGACTGGCTGCCCTTTCCATTCACCCTCCCCGCGAGCACCTTGCTTAAGGAGGCGGGGAAGCCCACACAGGGATGCGCAGGCGATTCTCCCAGCCCGGGCGGCACAGGACAGCAGCCACGTCAAGCACTGGAGAGGCATTCCAAGCACTTCCTGCCCGCCTTTACAACAGCCCTGCAAGGCAGGCTGCCTTATGATCTTCACGTTGCCCATTGCTGGGCGGGCAGGCCAGGGAACCGGGGCCAAGTCATAGGAAGCGGATCGCTTGCAGCCACTGACGTCTCATGCAGGAGGCGGTAAGAATCCTCGCTCCCAGGCTCAGTCGGCCCAGTGCAGCACGCCCCACCCCGGCCCCTTCTCCACCACCTAACCCAAACAGCGCCTCTGTCCATGTGGCACGGAGGCAACTTGCTGAGGAAGCAGCCATCCATCGTCAGTCGCACCCGCACCGCAGCCCTTGCTCCTGGCCTTGGGAGCACTGCGGGGAGCCAAGCTGCAAGGCAGACATTCCACAGCGGCATTTCCTCCGGAGGCCGAGCCCGGCAGACACAACACTAAACGCGCCTCCCCAGAGCCCTGCGAGGACGGCGGCACAGGATTTTCCTGCGTGAGGCGCATCAAGGACCGCTGGCTTCACGGGCGGCCATAGCATTCTGAGGAGGGAGGCGCCTCTTCGCAAGGCTTGCGCGTGTGGCTGAGCTGAAGCTCCAAGGCCCACCTGCGAATCCCAGGCCCTGGGAAGGCCCAGCAGAGAGGCGACTGCCCCAGGTCCGAGTGGCAGGGCCCCAGGGCCACCCCGGCAACCATGGGGGAGAGCCAGAGACTTTGCGTTGGCTGCATAGGGTGCTTCTCATGCAACGGCGACTCGCCCTAGGCGAGTGAAGCATCCCAGCAGGGCAAACGGGTGCCAACTGCGAGGCCAAGAGAAGGCCGCTTCCCCATGGCTTGCACTGCCCCCTCCATGACGCAGTGGCGCCCTGGGAGCTCAGCATCGCCAGCTCCTCATCGGCCTCAGCGTGGCTGGACACACAGGAAGGTGGCTTCTGCTGCGTCTGCCGCTCAGTTCCTCCAGATGGGCAGCGGCTCCCCTGGCTGGCCAAGGCACTCCATGTTGCCGGCAGAGGCCTTGCAGCCCCGCAAGTGGACTCCAGGGTCCGACCCTGCACTGCAGGGGCTCAGCGGCTCTTCGCCAGGAAAACAGGCAGCGCGTGCAAGTGGGAGGATGCGGGGAGTCGGGGGGTGGCTTCCAGCTTCTTTGCTCTGCAGGGAGCAGCTGCAGCCGGAGCCGGGCCTGGAGGGCGCGGTAAGAAAGGCCACAGCCCTGCCAGCCCACGTCAGCAGCAGGGATCGAGAAGCCCGACGGCAGCCCAGGCCTGCTAAAGCAAACAGCTCGGCCCTGCTCTGCGGCCGGCAACAAGGGGAGCCAGATGTGCTGCAAGCCGCAGAGCCCTTCCAGCCTGGAACTGGCTGTCCCCAGCTGCCCCGCTCCCTGGGAAGGACGGACGTGCCACGGCCCTGCTTGCCCTCGCCCGCAGGCAGGAAATTAAAGTTCTGAGCAAACACCCAGCCGGGAAATGAGCCACGCAGACGAAGCGGCTCGGCCCGTTGGGCAGGCTGCGGAAAGCGGGGCTGCTTCACAGGCCCATCCTGGCCGCTCCCGCAGCCCAGCCGAGGGGGACAAGGTCAAAAAAAGAAAATATCGCCTCAGGCTTGTGGCAGCCTGGGGGAATAGGATGCGTTTTGTCCCCAGGGGGCTCGGGTTCAATTTTCTGCTCCACGGGGCACAGCAGCCAGCCTCACTGGTTGCCCGGGTTTCTTAAGTGCACATCTGGAGGGGGGGGCGCCCCTTTGTCTTCTTGCAACAGCCCAGCGAGGTCGGCCGGAGCTGGGCGACTCACCCACAGCAGTTCAAGACCAGGCCTCCCCAGTTACCTGTCCAGGCAGCTTGCGTGGGAGAACCTTCCCCTGGACCAGGCCTCTCACCGGCAAGTGGGCGCTGCTGGCCTTCACAGGCCCCCAGGCCCACAGCCGCCCTCAGCCAACCCAGCAGTGCCCCTCGCATGGATTCTGCCCCGTACGGTCCCTTTTCACCCAGCCGCGCTGCCCTCGCCCTCACACTGCAAAAGCAAACGGGGAGAAAGTCAGAGGGCAAGACCTGCGAACTCGTCTTCAGGTGATGCCTGCCCTGCCTTGCTGCTCACAAGCCACAGTGCAAGAAACACCACACAGTCACTCCTGAGGCTTTTATGGATAAAAGTTTTAAGTAAATAAATGCAACAGAAAAAAACAGCACCCAACTGATGGGCCCGTGTAGAGGCCAAAGTCCATCCTGCATGAAGTGATCTGTACCTGCCCCGCCTCCCCCAGAGTTGCGCATCCTGGGCCGGCCACCAAAAAGGCCCCTTTTTGCATCACCCCCAAACGTGCTTCTGATCAAAAGAAGGCCCCTCCAAGATCTGAAGGACCAGCACTCTCGCAGGCCTCCCGTGTTTCTTGGCCTTCCCGTGGCAGGCTGTATTGCGGACGTGCCACACCCTGAAGGGCCCACAGTCAGGCCGCTGGTCCCACAGGCTGAGTTGCTGTCCAGGTCCTGACACCTCCAGCTAGAGGAGGAAGATGATGCTGGCTGGGGATTCTGGGAGTTGCAGAACCTGCTTCTGTCCAAACAGCATCAGGACCACTGGTGCTACTCAGTGGCCACCCTCATGACTCGCTGCAGCAAATGGCCATGAACGTCCTGCCCAGAATCAACCACCCACGAGCCAGGAGAGGCCTTCATCCCAGCCCCAAACAACTGTGTGAGGAAGAGCCCCCCCACGGCCTCTGCCCACTGCATGGAGCGCCGCAGCCCCAAATTTCCTCCTCTGCCGGCAAGGCTGCGTCTGCCGCATCAGGAGCCGGATGACTGATTCAAGGTGAACAGGAGACAAGGGGCATCCAAAGCAGCCAATCCGGGGCAGTGCCATGGCCACCGGCGAAAGGAACTCGGCATGCACAGGTGTGCTGGCTGGCTCACTGCTCCACCCCCAATCAGAAAGGCAAGCAGGTGAGCTCAGCAGGGGAGACACACAGGCAGCAAAATCCTTCCTGCAGGGCAAGAAGGAAAGGGCAAATTCCTCTTCTCTCTGCCAACCCGGGACATGGTGCTTCCACTGCACAGTGAACAGACTTAGCTGCTGGGGTGTCTCCTCTGCAGGGCTCACCTGTCCATTTGGCTCTGGGGGGCTGGAGGTGGGGGGCATGCGCCCACACAAGCCAAGCTCTGCTTTGCCTGCGCCTGCTGGCCCTGAGCCATCACCTTTTTCCCGGCCTCCCCCCACCACAAGGCATGTAGCTCCCTCCGTCCCCAACCCTCAGGAATGCACTGGCCGGAAAAAGAGAGAAGTTGGAGGGCGAAAACTCTTATGGAGAGGGGAGCATATAAAAAGGGGGCCAAGGGGCCAAAGAATGCAGGACCAGGATGGCAGGATGAGGAGGCAGGAAGAAGACAGGAAGAATCTGACTGCAGGAGAGGAGGTGGGAAGGGGGGGGGGGGAGAAAGCAGGGAAATAAGAAAGAACAGAGGGCAGTTTCTCCTTATATGGGCTAATCCCCGCTTAGCTGGAGCTGTGGCGGGAGTGACAGGAGCCCAAGCCCCCTTCCCAGTCACTTTCCAAAGATCCTGCTCCAAAGAGAAGGAAGCCTTCCAGCAGCCCCCCAAAAAGCCCCACGCTGCCCTGGTCTTGGGTCTCTGAGTGCCGCCTGTGGGGCAAACCCCTACACTTTCCCTGCAGTGCCATAAAAATAAACCCAGCTCACAGCCAGTGATGGGGACTGTAAATAAGAAGAAATACCCCCTGTAAACCCCTCAGTGCAGATGGCACTTTGCAGAAGGAAGCAAGGAGAAAGGAGAACGGCCTCTGAGCCAGAGACCCCCAAGCGACGTTTCCCGCTGCAAGCAGGAGGGGAAGAGAAGGAGTGGCCACATTTTGGATCGCAGCAGAGGGAGATAAAGTGATCTCGTGCAGGGGGTGGGGGGCCAGATACATGCAAGTTCTCAGCAGGGATCAAAGGTCCTCTTTTCAACACTTCCAAGATTAATATGGCAACAGGTCAGCTCAGCTATCTTGCAAACAGATCTCCAGAAGTTGCATGCCAAAACCAAATTTATAGTGGATGACTTGCCCACAATTTAATTGTGTTATGTGTGTCCTCCCTACGCAAAACATTAAGCACAAGTGAACAGGTAAGGCTGACAAACTAGTCAATTGACTGGTCAATACTGGTTACGTAGCTCACAAAGGTACTATGTCAGTTTGTTCTACATCTGCTTTAACTGTATTATTATTATTATTAATTTTGCAACTGTGAGCAGACTCAGGTGTCCAAGGATAAAAGCCAAGAGCAAAACAAGCAGTTCGGCAACGCACTCACATGCACAGAAACCTTCCTCAGCATTGCCAAAAATCAGGATCCTGAGAGAGAAGCTATGTAAGAGCTGCTCCACTGAGAGCTTCAAATATTTGAGGTTTAAGGGGCGCATTCCTTCCGTGTTAACTTGCCTAGCAGAATTCAAGTTGTGTTGATCCTGAATTTTTATAGAAGCATTTTGGATTTGTATCAGACATTTTCTTATACAAATTAAAATAATTCAAAAAGGCTATGCATGTGTCAGATTGCAACTTCCATAAGTCCTATGCTGTCTTGGAACAATGGAAATTGCATCCCAACACATCCGGGGGGTCCCAGTTGGGGGAAGGTCACCCTAGATGTTTGTCTGATTTAGCATGTTACCTTAACTTCGTATTTTTAAAAGTGTAGTCCATAGCAATTTTTGTAGCAAAACTGCACAACTCTTTGGTCTGGAATTTTGAAGGGGAGAAATCAAAGCTTATTAATGTGATTTAATTATGATATTATGTAGACAGTTTTACTGACATACGTGCAAAAATTTTAAGAGAACAGGGAATGCACATGGTTTTCATTTTTTAAAACTGAAACTGAAATGGTTGGCACACTAATAAACTGCAACAATGCAAAGGGCTGAGTTGTTCTTTGACAATCATTTATCAGCATTTATTTCTTAGTCATCATCTTCACCAACTGTTGGAGCAGTTGGTCCATCAACAGTTCTGCTATCACCACCTGTTAATCCCACTCAAGGTGGAGACACAGGTGCATGTCAATGAAATCTCCGCATTCTCACATCCTTGCCAAAGACCTGAGAAGCATCTCTGACACTGTCAAGCCTGCCTGATCTTGCATTTGCAATTAGCACCCATTCATTGTTCTGCGGAAAACGTTCAACGAAAAGCTACAGGGGAGGAGCCCGTTACTGTATTTTGCATTCCGGAAAAGTCTCCTGTCCACCTCGCTCTTCAAACTGGGACTGAGAGAACACTGCATGCACTGGGCTTGACCAACAACGAGTAGGAGATAATGTTGCAGCTCTCCTTCAAGCCTTTCGATGCTGGCAATACTGGGGAGCCAGCAGCAGCTCCCAAGAGCAGTGCACAAACACAGCACTGCTTTCAAGCAGACACACACATTTGGAGAATTGCGCAAAAAAGACATTTTTATTACTCTGGTTTTCCTTGAGAATAGTATCATTCTTTGGACTGGAATGAAGTACTAATTAAATTTAAATTTAATTTAAATTATTGTTGTGAGCTGCCCCGAGGCTTCAGCAAATGGGGCAGCATAGAAGCTTCCTAAATAAATAAATAAATAAATAAATAAAATGAAAGCAAAGCAAAGCAAAGCAAAGCAAGCTGAAATGAGTTCAACTTGAATATAATATTGTTCAATCTTTTTTAAAAAAAAAGTTTTAGGCTTACCTGGGAGTAGCCCCCACTGAACTTTATGGTATTTCCTTTTAGTAGCCACGCACAGGATTGGACTCTTAAAACATTTTTAATGTGGCAACTGCTTCCATGAATGTATATGTGCGCAATCAGCTCATCCTGCAAGCTAAACTTAGTATATTCTCAGTGTATTTCTTTTTCCTTAAATACCAAATAACATAAGGAAAAGGGTATGCAATCAAGCTGTTGCATGTTTATATTCCAGTGAAAATACTTTCCAAGTTAAGCTCCGAATTTGACTATTTATACCATATTAAATGCATTTTATTAATCCCCCTCCAATATTTTTGCTGAACTACATTTAGCTTCTGGAGGGGCAGGGACTGAAATATTTATGCAGCATGTAAAGTTGATGTGGCACAATCATCAGTTCTATTTACTAAATATAAGTTAAATAAATATGCTTAGAGATCGCCACCTATTTAGGGCAACAGAATTTTTTCCCAGAAAACCCACATCGCTGCTCTGAGAGACGTATCCAAGTGTGACAATTCTGTTTGGGTTTTACGGTCCCTGCTGCCAGCGTTTATGGAAGGCGTGTGCATTTCCTGACGCATTTCTGTCCTAGGCAAATGCGTGGAGATTGGGCCGGAATGGATCCAGAGCACCTCCCGTGGCCCCCACCACTGCTGAGGCACCTGCGCAGGAGGGGGGCTTGTGCTCGGGGCTCCCTGCAGGGCCAGTGGAAACAAAACGCTGGTCGAGGCCAGCCTTCTGTCTGATCCATCACAGATCTCATCTTTTTCCGGTTTTGGCACTTCACCACGGGCTCGCTGCTCCAAGGGCCACCCTGTGGTGGAAATGCCAGAGCGGCACGGCAATGGAACGGATGGCCTGGAGAGGCATCCAGGATGCATCTGGACAGCCATCCAAGTGGATGGTGTCACTTGGAGTCCTGCACCAGCAGGGGCTTGGACCCGACGGCCTTCTGGCCCCTTCCAGCTCGGCTATTCGATGATTCCATGATCACTTAGTGAGACTCTTTTTCTCCACGGACTTCCATCTGCCTCAGCACCAAGGTGGATCCTTCCAGGAGCTGGGAAGGAGCCCAGCCGCCAGCCAGGACAGTTCCTACAAGGTAGTTGAAGCCTAGAGCTTCCAGCCATCTCCAGCTTTTACTAACTCTAACCCCACACAGCCAGGTCGGGCATGGAGAAGACCGATAGCCCTTGCCGACCCAGCCACAGGCTGTTCTCTCTTTGGCCTGAACTGGCTGCAGATCTACAAGGTTTTTACTGACATTCGAGCTGGTTTTAAAATGTTGAATTCAGTGTTTTATTCTTTTTCTCTTTTATGGTTCACTGCTCTGGAATCTGTTTAGATATGGAGCAGCATAGAAGTGTGGGAAAAGAAAGGAGGATTGACAGCTTGCCAGGAACAAGGAAGTGTTGCGGAGAGGTGCTTCTAGCTTTGTGTTCGGTAACAAGCCAAGGAGATCATACAGGAACAGAACTAGTACACCAGCCAGGCTTACAGATGAGTTGCCTTTCTCCTCTTCCCTCCCCAGCTGGTTTTCCTTTGGTGCCACACCATGGGCAAGGTCTGTCTCATTTGTATTGATTATAAGCCACTGCAAGAGACTTTTTGGCTGAAGAACATGATAAAAATACTTCAGCTAAACCCTAAAACACCCGGCTAAGAGGATGCACACGCACACACCCATTTTCCCGGGGGCTCTTCCCTCTTGGCTCACCAAGCCAACCACAACTACCAGCCGGTCAAGCACTGGGGAGCAAGAGTGGAGTATGGGGGGCTGGGGAGAGAAGGTGGAACCCAATACAAACAGCCAGAATGCTTTGGCTGCTAGGCAGTATAGAAATAAATAAACTTAATGAATAAATAAATATCAGCATCATTCCGGACCAAAGCATAGAGAGCAACACTCTGCAATACCAAGCAGTGAGAGCAGAGCTACTGAAATCCATGCAACAGCCCTGTGAGGTAGGGCACTAGTAAGAGGTAGAACAATGCAGAGGGCTTGCCTAAAGCCCCCTCGTGCAGGCTTCCCCAACATCTCCAGAGGGCATCACACAGAACTGCAATCCCCAGCGTTACTGGCCAGCATGGCCAATTGGGGATGATGGAATTGGAGTCCATCACCATAGGATGCCCACCAGGTTGTGGGGGCCACTGTCAAGCCGAGTCAATTTGGCCATTGCTGGCAACTCAAGAAAGCTGTCTGACCCCCTCCAGCGACTCAGCACAGCACCAGTAAGTGCTGCTAGGAACACAGGGCTCCAGGACGGCCAGTTCTGCAGCAGGCCGAGGGCAGTCTGCAAGGTGGGGGACGCAGCGAACGCAACTGCGCAAGCAGCAGGGAGCGGAACGCACCCCCCATGCATGTTCACAGGGGGGAGGCAGGATGTCGCCCGAGCTCTTCCTGCAAAGATGGCGTGATAGCAGGCACACGCTGGGCTCCTGCCAGGACCTGCCCCACCGGTCTCCCCACCCGCCCAGTGATGCGTGGCCAAGCACGGGGAACGTGCGAGCAGCCCTGCGGGGCTCAGCCCCAAGGAGCATGCAGCCCAGCACCCCGTTTCCTGCAGCAGCCAGCCAGCGGGAGCACAAGGGCGGCAGGAGGGCCAAGGTTCTCTCCCACCCCTTCACCCAAGCCACAGCATCAGCAGTAGACTGCTCCTGAACCTGGCAGCTCCATCTGGCTAGCATGGCCAATCGCCACTAATTTTCCACTTCCTCACAGACTGCAGCAAAGTGCCTCATACCAAGCCAGGTGCCTCTTGCCAGTGCTGCTGACCCAGGCGGGCAGCAGCAGCTTTCCAGGGCTTTGGACAGGGGTCTCGCCTCGGCCGCACCCAGGACCTTCTGCAGGCAAAGCAGGTGGGCGCAACGGAGGCCCAGCCCCGGCTCCACCATGGAGCGGCCTAACCCCACCGAGTGCCAGTGTGGGGTGTCAGGGAGCGCGCTGGACTGAGGAGCCCGGGTCCAAGGCCCCACTGAGCCATGGCACTCACTGGGTGACTTTGCTCCCCTCTCAGCCCAGCCCACCTGAAAGCGTGGTCGAGAGGCCAAAAGAGGCAGTGAAAATCCTGCTTGCCCGCTTGGGCTCCTTGCAGTATTTCAACGTAGCACATACATTTTTAAAGTGCATAACGGACAGCACCCCCCAGAAATGAAGCCTGCCCTGCTTCCTCCTGCCGCCCCAAGATGCTGCCCCATGAAACAGTGCCCTCTCTCTTTCTACCCACCCCTTGCATGCATGCAAACACACAGAGAGTGGGAAGGGCCGGCCTGGCAGGGCTGTGTGGCTCACATGCTGGAGGAGGTGCCGCAGCCATCCCCGGCATGAACACACCACGGTGCGCAGCAGCACCAGCCGCCCAAGCGCCAAGTGGGTCTCACAGGTGCATCTCCCCTCCATTGCGTTTCTATCCCGCCCTCTGTCCTCTTGCGAGGGGCCAAGGCAGTGTGCACAGCTCCATTTCACTGTCACAACAACAACCCTGCAAAGCAGGCTCGGCTAAGAGCGAGTGCCTGGCCCAAAGTCACACACTGAGCTCCACAGCCAAGAACTAGACTAGAACCCAGACCCCGAGTGGCAGTCCCATGCTTTCACCCCCACACCAGCGGGCTCTCGGGCAGAACCACAGATGGAGGAAAGGTGGCATACCTGAGAGCAGGGCTTTGAAGGGCCTGTCACTAGGTGTGGCCAAAACGTGGGGCACATGGCGTGTCACTCCAGTGCTGCCCCTCACCTGCCAGCCTCTCCCAGGAACAGGCAGTGCTGGCTTTTCCCACCAAAGGACAGACCAGGTAAACTGAGCCAGGACAAAGAGAGAGGGGAGCCAGAGCTTGGCTGCTGGCAGGAAGGGCTGCAAGCTAAACCTGGGTGGCGCGTTTGCGCTTCAGCCACACTGCCACCAGAACGGCTGGCCTCCGAGAGGTTCTGGGCGAGGCCCTCTGGCTGGAGGGGCTCCCACGCTCACCGGAAGCAGACCTGCCTGCCCCCAGCGCTGTGGCTTCGTGCTGCACCACTCCGGGCGAAGGGGCTATTTGCACCGCGCCAGAGAGTGAAGGGCACAAAGCTGCCTGCACTTGTGCGGTGGGCAGGATCATGGGGCTGAGGCAGGCAAAGTTTGCTCTGGCAGGATTTGGTGGCTGGGGAGGTATTTGTAGGAACCTGGCTCCAGAGGTGTGCAGCTGAGATTCCAAGCTCCCTGGGCCAAGCTCTTTTGGCTCTGCACTGGAGGAGAAACCAAGCTTCACGCATCTCACACCCTGGGCTTTTGTGCCACGGAGTCTATGTGCTGCCAGCAACCTTCCGCGGTGGGGGAAGGACAAGCACTGTTACTCCTGTGCAAACAAACAGAAAAGTTGGCGATAACAGCATTGTTGGGCCGATTAGAGTTGCGCCAGCCACCTGTCCCTGGCACCAGGCGGGGGCAAAACAGGCCTGCACGCTGGAACCAGGCAGGGCAGCAAAGTGTCCTTCGGGGGTGGAAAAGGTAAACAGACTTATCTGGCGTTTATAAATGCTCACTTCCAATGCTGAAATGTTTCGTGCAAAGCGTTTCATGCCCAATTATCATCCACAAAGATGCTGCCAACTAGACTAGTATTTTCCCAAAATTGCAGATCAGAGAAAGCAAAGCTTGGAGGCTCAGAGGTGACTTCTGCCTTTGCTGAGACAAAATCTGAACCCAGCATGCCAGGGATGGGAGGGGGAGAAAGGGGAAGGCACTTGCTGCCACAAGGAGCACCGGCACTGGCGGACTCCTCTCAACCTGCCTGCCGGGTTGGTTCTCACGAGCCAGGAGTTCCCTTCAGGCAGCAGGGCAGGAGGCCTTACAAAGACAGGACTCGTCTGGACAGAGCCAGACCTGCACGCAGGAGCCGTTCCCGTGAGTCGACCTGGTAGCTGCCGAATGGCACCATGCCCTTTAAAGAGCCGCTGATGGGGAGCTAGTCACGGATCCCCTCCCAACAGTACCTTCTCGCTTGCGTGAAAATCTACCTTCACAAGTGTTATCATGAAGAGAAAATGCAGGGAGGGAAGGAAGGAAGGAAGGAAGGAAGGAAGAGGAAGCCCGTGTACGCAGACCTGAGCCCATTAGAGAAAGGGCAGCTTAGGAATGCAGTTGAATGCGAGAGGCTGAACTTTTATAAATAAAGGCATTTGATCTGCACAGACTTTGGATCCAGTCCACAGCCGCCTCCCTGACCCTCATGCCACCGTTCGCCTTTGCAAAAATGGCCCATTCTCTGAATGGGAAATTCTTTCCGAGGCCCAGCTGCCACACCGGAGGGGGAGGAATTTGGGGAGTTGCCGCCAGTGCCCAAAATGTGGAGGTGGAGCGGACAACACTCAGTGAGTCGCCTTGGAAAGAAGTTCTAATTTCTGTGAAAGGGGGCCTTTTACTAAGGCAAACTGCTGTACGGGGGGACAGGGCGGGTGCGAGGGCGGGCGAGGCAGCTGCTCTGGTGACCCGGTGCAGTCCCTGGGAAGTGATGCGCCAAGCAGTGCTTCCTTTGGGCTGAAAAACATTCCCCACCACAGGTGAGGTGCACCTGCTTTGCAGGTTGGTTCCTGGAGTCTCTGATTTCAAGCATTTCAGCAGCTGCTGCAGGGGAGGGCCTGATCCAGAGTCCCTGGAGAGCAGCTGCCACTCAGTGCGGACAGAATTCAGAGCAAGGCTGCTCCACTCACAGGGGGCCATGAGCACCCCACGGAGTGCTAGAACCTGCGCTTTGCCCACTGGAGGTCTCGAGATGCTGCACTACAACTCCCATCATGCTTGGCCACTGGCTATACTGGCTGGCGCTGATGGAAGCAGGAGTCCCACATCTCTGAAGAGCCACGGTTTCCCCACCCCACAAGCCCACTCAAGCCCTCTCCGTGCTCTGCTCAGCCCTGCCGGCCTCCTCTCTCCACTGGCAGAAGCACCTCCAGTGCAGGAATAGTCACTGCCAGGGCAGCTGTTTAAACCTCCTGCTTCAGGTCTAAATAACACACTTCCTTTCCAGGCAGGGCAGGGCCAGGCTGGGCCACAGAAAACCCATTCTGGGACTCATCACCTCCAAGATGCAGCAATGGGGGGGGGGGGAGGAGGAGGAGGCAGATCTGGGAAGCCACACAAAGAGCCCTTGTACAAGCCCAACGGCTCTTTCCAGCCACCAACGGCTGCAGGGCCAGGAAGCAGGTAAGCCAAAAGGGCCGCTCCTTTGCAAAGCCGGAGACAAGCCAGGGGGTGCAAAGGCTCCGCCGGAATCTCGAGGAACAGAACAGAGCAGCGGTTCTCGGGGAGAGCGGGGAGCTCTCCTCCGGGCCAGGGCTTGCAGCCGTCCAAGCTGCAGGACCGGGCTATTTCTCCAAGAGGCCCAAAAGGAGGTGCCCGCCGGCCCCTGCCAGTGCTGTCCAGCTGCTCAGCACCCCGTTTTATGTGCCTCCTCCACTGATACCCCGCCTTCCCTTCCAGTTAGCATACATGATCCTTCTCATCTCTTCCACACAACAGCCCTGCAAGGTGGACTCCAGCCCTATCCATGCTGGCTGGGGATAATGGGATTGATGGTCCAGAACATCTGGAAGGTGCCAGTTAGAGGAGGTGGACATCAGTGGCTTTTACCAGCCGCACCTGCAGCTCATGAATGGGGCGTGTGTGTTCACAGTAGTGAAACTCAGTGGGTGGCTTTGGACCAGCCCGACTCAGCATAACCTACCTCAAAGGGCTGTTGTGAGGCAAAATCGAAACGGGGCAAACTATGTAAACTGCTTTTGGCTCACTGCAAGTTGAAAAAGTGACAGCGGTAAAATAAGCAAGAGAGAGATTTGATCTTGGGTCAGGACTCTGGCATGGGGGTGGGGCATGAAAATCTTTTCCTTCAAACCACATTCTTAACATCAGTTCCTCCACTTTATGCAACACACACCCAGCAGATGCTTGCCAGCTTGGGAAAACACACATGTACTCCCAAGTTTTCCTTAACAGAAACAAAGTTCCAGGATTGGGGAAGATACTCACCTTAAAAAAAAACTGGGGATGGAACAGGCTAAATCACTCTTTCCCCAGGAGAGCAGCTCCCACCCCCATTTGGGGACCCCTCCCCCAGGTTCATGGATCCCTGGCCTCTTGGGCACCCATTGCCCAAATGCGGAACCCAGTAACTGGGGAAGCAGCGCTTTAAGCCCGCACTTCCGTTTTGACATGCAAAGGTGTCTGGGCAACCTACACAAACATTTGCAATCCTCGGTCTTCCGTAACCTTCTTCCTTCCTAAAACTAACCTCTTGAGACTTTCTCCCCTAAATCACCCTTTAACGCAATCTGCATAGTGCCACCTCCATCTGCAACATTCATGGGAGCACACACACACACACAGAGAGCAGATCCCTGCCCCAAGGAGTTTACAGTCCAAAACCAGACAGAGTGCAGGCCACTAAGCAACCTACAGCAGGGAGGCAGAATCACACCCCCGGAGGCCCGTGTGCACAAGCGACTCTCCGTGCAGCCCTGGGCAAGCCTGTCAACCCAGGAGTCCCACTAAATTCAGCAGAGCTTAATCCCGGGGAGACAGGCATGGGATGGCCATTTTCACACACCTGGCAACAGAACACTGAGTGCTTTGCGGTGGGTGTAGTGGCTGCGAGTGTCTAGCTGTGAGGAGGACGGGGAGCAGAATTACAATCCATGCCCAGCCCAAGCATTCGCCCTCCCTCAGGACCGTCGTGGGGACAAAATGGGAGGAGGAGTGTATATGGCACCCCCAGGCCCCAAAAAAGAAGGGAAGGTAAAGGGGCACACGTGTCTGCACAAGCCGCGGCCTCTCTTCCATGTGGCACAGTCAACACGCGGCTGCTGCGAAGGCAACATTGCAAATGTCCTCCCACTCAGCACAAAGGAGAGACTCTGAATTTGCTGGAGAGCATGAAACTCAGCCTCCTCCGGAGCAAAGACACCGAGAGACACCGAGGCTGTGGCAGCCGAGGCTGTTGCTCCACGCGTCACCCACCCACACGTGTGCCCAGGGCGGCCCCGATCCCAGCTCCAGCCTGGAATGGAAAAGCCCCAGGGGAGCAGCAAGCACGCACGGCAGCCCCGTCCAATGGAGCGCCCCCAGGCTGTTGCACTGCAACTCCCATGCTGGCTGGGAGTGATGGGAGCTGAAGTCCAACACACCGGGAGGGCCCGGGCCAGGGAAGGCTGATCTGAGGGCTCTGCTTGTTCCTGTCGAACTGGCTACCGACCCAGCTCCTCTTCGCATGGGTGGTGGCCTGAAACTGACTTGGGCTCGGGTCCACCTAGCAGGGAGACTCCCGTGTCTCAGGCAGTTCTCCAGCCTGACCAGAAGTGCTGCGGGGATTGTCCACGGGACCTTCTTCAGGCAAAGGGGGGCTCCCCCCCTGCGCTTTTGCCCCGCCAGATACAGAGCCGTTCTTCACGGTGCAAAAATGGGCACAAAGGCTGTCAGACCCCCTTGAGGACCCTCAGCTGAGCTGGCAGCCTGAGCCGCGCCTCACTTCAGGAGGATTCAAGTTCTGACGACTTCCGCTGCCCGTGGGGGGGGGGGGGTGAGTCATGCCTTTAACAGGCACTCCCTAAAGAGAGAGACAACTCTGTCTCCTTATGTCATCAAACAGCACGTTCAGGGCAAGGAGCTTCTGATCTGCTCTGGCTCACACGCTGGATTTTTCCTCGCAAGGAGGTGGCTTCATTAACACGGAGAAGCACCAGAGCATGGGCACGGAGCTGCAGCCGGGACTGGCACTGCTGACCTCTGCCACCACCACCTCCCAATTGCATTATGAATTGCGGGCGCTGCTCCGTCATGCTCCGTGCGGCAGCCCGAACTTGCTGCAGGTGAGTGGAGAGTTCTCTGCAGGGAAAAGCAATGCTGAGCTCAACGGGGTTGGGAGTTTGCAAGCAACCTGCTTCCTGACAGAATGAGAAATGCCATGGAGAAGGTACCGCTTACACTGGCTGCCTGTTAGTTCCCAGACTGAGTCTGCCCAGTATTAAGACCAGTGTTGGAGGCCCCAATCTCTGCCCAACAGCAAGTGCCATTAGGGTGGCAGTGGCTAGAAACTGGGACTTCTCTGTGGTGGCACCACTGCTTCAGAACTCCCTCCCCAGGCTTCATCCTTCCCAGCTCTTAATGAAACACGGAAAACTCACTGACTCAGAATGTGCTTGATGCTTAACACTGATGAGCCCCGGCTGAAGTGTGCTTGCTGGACTGCAAAGGCTCCTTGTTTCCGTGACATTGTAATCCGCCCTGGAAGGTGGCTTAAAATCCTTTAAATAGGAAACGTTTCTGTGCAGTAAGAATGCAGCATAATTTCACTCCTCGGAGTGACCTGAAAAGCTTGCTCTAGCAAGCCAAGCCCCAGCAAGACCAGACGAGGCCCCCGCTGGGTGAGACCAAATGGCCCATTTGCCTGTCTCCCACTGCGGGAAAGGACTGCTTCCTCCAGGCCCACCGCCCTCTGGCACCGCTGCTCCCCTGCAACTTGTACTCGGGGGTCCACTACTTCCAGCCACGGAGGCTGCAAAGAGTCACCACCACTAAGAGCCGTCAACAGACCTGCTCCAGGGTCAAAGCAAATAGCAGAACCGGGATTGTTTTGACAGGGCATCTATGCAGGAGCAAGCCCCAGTGAGTTCAAGGGGGTTTACTCCCACTTAAAGGCGCATGGCATTACCGCCAAACTCCCTGTTCTCAATGCGGTGATCCCAAATGCATTGGACAGCGATGCCCCTGCTCCCAGCCAGCTCAGCCACTGAGCGAGCCAACAGATTGCCGCTCAACCCATTCAGGAGGTCACCAGGCTAAGGAAAGCGGCCTCAGCTTAATTGATCAAATCCATGTTAACAAAATAAAAGTCCAACACTGAAAAAGCTGAAAACCGCAGGCCAGGGGTTTGCAATGGCTTTGCGCCAGAAACCCCGACGTCACCTTTTTCCAAAGCTGCTGCCGTCATTATTATAGCTAGAAGAAATGCACACCAGTGGCCTGCCCATGACCGCCCACTCTTTCTGGGGACTTGTTTTCATACCGAAGACTTCAGGCTCCGTCCCCAGCCAAAGAACCTTGATTTGAGGGCTGGGAGAACCCCTCTCTGCCCAAGACCTTGCAGAACCGCTGCCGAACAGCACAGGTTGCCCGGGACTGGTGGGATGCCTCAGTCTCAGGCAGTTCACTGGTCACCCCTCTCAACCCTGGCCATGATCTGGGGGCTCACACACAGCCCCCCAGCTGAAGGTAAACAGGTGTCAGTGCCAGGAAGGGAGACCTCCGAAGAAACCCGGGTTCATGGAAAAGCAGGATGTCGTTGCATCAAATAAAAGCAAACAGCCCCTGCCTGGATTTGGCGAGCGGCTCGGACTCTCCCTGGCACCACCGAAGAGCAAGGCCTGCATTTTGCCTACGGCTCCCAAACCGCAAGCAGGCAGCCACGAAGTTCCCATTTCCTCTGCAGCGACTGACACACACATTCCTCACGCAGCCTCTCGGGAGGAACTCACCAGTTTCCGGAGTGTCCCCTCATCCATGCTCAAAAGCGCCTCCTCGGACATGCTGCCGGCTTCCAAATGCTCGGCGATCTCTTCCGCCGCCACCAAAGCGTGCAGTCCGAGTGGCGGCTAGTTCAGTGCTGAGACGGACACCGGCTCACCAGAGAAATTCTAGGAGAGAGCAAATCACAGCCATGTCAGGGCGGGAGGCAGGCGCGGGAGGGACGAGAGAACAGCAACCGGAGATCTTCTCGGGGCTCATTAAACGGGTGTTGAAAGGCAAATGGGATCTGAGCAGCTGTTTCACAGGCTGCTAATCCCAGCACTGGAAACGGAGACCATCAAGACCACGCCAGCCGCAGCCAGGGCCAGCTTCACTGCAGATCCTCTCCATTTCTCCCACTCCTTTCCAGGAAACTCTGAGCCGACACTCTGAAGCATCCCAAAACCCACAAGCCCAAACAGAGGGAGCCCCCTCGCCGCTTCTCAGGTCGGGCAAGGAGCCTCCGCAGCGCACCCTGGGCTTCTCGGGCACGGAGGGCTTTCCAGGCAGCTCAGACACACGCGATTCCAAAGCGCCCCGCGGGAAGGCGACCAGCCCGCACGTGAACCCGCCCACTCTTCTTCCCAACGGCTGTGCTGAAAGCACTGACTCAGGAACAAACTGCGCGGAAGTCCGTGAAATTTACTCATGAGTAAATGCATTTAAGTGGGAATGACTAATGCCACGGCCCTTCTCATGATAGTGTCATTGCACACACCAACATGCACTTCCATATATGTCCAGAAATAACATAACACTAGGCTGATGGGAATTAAAAAGCAGATACTAACACACACTGTGGAACGCCAGATCTGGACCAGAGAAAAGAGCCTTCGGATCCCTGCCGGCCTTCAAGCTCCGCGCCTCCCTCTCTTCACCTAGCCTAGCCCAGAGCCTTGCTGAGAGGATACAACTCCCTCTTAGGCCAGCCTTCCCACATCTGGTGCCCTCCAGAGCCTGGACTGCAGCTGCCACAGAGAAGCCTTGGCCACATGGATATTATGGGAGCAACAACCAAAACCTCCGGAAAGATTGGGGGGGGGAGGGGGGCTGACTGACTGGGCTCCGGGGAACCATGGGCCAGTGGTATGGCCCCCCAGGCTGTGGAGTCACCAGAATTCGGAATCCCGGAGAAGGCTTCCCTGTCCGATACGGTGTCCTTCGGATGTGCTGGACTGCAACTCTCACACTGGCTGGGGATGATGGAAGCTGTCGTCCGACGGAACTGGACAGCGCCAGCCGGGCAGCGCTGTCTCGCGCGGTCTTCTGCCGCTGCCGCCCCCACCACCACCACCACCAGCGGCGTGGAGGTGCCGCCTTCTTCGGAAAGCTACGACCAAGTTCAGCACCCCCGTTCAGGGCAACCCAGCGGACCACGCAACTCCGTCCCGGGCAGGAAGGGTCCCTGCAGCCCCGCCTCGGCTTGCCCGGAGACGCCACTTGGCTTCTGCGACCGGGCCAGGCTTTGCTTGACCCTTCCTGTCAGCCTCAGTCCCACCTCGAGCTGGGCAGCAACCCCCGCCGCTCCGGATTGGCCAACACGCGTTACACGCCCTCCCCAATCAGGATTGAACGTTCTCCTCCTGCGCCCCGCTAATCCGAATTAACAGCTCGCCGGCGCCGTATGCACCTCACCGGCTCAGCCATCCATGCGCTCCGCCCGACTCCGCCTTCCGGTCCTGGTACCGACCCACTCTCTCCGGTTCCCGAAGCAGCTCTGAACCAGCCGCCCGCGCCGCCCAGCCAAGTTCCAGGCTCCCCGCCTTGCGGGACCGCCCCATTTTCAGCATTAGCCAACGGCAGCGCGCGCCTCTCTCCGAACGCGCCCATAACTGCTCCCTGTCGCCCACTATTGGCCCGATTCAATTTGTTGCCGCGCCTCCTCGTGTCGGGATCCGCCTCTTCTCGCTTGGCATGCCGGGCCTGGTAGTTCTGCTTTTAGACACGGAGCACAGTCCGGGTTGGTTTGGAGGCAGATAGGCATTAAAACTTTTAAGGTATACATGGCATCTCGGGACGGCTCACAATCAGTAAAATCAAATACATTAAAAACAATCTAAACAATAAATAGGTTAAGACCTTTTTATTTAAACAATAGTTTAATAAGTTTTAATATTGAATTGTATTATTGTATTTTATTAAATGCAGCCAGAGTGGGTCGTCAATTTATTTATGCTGTTAGCCGTGCAGAGACGTTAGTAATTGGACGGCATACAAATTTTATAAATAAATACATAAATAAATAACATATAGTCAATAAAATGCGACTGTTGCATTCAAATAATAATTTTTAAAATAACGGTTAAATAAAAAGGTTTTGACCTGGCAGCGAAAAGAATATAAACTCGGCACGGAGCGAATGTTTCGTATTTTTATGCTGCCACATTTGTAACTATCGGGCAGCCCCCGCGGGCTGGAATCGCCCAGAGCTGGTTGCCGCAAACCCCGCAAAGGGAAATACGCCGCACCCGGGGTCGGACATGGGGTGCAGCTGGCAGCCCTCGACACAGCGCCCACCACGCGGCACCTCTGCAAGTCTGCTGAGCGCAGGGTCCACCCGCACCAGCAGTGGGCGAGGCCGTAGAACTGCGCCCGCTTCACTTGAACGGCGGAAATGCAAGGCTGGGGGCTGGTGGGGGCAGGCTGCCCCCTAGGGACTGAAGGCGTTACTCGTGCTCTAGGGGTCGCAGGCACTGGGCGGGGGGACCCCGTAAAGGGACCTCCTCCGGTGAAAAGGTTGCTGATTCTGATGAGAGTGGCAGAGGAGAGCGGACCGGGCACCTCGGACACACGGGCCAAAGAGCAGGCGCGTCTCCGCAGCCTCGGGACGAACGGCCGCAGGCATTTCGAGCCTCCAGGGCTCGGACACGGGCTTACAGGTGCTTCTCTGCTGAACAGCCCCAAGCAGTCATCCCCCACTGGCCTCCCTTGAGCTCAGGAATCCAGCAGCTGTTTACCCTGCACCAAGCAAACGCTGACCTTGTGTGCTGGCCGTGATTAAGGCCCCCGCCCTGAGAACGTGTGTTGAGACTCTGCAGGCAGGGCAGGGAGATGGAGGGGGTGCCCCCTGGGCTGAATGCCATGGACAAACCTCTTTGGCCTGTTGGGTGCCGCATGGGGCTGGTTGGCTTGCTGCAGGAGGAGGAGACTCCACTGTTTCCCCTCTCAGAACAGGTTCCAGAGGGAAATCCCAAATGATCGTGGCTCCTCCAAGACCATGTGCCCCGTTCATTATGGCACGAGCGTTCATGGAACAACACCCAGTCCAGGATGACAATCTGACCAGATTTCAGACAAGCATCGGCGAAGGTTCTGCACAGATTGGCTGAAATGAGCAGCATGGCGAGTTGTCTCTTCGACAGTTCTTTTCCAGCTTTCCGGATGCTGCCTCACTGTTTGGCATCGCTAAGTTCTGTGCTTATTTTGTGCGCCTCCTTAAGGATGAGTATAATTCCAAGGTGGGCTATGAATGTTGTTGTTGTTGTTAGTTGCAAAGTCGTGTCCGACCCATTGCAACCCCATAGACAACATTCCTCCAGGCCTTCCTGTCCTCCACTATCTCCCAGAGTCCACTTAAGCTCACACCAACTGCCTCAGTGACTCCATCCAGCCACCTCATCCTCTGCCGTCCCCTTCTTCTTTTGCCATCCATTGTTCCCAGCATTAGGCTCTTCTCCAGTGACTCCTTCCTTCTCATTAGGTGGCCAAAGTGTTTGAGTTTCATCTTCAGTATCTGGCCTTCTAAAGAGCAGTCAGGGTTGATCTCCTCTAGCACTGACCGGTTTGATCGCCTTGCGGTCCAAGGGACTCGCAGGAGTCTCCTCCAGCACCACAACTCAAAGGCCTCAATCCTTTGGCGCTCAGCCTTCCTTATGGTCCAGCTTTCACAGCCATACATCGCAACTTGGAAAACCATAGCCTTGACTAGACGCACTTTTGTTGGCAGGGTGATGTCTCTGCTTTTTAGTATGCTGTCTAGATTTGCCATAGCTTTCCTCCCCAGGAGCAAGCGTCTTCTAATTTCTTGGCTGCAGTCCCCGTCTGCGGTGATCTTGGAGCCCAGGAAAATAAAATCTGTCACTACCTCCATTTCTTCCCCATCTATTTGCCAGGAAGTGAGAGGACCGGATGCCATGATCTTAGTTTTCTTAATGTTGAGTTTCAAGCCAACTTTTGCACTCTCCTCCTTCACCCACATCAAGAGGCTCTTTAGTTCCTCTTCACTTTCTGCCATGAGAGTGGTATCATCTGCATATCTGAGGTTGTTGATATTTCTCCCAGCAATCTTGATTCCAACTGGTGATTCATCTAGCCCTGCCTTTCTCACGATGTGCTCTGCATATAAGTTAAATAGGCAGGGCGACAGTATACAGCCTTGCCGAACTCCTGTCTCAATTTTGAACCAATCAGTGGTTCCGTGTCCAGTTCTCACTGTTGCTTCTTGACCTGCATATAGGTTTCTCAAGAGACAAATAAGATGGTCAGGTACTCCCATCTCTTTAAGAACCTGCCACAATTTGTTGTGATCCACACAATCAAAGGCTTTAGCGTAGTCAATGAAGCAGAAGTAGATGGTTTTCTGGAACTCCCTAGCTTTCTCCATGACCCAGCGTATGTTGGCAATTTGATCTCTAGTTCCTCTCCCGCTTCGAAATCCTGCCTGTACTTCTGGTAGTTCTCGGTCCACATACTGCTGGAGCTTGTAGGATTTTGAGCATCACTTTGCTAGTATATGAAATGAGTGCAATGGTGTGGTAGTTTGAACATTCTTTGGCATTGCCCTTCTTTGGGATCGGAATGTAAACTGACCTTTTCCAATCCTGTGGCCACTGCTGAGTTTTCCAAATTTGCTGGCATAGTGAGTGTAGCACTTTTACTGCATCGTCTTTCAGGATTTTGAATAGCTCAGCTGGAATGCTGTCACCTCCACTAGCTTTGTTGTTGCTCAGACTTCCTAAGGCCCATTTCACTTCACATTCCAGGATATCTGGCTCGAGGTCAGTGACCACCCCATCGTGGTTATCAGGGATGTTAAGCTCTTTCTTGTATAGTTCTTCTGTGTAATCTTGCCACCTCTTCTTAATCTCTTCTGCCTCTGTTAGGTCCCTGCCATTTTGGTCCTTTATTATGCCCATCTTTGCATGAAATGATCCCTTCATATCTCCAATTTTCTTGAAGAGATTTCTGGTCCTCCCTGTTCTATTGTTTTCTTCTATTTCTTTGCACTGTTCATTTAAGAAGGCTTTCTTATCTCTTCTAGCTGTTCTCTGGAATTCTGCATTCAATTGTTTGTATCTTTCTCTTTCTCCCTTGCCTTTCGCTTTCCTTCTTTCCTCAGCTATTTGTAAAGCTTCCTCAGACAGCCATTTTGCTTTCTTGCATTTCTTTTTCTTTGGGATGGTTTTAGTTGCTGCCTCTTGTACAATGTTGCGAACCTCTGTCCATAGTTCTTCAGGCACTCTGTCTATCAGATCTAATTCCTTAAATCTATTAGTCACCTCTACTGTGTATTCATCAGGGATATGATTTAGGTCATACCTGAGTGGCCTAGTGCTTTTCCCTACTTTCTTCAACTTAAGCCTAAATTTTGCAACCAGAAGCTCATGATCTGAGCCACAGTCAGCTCCTGGTCTAGTTTTTACTGACTGTATAGAACTTCTCCATCTTTGGCTGCAGAGCACATAGTCAATCTGATTTCTGTGTTGACCATCTGGTGATGTCCATGTGTAGAGTCGTCTCTTGGGTTGTTGGAAAAGAGTGTTTGTTATGACCATCGTATTCTCTTGACAAAATTCTACCAGCCTATGCCCTGCTTCATTTTGTATTCCAAGGCCAAACTTGCCTGTTATTCTGGTTATCTTTTGGTTTCCTACTTTAGCATTCCAATCCCCCATGATGATAAGGACATCATTTTTTGGAGTTAATTCTAGAAGGTGTTGTAGGCCTTCATAGAACCGGTCAACTTCAGCCTCTTCAGCACCAGTGGTTGGGGCATAGACTTGGACTATTGTGATGTTGAATGGTTTGCCTTGGATTCGAACTGAGATCATTCTGTCATTTTGGAGATTGTATCCCAGTACTGCTTTCCCTGCTCTTTTATTGACTATGAAGGCTACTCCATTTCTTCTGAGGGATTCTTGCCCGCAGTAGTATACCTGATGGTCATCTGAACTAAATTCACCCATGCCTGTCCATTTTAGTTCACTGATTCCTAAGATGTCGATGTTCAGTCTTGTCATCTCTTGTTTGACCACATCCAGCTTGCCTTGATTCATGGATCTTACATTCCAGGTTCCTATGGAGTAAAGATCTTTGCAGCATCGGACTTTCCTTTCACCTCCAGATACATCGGCAACTGAATGTCCTTTCGGCTTTGACCCAGTGGCTTCATTCTTTCTGGCGCTACTAGTACTAGCCCTCCGCTCTTCCCCAGTAGCATATCGGACACCTTCCGACCTGAGGGGCTCATCTTCCGGTGTCATCTTTTTGCCTTTTGGTACTGTCCATGGGGTTTTCATGGCAAAGATACTGGAGTGGGTTGCCATTTCCTTCTCCAGTGGATCACGTTTTGTCAGAGCTCTCTGCTATGACCTGTCCGTCTTGGGTGACCCTGCACGGCATAGCTCATAGCTTCATTGAGCTACGCAAGCCCCTTCGCCATGACAAGGCAGTGATCCATGAAGGAGGGGATATGAATACTGAAGCAAATAACATGAATGTGAATTGCTCCAGTGCGAGCCTTTGACTTTGGATCGCCAGCCTGAGACGCCAGATCTTGGAATGCCCGTCACCTGCATGTTGACAGTGGTTTGCAGAACAATCACATCCTCAGGGGGCCTCCTCTATCTCCACTGCAGTGTGAACACCAGCACCTGTTGCCTCCCTTAATATTTGCACCTCTCACGTGTGCTAGCAAGCGAACTGCGCTGACATGAAATGGAATGGATGGGGAAAGCCGCCAGTGAAGCACAGTGATAAATTCCTGCCCACCCCCAAAAGTGGCGTCTTCATGAGATTATGTTAGGGTCCCCAGGGGAAGCCACTGTCCTCAAGGCAGGAAATGCCCCATCAGGGAAAAGGTCCTGGCATGGCCGAAAGGGCCAGGTTTTCCGAACCAGGAGAGGGCCAGCAAGAGACGTTCCCTGCAGCTTCTGCTGAGGGAGGTGTCAGTCGGTGGCTCGTGCTTTGCGGCTGGTTCTGGGGGGGGCAGAGGAGAAGGTGCCTGGCCCGGCGACTTCCCCCATCTTGCACTGCTGCGCAGGTGCATCCAGTCGGCCCCCTGGGGGCTGCTGTCCATCACCAGGCCCCTTTCTCCCGCTGGCGGCTTGCCTCAGGCCAATGGCCTGCATCACACCGCGTGTGAGTGGGCGTGCCCTGTGCCTGGGTGCTTGCTTGTGTATTTAGTCATTCACATATTTATATGCCAGCTGTAACTGCCAAAAGCCTTCCTAGGCAGCTTACAATTGACAACATATTAGAATCTATTAAAACAGTTTAAAAAATAAAACGTCACTACAACAAGCAATATAAAGAAAGGTCACTGGCATTCACAAGGACTAAGTGTTATTTTTGTAATGTTTGCGTTATCACCAACAAAACCCTTCCTAGTCACACTTTAAAACAAGGTTGCTTTTTGTTCTTGCTCTTTACACACAAGGAGACCCCCCTGTTTTGGATAAACACCGTGGAACTCTCTGCAACACCCTGCTCCTCACAGGCCCCTGCTTCTGGAGGGCTCCCGGGCAAGCGACTCCAGTGCCCCACCCTGAGCCTCCCTTCTCACCGCCGGGGGCACTGGCTGCTCTGGGTGCTGCTCCTCTTCCTCGCCACAGCAAGCACAGGCAGCAAGGTGGCCGTGGCATCTCCCACCCTGCTCCCCCCACTGCATCCTCTGGGCCAGCACAAGAGGCCACTGAACTAGCAGGCCAGAAAATGAGGCGGTGCCAAGGGACCCTTGCCCATGGGACCACCTGGAGGGGGTCCTTGGCGATTGCCTGGCCTTCCCTGCTGCTGGGTGCAGCCCTGTCTCTGTGCATTGATGAGAAGCGCGAGGTGGTTCACAGAACTCCACACCAGAAGAGCTGCATCCATCCTTAAGGTGCCGTGGGAGTCCCTGCTCTTGCAGCAAGTGCACGAGGCAGATCACCTCCACCTGGATGAGCCGCTCTGCCAAAAGCCTTGGGAAGCCAAGTGAACTACAGCAGCTGCACCTGGCGCCTGCCATCTCGGCCTACCTGCTCGCTCTGCTTAAAGTGAAATGTGGGTGGACATTTAGGTTGGCGGTTATAGGTGCTTGGAAAGAGGCCACGCAAAAAGTCGGCTCTCTTTTTCCCACTCTACCAAGTTTCTACCTTTTTAACAGTCCCATGTTTCCACCTAGGCCTTTTCCTGGCCAGAGTGAATGCTGTTCCACTCACAGAATGGCCAGGCCGCTGCGAACACAGCAGCCGCTCCGAGACTCTGCCCTTGCGGCTGAAGGGTGGTTGAAACTGGACCTCATCTTCCATTCGGTTGCCGCTTCTGCTCTTCGGCAACAGCGAGCTTTCTGCTGCCCTTGCTGAGTAGGGTCCCTCGCTGCTCATGTGACTTCCACCTGCCATTCCTGTTGGCTGCCAGCAACTGGTAAAGTTTCTGTGCCCTTCAAACTAGGCAGGTCTATGTTAGAGATAGTTCTGGGGTTGAGCATCAGTGAGGCTGTGGATGCCTATCAGGATATTGATCCGTTTCACCTGGTGCCTTGGGGCATCTCGGCACTCTGGTTTTGGAGCAGGAATGGACGGGAGGTCGGCTCCAGGGTCTGCAGCAGAGGTCCTTTTGCAGCTCTACCAGGAGATGGCGAGGGTTGAACCTGGGCCCTTTCGCATCCAAAGGAGGGTCTCTACCACTGAAGGACACCCCTCCCCCGTGGCTTTTCTTTAGCATTGCTGTCCTGTAGCATGGGGTGGGCAGCGGGTGGCCTGAGCGCCATGCTTCCCAACAGCGTCCGCAGAGCTCCACTGCATCCAACCAGCTCAATGCAATGTGCACACAAAGGCCGAAGGGGTGGCATGTGGCCTGCAAGCAGGTGCCATTAAGCACTGCAGCACTGCAGAGAGGGTCGCAGCAGAATCTGGGGGCAGATGGGACTCGGGCACTTCCTCTTCTTTTTGAGGGGTGCACGCCACACGCTGCCTGACCCCTGCAGACTGCAGCCCACAGTGGGGGCTCGGAGGGCGGGAAAGGCCCAGATGTGACCCTTCTGTGCTGCAATGAGCCACTTGCGTTGGCATAAAATGCTGAGCGACGGAGCAGAGCACCTGCCATGCCTGTCTTTGGCTCTCAGCCAAGCAAATGGTACTCGCGATGGCGTCACATCACAGATAAATCCGAACTTGACTGAGACAGTCGTGCAGGACCCTAAGGGCGCAATGGAAACACTGCAGCGACAGGAAGGAAAAGCACCGCACGCAGCAGAGCCATTGGCAGAGCGCTGAAGCAGGAACGAAGCCCTGTGACTGGCGTGGCCAGGAGCCTGGCCACAGCACCCCGGACCAGCTGGCGTTCAAACAGTCTTCGAGGGCAGCCCCACATGCGGCACACTGCAGCAGCTCAGGCGGGATGCAGCGAACGCATGCGTGGCTCTGGCCGGAACAGGGCGGGCGAGTGGGCAAGCTGGCCTGGATGAGTCCTGGGCACCCGCCGTCTCGCCGTGCCAGCGGAGGAGAGTGCTGCATTCTCGGCCGCCCAGGCCAACGGTGGCAAGGCGACACGGCAGTGGCAGGTGTCACTGTGGGAGCCCAGAGCCCCCGAGGCCCCTGCTGCCCCCTCACCTTGAGGCTCCGCTTGAGCAGACTTCAGCCTGAGATTTCCCTCCCCAAAGTGACCTCAATGGCTGACCTTTCTGCAAACACCCTGGCTACCTGCCTTATCTGGAGCTGCATGTCGGGCGAGTGGGGGGGGGCAACTGCTCCCCCCATCCCTGCAGGTTGACTCTCTGATCCATAAACCTGCAGACGTGCCCTGATATGGATCAGGCATGCAAGGCCAGGCGATTGTCTCCCAGGAGCTCCCTGTGCAGAACTGAGAGGGACTGTGGCTGCTTCTGCCATTCGTCTTCCTCTGCGTGATTCATCAGCAGCCGTCTCAGTTCTTGGCCTGGCAATCAGGACGTTTTGTATGCTTGATTGTTTGCTTCACTAGTCAACAGTTCATTTTGTCCAGACAATGGCAAACGGAGTAGATTTGTGTTGTTTGTGAGCCCTGAGGTTTGGACTTTGGCCCTCTTCATACAGACATTTTTAATTCTCAGAGCATACAAGATGCAGCATGCAAAATTCCTTCACAACCTTTTATTCCCGTCATTGGTTTGTTATGGTTTAGTCATCTGCCTCACTCCCAGCTCCCCATCCCTGCTCTGGGACCACTGGGAAATGTAATTCGATGAGAGGTTAAGAATAAAGATCTCAGATAGAATAAGTGGACCCTGCCCTGGCTCCTTTAGAGGAAGCCTTGACCAATGGCCTGGTTAAAACCAGTGTTTATGTGCAGTGTTGAGAAGACCTCAAGCCACAGAAGGGGCTCAAGTCAAGCTGTAGCTGATGCGGTCAGCATACATACAAGAAATCTCCAGTAATCCTCAGCATAAGCAGTACATTTCCTGGAATATCCAACAACTGGAAGGTACCTTATGGAGATCAGTCCTCTTGTAATGCCAAGCATCACTCCACTCTTCTCTGGCTTACAGCACTCAGCAACCCATGGCCAGCCAGGTTGGGGCACCAGGTTGGGGAAGGTGGTGTCACACAACATCCCCTTCTCCTATGCATTCCACTTTAATTACTTCATTCCTCTGATATATACAATCTCTGTTTTGCAGAAGCAAATGGGAAACTGTGATCAAAGCCATTCTGAATTCTCCCACAAGGTACAAGTGTCATAACACTACAATGTCCAGGGCTTTTGCAGGGTGGGGGGAAGCAGGTCTGTCAACCATGTACAACATTAGCATGTACTTGTGGGGTTGATATGCTCATATTGTGTCTGGGGCCCATTGTAGTGACCAGGAAGGGGATGAGGCCTGCAGAAAGTAATCCCCTCTGCCCCATGGAGTGGACCCCATGGGATAATCAGTGGAGAGGTTGCAGCTCTCATCTGGGTTTTCTGCACCCCAACAAAAGAACAGAGGAGAAGGAGGCCCAAGGGTTCATCTTGTCCAGCAGTCCACTGCCATGGTGGCCAACCGGCTGGCTGTCACTGGCCGTGCCAGAAATTTTGGTAGCCAGTGTCAAGACACCGTGGCCAAACACGGTTGGGCAAAGCCTCCCTACATCCTGCCGTGGGAAGATTCCCAGGCACCGCACCCTGTCCTGTCTCCGGATCTCACACCAAGCAGCTTAGTGGGGTGCTCCCAGTAGGGTCCAGAATGAGGCAGCGAGAGAATGGTGGGTTTGCCCTCATGCCAGGTCATTCTGGGGCCAGTGGCTGAAATCCCACAGCAGGGAGCCCTCGTGCTGAAAACCCTCCGCCGAAGGTATGTCTGATGCCCGAAATAAAGGCCTACGTTCCACTTTTAGTACAAGTAAACACAGACGGGGCTGGGAGAGCCACGGGTTGCCAGGCCTTCTCTCCCATCTGCTCTCCAGCTTTGCTCTCTCTTGGGACCCGAGGCGCATGACCCCGCTCTGCTGCCCTGCTCCCCACTGCACCCAAAGGACGATTATCGTGCGCTCACCAGGCCGAACTTCTGGCAGGGGCGGCTCCTGGCTTGAGGGTGCGGGGTGGACAGAGCTACTCCAGGACACCCTGTTTCTTTATTACAATGCGCTAATTAGGGGAAGCGGTTTGGACAGCCCCCAGGCTTGCCATCCAAAAGGCAGGAGATGCAAGGAAAGGGAGCGAGCAGGGCGAAAGCATGTTGTCGCGGGTGTTGGATTCTGCTGCCCAGAGGGATGGGGATGGATTGCTTCGGCCCAGGGCTTTTATTTATTCGGTTCATTTTGTTTCTAGAATGCCCAGTAGCCAGAGGTTGCAGGGTTGCTGAGGGTACGTGCAGTGCGGTGGTTAAGAGAGTGGGGCTGAGACTGGGGGAGCCACTCAGCCACAAAGCTTGCTGGGCGACTTTGGGCGGTCACAGACCCTCAGCACTGCCTACCTCACAGGGCTGTTGCTGTGGGGATAAGATGAAGAAGAAGAAGAGAATTATGTACGCCACCTTGAGTTCCTTAAAAGGAAAAACAGTGGGATATAAATTTAATAAATAAATCGATAGATCAGATAACATGAAAAGGATCCTGTGAGCCGCTTTGGACCCTTTACAGGAAAAAGAGCCAGGCATACATACAAGCCGTCCATCGAGGGTGGGATGTGACATTGTTGTGGCTGGCTTCCAGGAAAAGAGCTTTCCGTTTGTCGAGTGCAGCTCTCGGATCTTGCATGGGGAACCTCGAATGTGCCTCTCCACCCCGCCCACTCCTCGGGTGGGGGACCCGAAAAAGTTGCTCTGTTCACAAGGCTTGGGGCTGCTCATGCAGGAGGGGCCGCCTTGCCCGGGAAAGCACGGATTTGCCGTTGCCGCGTCCTCTGGGCCTCAGTCCTGCCAGGCCTGCACAGCAAGCAGCCCTGCAGCAGCCCTGACCGGGGAGCGTCCCCCAGCTCGCCCCAGCTGCCCCGGGTTCAGGAGGGAGCCGTCCCCGCAAGTGTGATGTGGCCGCCCAACCCCTGCAGGGCTCTCATCTCTCCTTCCTTTCCTCCCTGCTGCACACCCAGCGCCAAGATCAGCCGGTCGCCTTCGGCATGGGCTTGGCAGGGAAGACTGTGGGAGGAAGGCTTGTTTGTTTGACGAGAGAAGTTGTTTCCACTGGAATGAAAAACACAAACGCATCCCATCATGGAAACCTCTTTTTCTCTCGGGCTTCGCTTGGTGCAGGCCCCCAAATCCGGGTGTAAACTTGGCCTTGCTAGCAGCACCCACAGCACTCGGGCCCCTTAACTGCTTCAGGGCTGGTTTGCAGGGCAGGACCAACCCCAGCGTCTCCCGCATGCCGTGCCGAAAAAACCATCCTGGGCGTCCGGCTGTCTCAAAGCCAGTGTGGAAACCAAGCAGCTTTGGGATGTCTGACGTACGTGGCATTTTGACCTGAAGAGTCTCTATATTAGCGCCCTTTCAAGGTTTCCATCCTCCCTCCCTGGATTTGAGATCGGTGCTCTCTTTTTAATTTTGCTAGATGCAAACCCCCCCTGTTTTCCCTGCCCCTGTGCAGCTGCTCCATTTCTTTCCTTTGGACTACTGCCCTCTTTAAGTGCTGTTACCCAGATCCCCTGTTCCTTTGGGGCTGGGTTCTTTCCACTCCCCGCCCCCACCAGCCCCATCCAGTCTCTCCTAGGCCCCTGCTCCCTCTGTACCCGCCCTCTTTCACTGGCTCACTATTGCAAGAGCTCAGCAGTTCAGCCTAAACAAAGTTCCATTCCTCTGCCATGGAGGCTTTCTGTTCAGGCTTTCTGCCCAAGACCTTGGTGTGGTCCCCATGCTCCTCTGCTTGGTTCCCTCTCACAACCACCTTGCCAGGTAGGACCGCCTACAAGAAAAGAGCAGCATCCCCTAGTAAGTGTCATGGCTGCTTGAGGGTCTGAGCCCAGGCCTCCTTGGTCCCAGCTCAACGTTCTGTCCCGCAAGCCACGTTAGCGTCGGTCGAGAGCCCTGAGCCTTGCTGGCTAGAGGGGATTCTGCGACAGAGCCATGCAGAGGCTCACAAAACGGCTGTGGCTGTGGGGGTGGTCAGTCATAAAACATGCTTCCCAGAATCGAAAACGGTGAGAAAGAAACTCGCTCGAGAGCCTGTTCAGGAGGCCGAGGCCGGTGGAGTCAGCTGGAAAACACGAAGCCACGGTGGGTTCTCAGCCCACCGCTTCCCATCCCAATGCCCACGTCACAGCAGGCAAACTGGTGGTGGTCAGAGAAATTCACACGGAGGGCAGGACAACATCCACCCCCACCCTGTGCCGAAGCAAGCCAACTAGCACAGGTAAAGCGTCCTCGCCGGCTCCCACCTCCTCTCCAGTTGGTTCTCAAAAGTCTGAACAAACAGGAATCAGGAGGGGAAGGAACCCGGCAGGCCCAAAGAGGCCTGCAGGGGCTGCAGTATCACACGGACGGCCCAGCCCCATGCCAGAGCTGGGGGCCACTGCCACGTGGAGCAGCCCAAATGCCACAGAGGCCGGATGGGAGAACTTTGCCAGCTGCACCCTTGGGGGGGGCGGCCAGCTGCCCTCCGTTCTCACGCCCTCCTTGTATTTCAGGAGCTGCTTCCATAAGATAAAGCCTCTCTCAGGCGGATTATTTTGAGCATGCTTTTCCTATAGGAAAAATGTTGCATCCCAACGTGGGAAGCAGCCTTCAGCGGAGGGTCCATTTTGTGCACCATCCTGCTCACAGCCGAAAACCTGCAGCTCAGACATGAGGGCACCAGCAACCATGTTCCTCAGCGGCTGGGGCACCCAGGCGCTCTCCTGTGCCACAGGAAGTGGCCTGCAGCCACCGGGATGTGTCGCCATGGGTAGCTCCCCCCTCCATGAGATTCTCCAGCTCTCCACATGGGTGGCCAGCAGGATTATCTGTCCTGCCGTCTCACTCATGCCTGGCAGCAGCCCTCTGAGGTGCAAAAAGGACCTTCTTGGCCCCACCTGGAGACCCCCGGGGATGACCCTGGGCCTGCTGTGGGCAAAGGACGTGCTCTCCCCAGCTGCGGCCTCACATGCCTGGAAGGAGCTTTGCAACCTGCCTTTTCGCGCATCCACCTGGCTCTCAGTCCAAGGCCAGCCCCAGAGTTTCCCTGGAGAGGTTGCTGGGGCTGGGCCGGTGCCTTCCACATGCAGGTCAGGGCTCTGACCCCGAGTGACAGCAACTTCCCGGGACTGTCACGCACCCTGTCCTTCCGGTTCAAAACATGGGGGGGGGGCACTCTGAGGGCACAAAAGGCCACCAGCAGCGAGCCCGGCTGGGAGAGAACTTCCGAGCACGCGCTGAGCTGTTGCACATCGATGGCCTGGGCAACGCCGTTCTTTTGTATCCATTCCGAGAGCAGAAGTCACTGCGTGGGATAAGAACCGGCTGGAATGACCACCAGACATCACTGGTCTGTTTTCCATCTGTTTTAACTATTTAATTGTTTTAAAACTTCGTGACCACACATGCCTCTCATTTAGACTCTGGCTACAACAGGGCCCTGGACGTCCATTTGGCTCCAGGGGTGCGGAGACGTGCAAACATTTGCAAAAAACAAAACATTGACGGGAAGAGGGTGTTCTTGCAGGCAAGCAAGCCTGTTCCTTTCTGCCAGAGGTGATCGAACTCTTAATTTAATTGTGGAGAAGCCCTGGAGGGCTGCATTCCGGTGATAAGGAGGGCCAAAGGCAAGAGAGCTCAGGTTCGGCACCATGGATGGCACCATAAAAGGCCCCGCTGGTGGATACACCACCGTGCTGGCATGGGAACCACCAGTCTCCTCTGCTGCGGGGGAAGCATAGTGGACGTTCTATATTTCGGAGAGCACCGATTGGGCATTTTCTCCTTCTCTCATAATGCTAAAGCAGAGGACCACCCTGCGAAGCCGCATTCAGGAGGGACCGGACCCTCCACGTCTCCCGCCGGGGCGGAGGAAGCCAGCTTGCAGGAGTCAGTGCTGTACGTTGGGGGGAGGCCGCTGAGCTGGTCAGCTTTTAAAAGTCGCTGGACTCATTCATGGCAGGAAGGAGGCTCTGCCCCCCATTCTTGAGCTCATTCCTGGATTGGCTGCAGCGCCCCGTCCATCACCTCAGGGGCTGCCAGAGGTGAGAAGGGGAAGCAAACACCCCCCATGTGGCACCAGCTCCTGTGGACTGCAGCCCACTGCATCAGATGCAGGGAGTATTTGCGGGGGGGGGGGCAGGTTTATACATTGTACATGCTGTGTGGGAAATTGTAAGCACTGAAATCAGGGAGGTGAAATGAAGAACATATTTAATGAAGGAAAAGATCTTTCTTGAGATTAGATGCTTCACAGCAATCCCCTCCCTTCCCCTCCTCACACGCATGTAGACACTGCACAACCAAGTGCAACCTTGCGGTGCAGGGTTGGTGCAGTGGGTTTCTTGCAAAACCATTCCTGTAACGCTCCTCGCAGAGCAGTTGTGCCAGCGCCTCAGTCATTTGAGCTGCCCCTTCATGACTTTTTCCCAGCTCCACCATGTGATTTCAGGTGACCAGAACTGCAGAGTCTTCCGAGGGCGGCTGCCCCCTCAGTTTATTGGACAGCATGAGCACATCGCCAGTGTTACTGTAATTCTTTAAGAAAGGAAAGGGATATAAATTTAATAAATAAACAATTCCTTTTCTAGCATTTGCCTTTTCCACAGCAGCTGCATGTGGGGGTGATGTTTGTGGTGCTGTCCAAGCACACACTCCCCCCCGCCCCCCCAACGATCTCTTTCCTGGTCCACCGCAGCTGCCTCCAATCCCATCGGAACCTCTGTGAAGCCGGAGGCCTTACAGGTGCAGCCCAGCCAGAGGACACGGGTGGGGCCAGAGTTTTCACAGGACTGGAGGGACCACGGATGGGCGGTGGGCAAGAGCTGCGCACGCGTCTTTTGAGGAGGACGCTTGTGGCCCAGCCTTGCTCCGTCAGGCAGCTCACGGCTCTGTGCATTCGGCTTTCCAGGCCCCGACTGGACCGCAACCGGCTCAGCTTCCCCATCGCATGCCCTTCACCACACTCTGTCCCTATGGACATTCGTGCTGCCCCGTGGTTCTCTTCTTCTTTTAGCATCACCACCCAAAGGCCAAAACATGGGCAAAACGAGGAAAGAGTTCTGGCAGCATGGCCATGAGAGAGCCGGGAGGGGGGCCAATAAACAGGGATCATCGTATTAACGCAGTCAACAGCATGCACATTGTGACTCGCTTTCATCAATAAGTCACCCTGTTTCTCATTGCAGCCCTTACCTCCGCAGCTGGTCCTCCTCCCGCCAGGCGGCATGGCTCCCATCCATGTCTTCCTCTCACCGCATTCCCCCATGTCCCCTTGGCTTGCAAATTCTACCAAAAAAAGGAATCTTTTCTTGTTTTGGCAAGCAAGCCGGATCTTTCCACCAGCCCGCCCCTGCAAGTGGAGGAGGCAGGCGATGGCTCACAGCCCTGCACTCTTCGTGGGCCCCCGGTTCTGTTAATATTTCTTTAGAGGTCAGCAGCATTTCTGCCTGTGCAAACCCTCACAAGAAATGGACGAAAGGGCCTGTGCTCTGGCGACCGAGGCAGACTGCAGCTGCAGTGAGCTTTTCTAAGCAAAACGAGTGTGAAAATGGTCAAGAGCTTGCTATTTATGTAACGGAGGAAGGGTTGGGGAAACGGAGAGATTTATGATGGTTTTGGTACAAGCTGAAACACTTGGCTCGGGAGAGCAAGCGAGCAAGGAAGGCCTTCAGGCCTTGGAGGCACACGCTTTCTGGCTTCGGACGTTCTGAAATGACATCACTCCATTAAAGAGCCACAGTAGTGCCGTCAGCAGGAAACTGAACCCAGCCGCCGGGTTGCCTGTCCAGACACAGCTCACCTGCTCTGCAGCCTGGCTGGAGGCATCCTCGTGGCACACGGGGAGAGAGCTCTGGGATCGGTGCGGTTTCCACCGCCCAGCCATCATGGACCAGGTCACTCCGCGTCAGCATGGCTGGGCAACCCGTATCCTGCTGGGCGCCTTGGCCTACGCCTCCCATCAGGTCTAGCCAGCGCAGTCAAAGTAAGAAGTTGGCCGCAAGTTGGCCGCCCCTGCTTCCGTAGCAGAGGTTCAGGGTGCCCATGTGTCCTCCTTTGTAGAAGGCAGTCCTCTTCTTGAAGGCGCCCTCTGCGGGGAAGAACCCTAAGAAGGGAGAAGGGCTGAGCCTCCAGGTTGCCACTCCTGGACAGCAGAGGGCACAGGCAGCCACTCAGGACTCCTGGCCATCCTGCGTAAACGTGGCTCGTCCCCGATGTCCTCAGGGAGGAAAACTGGAAGGAGCCCTCTCTGGGCCCTGTGGCTCTTGGCCGCTACCAGCCCACCACAAATGCCGCAGGCGCTCCTGGAGGAGTCCGGCTTCCAGCCCCGTTGCAGCGTTTCAACCAGCTTACAAGACACAATGCGCCTCTTGAGAGAAGGGCAGGGAAGCCGTGGCTGCATGAGCCCAGCTCAGTCTCTCCCTGGCCTTCGCTCCCATCAGCCTGATGTTCCCTTGGATCAGGGCCCTGGGCTGGGTGCTAGAGCAGTCGCTCCAGTCCGCTGGGGGGGGGCCACACCGGATGACTATTGCCTGGCCCCCCGTGGTGGTGTGTGGGGTTCCATGGGGTCCCCTCTCATCTCCCGTGCTTTTCAGCATCCATAGGAAGCCCCCAGAAGTGGCCAGCAGGGGACCTGGGGCCATTGGCACACTGAGGGCACATGGCTCTAGCTCCCCGCCGCATCTGAATCCAAGCTGTGCACGTCCCGGAGCGGAGCCTTGACTCTGGGATGAAGGCCAACAAGCCATGCATGGATTCCAGCCAGATGGGCCCTCTGGGGCTTGCTGTGGGCAGGGCTGTGCTCCCCGAAAAGCTCGGGTCCGTCCCCAGGGGGTGCTCCTCGGTCCATCACAGTTTCTGGAGTCCCGTGTGGCTGGGGGCTCAGAGTGCCTTTCCCCAGCTCTGGCCCCCCTGGACAGCGATGGCGCATGGCCCCGGCACTGCAGGCCCAGCAGCCTCGAGACGGGGCGACTGCAAGCTCCTGCACTGGGGCTGTCCTTCCAGCTGCTCCGGGGGCTGGAGCTAGCGCAGGGCGCAGAAGCTCGGCTGGTGCCAGGAGCTGCCCTTTCAGCAGGCAACTCCTTTGCAGAGGGAACTGCACTGGCCACCTATTTGGTTCTGGGCCAGGTTTGCACATGGCATGTCGTGAGCGGACCAGCTAGAGCCGGGGGTCAGACTGGATGGCTCAGGAGGCCCCTTCTGATTCGCTCTGTTTCTATGTTTACGGTTTGGGTGCTGGAGCCCAGGCCATAAGGCTCTAATTGACTTGGGACCAGGATGCTTGAGAGAGGTCCTTCCACATTACCAACCTGCCCAATTATGGAGGACAAGGGGTGGCACGCTGCTGGCAGTCGACATCTCCCAGAGAAGGGCCCTCAGCATGAGGGGCCCCTGCTGTGGCCATCCCTGCCCTGCACCGGGTGGTTTGGGCTCTTCCGTATTCCAAGACGTTGCCCTTGACAGACCAGCCCTGGTTCTACTGATAGTTTCAATGCAGTGTTTTACTCTTTCAGTTTTCTTATTGTTCACCAGTTTGGCCTCTGTTTCAGATGTGGAGCACTACATGAATGACCTAAGTGAAGGAAACCAATAAATGACTTCCAAATTTGCATCTATGCACATACATCAGCATATGCGCATTCCATGTACACCTGCACCCTCTTCTGTGCTCTTTTTGGTGATGCGTCGATCACGAATAAAGGGAGCCACAGGTGACCCAGAGGAGCAGGGCCTAAGCTTTGTGCCCTGAGCCCTGGGAGGTCACCCACTCGCCTTTGGGTTGGGGTGTCCTTTTGCCATTACCCGAGGGTTAGTTTCGCACGTTAAGGTTTCCAGGCTACATCCCTGCTCCGGCGCCCCAGAACAGGACTGAGACCCTTTTCCAAGAATCTCTCGGGGGTCCCCTTCCAGTGGTGGGTGGGGCCACGGCCAAAAGCGGTGGGGTCAACATGCCAGGGCTAACTGGAGCCTTTCCTGTCCATTACTATCAGGAAAGGTGCCCCAACTTTGCACAGTGTGGAAAAACCGCACAAAAGCAGGACACCAGCCAAGGCTTGGTGATCAGGAGAAAAGGGTAGGGCTACCAGAAGGGGCCGTGGCCACCTGAGCCGCCCTGGACATCTGGGAACCACAGAGGCCCCGACGGAACCCCCAGGTGGGCCGGACTGGGCTGCAGCCCGAGGGTCTGGCTTCCTGCTCTCAAGCGCACGGCTGTGACTTGCAGCTCCGGGCTGAACGCCTCACATAATTCGGCAGCGTTTCCTTCTGAGCAGATGGACAGAGGAATGTACGTACGGACTCCGTGTGGAGCGTGGCCTCTTGCGCACCTGCAGCCGCTGAGCTCACTTCTGAGCCCCTTGCAGGGCAAGGGCAGCGAGAGACCAGCTCCAGAGCGGCGGGGAGCTCACTGGGCAGTGCCAGTGTGGCCGCAGGACCATCACGCTCCCAACTATTTTGACAAGCACAGCCACAAAGGGACTTGCACCCCACTGCTTCAGTTCCATGGCTAAGGTGGAAGCAGCCTGGGTCAGAACCGGGAGGGCCCTTGTGCACAGAAGAACGCGAGTTCGCCTGGTTCTGATACTCGGAACCAACCGTGGGGCTCAGCGCCCTTTGATTCGAAGCGTCCCCAGGTGCAGGCAAAGGTGGGGCAGGTGGGTGGGGGAGAGGCCGCCCGGCAGCTCCAGCTCTGCAGGGAGGGACCCGTGCCTTTCACCCAAACAGCCTCTTGGCTGGCTTTTGCATCAACGGGGGGCCTGGTGCGGGGGGAGCGGCAGCAGCTGGCCAGGCAGAGCAGAGCCGTGGGCGCCCACGAGATGAGTCTTGTTGCTGCAAGGAGCCCCCTTCTCCATCTCTGAAAGTAGGCGGGGCCCTGGGCTCAGCTGCAGACGCTGATGGACAGCTGAGGAAGAGCTGCGGCAACGAAGGACTGTGGCATGGGGTGTCCTTGTTCAGACTTCGACCCGAGAACCCCTTTTCTGGCATACTCCGTTCCATCCCCACCCCTGGCATTTCCCCATTTCCCCCTTGTTAGTCGCGAAGTCGTGCCCGACCCATCACGCCCCCACGGACAACATTCCTCCAGGCCCTCCTGTCCTCCACCATCCCCGGAGTCCACTCAAGCTCACACCAACCGCCTGTGTGACTCCATCCAGCCACCTCAACCTCTGCCCTCCCCTTCCCCTTTTGCCATCCATTGTTCCCAGCATTAGGCTCTTCTCCAGGGAGTCCTTCCTTCTCATTAGGTGGCCAAAGTATTGGAGTTTCATCTTCAGGATCTTTCCCCCTAAAGTGCACCAATTCTGTGTGCACCAAACATGCCTCATAGTCAGTGGCCTACGGTGGAGGAGGGGGGTATGAAGGAGCCCCTGCAGAGGCTTTTTCAAGTCAAAATTTCATGTTTTTTGTTCACTCTGGAAAGCCTTGGCCTTTCCTTAAGTGTGCTTATGGTTCCACCTTGTTTCCCAGACGCTGCAACCCTCTTGCTACCCACTGCCATGTTCGCTATTAGAGATAGCGGCAAAACTTTAAACAGATATCCGAGTTCATTTGTTTCCTCCTCCCTCCCCACCCTCTTTTCCTTCATGCATTTTAGACGGTGGGCAGCGACTACACACTGCACCCCGTACATTGTACATGCTGCATAAATAGCAAATAAATACATAAGATACTGAGGCAGAAAGCAGATGTACCCTTTTTAGAGCAGCAAGGCCAGTTTGGACGAGTCGTCCTGGCATTGGGTGCAAACGCACGTTTTGTCCTCTCGGGTCAAGCCCTGGAGCGCAGCCGGGTTAAGTGCGGCCAGCTGCCCCGCCTGCAGTGCCACGAAAGAACTGCCACCCTTGGAGCAGTTTTCCACGCGCTCAAAAGTTTGCTTTCCAAACTAATATGAGCAACATCCATGCGGAGCTTCTAAAAATACAATGCCTCACTCGAACGTGGGGGAAGGGCCAGCCCGACGGCTGAGCCGGCCCCTGAGCGCCGCCGAGCATCCCTGCTGTACTGGGGCCAAAACCGGGGGATGTCTCACTCGGCCCTCCCAAGCCGAAGGACGCTCCTGAGCGCCTCTGCCTCGCCTCGCCCCTCACTCCATCCAGCGGCTGCGCTGTGCCAGGGCTCCGTGCCACCTTTGAGCGCCCCACCTGCACCTGGGTCAGAGTCCTCTGTGCTCATCGCAGAGGGTCCTGGCACCGTCCTCAACCGGGTCCTCCCCAGATGTGTTTGGCTGCAATTGCTGCCATTCCAGGGGAACAACGTCCAGAGGGAACTGCCCTGGTCGGGCCGCAGCACCACTCAGTCGAGCACTGGGCTGGGAGTTCCTCCCGGTGGGCCCTGATAACACGGCAAGTCTGGAAAGGGACCGTTTTCGGCCTTGCATTCAGCAGGGACGCCTGTTTGCTCAGTATGTGGTGCTCCTTCCACAGCCGCTCCTGACGGCAGGACTGGAGGACTTTTAGAGAGGTCCCTGGGAACTCTGCCTCCATGGCTGGGTTTAGGGTTGTGTGTGTTTGCCTTTTTCATCCTCAGGCTTGTTGTCTTTTGAATGTTATGGAACATCCATTACACAACCATCTTCAATCTGCTTTTGATGTCCTTTGTGAATATATACATGAGAGGAGAGCCAGAGTGGTGGTGTGGTTAAAGCGCAGGACTGGGTTCCAATCCTACTCAACCAATCACAGGGTCTCTGCCCAACCTGCCTCACAGGGTTGTTGTTGTTGTAGGGGTAAGACCGAGAGCAGCAGGAGGAGGATGCAAGCCACTTTGAGTGGATATAAATCCACTCAGTAACTACATATTCCCAGCCAATGGTGAGCTAGGATTTTAGCTTTTGTTATTTTTTGGATTTGTTGGGGGAGTGTCACCCGCTGGTATCAGGTCTTTGCCAGCTGCAGTTCGACACATCAGCCCAACTGGAAAGGTGGCAGGCTCCCTTCTGGAGACCCTTTTCATGGTGCCCGGGAAAAGCGAGAGGCTCAAAGTGCCCCATGCGCTTAGCCAGTCGAGAGCAGGCTGAACAGCTGGTTGCGTCACTGAGAGGACACAGCCGTGTGTGTTTACTGAGCGAATCCAGCTGCCTCCCTTTCCCAGCCTTCGGGGATCTGCCTTCTCCTCCAGAGTGGAGGCTGGCTCTCCCTTGCCCTTGAACAGCCGCAGGAACCTGTCGAGAGATTATTTGTGGACCCAGCCCCGGGAGCACCGTTGGCATGAGTGAAGAGGAGCTGGGCTAAAGTCCCGTGTCCATCTGGCCGTCTTTCTTCTCTTTCCAGAGTTCAGCCTGGAAACACAGAGAAGACTGGAGCATGCGCAGAGAGCATTTCACTGGCACAGTGGCGGCAGGCCCTTTTCTCCCAGCACTGGGGGAATGGCACTGGCCCATCTTTCCAGAGCTGGATGTTGTCGCTCTCCCCCAGCTTTGCCCATCCCAGTCTCAGCTCCTCCAGTGGGGGCTGGAGAGTTGCTCAGTGTGGGCACTCATCATGACAGCCCCCCACAGCCTGAGCCTCAAGGAGGGTCCAAATGCTCAGGCAGCTGGGTTGATCCGGGACGACCAGCTTTTGCCTCTAGTCTTTTGTGAAGTGATGCCTCTTAATGGCCCACTGGAGACCAAAATACTTTGCACTGTAACATGGAACAACTTTGCTGGGAAAATTCATTTCCTCCAGCTACTCTGGGAATTGCACAGAGGAACAGGGAATTCTGAAGGGGCAGCGGGCTGGTAGATGATGCGATCGGGACCCCTGCTAGTTAAGAAAAGGTGCCAGGGCAGGATCCCTGCCAGCCCTGCCTCCATCCCACTGCTCAGCCCCCTCCTGCCTTTCCAGCGAACACAAAAAGCCTGGGGTGCTGTGCTACTTACTGCAGAAGAGGGCCTTGCAGCCCCGCCCTGGACCTGGCTCACAGCCTCCCTCTTGCTCAGGCTCCCTTTGGTTCAGCACGTGGCTCAAACTGGCAGCCCAGTACTGGGCAGCTTGGCATTGGCTGCAGGAGGAAGGGATCTGGCCGGCGCATCCCAAGGGGAGCCCAGGCAGCCATCACGCCTGGCACCACTGGGCAGGGACGCGGGCAAGGCGGCCCCTGATTTCTCTGCTGGCCTCCACACAGCTGCCTGTTCCTGCGGTTTGTGTCCGGCACGGAACTCACCGTGTGCCAAGGCGCATGGCCAGGTACTTCCCATGCAGGGCAAGGTTCTTTTTTGTCCTGGGGCCGGTGGTGCTCCTTATTGCTGTTTGAAAGAAAGAAAAATGAAGTGCCTGCAGTGACCTAGAGAAGGAAAGCCACTCTGCACATGCCCAGGGGCTTTTCAAGGATGATCTGACATTCCATGCACAGTCACAGGCACCTAGAGAGGAAGCAGCAGAAGCCCTTGCAGTTTGGTGCTATAATGTGTATTATGGGTAGATATCAAGAGCCCACTGATGGAACCTGTAGTTTCCCCCATATAATGTTGGTGCACCTGCTTCCAGCAAGGCATAGTTTGGACCTCCTCATATTAGTGGCCAATATTGACGTGCAGGTGCCCATTGGGAGTGGAAAATCGCAGGCCCAGCCTTGATCCGCATCCACAAGCCCATTCCAGCAGATTCCCTCCGCCAGGAGCAGCTGTCCTGCCAAGTGAATTGGCCTCCAGACCAACCCCCCCGCCCCCGACACGTTTCACATGGCACTGGGGAGCCGCCTGGCCTGGCGATTCGGAGAATGGCTAAGCTGGGAGGACGGCAGCTCAGCTCAGAGGGCTTCTGAGGGGCACCTGCGTCTTGCTCACTGTGAGCCCTGCCTTTACTACGCTGCTCATTCACAGAGGTGCAGTTGGACATATTGCCTTGGGGAGGGCTGCCCTCCTCCCCTTCAGCAGTTATCCCACAGGGCACGTTAGGAACACCTTCACCCCCCCACTCCCCGGCCCCAAATAGCAACCCTTCCCACCCAATCCCAGTAGGGCTGGCTCTCCCATGAAGCAGAGCAGGCCACCAAGGTGCTGGAGAAGAGAGCGATTTGGGAGGTATAGCTTCCAACATCCTTGACATAGGTCATACTGGCTGGGGCTGATGGGAGCTGAAATCTAACATCTAGAGGGCACCAGGTTGGGGAAGGTGGCTATGTGGTATTTCTTTTTCTTTCCTCCTTCCTCGCTATCTCTACGGCTCTTGCAACACTTCTTTGGCCAAATGGCCTTTGGTTTCCACTTAACCAGTGGGATAATTTCCAAAGGCTGCCCCACATCTATTCTTCTCATGATCTGAATTTTGTATATTGCACACTGGCACCATTAAAAAAATGCTTGGATATGTTTCTAATTGACTATGCCTAGCAGCTCCATACTCCTGGCTCATCCTCCCTGCCTCTGTGTGCCTGGACCCTGTTTATAAAACCAGGCTGCCTCTGAGCATGTACAGAGTGCTTCCCCCTCTGCATGACTGGGGCTTTCCCATCTCCGAGTCCCATCCAAGAAAGTGTGGCTCTTATCCGTCTCTTCAGGCCTTCCTCGTTTCCTGTGTTTCTTGAAGGCGGAACATACTTCCTGCCTGCGTGTCCCTCTGCCCCTTAGCTAAGAGCCTCATCCCGCTGGAATTGCAATGTCACTCGGGATCAGCAGCGTACAGTGATGAGAGGCAGCTGACAGTCGCGGGCCCGGCTCACATCCGGCCGCGCTGCCCGGCCTCTCCATGCTCTCAGCCGCACGTGCCCCCAGGCGTCACCACTGCTTGCTTCTGCTTGCCAACATTCCTCGAGCTCTTCTGCACACTCCTTGCATTGGGAACGGGCCTGGCTGCGAGGTCCACTCGCCCTCCGGCTCACTGGCCTCAAATCCTCCCTGTGGAGGTCAGCTACACATCCTGTGCCCAACGCCCGCCCCGTGCCCCGGGAGCCTCCCCACAGCCCCTTGTAAGCATTCTTAGCTGTGTTTCCACGAGCTACTGTGAAGCGCCCCGGGATTCGGCAGGACAGGGCGGCACAATAAGGCTTGGAATCAATGTTGTTGTTGTTGTTAGTCGCGAAGTCGCATCCGACCCATCGCGACCCCATGGACAACATTCCTCCAGGCCTTCCTGTCCTCCAACATCCCCTGGCGTCCACTCAAGCTCACACCAACTGCCTCAGTGACTCCATCCAGCCACCTCATCCTCTGCCATCCCCTTCTCCTTTTGCCGTCAAGTGTTCCCAGCATTAGGCTCTTCTCCAGGGAGTCCTTCCTTCTCATTAGGTGGCCAAAGTATTTGAGTTTCATTTTCACTATCTGGCCTTCTAAAGAGCAGTCAGGGTTGATCTCCTCCAGGACTGACCGATTTGATCGCCTTGCGGTCCAAGGGACTCGCAGGAGTCTTCTCCAGCACCACAACTCAAAGGCCTCAATCCTTTTGCGCTCGGCCTTCCTTATGGTCCAGCTTTCACAGCCATACATTGCAACTGGGAAAACCATAGCCTTGACTATACGCACTTTTGTTGGCAGGGTGATGTCTCTGCTTTTTAGTATGCTGTTTAGATTTGCCATAGCTCTCCTCCCCAGGAGTAAGCGTCTTTTAATTTCTTGGCTGCAGTCCCCGTCTGCGGTGATCTTGGAGCCCAGGAAAATAAAATCTGTCACTACCTCCATTTCTTCCCCATCTATTTGCCAGGAAGTGAGAGGACCGGATGCCATGATCTTAGTTTTCTTAATGTTGAGTTTCAAGCCAACTTTTGCGCTCTCCCCCTTCACCCGTATCAAGAGGCTCTTAAGTTCCTCTTCACTTTCTGCCATGAGAGTGGTATCATCTGCATATCTGAGGTTGTTGATATTTCTCCCAGCAATCTTGATTCCAACTGGTGATTCATCTAGCCCTGCCTTTCTCGTGATGTGCTCTGCATATAAGTTAAATAGGCAGGGTGACAGTATACAGCCTTGCCGAACTCCTTTCTCAATTTTGAACCAATCAGTGGTTCCGTGTCCGGTTCTCACTGTTGCTTCTTGACCTGCATATAGGTTTCTCAAGAGACAAATAAGATGGTCTGGTACTCCCATCTCTTTAAGAACTTGCCACAATTTGTTGTGATCCACACAATCAAAGGCTTTAGCATAGTCAATGAAGCAGAAGTAGATCTTTTTCTGGAACTCCCTAGCTTTCTCCATGATCCAGCGTATGTTGGCAATTTGATCTCTAGTTCCTCTCCCTCTTCGAAATCCTGCCTGTACTTCTGGTAGTTCTCGGTCCACATACTGCTGGAGCCTAGTTTGTAGGATTTTGAACATCACTTTGCTAGCATGTGAAATGAGTGCAATGGTGCGGTAGTTTGAACATTCTTTGGCATTGCCCTTCTTGGGGATCGGAATGTAAACTGACCTTTTCCAATCCTGTGGCCACTGCTGAGTTTTCCAAATTTGCTGGCATAGTGAGTGTAGCACTTTAACTGCATCGTCTTTCAGGATTTTGATTAGCTCAGCTGGAATGCTGTCACCTCCACTAGCTTTGTTGTTGCTCAGACTTCCTAAGGCCCATTTCACTTCACATTCCAGGATGTCTGGCTCAAGGTCAGTGACCACCCCATTGTGCTTATCAGGGATGTTAAGCTCTTTCTTGTATAGTTCTTCTGTGTAATCTTGCAACCTCTTCTTAATGTCTTCTGCCTCTGTTTGGTCCCTGCCATTTTGGTCCTTTATCATGCCCATCTTTGCATGAAATGTTCCCTTCATATCTCCAATTTTCTTGAAGAGATCTCTGGTCCTCCCTATTCTATTGTTTTCTTCTATTTCTTTGCACTGTTCATTTAGGAAGGCATTCTTATCTCTTCTAGCTGTTCTCTGGAATTCTGCATTCAATTGTTTGTATCTTTCTCTTTCTCCCTTGCCTTTTGCTTCCCTTCTTTCCTCAGCTATTTGTAAAGCTTCCTCAGTCAGCCATTTTGCTTTCTTGTAATTCTTTTTCTTTGGGATGGTTTTAGTTGCTACCTCTTGTACAATGTTGCGAACCTCCGTCCATAGTTCTTCGGGCACTCTGTCTATCAGATCTAATTCCTTAAATCTATTAGTCACCTCTACTGTGTATTCATCTGGGATATGATTTAGGTCATACCTGAGTGGCCTAGTGGTTTTCCCTACTTTCTTCAACTTAAGCCTAAATTTTGCCACCAGAAGCTCATGATCTGAGCCACAGTCAGCTCCTGGTCTAGTTTTTACTGACTGTATAGAACTTCTCCATCTTTGGCTGCAGAGCACATAGTCAATCTGATTTCTGTGTTGACCATCTGGTGATGTCCATGTGTAGAGTCGTCTCTTGGGTTGTTGGAAAAGAGTGCTTGCTATGACCATTGTATTCTCTTGACAAAATTCCACCAGCTTGTGCCCTGCTTCATTTTGTACTCCAAGGCCAAACTTGCCTGTTATTCCAGTTATCTTTTGGCTTCCTACTTTAGCATTCCAATCCCCCATGATGATAAGGACATCATTTTTTGGCATTAATTCTAGAAGGTGCTGTAGGCCTTCATAGAACTGGTCAACCTCAGCCTCTTCAGCACCAGTGGTTGGGGCATAGACTTGGACTATTGTGATGTTGAATGGTTTGCCTTGGATTTGAACTGAGATCATTCTGTCATTTTGGAGAGTGTATCCCAGTACTGCTTTTCCTACTCTTTTATTGACTATGAAGGCTACTCCATTTCTTCTGAGGGATTCTTGCCCGCAGTAGTATACCTGATGGTCATCTGAACTAAATTCACCCATGCCTGTCCATTTTAGTTCACTGATTCCTAAGATGTCGATGTTCAGTCTTGTCATCTCTTGTTTGACCACGTCCAGCTTGCCTTGATTCATGGATCTTACATTCCAGGTTCCTATGGAGAAAGATCTTTGCAGCATCGGACTTTCCTTTCACCACCAGATACATCGGCAACTGAGTGTCCTTTCGGCTTTGACCCAGTCGCTTCATTCTTTCTGGCGCTACTAGTACTAGCCCTCCACTCTTCCCCAGTAGCATATTGGACACCTTCCGACCTGAGGGGCTCATCTTCCGGTGTCATATCGTTTTGCCTTTTGGTACTGTCCATGGGGTTTTCATGGCAAAGATACTGGAGTGGGTTGCCATTTCCTTCTCCAGTGGATCACGTTTTGTCAGAGCTCTCTGCAATGACCTGTCCGTCTTGGGTGACCCTGCACGGCATAGCTCATAGCTTCATTGAGCTACGCAAGCCCCTTCGCCACGACAAGGCAGTGATCCATGAAGGAGGGGAAAACCATAGCCTTGACTATACGCACTTTTGTTGGCAGGGTGATGTCTCTGCTTTTTAGTATGCTGTCTAAATTTGCCATAGCTTTCCTCCCCAGGAGCAAGCGTCTTCTAATTTCTTGGCTGCAGTCCCCGTCTGCGGTGATCTTGGAGCCCAGGAAAATAAAATCTGTCACTACCTCCATTTCTTCCCCATCTATTTGCCAGGAAGTGAGAGGACCGGATGCCATGATCTTAGTTTTCTTAATGTTGAGTTTCAAGCCAACTTTTGCGCTCTCCTCCTTCACCCGCATCAAGAGGCTCTTTAGTTCCTCTTCACTTTCTGCCATGAGAGTGGGATCATCTGCATATCTGAGGTTGTTGATATTTCTCCCAGCAATCTTGATTCCAACTGGTGATTCATCTAGCACTGCCTTTCTCACGATGTGCTCTGCATATAAGTTAAATAGGCAGGGCGACAGTATACAGCCTTGCCGAACTCCTGTCTCAATTTTGAACCAATCAGTGGTTCCGTGTCCAGTTCTCACTGTTGCTTCTTGACCTGCATATAGGTTTCTCAAGAGACAAATAAGATGGTCAGGTACTCCCATCTCTTTAAGAACTTGCCACAATTTGTTGTGATCCACACAATGAAAGGCTTTAGCATAGTCAATGAAGCAGAAGTAGACCTTTTTCTGGAACTCCCTGGCTTTCTCCATGATCCAGCATATGTTGGCAATTTGACCTCTAGTTCCTCTCCCTCTTCGAAATCCTGCCTGTACTTCTGGTAGTTCTCGGTCCACATACTGCTGGAGCCTAGCTTGTAGGATTCTGAGCATCTTTGCAGCATCGGACGTTCCTTTCACCACCAGATACATCTGCAACTGAGTGTCCTTTCGGCTTTGACCCAGTCGCTTCATTCTTTCTGGCGCTACTAGTACTAGCCCTCTGCTCTTCCCCAGTAGCATATTGGACACCTTCCGACCTGAGGGGCTCATCTTCCGGCGTCATATCTTTTTGCCTTTTGGTACTGTCCATGGAATCAGTGTACACTGGCTTAAAACGGCTGGGTGTCTGAGCTGGAAAACCGTGCCCTTGAATGTGAGGCAAACACCATGAGGTCAGTCCTCATGGAGGAGCGGCCACTGTTTTGCCCAGCTCCCCTCCATGGAGTTCATTGCAGAGGGTCTTTCCTCCATTTTGTCCTCACCACAAGCCTGCTAGGTTGGTTAGCCAGGGAGTGGCCATGCCTGGACACCCAGTTAGCTTCATGCTGGAATGGGATTTGAACCAGGGCCTCTCCAGGCCTAGCTTGATGTTCTCCAGTCCTCTGCAACCCAGCACCCTTCAGAAAGTGGGGGTGCCTCTTCCCAGAAGGATCACATAAGCAAGGAGTCGGGGGAAATGCGCGGCAGGTGAGGGGGCGAGGCAGAAATGTGGAGAGCGGAAGAGACCATAGGAAGGAACCCTAACCCTTTGCCCGTCAGAGGTGATGTGGGTTCCGCAGGCTCTGCTGGGTCCCTGCATCTCTGCTTGACCTGGATGTCTGCGAAGGGATCACAAAACTCCCAGAACCCTCCTGGCCAAGTGCGGCAGCTGCACCTCCAAAGCCTCCTGCCCCTCAGGGACTTGGGGTGAATGCAGCGAGGTGGTCAGGATGGGATTCGTAAATGAGGAGCTCCGGGAGAGACTCAAACGCAACCAAAAGCTGGCCTCGGTGTCAAAGGGGGGCAGCACGACCTCCCCCACTGGCGCCGGTGAGCTAATTAGCACCTGTAGTGGGATAAAAAGCTGCCTTCCCAGCTGAGGTTGCAGGAGGTAGAAGCACATTTCTTGCTGTGCGTCCGGCCAGCAGTTTCCAACGGGAACCTGCCGTCATTGGCTTGAGGAGCCCTCTTTGAACAGAATGTGCTTAGGAGGTGGAAATGTTCTGCTGCCGGTTCCCGATCGTTGCCCCATCAGACGTCAGTTTCTGTCCGGCTAACTACATGTTCCAGGTGAGTTGGGCAATTCCCTTCACTGCATCTAAAAGTTACCAGGTTGGGGAAGGCTGGCGAGTTCCCCTGTGTGAAGGTTTTGTCCTGCAGATTGCAGAAGAGACAGAACGAGTTATCAAGTGACCCAAAGCAAACAGCCGACTGCTTGTCCTGACTTTCTGGGTAGTGGGCAGAGGCCACCGTGACTCACCAGGGAAGTATGTTCCAGCCCCCAGTGTCCTGCAAGCGTCCTCACTAGCAAGCAATCTGTGCAAAAGGGGGCCACTTCACAGCTGTTGCCTTCAGACCTCCAGGGTGCATCAAGCTCATGAAGGAAGGGAAATAGCAGTCCTTCAGCGTGCTCAGACTTGGCCAGAACGCCTCTTCCATCACAACCTTTCTGGTTGTGTCTCTGGATTGTCTCCGTGCTTGTCTACCCTCTCTTAATGCACTTAGTGGCGCTTCATTAGACATTTGGATGCCTGCAGGGAGAGGGACCACTAAAGGGGGAGATCCATATGCTGCTCCCTTGGAATCCTGCCCGCCCCACTGGCGAAACAGGGCTGCTGTGGGCTAGGAGCAGGAAAGAGACAAGCAGAAAGGAATGGGATGATGGGCAGGGTGGGGAGACTATCTCGATCCTGCTCTAAGATTTGGTCCGCATGCCCATCACCATCCAAGCAGCCACAGCTGCTTGAGCGAAGGCATAGGCTGGCTAGGCTTGGAGTGGTCACTGCCAGGCAGTTTGCTGTGTCCTCTGAACATGGGCAGCAGGGGTTGCTGGGAGGTTAAACAAGGCTCACAGGTGCTTGTTGGGTGATTGGCTGTGCCGCCCGGTTCAGGTGACATGACAGGCCGTGTCCAGGTGCTGCTTCTCACCCCTGGCATGCCCTGGAGGGCACCGCAGCTTAAACAACTCCCAGTGGCTTGTTTGAGGCACAATGATTGTATGAATGACCCACCATATTGGAGGATGGAACTTATGCTCCAATGACCTGCATTCATGACACATCCACACCCACATTTATGTCACCCTTTGAGAATTGCAAATTTAGTGGTACTTCTGGTGGACTCCTCAGTGGTACTGCAGATAATGACTGGAGTCCCATTGAGTCAAAGGGGTCTGCTTGATTACGAAACCTGGATCCAATCCATAGTAAAGCAACTAACATGCACACGAGCTTAAGATGCTGGGAGCAAGCAGGTGTTGGCCGGTGAACATTTCGCAGTGTTGGCTCCGGGTGAGGCTCTGTAGGGAGCAGGGGGCACCTCTGCAGAGGAAGCCCTTTCCTTTTTGCTACATAGTAGAGACAGGAGGGGGGAACCGGCAGAAGCCTAAAGAGGCCGCCTCCCCCATGACTTGGAGCCCTCCAGATGGGTTGCCCCAGTCCCAATGCCGGCTTTCTTGTTTGGTGCCAACTGCGGTTTGGAGCCCTTTCCAAGGGCAGCCTGTGCATAAGGCGCTGCAGCAACCCAGTCACAGACAGGCAGTCATTGGGACAAGAGCAGAGTGAGTGCTGCATCCATCCAGCCCAGGACTGTGGGCGCAACAGGTGGCAACACCTCCCCAAAGTTCCCAGCAGGCGTTTCTCCTGCCCTTCCCAGAGACGCTCTCCATGCCAAGCAAGCATTCCCCCCGAGTTATGGTCCTTCCCCAACCCAAATGGCCACTGCCGGTGAGTCAGCTGAAAGGGGCAAAGGGCGCTGTGCCACCTGGGCCTCCAGCAGTGGAGCTAGGGGCGTCCCCACACTGGGCGTCTCTCTCTCCATGGGGAGGGCCACCTCGGCAAGACGGGGGTGACCTGGTGGGCACGAGGGCAAAGGGATGGAGCGGGGGCTTTTCCTCAAGAGTGTCTTGCCAGGAACTCAGCTGTGCCTTTGGCCAGCTCCTGCCTCAGCCCCACTTCGAAATCTGGTGATACGATGTGCGCCTCCTTCAAAGGGTGGTGCTGATGGCAGGAAATGCCTGCAAGGTGCCCCCTGCCGTCGCAGTGCTAAGGGCTGTAAAGCATGGTATGGAAGCAGACTGCGGAGGCATCGCCCAGCCCATTCCCCCATCCCTAAGCAAGGCCAGGCGCTGGCAGAGGCGTGCAGGGCTGCTGCAAAGGTCCTCAGCCCCTGCAGCCCCTGAAACAATGCAGGAAAAACAATGGGAAGGCTCATAATAGAGAGAGAACCAGTGATGCTCGATAGGGAAGGGAGGCTGGCAGCCACACAACACGGCTTCCGCAGAAACAGGTCCTGCCAGACAAACCTTGTGGAATTCTATGACAAGGTTTCAAGGTGGCTAGATGGAGGGGATGCAGTGGATGTGGTATACCTGGATTTCAGCAAGGCCTTTGACAAAGTGCCCCATGATATCCTGGTGGAGAAACTGAGGAGTTTTGGGATACACCAAAGCACTGTCCGGTGGATTAGGGCATGGCTGACTGACCGAAAGCAGAAGGTAACCATTAGCGGGGAATCGTCGGGATGGCAGCCAGTGACAAGCGGGGTCCCCCAGGGCTCTGTCCTGGGGCCGATCCTGTTTAATCTTTTCATTAACGACATGGAAGAAGGGGTGAACAGTCTGCTGATCAAATTCGCAGACGACACTAAAACTGGAGCAGTGGCCACAACTGAGGAGCAGGTACTCCAGATCCAAAAGGATCTGGACAGACTATGGAAGTGGGCAGGAGACAACAGGATGGCGTTCAATGTGGAGAAGTGCAAGGTCTTGCACTTGGGGCATAGGAATAGCTGTCATAAGTACAGGTTAGGGGACAAGTGGCTGGAGAGCAGCACTTGTGAAAGGGACCTCGGGGTACTGGTTGACCGCAGGCTAAACATGAGTCAGCAGTGTGATGCGGTGGTCAAGAGGGCGAATGCCACCCTTGGTTGCATAGCCAGAAGTGTGGCTTCTAGATCAAGAGAGGTATTACTACCACTCTACATGACTCTGGTGCGCCCGCAACTGGAGTATTGTGTTCAGTTTTGGGCCCCTCATTGCAGAAAGGATATAGCCAGGTTGGAGTCAGTGCAGCGTAGGGCCACAAGGATGGTGGCTGGTTTGCAGGGGATGCTGTATGAGGCGAGACTGAGGGAACGGGGTCTCTTCAACGTGGAGAAGAGGAGACTCCAAGGGGATCTGTTGGCGACATACAGGTATGTGAGGGGGGTGTCACATGGAGATGGGGAGAGGCCTGTTCTCCCCTGCAGAGGAAGGCAGGACGCGCTCCAATGGAGCAAAGCTCAGGGAGCCAAGGTTCAATTTGGATGCCAGGAAGCACTTCCTGACAGTTAGGACCCCGAGGGCGTGGAATGGGCTTCCACGGGAGGTCGTTGAGGCCCCATCGGTGAGGGTGTTCAAAGACAGGCTGGACATGCACATGGTGGGCGTGTCGTGAGCGGAGCCTGCTGGTGCCAGAGGTCAGACTAGATGGCCCGGGAGGCCCCTTCTGACTCGCTCTGTTTCTATGTTTCTAAACTCTAAGGTAGGCTGCCCCTGAATATGGTAACTCTTTCCATCTTTTTCTGCTGGTGCTAGTCATGGATAGTTACATGCTATGAATCTGCCTATTCACTTTTGAATGACTTTTCTGCAGCTAACATGGAGACAGATGTGCAGGCAGGGTCTTCCAACCTTTGTAGCAACTGGACAGGGGAATGGAGCCTGCAATCCAATATACTCTGCCCTGGAAGTTTTAATCCCTAACTGAAGCCCCAACTGCTCTCTCTTCCTCCCCCCACCCCCACCCTTGTGTGTAGGCTGTGTGGCTCCTCAGGGAAGAGGGAAGTACACTCTGCAGCGGCCATGACCTTTCTCAGCTGCATGGCAATAGGGAAGTGCAGCCATGGAAAACATAAGAACAGCCAGGCTGGGTCAGGGCAAAGTCTTATCTAGTCCTGCATTCTGTTTCCACGGCAGCCAACCGGAAGTCCCACAAGCAGGACCTGCCCGCAGCTGTCCCCTCTGTGTTCCCGGCATCCCGTCAGGAGAGATGTGCTGCCTGTGAAACTGGAGGTAATCTCTGGCTACGAGGACTAGTAGTCATGGATAGCTCTGTCCTTCATAAATGGGGCCAATCTGCTTTTATAGCCAGCCAAATGGGCCACCATCACTGCATCCCGTGGAAGAGAATTCCATGGCTTAACTCTGCACTGCATGAAGAAGTCCATCCTTTTATTCATCAGTCAACTTCGCACGAAGACTCCATTGGGTTCTACTGTTACGAGAGAGCGAGCAGACGAGTGAGCAAGCGGTCTCCTTTCCACTTCTTCCACCCCATGCATGATTTTCTATGCCTCCACCATGTCCCCATGTTTAAGAACAATGTACTAGGGAATGTGCCAAAACCATAACATTATCAACAAAGATGTCATCGAGAATGCAACATGGCTGAACTTCAGCCTTCTCTAACTTAGAACCCTCCAGATGTGCATGGCTGGGAGTTGTAGCCCAACACATCTGGAAGACACTAAGTTAGAAAAGGTGGCTGTATTCACTTCCCTGCCAGTTTGTCCTGCATTGGGCTTAAGCTCAAGAGTGAAAAGAGCAAAATTCATCCTCGGAAGCAGAGAGCATCTAAAACCTCAAGAGAAGGCCTCTAATCCTGCCTTCCGTAACAGCTGGAGGAAAAACTCCACATGCCCTGGAAAGAAGCATTCCTGCTGAATGCGAAGCCAAAAATGGTCATTCTTCAGACTTCCCTTATAATCAGAATTTTCCAAAAAAATTCCCTACCCTATACTTGACAGAAAGCAATGCCAAGCAAGTTTCCAGATGTGTTGGCCTGCCACAGCCATGCTGGCTGGGGAATATGGGAATTACAGTCCAACACATCTGGGGCATGACAAGTTGGGGGAAGGCTGCCTCTGCTCCCAGAGACCCTTTGCCTCCCTCTCTGCAACAGACGTTCCTTCCTCCCCATCATTTTCCTCGCCCTTGCTTCCACTGAAACAGAACGAAGGGCGCCACCTGCTGGCGCATTAGCCTTGGCGCAGTTCCCAGCCGCTCTCTTCTCTTCCCAGCCTCTGAACTGAACTACAGCCCTGCCTGTAACAACCCACTGGCTGTATTCCCCCACCGCTGCCTCACCCACACGCTGGGAGATGGTGGAAGGAAGCCGCCCCACTCCTGCTCCACGCATGGCCAAACAGCGCCTCCCCTCCACCCACAGCGTTCTCAGAGCATGGTGGCGCCTGCAAACTGCACTCAGAGTTGCTCCTTGCCTGCGGTTTTCCTCTAGGAAAAGAACAGCAGTGGCCCAGCAGCATCTAGGCAGGCGTGGGGGCTGCTGCCAAGAGCCCATCTCCCAGCAGGGGCCCGCTGCCGAGAGCCCCTGGATGTGCTCCTCCTCTCCCCATTGCCACCCGCCTCTTACTCTGGCCCAGAACATGGTGGGGGTGGAGGAGTGGGAAGGGCTCCCTTGCCCTCTGCCTTCAAGCCAGTGAGCAGAGGCTGTGAGAGGAAAGGATGGCAACAGCTGATGGCTGTGCAGGGAGAAGGCAGGATCCCGGAAGAAGGGACCCACGGAGAGCATCTGTCCCGAGCCGAGCTTCTTCCACCCACCAGCACTTCTTTGCCAAACATTTTCACTTCACATGCAAGTCTCTGAGCACAGACAAAGCAAAGTGTTGAACCCCCATGACATTCTTCATGCAAGGCTTTCCTTACGAACTCTTCTGCATCTGTCCTGGGGGAGGGCGCTGTGGAAGCAGGTGCACCTGCACTCCTCCCTCGGAGACCCCACAGGGCCCCCCTACAACTGTGACGACGGACTGCCAGGTCTACCTCCTCAGGAGGCAGCAGATCCCCATCTCTAAATCCCCTCCCTTGAGATGTCACTACTCTGCCCTGTTCCCACGAGTGGGTTGATTGGCTCCCTCGGCTGCCCTTGACGCGATCTCCCCCACAGCAGGCACAGGCGGGGACTCGGTGCTCGGGCTGCAGCTGGGTCTGGGACCGTTCAGCAGCATTGCGTTATCAGTCAGAGCTGTCAGTCCCACCAAAATGAGAAGCCTTCTGAGCGTGCACCTGTGGTCTGACGGAACAACGGCCTGGCAACCTCCTGCGCAGGCCCTCCAAAACCTGGAGCTGGCACGGAGCCAGGCTTTGGGGCCATGCACATGCCGGTGGCCAGGAGTGGTGCTGAGCTGTGGGACAACCAGAATGAGGCTCAGTGGCTCGGCTTGCGACTGGCGCAGCTTCTGGGGGATCAGGTGTTGTGATCTGGAGGTCTGGGTACAAACTCCTTCTTCAGACGACTGTAGACCGAGGGGATACATTCCCAATGGGGATCGCCGTGTTCTGCCACTAGAACAAGCTAGCGTTGCATGTTCTCTGGACTGTGCTCCAGGGAACTGAGGGAAGCATTGGCTGGACCAAAAGGGTCGGCTTGAGAAGCAGCAGCAGCGGGTGCAAAGAGAGATGCCAGAACAGAACTTGCTCTGCTTGATTTATGAATCCTGGCTGTGAAGCTGGACGGTCCTTTCATGAGCATTAGACCATTTCCAGGGCCGGTCCTTCTACTGGGCAGAGGGATGGCTGATCTTGTATATTGACAAGAGTGAAAAAAGCCCTTTGGGGGTCTGCCAGAATCAAAACAACATTGACAGTTTATTCAGCCATACAGCAGATACATGCAGCATGCAGATCCTGCCTCCCGCTGCCCGCCCTACACAGAACTCTCTCCTGTTTGCTTACCCTTCCTTAGATCCTCGCATTTTTCCTCCAGCCCTTCCACAGGAGCCTCACCTTTGTGCATTCTCTTTCCCTGAAGGCTCACTCTTCATTTCTCGACCCCTCCTCCCTGGATTTTCACATCTGAGGCTCAGATGCCAGGGAGCTATGAAAGGATGGACATCCCATTCCTCTCGGAGGTGTCTCTCCTGGAAACGTATTCTTGGCTGCTTCGGATGTCGGCTGAGGCAGTTTCCCGGCCTCACCCAGCGGGACAGTCTGCACTCTCTCTCCTCCCTGCCCTGGGATGGCTTCCAGCCATGCCCCCACTCCTCCTCCTTGTGCACCGCTGATGCGGTGGGGGAGCCAAGGCAAGTGGGGGTACAGCATCTGCACTTCCTCATGGGCAGGGACCGACACTGGCCCCCACCTTGCCTCACAGACTTGTGATCTGCACTGTACCTGGGGAGGGAATTATTTTCCCCAGCGACTACGGACAGTTCTCTGTGGCCATGCAAAGTGTTTTGGGACAGTTTGAATGCCCTTTAGCTTCACAGAGGACCAGTTCTCTGTGGAGAAGAAAACTACTCAAATTGTTTGCTGCTCTGGATCACACATCCTCCTGCAAGTTTGGACTCTGGTGGGGGAACTTGCTCTGGGGACCAACCTGACAAGCACCTGCCCGCCACTGCTTTGCACCACACGAGGATGCAACTCAGAAGAATGAGCGCTGCCACATCCTGGGAGTGTGTCAGACTGCTGGGCTGCATTTTTAAAAACCGGCCTCAGATCCAGTATGGACAAAGTGCAGCTGGCAGGCCCTTCCTATCTGCCCACGTGGCTCTTTTCACCCTCCCCTGCCATTTCCTTTGTTGTCTCTATCTCTGAGCTCATGAATTTGCTGGCAGGCGAGTCCAGCTGTGCCCAAGAAAGGAAAGGCAGCTCCGTATCTGAGAGGAGGGAGCCGGTCAAAGCAGCCTGGTTTGTCCTGGTTGCCCACATAGCAAAGCCGGGTCATGCCGGATGTTCTCTTCCTTCTGCTCTAGATGGCAGTGGGGATGGGACAGCCCTGACCTCTGTTGGCCCTAAGAGCTGCTGTTCAGTGATGGACTGCAGCTCTCTGGCACGTCTGCAAGGCCGGGGCAGGTTTTGGGGCCAAAATGGATATTGAAGAGCACCTGATGGCTGAGATGACTCGGGGACAGACAAGGGACTAGGGATGTCATGAGAAAGCAAACTGCCCCATGCAGTTCTTGAGAGAAGCACTAAGGAGCACCTGCTCTCTCTGGTGCAGCTGTTCTGCTCGCGGCGTCCCAGCAATGCTTGAGAATGCCAGCGGTAGCTCCACACCGGCTCTGCCACTGAACTCCAGGTGGCTAAGGAGGCCTAGGCTTCCCGACACAAACACGGACATTATTTCTCCCTGATCTAACAGGAATCAGTGGAAGCACTTGTCCCCATGGTGGGGCAGTGAAATTACTACAGGGACAAAATTAGAAGCTTCAGGCCCCCAGCCCTCATGAAAATCCCAGGGCCTCCAATTTAAGCCCCGAGAAAGAGCCCCCCTGGACAGTGTCAGCAATGTCCCCCCTGCTGAGAAAATGATGCTTAAGGCAACTGCTTGAAAGGGCCGTGTTTGGTGCACGGGGGCCAAAGCGCCTGCTCCATCATCCTTGCCACTCAGCCTTCCAACGCAAGATGGTGCTGGGCTGTGAACCGGGGCGATCCATTACAGCTGCCCTCCCGATAGCTTTGGCAGCAGCCCCTGTCGTAGCCATGGCCATTCAGGAGGGGAGTGGTAGGTGTTGCAGTCCAACACATCTGGGGGACCGAGGGTTGGGGAAGGCAACTGTAACCGACCACTCTGGTTCATGGCCAGCACCAGCAAGACAACTGTTTCTGGAGGGGGAGGAGCTGCACCCACTCGTTGCTACACAAAAAGCGCAGTGGGAAAAGCTCCGCATCCTGGATTGTCTAGTTCAGAAGAGCGAACCCTCTGAGGTGCAGAGGAACTTGGAGAAGGGGGCCAGTTAAAACTGCACTGGCACAACCTGAAGAAAAGTGTGTGGGTTTCCACGGATGCAGCCCAGAGCTGTGAGGTCAGAGACACTGTGTGGTGTGGAACCACCGGTGCTGTGCTGATTCTTGAAGGGCCTTTCCGGACAGTCCATCACCAGGCCCATGGGAGAGTCCAAAAAGTGGAGGCAGAGAGCAGATCCATATGAGCCAATCGGATCTAGCACAGCCATTCTTCACCAAGAGCTGGTCTTTGAGGATGCAAATGAGCCTGAACTGGTTGTTAGGACCAGTCCACCCCAAAGCACTTGATAGCCCGGCAGGGTGGGGAAAGGCATTTCTCCCCACCACTGCAAGGGCTGCAGCTAGACTCAGAGGAAGCACGGTGACGGGTGATGCTAGCATCCCATGCTAATAAAAGAGTGAGGTCTGTGCAATGTTTGTTGTCTTGCCTGCGGTCAACAAGGCCTACACATGCTGCGATTGCAAGCTAGTAGCCCTGCTGGAGTAAAAGGTGAGAGCACTAGAGCAGCAAGGGTCGACCCTCAAAGGAATAAGAGCAGGTGACGAGATTTTAGACAGAGCGGTGGAACTGCAACTGCGAGGTGCAGTCCAGGAACTAGAAATGCAACAGCAATTTGAGGCAGAAGAGGAGAACCCTGAGGTTCAGGGAAACGAGGGGGAGACTTCCTGAAAAAGGGTGACGGGAGCAGAAGAAGAACTAGAAGATACTCTGCACCAGTGGAACAATGGAACCGCTATCAGTTACTACAGGATGAGACTGGAGGGCAGCCTGCCACAGAAGAACCGCAAGTCATCACATGCAGCACTGAACAAGAGGCTGAAGGTCAACCAAATGGCTTCCAAGAACAAGGCTTGCAAGAACAAGAAGGGAAGAGTGTTAATTGTGGGAGACTCCCTGTTGCGTGTGATGGAAACACATGTATGCCACAAGACCTGTGGACTCTTCAGGTATACCGTCCCCTTGGAGGACAGATTAAGTGATGTAACTGAAGGATTGCCAGGGCTGATACAGCCCACTGAAACGTATCCCTTCCTTCTTATATTTATGGGAATCAATGACAGTGCCAAGCAAAGCTTTGAAGAAATCATGTCAGCTTTTGAAGCTTTAAGGAGAAAAATCAAGAAGTTTGGGGCCCACATGGTTTGGACGTCAATCCTTCCAGTTCTTGGAAGAGGAAAAGACAGGGAAAGCAAGATACTCCAAGTGAGTGTCTGCCTGTAAAGGTGGGGCCAGTGGGAGAGATTTGGATTCTGGGACCAGGACTATGCTTCCTGGAAGATGGACTGCTGGCAAGGGATGGGCTGCACCTTAGGAGGACTGGAAAGAGTGTGTTTGACCAGAGTATGAAGAAGTTTATCAGGAGGGCTTTTAACTGAGTCCTGCAGGGGAGGGAGAAGTACAATGGGGCATAGCAATAGACAAAGGCTTATGCACCATCACAGAGAGAGCAGCTCTAACAGTGCCCAATACTAGTCTTCCAAAACATATAGGAAGAAAGCTAGAGTATAAAGCACATAGTCTGTGATGTCCTGAGTATGGGAAACAAACAGCACGAACTCTTAATACAGGAGGGTGAATACGAACCTGTTCAAAAAGAACAGGAGGAACAGAAAGGGAGGTGGAGTCACACTATGTTAAAGATACTTATCTCTGCACAGAAACACAGGAGGATGAGCTTAGTAGCCTCATCAGTATTAATATAAATGGAGCAAGGAATAAAAGGAGCACTGTGGTTGGAGTCTATTACCAAGTGCACAGTCAAGAAGATGAGGATGAAGCTTTTGAAAAGCAAATTGCCGGTATTTCAAGAAGACATGAGGTTGTAGTTATGGGGATGTCAATTTTCCTGATACCTTTTGGGAGACAAATTCTGCCAAATATGGCTTCTGCAAGAGATTCCTAACATGTGTTGCTGATAACTTCCTCCCACAGAAAGTGGAGGAAGGAACCGGAGGAGGGAGTTCATGCCATCCCTCCCCGCCTTCTCTGTTGGCCCATGTGAACTGGCAACTTGAGCTAGAATGCTCTCCCCACAAGAAAGCTCTCCTGCACTGCACAGAAGATCAGTCGCTACCAGCAAGCCCCCTTTCAGGGATGCTCATCCTGCTTCACTAACCTCCTTGGTGAATCCCCGATTACTGTCCAATAACATGGCGGGCCTCACAAGAACAAAGATGGAGAGTCAAAAAAGTGCCCCTGGCCAGTGCAGAGTGCTTTTTCTTCACCACTGCAGGGCCTCAGGCATCAGGAATTGGGATTAAAGGGTTTCCAGATTGCAAGTTGTGGGATAGACTAGAGTCATCTCTTTTCCTAGGAATTAAACACTGTTTCCTGGGATTAAGATTTCTTCTGGAAAGTGGTGCTGGAAACATTAAGATAGCCTGGAAGTCTCCAAAAAGTCACCGAGTCTGCTAAACAGAAGAGGAGTGTTCCTGCGCATTCTGGAACCGAATAATTATATAGGATCATTAATTTTTCCACTGAAGCACCTGGATGCTTATAATTTCGAGTAGATGAGTCAGAGCTCTCCTCTGGAAGCCACGGCATCCTCCAGGATCCCATCCAGCAAGCATAGATGAGGCCAGGCAGGGCTTATTCCCCTGTATCTGCCTAGCGCCCCCGGATTTTATTTATTTTTTAAAACATTTTTATGTTGCCCCCATTGCAACAAAGCCTCAGGGCGGCTCACAACAAAAACAAAATACATAAATATAACAATTATACAAGTAAAAATATTAAAACCCGGTGCATCTTGGTTTAAAAGATTTAAAATCCTATAAATACAAATAAATTAACAATTAAAATGAGTTTTAAATAAAAAGGTCTTAGCCTGGTGCCGAAAAACAAATAACGGCGCCAGGCAGACCTCTGGGGAGTGCATTCTATAGATGGGGCGCCACCGCAGAGAAGGCCCTCCTCCGGGTATTCACCCTCCTAATATCATTCACAGAGGGTTCCTGGAGGAGGGCATCTGTTGCTGATCTCAAGGGGCGGGAGGGCATATATGGATGCAAGCATTCCTTTAGATACCCAGGAGCCCAGTGCCCATTCTTCCTGCCAGCACGGCTGTTAAGGAGCTGCAGCCCAAAAGAACAGGCAGGCATCAGTGTACCTAAAACTAACCTGATGGGATGGTGGCGGATTTTTTCCCAGTTCTGTGTGTGTGTTTCAGTTTCTGCAGGGAAGATTATAATATTGATGAGTGGAGAGGGGAGGCTGAAATTTGGTATCATCATTAAAAAAAAGTTTGGTGATCTTGCACAAATGAGCATCACAAGTGGGCCCACCTGCGATGGCCCGGTGCCCGCAGAGGCAGTCCCCTCTTCTAAATGTCACTGCAGATTGCGTCCTCTCTGCATTAGCCCAGAAAAGCCATATTCCATAAGTAGTAAACTTACAGGGTTTTGCTCCCCAAACACACACACCTCCTCTTCACTCAGGAAGTACCAAAGTGGAGGATGAGAAGAAGTTTCCCTCCTCTCTTCAGTATTATTTAAAAGGCCACCATGAAAACACAGGAGAATCTCTGTTTTGGCATGACTCATCATGGATTAAATGAATGCAGGCAGGGGAAAACCAGGATGATATCCATGATTTGAACCAAAGAATCTAAAAGAAATCTGTTTTCATGCCCCACACGGAATGCTCATGCATCCCTTCCAGCAAGATGCTGGGTGCCCGCTGCTGCCGCCCTCTGGTGGTTTGTAGCTGTCATTCAGAGATCTTGCTCAAGATCCCTTTGCTCACACCAACTCAGTTTGGTCCCAGTTGCATTAGTTTCATTGTCCATGATTTAGTGGCAAGAGGACAACATGCCTGGCATCTATAGGAAGGAGGTTTTCTAATAGCCTCCCAGTGGGAAGAGCATGTGTGTACTTTTCTAGATCAGTGATGGGTGGGCATCTGGTCTACAGATGTGTCCTTCTTTCTTTCCTATACTGGATCCCAAGTGCCAGGAAATAGTGAAACTGGCAGAAATGTAGGCAGCAGCCCGAGTGTACTTAGTTAGGCAAGAGTACATACCATTGAACTCAATGTGGCTTCCATTGAGAAGACACACGTAAGACAGGTTGGGGTAAAAGAATTTAGAGCCCAGGAACTTTTGCTTGTTGTGTATAGCAAGGCTACACGGCAGCCTGTTGTTGAGCAAACTTGTCTGTGGTTTTGCCCAGCAAGGTCTGAACATGTGACAGGGACAAGGTGTGGCACTACAAGAAAGGGGTAATTAAGGGCACACCATAACTCTCACCTGCAGACTGATAGGTCTTCTCCAGAGGAGGGTGAGTGTGTTCACACAACATGATATCCACACACAAAGAGCGGGTACAGACTGAGTGTGGGTGGTTGCTTAATTGAGATTGTTGTTGAAATGTGGGGTATCATGGCTGAACCGAACCAAGATAACAAATCATGCTGAACAATCCACAATGCACAACCCAGCAACACCCCATCTGTTCTCTTTATAAGTTGCCATGGTTAACAAGGCATGGCTTATTGGCGCAGCTGGGTTCAGTTAAAGGTTAGGGTGCAATAATGCCATTCAGAAATACAACATGGGTCTTCTCAGAATCAAGCCATCCAAAACACAGACTTTTCCCACTGAATATATAGAAATCTGTGTCAACTTCAAAGTGAAATTAGACGTGCAAATGGTGTTTCGAACAAATCAATAGGCAGGTGGAAATGCACAATAGAAACTCATGTTGCAGATTCCAAAAACCGTGGAGCAGCAGTAACATTCCATTTCATCTATGCCATTTATTTATCAAGTCTTTGAATAAAGTTCAAAGTCCTTGAGGAAAAACCCCTTTTGTGCTTAAGGTTGCCATGAACTAAGAATATGGAGGCAGGTGAGTAAGTCCAATGCCTATGCACACACAAAAGTTTGCACACTTATTCAGAAGGAAGTCTTACTGAAGTCAGATAGGATTCTAAATCAACATGCTTAGAATAAAGCTGGATCAATTTGGAGAGGGAAAACACATAGTCATCCCCTGGTGCCTCATAAAGGGTGTTGCAGTGAGGGAGACAGAGGCCCTATCAAAAAGCTGCCGGGTCCAGTGTCTACTAATACCAAGGGAGCCACCATGCCCAGCCAGGTTCCCTGTCTCAGCTGCTACATGGAACTTGAAGCTAAGGCAAAACAGCAGCTCTGCTGCAAGGCCAGCTTTACTGGGGTGAAGCCACCATCAACTGCCACCAGACAGCAACCTTTCCATCAGGCTTGGGCAGAGGGAGATGGGAAACAGTGCTATTCCACCAGCTCTTCTGCAAGCAAGGTACCGGCGGGCAGTTTTAGGCCCTGGACTTAATGGCCTTGTGGGATTGATGTACACTCCTTAGATGGTTACGCTCCTGCACCTCGCTTGTGAGGGGTGAGGAGTTTCAAGGACTCCAGTGCTTACCTGGATTTTGGCTTCCTGGGAAGGAAGACGCTAGACAATGGAGGTCCTTTCCTGAAAGGTTTGTCCCCACTCAGCTCAAGATGTGGGTCTGCAGTATTCTGCTCCTAGAGATCTCTGCCCCCTGCCTAGGGTGCCCTTGTCTGGCTGAGATCTCAGGCCAGCTTGCGTCTTCCTCTTCTGTTCAAACTCTCCAGCCTGACTTCCTGCTACCCTGGCCTGGGGGAACAAAGCACCACCCAAAGCTGCCAATTCAAGAGAAGGGAGGAGAAAGGGAAGTCCTGGATCACCATGTCAGCAGAGGCACTGAGGTACAGGGGACCCCAAAAGGCAATCTAGATTTGATCTAGACCTCAGGCACAAGTGACTTTCTTCAAATTGATAGGCTGGCTCCTGAACCATTGTTGAAAACCTTGCCCGGCTGAAAGACCAGCTTCTTTAGGCTCTTTCTACCCCAAACTGGTTCCATTCCTGCTGGTCTACTACTTAACTTTCAGGACTGATACCCAAGATTGCTGTTTTGCTCTTTCCTCTACAACCCCATTTCTTTTTGTGTTCCATCTTTAAGAACAGATAGATAAGCTTGCAGGGAAGGACTGTGTTTCTTTTACTGATTGCCTCCTTAGCTATAGAGTGAGATAAAAGTGCTTGAAACAAACATGCTTATGAACATTTTATCCCTTTTACTGATTTAAAAAAATACTTGGCCTGTTGTGTTTCCATTGCAGTCACTTTCCCCAGGCACTGCCATGATTCAAAGAGAAGTTGCTAAGCGGGTGTTCTCAGCACTCATCCCAAAAGTCGGGCTGCTTTCCAAAAAATTGCTTAGTTTATTATGTCCTGAGAGAGAAAGAAGTAGACTTTGCCATGCAGAGATACCTTTGATAGGATGTGGAAGTGGGAAGAAAGAAACTTCACAGTTTCTGCCAAGGCAGTGATACCCCAAGTGAACTTCGAGGATGTCCGCAGCACTGTGGATGCTGTTGCAGATCTATCCTACCTCCGGCTTGTGTTGCCTCCCCTGCAACTTGCCATCTGAGTCAAGATGTTCTTCAGCAGCAGGCACTGCAAGCAGGTGCCCTTAACTCCCAGGATTCTTGGTCACTGGCCATGCTGGTTGGGGATGATGGGAATTAAAGTTCAAAACATCTGGAAGGTGCCTTGTTGGAGATTCTGGAGCTCCAGAATCTCTAGAGCAATTGAAGGTCTCCAAAAGTTTGAACACAGAGGAACTGAGAACGACAAGAGACAGAGAGAGGTGCACCTCCATAACATTGAAGGTAGCTGTGACAGGCTGAACGTTACTTGCAGGGTATGATCTGGTGTACCAAGAGATCCTCTCTTTCTTCTCTGTTTGCCTCTCCTACCTCCCTGAACTGGATAGGCTTTCTTCTATCAAGGGGGGCAACCTAAGGCCATATAGATGTTATTTTTAATTAAAATTTATTTGCCGTACGTTTAGCTTGCTTTTCAGACAATTCTTTTCTCCCAAATGGGTTCATATCAATATAAGAGAGAGGGAGGGAGCAAGAAAAGAAGCCCTTTGGGAAGTGAGAAGAGAGGGATCAGTTTTTCAAGGCCAGAACACCTTGTGAGTTCTGAGATATTTGAATGCACTTCAGGCCAAGTCGATCATCCTGGGATGGTGTTCCTGCCTGGCAGCTCTTTGGCTGATGGATGAGGCCAGAGCACTCTTTACTCAGGGCTATTAGCAGGTGGAGCTGGGTGTTCATTTTGGCAGGGAGGGGGAAGTCAGTCTTTAAATCTGCTCCTTCCCAGGGCTGATAGCTGAGTCAGGTGGTCACACCTTTGGCTTGACTTGGGAAGCACAGTCAGGAGGGAGGGAGGATGGTTGATGGAGCCCGACATTATCTAGGCCACAAATAGTCCACCGCTATCTTCTGTCCTTAGCTTGTACTCTGGCCCTGAGGTATGTGAGATGGGTCCTTGCTCAAACCATTTGGACTCCTCCATCCATAAAGTCTCCAACCATTTCATAATGCCTCCTTAGATTCCACCTGATACATGTGATCGACATGTGCCAGTCTTCCTCTCCCTCCTTGCTGGTGCTGCCTTTTTGACCACTTGTATAGGTGTAGCATAATAAAGAAGGGAAAGCAATGACTTTCCTAGGCAGAAGCAAAACAACCTATTATCTGATCTCATCTATTCAGATGCACAGTCCAATATACACCTAAGGTAAAGGTAAAGGTTTCCCCTTGACATTAAGTCCAGTCATGCCTGACTTGTGGGGGCGGTGCTCATCTCCGTTTCCTGGCCGAGGGAGCCAGCATTTGTCCACAGTCTCCGTGGTCATGTGGCTGGCATGACTAAATACCAAAGTGCACGGAACGCTGTTACCTGCCCACCAAAGTGGTACCTTTTTATCTACTTGCATTTGCATGCTTTCGAACTGCAAGGTTGGCAGGAGCTGGGACAGAGCAACGGGAACTCACCCTGTTGTGCAGATTCAACCGGCGACCTTTCGATCTACCAGCCTAGCAGCACAGCGGTTTAAACCACTGCGCCACCTGCAGTCCCTTAATATACATCTATTCACAAGTAAATACCACTATATCAAATGGGACCTACTTTCCAGTAACTCTGCTTATTTAATTACATTTCTCAGACTGTAATAGGATTCCAGTCCTCACTGCCAAAATCTTGCAGCTTTGGTTGAAGTACAGTGCTTTTTACTTATTTGATATTTCTAGTGTGATAAAAATGAACATTTCAGATAATGATATAAATCTTGAAACTGTTCTGTTTGGCATCTTGTACCCTTTCCTTTTTGCAGCAAAGAATAAATATTATCTTCTAATTAAAACAATGCTCCATTCTTTCACTTTTCTTAATAGGAAAAAGAAAATGGGTCATAAGCAATTCTGAATCAGCACAGTTCAAAGCCTTAAGATTGAAGGCTTGTAGCCCTTTCCACATTTTTGAAGACTAGCACTTGTGCTAACTGGTTTAAATTGGTTTTACCTCTGGGCAAATGGTAGATCTGGATCTGCAAATGGTTCTCCAGACAAACAGACTGGCAAGGATTTCTGATTCCCAAGTGTTTAGCAAGTGACAACAAAATGATTCCCTACTCCCACCGCCCCGAAATTATATTGCTGAAATCAAGGAAGTTTGGAGTATCAAGAAGCAATCCTGTGTGTGAAAGAACTGTGAAATTCATTTGGTTCTCTCACTCAGATCAAATTCCTGGACTCAGAATTCCACAGGCACTAAAAAACCTTTAAAATATCAGACTCAGATGGCAGATTTGGAGGTTCTAATAAAACAAAGTAGGTTCTTCAATTCTGAAGGCTGCCTGATTTTTCTTTTCTTTTTTCTTTTTCTAGCAGGACTCCTGTACTTTTTATGTTGGGATAAGTTTAACCTGCAGAATTTATTCCTCCTGCTATAGCCAGCTGGACAACTTGGGGCCTTTCAGCTATTTCAGTTCATGACTCCCATGATCACCCCATTGGCTCCCTAACTAGGGCTGACAGAAATTGCAGCCAAAGCTTCAGCTGCCCACCCTGACTGAGATCATTAAGGAAGGATGAAGATCTTGGCTGAGGTGGCAGACTTTGGACACCAAGAAAAGGGCAGCCATCTGTCACTTTTTAAGGTTTTTGGTATGAGAACTACTGTTTGGAGTTTCAACCTCCAGCACTGCCTTTGAGGTGGGGCCCAGTGCTGTTAAGGGCACCATCTCATACATATTTAGAAAGGAAAAATGTGCATAGGATGGAGAATGAGCTATGAATCAACATGCATGCATGAACCCACACCTGGCTTGCCACCTGCCAAGTCTCCAATGGTGCATATAATGACATGCAGACAGACAAGGAGGCAGGTGGTCCTAAAGGGGGTCTTTAACATGAGCATCTTGATCTGGGCTTGGAAATTATCCAGCAGTCAATGAAAATTTCCCCAGACTGGTAAGGCATGTTCCCAACAAGCCATCTCAAACCACACACTGGCTGCTCCATTTTAAACCACTTGCAGCTCCCACAGCATCTTCAAGTTCAGTCCTGTAAGCAAGGCCTTATACTAGTCCAGCCTGGTGCCTCCAGGATGAGTAAGATTACAATCCTATGGAACCTGAAGATCAGATTCACAGAAATCAAAATTCATTTGGGTTCACTGCAGATTTCTCTAATGTCTTTATGCAAGGACTAAAACTGTAATTCTTCATCAGAATTAAAATAAAAGGAAAGCCATGCTGGGTCAGAACAAGGCCTTGCCCAGCATTCTGTGTACACAGTAGCCAAGCAGATGCCCCAGTGGAAATTCTGCAATCATCCTGCTCATGCTCCCCATGAACTGGAAGACAGAGACTTATTGTCCCTCCTATAGAAGATAACCTATGACCATCAGGACTCGTAGCCATTTATTTGTGTAATCCCTCTTTAAAATCATCCAGTATGGTGGCCATCACCACCACCACCACCACATTTTGTGGTAGCAACCTTCATCATTTAACTATGTACTCTGTGAGGTTTTATCTGTCCTGAATCTCCCACCAATCAACTTCATTCCCACCAATCTCCATTTAGTCATCCAAATTAAGAGCATTATGAGAGTGGGAGGAAAAAGAAAAATCCTTCTCTCAACTTCATTTATCACACTGAACACAATGTGCAACTTCACAATGTCTGGCACTGGAACCCTCTGAAAAAGGTAGTTGATTATTTTGCTGGTATTTTGTACCAACCTGTCAATGAGATCTTACCAGGCCTAACCAGTCTATGGAACTAGATTTCAGAGTTTTAAAAAAGCACTAATCCCACCAATTTCCACAGCTGGAACAACCCACATTAAGTTTTTGGAAAGACTGGCCAACCTATTTTCCTTTCAAACAAAACATTTACAAGGACATAAAAATCTAAATGTTATATATACCAAGGTTCTGAGTCATTAGTGGATAAAGTTGCAAGATTCCTCTCAGACCCTAAATGGGGAAATTATTTGGACAGAGAATCAGAGTGACTGCTATTAATGCCCATGATTAATAGCCAAATCCAAAAGGCGCACACAGCTTTTAGCTGGTGCATGTGTCATGCACAAGTATTCAGAGATTTAGGGTTTTATGTTCATGTACTGATGTGTAGAACAACGAGGAATTGTAGCTTGAATGCCAAAGAGATGAAAAGTTAAATGGCTTGAGGGTATCACAGTAATCTTTAATCTATGATATCCAAAACCCAAAGCAAACTTTCAGAGCATTTAGAAAAGCAAATGCATTGTCATGATGGAATGTTTACTGGATTTTATTAATCTTGGGAGTCTTAAAGGACAGGGCATATTTTGGCTCTTGCACCCAGAGAAAGATTAAGCAACTGAGCATCTCCAGATGTTCTTCATAAATCTTCTAGAGACAATCTTAACTCAACACCCCTCCTTCCCTATTTTTTGTCTAATAGTTTGCCAAGAGAAGATTCCTGTCAGGGTCTTCACCATAGTTGTCCAGTATCTTCAGGCTTTTCTTGGTAACTTTGGTTATTCCAGCAGAATTTACACTTGGTATTTCAAAATTCCCAAAAACAGACATTCATACTGAATGTGGAGCCACAGTGGTTACCTGGGCTAAGAGAGTATAAAGGCAGTAATTCTAGCAGGTGCTGGTGAAACTGCTCTTACAGGTGCAACTCTTGGCTTCCTGCATTTCTAAATCAGAACTGCTCTTCGTCTCCAGCTTCTGCTAGGCAACACTTGTCCTTGACTCGTTTGGCTTTATTCCAGGAAGGGGAAATAAATACAATAAAGATCAAAGGAAATTAGGATTCTATGAAACTGATCTCAGTACTTCATTCTTTACTCCTACCATGAGAACACAGAACATGTGAATTCTCCACAGAGATGGGTCAAGTCTGGCCTTGATTCCTGTCCTGTTTTTCTCCTTTTGTATGGCACCAAGGAAGACACCACAATATTTCTGAGAATTGTTTTCTCTACAAGTAGAAATACAGATTGGAAGGTGTGGATAACAAGCAGTCACCTGTTGTAGTTCTTTGGGTGCACTTTTAGAGTTGTACTTAAAAAACCCCCTTCATACAGCTATAAAGAGCTTTTCCTAGTGAATAGATGTGGCGGCAGTATTCTTGGGCAAGGCCAAGGTCCCTCTGCAGGCATGCATTAGCCAGGACAAGCTGTGGTTGGCCCAAGAAGCTAGAGTCTGACAGGTTATAGAAGAATGTGTGTGCAGGTGGATACTGAAACTAACGCTCTGTTCCACTGTAAGGTTCGACTACCATCTGAAGGAGACAAGCATTTTCATGCAGCTACATAACAGCCAGCATTCTATTTGATGTGGCTTTTGCTACACTTTACCAGCTTTTTACCAGCTTTACCCTAAGAGAATGCCTTAGATTTCAGGATATTGGCTTCATTTGCTGAACTACTACTCATTTGCACTATTATCTCATTACCATTTTTCTCTACTTTCACTTCTGTGTCTGCCTGCACTCCCCTCTGCTATTGCCCACACTTTTCAAATGTTTTTGTTCTCTCTAAATATTTTAAGTAAGAGAAATGTGCATCAACTTGGAACAATCACTACTCCCTTTTATGGAGGTGTGGAGTTCCTATCAACATATAAATTACTTAGAGCATAATCTTCTGCAAGTTTAGGCAGGAAAAAGAACTACAATTGTCAGCAAGCCCCAGCCAGCAAAGGACACGTTTCTGTCTAAATTTCAGTAGGACGGCACCTTTAGACAGTTTTAATAGTTTTATACTGTACTGTCTTCTAATTGTTCCTGTTGCTTTGCAAGCTGCCCGATCTGTTTACCAGGTGGGTATACAAATTTAATAAACATTTTAAAATAGAATATTCTGTTTTCTATCTCTTCTGTTTCCTCCTCCTTGAGCACCCCCAATCCCAACTGATACATAGTAAAGGTATGCACTAGCCACCAGATACAGTTTGGAACATGATTTTACATTTCAGACACAGTCCAGTTTGGCTCAGTCTGAATTAGAGCATAATTCAGCTATGGGGGTGTATGAATCCAAATCTATTGATTACTGGAAATCAACAAATGATCACAACTTTTGTTTCTTCTTTGCCAAAATTAGACATTAGCTCTTGGTAAAGAGATGAAGCCTGCAAACAAGTGTTCCTGTGAAATGTGACTTTAGAAGTTGCTGGGGTGAGGGGAGGGATGTTATTTCTTGACAGAATTGAATTGAATTTGCAGGCACAGTTGTCTATTCTGATGGTTCTGCCAAGTTCTCAATAAGTGCAGCGGATTTTGAGCATCTTTTACCGTATATGGGTTTAATTTAAAAAATCTTTCTGTGATCTTAGTGGCAATTACGCAAATTACATGCTGTGACAGAACATAAGAAACATGCAGCATGTAAATGGAATGGTAGAATTCAAAGTTTTGAGGAGGGAGGTTGGAATTTGTTTCCTCCTGTTATCTATGGGTTTTGCTTGGGGGGCAGGGGTTGGATTTGTATGAGATTGACACATGCTAAAGAGTTATCTATAGATAAAAAAACCTACAAAATTTCCAAAGGGGGCATTTGGATCAATAAATATCAGCTTTTAAGTTTTTCTTTCCTGTTCAACGTGTAACAAAAGCACAGAAAGTGAAGCTGCGAATGTTCATACAGGTACAGAGATAGGAGGACACGGTTATTTCCAAATAAGCACTGAATGTTACAACATCCAACAACTGAACGAAAAGAGAAAAGACGTTCTATGGCATGCTACAGTGCGTATAGCTTTTAAGCCAGCTCTTAACAAGCCTGGCATGCAAGTAGCTTTAAAATGGTCCAGACATTACTTTTTACTTCTAAAGGCAATCTGGGTTGGGTAAGTGCAGTTTGAATTGATGCAGGAATCAGACATTTATGTTGCCCTTACTGCAAGGTACTTGTGGCAACATGCATAGTTCTGTTTATCCTCACAATTTATGAAGCAGGCTAGATAAAAAGATAATGACTTAGGTTCATCCAGGAAGATTAACTGAACTTCAATCTCCCTTGAAATACACACTCTATTTCTCTTCTTGAATATGGCTATTCTTGAGCTATAAACTGCATATACATTTAATAACAAAAATGATAATTTACACAGTTCTGTAGCAAGACCTTTTGTTTGCTATTTGATCAACTGCCTGCAGCAGTAATTCTCTTGCAAAGAATGGCTGAACAGACAAGCTCACATTCAGGAGAAAGGAGGAGGAACCACACAAGAAACCAACTGGTTATTGTCCACACTCTCTCAAGCACAATATTATAACGCCAAGTTGAAACATATTAAAGATGTTGAGCCCAAACAATATCATTCAATGAAATGAAATATTTCATTATGTAAATAATTTCCATACTTGATGGACATTGCATGCGTGTGCATTAGAATGAGGGGGGCTAACTAGTGGAGCATCAGGAAAGCACAGATGGATGAAACTGAAAAGATTTTCCAGATGTTTTCCCAGTGTTTGGTTAAGGTGCTGCAATACCGCAAGGGTGCATTGCTAACCATCCATTGAAACAAGGCATGAGTAGCTGCTGCTTCTTTGCTTGAAGAGCTCCAGCAGCTCCAGCTAGCTCTCCAGGCAGCTAGTTCCATTGTTTGACTGCTCTGCTAGCAGAATCCAGCAGGGTAGGCTTCCCTCGGTGATGTGCATCTCGATGATGATAGCTGTTAAATTTTAAGATAATACTTCTATGACAAGGGATGCTTCTGAGGAAGACTGGAAATACTTGGTCTCCATGTTTTATCTATAGATCTACCAAGAGAAGATTCTGGACCTCCTGCAGCTCACCTTCTGTGGCTTATCTATCTGGGAGGATCACAACTATCACATCCTGATACCAGGACTGACACCTCATTTATTTTAATTAACAGTGACTGGATTTTTATTTCATTTAACTTTTAGCACTTTTAGATGTATATTTTGTGTATCTATAGAGATATAAATGTTAAAGTTGTAATACAGTACTGTAACTTCAGTGTTTGATTATGCCACTGTTTGTTTCCATATAATATAGCATCCACAACCACTAAAACTGTGGTGTAAAGGTTAAGAGTGTGAGATCTGGCTTCTAGTCCCTGAACAGCCATGGAACCAAATGGGTGACTCTGGGCCAGTCACAGACTCTCAGCCCTGCCTACCTCACAAGGTTGTTGTGGGGATACAATTTAGAGGAGGAAAATGATGTAAGCCTCTTTGAGTTCTTTGTAAGAAAAAGGCCGGATTAAAAAATTAATAAATAAAAATATACCCAATTCAACAAAAGGAAAAGGAAAAAGAAAGTACATTAGACAGAAAAGTAAAAAAAAGAGTAAAGAATTGAAAATGCCCCTTCCTTTTAGGTTCCCAGTTTTTCTATAAGCAGTCAAAATCTCTTATCTTTCTACATGCAAGGAGTAAAGTCAAATTATTTTAAGAAATCGTTTTCCAAACATTTGTGGGTTGATGTACATTTTATTTCCTGAATTAAAGATGGGATCATATACTTGCAATGTGGAAATGGTAAGAATGCATTAGGCAACCATGTTTTTGTGTTAGGCAGTTTTGGAGTGTGCCTCATCACCAGAGTTCTTAATTGTGACTAATGCAAAAATTCAACAGCAACATAACCCATTTGACAGCATGTTATTCTGCTTTGTTTGCACTAGCAGTGACCTGAATTACCCAAACTACAATGTACAGAGACAGCAAAATTGCTTTCCCTATAGAAAGTGATTGCATGATCCCACCCCAGCCTTGTCTTTCTGCAACAGATGCAGGCGACCTGTAACCTCCAGATGTTTAGGGGTCCAGCTCCTAGAAGGCCAAGACAGCTTGGGGATTATGGAAGTTGTAGTCCAGAAGCCCTCTGGAGGGTCACAGGTACATCTGGTCTGAGAAGGATGGTTTAATTTGGAGTCCTGCACTGAACAGGGATTGGGCCCAATGGCCTTCTTGGCCCCTTCTACCTACTATTCTATGATTCTATGTATCTTGTTCACTACATGCATAAAGAGAATAGTCCATTGTTAGTGTAACAGGACAAATGCCGTTTGAAGTGATACAGAAATCAGACATTTATGTTGTCCTTACTGCAAGGTGCTTATGGCAGATTGCATAGTTTTGTTTATCTGGCTTTGAGGTCCCCCAGATATTAGTCCTTAGGGATTCAATTTCCACATTGAGGCCTCCTCCTCTGGAGCAGCAGAGGACTTCATGGCTGCTATGACAACTATGGGGCTGTCTCAGCTTGTCACTGGCCCAACACACGAGAAAGGCCATTCTTTGGATCTTGTTTTCTCGACGGTCAAGAAGGTTGGTGGTTCCAAAGTGGTGGGGTTAACCTCTACCCCATTGTCATGGTCAGGCCATTACCTGGTCAGGTTTAGATTGTCACCTCCTTTTCCCGTCTGCAAAGTTGGAGGATCAATCTGAATGAACTGCCTCTGAAGTCTGATGGATCCTGAAGGTTTCCAAATCCCCTGGGGGATTATCTGGCTGATACAGTGGGAGCTCCTGCTGACATCCAGGTTGCTCCATGGAATAGGCAAATGGCTTGGGCAATCAACACGATTGCACCCAGCCACTCTCCCCCTTTCTGCTGAGCCCATGCAGACCCTGGTCCAGTGATGGGCTGAGGGCAATGGAGCATGAAGGGAGATGACTAGAGTGCAGATGGAGGTCTCACAATGAGTCCAATCAAACACGTTTAAGAGCTAATTATTGAGCCAATTCTGTGGCAATAAAGCAGGCAAAGTGTGACTTTTTGCCTCCTCTATTGCTTCCTCACAGTACTGTTCAGCTGAGTTATTTGGGGTGGTCTGGGGCCGCTTGGTTTGCCAGACGAGACTCCGGAGCCCTCGATGGCTGTGACAAATTTGCTCAGCACTTTGCTGGAAAAATTGCTCAGATTCATCAAGAGCTCAGCTCTATTTTTTCTGTACATCAGTCTCTGGTAGTGTCCAGTGCACTGTCTTACGTTTCTTCATTGGATGAGTTTCAGTTGTTGCAACCCAAGGATGTGGACAGGGTTATGGCCCTGGGTCCAGGAGACTGTCGAGCTTTCATTGAGAGAGGGAGTGGTCCCTGCTCCATTGAAGGAGGCAGTGGTAAGACCACTCCTAAAAAGGCCAGGCCTGGATCCAGGGATACTGGATAACTACTGGCCCATCGCCAATCTTTCATTTCTGGACAAGGTGCTGGAGCACGTGGTGACTTGGCAGCTTCAGACACGCTTGGAGGAGATGGATTATCTGGATCCATTTCAATCACACTTTAGACCTGGGTATGGGACAGAGATGGCCTTGGTTGCCCTTTATGATGACATGTGCAGGGAGAGTGACAGGAAGAGTGTGACACTGTTAGTTCTCCTTGATCTCTCAGGGCTTTTGACACCATTGACTATGGTGTCCTTCTGGACAGATTGGGTGGGTTGGGAGTGGGGGGCACCACATTGTAGTGGTTCCACTCCTACCTTGCTGACTAGGGTCCAGAAGGTGGTGCTGGGGGAGAGTTGCAGTCCTGAGCCAGGACCTGGGCTTGATAATGGACTGGATGAGATCATAGAAACATAGAAACAAAGTGAGTCAGAAGGGGCCTCCCGGGCCATCTAGTCTGACCTCCGGCTTCAGCCGGCTCCGCTCACAACATGCCCACCATGTGCATGTCCAGCCTATCTTTGAACACCCTCACCAATGGGGCCTCAACCACCTCCCAGGGAAGCCCATTCCACACCCTCGGAGTCCTGACTGTCAGGAAGTGCTTCCTGGCATCCAAATGGAACCTGGGTTCCCTGAGCTTGGCTCTGTTGGAGTGCGTCCTGCCTTCCTCTGCAGGGGAGAACAGGTCTCTCCCCACCTCCATGTGACACCCTCTCACATACCTGTATGTCGCCAACATATTCCCTCTGAGTCTCCCCTTCTCCATGCTGAAGAGACCCAGTTCCCTCAGTCTGGCCTCATACGGCATCCCCTGCAAACCGGCCACCAACCTTGTGGCCCTCAGCTGCACTGACTCTAGCCGTGATTGTACTGGGGGGGGGGGGGATGGCTGAGATCACGCTGGGGGGAGAGGGCTGAGATCACGCCCATCTTTCCTGCATGAGCGTGCCCATGATTGCACCCAGCTTTCCTGCTCGAGTGCAACCGTGATCTCGGCCACCTTCCCCACCCCCCCAGCACAATCGTACCTGTCTCCCCCCCAGCACACCCACGTTCACACCCGTTTCTCCCCCTCAGCACACTGGGATGGCGAGCACGTGCAGAAATGATAGGCGCGATCACAGTCATGTTGGGGGGGGGGGGAGATGGCTGCGCTCCTGCTTGGGGTGGGTGGGGAGTTGGCCGCAATCTTTGATGTTGTCACTTTGCTTCACATATTTGATTAAAAAAAAATAGTTTCAGAATGGATTAACCTTATTTACATTGAACCTTATGGGGAAATTTAACTTGGCTCACGACCAGTTTGGCTTAAGACCAGTCCTGGGACAGATTAAGTTCGTGAGCCAAGGTACCACTGTATATTGACCTATAAAGCCCTGAAGAGCTTGGGACCCAGCTATTCGAAGGACCATCTACACCCATCTATAACTACCCACCCCCCAAGATCAGTACAGGATGCCCTTCTGTGAGAGCCACTCCTTAGGGAGGTGAGAGAGGTGACAAATAGGCGAAGGGCCTTTTCTACTGCTGCTCCCTATCTCTGGAACTCCCACCCTAGGGAAATTCGCCTGGCACCGTCTTTATTTTCTTTTTGGTGCCAGGCAAAGGCATACCTTTAAAAAAGTGTAATACCAGTAAATACATTTTATATTATCGTTATATTGATGTTTTAATATGTTTTAAATATCTTATTTATACATATCTTTAATATTTTGTTTTATTATGTTCAATATGTTGTTGTAAGCCACCTAAGGCGGCTTTTTGGCAGTTATAGGCAGCACACACACACACGTGTGTGTGTGCAAGCGTGCATAAATAAATAAGTTTATTTCCAGAAAAATCATAGTATCATATATAAAGCCAGTTACATGTCTACTAAAATTTTTGGGTTCCCTTTGGTTTTATATGTGGATAGTATTCCTTTTAAAACATTTCCATGAGTTAGCAAACTTGATTTGCTGGACTAATCAAGAACTCTTTGAAGAAAGAAAACATTTCAGGTAGCTCACAATATTTGGAAGTTATTGCATATTATTTTGAGATATTAAGTATTAGTTTGTAATGAGGAAAACATTCCACCCTTGTTCATCTCAATAATGCTGTAAGGTATTAATGCACACATCAACCATCTCAAATTATAGCAGATGGCAACAGGATCAAAAGAATAATCAGTACTCCCAAGATACTTGGTGTCATGTGAAAATCTGAATATATAGCACATTAAGCCACAAACACAAATTTCATAATCTTTCCACCTGCTATTAGATCAAGGTATAAATACAGCAAACTCAAAATCACTACAATCCATACAAGCATGCCATCCTCTGATACCAGCAAACATTTTGGGATGATTGTGGGCCCCAATCATGCCATTATACCCAAAAGTCTGCAACCTATTATGGGTCAGTAGATTAGCAAAGATGATACAGAGATAGCAAGCTGTTCAGGCCTACCCGGCCTCAAACTTAGCAGTGGAGAATGGTGAAAGTCAGGAAAACAAGTAGGCCCTGGCAATCACCCAAAGGAACAGAGCGCAGAAGTTTTTGATCCATATTCAGCTCCAATCGACTATAGCATGCATTCTGTGTGGTCAGAATTCCTTCAGCCTTTTCTTGGGGAATACTGTATCCAGGGTTCGCATCAGAGACTATGTGCTTCCTAAACCAGCATATTCCATAGAATTAGCATTCCAAATAAAGTGCCGAGTCCTTGCCAATGTGATTATGCTCCAAAGAATTTCAAAAGCTCCATGAATGGTTCTTGTCCATTAGTACAGTTATACAGGTAGAAAACTGTTTTATTAATTGTGAGGCATCAATTCTACCCGTTCTTGCTATCTGACATCATTTTTGCTAACTAGCCAAGCAGATAAAAGAGCAAGTCTTGCCTTGTGATGGTTAATTCGCCATTTCCCCAAGGCACTAAACAACAAACCAACCACCTCCAGTTCCCATACTTTCTCTTTCCTGCCAACAGGCACATCCTAGTCCTGTAAACTTCGTGCAACTCCAACTGTTCTCTATTTGCAAAGACCTCTTCTTTGTCCAAAGCTTTACATAGAAAACACTATTACTGTTTGGGATACTTCAAGAAGTGCCAGTATGGGTGTGCTCATTCCACTTGAATGTTTGAATTGTTCATGGATTCAACATTGGTACTACTTTCCAACTGAGCTACAGAAAACTAGCTGTGTGTTGTTATAAGTATCCTTCCTCTGTGATGTGGTTCTGTTTGTTTGTCAAGAAAGGGGCAACTGCTTAAGAGTTTGCTTAATTTGTGCCGTAAGAATATTCCAGTGTATCTGTAGCAATCCTGTAATGTGCAGCTTTTAGTGCCAGTTGTTGAGTTTCTGCACACTCCAAAGTCATTCACAGAGAAGTCTTTCTGGTTTGTAGGCCGGTCATATATTCAAAAATGAAAGTACTAAAGAAATCATATATTACAGACCCAACACATAAGCAAACAGATCTTTATTAAAAGAATGAGTAGAAATACAACTGCAAGGGTTAAGAGTTGCTCTTCAGAAGTGATTGGCAACATCTATTCTCTATCACTAAACCTTCTTCCACCTTCGCATAACCCATAAAAGCTCACAGAATTACCTCATTAGTTCATTGTTTAATATTTCTGATCAGAAAAATTTCCAGTGGCAACTGATTTAAGAAAAAGAACTAGCCTATTCCACTTTTGTTGCCCATTCATGTGTTCTTCCTGTAGAACAAAGGCTCTTGGTGTTGTCAGTTCACTTCATCCATTTGTCCTGAAACAGCTTTCCTCAATCTGGTGCCGCCACATACACTGGACAACAACTCAGGTTACCCCCATTCGCCATAGCTCTACCAAAAAAACCCTCAATGTATAATTCTGTAAGTTGTGTGTTGATGTTTTGACATTTTTGTTTCTTGGCAGAAACTTCAGCCAGTCTGTTCTCATCATGGGAATTTTGTTGCAAAAGAACAGAAAAGATGGATACAAGGTTTAGTTAGAAATGATGATAAGATTGCACAATTGTATCTTGTCCCTGTACTAGGGTAGAGTGACATCATTGGCTCTGCCATTCTTCTGTTGTAATCACGTTGCTTCGTTTCTTCCATTGAAGGAGCATCAATACGCAATGTAATGACAGATAGGTGCTGGCTTAATTGCTGTCCGAGTTGGCCACAGGGACCTCAGGGGTGATCTTGGGAGTAAATCAGGCTGGATCTTCTAGGATCTTCTATGTTAATACAGAAGCCTTTGCATCAGCTGTGGTTCATGGACATCAGTGCAACTCCCCCAGGAAGTTCCTAGCTCCACACACTCCACTGCACACAACTGAAGTATTTTGGCCGAGATGGGATAAGGTTAGGATATGAGTGACCAGAGGTGGGGGAAATATTCATATATTTTCATTGTCAAACAGATCACTGTCTGCCTGGATTTATCTTGTCACCCCACACTTGTGCAGGGGAAAGAGTTAAATTGATCCATGCCTAGAAAAATATAGTTTTCCTGATAGATTTAAGGCCTTTCTTTCATATAGAGTGGTAATCTTGTTGAAGACCTGGTCAGCCTCTGGAGCAGGGAAATGGCATATTAACATGATTGCCCCTGTATGTCCTCTGTGAGCATTAACTGAGTGGTGGTCTGAGGAGTTAACAACAATGAAACGTAATAGAAGACTCCTGACAGATCAGATGGAACATAGCTTCATGCTCATATTAGAGTTTCCTCAACAGCATAGAAAACAACTTTTTAACCATTACTGTATGCACAAAGTAAGCTTGCAGGACTGTTCTGAGTCATTTTATACCTTAGACCAGTGGTGGCAAACCTATGGCACATGTGCTGCAGCGGGCATACAGAGCCCTCTCTATTGGCACGCGAGCCAAGTCGCCCCAGCATCCAGGCATTGGATAACAGCACACATAGGGGCCATGTGCATGCTCAGAAAGGAGTAGCGGCGCCAGGCAATGTCATGAGTCATGACTCATTAGCTGCAACTTGTCTGAGCTTTTGCATGGACAGTCGGTGTGCTGCCAAGGATACATATAGATTTGTTGGACTGGCTGCGAGTTTTTTTCTAAACCAAAACCTCAATATTCAGGTTTTATTGCAGTGTTGGCACTTTGCAATAAATAGGTGGGTTTTGGGTTGCAGTTTGGGCACTCGGTCTTCTAAAAGGTTCGCCATGACTGCCTTAGACCAAAAGATGGACAGGACAGCTCTTAGCCCACTGTGATGAATTTGCTTGACACTTGGCAGATAAGTTTATATTCATTGCTTATGTTAGTTGCTGCAATTAGAACCTTCATGTCCAGTTACACGGCAGATATTCCTATATAGAAAACCAAAAGATATGGACAGAATTCTTAGAAAAGTGAGACCAACAATGTATGTACTTGACTCTTAACTAAGAGTCTTAGCTATTAAGAGCAGTCAGACAGCTGCAGAGATCAGGAGTGGAGAATGCTTCATCACTTAGCTTGCTTGAGCAGCTATAGTGAGACAGTTACCAAAGTAAAAAAGGGGAAAAACCTAAATCCATATGCTACACATATTGAAGATTTTCTGCAGAGTCTCCAATAATGCATTTCTAGGCAAGATGTCAGAACACACAGCTTTTTTTGTATTAAGTTGATTTCAGTTCAGCTTTAGATCTTGATTGGAGGTTGACAGAGCCTTGACAGAGCCCATCAAAATCTGATGGAATGAGTGCGTAATCTCTGTTGGCTTGGCTGGACATCTAGGTGAATTTCCATAGCATAGTACCATTCTGAGTTGGCTTCCTGGTATGCAGCCTGAAGGCACAGCTTTGTGAAAATTTCAGATGCTCATGCTAGCACTTCTTGCTTTATGTCTTGGTTGTCAGCTTACTATATCCCTCAGGATCTTAGTTATCCTGCATGCTATTAAACATCTACATGAAGCAGCAACAGGTCATCTGTATTAGCTTTTGATGTTACCAACATGCAAATAACACCCAGATCTCTCCCCATCCCTTCCACCCCATTCCAGGAAAGCTGTAGAGATCCTTGACAACATGCAGGAGTACCTTTATGCAGTTGACACAGCTATGCCAACTATGCTTGTTCCAGAAGAATGCAGATCAAGCGAAGGCAAGACATGCATTAGATAAATCAGTTCTGAACAATTCCAATTAAGTCTACACAAGGCTGCCTTCAAAAACTATTCAAAAACTAATTTAAAAGAACATGTGAATACAGAAGATTGTTCTAGTACCAAACTTGTGTAATAGCCTTCCACCAAAAAGAAACAAGTACTAAACATTACCAAAACTTAGCTTTAAAAGTATTTACCATATTGTGACATCACTTCGTTGAATGAAACAATCACTTGTTAAAGAGATATGGTAGCTAACAGATATGAAACAAAAGAATTTGCTAAAGAAGATCCTTAGATGTAACAGGTAAACACAGCAGCAAAGTAGCAATCTACTGATTAGGCATTCTATGGTTGTGCCCATAAAAGTTTCTCAAATTTCCACATGTGCCCATATGGACCTAAAATGTTGAGTACATTGGATTAATCTAAGTTCCAAATGATTTTGAAACTAATGGAACAAAGACCTATTATGACAAGCAATTCCTTTTTTTAAAAGGTCTTGCATTCCATCAGAGTAATTAATGTACACTGCCCATATCTACAGGCAGGTAGCAACTACTTCAGATGAGCTATTGAGTCAGAAAAATGCCAATCCCTCTTTATTTCCTGAAACTGTCATTGTTTCGAAAGTACCCATTTTTCATTTCTGCTTACGATCTAAAACAATGGGTCAGCCTTCACAATACCTGTATCAAATAGCAATAGATACATGTTTCTAGGCAAGTCATCAACACCATACAATGGTACAACTTTCCCAAACTGCTGCCTTCCAGATGAGTTGGACCACCATTTTTATCATTCTCAAACATGTTGCCCACCAAATTAGGGAAGGCTGCATCAAACTTAGCAGCTGCCAAGTTCAGCTCTCTAGTCACCAAAGCAATTTCAATTTTTAAAAAATGTAAGTTAAATTGAAGAGAACTACTAATGACTTTTTCTTTTAGTTCAGCAGGCATTGGAACAATACTGCATGTACAAGTTTGACAAATCCAACAGCATTTCACTTCAGCGCTGTCGTCAAATCCAGAAATATAAGGCACTGGATCTACAGAATCTTGTAAAAGCAAATGAGTGTCATCATCTTGCTTTTCTGAGATCAGTATAGGCTTTGATTATAAATAGGTCTCTAAAACACGGTTCTCTAAAACCAGACTGCAAGAGGAAGATAGCAATTGGAAAGACAAACTAGTACTACAATTGTTGTAACATGGGTTTTAAAAAAAAAGGTCCCTCAAAAATTCCCAAATAATTCAAACATGGCAATCCAAGAAAATATTAGAGAAAACTAATGCAGGAAATATTCTTGAGTATTAAACACTTGACCTGAAAAATTCTAAAAGTCTACAACAAATAAAAAAGGTTTCTACTTGGTACTGGCCAGACAAGTCTACCTGGGGAGTATTCTAAAATCAGGCCCCTAACAGACAAGACAAATACACAAAAATTTGGTATATGTTATGGTGCTAGCTCCAAAGGGCAATGCCAAAGAATGTTCAAACTACCGTACCATTGTGCTCATTTCACATGCTAACAAAATCCTACAAGCTAGGCTCTGTGGACTAAGACCTACAAGACGTACAGGCAGGGTTTCGAAGAGGCAGAGGAACTAGAGATCAAATTGCCAACATATGCTGGATCATGGAGAAAGCTAGGGAGTTACAGAAAAACATCTACTTCTGCTTCACTGACTACACTAAAGCCTTTGATTGTGTGGATTACAACAAACTGCGGCAATTTCTTAAAGAGATGGAAGTACCAGATCATCTTATGTGTCTCTTGAGAAACCTGTATGCGGGTCAAGAAGCAACAGTGAGAACTGGACACGGAACTACTGATTGGTTCAAAATTGAGAAAGGAATATGGCAAGGCTGTATATTACCCCCTTGCCTATTTAACTTATATGCAGAGTACATCATGTGCAAGGCCTGGCTAGATGAATCACAAATTGGAATTAAGATTGCCGGGAGAAATATCAACTACCTCAGATATGCAGATACCACTCCAATGGCAGAAAGTGAAGAGGAACTAAAGAACCTCTTGATGTAGATGAAAAAGGAGAGTGCAAAAATTGGCATGAAACTGAACATTAAGAAAACAAAGACCATGGCATCCAGTCCGATCACTTCCTGGCAAATAGATGGGGAAGAAATGGAGGTAGTGACAGATTTTATTTTCCTGGGCTCCAAGATCACTGCAGATGAGGATTGAGGCCAAGAAATTAAAAGACGCTTGCTCCTGGGGAGGAAAGCTATGGCAAATCTAGATAGCATACTAAAAAGCAGAGACATCACCCTGCCGACCAAAGTTCATCTAGTCAAAGCTATGGTTTTCCCAGTTGCAATGTATGGCTGTGAAAGCTGAACCATAAGGAAGGCTGAGTGCCAAAGAATTGAAGCCTTTGAATTGTGGTGCTGGAGAAGACTCCTACCAGTCCCTTGGACCACAAGGCAATCAAACAGGTCAGTCCTAGAGGAGATCAACCCTGACTGCTCTTTAAAGGCCAGATACTGAAGATGAAACTCAAACACTTTGGCCACCTAATGAGAAGGAAGGACTCCCTGGAGAAGAGCCTAATGCTGGGAACAATAGATGGCAAAAGAAGAAGGGGACGGCAGAGGATGAGGTGGCTGGCTGGAGTCACTGAAGCAGTTGGTGAGCTTAAGTGGACTCCAGGGGATGGTGGAGGACAAGAGAGCCTGGAGTAATGTCGTACAAGGGGCCATGATGGGTAGGACACGACTTCGTGACTAACAACAACAATGGTGCTAACACATTAGTACAAACTACTATATTTAGAATTTCATGGAGTGTCTTTGCAGCAAGGAAATGCCAGAGGGATTTCCCTTTCCAGCTGAACATGGCAAGATGGCATGCTTTGGACGCCCTCCCTCTCTCCTGTTTTGTTTCTATCTATGTTAATGATGACTTTCCACAGTAATTTTTTTAAAATTAATATACTTTATGGCAGTTCATTTATAAGTACAAGTAGTTCGTAACTTGGGCATTAGTCACTTGAGGAATGCCTGTGCAAATAACATTCCAGGTGTTGTGTGACAAGAACAATCATATTTGAGTTCATTTGCAATGTGAAACATTCATTCTCACTTTATTATACACAGTATCAAAAAATCAACACTTGCATATTTTCCAAAGTCCACAATCTAGCATTTAAATTCTGAGTTTATGCATGGATGATTTACTTTTTAAGAAGAATCGGGCTCTGAACTGATCTCCCCAGTTCAGATTACAAGAAGCATCCCTTGACAGTAAGCAGGACATAACTACTCTTATCACAGAAGAGTTGGAAGGGGCCATGAAGGCCACCGAGTCCAACCCCCTGCTGTTGCAAGACACCATGTTACACCATCCCACTCAGATGGCTGTCCAGTTTCTTTTTTAATTTCTCTAGTGTAGGAGAGCCCACCACCTCTTTAGGCAGCTGCTTCCACTGTTGTATTGCTCTGACAGTGAGGAAGCTTTTTCTGATGTCCAGTCTGAATCTGGGTTGCCACAACTTGAATTGATTATTCCTTGTCCTACATTCCGGCATTAGCAAGAGATTTTGACCTTCCTCTTTCGACAGCCTTGAAGGTACTTATACAGGGATCTCATGTCCCTCCTCAGTCTTCCCTTCTCAAGGCTGAACATGCTCTGTTCCCTCAGTCTCTCCTCACAGAACAGTGTTTCAAGCTCTAGATCATTTTTGCTGGCCTCCGCTGGACCCAACGGTGATGCTTGTCTGTAATAGTAGACATTGATTCAGTAGTATGCATTCAAAAGAGAACGGATTCATGTACTCCCTCACTTCCTCTCCTCAGAATTCTGATCAAATTTAATTTTACTGACTCATGACTTGCTATATTCAAATACTGGTCAATTAGTAAACAAGCCAAAAACAAATCCTTGCTTATCAGGTCTGTAGAGTCGATACAGAAAACTTTCAACTCCAACCCTGACTCTGAATTTACTGTACCTTCGACTCCAACTCCCTTATTTATATATCAATATAGGAAATATACTGATTATTTATTTGCTCTATTGATTGAAAGCACTTAACCTACACAATGTTGCAAGTGTATTAAGTTTGATGCTCTTGTAGGTGCACGCATTTTATCAGAACCACAAAAACTTTTGCAAAACATGCCTTTTCACAATTACCTTATTTCCCATCTGTTGTTATTTTAATTGCTCAAAGACAGTCAAGTTTGACATTTTTTTGCCACAATGAATTTTTTCATGGGGTATCACTCTCACATATAAAATTAAAATATATTCTGAAAATATAACCTAAAATGGATTTATCAAATTATCATCTGTAAAATAGGAAATTATATTATTTATATTACAATTTAAATTTATTAGGCATTGGAGTAAGCAAATTTTTATCAATTCTGACTCCAGAAACCCCAACATTGCTTCCAACTCCAACTCCACAGCCCTGCTTATTATGTTGATGTATTAAACAGAGAGGAACCCTGATTCACACATAACAAAGCAGAAACTGGAAAATCATCCAGACTCAGTTCTCACCATCAGAAACAGAAAGAATATAAGCCATGCAAGGTAAGGCTCATCTCACACAAGAACCAGCTCACAATTCCTGTCCAGAAACTGCAAGCTGCATTAGCACAATACTGGAGCAGAAACCAAGAGCCTAAGCAGCCTCTACATTAAAGATGTGCCCATGCAGATGCAAAGTTATCTTTATTTCACCCTTTTATTCTTAGGAGATGTTCAGGCTGTTTCACAAAATCTAATCAGATGTGAGCATTGCCATCACTAAAACACTTTCAAAATTGCTTAGATTTCACCAAACAATATGTAGCAGCAGTCAGTCTCTGTACCTGAGTATTTTTTAACCATCAGGCTCTTCTCACAACTGTCCTGCCAGCAGCTATTCCAATAGGCTGAAGCAGAGGGGAAAAAATTGGAAAAAAAGGGCCATTTCACCAGCACTGCTGAATGATTACCTTATTCCTTCTCCATCATTCTTTTCTAGTGAGTTGTGCCTTTTAGATTGTAAGGCTGTGGACAGAAACTGTCTTGTTTTCATTTACTATATATAAGTTTCCAGGGGAGCTGTTTTGGCCAAGGACCATAAAAATGCTCCAAGCAGTAACCTCTTAGTTCTTTTGGATTTCAGTTCTTGTAGGGATAAGAGTAAGGGCAGATGTGCCAGATGTGCCGTTGATTCTATACATATCTGTTTGACAAATCTTGTCTTCATATATCTGTATGATATATTGGTTACTATTCCTATATCAACTGTTTATAAAAAGTGATTTTGATAAAATAAAACTTAACATATATAATTAATTTAAAAGCCTCTTAGAACAGGTTACATTTATTAACAACCCTACACAAAGGTTTAAACATCCTTCCTGCTGTCTTCCTCAAGACGGGCTCATTCAAAATGCTCTAAAAAAAAAAAAGTAATCCCTCCACAGTATCAAAGTTGATTGATTTCAAAGGAAAGAATTGAGAGACCTTCTTATGCATATTCAAGCAGGAAACCAATTTCTTTTCCCAGAAGAATTAAGGAAATAAAGAAAACTCCACAATGGCTTCAAGAGTAAGATGATAGTTGTGTCATTTTCGGAAGCAGCACCTTTTCTTCAAAACATTTCCAGTTCTTTGTGATGTTATGCCAGGCTTTAGAATCTGTATGAGTTGTATGCTTGCAGAATGTACACAATGTGAATAGTACAGATACAAATATATAAAGTTAGTATGAACAGATATGTCAACATAGCACTTCAGAATGGGAAATTTATGGTCCTTGAGGAAAACCAGGAGGCCTCTCCCCAAAAACAAAACAAAAAACCAAACCAAACCAAACCAAACCAAAAAACAAACCAAAAAACAAAACTTCAACTGTATACTCTCTCCTCACCTCTTGGAAAGAACTGTGATGGTAGCCTTAAAGTTACAAACCTGGCTTAAAGATATCTAAAAGAACTGCAGGATAAGTGTAACTCTGCTAGGTGGGGGTGGGTGGGGGAGGGAATAAAAAAAGGACAGAGAAACCAAAAAAATCCTCATTGTTCCTCCTGCTTGGTCAGCAAGAGGTTTTGGATAATGTAAAGACTCAATTAAACAAGAGCACAAATCACAGGATTTACAAAATGCCACGATGTGGAAAATGGAGCACAGCCACTTGTCCTGAATAGTTGAACTTTACATCTACACAAAAGGATGTTGACCTCTTGTTTTTAAACTGCTGCCCATGCTTCAGCACCATCGCTGTTGGACCATACAAATTCATTGGAAAGTTGCAGCTTTTTACTAAAGAAGCAGAGTAGAGAGAGTTGTGTCTGTATACACAGAAGCACAGCAAGAGGATGCATCATAAAGACGTCCAGAGAACAGTTGCTTTTCTCCAGCGCTGATTGGCAATTAAAAAGCCCGACTGAAAGGGGTTTTCCTCTTATTTGTAAGGGGAAAGTTTACAAATTTGTCATATTGGTATACGTTTGCTACTTTCCAACATATAGAGACCTAATCCATACAGTGTAATCACCAAATGTGACAGATCCAAAAGTAACTCATTTTAGTGCAAGAAAGCAAGCTACTCTTAGTTCATAACAAGAGCTTTGGCTACGGGCGGTATAGCAATTTAATTAATAACATTTCTCCTTGGAAAGAAAGAGAACAAGAGTTGAACAATTCATCCCTTCTCGCTGTCCAGAAATGGCCTCCTCGGCGGAAAAAACTAGTAGAAAGTAACGCGGAGAGAAACCCCCGTAGTTTAACCGCACGTAAAATTCAATGATAACATTACCCCGAATCTTCTGATCTTCAGAGCACACGGGAGGAAAAGCAAACTAAGAAATGAAAACGCGAAAGCTAACTAGAAAACCCCTCATCGTTCATAAACGTTAACCAAGCCGCATTTCCACAAGACCATTCCTCATGCAAGCGAAACACACCCGGACGAATGAACCCACGAGCCCATCCTCCTGGGAAGATCGTCGGGCTGCGGCGGCGGACAAGTCACGCCGACAAGGGGACGCAGCGCGAATAACAAGAGCATCCGGCCGCCATTTTGAGGCGCGTCTTCTTCGGCGCGGACAGCGACGGCTGTGAGGAAAATGGCTTCTTCAGGCACAGCCACCAAGAGGGCGGGGTCCCCCAGAGCGCGCGCTCCGGTCGCCAGACCACGCCAGGCAACGGACGGTACGAGCGACCGAGAGGCCCGAGCCAGGCGGGGGTAAAAAGGGCGCAACGGAAGATGCCGGAGAGCAGGCGAAGCCCCGCGCCAAGTGCGCAGAGCGCAGTGCGCACGCGCCAACTGCCGCTGCCCCTCCCCCTCTGAGCCTCAACGGTCTGCAGGCAAGGTTGGGGGAAGGGCGGCCGCTTTCCTCTCACGCGTCCGCGGGGAGGACGACAGTGCTTTTTCTGTTAGGGCGCCATGTTTCGTGGGTCAGGTGGCACGGCTTTGCCCAATCGTCGGGAAGCGGAGTCGAGCCTGGCTCCGCCTTCTTCTCAGTGCGGTTTGTCTGAGGGAGAGAAGGGAGCTACCCGCTCGGGAGGGCGAGCGCGGAACTATTTCGTCGCCGCAGTGGTGGATCGAAAGCTTCGCAAACGTAGCGCTGCAATCGCCTCAGAGGAGAAAAAACCAACTACACCCTCAGAGGGAGAACGGGCGACGGTCGAGGAATCGGGGAGAAGGGGGTTGGGTGGGGGGGCCTGGCTGAGAAGGCCCGTGGCGACGCTGTGGAAGAGAGCACGCGGTTAGGCCGAGTCGCGCCCCCATGAGCGACCTCGCGTGAAGAGAACCACGAGAGGTGGTGGTGGGAGGCCGCCTGACAATAGCCACGGTTCTAGAACATTCGTTTTGAAAGGAGCGGGGGGGTGGGCGCGCGTTCTCGACTGTTCTGCAGGGGTTGGGGGAAGGGCGGGGCTTCGCCTAGGTGTCTCAGCATGGCGTTCAGTAACTACAGCAGCCTGCAGCGTGCTCAGCTGACCTTCGAGTATCTTCACACTAACTCGTGAGTACGAAGACAGAAAGCGGTGCAAGTCGGTGTAGCATTAAGAGATCGCTTTCATATTGTTGTTGAGCGTTGGTAATCACTGCTAATCCAGAAAAGGCAAAGCGTTGGATTCACTGGAAAAAAGTGGAAGCTAAATATCGCCGTGGGAAGGAAGAAAAGAGAATCAGGCTCTTTCTCAGAAGTTCAGCCAGGGTACAAGAAGATCAGCGTACATTATCAGGCTTTGGAAAAATGGTGTGCATGGGAATACCCAGGATATCGAGCAGTTCACATATTCAAGGTTGATAGGATCTTGCCTTTGGCCTGATGAAGCTAAAGAAATAAGTTTGCAGTAACTAAAAGATACTGCACTGGACAAGAAGATAAATTCTGGTGGACTTTAAATTGTGTGATGTTTATCGAAGAACTGAGAAGAAGCCCTTGCCCAGCGGGCAAATACTCAACAAATGTTTTGGGGTGCTGGATATATAGGTTATATATAGTTATTCAAATACATTAGGAGTGCTTAATCAGGGAACATAAATTCTTTATGTGTCATATTATGAAAAGGTAGGTAGGTAAGTATCTTCACCATACTAGAATTAGTTAAGAATTATATGGATCGCAGCACTTTTTATACAGAAATTTAGGTCCTAAGTTTATATTCAAACAGAATGCATAGTCAAAATTCTGTATGTGCAAATCTCTGGAAATAGGGGGTGAGAAAGTGCTAGATTCCATAGTTAAGTTAGCAGGCTAATAGTTTATTAGATTTATTTAGGAATGACTGACTGTCACCATATGCTGTAATGTGATGCCATCACTTGTAATTGTGAGTTTTGCTTTTCCTTGGATTCAGTATTGTGGAGTTTCATACATTTTAAAGATGATGAAAAACTTTCAGCTTGATTAAGGTTCCTAGTTTTTAATAGATTTAGAGAAACAAAACTACGTTCTTTAAGCATTACTGGCAGTGGTCAGAGATTATTCCATAGACTAGTAAAGTTGGAAGGGACATAAAAAGCCATCAAGTCCAAACCCCTGCTGAATGCAGGACTCCAGTTCAAGCATCCAGGATCAACTGCCCAACTCTTGAATGCCTCAAGTGTGGGAGAGCTTACCACGTTCCTAGGTCATTGGTTCAGCTGCCTTTCTGCTCTAACAGGAAGTTTTTCTTGACATCCAATCTGGCCTCCTGTCGCTTAAGCCCTTTATTCTGCGCTCTGGGATGATTAAGAAGAGATTTCAGTGGTTTAGAATTAAGTAGACAAGTTCTGTATTTATTAATTCAAAACTAAAGGCAAAAAAAAAAGTTTTTGCTTAAAATTGTATAGCATGTAGTAGTGATGTGTATGCATGTCAGTTTAATGCGGATTTGTCCATCCTGTGCTTCCTACCATCAAATAGTAATGATGGAAATGACACCAAAAGTGGCACACAAAAGAAGATTAAAGAAAACACTGGGAAAAAAAAGATCTTAAAGATGCATATACAATTGTGAACTACTTGGAAAACAAGATCAGGAGATTATTTTTCTTCTTTATTTAAATGTCTAGCGCCAAGGAGCATTTCATAAAATTAAGGTACAGGTTATAACAGATGTATATTCACAGTTGACTTCTAGAACTTCTGCGTCAAGAAACAAGTGTAATAGAGCTAAGCATGGAAAAACAGTGACCAGAAAGATTAAATATATGTTAGGAAATAACACTATGACAATTGATAACATTGGATCTCTTGCATTGGATAACATTGGATATCCATTGGAATATAATGGATAAAGGGTGCCTTTAACAGCAAGATCAATCTGAGGAAACAGTTCATTTCTACAGAAGTGAACTTACTGGTAAAGTGAAGAGGCTTGTGATTTTTTTTTGTTTTTATCCATTTTGACTTATAGTGGTAAGTCTTGTATAGTGGTATAGTATTGTGGAGTTTGATTTTTTTCAGTGCAAGGAATGGATAATTCCCAGTTTGGAAGGGTGGGACAGGTTTGGCTGAATTTCACCCTTTTCCATTTTGTTCACTTTTATGGACATTTTTGTTGCATTAAGAGTTCAAGTTCATTGTATTTTCCATACTCCGGGCATTAGAAACAAGCCCATGTGTTTTATGATCTGGCTTTTTTACATTATTGAGAAGACTTATTTGGAAAACTGCTGCAGCTTTTCTCTCTCATCCAGTGTTGTCACTAAGTTATTGTCTGTTGTTGGTAAAATTCAGTTTATAGTCTTCCTGATGATACTCTTATGCTGTGGCCAAACATATTCTTTCCAGCTCTGGCAAGGTGCAACCTGCTCCTTGCCAGGAGTCCATCTATCAGGTTGCATAGTCTGGTTCCAGAATTCAAATCTCTCACCTTTGTAGCCAGTTATTCATCTGGAATATTTTCTTGTTTTTTTTTTTTTTTTCAATTCCTCTTCTAAGAAATGGCCCAGGATGGATGAGAACAATATTTACATCCCAGTGTTTGTCACTTTTTCCCCCAGAACATCAAAATCTGATGTGATTTCTTTGTAGCTCCATTTGGTGGTATCATTTGTTCCCATGTGGATTAGAAGAAAGGGATAAGTGTCGTGAGTTTTCTGAGCTTTGACAGTCTTCCAGCAAATGAATTGCTGACTTTGCCTAGTTGAGTGATACATACACTGTGTAAAGGAATACTATTAGTTTATTAGTTCAAAGTTGTTATGTAACGCCAAGTTGTCACCAGCTTACAGCGACCCTATGGATGAAAGTCCTCTAAGGTGTCGTAGTCATGACATCTCTGTTTAGCTGTTCATTACCAGTCTGTTGTTTTAGTTACAGAGTAGGCATAATCACTTGGGGGTCATTGGACAGCATCTGCCCCGGTTATTTGAATTTGTCCACACTTTGTTGATCAAGAAGCACCAAGATTGGTAGATACTGATATGAACCCCTGTCCTCTATTCATTTTTGGTTATTCCATAATCTAGAACAGTGATCTGCGGTATTTTTTCAAACAGAAGACACGTCGGTTCCAGATATCATTAGAGCAGACAGTTAAATCAATTTTCTGACCACGGATGGACTCCCCTTTTCTCTCCATGGTATTTAAGCAATATCAAACACCAGGCAGGTGGATTCCAACATAGTTGTTTGATTAGGTCATTTCTCATTCCTGAGTGTGTGTTCTGCTTTATTTACTAGTACAGAACCTTCCAGAGGAGGCTCATGTTGCACACACTCTGAACCATGCATTCAGGTTTACATGAGCAGCTATGTAGTGCATCACTTTACCCATCTTGGGGTACTACCCACCATTACTACTTGGCAGATTGCACAATGTTCTGTCCCACCTCAGGTACCTTACAATTGAATTTTCTGATTTGGCACCCTTGAAGTCTTTACTAAACTAGATCATAGTGTCTGCTTCACCACTAAAGGAAATAAGGCAAACGTAGAGAACTTCTGCTGAAAGAGTGAAAACTATTGCAGAAACTGACAGCGATAGGTGAAGAGGTACATTTGAGGTGGCTGGGAGTATCCAGTTACCTTTGGGTTTTGTCATGAAAATATAAGAGTAGTCGGCCATTGGTTGGTTATGGGAGGAAGACAAAATACTTCTCCCACTGCCTAGAAAGTTAGTAATCTTTGTACTAGGGTATGTCCAAAGTCTACATCCAAATTTTAATAAATGGTTATTGCTAATTTGGAGTTCTACAGATTTTGTTTTCCTGGGCTCCAAGATCACTGCAGACGGGGACTGCAGCCAAAAATTAAAAGATGCTTGCTCCTGGGGAGGAAAGCTATGGCAAATCTAGACAGCATACTAAAAAGCAGAGGCATCACCCTGCCAACAAAAGTGCGTATAGCCAAGGCTATGGTTTTTCCAGTTGCAATGTATAGCTGTGAAAGGTGGACCATAAGGAAGGCTGAGTGCCAAAGAATTGAGGCCTTTGAATTGTGGTGCTGGAGAAGACTCCTGCGAGTCCCTTGGACCGCAAGGCGATCAAACCGGTCAATCCTAGAGGAGATCAACCCTGACTGCTCTTTAGAATGCCAGATACTGAAGATGAAACGCCAATACTTTGGCCACCTAATGAGAAGGAAGGACTCCCTGGAGAAGAGCCTAATGCTGGGAACAATAGATGGCAAAAGAAGAAGGGGACGGCAGAGAATGAGGTGGCTGGATGGAGTCACTGAAGTGGTTGGTATGAGCTTGGGTGGACTCCAGGGGATGGTGGAGGACAGGAAGACCTGGAGAAGTGTTGTCCATGGGGTCGCAATGGGTAGGACACGACTTCACGACTTACAACAAGAAGAAATAGAAGAGGATATAGTTGACCTCAGGAGAGATTAGCAAAACAGCTGTAGTATCTGGGCTTGGGTGAAGACTGCTAGACATCTTTGTTGACATCACAACTGTTGCTGCTGAAGGAATTAGTACCAGCGAGAGGAAGCTTTGCCCCTTTTTTCAACTTGTTGCAGACCCCTGAGTGAAATTGATAGTGCAGGTGGCCTGGGGAGCAGCTTGATCAAGATTTTCATTCTCCCACAATCCTTTGTTTCTACCCTCACACCAGAATCAGCAGCAGCCAGATTAACATTTTTCAAGCATTTAGCAACTTTCACAAGCTGTGTTTCACACTTCAAAAGCAGCAGGCTGTTATTTAGCAAAATCTCTTTAATTCTTCAATGTGCTTCCAGCAAGCACAATCAACCAAGAATTAGTATCCGGACATGCATGGAGTGGTTTATTGAACTCATTTGTAACAACTACTTCTGAGGACCCTCCTTTTGAGTGCTCTTGGGGCTCCTCCCTCTGTGAGGGCCTTTTTGGAACTGTGAAGTCTCTTCTCTGTCTGTTGGCCCATCTCTCTCTACTAAACTTCATGAGTTCAAGAGTTGTACCAGACTCAGATGGCTGTAGTTCTCTCATAACCCCTCCCTGCAGTTGTAAACCTTCACTATCCTTCTGAACTCCTGGGAGAGGTACCTTTGAGATAAGCACCTCTGTTTCCATTTCAGTGAGAATTCTGCACCTCAGGGCCACTTCAGTTGACAAGTCCAAATCCACCTGACCTAGGAAAGCATATCAAGAACAACTGTCTGTTTCATTCCCAGCATGCACCCATATTGATGAATTTTGTTGAATCTATTCTAATTTTTGTAAGATGTTATTTTATTTATTAAATACATTTTTATCCCTCCCAATGTCCAAAGGCTCTCTACACAGTACGTGTTAGATTATCTCTTATTAGTCTGATTTTAAGTTGTCTTGGGAAGTTTATGGTCAAAGTTTGGGTAAGCTGAAACTGATGAAGAGCATCAACTAATGTGGAACATTTTCCTGACTGGTTCAGAAAATGAAGTTGAATTAGTTGAAATTCTATTCAGTATCATTTTGCTTAGCATGAATTGGATCGCTTTGCTTCTGTTTTCCTTTCATTATGCATAGAAAATTTCCACACTGGTCCAACAGTCACATTTGACTCTGGAATTTTTGTAAAATTCAGTGACTCGGAACAAATTGATAGTGGAATGGTTCAATCTGTTCATGCTTTGATATGTCTCAGGACTGCAATAATAGAAGCTCAGTTGGGAAGGCACCATTGAATCCAAGATGTTAACTTTTACAATTCATGGGTTTCCAAAGTAAAAAAGTTTGCCAAATGAGAAAAAAAGGAATGCAAATATAAAAGAAACACAAGCAGACAATAACATGAAAAAAGAGCATTTTTTTGGAGCTTCTGTCAGATCAAGAACAGTGATACATCTTTATATCAGAAGTGGGAAACCAGATAGGAATGCCATTGGACTATTGATTGACAAGGAGTACTGACAGTAAAGAGATTGAAGAGAAGCTTAATGAATGATACTAAACTGTCTTCACCGTGAATGAAGAGATCTCTGCCTGAATTTTCAGGAAGTCTGAGGAACTGAGGCAAAGAGCTAATAAATCACTGGGCCTGTCCTAAGTGTCTCTTCTCCACCCTCTCACCTTTTACCTTCCCAGCAGCTCAAGATGTGATGCTTTTAAGTACAGTTTTTATTATATTAAAGGTGGCTGGCCAGGCCGATTTGAAGTAACATAAGGGTTGTTAGCAAGAGGCATCCATCAAGTTTGTTGTTGTTTAGTCACAAAGTCATTCCTGGGGTTCATGACCCCATGGACAACATTCTCCCCGGGCTCTCTTGACCACCACCCCTTGGAGTCCACCTAAGCCCACACCCACTGCCCCAGTGACTCCATCTATCCACCTCTGCCATCTCCTTTTGCTATCAATCATTCCCAGCATTAGGGTCTTCTCCAGTGAGTTGTTCCTTCTCATAAAATGGTCTAAGTATTTGAGTTTCATCTTCAGGATCTGGCCTTCTAAAGGGCAGTCGGGGTTGATTTCCTTTACGATTGACTGGTTTGATCTCTTAGCAGTCCAAGGGACTCTCAGGAGTCTTCCATCAAATTAATGAGCCCTTAGTTGGTTCTGTCCATGCTAGAAGTTTATTTCAAGATGAAGTTCCTCTATTCCCCACTAGGCAGAGTAGGCTCCACTCTGCATTTCATGCTGATTGTGGGTCAGGCAGCAGGTATTCAGGACATTAATTGGTCTGTTCATTTGAAATGTCCTCAGAACTGATCAAGTCACACTTGACCTTCCTTGTTCCACAGTGTCTTCTTCCAGACTAGAGGGAGATTCACCAGCCACTTTGTTAATCTTGCAACTTGTTGGTGTTGGCAACTCAACTAAGCATCTTGACCTTGGTTCTTTTTCTTGTTCAGATTCAGAGTCTGAAATACCCACCCACACACGCTGTGTTTTGGGCACAACAGGCCCAGTTGGTTTCCATCCTAGAGTTTTTAGAGTGTTCAAATGTGGAATAGCAAATACTGTAACAAAATTATATAGCATGTCCTTAGAATAGCCTCTGTCCTGAAAAATGATCACCAAGGGAGTGAGCTGTCTAGGAAATTACGTACCCATTAGTTTAATAGCTATTTTAGGTCAATTAAAAGAAAATATTCAAGATAAAAGTATAAAATGTATACAAAGACGTGTCCTGCTGGGAAGGAATACATGTGAATTCCACAAATGTACTTCCTCTTTCTCCAACCTTTTAGAATTCTTTGCAAAAGTCAGTATTTGTGGACAGGGGTGACTTGCTGACATTCACTTGAATGCCTAGAAAGTAATGTTATTAACCATTAAGGAGTTTTGAATAATTCTTAATGCATATTTTTGCTGAAACATCTCAGTGCTGCTTTCATGTGTTTATTGGAGAGGGAGCAGAAAGCGAGCTATACCAAGAACTGACATTTGTGAAGGAACAGCCATGTTGTTACTTAAAAGAATGAATTCTTCATTAAAATGCAGTTGCTAGAAGCATCCGTTATTCAGTGTTCTGCTTTATAGCTTTTAAAATAAAAATTTATGGCAATTTTGATGAAAATAAGCTGACAAATCTGGTTCACATGACACAACGCCCTCCCAAGTGAAGCCAGCATGGTTTCTACAAGGAGGCTTCTTTTTCATGCACAAGCTACCCTGAGGCTTGTTCGGTTCCTCATACCCATGTACAAACTGAATATGATGATTTCATCAAGAGACCTTAAGAACAGCTAAAGAGCCATCTGGCAAAAGTGGCAACAACTCCTGTTGTCCCTTGTGATGCTGCCAATGATGCTGCTATCATGCTTCATCACTTTTCAATTCTTGCCATTACATGCTTCTAAATATTGAGAAGGAAAAATACCAGAGTCCTGAAAATTCTGCCATTTACTCCAGGGGTCCTCAAACTTTTTGAATAGGGAGTCAGTTGAAAGACTGCGGTGACCGTTACGGGCCGGTGAGGTGGGGGTGCGGGCCAGTGAGGTGTCGGGTGCACATGAAGCAACATCGGGTGCACGGGGTGGTGGCTTGCTCGCTTGGAGATCTCCCAGTGAGTCCAAAACCATCTCCCAGTGAGCAAGCCACCACCTCCCCACCTGTACTGCGAGGCAGTGGCAAGCATGTGCACATGGGAGGCAGGTGGCAGCAACTCGCTCGCTCAGAGACCATCTCCGAGCGAACAAGCCACCAGCCCACCACCTGTGCAGCAAGCGCGTAGGGGGTGAATGGAAGCGCAGGCCAGATGAATGGCCATGACAGGCTGGATCTGTCCCATGGGCCATAGTTTGAGGACCCATGTCAGTCCTTTGCAAGTTTGTAAGAATGAATATCTACTGCTAGGAAATTTGCATAATTCTCCCAGTTTTACTTCTCCGTGCTGAAATTTGTGATTTTCTTCATTTATTGCCTTGCTGTGACATTTCTGTATGAATTGGACAGTGGAAACCAACAGAAGGAAAAACAACAAAAAAGTGGCAAGTTGAAAGGTGTAGGAGAGTTTTAGGGACAGGTATTATTCAGTGGAATATACAGCAGCCTTTTAAAAAAAAAAGCTTTCACTAGTAAGGGAAGTGCTAAAATGGAGGATGAAATTGATAACAGTGGATGGGGAGGAATGTCATATGTTTTGTACAAACACATGTACGATTGTGGTTTTCTTTAAAATGTTGAACACTGGCTCACTCTGGGAGAAGCTGTTGTTAACATTTTCTTTACTTGAAGGAAGTGTGTTATTTAAACCCAATCCCTTGATGAAGCTAAATGTTGAAGAATCTCAGCATATAACTGTAATGCCTTTACTGCATTTTCTTTAGAACAGTTTAGTTAGTTTATTGTTACCTCATTTAACGGACACTGAAAAAAGTAGTGGTTCCATGATCTCTGGCAGCTCAGGCAGATACCAGTGTTTTGTTGACTTGTGATATCTTCCAAATTATAACTAAAAGGATTTCAAAATTTTATGTTGTAGATCAAACAGAAACAGCAGCACTGTTTTTAAATACATTTTGTTCCCATTTATTAAGATTCTTGCTTTGTTTCTTGTGGGTGAATCTAAAATAGGCATTCCACTTAACTGGCCTAATATTTTTATGTATTTTCTGTACCATGATTCATTAAAAATCTCATGATGGTTTACAAAACCATAGTGCGTGCTCAGTATCTCCAGGTGTCTGAACGTCCTTAATGAGATGTCTAAATAGGTTAGGGTAGTCTTATGTCTTCATAGCTTATGGTTTGTTGAAAGCAAGAAATCATTCCAACTGTTAACAAGAAGTCATCTTCATTTATTCCTAATATTTTGCATATGAGGCATGTTTATCAGTAGGCAGTGGATAATGTGTCTGATTACTGTGTGGTTAAGATGGACTAATCTCAATTAGATCAGCATAATTGTTTTAAATAGGATGACATCTTTTTAAAGTTAGGTCACAAATTCATTGGAAGATTCTTACACCTTTGGTGCAAGATGTGCTAAAAATGCGCTGTCCATGCAAGTTGTCTAAACTTGTATTTGACCAACCTACATACTCTTAAAGCTGTTGTTTTGTCCAGACAACATGTGGGGTTAGGGTTGTATAGGTGAAAAGGTTTTCCTTGCATAAACTGATCCTCTCAGGCAGTCACTTTTTTTTAATTGCAACATGATGAAAGCTTCTTAGTAACAGATTACATGGCATTCATGCAAAGTCAGTACCTGGTAATTACCCTCACCCAGTTTGAAAGCTCTTTCTTCTCTGGTGCTCTTTCTTTCCCACCTCAGATCTCTATGAATGCCCAGAAGCTCTTTCCTGATAATTCAGAGGTGCAGGCCAACTTGCATAAATGTTTCATCCTTGCCTGAGGGTTTTCCTGGAGGCTTACTTGTAAAAATATTCTTTTACACCTTTTCAGGCAGACTTCTTAACTAAGACTTAACTAAGTATTTTATGGTTTGTGAGTAGGATTAACCAGTAAATGAAACCATGGCTATCCTATCATAGTTAGAAATGATTTCAGTTTGCCTCATTTTGAACATTTCTTAGGACAGTGTCTTGGAGAAGAAGCAACAGGGCCGGATAATTTGAACTTGAACCACAAGTGCTATGCTAGTCTGTAACGTTATGAATGCTTATGGTGGTGCGAAGCTTAGGGGGAAAACAGTACATTTTCTCAGGACTGAGGCTGCATCCCCATTTCAATGAAGAGGCATTGAGTCTAAATTAAGTATTATATTTGAGGGTATGTATGGAAACTTCTTGCCTGAATCTACTTTCTTACTGTCCCTACCTTGTGACAAGCAACTGGGACAAAAGTGTTACCATAAAACAACATGCTGAACTATGAATTTTTGGCCCACATCTTTCTCTAGAATACAAAGAATATTCTAGAGACTTTTGTTTCTGTATGTGACATGTTTTGTTGAAGTACTAGTTCCAGAGTTTCTTGTATAGAAACACCTAGTAAAAGGAGAAAAAAATCAAGCAGCCAGAAATGTCATGAGTTTGACAGGCTAAAGGAAGCAATGGGACACCAAGGTGTGTATTAAGCACTTATCTCCGTGAGTAGGGCCTTCTTGAAGTTCCTAGTAGTAGTAGTAGTAGTACTAGTAAGAAGTATAGAATCATAGAATAGTTGAGCTGCAAGGGGCTATAAAGACTATCTAGTCCAACCTCCTGCTCAGTGCAGGACTCCACTTAAAACATCCCTGACAGATGGCTAGCCAGCCTTTTGTATGCCTCCAGTGTGGGAGAGGCTCTAACAGGAAGATTTCCCTGATTTCTCTGATATTTAGTCAGAATCTGGCTGCTTGTAACTTAAGCTCATCATTCTGTATCCTGCACTCTGGAATGATTGAGAAGAGAGTACTTCCAAATACTTGAAAATTGCTGCCATATCTGCCCTCCATCTTCTTCAGGCTAAGCATGCCCATTTCTTTTAATCTCTTTTCACAGGCTTTGTTTCCAGTGCCTTGATCATCTTTGTTACGCTTCTCTGAACTTTGTCTAGAAAAATGGTACTCAGAACTGGACACAATACTCAAATGGGGACTGACTAGTGCCAAACCAATGCTGTCTAATATAGTATTTCTTTTCTGCAGCCACATCTCATCATTGACTCATATTCAACTTGTGAGCTACCTAAATTCTAAGATCTTTCTTGTTTATAGTATTGTTGAGCCAAATATTCCTCATAACAAAGCATTTTGTTCCTTTTTCCTAGGTGTAAGTTTGCATTTGTCCCTATGAAGTTTCATTCTGTTGCTTTCAACCCAGTACTCCAGCCTTTCAAGGTCACTTTGAATTTTGTTCCTGTCTTCCAGATTATTAGCTAGCCCACCCATTTTTGTGTCATCTGTAGATTTGATCAGCATTCTTTACACCTCTTCATCCAAGTCAATAATTGATACAGCAAGATTAAAGCTTGAATAGTATAAGGATTTATACTGATGAAATTATCATTGAATGGATATTATTTGACAACATTCATAGATCCAGTGCAGATGCAAGATATTTTTAAAATTATTTCTGGATTAGCAGTAGTTGTCAACGTGTATTTCTTTCAGAAAACTTTCCTAGATATCTGGAATACTAAAATACATTGTTTGGTTGAAGAATTGCCTTTTGTTGAAAGCTGATGTATTAAAATAGAAGAATTGCTTCTCTGAAGAGAAACCTCTTAATGCTGCATGTAATAAAAACGCTAGATATTAAGAACTGTTATCCAGCATAAATTAAGAAGTTCCAATTAATATTTCATTGTGCTTGAACATGTTGGGAGGAAATTATTGTTGTTGCTAGTTGATTTCTAAATTGCTCTCCTGGAATAGTTTTAATTGTGTAGCTCCAAGCAGACTATCACCTTAAAAAATATATATATATATATATATACACAGAAACTGTTGCTGTGATTTTTTTTGAGGGGGTAGGGTGAGGCTTCTTTTATTTACAATTGTTTGCCTTCTGGAACATATACATAACAAATCATCTAATCTTGACTGACAGATTTTGTTACAGATATCTTGAACTGAATCATTAAAAGCTGCTAACATTGGAACAATGGAAAATATGTACACTAGTTACCAGATGTAAAATAATGTCATCAACTTTGTTTGAAATTTCAGAACTACACATGAATTCTTGTTTGGGGCCCTTGCTGAGCTTGTAGATAATGCCAGGTATGTCATGGTCAAGATTGTAATGATAAAAGGTGCTTTCTGTATTGTGAATAGTTTAAATTATGTGATCAAGGCTAGCATGTGGATAGATGTTTCTTCAGGGGTGAATATTGTTTTCTTTTTCATGTATAACTTCTTTTCAAGTTGAAGTTCTTAGCATTTCAGTAATAAAAAATTGACTGATTCTTCTAAATTCTTAGGAAATAAGTGAATGAAAATTTCATCTTTAATGATTAGTTTTACTCAAAATAATTTCTGTTCTATCAACACCATTTTGACTTTACATTAACTTTATAATTTCAAAAATGTCCCAAACAAAAATAAATAGAATTTATTTTCTATTCCCTATATAATTCCCTAAATAGAATACTCTCCAATAATCTCGAGAACTAAGTGAAATCTGAGATTTGATATCTTGGAGAAAGTGTTAAGATACAGTCAAAACTTTTCTGTTCCACTTGTATAGTTTGGGTCAAATCTGGAATGCTATGTCTATGCAAAGAACAGTAAATGACCTTGTAGTTGCCCAAAGCAATTGTCCATGCCTGCCTAAGAAAACATGCTGTATTCAAGACCTCCAGGCTTCTGAAGGAGGCAAAGAAATTGTGTTGGGCCTTCTAGCATATATTCTGGGGGTTTTAAAGCAACAAACAAACTCTAAGCTGTCTCTCTTAACACTTTATTTTGGCGTGAAGGTGTTACTTGCAAGGCAAAAGTTTAGAATCTCTTAAACCCTTAAGAATTCTGGCATTTAGCATCTAAAGGTTTTATATATATGTTCTTGGTTACTTTTGAAATTGACTCAAGTATGCATTACTGCTTTGTTTGCTTCATTGTTGTTCGGAATTTTAGAAACTGATTTTAATGTTTGCTGCTTTGTAGAGATGCAGATGCCACAAGGATAGATATCTTTACTGGTAAGTTGAGATCCCCCCCCCCTTTTTTTTTTGGTAGTTTGTTATCTATATGTAGAACCTAGGAGTATGATTTTAAGTTGGTGCATTTGGAGGCTAGGAGATAGCCTGCAAAAGATGTGAGTTACATGAAGTTTTTTCTGTGTTTGCTTGTGTAATGACAAATCTTGATAGCAAAGGCTTAATGGAAAAATATTTCATCAGTTCTTGAAGCAAGAATCATATTTTCTGTCAACAGAAGCAGCACTTCCATTTATGAGAACCAAATACTGGTTCCCTGCCTGGTGCAAGGAAACCTTTATGATGGGTTATCTCCCACTGCCTAGAACAAGGCAAGAGACATGTTACCAAGGCTTTGGCTTTTGTCTTGGTAATTTGTGATTTCTTCTTTGTCTTGCCATTCATTTTTTGCCTTATCCAGAAGGGACCTTGTATCTTGCTTCACAATTTTGTCAGGCCTCATCTTTCTGTAATTTAAGTTTCTGTTTTAGGTCTCTCTTTTCCCCCCTCTCCAATCATACAACCCTAACTATCTTTCATTGTTTTTCCTTCATTCTGTTTTTGGTATTAGCTCCATTGGGCAAGAAGGGCAGCAAGCCTATCAAAGCAAAAACCAAATCAGATCCACACTTGAGTCATGAGGGCAAAGTATATCCACAAGGAAAGTTCCAGTCTCAAGACCACCAACACAAAGAGCCTTATGAACATACTAGCGTCAGGTGATTTCACTGTCAGTATTTACCCTCACCTGCAGTGGCCAATTCAAACAGTCCACAGGAATCTTTAGGGTGTGAGAATTAATGCATTTTCAGTAGAATAGCAGAGGCAATGGCATATTTTCAACTTTACCATTGTTTTACATCCAGGTTATGAAGGATGTCATGTAGGCTACTATGTGGACATTCCACTTTGCATCATTTGTTTGTTTGTTTATTTAAAACTGTTGCACACCGTCCCTTAACCATGGTCTCAGGATGGTTTAACAGTAAGGCAAAATAAAACAAAACACCACATCCTAATAAAAAAATAAATCCAAGCAACAATAAAACCCCTACTATTGAGGGATAGTGGATTCATATAATAGTGGAGTTGGAAGGGGTCATGAAGGCCATTGGCAGGACACCATAGTGATGCTGTTGTGGTCCTTGCTACCACAAGTATTGGCTTGAATCCAAAGGCTAATAAAATATTTAACCCTTGGTACCAAAAATTTTTCTCTCATAGAAAGACGAGAGGATCTGCGAGGTGGGTTCATGCTGTGTTTTTTGGATGATGGAGCAGGAATGGATTCAAGTAAGTGAAAAGAGGCTGTAGATAAATACTGAAAATGGAACCTTGAAAATAGAATTTTACATCCTGTGCAAGAAGTAGGCTTAATTTAATTTCCTTGGCTTTAATATGAGTTTGCATCAATTGCTCAATTATGTTCAAATAAGAATGTTTTGCTTCTTGTTGAGAAGTGCCATCCATAAAAGATAAGACTAGTCCCTACAAAGCATCATTTTTTAGATTCAGGTTCATGCTCTTTTTATTAAAGGGTAAGCATATCTGCTACAGGATTTCCTGAAGGAATCACTTAAAAACCATTTAATTCTAGAACCAAGCAGTTGAATCAGCAGAGGTTTTTCTCTCTTAGAGAGGTAGCTATATGTACAGTCTTTTTTGCCTTGAGGTTTGTGCGTACTTCAGATCAGAAAAGTCAGGATCAGAAGATCCTTCAGATAGTGGTTGGAGTTTAAGGTGTTTTAGTTTTGGGTGGAGTTAAGGTGATTACAAATACGTATGATTGCATATTTTATTGTGAGATTTGTATTTGAATGAGGAGGAAATTCGTTGAAACACTTTTGGTTGACTTGGTCACTTTTGATAACCTAATTAAAATAACTTACCTTCTGGCAAAGCTGAGAAGCATGTTATATTGAGAAATGCAGATTTGCTAATAACCCCACAGAAAACCTCAGTAAAAATTACTGAACAAATGATGTTAACTGCCATAATATATGGGTTGTATCAAGATTTAGCCGCACTTAAGAGTAAACTAATTGAAATGGGCCTTCCCTGTGGTGCCCTTTCTCTGAAATGACCTCCCCTCTGTTATCTATTAGTCACTGCTTTGAACTGTTATTTAAAATTTGTTTCCCTTGGCTTTTCTTAATTATTGGCTTTTTGGAATGTTGTCCTAAAATGCATATTTTAGGAGAAATCTGAATATAAATGTTTATGAAATGTTATGAAATTTCATGCAAACTGGGTGAACTGACACTATAAAAATTCTCAAAAACTTGATGTTACCAAACATCTTAAAAAAGTTGAAGAAACTGAAACTGACAGATTTATCCATCCCACATCTGGGGCCTGACTCTAGCAGCTGGTTGGCAGTTAGGTATTCTATTACTATAATCAGTCATTGACCATATTTTAATAATTCCTCTATTCCCCTCCCTACCATGATCTATTTTGGCTGTTGAACCTTAACTCCACAGGAATGCAGTAGAATCAATGCCCCTAAACTCTGAAACACCGATCATCCGTTTGAGATATTTTAGAGAGATATTGCTATTGTTACAGCTTGGTGATACTTTTTAGCATCTACCTGCTGAGTGTCAGAGCATGATTTATTTTTTATGAAGATTCTGTTTCAGTTGTCTATTAGAGCAGAAGGCTTTGTCTCTGTGGCTACAGACTTGGGGCACATGAAGAACTCATGAGGAAACAGTAGCTGGCTCTGGTGCAGGCCAAACCCTATTGGGATGCTTATGCAGCTGTTAGGGGTCTCAGTGTGTCTATTTAGAGCAAGATGTTGCTTGGTTGATGGTCTGCACAAGAGCTGTGACTCCTCTTATGTGTTTGATAATGTGCATTCTGCAATGCTGCTGCCTCTGTCTTCCAAGTCTGTACATTCTGGGATGAAACACTTCTGTCTGCAAAACCCATGTTTTCACCACCATGGCCTTGATGGTACTTGGCTGTGAAAACAAAATGCGTGTGATGAGGAGAGGCTGTAAAAATGGACAAAAATTTTCACAAAATGGTGAATGATGGCAACCAGAAATGGTAAGGAAATTTCTCAAAATGGGCCAAATGCCATTCACCATTGACATCGTTAGTACAGATTCAGTTGTCTGTCCCACCAGTGGTCCAGGGTACTATATGTCAGTCCCATGATGGATCTCTCCCCTTATTCCACCACCGGTCCTGTTGCCAGCTCCTTCATCAGGCTCAGTGGCATGTGCAGAACCAACCACATCATACTCTTTCTCTGAAGGGGAGAATCCCTCAGTCCACCACCTCTATTTCCAAGTTCATCACACAGGTCTCTCTGCCACTTACCTATCCAGTAAGTGAGCTGCTGTGCGGAATCTTCTTGCCAGCTCCATTCCAGAGTTTTACCTATCAGCATGTGAATGGCTGCAAAGTCATCATCCAGCTGTACTTCATCTTCAGATTCCACTAACGATCTAGTCTACCATGAGCTGCTGTCAACATTACCAGATGTCATCTCATTGCAATCTGGGATTCCCCACTGAATACCTGGAAAGTTTCTCCAAACAGGTCCTCCAAATGGTGATGTTGCTTGAACTAAAGACTCAGTATCTCACTGAGTCTTCAGTAGGCATGTTCTACAATGTCCAGATGGAGGATTCTGTGCCGATAGCCATTCCATTCCTCTCCATGCTCCTTCACTCTATGAAGGAACTGTTGAAGGCTCCAATACAGTTATAGTCAACATCCCACTGTTTGGAGAGCCTATACCAGATTCAGGAGAGAGCCATCCTTTTCCTGCTATACCATCTGAGTTCAAACTCCATCATCATAGAGTTGGTGCAGGAATGATTACAGCAGGAATACACCATCCCAGCAGATTGCAAAGATCGACACCTGGTGAGGAGGGTCTACATGGCAATGGGACCCTCCATATCTCAAATTACAAAGCATGGATGGGGAGATACCAGGTTTTACTCTGAGAAAAGATGGGTGCCCTATTTGAGTTTCTTCCTGAACAATACTGGGAACTGGCATAGGTTATTCCAAATGGAGCCCTTCAACTGTCCAGGCAACCCCCCCCCCCAACCTGCAAATCATCATGTTGACTGTTGGCAATACAGTGGCTGTCTGGAGATGTGCATGGCTTCAAGTAGTGAGCCTTTTGCAGGAGGTGCAGTACCACATTGAGGAAAAACCTTTTGATGGAGAACATTTCTTCAATCCACAAATTGATGAGAAGCTCAACACTGTTCAGTAGGCTAGAGCGACAGCAAGGAGGATAGGCTTCTAACCATCTCAACCATCCAGAACATGCTGGTGGCCTTGAGGCCCATCCACTTCCCAGAGGCAGAGTCACTTCTGTCAACTTGCACTCCAGCAGCACCAATCACCCCAACAATGCCATTGAGATGCCTTCTCTCAGTTCCACCAAACTAACAAAAAAGTGATTGGATTCCGAGAGATGCCGCCACTGACTACTTGCATGAACCAGTTCATCTGCTTCAGCACCAGTATGGTTTGAAGGCCAGCTTAAGAACTACCTTCCTGAGTGGGAAGCTATAACATTGGGTGGATTCTCTCCATTGTGAGGAACAGGTGTCATACTGAATTCAATGCTCTGCCACTGCTCGGGACCATACACATGCTGCCATTTTCTTCTGGTTTGGCGGAAGAAGCTACTATGCGTACACTATTGTCAAAAGGTGCGATCTGTTCACTTCCTCTATCTGATGTGTGTTCTGGTTTCTATTTATAGTACTTCACAGTTCTGAGGAAGGATGGTAGTCTCCATCCCATTTTACAGGATGTGAATTTCTTCATTCCCTGCAAGAAGTTCCATGTAGCCTCTCCGCAAAATAATTTCCCACTGCTACATCAAGGGGACTGGTTTGCATCAATTGAAGAGGTGCATATTTCCATGTGGCCATCATCACTTTCTTAGGTTCCAAATTGAGACTATGGCATTTGACTTTCCAGTGTTACCATTCAGCCTTTCCAAACTCCATGGGAATTCACCAAATGTATGGCCATAGTACGTGCACATCTCCAACTACACGGGGTCCAGGTCTTTCTGTACCTGGATGATTGACTCCTTGTCACCCCATCCCAAGAGAATTTGTTGAGCTCTATTAGGAGTTGTAATTTTTTGGAAGGACTGGGACACTGTATTAACAATGAGAAATCTCTGCTTGTCCCTTCCCAGTTGATCCTGTACATTAGTGTGCTCTTGGATTCAGTTATAGCTTGGGTATGGACTGTGTAGATGCTCTAACCCAGGGTCTTCAAACTTTTTAAACGGGTCCAGTTCACTGTCCCTCAGACTGTTAGAGGATCGGAATATAGTTTTAAAAAAATATGAATGAATTCCTATGCACACTGCACATTAAAATAATAATAATTAAAAATAAAATAATTTAAAAATTAATTAAAATTTTAAAAAATGCTTGCTCCGCTCGCTCAGGCAGCAGAAGAAGCCCAAAATGAGGTAAGGAAGAGCCCATCCATATTCAAGAGACATAGCTACAGTGTCCGCAGTCATGTTTGGGGAGGGAAGACGGACGTGATCATGCTTGTGTGGCCATCTCCCTCCCCCCAGCACAATCATGACCGCGGCCATCTCCTCACCCCCACCCCCCGAGCATGATCATGCTGGGAAGATGGGTGTGATCATGGGCGTGCTCGGGCAGGGAAGGCAGGCACGCTCATGGCCATCCCCCCCCCCCCGATCGTGCCTGTTTTCGCTGCACGAGTGCGACCGTGATCGTGGCCATCTCCCCACTGAATACGCCTGCTCTGGCTCAGAGCTTTTGGACTCGCTCAGAGATCCTTTTCTTCGAGTGAGTCCAAAAGCTCTGAGGCGGACCGTATAAATGAGCATGGCGGGCTGTATCCAGTCCACAGGCCATAGTTTGAGGACCCATGCTCTAAGCAGTTCAACTTTACGTCTCTAGCTTTAACCCAGAGCAACTGTCCACCAAGTGCACTATCTTCTGGGACACATGGCTTCCACCATTGCAGTTGTCCAGTTTGCAAGTCCAGAAATGTGATCTCTTCAACTATGGTTTGTGCATGCATATTGGCTGCAACACAACTCAATCCAAAAATGGTTTCCACTGTCCTGTTCCATTCTAACAAGTATTTCCTGATGAATGAATGAGTGCAATCCAGTAAATTATACTGCCTTTATGCTCCTGGATGCATTCCTGAATGTAACAACAGATGCATTGCACTTGGGATGGGGAGTGCACTGCATTGGTGGCAAGACCCAAGCACTGTGGACTGAATGAGACCAGGGGAACCACATCAACTAACATGCTCCTCACGGTCCAGAAAGCTCCTCACACAGAAAGCACAGTTCCAGCAGCTCCTCGTGGGCACATATGTTTAGATGGCATTGGAAACTGCTATGGTGGTTTTCTGTCTGAACAAACAAGGTGGTATCTGATCTCCCTCACATTACAAATATGGGACTGTTGCATAGCACAGAACATTACTCTTGTGGCTATCTTCCTTGCTGGAACTGCCATTACAACAGATATGCTGAGCAGAATGCCAGAACAAATCTGTGAATGGGAGCTTCACCCAAACATCCTACACAGCCTCTTTGAGACTTGGGGACCCATTCTCTGGAATTGTTTGCGATGCCAGTGAACTCACTATGCAAGGCCCTTTGCTTCTGTGCCAGGATCAGCAAAGGTTCTCTGGATGATGCATTCCTTCGATCATGGGAAGGGACATTCTTCTACCTTTTGTCGCCATTCCCTCTGATCACAAGAGTGTTGGTCAAAATTCTGAGGGACAACATCAACTGCATTCTCGTGACTTTTGTGACTGCAGTGACTCCAACAAGCATGGTTTGCCTGTCCTCTGAATTTCAAACTGCATTTATCTGCCTCCTGGGAAGACTGGACATTATCTCCTGGAACCAAAGAATGATCCTGCACCCAGATATGAAGACACATAGAGCATGGATCCTCAAACTATGGCCTGGGGGCTGAATCTGGCCCACCATGCCCATTTATCCAGCCCGCCAGAGGTTTTGAACTCGCCGTGTGCCCGCGCCACACGTTACCGGCTTGCTCACAAGGAGATCGTTTTCTTCGAGCGAGTCCAAAATAATCTCTGTGCACGCATGCCCCTGCTTCACCAAACATTGTGTGCATGTGGGCCTGGCCCGTGCCCCCTGTCCACACCACCTTGGTGGCCTGTGCCCATCGCTGGCACTTTTCAACTGGCCCCCTGTTCAAAAAGTTTGAGGACCCCTGGTGTAGAGGATTGGCAAGTAGACAGGTACCCCCAACTCCTGCCTGAGATTTAGTTGATCCTAGATGCAGCACTACAACCAAACAAAAGTGTTTATATACTTCCACATGTAATGCCTCCAGTGTCTCATCCATGTTGGCAGTCTTCAGTTCCTGTACAAACCCTTTTTCTCAAATCTCTGTTGATTTGGCTTTGAAGCTAAAATATTGGTCTCATTCAAACTGGGGAAGATGACGGGAGTCTGCCAAAATTGAGCTTAGCTAGGAAAATCTTCCTGACAACAGCCCTCACACAGGTGCAGCACCCATTTGTGCAAAGGCTTAGATATCCATTCAGAGTCAGTTACAGCTAAGCAACCTTACTTACTGTGATCTTCATAATTCTTTTTTGGGGAGAGTTGACTGCCCATTCTTCTGTGCTTCTCCCTCCCCTCAGACCTCCCTGTTTCTTGAGAAGCAACAATACGTATGCAAATTAGGTCAATTACTGTAATAGTCCTACAACAAGTGAGAGGAAGCTAGAAATGATTATGCTTAGTAAGAAAGGCATGCCAAATACCAAGATAGGCAGAAAGCTAGGCCTCTTGATCCAAGCAGTCAGCTTAAGAGTATGACTATATATGTGTGAGTGAGTGATTATACACACATATATATGTGTGCGCATACACACACACGATTTGAATTTTTGCAGTATACAACTTACTGCGGTGTTCTGGAACCAAAATCACAGTATCTCCTGTATTCGAAAAGTGCTATCATATTTCCATCTTCTCATCTTTCTTGAAATGTGGTGCCCAAAACTGCACACAATAATCAAGATGGGGTCTAACTAGTACCAAATGAGGGGAACTAGTACCTCATGTCATTTGGAAGCTGTACTGTACTTCTATGGATGTAGCCTAAAGTAGTATTTGCCTTTTTTCTAATTTTTGCAGTGACAACCCACCATTGGCTCATATTCAGCTTACGATCTATGACATTTCATGGATCCATTTTGTTTGTAGTATTGTTGAGCCAAATATCTGCTGTCTTGTAACAGTGCATTTGGTTCCCTTTTCCTAGGTGTAGGACTTGGTATTTATCCCTATCAAATCCCATACTGCTGCTTTCAGTCCAGCCCTTCAACCTAGTAGCATCACTTTGAATTTTATTCCTGTCTTCGAGGAAATTAGCTATCCCACTGAATTGTGTGTTATCTCCAAATTTACTCCCATTTCTTGTACCCTTCCAGTTGAAATGCACTGGTTTCCAGGACTGAGCCCTGCAGTATCCCACTTATTACCATTCCTCAGTCTGAGAGAATTCATTGTGAAACACTTTCTGAATCTGGTACTGTTGCCATTATGGATTCACCTAATAGCTGTTCCTAGCTAGCCCACTTTTAGCTACTTTCTGTATCAGAATGTTATGGGTCACGTTGTCGAAAGCTTTGTTGAATTCAGAATATATGATGTCCACAGCATTCGCATATTCTAGAAAATTACCCTAATTAAAAATGAGATTAAATTAATCTGGCAAGATATTTTATTTACTTACTTATTTAAAACTTTTGTATGCCATCCCTTATGCATGGCATCTCAGGACGTCTTACAATCATTAAAATTAACATACAATAAAATAAAGCATATCAATATAATAAATAACCAGGAAATATAAATTAAATAAACTAAAAAGTGACTGTTTGAACATTACTAGTTTTTAAAATAACAATTAGATAAAAAGGTTTTGACCTGGTGCCGAAAAGAGTATAAACTCGGTGCCTGGCGAATCTCTTTGGGGACCGCATTCCACAATCTGGGCACCACTGCAGAGAAGGCCCTATTCCAAGTAGATGTCCCTTTTACAGTGGTACCTCAGCTCATGAATGCCTTGGTTCACAACCAAATCGGGTCGCGAACAAAAATTTCATGAAAATGTTGACTTGGGTCACAAACTTGGCATTGGGTGGTGACCAAGATTGCGGCCATCTCCCCCACACCCCCGAGTGGGGAGATGGCCACAATCGCATTGCATTCATGCAGGCAAGATGTGCGCCATCACAGGTGTACTCCTCCAGGAAAGATGGGCACAATCTCGGCCATCTCCCTCCCAACCAGCATGATTGCAGCCATCTCCCCACCCCCCTGATTGACTATATAAAAAACAAGTGACTATAGACAGATTTTTCACCAAAATTGACCCTGCAGCTAAGAGACAAGAGAGGAAAACCCTGAAAGAGATCTCCCCAATGTCCCTATGGAGGGGGACTCTCCCTCAAAACAATAGCCTCCCCCCACCTAGGTTAGTGTTCTCCACTGTACTGTACATACTTTGTTACTTTGTTGTTTTTTGTTACTTTGTTCTTTGTCACTTTTTTTCAAATTTTTCTGATTAAAAAAATAGTTACAGAACAGATTAACCTTATTTAAATTGATCCTCAGGGGAAATTTGACTTTGCTCACGGCCAAAAATTGGCTCACGACCACATTCAGAAGGACCAGAACGGATTAACCTATTTTACATTGAATCGTACGGGGAAATTTGACTTGGGTCACAACCAATTTGGGTCTCAACCAGAGTCATGGAACGAATTAAGTTCATGAACCAAGGTACCACTGTACCTCCTTCAGGGAGGGTTCCCAGAGCAGGGCCTCTCCTGTAGATCTTAAGGGGCATGAAGGTATATAAGGAAGGAGGCGTTCTTTCAGGTATCTCAGTCCCAAGTCATTCAGGGCTTTATAGGTCAAAACCAGCACCTTGAATTGGGCCCGGATTTCAACTGGAAGCCAGTGGAGCTGATGGAGGACTGGTGTTATATGAGAATAACAACTGGTCCCCATTAGCAACCTGGCTGTTCTATTCTGTACCAGCTCAAGTATCTGAACCGTTTTCAAGGGTAGCCCCAATAGAGCGCGTTACAGTCATCCAACTGGGATGTTACCAGAGTATGAATCACCGTTGCTAGGCAGTGTTTGTCCAGGTAAGGATGCAGCTGATGGACCAGCCAAAGCTGTAGGAAAGCACTCCTTGCCACCACTGCCACCTGGATTTCTAGTGACCACTCCGGGTCCAGGGGTACTCTCAAGCTGTGAACTCTGTCCTTTAGAGGGAGTGTTACCCCGTCTAGGACAAGGTCAAAATCACTTACCTGAAACCTCGATCCGCCCACCAACAGGACTTCTGTCTTATCTGGATTGAAGCTCAGTTTATTGGCCCTCATCCAGCCCATTCCCTCAGCCAGGTACTGGTTCAGTACAGCCAGTGCCTCACCTGGAGTAAATGTAAAAGAGGTAGAGCTGGGAGTCATCAGCAAACTGGTGACTCTGCAGCCCAAACCACTTGATGACCTCTCCCAGTGTTTTCATGTAGATGTTGAAGAGCATGGGGGACAAAATAGAGCCCTGCGGAACCCCATGGCAAAGTTGCCACGGCGCAGAGCAATAGTGCCCTAGCACCACCTTCTGGAATCAGCTGGCCAGGAACCACCACCATGCAGAACCTCCAGCTCCTAACCCAGCCAGTCTGTCCAGAAGGATAGCATGGTCAACAGTATTGAAAGCCGCTGAGAGGTCCAGGAGAACCAACAGGGATGCATTCCCCCTGTCCCTCTCCCTGCACAGATCATACAGGGCGACCAAGGTAGATTCAGTACCATAACTGGGTCTGAAGCCGGACTGAAATGGGTCCAGATAATCAGTTTCATACTAGAGTACCTGGAGTTGTTCTGCCACACCCATTCCAACACCTCACCCAGAAACATGATGTTGGCCACCGGCCTATAATTGGCGGCCATCCCTGGATCCAGAGACACCTTCTTTAGGACAAGCCTGATTACAGCCTCCTTTAAAGGAGCGGGCACCCAACCGTCCCTCAGAAAGGCATTAATAACCTCTAGGATCCAGGAACCAATCCTGTGTTTGGCTTTGATCAGCAGCCACGAAGGGCAAGGGTCAAGTAAGCAGGTGGTAGGGTGTGCTTCTCCAAGTACCTTGTCCATATCATTGGGCCACATTAACTGAAATTCATCCAATGATACCTGACCAGATGGGGTCATTGCTGTCTCCCCTAAGGGAACTGAATCAATTGTGGAATCCAGCTCGTGACGAATCTGAGTGATTTTCTCCTTGAAGTGCTGGGCAAAGTCATTACAGCGGGCCATTGAATATATTTTTATTTATTTATATTGCGATTTATATCCTGCCTTTTTCCTACAAAGGGCTCAAGGCAGCTTACATCATCTCTCCTCCATCTTATTCCCACAACAACAGCCCTGTGAGGTAGATTGGGCTGAGAGTCTGTGACTGGCCTAAAGTCACCCAGTTCGCTCCATGGCTGAGCGGGGACTAGAACCCAGATCTTCTGAGTCCCAGTCCCATGCTCTTCACCACTACACCATGCCGCTCTGCTGGTGGTACAGGATTTTTTTTAGGGCTAGGATGTATCAGCCCATGTACCACTTGAAAAAGCTTAGCTGGATGGCACTGTGAGGAGGCAGTGGAAGTGGAGAAGAACTACTTCTTGTTCCCTCACCGCCACAGCATAGGCTTGATAATGAGTACATAAGCATGTTCGGTCAGATTCATCCCATGATTTTCTCCACCTACACTCTAGTTGTCTCTCAACCCGCTTCATCGCCTGTAATTCAGATGTATACCATGGAGATGGATGGGCTCTGCTTGGCAGGAGAGGATGCTTGGGGGCGATCGTGTCAAGAGCTCTGGCCATTTCCCCTTTCCACAATTCAACCAGAGCTTCAACAGGAGCACCAGCTATGTCAACGGGAAAATCTGCCAGAGCCTTCAGGAATGGGCATGTCGTGAGCGGAGCCAGCTGGTGCTGGAGGTCAGACCAGATGGCCTGGGAGGCCCCTTCTGACTCGCTCTGTTTCTATGAATCCATCGATCCATCTGGCTCTGAGGGCCATCACAATCGGGTCCGCACCCTTGCAGAGGGAAAGGCCAGCTCCGAGCTCAAACCTCACAAGGAAGTGATCTGACCATGATAAGGGAGTCAGACATAAATTCCTCACCCTTAAATCACCCTCTTCCTGCCCCGTCAAGAAAACCAGGTCCTGCATGTGACCACGTTCATGAGTTGGACCTATGACGTTGGGATAGCCCCATGGCCGTCATGGAGGCCATGAAGTCCTGAGCCACCCTGGTCAGAACAGTCTTGGCATGGAGATTGAAGTCCCCCAGGACCAACATCCTGGGGGTCTTCAGCACCAGGTCTGAGACAATCTCCATCAGTTCAGGCAGGGAGTCTGATGGGCAGAAGGGTGCATGGTACACCAGCAGAATCCCCAATCTGTCTCGATCGCCCAGCACCAGGTGTAAGCACTCTAGGCCTGGTCTGGAGGGGACAGGAAGCCCCACAAGGGAAATTGCAACTTGATGAATTAAAGCGACCAACCCTCCCCTCCCCTCCCCTCAGGATGTGACTGGTGCTGGACTAGATACCTGAGAGCCCTGAGAGCAGAAAGTCCCACTTCAGCTCTCATCAGAGGTGCAGAAGAATCCCTTGGGAAGGACTGGAATTCACCTTAAAAATGGTTTTTGTTCTTACCTCTTGTGGGTTCACTTATGAGAGAGCATTGTCATGTCATTACTGATACTTCTTCATAGAGACTTTCCACAGCACATTCCTAGTAGTTCAACTTGACTAGTAATGAGAGGAGGGAAACCTCCTGTTAACCAATGTGTTTTGTAAGACTCTGTGCGCTCTATACAATGAATAATAACCCCACAATTAGACTGATAGTAATTTTTCTGTCATTGAAATGAGTCATGTTGTATATTAAGGTATTCTGGAAGTGAAGAATGCTTGTACTAATGTACACTTTGAGTCATGATTTCTTTTTTTCTCTTTTCTATTTTCAGATGATGCTGCGAGTGTAATTCAGTTTGGTAAATCTGCTAAACGGTCACCAGAATCTACTCAGATTGGACAATATGGGAATGGTTTGAAATCGTAGGTATAGGGATGTCAAACTCCTGCAACTTCATGCAGGAGGTGGTGGGAGAAGTAGGAAGAACAGAATTTTGCTTTCACAGATCAATACACATTTGTACAACTTTCCTTGCTTGCTCTCTTGCTCGTTAGAACTAGGTATATTGTCTATCTTTTATGTGTAACTTTTGCCTGAAATTGAGCTAAGATGTAGACTGACACCACTATTAATTTCTCTCAAGGCCCACAGACTGGAAACATTCAATATATATTCTAATCTTCAAGAAGGGAGATGCAAAAGAATGCAGTAAGCATAGGACCACTGCATTAATCTACCATGCAAACAAAATGATGCTCATAGTGTTGCAGCAATGAATATTATCCTGTATGGAGCAAGAAATGCCAGATGTCCAAGCTGGATTCCAAAAAGAGTAGACACTAGAGATCATATTGCAAATGCACATTGGCTACTTGAGGTGCACCAAAGCATTTCAGAAAGAGATCAGTCTATGCTTTATAAACTATAGCAAAGCCTTTGACTGTGTGAAGCCATGGATAGTTCTGAAAGAAATTGGTGTTCCCTGTCCAACGTTCTGATACAGAACCTGTATTGTGGAGAAGAAGCTACTGTGAGGACAGAATATAGAAAAACAATGATTTCCCATAGGCAGAGGTGTCAGACAAGGATGCATTTTGTCTCTTTACTGGCTCAATCTATACACAGAATGTAATACAAGGAGAGCTGCATTAGAATCACAGGAAGGAGTGAAAATTGGTGGAAGAAACATCATTAATGTGAGATATGGAGATGATACCATGGTAGAAAGTCATTACTTGAAACAATTCTTGATAAAAGTGAAATTCCAAAAGCAGGACTGCAGCTGAATATTATGAAAACAAAAATCCTGTCCACGGGGTAATTACAGAACTTTACTTGTAATGAAGAAATCAAATTGCGAAGGATTTCACATACCTTAGCTCAGTCATCAATTCAGAAGGAGACTGCAGGCAAGAAGTTAGAAGAGTGAGACTTGGAAAGGCAACAGTGAAAGAATTAGAAAAGATAATCAAATGTAAGGACATTTATCAAGGTCAAGATCACCCAAACCATTGTATTATCAGTGACTGTGTGTGTGAAGGTTGAGCAGTAAAGAAAGTCAACAGGAAGAAAATTGATGCCTTCATAGCATGATACTGGAGGAGAGCTTTGTGAATACTTTGGCCCAACTTAATGACAAACAAGTGAGTCCTAGATCAAATAAAGTCAGAGCTTTCCCTAGAAGCAGAAATGACACGACCGAGGCCATCATACTTCAGACTCTTCATGAGAAGGCAAGACTTGCTGGAGAAGACCGTTATGCTAGGGAAAGTTGACAGTAGAAGCAGAATACCAAATATGAGGTGGATCAGATTCTTAAACGAAATCACAGTCTTGACCTTGGAAGAGCCGAATGGTGCTGTTATGGATAGGACATTTTGGAGGAGTTTCATTCATTGGGGTTGCCCTAAGTTGGAGATGACTTGATGGCACATATCAACAATAAATTTAACTTATGCTAATAGACAAGGATACTTGCTTTTCAAACATTGCATCTAAAGAAAATATTTTCTATAATTCTATGATAAGTCATGAGGCTTGAAATTTGTAGTGGAAGCAACATCAATATCAGATGCTTCCCTGCTGTTATTCATGTATCCTTCAGATTTCCACAAAATTTATAGTAACATTTGCAATATATGTATAGAAATAGTCCCTTACATGGAAAACTGGATTTCTCGTAGCTTTTCCAAATGATTGCTAGACATGAGATTGAAATAAACTACAATATATAATCCTTAATGAACATGGAGAACAAATTTACTAGCAGCAATATCCAATTTAGCAGTTGTCAAGCTGTTTAAAGCATGAATACCAAAACCTTTTTAAGACAGAAGGTTTCCTCATGTCTCCGACACAACAGGTGAAGGCTTTCTGTGAACTCTTGAATTATTTCTATCCTTCATTGTTTTATACATTCAATTACTTAAAGCCCCACAGTTGTGGAGGTTTCGTTGTTGTTTGCTTTTGTAAACTCTACTTCACAGAGGGTACATTTCTCCAGCAGATTTATTCCTGTTGCTGATTTCAACCTCATGTTGTTCAGAAGGCCACATTGTCTGACAAACCTAGCATGTATAACAAATGGAAAAGAGGTATCTTGGTTGCACTTAAGTAGCATCAATTTAGCCCCCCTCTTCCAAAACATCCTGTGAAGGAAGACTGTTCCAAGTCTGTCTAGAAATCATACCATTGAACTTGTAGATAAATAAACGGAAAGGTTGTGCATTCTTCTTCAATGGCTTCAAGATCTAGGGGAAGGCCACAACTGGAATTAAATGCAATATCATACTCCTGTTCACAAACTATGCTATTTGGAAGATGAACTGCTGGGTTACACCTCACAAGACCTAGAAGGAATATGTTTGACCATGACATGAAGAATTTCATGAGGAAGGCTTTAAACTGAATTTTACCAGGGAGGGAAATGACTAGAGACAGCAATGGATGCAGGCTTACATATTGTAATAGAGAAGAGTACCATCCCAAAACATTCATTATAATTTAGGAAAGAAACCAGACTGTGAAGCATGTGGGTTTCAGTGTCTATTGCTCGTTAATGCTCAGAATATGAAAATAAGTGTGAACTTGAAACTCTTAGTAAAAGTAAGGTAATTATGGTCTGATAGGTATTACTGAAATTTGGTGGGATGTCTTCTGATTATTGGAATATACAAACTGAAGGGTATAACTTGTTGAGAAAGAATAGAAATGGGGAGAGGTGGGGTTGCATTATGTTAACAATCAGCTGTGCACAGAAAGACAAGAAGATGATTTTGGTTCGAAATAAATATGTCAAGGAATAAAAGGAAAATGATAATCGGAGCCTAGTTTCAGTCAAGCAAAAATGAGGACAAAACTTTTGATAAGCAAACTGCATGTATTTCAAGGAAGTGTCATGTAGTAATGGAGTCTTCTGTTGCCTGGAAATCTGTTGGGAAACAAATTCCACCAGAAATGACCCTCCAAAACATTTTTAGCATACATAGTGGAAAACTTTCTTCTACAAAAAGAACTAGAGGATTAGATACTCTAAACTCAGTACTAATATGGATGACTTAATGGATAAAGCGGAAGTTAGGAGAACTGTAAGGAAAAAGTGCAACAACATACTTGAGTTCTTGATTTTAAAGGAAGCAAAATTGGAAAGTAGCCAAACACATTCTTAGAATTTTGGAAAAGCTTATTTTAATAAACATAGGATGATGATAAGGTCCCATGCCAAGTGACCCTAAGGAAAAAAGGAGTTCAAGACAGGTGGGAAGTTCAGAAAAAAGGACATTTTAAAGGCAAAATTACACAGAATTCCAACCAAAAAGTTAGAAGACAAAAGAAGCCAATGTGGATCTGCAAAAAACTTCAAGTTGACCTGAAAAAAAGCACATCTATAAGAAGTGGAAAGAAAGCCTGCAACAAGAGTACACAGAGGTAGCACAGAAGTGCGGGCTCAAGTTAAGAATGGGCCAAAGCGAGCAGGGGATGCTAAAAGAAACCAAGAAGTTTTTTCAGGTATACAGAAACTACAGAAAAGAAATGGTGTTTCAATCCCTCAGTGAGGATGGCAAACTGATAACAGATGACAAATGGCCCGGGTCTCAATTCTGCTTTAACTCTGTTCTCCCAAAAGCAGGTCTGTGACTTCTTTTGTCTTTGAATGGGTTCAGATTTCCAGAACCTGATGATCTGCATCCTAGAATAATAAAGAAATTGACTGATGACCACTTAGAATAACTTCTATTCTTTTGAGAAATCATGTAGTGCCAGATAATGTTGCTGTCTTCAAAAACAGGATCCTGATCAGTCAGTCTGAAATCAATTCCTGCAAATGTTGTGGAACAGATAATAAAATCTGTAAATACTTTGAAAATAATGGAATAATTGCTAGAAAACAGCTTAGATGTGTGAAGAGCAAAACTTTCCAGATAACATTGGTCTCAGCTTTTTGATTGGGTAATCTACTTGTAGGACTGTGAGAATACTATGGACATAATACATCTTGAATTCAGCAAAGCTTTGACAAAGTGCCTCATGACTGACATTCAGACCAGGAAACTAGCTAAAAGTTGACTAGAAGGAATATCTTTCAGATCCACAGTACTCCACAAGAATCAGACTAAAGAAGGGCTTCTTAATGGCACCTTCTCAAGTATGTCCCAGCCCAGTGCTCGTCAACATTTTTATCAATGACTTTGATAAGGAGGTACATAATATGCTGATCAAATTGCAGATAACTCAAAATTAGTTAAAGCCTTGGAAAGCATAAAATCCAAAGTGATGTTGATGGGCTAATGAGTGGGGCTGAAAGCAACAGTATCAAATTAAAAAGGGAAAAATGCCAAGTCCTACACTTTGGAAAAGGGAACGAAGTGCACAGTTGCAAGATCATGAATACTTGGCTCAGATATACTAAGCAGGAAGAATCTTGGAATTGTCATCAGAAGCTGAATATGAGCCGACAATTGGTGTCATTGCAACAAAACAAAGCTCTTTTGGGCTGCATCAGTAGGAGTACGGCTTCTAAGTGACATGAGGTACTGGTTCCCCTCAGTTTGGCACTAGTTAGGCCGCATCTTGATTACTGTGCCTAGTTTGTGTCTAGACAAACTAGAAAAACTTTTTCCCCCCTCTTCATTACTGTTATTTTCCCACGAACTTACTGTCTTGTTCTATATGCATCTTTTTCTTTTCACAAGCTTTTTTCTTCAAAAAATGGCTCTCTTGCTAGCTTTCCCTCAACATTTTTTTAGGAAAATCTTTTTGTTATTCCTCTGTTTTGGACCTACCTTATTTTTTTTCTCTCATTCTTTTTCCCTCCTTCCTTCTTGATGACACTGAAGGCAGCATTCCAGAAACATGTGCAGTGCTATGAATAGTCACTTGCTCTGTTTGTTGTGCTTGGGTGAGGAGCATGTGGTTGATCTCCACTGCCAGGCCATTACTAAGTAGGCCCAGAAGCATTTTGCTGACCATTTATGCAGTGAGCTCTGAAACAAGGTTCTCCAGACAGTTGATAGCCCTAGGGACGCCTGAGCTTTCTTGCCTGTCTACTGCTGCCTGTGTGACCTTGCACCTCCAGCTATCACTGCTGCTCCATCTGTGGTTCATCACCTTCTCCAGCTCTGGGCAGATCATTGAAACTCAAAAAGGTGAAAAGTTGACCCAGCAGATCAAAGAGGCAAAAGTACTGGATCCTTCGGTCACCAAAACCAAGTGGCACTAAATGGACTCTTCGCTGGTACTACTCATCTCAGAACCAGGTTCCCATGAAGATGCTACATTGGCACTGAGACTTACATATATCTTGGCCTTGGGATCCTTTTTGACTGGGTAACCTCTCAAATGGACAAAGGAAACACTGGACATAATTTACCTAAACTTTAGCAAAGCTTTCGACATAATGCCACACACCATTCTGATAAGCAAATTAGCAAAAACGACTAGATGGAAAATCTATTAGGTGGATCCAAAATTGGGTGCTAAATCAGACAGAAAGAATGCTCATCAATAGCACCTTTTTAAATGGGATGGAGGTAACTAGTGGGGTGCCACAGGGTTCAGTCCTGGGCTCACCGCTCTTTAACATCTTTATTAATGATAATCAAATTCGCAGGTGATGCAAAACTGGGTGCAGTAGCAAACACCCTAGAAGTCAGAATGAAGATCCAGGGTGATCTTGATCAATTTAAACACTGGGTTGAAAGCAACTGAATGAGATTCAATAAGGACACGTGCCTAGTTCTCCACCTAGGAAAAAGAAACCAAATACATAGATACAAGATGGGGAATACGTGGCTCAACAGAACTGGAAAATATCTCAAAGTAATTGTGGACAATAGGCTAAACATGAGCCAATAATGCAATGCAGCCGCCGAAAGGGCAAATGCAATTTTGGGATGAATTAACAGAAGTGCTACTTCCAAATCACGAGAAGTAGTAGTTCTGTACTCTTCACTAGTCAGACTTCAGGATTCAAGGAAGATGCCGGTAAATTAGAAAGGTTCCCCAGAGGGCAACAAAAATGATCCAGAGCTTGAAACACTCCCCTCGGAGAAGAGAATGATGGCATGTTTAACCTTCAGAAGAGAATACCGAAGGGGGACATGAGATCCCTGTATAAGTACCTCCAAAGCTATCAGAAAGAGGAAGGTCAAGATCTCTTGCTAATGCCAGAATGTCGGACATGGAATAATCAGTTCAAGTTGTGGAAACCCAGATTCAGGCTGGACATCAGAAAAGGCTTCCTCACTGTCAGAGCAATGCAACAGTGGAAGCAGCTGCCTAAAAAGGTGGTGGGATCTCCTACACTAGAGACATTAAAAAAGAAACTGGACAGCCATCTGAGTGGGATGGTGTAACATGGTGTCCTGCAACAGCAGGGGGTTGGATTCGATGGCCTTCATGGCCCCTTTCAACTCTACTATTCTATGATTCTGTGATCCAAAAGAACTATCAGAAATACTCTACTTTTTTGGCTCCCCAAAATGGCTATGGTTTTCACAGAGGCAGTCATGTCATCACTGGCCTAACATCCACCAGAGCTATTGGAAACCAATGATCAAATGGATAGCAATTTTTTCCCTATCCCAGACTGGAGCAGACTGTCCATGTCCCCTACAAAGGGTTCTTCAGTCCTTGGGCCATTTACCAGCATGGCTCCATTTATGATCCTCAGTTTGGGCCAATCTACCGACTAGACCTCAATTGGGAACACATCGCCAACCAACCACCTTTCCATCATCCACTAACTCCAAGACCCTCTCCAACTTCTTCCCTGCTGCAGTGCCATGGGTCCCTGAGGACCATCTGCCTCTCCACTGGGGTGCCATGCTAGTCCAGCTCTTCTGCCTCTGGACTCTCCAATCCATCCTTACTGACAGACACTGAGGATGACGAGTCCAATGCTAAGACCTCCCCATTTGATTGAACCATGTCACTCTTCTCCCAACCCAGCTGTGGATGCTGGGAACCCTATTTCGCTATTGGCAGAAATGGGCCATGTTGCAGAACAGGTGCAGCAGATGGCCCATGCCCTGGGTATTGCCCCACAGCTGCAACCAAAGAGGCTCTTGAATTCAGTTTTGGAATCATCTTGCCATCCCGTTCCTGCTATTCTGCACACAGTTCAGCAGCCTTGGAAGACAGTATGATGGGTTTATTGTCAAAAAGATTGGAGGGGATGTACTACACATAGGAGAAGGATGCAATCTTCATATTTCAGTATCCATATTTGGTGGTGGTTGAGTTGGCCCAAGGAAAGATGTCACCAACACGAAAAACTCTCTGCATAGGATCTGTGCCTCAACTGCTCTGGGACGGAATGTTTCCATGTGTCAAGCAACCTTGGTGAGATATCAGCTGTTTCTGTGGGAAAAGTTCCTTGCAATTACCTTCTTGAGCAGTAGCGGGACTTTGCCAGGGTTTTCTAGAGTGAGTCAGTACTCCTTTCAAAGATGCAGATCAACAGAGCCAGGCACAACATGGACTGTGGAGTGAAGTAAATGACTGGCATGATAGCTTTGTGAAGGCATGCTTGGTTATGCTCCTCAGACCTCACAGGAAGTTCATTCCTGTATCAAGGGCCTGCCCTTCAATGGGGAGAAACTCTTCAGTGCAAAGACCAAAGTGGTTAGTTGCCAGGTATGAAGTGCATTCTATTGCAAGAAATATCGGCTTCTTACAGCATGCAGCTACCAGGTCTTGTAAGTGATTCAGGACCATCATTTGGTTTTCCTCAGTCCCAACTTGTCAGACTACAAAACCAACTGCCAGTGCCATTTCACAGGCAGAAACCACTTCTCGGTTCTGCCAAGGACAACAGTTACTGAACAGAGTGCTACTGCTCTGAGTTCTGGAAGAACTGCTGCTGCTGTGGTGGAGTCTCTTCATGCCATGATGAAAAAAGTAAACTGGGAAAGAACAGACCTTTTTTTGGAATTTAGGCATAGACCAGTCTATCTAACATATCAAAAGACATGTGATGTCAACTGCCTTAAAGAATTCAGACTTAGTTAAAGCCACCAATAGCAATTTTTCGTTAAATCAAAACTTTATGCCCTAGAGCACAAGTACTTATTATACAGTATAAGCATGCATTTTCAGCTTTTCTGTGCCAAAGTTGTACTAAGTATAAAAAGATGCACAGTGTATATGCTCAAATAGCATCTCTTCAAAATGATTTCAAAACGACCAGAGGTCTGAACTCCTTTTTTGTTAACAAAGAGCAAAAATGAAAAGCTTACATGTTTTTATGAAACTGTCTTGCTTAATCAACTCTCAGTCTATGTTACGTATGTATGTTACAATTATGTAAACTGCCTTGAGTTCCTTGTAAGGAAGAAAGGGTGATGCTTTTTCGCTAAAGTTTAGAAAGTTTATAGTACTGCTGATAATATGTAATGAGAAAAATGTGTAAAAGACTATATATCCAACTTGTTTAGGAATCTGTGACTGGCTAAAGAATAAGTATTTGCTGCTCAGTATATCACAACACTGAAATTTGCTTACAGGGGTTCCATGCGGATTGGCAAGGATTTTATTCTCTTCACAAAGAAGGACTACAGTATGACTTGTCTTTTCCTGTCGCGCACCTTTCATGAGGAGGAGGGCATTGATGAGGTTTGTAAGCTTTTTGTGAACTTAAAACTCAAACTGATAGCTACAGTCCACATTATGATCCCTTAATTTGTTAAAATATAAAGCGATTGCTACCAATATTTTGCTTACTGCTTTAGAAATGGTACTAACTTTTCCAATAATACAAATAAATATAAACTGAATCAGTCTGTTTAGGGGAAACCTGGAGTTCCTTACCTGTTGTGGGTTGTTTGTGCATGACCACATTTTCTTCTGAAGAAAGTTTTCCATCCATTTTTAGTGCATGAAAGTATTGGGCATATTTTAGATTTTTCTTCCTTCTTTAGATTCTGTGCATCACACATACAGGCTTTGCCAAGCAGCATAAGGCCTGGCTCAGAGAAAAAACTTCGACAGCTCAGTGTCATGGAGTAGATGGGAGCCCCTCCCCGCCACTTCTAGGTCTCTGGATAAAATGGATGGGACTCCCACCTAGTCCCTCAGTTCTTTTTCGACCACACATAGAAACTCAACAGTGATCAGAATCTCCATCTTCACTCTTTGTCATACTTTCTCATTTTGCTTTTCCTTCGGCTAAAGTATTTAAAAAATCCTTTTTTAATCTTTGTACATTTTTTTACTACTCTTTCTACATTCCATCTGCCCTATGGTCGTTTGCGGCCCCTCTCCCTCTGAGGAAGGTGACAAGGAACCCTTCTCTTTTTTTCTCTGCGAGCTGTATTACTCTCCGTGGCTGAACCAATGTTTCATAGCTGCACCTCTTGCAAGACTTGCCTGTCTGCCATGGACGGCCATTCTTGTTGCCTCCTCTGCCTTGGTAAGGGGCACATTATGGAGACGTGCCTGCACTGCCAGGCATTCAAAGAGCAAATGCACCAATGGCAGGCAAATCAAGTGAGGTTCTCCCTATAGCAGCATGCATTGCATGTTGCTGACTCTTCCAGAAAAGAGGCCAAGCAGACAGAGACTATGCACCCAGCAAAAAAGACCTGGAAAATGGTTGCTCCCATAATGGAGAGATCAATGGGGGGGGGCACAATCACTCCTAAAAAGAAAAAGCGCCATGCTACCAGAGTCACCTCTCTCCCAGTTGCCTCGCTGCATGATGATTGTCTCCCTACAACAGATCCTGGAGTCCCACTGGAGGAAAACCCCACCAACCAGGCTCAAGCTCAATGACCAGGGGGCTTCCCTCCCATATTCAGGTTACAGCCACCATTTCCTGCAGCTCCCAGTTTGCCTTGTTTTGCGGCCCATCACTGAGCCCACTCACACCATCCGTGGCCAGTATCCAGACCTTCAGGGGACACCGGGGATTGTCCCACTTTCCTTTCCCTGAATGGGACCAATCCTTGTCTTGGTCCCCAGCCTTCACATACTCTGAGGAGTTGTCTGGACCAACACCCCTGTTCCAAGCAGTCGAGCCTTATTGACGGAGACTCTGCATGGACTAGGACTCCAACTCCTCCAAAGAGTTTGCTGTTGATCTGTGCCAGGGCATTTACCTTGTGCTACCGCCACACTGACAGTCACCATGATCCAGCCACTCACTCCTCACCAAATGAACCAGTGCCATCATCCCACCTGCTCAGAGAAGGCTTCTTCCCCACAGGGACTGTGCCTTTTGATGGACAGACTTCAACACCAGCCACAACATTCACCACCACAGCAGCACCTCCTCCAAGCATCATGGGCCCACATAGGAGACATACCCTTTGACACAGAGGGACTTTTTAATGCTCACACACAAGAATGTGAACTTACTCCATAAGGCCTGGACGACTGTCAGGCACATGAGGTTCACACACCAAATGCAGCACCAACTGTTACTCCTTCCCTGATCATCCCTTTGGATCATGGATGACATCTCTTCCCAAGATGCACAACATCCATCCCCACCAAGGCTCCCACCTAAATTCCAAGACACCAGGCATAGGTGCTGAAATTCAGGTTCAGGCAACCCCACCTTACCAGCTCTATCACCCCTTCACAACTTCACCTATCATTTTGCAAAATTTCTTCTGCATGGGAGGCTATTACCTTTGCTTCCTGTGCCCTGTTCATAGTGCACCAGGGATACAGCATAGAGTTTAACACCCTTCCACTGCTATGCTGCATTAAAAGCACCCGATCCTCACCTGTAGTGATGCCAGCAGTGGAGGCCTTGCTGTCCAAAGGAGCAGTAGAATGAATCTTCATGGACGTACATAGGGGCTTGTATTCTTCGTACTTCACTGTACCTAGACATGGTGGTGCAGTGGCTTAATGATGCTGGATGTGCCAACCAGCAATGACTGAAACTCTGGCAGTTCAAGCCCAGCACTGCACTACAGAGTGATCTCCCATCATTTCATCTCTAGCTCCTGCCCATCAGCAGCTCGAACACATGTAATACTGTAAGTAGATAAATGGGTACCACGTTGGTGGAAAAAGCTAGCTGCATTCATGAGGAGAGCAGGTGCCGGTGCGGGACCTGTCCAGACGCAACGCGAGGTGTGATTGATAGAAGAAGCCCAGATGAGCCAACTACTCGAACACCAGTTGGTCTGTGTATGTGGAGCTAGTTCACCCCCTGTGGTGCACACTGAATAAGCACGCAAGCACTAACAATGAAATGGCAATTGTAGGTAGCCAAATACCTACTCTGTATTAGCATTGTAGACTTCTGGCTAATGGTTTCATCGTCATATGCTAGCTAGCTAGCTAGCTAGCTAAATACATACATTCATACATACATACATACATACTGTTTCCAAACAAGATGGAGACCTCAAGCCAATCTTGGACCTCAGGGGTGGCTGTAAGTTCATCACTCCTAGAAGATTCAGGATGACCACCCTGCAAGGCATTCTCTCTCTGCTTTAAACAGGGAGACTGGTTCTCCTACATCTGCCTCAAGGATATCTGTTTCCATATCACTGTCAACCAAGCCTATAGGCATTTCCTACATTTCAAATCCTTGCCAGCATTCCTCACATTTTTACGAATTGCATAGTAGTGTTTCCTGCTCACCTCAGGCTCCAGGGCATCCAGCGCTTCACATATTTGTATGACTGGCTCCTGGCATTCTTTTCTAGAACTGACCTCTTGTAAGGGGTGCATACCACATGCAATCTCCTGCAAGACTTGGGACTCCTCATGAATTTGATGTTTCTGTCGCCGTACAAACATGAATTGGTATATTATTTCTTAAATATTTTCAGAAAAGGAAATGAAGGTTAACTGCTGATTAAAATGCATATTTACTATAAACCCATGGTTTAGAAAGTGGCTGGTCATTTGTGGTTATAAATTTGAACCTTTAGAAACAATGGCTCTATTAAGACATCGTTGAACTGAGAAAGCATTCTTTTAAAGTCATCCTGCTTTTGAACCATAGGTGATTGTTCCACTGCCTACCTGGAATGCCTGTACTGGTGAGCCTTTGACAGACAACATGGAGAAATTTGCTATTGAAACCGAGCTGATTTACAAGTATTCACCCTTCAAATCAGAACAAGAAGTGATGGAGCAGTTTCGCAAGATTCCTGGGGAGAAAGGTGAGGGTAAAATCTATGAGTGATTTTGGTAAGGGCAGCCCTCTTGCCTGCCCAAACATCTTACATGACAATTTTCATGATCTCTTATGACAGACTTAATGCTTATACTGAGGAAGAAATAGTTAAGTGAAAGTGTTTTAATATAATTGTGTCTGATGCTTCAGGGACCCTGGTGATCATCTTCAACCTCAAACTGATGGATAATGGTCAACCTGAATTGGATGTGTCATCTGATCTGCGAGATATCTGGATGGCTGAAACACCACCAGAGGGAACGTAGGTTTGACACAACAGGCAGTCTACATTACTTCTATCTCCCCCACCCCACCTTGTGTATGTGCTTGGCTTCACAGGGCAAGGCAATCCTTGCTGTTTAGCAACTGAATCAGCACATTATGTGCTTTAGATCAGTGGTTTTCAACCTTTTTATATTTGGGGACTGGCAAAAATAGGAAACGTGTTTCAGGGACCACTGAGGCAGAAATAAAAATCATTATGTACATAATATAGTATTTTGTGTATTAGTTTTTAAATGCAGTGGTACCTTGGCTCACGATCACCTCAGTTCATGACCAAATCAGGACGCGAACAAAAATTTCATAACATTTTTGACTCTGGTCGCGAACTCCACATTGGGTGGTGACCACGATCACAGCCACCTCCCCACCCCCTGAGTGGGGAGATAGCTGCAATCGTGCTGGGGTGGGGGGAGAGATGGCCACGATCATGCCCGTCTCCCCCCACCCCCTGAGCACAACCACATTTACCCCCATCTCTCCCCCACCAGCTCGTGCAGGGATGACGGGCATGTGCAGGAATGATGGGTGCGATCATGGTCGTGCTGGGGGGGTGGGGAGATGGCTGCACTTGGGGTGGGAGGGGGGATGAGCGCAATCTTTGTTGTTGCTTCACATTTTTCTGATTAAAAAGTTACATAACAGATTAACTTTATTTACATTGAATCTTATGGGGGAAATTTAACTTGGCTCATGACCAATTTGGATCGCAACCAGAGTCCTGGAATGGATTAAGTTTGTGAGTGAAGGTACCACTGTATAGTACAAAAAATGAAAATTCTCTGAACCAGAAACAGCATAAAAATGCTAATAAAGGAATAAAATATTGAAATTAAATGTAATCAAATACAACTGAAATTTTTAGAGATCAATATGCAATTCAAATAAGGCTACCTGGAAATCTGCTGTTGCTTCTTTTCAAGAATACTAAAATTTACAAAAGCAAAATACAAAATGAATATAAATGCAATTGCTCATAGTAAATGCAAATTCAAATACAATATTAACACAAAATCAAACACAGTTACTTAATGCAATAATATTCATGATGTTAAATACTGAAATACAATGAACCCTCCCCCTGCCAGACCCCCATACACATCAGCACAGATTGGCTTAGAAAACACGCGGCACAAGTCCACCTTAGCATTTCCATTCCCAGCAGAAATCACAGAATAAGGAAAAGTTCCCATCTTCATGGCCCCACCCAGAGGGTGGATGCTGCTGCTCCCATTGAGCTGCCTCTTCCCTTTCTGGCCTCCTTGGCTGAAGAAGAGGTGGGGAATTGGCAGCACGAGCACAGCTAGCGCTGTACTGGTCCTGGCAAGTGAGATGCCGCTGTCATGCAAATGCACCACAGTGGCTCTTCATGGACCAGCAGGAAATGCTGGTGGACTAGTGCTGGTCCACAGACCAGCAGTTGAAACCACTGCTTCAGGTGAACTTTGTTCACATTCAGCCCTTCGTGGCAGCACCCACATCTACTGACCAGATATCATCTGAGCGAGACTTATGGGAAAGGAAAATGGAAGTTTTTGCTCTGGGGCAGAGCTGTGCACTCTGAAGTGCTGGCAAGTTGCAGGTGGTCCTTAAGGAATGTTCTGGAGTTAAGGTCTAGTTTTATTTAAAAGAAATAAGAATTGAGAAAGTCACAGGTATTCACTTATTGGAAAGGTCATGTAGACACCCATTTTTTCTTAGCATTGAGGAAAGTGTCATAGAAGGGTCATCAAAGCAGATTTACTGAAAAAATACTTCCTGTGAGCTGACCATCAGTTTCAGAGGATTATTCTGACCTCCTGTTTTTGTATCTTAATTATTTCTTTCTGCTATTGTGAACAGAATGGTGTATCATTAGGCTTCCTGTCTTCTGCAAGCTGCTTTCTCTTTCAGGAAGCCAGAACGCCACTCCTTCCGTGCCTATGCTGCTGTGCTTTACATTGATCCAAGAATGAGAATCTTCATCCATGGACACAAAGTACAAACAAAGCGTCTTTCCTGTTGTTTGTACAAGCCTAGGTATGAGCTATTGTACTGAGTTTCTCTGACAACTGGGAATGAGTATGTGCACCCCAAATCATTAGTACAGAAATCACTTTGTAGAATTCTAGGAACAGAATTAAGCTAAAATATCAATTTCCTTTTACTTATTTTAAATCAGCTTTTATGGTTGCAAATATACATTTGACAAAAAATGGATAGCGCTTGGCATGATCTTAGAATGTAGGAAGATAGTAAGATTTTCAGAGGTTAGAAAGCTGGTGCTTCAAAACCCCGCTAAACATTTTGCTCTTCAAAGTAGCAGAAATCAAATCAGCTAAGTGGTGTCAAGTTAAGACAAATCCTTACAGATGCATTTAATTAGCATAATATATATAAATTGCAGAACTCATCATCCACCATTGCAGAGATTAGATTACCCTGATCCAGAATTTTTGTTTTTGTTTGCTTTTTTTAATATATTTGCTTCTATTTGTGGATTGTCGGCTGTACCACATAGGTGAATACAACTGTATATGTTGCTGTCAAGAGCCTAAAAACACAATTCCCTTAATCTGACTATTCCGTGAACATCAGTAAAAATGTTATTTTTTGTGGTCTCAGTGCATCACACATACGAGTTTTGTGTCTGCTGGGATCTTGGTTTCAGAAGATTCTACAGCTGAGAGATTTTGGTGGGAACTCCTGCACCGTTAGATCAGTATATAGGATAGTTTCCCAGCCGTTCTCTCAGTTCTTTTTTGACCATCATTATGCTGTCTCAGGAAGTTGTTACCTTTATAGCTTTAGTATTTCTTAGTAATTCTCAGTTTTTTCCTGAATCTCTTCCAAAAATACATTCACTGTTTGCTCACGTTTCACTGTTTGCTATTTGCTCCTGCAAATACCCAATGAGTGATGAACATTCCCTCTGCTTCTTCTGTCTGAAAGAGGGTATGTCTTCAATTCCTGCTCTCATTGCCAGAGCTTCATCAAACATAACCCCCCAAAATTAGGGCAGACCACCTAAGAGAGGAGGTGTGGCAAGGTGCTCCAGGTGATAGACTCCAAGTCAGGTGAGAAGGAGCACTTGTCTACTTCAGCCTCACCTCTGAAGGCTTTAGCTTCACCTCTGTCCACACCCTCAATAGTCAGTGCTCTAGCCATATGCCAGACTGTACTACCACTGTCTAGATAGTCTCTGAAGATACCCAAGGTGCAGAAGTTGGTTAAGAAAGCCCAAGGGGACAAAGTTGGTGGAGACCACAAAAGCAAAGAGCCTTAAACAGGACTTGAAGGGTTATTACTTGGATTCAACATGCAAGGAATTATTGGCTCTAGGCATATTGAAGTCTAAACCTTTGGAACTTAGACAAGAACCAGTCTTGGCTACCATAATGTCTAAAGGCGAAATTTGAGATATACTATCATAAGATAGCAGTTTTCTTTCTTCCAAGGCCTTGGTGCTGTGCTGTTTGGGTGCTGCCTTACACCATTGGAACTAGCTATAAATCCAGTCACCACAGAGACCACTCCTGCTCTCCATTGTTCATTGTGATCTTTGTGCACACACATACGGATGCTGTGCCTGTGCAGTGCCTCGTTCTGGTAAATTTCCCTAGCTTAGCCTAGAATTTTTGGCAGGAGCCCTGCCCCCTTCCTTGTTTCATGAATAGGTGGGCTCCCACAATTTTCTCAGCTTGCTTTCAACCCTGTTTGTGTGTGCATCAGGATCTCTATCTTTCCTCTTAGTTACCCTCACAACTTAAGGTTTCTCTCACTTAGATTTTCCACACGATTTTATTTCTTGACCATTATCTGCCTTTACTTCAGACCTTTATCTACAAATTTTGAAGTCACTCCCCCGCTTCTTCATACTCCCTCACAAAAAAATACATATTAAAATACTTTTTATTGCCATCTTTTAACTTAGATCTTTATCTCTTCTCGATGTTGCTTAGTAGACTGGCCTTTAGAAAGTGCACTGAGTGTAGCATAAAGATGCTATCAACCAATGGCCACTCCTTATGCCTATTCTGCTTAAGCAAGGAACAACAAGAAGACAAAGGCCTGCATTGCTAGGCCTTAAATTAGGTCAGAAAGATTAGGGTTGGCCGCTTATGCATGAAAATGTGGGAGCATGCCCTTGGAGCCATGTGTGATGTCACAGACGAAGAAAGGCAAGATAGCTCCACCTTGAAAGAGCTGGAATGTCTACTCACTGCTCCACAGGCATCGAACCAACTGTGAAACCTTATGGGAGAAACCCATACTGGTACCCCTTCCTTGTGCAATCATTCCAGGGCTACCTGTGGGTACCCTGGGTATACCATCGCAGCACTCACTACTGATCACCACCAAGACCTATTCACCATCCTGAGCAGGAGCCAGGCTCATCTCAAAGCCATCAACCTCAGGAAAGTGCTCGTATGTTACCCTCCTCACCTTCTGAATCCGATTTGACTGACCAAATGGGCTACAGCTCGGACTCTGAATCCTGCAACGATTCTGTGGAACCCATCTCACCAGATAATGTTATCTCTTCCCAAGGTCTGGGATCCCCAGGGGAGAGTCTTGGACATTTCTTGGAACAGGTCCTCCAGATGACCAAGTCAGTGGGCATTCAAGTGCAACAGACAACAGAACAGATGGAGGACATTGTTTATGACAGCATCTACAAGGAGGATTCTGTTCTGAACACGATACCTTTCATTCCAGCTTTGTCCAAGGCTATGAAAGAACCTTGAGAGATCCCCAGTCAAAAGCACCAAACCTGCTGCCAGTTAGAAGGGATGTACCAGGTACAGGAGCCCTTACCTGTATGCATCCCTTACCTGCTGCATCATCCCCACCCAAACTCCATAACTTGTCCACCCAACTCCAACCTTGTCCACCCAAGGTTGTCAACACAGGGACCAGGCCATACCAACAGACAAGGTGGTTTGAAGACTTGACATGATGGTGCACTGCATCTAGTTGGCAATTGGTCTGGGCTTCCACTTTTCCATCTACAAATCCATGATGGGGAGGTATCAGGTCTTCTTGTGGCAGAAAATGGAGGCTCTGGCTGCTTTCCTATCAGACCAACAACAGGAGCTGGTCAGAGTCTTCCTAGCTGAAGCCATCCAGCTGTTGAAACAATAAATTGTCATAGCTTACCATCACATCAACTGACTTCAGGCCCTAGTCAGTGCTGTGGCCACTCGACAACACTCATGGCTTTGAATGGTCAACTTCCCCCAGGAGATGCATTTCTGGATTGAATCTTTGCCCTTTGATGGAGAGGGTATCTTCCATGCACACACTGATGAACACCAGTGTGACGGCTGGTAGGATGGAACATTCCAACCCAGGGGAACATAAGTGGTCATGGGATCAGGCCCCTCACTACCAGACATTCCCTGGCAAACAACAGGCCTACCATTGTCAGATTCCATACAGGCAATATCAGAGCCGCCAGCATCGCTGGGATGGCACCCAAACCCAACCACCCAAAAGATGTCCCAAGACTGAGCCATCATGCACCCATGTGGGAATCTGTCACATCTGATTAATGGGCGCTTTCCATCATACTTTACAGTTATAAAATCAAATTTGAGACTCTGCTATTTCTTGCATCAGTTTACATTACTCCTCCCTTTCCAACCCTAATGGAGGCAGTCGCTGGTTTACTAGCAAAGGGGTGCAATCTGTCCATTAGACCAATCCAAAGCTAAGCAGTGTTTCTATTTTACCATTCCTAAGAAGGATGGGAGTCAGCGGCCAATTTTGGATCTACAAGGAGTAAACCAATTCATATGAACAAACTCATAGCTGTAGTTTCCAACCTCTGAACCAATCTGTTGCTCAGAAAATTCAACAACTCCTAGGGCACATGGTGTCAGCCTTCTTGATGGTCCAGTTCACCATACTGCAGATGCTTCCACTCCAACTATGGTTCAGCAAAGCATATCAATCAGGGTACAATTTGCTGAGGAAGACATTGACTATACAGCTTCAAGTACAGGTGAGGCTTGCCTAGTGGGCACGCAAGCCCCGTCTTTCTGAAGGACTTATGTTCCGACTAATGGAACCAACAGCCACTTTGACAACCAATGCAACCCTCACAAGTTGGGGTGCTCTCACATACCACTACCAAATGCAAGGGATATGGACTGGTCCCAATCATCTGGAGCTCTTAGCAATCTCCAAAGGTCTTCTGGCATTCCAAAACCTCTTAGTTGGCTGGCACGTACAAGTTGTCTCAACAACATTACCGTTGTTTATTACATAAACAGGGTGGACAAAATCAGTATCTTTAGCATGGTTGACCCTAAGTATTTGGGACTGGTGCATCCAGCACAACATACCGTATTTTTCGCTCTATAAGACGCGCCTGACCATAAGACGCACCTAGTTTTTAGAGGAGGAAAACAAGAAAAAAAATATTCTGAATCAAATGGGCACATAATCACAGGCACATTTCTCATCACTTCCCCATGGGCTGCACAGACTTACTGCACACACATATTTGCTCTATAAGACGCACAGACATTTCCCCTTACTTTTGAGGGGGGAAGAAGTGCGTCTTATAGAGCAAAAAATACGGTAATTTTTGTAGCCATCCACTTGCCCAGAACAGACAATGTGACTGCAGACACTGTAAGCCGGACTCTGTATCAGATGCATGCATGGGAACTCAACCCTCTGGTGCACAATGAGAACTTTTCAGCATGGAGCACTCTATCTGTAAATCTGTTTGCCACACAGATGAATGTGGCCTGTGGAATGTACTGGCATTGGGAATGGTCTGCCCTCTCTCTGTACCCAAGGTATTACTACCCATGGAGATGTCCATGAGACAAGGAAGACTTCTATGATCCTCAGTACCTAGGGGAATTCCATGCCAAGCCCCAGTTTGAAAGATGGGAGCATGTCTTTGAAGACCTTTCCTTCAGGATTCTACCATTTTCACCACCAAAAATACAGAGATAATTTTGTTGGCCCACAATTCTTCAGGGACCTTCAGAGTATGCCTTTAGGGTTAGGGTGCCACTATACTGATCATCCTCTTTTGCCTTCGTATGTTCGAGACCACAACCATTTTCTCCCTCTTCAGACCCTAAAGACTTATCCTTCAGACTCAAATCTCCTGTTCATTGGTGGCCTAGCCTATCTTCTGATATGAAAAACTAAGAACCCAGCATTTGTATGAACAATTATTGAAAATAGTCTGGTCTCTTGGACTCAATACCCAGTAGCAGACAGAATGAAGAACCTGATTTTCAACACTGTTCACATACAAGACACTGCTGGCAATACCACTCTTGCTGATGTTGCTACAGACAGTTCAATCACAGAAGGCACTATCACTGTGATTCTCTGAAGATCTAAGGGACAAGGAATGAGTTCAAAGCCTGCAAGCAAATTCACTGGAAATATTTGAAGAAAAACTGTCATGGCTTTTCAAACATTCCTATTTCATCGCCATTTACAGACAATATCACAGTGGTCTTCCATATCAACAAATAGGGGCATCCTATCTATTTCTCTAACCCATCTAGCAGTTTAGATCTGGAATTGGTTTGTCAGCAGGAGCATCACCCTTACAACGATCCATGTTGCTTGGTGGACTCTCTCAGCTGCATGAACTTCTGATACCCATGACTGGCATTTAAACACCAACATATTAAAGAGGCTTTTTAGCTTACGACAGGGCCTCGTGTCATCCAGATTCAGACAACACAGCAATCCTGTCTCAAGCTGTGGGCTGTTGGGGTGCCTTATCAGCTATCCTGAATAAGTCATGGCCAGTTTGTATGACGTTATAATCTTCAATGGTTTATAAAGCCATGAGGTTTATTGTGCTATGTGAATCCAGTCAATATAAACCATTTAGATCTCCATGCAATTCATCTATCAAGAACTTTCCTCAATGTGTACAGACCACCCATTTTTCAGTCAGGACAGATAAAACAATCTAAGTCCTTAAATTGTCAGGGAGGGATGAGATCAAAATCCCTGCACAAGGAGGCTTTCATAGTCTTCTTTTGGATAGAACATGACATCCTATTATTACATAGTATATTCAAGATATCCTCAATACAGGGGCTGACATTGTAAGCTGACAGTGCCCTGATCCTGAGAAGGGCAGGTGGACTGTGGAGATGTCAGTCTTTCAATAGTTTTGCTGTCCCTTCAGACCACTCTGGCTGGACCACTTCACCCCAGCCCCTCAACAAGCTTCTTAAGATGCCTGGCTCTATCAGTGGAGACCTCAGAATGTTCCCTGCTCCCTCTGTTCTAAAGGCAGGCTCTATGCAGTCCTCCTCTTTCACTTCAGGTCAGGGTTTCCAGTAAAATTGTGAACAGATGACACTAACTCAAAGTTCCATTTTGACCCTAGTGGCCATGGTTCTATCAGATCCTTCAACTTGTGCGAATAGAACCCATAGTTCTAGGCTTGCCCTTTTCACACAAGGACTGGTCTGGCATTCTGATCCTGTGACTGCATCTAGCCACTTGATTACTAAGTGCAGTTTTTTGTCATAGTATGCATCACACATGTGGACTCTGCATGTGTGGAGCTCAGTCGGGAAGATTCTACAGCTGGTTTATGATTATTTGGCAGCAGTCTGTCATTTAGAGACACCTGATTTGAAGGGAGGAGCCCCCACTGAGACCTCTGTTCAAATGAGAAGAAACTCATTCAGTTGCTTTCAGCCCAGTGTTCAAGTTTATCAAGATTGCCCTGGATCTTTGTTCTGTCTTCTTGGGTGTTTGCTATTGCACCCAGTTTTGTATCATCTGCAAATCTGATTATGTTTTCTTGTACTTCCTCATCTAAATAATTAATAAAGATGTTGAAGAGCACTGACCCCAGGACTGAATCCTGTGGCACCCCACTAGTTACCTCCATCCCATTTATGAAGGTGCCGTTGATGAGCAGTCCTTGTGTCCGATACAGCAGCCAATTTTGGATCCACCAAATAGTTTTTCCATCTAGCTCAGTTTTTGCTATCAGAATGTTGTGTGGCAGGCACTATGTTGAAAGGTTTGCTAAGGTCTAAGATTATGTCCACAGTGTTCCTTTTGTCTATTTGGGAGGTTACCTAGTCAAAAAATGAGATTAAATTTGTCTGATAGGATTTATCTTTGAGAAATCCATGCTGGCTTCTATTAATCACTGCATTTTCTTTTTTTATATATACATATTTTTATTAAGATTTTAAACTAAAAAGCATCAATCATCAAATATATTGGACATTACTGGGTCAGTCCCCTACTACATATCTTTTTAACATTCTATAGTCATATTCAAATAGATTTATAAAAATGTAAAAACATCTTTAAATCTAAGCCAAGTCCCGTTTCTCTAGCCAATCATAAAAAAGGTCCCAAGTTTGATAGAAGTCAGTATCTTCTTTCTCCTTCAGTGATAGAGTCAATCTGTCCATTTCTGAACAGTCCAGAATCTTTTTTAAAATCAGTTCCTCGGTGGGTAATTCCTCACTCTTCCAGTATTGAGCAAGCGCAATCCTCGCCGCTGTGATTAAATGTAACATCAAATACATTTCTTGTTTGCTAATATTTTCCGGTAAGATACCTAACAAGAAAATTTCAGGTTTAAAAGCTAAGGGTTTTTGTAGCATTTCCTCAAGCCATTTATGTATTTTAATCCAATACTTTTTCACATATTCACAGGTCCACCACATATGGTAAAAAGTACCCACATTATGTTTACATTTCCAACATCCATTTGACATATTTGGAAACATCTTAGCTAATTGACTTGGCAACAAATACCATCTATAAAACATTTTATATAAGTTTTCTTTATACGAAGTTGCTAAAGTTACCTTAATATTTCTCTCCCATAGGTTTTGCCACTTTTCTAATTCAATATTATATCCAAAATTTTGTGCCCATGTTATCATAGTTTCCTTAACCTGTTCCTCTTCCATTTTCCTGTCAAGTAAGAACTCATATACTCTTTTAATCACTTTCTCATCTCTTTTTTAGCATCACTTGGTCAAAGGCTGTTAGATCTTTATAAAACCCCCATATTCTTCGTCGTGGCCTCTCTGCATCACACATATGGGTGCTGTGCCTGCGCAGTGCCTTTGGCCGGAGATTGCAAGCTAATGGTTTATTTGGTGGAAAAACGCTCCGCTCCCTCCCCCATAGCCTATAAGTAGCAGAGCTATTTTGTTCAGTCTTTGCAACCGCCGTTCACTGTGCCTCATGCCGCTTTCGCTCTCACTCTGACCGTTGTTACCAGCTCCTTCTAGTTAGTTCTTTTAGCTTTCCCAGTTATTATACCCTTGCTCCTCATAGTTGATAGTCTTCTTTCTATTTTCTCTCATTCACTTTTTCTTTCAAAAAAACCAAAAAAAAAAAAATATACTTATCCTCTGCACTGTCTTCTCTTTCTGCCAATGGCTCAGCGAGCGGCCTTCCGCAAGTGCACGGAGTGTGGGTCAAAAATGTCACCATCCGACCCACACGACCTATGCCTCCTATGCCTGGGAGAGGGGCATAGGACGGATAAATGCGCACACTGTCTGGCCTTTTCTAAACAGGCCAGAAAGAACCACGAGAATCGCCTGTGGCGTCTTCTATGGGATCGGGCTCTCATGTAGACCAACCCTCTCGCGGCTGCCCTGAAGCCTACCTCCTCTTCAGTGGCCTTACCGAAGCGCCCCTCTAATGAGGGGTGTGTCAACTGTGACGGCGCCTTCTGCTTCTCCAAAAAAGAAGCCGGAGAAACGCAAGCACTCCAACTCCGAGAAATCAGCGAATCACAAGAAGGCCAAGAGAGACAAGGCCCCAAAGCCTTCGAAACCATCGAAGGACCCCGAGCACCCACGATACTGGAACTCAGGTTCAACGGCCCCGTCAGTACCAGGCCCCGCTACCATACCGACACCGCCCGATCCTGCCCTCCAGGAGGCCATGAGGGTCACCCCACAGGGGTCCCCTCGGCATGTGATGGATCGCCCATCTGAGACCTTTCCACCTCCTCCGAGGGGCTCCATTTTGGATGGGGAGATACAAGACTCCCCTCCTCAGGCTAGGTCTCCAACCCCTATGCCCCCAGCCACTGTGAGAATGGACGCAGATTTTTCTCCGCCACGGGGCCGATAGAGCCGCTCCTTCGAGCAGCCTACTGAGGGCTGGCGTCAACCTTCTTTTCCATCATGGCGCAATCCACTCTCAGTGGGGTACTACCCAGCTCCTCGGGGCCGATCTTCACCCCCTCGGGACCGGCCACGGTCCTTCGATCCTAGGCGTGCCTCGCCGATGCCTTCTTGGCATGATAGCAGCTGCTCTCTCTCCCCAGCGGAATCCTTATCATCGGCACCGCCTTACTACATCACTGGTTTCGATGACTCGGAGGCTGACTTGACCTCCCCTGATGTGGTTGTCACTACCCAGGGTCCGGCTTTGCCGGACGAGTCCCATGTCCTGTTTGCCGAGTTAATGGCTTGACTCATGCAGTCTTTGGACATCGATGCGGTCCAACGTCCGGGTCTATCGACGGACAAGTTTTACGACATCCGGGGAGAACAATCCACCTCAATCTTTCTTCCTCTCATAACAACTCTGAGAGAAGCGATGATCCAGCCCTGAGACTTAGCCTCTCACCTCAACCAACATCCCCGAGGTACGAATCGATATACCGGGTTCAGGAGGGGGACATCCCCTTCCTCCTCTGCCACCCAAAGCTGAACTCGGTCGTTGTCGAATCCTCTCAGGGTAGAGGCTAGAGGACATACTGCGCAGCGAGATAGGGGAGGAAGATCGACTCCCTGACCAGGAGGGTGTACGCGGCTTCAGGCTTGGGGCTCCATATATCAAATTACGAGGCGACATTGTCGCGGTACCAATACTTTATCATGCAGCGCCTCCACAATGTCGCCTTGGCCCTACCGGACCACCAGGAAGATCTAGGCAAGGTCCTGATAAAAGAGGCCATGCAGGGGCTGTCCAACAGCTGTCTACGGCCAGGCACCACATGGATACGAACTCGAGGGCCTTAGTCGGTGCCGTCTCGCTTCGGAGGCATGCTTGGCTCTGAAATTGTAACTTTCCTGAGGAGACCAAGCGCAGGATTGAGGTGCCCTTTGATGAGTTGGGGCTCTTCCATTCCCATACTGACCATAATCTCAAGAAGCTGCATGAATCATGGATGACAGCGCGTCGGATGGAGCTACCACCTCAGTCCAGACATAAGTGGTCATGGACCCGCCCAACCTACCGGCAATCCTACCAGCCTAGGCAGCAGCCCCAGCACTGTCAACAACAGCAGCAGCATCGCCGTCAGCAGCCCCAACAACGCTACCAGCAGGGCCACCGCTGTTTCAATGCAGACAGGTGACAGCATTGACGGGACAGGCGAACCATTCCTCTTTCTTCCTCCATACCCACCGCCCTCTCATCTGGGGATCGGTTTTGAGGCCGACTCCCCATTTGGGAGTCCATCCCATCTGACCAGTGGGTATTTTCCATTATATAGCACGGCTATCGAATAGAATTCGACATCGTTCCTCCATTGAGTCTGATCCGGGTTACACCAAGTTCGTTGGTACTGCTCGATGAGATACAACAACTTCTTCATAAAGGAGCGATTCGTTTAATAACTCCATCTGATGGACTTCACGGATTCTATTCCAGATATTTCACGGTTCTGAAAAGGGACAGTGGTCTACGTCCGATCTTGGACTTGCGTAATTTATATCGTTTTATCCAGACCAAAAAGTTCCGGATGACCACTCTCCAAAATATTTTGCCGTTGCTGAGGAAAGGGGACTGGTTCGCCTCATTGGACTTGAAGGACGCCTGTTTCCATATCTCTATCCACCTGCGTTATAGGCGTTTTCTTTGCTTTGCTGTCGCATCCCAACTCTACGAATTCACAGTTTTGCCATTTGGATTAGCCACTGCTCCCAGGGTGTTTACCAAGTGTATGGCCCCGGTCTGTGCCTTCCTTCACCTCCAAGGTGTCCATATCTATCCATACCTCGATTGGTATCCCAATCTAGAGACAGACTCTTCACATCCATTCATACGACGTGTACCTTACTAAATGATTTGGGCCTGCGTATTAATACAGAGAAATCTTCTCCCAACACAGACTCTAACCTTCATCGGAGCACACTTAGATTCGACGATGGAGAAAGCCTTTCTTCCTCGGGACAGACAAAGGACTCTCGTTCACCACATCCATCGAATGTGACGAGACGGGATGGTTCCGGCAAAGTCTATTCAAAGACTTCTAGGGCATATGGTTGCGTCAGTAGCTGTGGTACCGCACGCCAGACTTGATCTCTGCCTTCTACAGCTTCTTCTCAACAAACTGTTCCACCCACAGCGGGACCCGCCGTCAAAACCGATTCAAATCCCATCTTCGGTCCTCCACTCCCTGCTTTGGTAGACGGTGCTTGCCAATTTAGCTACGGGAGTTCCATTTTGGCTTCTGTCTCCATCGATAACAGTTGGTACCGACGCTTCTCTTCTGGGATGGGGAGCGGTATGCAATGGTCTCCGGGCCTAGGGCATGTGGACTCGTTCAGAATCCACGAATCATATCAACTTCCTGGAGCTATTAGCAGTTTTCAACGCCATCCGCTCCTTCGAGGATCTTCTTCACCATCAAGTCGTTCAGATAACATCAGACAACACCACAAGGTCTTTTATCTGAACAAACAAGGGGGAACAAAGTCTCCAACCTTGGTCAGATTGGCAATGAAAATTTGGGACTGGTGTATTCCTCGGGAGATTGCACTTGTGCCTGTACATCTGACTGGTACAGACAATGTCCAAGCAGATCTCCTCAGCAGGCACATGCTCGTCTCCCATGAATGGGAACTAGACTCTCGAATACGCAACCATCTTTTCATCACTGGGGGTTCCCGGACGTGGACTTATTCGCAACCCAACAGAACAAGGTGTGCGACCCGTTCTGCTCGAGGGTGGGGATCGGACTCGGATCCCTCGGATCCCTTCATGATATCTTGGAGCGACCAGCAGTTTTATGCTTTCCCATCGATCCCACTTATAATGAACGTCGTAGCAAAGATAGTACGAGATGGAGCATCGGGGATTCTGATTACCCCTTGGTGGCCACGCCAACCTTGGTTTGCTACACTTCTCACCATCTCTCGCGGAGAATACCGTCCTATTCCATTGCTTCCATACCTCATAATCCAACAAGGAGGTACGCTTCAACACCCGGATCTGAGGTCTCTGAATCTGACGGCCTGGCGAATCCGATAGCTACTACTGTACCATCTGTACTGACAGCTACTCCTAGTGTTTCGAATCCTACCTTCGAACCCACTGACTTTAAACTCTCTGAATCCGCTGGGCTTACTGCTGCTTCTTCATCAGTCCCTAGCGCACTCTCGGCACCGAGTGTCGATCCGCTGAATCCAACAACCTTTGATCCGCTGAATGCAACAACCTTGGATCTGTCCATCCAGTACATTATAAACTCTGCCTTAAAATCATCCACATGGAAGTCCTATGCAGCTAAATGGAAACATTTTTCCAGCTTTGCTGAGTCTCATTCGTTTTCTTCAGTGCAATTGTTCGTACCTCAAATTCTTCAGTTCTTATTGGAACTTCACCGCTCCGGACTAAAACCATCTTCAATTAAAGTGTTTACGGCAGTGATTGCCTATCATCGCGGGCCGGTAGACGGATCCTCCATTTTCTCCCATCCAGTTGTTAAGAGGTTTCTTAAAGGCCTTCACAACCTTAATCCAATAATAAGGCCAGTGATGCCTACCTGGAGCCTCTCCGTTGTCTTACAGGCTCTAACAAGGGCCCCCTTTGAACCATTGGCAACGGTCGATTTACGGCTGGTATCATGAAAGACAGCCTTCCTTGTGGCACTCACTTCAGCCCGAAGGGCCAGTGAGCTCTGTGCACTCCGAATAGACCCTCCGTATCTGAACTTCCACAAAGAAAAGGTTGTTCTACGACTTGACCCCTCTTTTCTCCCGAAAGTAACTACATCCTTTCATCCGGGGCAGGACATTGTCTTACTGGCTTTCTTTCCGTCACCAGCAACTCCTCTGGAGAGATCGTTACATTCCCTCGACGTCCGCCGCTGCTTGGCTTTTTATAGGTCTAGGACTGAGTCCATTCGACGCATGAATAGACTTTTCGTTAAATACTCCACCACTGATCAGGGCGCTTCGATCTCTCCACAGAGACTGTCTAAATGGATAGTTCACACTATCACCTTGTCCTACCAACTTGCCAAGCTTGATTTGCCAACAATTCCTCGAAGTCATTCGACCAGAGCTGTTGCTGCCTCATCTGCTTTCGCATCGGGAGTCTCACTTGATGACATATGCTGGGCTGCCACTTGGGCGAACCCTTGCACGTTTGCAAGACACTATCGTCTCGATGTTTGGGCTCAACAGGATTGCTCTTTTGGGAGGGCTGTCCTCTCATCAGTTCTTCACTAGATACACCTCCCCTTCTCCGTATTGGTAAGCTTGTTAGTCTATCCATATGTGTGATGCATAGAGGCCACAACGAAGAAAAGTAGGTTGTTTACTTGTAACTGATATTCTTCGAGTGGCCATCTGTGCAGTCACACAACCCACCTGCCAGCCCTGCTCGGTGTTGGTGAGTGGATGCTCTGTTTGGTACCGATTCCTCTTTCTTGCTGGTACCGATCCTCCTCATCCAGTTGTATTAGTTAGCTATATGGGGGCGCACATTTGGTCGCAAAGACTGAACAAAATGGTGGGCACTCCACTATTTATAGGCTATGGGGGAGGGGAGGGGAGCATTTTCCCGCCAAATAAACCATTAGCTTGCAATCTCCTGCCAAAGGCACTGCTCAGGAGCAGCACCCATATGTGTGACTGCACAGATGGCCACTCAAAGAACATCAGTTACAGGAAAGCAACCTGCTTTTTTATAATCTTTAGCATATCTTGATTGCATCTGCACCTTATACCATCAACAGATGTTGAGTCCCTGTTCTTGTATTTCTTGATCTAGTTTCAGGCCTCCATCTTTTTCCAAAATATCATCATATCTTATGATCACTTCAAAGTTCCAATACATTTGGATACACAAAAGCTTCCATTGGTGAAAGCCATCTTAGTAGTTTATTATACAATTTTGACTTTTAACTTTTCCCACACTGACATTAATGATCTTCTAGTAAAGTGACTTAAAAAAGTCCCATGTGACTTAACCTTCTCATACCACATATAATATGCATGCTAACCCATTTGCAAACCATGACATTCAAGATACAAAATTCTCTTATTTTCAAGGTTATCCATTCTTTTAGCCAAGTTAGAATAGATGCTTGATTGTACAACATCCAATCAGAAATACCAAAACCCCCATTCATTTTGGTTTCCTGAAACATTTTTAATTTGATCCTTGATTTCTTTTTTCTCCAAATAAATCTCGAAATTTGAGAATTTAAATCATCAAAGAATTTTTTATCAATTTTTACAGAAATCATTTGGAACAAAAACAAAAGTTTTGATAGTATATTCATTTTAACAAGTGCTATTCTTCCCATCAAAGGCAATTGTAAATTGGCCCATTTTTATCACTGCATTTTCTTCAGGGTGCTTGCAGACTGATTTTTTTTTATTAATTTGCTCCAGAATTTTTCTAGGAATTTGTCAGATTAACTGGTTTATAGTTCCCAGGTTCATCTTTTTTCTCCTTTTTGAAGATAGGGACATTAACTCTTCTCCAATCATCTGGCACTTCTCCTGGTTTCCAAGATTTATCGACGATAACTAGTGGTTCTGAGTTTCTCCATTAGCATTTGTATGACTCTGGGATAGAGTACATTGGGTCCTGGAGATTTGAACATGTTTGTTCCATCTAGGTTTTCTTTGACCATTTGTGTGTCAATCTTGGGCTGCCATCTCTCACTTCCAACTTGTACTTCCTCTTGATTTTAGATTTCCTTGTGGGAGAAGACTGAGGTGAAGTAGGAATTGAGAGCCTCAACCTTTTCCTTGTCTGTCATCAGTCTGCCATCCACTTTAAGTAGCTGGACACCCTTCTCTTTCACATGTCTTTTGTTCTGGATGTATCTGAAGAAGGCTTTCTTGTTGTTCTTAGGATCCCTTCTCAGTTCATTTCCTGCTTTAGCCTTCTTGATGCTGTCCCTGTAATTCCTTGTCACTTAACCTTTTGTGGAGCCACGTGGGCTTCCTCTGCCTTCTCTACACTTTTTTCCTTGATGGAATTGTTAATGGTTGTGCTTGGAGACTCTTTTTCAAGATTTCCCACCTCCTTGGACTCCTTTTCCTTTTAGGGTGGGTTGCCGTGGCACTTAACATTTTTCTGAGTTCATTAATGTTGGCTTTTCTTGAAGTCCAGGATGCTTTGTTTGGCTCTAGTTATCCTTTGTCTCCTTTATAATTGAGAATTCAAATATCGCATGATCACTTTCCCCCAGAGTTCCCGTGGTTGTTATTTTGTCCACCAGGCCATCCCTATTGGTTAATATTAAATCAAGGATTGCTGATCTTCTTGCATCTTTCTCTACTTTCTGCTGGAGAAAGTTTTCAACAACACATGCTAGGAATCTCTTGGCTGGACTATGATTGGAAGAATTTGTCTCCCAGCATATACCAGGGAAATTGAAGTCCCCCATGATGACTACATCATTCTTGGAAATACTGGCAAATTGCTTTTTGAAGGTTGCCTCCTTATGCTTCTTTTTTGACTAGATGGTTGGAAATAGATACCAATAACTATGTTTTTCTTATTTTTTGCTCCTTTTAAATTTAGCCAGATGCTTTCAGTGGGACTACTAAGTTTGTCGTCTTGTATTTCTGTGCAGATATATCTGTCGCTTACATATAGTGCAACTCCACCTCCCTTTTTGTCCTTTCTATTTTTCTTGAGCAGGTTGTGCCCATCAATTGTAGAGTTCCAGTCATGTGAGTAACCCCACCAAGTTTCCATTATTCCTGTAAGATCATAATTGCCCTCATGTACTATGAGCTCAAGTTCGTGTTGTTTGTTTCCCATACTCTGGACATTGGTGTAGAGACATCAAAGTTCATTCTTGTTGTTCCCTCATATTCTTTCTACCTTTTTTGGGAGACTGTTGTTGGACTCTACTTGTGGTTTTTTCTCTACTGAAATATATAAGTCTTTGCCAGGTGATGGAATGCCATGCTGCACATCTCCCTCCCCTATAGGTTTTAGTTTAAAGCTCTCCTGATGAAGTTTTTCATGTAGTGGCGGAACATCTGCTTTCCATACTTTGTGAGGTACAGCCCATCATTTGCCATTAGTCCATTTTCCAAGAACCTTACCTTGTCCTAAAATCCGAATTTGGGACCCAGAATCTAACCCACCTCCAACACACTTCTATCACGGATACCACTATGACCCTTCCATTGGTCTGCAACGGTATCACTGGCCAGCACCACCTAGAGGTGTGCCTCAACAGTGATCACCTCTGAGTCAGCGCCACCTAGACGACAAAAGGCCAAATGTCTCCAGGACCCAACAGCCAAGAGAAGTCTTCCTTCATTCAACCTCTCCATTCTCTGATTCATTGACTCAGGATTTTCAGAATAGGTCCTCCATACAGCTTGTCATACCATCCTACAGGCAGCAGATCGGATAGAAGACATCATGTATGATCTTATTCATATGGAAGATGCTGATATGAGCTAATATCCATATGAGCAATGCCTCTCATTCCGGCCCTATCAAAAGCAATCAAAGAGCTCTGGGAGACCCTGAAACATCCACGCCCAATGTCTTGTCGGTTGGAGGGCATGTATCATGCCCAGGAAAAGCACATTCCATAGTTGTTACATCACCTGTGGTCAAATTCCATTATTGTTAAACCCACACAAGGCAGGAAGCAGAAGGACCACAATGCACTGAACGACCATGAAGGCCAAAGACTTGACACGATGGCACATTGCATCTACACAGCAATGGGCCTGGGCCTCCGAGTTCCCAACTATGACACTATGATGGGGAGGTACCAGGCTTTTCAGTGGCAGAAAATGGAGACATTAGCAACCTTTCTGCCAGACCAGCAAAGGGAACTTGCTGGCGTCTTCTTAGCTGAAGGGCTGCAACTCAAGAGCTCTGGTTGGTACGGTGGCCATCTGTAGACATGCATGGCTCAGGGCAGCAAGTCTCCCTCAGAAGACACAGTCTGACATAGAAGTCATGCCCTTCGATAGAGAGGTCCTTTTCCATAATTGAACAGATGAGCACCTGCACACAATTCAAAAACTGAGGCTGACAGCGAAGCAAATGGGAGCAGAGCATCCCAGCCAAGAGGGACATAAGGTGCCTTGGAACCGTTATGCCCCATACCTTGCTACACAAGGGAGACAGCAAGCCTTTGCACTGTTCCAGCCTGCATATGGCCGCTTTCAGGTAGGAACCATAGATGAGAGGGGATGAGAGGTCAGCCTCTCAAAAGAAGACCTGAGACAGAAAAGAGACGGTGTTGATGGTCTTGGGAAACCACTCCCAGTTCTAGCACTTATACACCATTCAGAAACCACTTAAGCTATTATGCATTCGCCTGGCAATCTATAACATCTGATAGGTGGGTGCCTCTATATTCCTCACTAGTCAGACCTCACCTGGAATACTGTGTCCAGTTCTGGGCACCAAGATTTAAGAAAGATGCAGGTAAATTAGAAAGGGTCCAGCAGAGGGCAACAAAAATGATCCAGGATTTGGAAACTGCCCTCTGAGGAGAGACTGAGAGAACTGGGCATGTTCAGCCTTGAGAAGAGAAGACTGAGGGGGCATGATATTCCTCTATGAGTACCTCAAAGGCTATCACAAAGAGGAAGGTCAAGATCTCTTCTCAGAGTGTAGGTCACAGAATAATCAGTTCAAGTTGCAACAACCCAGATTCAGACTATACATCAGGAAAAGCTTCCTCACTGTCTGAGCAATACAACAGTGGAACCAGCTGCCCAGAGAGGTGATGGGGTCTCCCACACTATAGACATTAAAAAAGAAACTGGACAGCAATCTGAGTGGGATGGTGTTACGTGGTATCCTGCAACAGTAGGGGGGTTGGACTCAACAGTAGGGGGGGTTGGACTTCACCAGCCCTTATAGAGGAGGTAATTTCACTACTAAAGGGGTCTTCCATCCCATACATCATTCTGAGATAAAAACTGGCTTCTACTCACAGTATGTTATCGTTCTGAAGAAAGACAGTAGTTAGTGGCCAATATTAGATCTGAGGGGAGTAAATCATTTTATACCCCACAAAAAAATTCAAATGATCTCTACAGAAGGTAATGCCTCTGCTTAGAAAAGGGGGGTTGGTTTGCCTGTATTGAGTTGAAGGCTGTGTACTTTCATATAAACATCCGTCAACAGCCCAGATGCTTTCTATGTTTCCAGATTGGAACAGACATATGAATTTGTGATGTTTCCCTTTGGACCAGTCATGGTACCGAGGATATTCACAAAATGCCTGGTCCCGATGCGTGCTCACTTGTGAGTAAAGGGAATTCCTATTTACCCATACCTTGATGATTGGTTCCTTGTAGCAGAAACAAGGGATGCACTATTCAAATCCATTCAAACAACTTATAGCACCCTAACCAAGCTGAAACTGTGTATTAACATCGAAAAATTTATTCTCATACATATGCAGAATATTTGCTACATCAGAGCGGTTTTGGACTCAATCTCAGCTTGGGCTTCCTTGCTGAGGGACAGGATGCTCAGACTAATACAAGCAGCCTGCGAAATTAGGACCAATTGAATAGTGCCATCAAAGAAGGTCCAGCAACTTCTAGGGCAGCTGGCATCAATGGTCAACAGTGATTTGATTTTCAGGGCTCTGCATGAGACCCTTACAGATGTGGTTCCTAAAAGCGTTCCAACCAGGCTTCGACTCTCCAAGAAAGATGCTGCTCCCACCAATCTGAGTGTGGGCAAGCTTCACCTGGTAGACTCAGGAGACCAATCATTCCTACCATTCCAGCCACTGTTTCCACCATTGGCTCCCTGACCGGTTAGGGTGCCCACTCGGATGGGTTTTTGGAACTTGGTCTGCACCAGAAAAAGCACCTTCACTTCAATCAGCTTGAATTGATGATGATCTTCAAAGGACTAGTGGCATTCCAAAATATGTAATCGGGCAAGCATGTCCAAGTTATCTCGGACAATGCAACAATGTTTTTTTACACAAGCAAGGTGGAACGAAGTCATCACCACTGCTAAAACTGGCATTGCGAATATGGGAATGGTACATCAACCGCAAGATCACCCTGGTGGCCATCCAGTTGACTGGAACTGACAGTGCGATGGCAGATTCTTTTGAGTCATTTCTCTCATCAAGTCCATAAGTGAAAACCTAACCCTTGGGTTCTCAGGGACATTTGATGGGGGACACCTATGGTGGACCTGTTCACCATGCAGTCAAACACAGTGTGTGAAACACTCCTTGAGAGCTGGGATCGACCACTATTTGAAAGGAGATGCATTCCTTCAATCTTGGACAGGGATCCTGTTTTATGTTTTTGTGCTGTTTCCTCTTGTTACAAGAACAATTGTCAAATGAGAACTGAATGGACATGAGCTATCTTAATCATGACCTGGTGGCCGATACAGCCTTGGTTTCCATCAGTCCTGGAGCTCTCCAACCAGACATGCAAGCATCTCCCAAACATTCCTGACCTCTTGTCACAAGCACAGGGGAAGAACCTCCATTTTGATGTGCTGACACTCCACCTGACAGCCTGGAAAATATTTTGACCACAGATTCAGCTATACAGCTTCGAACTATGCAAACTACCGATCTAATGGAGCAACGGTCCTCTGCAACTACCTCCATTCCAAAGAGTTTCAAACCACTGTTCTATTTTGATCCTCCCATTCCAACATTTTCAGATCTGACAAATATGGTCCCTGCCATCTTGAACTGTGATGCCCATGCTGATGCACTAGTGGCCATACAGGATAATCATGTCTACTTTAAGTTTGCAGCACATGTTTGGAGCACATGATTGGGACCCTGGAGTACAAGAAGTCCTTTTGGCAGCCCTTTGTCCATCAACTAGACCAGGAGTTGGCAACCATTAACGCTCAAAGAGCCATTTGGACCCGTTTCCCACACAAAAGAAAACACTGGAAGCCGCAAAACCCTTTTGACAACTAAAATTTATTTATTTATTATTTTATTTATTAACAAATTTATATGCCGCCCCTTGCCACAAGCCTCGGGGCGGCTTACAACATCCCAGAGACATACACAATATTAAAAACATACACAATATTAAAAACTGGCCCATCTCAAGGTCTGAATTAAAACATACAAATACAATATAAAAATAGCTAATCAAAACTTAAACCTAAAATAATTTAACACTTAAAATATTGCTTGAATAAAAAGGTCTTCGATGAAGATAACACTGCATATATCATTTTTTACCTTAATGCTATGTAAATCTTCATTATGATTTAGCTGCAGCTCTTGTTCAGTCACTAAAAATTGTTATTTTTAGTCTTACATTATAAACTAGTAGGACTCCTTTCATTGTGAACTCCATTAAGCTGGCGTATGAGTTATCCTCCCTACCATTATTCAGAGAACCTCAAGCTCATTCTATGAGTTGTTTCAACATCTACAACCCTCCATGCAAGCATCTCAGTTGAGGACCTATGCAAGGTAGCAACATGGTTGAAACCTTCAACATTTGTGCAACATTACAAACTGGATGCTAGAGCTAGAAAGGACTGCTTTTTTGAGAGGACTGTACTCTATCATGACTTTCTTTTCTTAGTGACTGCTGCACATTCTGTCTATGAATATTCCTGTGCAAATGTTTATGGACTTGAGCAGTACTGATCACACCTGTTCCTGGAATAGGGACATTTGTTCTCTAATTAAGTTTTCCTACATTTAGTATGTTCTGTATGTAGTTCAAGGAACTCTGCATAGTATGTTAGGAAGAGCACTTGTCTTGTTACTAGTTACAAATGGTTTAGCTTATGATACTACATGTGTTAGGGTAACGACACCTCTCACCACCATAGAGGGATGTTTGCTAATGTTTGACCCACAGAGACCACAACAAAGAAATGCAGGTTGTGTACTTGTAACTAGTTCTTCGAGTGGCCATCTGTGCATTCACACAACCCACCCACCAGCCCCGTTTCAGTGTTCATATTTATAAGTACTGTTCCAATGTTTGATTGAAATGGTTTATACACATAGTATAGATGCTACCCAACAGTTGAATGGTTCTGTTCAAGTCAAATAATAAAAATAATGTTATATAAATGTCGCTCAACATTTGGTCAGGTGTATTAATTGCAAACATAGGTCTCTAATAGAATTGACGAAATGGCAGGAGCCCAGCTTTTATGTGGGTAGGGAGAGGGGCAGGGTTCCCACGCAAAGTTCTAGGCTGGCTAGAGAATCTTTCCAAATGAGATACTGCGCAGGCACAGCACCCATATATGTAAATGCACAGATGACCACTCAAAGAACTACAGTTCTTCTGCAACCTGCATTTATTTCAGCAAAGCTTCCCATGGCAGTGTCATTAGTTCCCACATGGAAGAGAAGAAGGAGTATTTGTCAGTGGGTTGTATGAGTTGTGTGAACTTGATGGTTATATCTTTAATCTTAGCACCAGGGAGCCAGCATACTTGGCAGTTCTCTGGGTCATCTTGACATACATATTTTTCTGTCCTGCGCAAGAGGGTATCTCCCACAACTAACACTCTTCTCCTTTTGTTGCAAACTTTGCTATACTTGTCCTTTCTTGATTGGCCTTTTATCTCTTTTTCAGAGTTATACAGTATGTCATGTAGTTCTTTTATAGTGAGTTTCTCACATGTCCCTTCCTTTACTAACTTAAAGTGGTTTGAGAATTCCACTGCTTTTACTGGTACAGAGTGTATTCTACATCTTCTGCATCTGTCATCCCATTCCATTGAGTTTTTTTTTCCATTTTCTCTTCCTTCAGGGTTCTCTTCTGCTACCTCAGGTTGTTGATGCTCTCTCTAGAAGCTCTTTATCCTGTATTGTCTGGAAAGTGGACACTCACTGCTTCAGTGCTCTCACCTTTTTCTGTAACAGAGCTACTAGTGTACAGCTGTTGCAGTTGTTGCAGACTACCACAGGCCACTTCTCAACTTTGTGGTTTTCTTCCTTTTCCTACAAATGTTATTTATTTATTGTTTCTTTTCCTGCCTCTTGATCAGTGTTACCTGCTCAAGAAAATGGTGTTAAAAGCCCCATTCCACAACCACACAGATTGTGGCAGCAAATTACCACCTACGAATGGCCACTTCTGTGCCTTTTTTGCCTCAGAGAGTCCTATATTGTTGATTCCTGCTTCCACTGCCACGCATTTACAAAGCAGGCAAGGAAACACTGAGCAGACCACCTGGAAGTGGAATTATGGTGCCATGTTCTACATGCAGACAAATCTTCCTAACCATCTACTTCAGAAGGTATGGCCCCTGAACTTTCCACAGGCCTCCTCCTGCTCCCCTGGCAAAATGTTCCAAATCCAAAAAAAAGGTGGAAAAGAAAAACGAAGCCCTGAAAATGCCACGATGAGCCCCCATGCGCCTCCAATGTACTGAAGACAGAGTGTTCAGATCAGGATCATTGCAATGCTCCTCCATGGTCATGGGAGGAATCCAACTGCTTCCACTGGCTCTGAGCCCTTGGTTTTCAGAAGGTGAGATCAGAGAACCCTCTTCTGTATTGCAGCAGTCAGCCATTATCTCTGCCCATGGACAGGACTTGGTTTCCAACGCTGCTGCATCTGTCCCAATGGACATATCTCCATCTGCCTCCGCATCCAGATCTTATCTCCCAGGAACAAGGAGAGATCCTACACCCAGATCTGTCACCCAACACCCAACCCTGAAGCTGACTGACTGAAGAATTAAAAAGACTTTTAGTCAAGTACAAGGAGCATGCCAAAGGTGAGCTGGTTGGCCCACACCTGTCCAACTGGATTGTGGAGAACATAAAGCTAGCATATGCCAATTTAGACTTAACATGCAGGCCAAAAGGACACTCTTCTAGAGCTGTTTCCATGTTGACTGCTCTTTGATTTGGAATACCACTTGAAGAACTTTGCAAAGCTGCTACATGGTTGATGCCATCCACATTTGTCCAGAATTATCACTAGGTGAGATTGCTCCTTCAGACATGCTGTCCTTTCAGCAGTACTCCAGTGATATGGCTCCCTTTAATGACATCTTCCCACCACCTGATTCAGTAAGCTTTCTAATCACTCATGTGTGATGCATAGAGATGTTCTCTGGTGCAAAGCTACATACCTAGCAGTTTTGAATTCCAAATATTATTTACTTTTTCATAAGTGCTATATTGGTAAAATACCTTTATCTTTAGTGTATTTACCTTTTTCTCCATTTGGCTGATCTCCGGACTCTTTTGCACCTGCTCAGAGCCTAGAATCAGAAAAAACTTCTACAGATAAGCATTCATTTTGGGTAGAAGCTTCTCCCTTTCCTGTTCCCAGGAAGTACAGGAAGGGGTTCCTGTTCATCCCCCCACTTTTTTTTTCTTTTTCTTTTTTTTTGACAACCATCATGCTTCAACTGGGAATTGCTTCTCTCTCTTGCTCCTCTCATAACTAGGTATTTTTAGCATTCTACCAGGTCCCTTTCTTTCCTCTCTAAATCATCCCTGTCCTCAACAATCCTCATTCCTTTTTTCACATTTTCTATGAAAAAAGACCAGAAAAGATGGCTGCCGGTGCCACACCACTCCTACTAGGCTGGCAACCTCTACCACAGGGTCTCCCAAGCCCACTGACCCCTCGTGAACCTTAAAACCCCCAGAGGAGCCCTTCACTATGTTATAGGACAAGCAGAAGAGGAGAGGACCCTGCAGTATCTCTGGACCATCACTCCCACACCTCTACATGCTCTCAGGGACCAATACCACCCATATCACCTCCAAGACACTCACTAGCATCTCCATCATGGCAGGCTTAATGCTGGAACACCCCTCCTCTCCAGCCTTGACATCATGACAAAAGACCAGAGGACACCAGGATCACTCCCACGCTCTCCTTTCAGACCCAGAGTGGACCTCTCAACCACTATGGAGACACTTCCAGCCTCTTTGGCAAGGACAACCAAGTTCCTTGGTACCAAGACTTTGTACCAAGATTACTGATATGATGCTCATTGTAGACATCAGTACTAAGCAAACCATCATTTCTCAAATACACCACCTTCCACCAGCCATAATGTTCCCAGATACCACTGCTCTCCAATGACCAGACACAAGATCTCAGGCCAGGAAGTATCCCCTGTACTGAGCCAGCACAGTCCCTTGGTACCAAGCCAACATGGACCATTGGTATTGAGATGCAAACTCCTTCAGTATAGAACTACCATTACCAGCCCTTGATATTGAGTGATATCCAGTGCCATCAACATTGAGGCACCAACACCCACAAGTTCTTCACCATTCAGAGAACTACAAATTGGATGTGGAGTTGGTTGTCTCCCTGCAACCATAAGAATCCTCTCCAGACATGGCAGATTTTGATCAGGACTTTGTGTCCTCCTCAGAGGAGATGGGACACTTCACAGGGCAGGTGCTTCGGATAACTGATGACCTGGAGCTTGAAACAGAACGGGCACAGGGCCAGGTGAGTGACTCAGTCCCTGATGCCCTGGCTTCCAAAGGCTCAACACCATGGCTATTCCTTTCCTACCAGCCCTGCTCCAGATCGTCAAGAGATCCTGGGTTCCCTGCAGCTTCTCCTCCTATGTCACAAGGGATTACTGACTTACCAAGTGCTGGACAGAGACATACCCTTCCTGTCCGAGCACTTGAAATCCCACTCTATTTCTCAGAGAACTCACAAAAGCATCTCTTGGCTCTGGTGGACCTTGGTGGTCCTACTGACCTACACCACTGGCAGGCTTTTCCTCCCACCAACTCTACATCATCTTTGACAGATTCCATGTCCAATTCCTCCCTGCATGGGAAGTGATAACAGACTCATGGGACTTATGTGTAGTAGAAAAGGGCTACAGAATTGAGTTCAACACCCTCCTGCCCTTCAGTCCAATCACACACACAAACCTGTCTCCAGCACACAAGTTAGAAGTCAACATCCTGCTCTCCATCAGGGTTATCTAGAGGGTCCACCACAAGCACACCAAGAGTTTCTACTCCAGATACTTTACTGTTCCAAAACAGGATGGAGGCTTTAGTTTGATCCTGGACTTCAGCAGCATCAATAGATTCATCATAGCTAGAAGGTTTAGAATGGTATTCTTTCAAGGCATACTTGCACTATTAAAGCAAGGAAACTGGTTTACCTCAAGTGACTTAAAGGATGCCTATTTCCACATTACAATCCACTCAAACTATATATACTTTTCATGCTTCCTTATCTGAGAGAAGGCCTTCCAATTCTTGGTGTTCCCATTCGTCCTCTTCACGGCACCCAGGGTTTTCACAGAATGCATGGTGATGGTCTGAACACCTTATGGCTCCAGGGAATTTAAGTCAGGGAATCCATCAATCTCATACCTTAATGACTGGCTCCTGATATCCCCAACTAAGAGAGAACTGCAATGCTCAGTTTGTACCACTTGCTCACTACTGCAGATTTGGGTCTATGTCTAAACTATGGTAAATCTGTTCTCTCCCCTACCTAGTCCATACTGTTCATACGGGACCACCTCGATTAAACCAGAGCAAAAACACTCCTGTCAAAACCCAGAGTAACAGCACTTTGAAACCTGGTTGTCATCACTGGATCCAGAAACTCCTCGGCCTCATAACAGTCACAATGGCAGTAGTCTGTTTCACCAGGCTATGAATGAGACCTCTAATTGTGGTCCACCAAAACTATCACATGGAAAATGAGTGACACAACACCCTGCTTAAATGTCCCACCCCCACTCTGGAACAGGTTCCTGTAATGACCACCCAATGCAGCCTCACAACAGATGTCAGCTGCCTTCCTTCAGAACCCACAAATACCATAACAAGAGATGCCTCCAACTTGGGCTAGAGAGTAAGCTGCAACAATGGTGATCCATGTACTGGTAATCTCATGCTAGATTACTACAATACACTGGATGTGGGGATACCCTTGAAGATGGTTCAGAAGTTTCATTTGGTGTAGAACTGGACCATCTGTCTGTTGACTGGGGATGGACTCACGGCAACGCACAAGCACTGTTCTCTATCAACACTGGCTCCCATTTGAAGTCCAGGCCTGCTTCAAGCTACACATAGTAACATGAAGTCCTAAATGGCTTAGAACCTGGAAATCTTAAGGAGGGCTTCTTCTCAAATATACTCTAAGATCTTCAACAGAGGTCCTTTTCAAAGGGCCACCATTAAAGAAAGCAAGGAAGATGGCTATGAGGGGAAGGGCCATTTCGGTAGTGACAACCCATTTATGGAATCAATTTTCTAGGAAGGTCCACCTGGCACCAACACTTTATACATTTTGACACCTGGTCAAAACATTTTTATTCTCCCATTTAATTGTTAATTAGAGATGTGCTTTTACATTGGTTTTTATTACAATTACAGGTTGCAGTGGTTCAATGTGTTTACTATTTATTGAGTGTTATAGTTGTTTCCCTTGGTTTTATTTCTTTCATAGGTTTTTGGTTACTTGTTATGTTGTCTCAGTGTTTAAATATTTGTAAACTATTCCAAGAGCAATAGGAAATAGTGTATTAAAATTTTAATAAATAAACCTGTGAACACGGGCCATGGGACTTCCAAGAGTCAAAAACATCACATCCTCTTCCTGGAGAGGCTGGCTGTGCACAAAGTACTCATCTCTTTCCAGAACACCCTACTGGGCCAACGCATGCAGATTGCCACAGACAATGGTAATGTACTGCCTCAACAAGCATGGAGAAATACTATCCACCCTGCTCACCTCTCTAACCACAACCATCTGGAATTAGTGCATAACCAGATACATCACCATCACATCAATCTGTGTAACAGGCAAAGACAACATCCTGGCTGACACCTTCCTTTGCACACGCCTGGACAGCCACAAGTGGGAGCTGAGTAAGATGGTTCTTCAAGACCTACATGACAGGTGGGGATCACAATGGATCTCTTTGCAACTCCCCAAAACACAATTTGTCCCAAATTCTGTTCCAGAGCAGGACAACAGACTGAATCCCTTGGAAACGTGTTCTTCCTCCAGTGGGGCAGCACCCTATTTCATATCTTCCCACCATTCCCCCTGATTACCAGGATCCCACCAAAATCCAGAAGGACAAGACCAGCTGCATTTTCATCACCCCATGGTGGCTAAGACAGCCGTGGTTCCCCCAACTCTCTCAGAGGACTCTCCTCTACCTCCTGTGCTCCCACGATCCCACGATCTGATCTTGGGATCCCACAATCTGATCTTGTCAAGACAAGGGCCATGTTCATCAGAAGGGCACTTGCCTTATACAAGTCCAGAACTGAGCAACTCTGCCACTCACCCAGACTCTGTGTGCTTAAATGGGCAGAAGGAAGGGGACCCTCACAGAGGGTTTCCTCACAGAGACTATCCAAATGAATCTCCAACACCATCAGCCTCGCATACAAAATAGCTGGCCTTTAACTTTCCTTGCAACCCAAGGCCCACTTCACATGAGCCCTGCCTATACCCACAGCCCTCTTCACTGAGGACCTGCTCCAGGACATCTGCAAAGCAGCCATGTGGCTGACACCTTTGACTTTTATCAGGCACTCTTGACTAGGTATTTGTGTGAAAACAGATTGCACCTTTGGCAGGGCAATACTATTCTCCATTCTCCAAATGACAACAGCTCCTTCCATTCTCTCCAAGCTAAGCTAGCTAGTTCCCCATATATGTGATACACAGAGACCACAAAGAAGAAAGGCAGGTTGATTATCTGTAATTGTCTTTCAAGTGGTTATCTGTGCATTCACACAATGCACCCTCTGGCTTTGCTTGCTGTTCTATATAAACAATGCAACTTTACTGTCCACGGGTGCTTGGAACCCGAATGGACTGGAATCCCTCCTCACCTGCTCCTTGGTGCAGAGATCCCTGACGGCCTCTACAGGAACTGAGGGGATGAGCAGGAACCCTCCCTGTGCTTCCTGAGTACAGGAAGGGGAGGAGCTTCCACCCAAATTGACACTTAGCTGTAAAAGCCTTTTCCCAGTGTAGGCTGTTTGCAGGCACAAAAGCCCATAAGTGTAAATGCACAGATGACCACCTGAATTACAGTTATAGGTAAGCAACCTGACTTTCTGTTAGCTTCTCAGATAGCAACAAATAGAGGAGATATCTCTCTTCCTCAAAAGACTTTTCTATTAACAGTAACATATCTTCTCTTGGATCCTAATGCTGAGGATCCCAAAGCTTTCTCCCCCTTTAGTGGTTCTATTTATATTATTACAGTATTAAAAAATACTGGTTCTATTTTTTTTTTAAACCATATCTAGATACTGCTATGTGGAAGCTCTTGTCTGGTTAAGATTTGTGGATACATGAAGCAACCTTCATAGCCTGACTTCAGCATCCTGGATCTGATGTGAATTCATCCTCCAGTTCTTCCATCACCATTAGTCATGTGCAATTCTTAAAAACAAAGACTCCTTGGCTCTTATGATAGTATGAACAACCTGTGAAAAACTAGAATGCAGTCCATTCAGATTTGATTCTGCATTGCATATCCATGGTCTTCACATATCCACTGAAGTGTTTCCTATGATCTGTTCTCATACCACATTGATGATGACATATTCTAGAGTACATTGATCAGCATGCCATTTCAGCTTCTATGTATTCATCTGAAAATCTAGGTTTTTTCAAGTATTTGTTGATGTTACTTGTGAAGTTCTGTCCGACACATCGCGATCCCATGGACAACGTTCCTCCAGGTTTTCCTGTCCTCCACCATCCCCTGGAGTCCACTTAAACTCATGTCGACTGCTTCAGTGACACCATCTAGCTGCCTTCATTCTCTGCCTTCCTCTTCTTTTGCCATCAATTGTTCACAGCATTAGGCTCTTCTCCAGGGAGTCCTTACTTCTCATTAGGTGGCCAAAGTATTTGAGTTTCATCTTCAGTATCTGGCCTTTTAAAGAACAGTCAGGGTTGATCTCCTCTAAGACTGACCGTTTTGATCACCTTGCAGTCCAAGGGACTTGCAGGAGTCTTTTCCAGCACCACAATTCAAAGGGCTCAATTCTTCAGCACTCAGCCTTCCTTATGGTCCAACTTTCACAGCCATACTTTGCAACTGGGAAAACCATAGCTTTGACTATACGCACTTTTGTTGGCAGGGTGATGTCTCTGCTTTTTAGTATGCTGTCTAGTTTTGCCATAGCTTTCCTTCCAAGGAGCAAGCGTCTTTAAATTTATTGGCTGCAGTCCCCATCTACGGTGATCTTGGAGCCCAGGAAAATAAAATCTGTCACTACCTCCATTTCTTCCCCATCTATTTGCCAGGAAGTGATAGGACCGGATGCTATGATCTTAGTTTTCTTAATGTTGAGTTTCAAGCCAACTTTTGTGCTCACCTTCACTTGCATCAAGAGGCTCTTTAGTTCCTCTTCACTTTCTGCCATTAGAGTGGTATTACCTGCATATCTGAGGTAGTTGATATTTCTCCCAGCAATCTTAATTTCAGCTTGTGATTTATCCAGCCCCACCTTTCTCATGATGTGTTTTGCATATAAGTTAAATAGGGTGACAGTATACAGCCTTGCCAAACTCCTTTCTCAGTTTTGAACCAATCAATGGTTCCATGTCTTGTTCTCACTGTTGCTTTTTGACCCGCATTTAGGTTTCTCAGGAGACAAATAAGATGGTCCAGAATTAAGATCTTGCCACAATTTGTTGTGATCCACGCAATCAAAGGCTTTAGCATAGTCAGTGAAGCAGAAGTAGATGTTTTCTGGAACTCCCTAGCTTTCTCCAAGATCCAGTGTATGTTGGCAATTTGATCTCTAGTTCCTCTGCCTTTTCAAAATCCCGCCTGTACTTCTGGAAGTTCTCAGTCCACATACTGCTGGAGCCTAGCTTGTAGGATTTTGAGCATCACTTTGCTAGCATGTGAAATGAGTGCAATGGTGCGGTAGTTTGAACATTCTTTGGCATTGCCCTTCTTGGGGCTCGGAATGTAAACTGACCTTTTCCAATCCTGTGGCCACTGTTGAGTTTTCCAAATTTGCTGGCATATTGAGTGTAGCACTTTAACTGCATTGTCTTTTAGGATTTTGAATAGCTCAGCTGGAATATTGTCACCTCCACTAGCTTTGTTGTTGCTCAGACTTCCTAAGGCCCATTTGACTTATCATTCCAGGATGTCTGGCTCAAGGTCAGTGGTTATCAGGGACATTCAGCTCTTTCTTGTATAGTTCTTCTGTGTAATCTTGCCATTTCTTCTTAATCTCTTTTGCCTCTGTTAGGTCCCTGCAAATTTGGTCCTTTATCATGCCTGTCTTTGCATGAAACAATCCCTTCATATCTCCAATTTTCTTGAAGAGATCTCTGGTCCTCCCTATTCTATTGTTTTCTTGTATTTCTTCACACTGTTCATTTAAGAAGGCATTCTTAATCTTTTCTAGCTATTTTCTGGAATTCTGCATTCAATTGGGGGTATCTTTCTCTTTCTTCCTTGCCTTTCACTTCCTTCTTTCCTCAGCTATTTGTAAAGCTTCCTCAGACAGCCATTTTGCTTTCTTGCATTTCTTTTTCTTTGGGATGGTTTTAGTTGCTACCTCTTGTACAATGTTGCGAACCTCCATCCTGTCCATGGGGTTTTTATGGCAAGGATACTGGAGTGAGTTTCAATTTTCTTCTCCAGTGGATCACGTTTTGTCAGAGCTCTCTGCTATGACCTGTCTGTTTTGGGAGGCCCTGCACGGAATAGCTCATGGCTTCATTGAGTTACACAAGCCCCTTCACCGCGACACGACAGTGATCCATGAAGGGGTTTTCAGATATATAAACTGCTTATACCAATTAAACTAATTATGCAGATAGAAAGACAGCAAGGGTGCAAGGGCTAGCCAATGTATTGCACTGAGTGCCACATAACTTATCATCTGCCAAATAGGAAGAATCATGGATGTGTGCCTGATGTAATTTGTACGTTGCTCTCAGGGAACATTCATTCCCCTGAAGCCAAGGGTACTGACTTGAGGAAACAAAAAGAGGGGTAGACAGGCTGGATGATGGGACCCCAGGGACCAAATAGCAAGGTCCCAAGTCCTGGGTGACAGCTCCTGTGTGGTCACAGAGACAGGGGTTATTGGGGAAGGAAGACATGTCAAACAAGAGGGAAATGATCCCTTAGAAAGGATGTATTCCTTGGAAGGTGAGTGTGTATCCTCTCACATTGAGGGCATTCCTCTGAGGTGGGGGGCTTCTGGAATTGGGATGTTTGATCACTAGGAATACAGACAGCTGGATTTACGGAGGGCGAGTGGACTGCATGGTGAATTGCCTGCCTGGTGCAAAGTTTGCAGTCCCATATTCCTTTGGGTGTTGACTATAGCAGAGTCCTCACCATAGTCTCTGTTCACCTGTTAAAGTGTAGAGAATGGTTTGCCACAAGTAGTTTCCTCCTTTCCTGCTGTATTAAGCCTGTTAAGGCTACGCTCCTCCTTGTTCACATCCCAGTGTTGGTTAAGAAATTAGCAAACAGTTGAGACTTTCTTTTTTATTAGTTTTGGAAATGTTAATACTGCATTTTTATTTCTCTTTATCCCTCATTGCCCCATGTTCGCTGTGACAGGATGTACAAATATACTTCCAAGCGCTTTAAGACCCGAGCAGAGCAAGAAGTGAAAAAAGCAGAACAAATGGCTCGGATTGGTGAGTCCATGGGAACCTTTCCCCCCAACTGGTATGGGAGTCCTGTCCTCTTACAGCTTTGGTGACTGAAATTAGTCCAGTTGTCCATATGATTAGTCCCTAATGGACAACAAAAGATACACAAATCAGGAACAATACCAACAGACAATTCCTATAGCAAAAGGAAGAAGAAAATTCCTGAATGGGAAGTAGAGTCAGAATCCTGAATGCAACTTTTCACCACCATCAAGTAGAGACAGGAAGAACAGTGTCCAGTGCAAAGAAACAGAACAGAGCTACAAAGGCTGTCTTCCAGAACATCCAGGAAATCAAAGAAAAAATCAAACCTAGGTAAGGCATGCTAAAATACAAACAGAAGAAGGCACTAACTGACCCAAAGAAAATAAAGAGAAGGTGGAAAATATATACAATAAAGAAAAGGTGGAAAATATATATAAAAGAGCTATACAGAAAAGACGAAAGGATGCCAAGCTCCTTCAAAGAGGATCCTGTGAGGAAAAGCCTGTTGAAGTGAATGCTGTTCTGAAAGCACTTGTAAAAAATAATTTGTGATCATACTGTATATACTCATTGGTTATTGGAGCACACCAAGGAATTTCAGAAGATCATCAGTCTGTTTTGTAGATTGCAGCAAAGCTTTTGACTCTGTGGATCAAGAGAAGGTACGGATGGTTCTGAAAGAAATGGGGGTGCTTCAGCACTTAATTGTCCTGTTCCTCATTCATTCATTCATTCATTCATTCATATTGCAATTTATATCCTGCCTTATTCCTACAAAGGGCCCAAGGCAGCTTACATCATCTCTCCTCCTCCATCTTATCCCCACAACAACAACCCTGTGAGGTAGGTTGGGCTGAGAGTGTGTGACTGGCCCAAAGTCACCCAGTTGGCTCCATGGCTGAGCAGGGACTAGAACCCAGATCACCTGAATCCCAGTCCCATGCTCTTAACCACTACACCACACTGGCTCTCTATCATGCATCATGTCCACCAGTATTGTGGACAAGAAGCTACTGTGAGGACAGAATATTGAGAGACAAAATAATTTCCATACAGGTGTATTTGATCTGTCTACCTGTTCAATCCATACACAGAAAGTATCATGAGCAAAGCTGTATTGGGATCAGAGGAAGGTGTACAGATTGGTGGAAAATACATCAGTAGTTTAAGCTGAACAGATGATACCGTATTACTGCAGAAAGTAACAATGAATTGGAACGACTGCTCATGCAAGTGAATGAAGAAAGTGCAAATGCAAGACTGAAATTTGAGTACAGAACAATTACAGAACTTTACTGGCAACAATGAAGAACTCAAAATCAGGAAAGATTTCATGTACCTCTGCTCAGTAATAATACAAAGGAGGAAAATGCCAAGAAAGTAGAACAAGACTGATATTTAGAAGGACAGCAATGGCAGAAGTAGAAGCAATTGTTAGCTGTGAGACCATTTGACTTACAAGCAAGGCCAAGATTACTTCCAATATGTATTCCCAATCACTGTGTATGGAGGTGAAACCTGAACAGAGAAGCAAGCTGGCAAGAAGGAAGTTGATATATTTGAAACCTGGTGGTGGTGAAATTTGTGAATACCCTGAACTGACAGAAGGATCAACAAGTGGATTCTAGGTCAAATCAAGCCAAAGCTTTTCCTAGAAGCAAAAATGAAAAAAATTAGGCAGTCATTTTTGAGGACAACTTCCCAGAGAGGGCAGTCATGTTAGGGAACATAGAAGACAGAAAATGAAAATGGAATATGAAGTGGATTATTTCTATAAAGGAAGTCACTGCCTTGGATTTACAAGAGCTGAACAGGACTGTATTGGATAGGACACTTGGCAAAGCTTTCATACATAGGAATGCTACAAATCGGCGACAACAACATTGAACAATAAAACAAAAGTGTAAACATAAAGCCAGAGCAGCAAGAGAAGAGAGAGCACCAAACCAAGCAATTAAATGCCCTTTGTTTAAAACAAAGATGAATAAACCAGTCTGCTTTTAGTCCTACTCCAAAACTACCATGCATTTGAATCTAAAATGTTTGCTCCAATTAAATTCAGTCTATATGGATGTATTGCTGGACCAAAGGTAACGTCTTGTTTTTTTAATTGTGGCCTATCCTCCAGAAACCAAGGGTCATAAATATTTGAATGAAGACAAACTTTATTTGTTACCATAAATCTGTGTTAAGTTGTTAATTTAAACAGGAAACATGAGGGAACTTAAGCAGTAAAATGTGAAATTAAAAGGGCTTTTAAAATAAAACAATTATTTATTTTAATAATATATGAATAAAACTAAGTGGTAGTACCAGTATTGGTCCACAGGAATTCAAACATAAGGGTCTAAAGTAGAAGGAAATCGAAAGCAAGCCCTTCTAAAGCATCAAAGTTAATATAGCAGACCATAAAAGTCAATAATAAATAAAATAAATAAGCTTAATAACTAAATAAAAATGGGTCTATGTTTGCATGAAATAGTAATCTACCATGTTCTTCGTCGTGGTCTCTGTGCATCACACATTATGGGTGGGTGCTGTGCCTGCACAGTGCCTGCAGCTGGGAAGAATTCAAAGCTTTAACGGATTTTGACAGGAACTCCACACCCCTCCCCTGCTATAATAGAAAGGGTGGAGCACCCGCCATTTTACCCAGTCATCTTTCGACTGCTGATCGCTTTATCTTGAGCCATTCGTTACTCTCTATTCTATTGCATTTTTCCTTCTTGTTCTTGTTTGCTGATTCCTATTGATCTTTTATTTAAAAAATTTTCCAAGTTCCAAATCCCTACCTTCCCTGTTTAGGTAGTTCTTTCTCTTTCCTCTTTTCCCTCCTCCCCCTCAAATAGTTGTATACTTAATATCTTTATTATCTTCTTTAATTCTTATTCTTCCGTTCGCTATCTACTTCTCGATGGCTCAGTGTGCAGCTTTTTGAAAGTGCTTTCGAAAATGTCTCTTATGGACCCACACAAGCTATGCCTTCTCTGTCTCGGAGAAGGACATCAGACTGACAACTGTGGCTATTGTCAGTCATTCACCAAATAGGCTCGCAAGAATTGGGAAAATTGGCTGAGGAAGATCCTTTGGGATCAGGCCCTCATTGCCTCCAACTAGCTTGCCATCCAGGCCTCTTCCACGTGCCCACCCATGGTGGTCTCCCCTCATCCACCATCCGAGGGAGCTTCTTTCAAGGAGACCACTCACTCCTCCCATTTCTCCTTCCAGAAACAAAAGGAGAAACAGAAGCATACTGGGCTGGAGGATCTGTTGGCTTTGAAAAAGTCTTAAGAAGACTAAAGCCTACAAAGCCGAACTCAAGCAGTGTAAGCTTGTCCAGGAGCCTTGCAGGGACTTGGGTTTGACCTCCCCATTGGTCCCAACAGCTGCTTCGGTCCCGATCCCTTCGGGTCCGACTGCCCAGACCATCATGTAGGTTACACCACCTGGATCCCCTCAAAAGATCTCATTTTCGGCTCCTTCAACTTTGGATTGCTCCAGTGCGGTGCTCCACGGATTTATGTCTGATAGCAAGATATGGGATTCGCCACCTTGATTCCAACTGGGTAATCCATCAGCTCACTCACCTACTCCAATTGCATCATCACCAAAGGCATCGCTGAGGCCCCCACCTCCATCTGACACATGTCACCACCAGCGTGCCTTGGGCCAATCCTCCAGGAGCTGGGTTCCTATGCTGTACAGCAGGTCTATCTCAGTCCTATCCTTGGGACTACCCTCCACTGTATGGTTACTACCCCATGCTTTCAGTGCACAGGCATCATCCTTGTCCATCCTGGACAGAAGCGCCTTCCACCTTGATGGCTGCAACCTCCCGCCCTCCTCCATCTCCAGCTGGCTCGTCCTCCAGTCTGCCTTACCACTAGGACTCGAATCAGGCATCCACCTCGCCTGATGCCGTCATTTCGACCCAGGGACCTGGGTTGCTGGAAGAGTCGTACTCTACGTTTGGAGAGCTCATAGCTCGCCTTGCAAGGTCACTGGAGATCGAAGTAGAACATCAGGTGAATCCCAGTGAGGATCACTTCTACAACATCGTTCGTAAGGAGCAGTCATCCGCCATCTCCATTCCCTTGATAATGACTCTTTGCTAGGCTATGACCAACACGGAGTTTTCGAGCCAGCCACATCTGACATCTCGGCGATACGAGTCCATGTTTAAGGTTAGGGAGCAGGACATTCCATTCCTGCTCAACCACCCTAAACCAAACTCTATAGTTGTTGAGTCGTTGCAGGGACCCTGAGAGACAGGGCCGGAAAATAGACTTGATGTTGCACTGTATCTACGTGGCAATGGGGCTAGGCTTACGGATATCAAATTATGAGGCAACGATGGCCAGGTATCAGTACTTCTTGATGTAAAGGCTGGAATCCATCACCTCTTCCATCCTGGAACAGCAACGCGACTTGGCCCACGTTTTCATTCATGAGTCTGGGCAGCTAGCCATAGAACAACTCAGCATGGCGTGACATCGTGTAGATGGTGATTCCTGGGCACTTGTCGGATCCATCGGCTTATGCCAACACACATGACTACACTCCTGCAGTTTCCCAGACGAGATGAAGAGACTCATCGAAGGCATGCCTTTCGACAGGTCTGGCCTCTTTAATGCTCACACAGACCACAAGCTCGAGCATATTTAAAACACTCGAGCCACCACTGGGAAGATGGAAATACCGAACTTGAATCAACATAAGTGGCCGCAATCTCGATATTATTGGTATCAGCCTTAGCAACACTACTCCACCACCACCACCAGTATCAGCCTCGTCAACAGTGAAACCAAGGCCAGCCTGCTGCCCGTTTCCAGCAGGGCTGACACCATCAATCAAATGATAAGCGACAGCGTTGACGAAACACATGGGCTGATCTTCTCTCTCTCCACCCACCTTCCCCCCTCTCTTTTGGGGACTGGCTGCAAGGTCGAATCCCCATTTGGGAGTCCATCACATCTGATAAGTGGGTACTTTCCATCCTTGAGTACAGATATAAAATCGAGTTTGATGCTCCCTTCGGGACTGATTCATTATACCTCTCCATCGACGGTTCTATGAGATGAGGTCTCCCAGCTACTTCATAAAGGGTGATTCGTCAGCTCTCCTGTTCAGAGGACCTTCACAGTTTCTACTCAAGATATTTTCCTGTCCTGAAATGGGATGGTGGTTTACACATGATACTTGATGTACGTGGCGTTATCAAGTTCACAAGTTAACAAGACTAAGAAATTTCGGATGACCATCCTTCAGAATATCCTTCCATTGCTCAGGAGAGAAGATTGGTTCGCTTCCCTCGACTTGAAGGATGCATATTTCCACATTAGTATCCATCCGTTTCACAGGCGGCTCCTTTGATTCACTGATGGCTCCGACATTTTCGAGTGTAACATCCTCCCATTTGGACTTGCTATCGCTCCATGAGTATTCACGAAGTGTATGGCACCTGTTTATGCTCACCTCGGGTTACACAATCTTCGGTACCAATGGAACCTTCAGGTCCTATTTCAGATTTGAACCTCCTTCACCCAGACATTCAATTCATTCTCCAGTCTGCTCTACAACCGATGACTTGCCGCTCCTATGAAGCTAAATTGAAGTGTTTTACCACCTTTGCAGTGAGCAACCAATTTCTGCCTCACTCAGCTTCAATTGACAATATTTTACTTTTTTACTGTCCCTACACCAGCACAGACTAACACCTACTTCTAAAAAAGGTGTATATCGCTGTGATTTCTCACTTTTGTGGTATTATATCCGGCTCCTCTGTCTTCGTAACCATTAGCGGGGAATCGTCGGGATGGCAGCCAGTGACAAGCAGGGTCCCCCAGGGCTCTGTCCTGGGGCCAATCCTGTTTAATCTTTTCATTAACGACATGGAAGAAGGGGTGAACAGTCTGCTGATCAAATTCGCAGACGACACTAAAACTGGAGCAGTGGCCACAACTGAGGAGCAGATACACCAGATCCAGAAGGATCTGGACAGACTATGGAAGTGGGCAGGAGACAACAGGATGGTGTTCAATGTGGATAAGTGCAAGGTCTTGCACTTGGGGCATAGGAATAGCTGTCATAAGTACAGGTTAGGTGACAAGTGGCTGGAGAGCAGCACTTGTGAAAGGGACCTCGGGGTACTGGTTGACCGCAGGCTAAACATGAGTCAGCAGTGTGATGCGGTGGTCAAGAGGGTGAATGCCACCCTTGGCTGCATAGCCAGAAGTGTGGCTTCTAGATCAAGAGAGGTATTACTACCACTCTACACGACTCTGGTGCGCTCGCAACTGGAGTATTGTGTTCAGTTTTGGGCCCCTCATTACAGAAAGGATATAGCCAGGTTGGAGTCAGTGCAGCGTAGGGCCACAAGGATGGTGGCTGGTTTGCAGGGGATGCCGTATGAGGCAAGACTGAGGGAACTGGGTCTCTTCAGCTTGGAGAAGAGGAGACTCAGAGGGGATATGTTGGCAACATACAGGTATGTGAGGGGCTGTCACATGGAGATGGGGAGAGGCCTGTTCTCCCCTGCAGAGGAAGGCAGGACGCGCTCCAATGGAGCAAAGCTCAGGGAGCCAAGGTTCAATTTGGATGCCAGGAAGCACTTCCTGACAGTTAGGACCCCGAGGACGTGGAATGGGCTTCCACGGGAGGTCGTTGAGGCCCCATCGGTGAGGGTGTTCAAAGACAGGCTGGACATGCACATGGTGGGCATGTCATGAGCGGAGCCGGCTGGTGCCAGAGGTCAGACTAGATGGCCCAGGAGGCCCCTTCTGACTCACTCTGTTTCTATGTTTCTCACTCGTCCTTGTCTGTCATTTCCTGAAAGGATTATAAAATCTCCAACCTCCAGCTCGGTCAGTGGTACCAGCATGGAGCCTCTCCATTGTGTTGCAAGATCTTACCAAAGCTCCCTTTGAACCTTTAGCTACCACTGACTTATGCTTACTGTCCTGGAAAACCACCTTTCTTGTTGCCATCACTTCAGCTAGGAGGGCGAGTGAACTGTGTGTTCTTCGTGTTGACCCTCCTTACCTCAGTTTTCATAAGGAGAAGGTTTTTCTCTGGACTGATCCTACATTCCTTCCTAAGGTTGCTGCACCCTTTCACGTTAATCAGGACATTGTTCTGCCAGCTTTCTTCCCTTCACCCTTGACACTGATAGAAAAGTCTGTCCATTCTCTCAATGTACAGCGCTGCCTGGCTTTCTGTCAGTCCCGTATGGAGAACTTCAGAAAGACCAAATGCCTTTTCATTGAATACTCGGAACATGGTAAGGGGTTGTGCTGTCTCCCCCTAAGACTCTCCAGATGGATCGTCCAAACCATCAAACTGACATATCAGTTGTCTAAGCTAGGACTCCCTGTCATAACCAAGGGTCATTCTACCAGAGCTGTGGCAGCCTCTTCAGCTTTTTCTGTTGGCATTCCATTACCTGACATCTGCAAGGTGGCAACCTGGACGACCCCTTGCACATTCACCAGACATTACAGACTTGATGTCTGTGCCAGACAGGACTGATCCTTCGATTGTGCTGTCCTTTCTTCAATTCTTCACTGACGACACCATCCCGCCTCCGGATTGGTAAGCTTACTAGTCACCCATAATGTGTGATGCACAGAGACCACGACTAAGAAAGGCAGGTTGCTTACCTGTAACTGTTGTTCTTCGAGTGGTCATCTGTGCATTCACACAACCCACTCGCTGGCCCCACTCGGTGTCAGTGATTGGGTCTACAAAGAATTTTTCCTTCTACACAACTACTGAATATTTTTGTACTTATTTTATTAGTATGTTCCTTTCTTTAATTGATTTCACGGGTGGCGTCTTACACTGACCGCTTATCCACCAGGGGGCTATAGGACAGTCTCCATGAGACTGGAGAAAATGGTGGGCACTCCACCTCTTATATTACAGCGGGGGACAGGTGCGGAGTTCCCGCCAAAATCTGTTAAAGCTTTGAATTCTTCCCTGCTGTAGCACTGCATAGGTGCAGCACTCACTCATAATGTGTGAATGCACAGATGACCACTCGAAGAACAGTTACAGGTAAGCAACCTGCTTTTTAGTAACCCACAATGAATTGCTATGTTGCACAAACTAAGTCATGCAACTTTTCTTGTTTCTAGCAAACTGGACAAAAATCCCAAAGTCATTGTTTCAGTGCATATCTAGTTATTATTTTCAAAGACCCTATAAAATTAATCTAAAAATACCCCAAGCAATATATTTTTAGATTTTTGCTTCTGCCCTGCAGATTTTTGCTTCTAGTAAATTACCTTTAGCATGACTTGTTTAACTGCCTAAGGATGTGTTTGCATTTCTGCAAAGTGCTGCTATATGTATGGATACTAATACTTTTTTTTTTTGCTTCAGCGGAAGAGAAAGCTCGGGAAGCAGAGAGCAAAGCCCGTGCTTTGGAGCTGCGCCTTGGAGGGGACCTTACAAGGGAGTCAAGGGTAAATGCATAGTGTCTGACTAGAGGCTAGAAATTCAAGAAGAGAAACTCAGGGAAGCATCTCCCTGAACTGAGCAGAAGACACCTGGTAGCAGATGCTAAGTATTTGGCTGCACCTGTGGCTAATTCTTAATGCTGGGAAAATGCTTTTGTCTAACTTGAAAAGTTTCATCAAGCTTTACTCAGGAATATTCAGTAATTCTATTTATGGACAATAGGCAATTCTGAGTGCCCAGTTTATTGTATAATTTTCTTTCTGGAAGGAGGCAGGTTGGTGGACCGCATTTCTGTTCCTTTTGGTTGCTGTGGAAATACTAAATTGCTGTTGCACAAATAGCAACAGCAATTCCACTTGCACAGTGGAATTGGGGTTTAAGCTCTTTACTGGATTCTGCCCAATATTTATTTCAGAGTAGACCAGAATCAAACTGATTAGTATAAAGAATGTACACCCATTTTTACTGTTGGGTATTAAATATACTGTATATAAATATACTGATGAATATAAAAATGTATGTAAAACAGGTAGAAACAGCAAAATTCAACAAAACATAGTTAAGCATGTTTAAGTCCCAACCCTTTCATTGGTAACTGTAACTTTTTCCTGTTTTGAAATCAGTGGAACTTCAGTGTGCTTAACTATGACAAGTTTGTGCTCTGTGTATTTTCTTAGAATTATTCTGGCATTTTAATAAAAAATTTACCTAATTTCATAGTTTGAAGCAGTAGGCAAACAAAAATTCAAATATCCTTCCCAAGTAAAGTGCAAACAAAGATGCATTATACAAGATTACTTGCAAAAAAAGTATATTAGGCAAAATTAAAAATGCAAGCATTAGAAGAAACACACAAAAAAGCACACAAGTGTTCATGTAGGCTTAAAAGATGTATCAAAATTTGAAATGAATAAAATATATAATTGGAAAAATATACATTGAACAAGCCTCCTATTGACAGATTTATATTGAATTGGCCCTACTACTGTTAATTTGTTTGTTTATATGAATTATTCATATACTGTTTCTTAGCCATAACAGCTTCCAGTGGCTTGCATACAATCAGTTAAACAGGATATAATATACAGTCTAAAAAGGCATGACACATAAGAAATGGAGAGAACAATTTGTTATTTTAGCAGAGTTTATTATGAGAGCTTTTAGGGCTATTAGGAGGAAACTGTTTGTAAACAGCATTAAGCATCAAGTAACATCATTGTTCAAAATAAGGTTCTGTTTCACATATGCAGGTCATGTTGTGTCAAACCCAGGACATGGCAATAAACATGCGGAGAGAAGCTGATGTAAAAAAGAGGATCAAAGAGGCAAAGCAACGGTGAGCAGCAGAGTTTCTGTTCCTTCATGCATTTTTCCTTTACGTATAAATGGTCATACAGCATCCTGTATTAATAAAGATGTATTAATTGAATGCTGTCCTTCCCATAGAGAGCTCAGGTTGCCCTGCATGTATGCAGGTGATATCATCCCATTTTTACCCCAGGGAAGTACTTTGTAGAAGGTTAGTCTAAGAACATGACTTCCCCAATGCCACCCAGTGAACAGGGAAGAAAGCTATGAAATTTCAAAAAAATAAATAGAGGGATGAGAGGGTTAAGGTTAAAAAAAAGCTCTTTTAGAGGTGTTTTTCTATTTGTTGCTGAGTTGATAGCATCAAAGTCACAGAACCTGTAATTCATTGGGGAAGAACTTCTGGCCCAGACACCAGATTCGTGTCTTAGAGAAGCTCTTCAGTGTGAGGTTTAAAAAAATAAATCTGCCGCCATTCCTTTGTTACTCGTTTAATAGTGAGAAACAGTCAGTCTACAGGCCGGAATCTCTAACAAAATAATCCCTATCTTACCATGTTTCATTCTCATACTTTTTGTGTTATATCTACAAAGTATGAGAACAAAATATGGTAAGGTGGAGATTATTCATATTGGGAAGTGTGATTTAACTGGCATTCTAAGACTTGAGGCTCAGTCTTTACGTTGGGAATGCTAAATACAGTGGTACCTTGGCTCACGAACTTAATCCGTTCCATGACTCTGGTTGTGAACCAAGTCAAATTTCCCCATAAGGTTCAGTGTAAATAAGGTTAATCCGTTCTGTAACTTTTTTTGTTTAAATCAGAAAAATTTGAAACAAAGTGACAAAGAACAACATAGTGGCAAAATACAGTGGAGAACACTAACCTAGGTGGGGGGGAAGTTATTGTTTTGAGGGAGAGTCCTCCTCCATGAGGACATTGGGAAGATCTCTTTCAGGGGTTCCCCCTCGTCTTTGTCTCTTAGCTGCAGGGTCAATTTTGGTGAAAAATTTGTCTATAGTGACTTGTTTTTTCTGGCACTGCATAACCCTCCAGAAATGAGAGACCACATTATCGTTCATCAGATTCAACACTGTTCATTACAGTTATGTTGGGGTGGTGCTTCTCAAAGAAATCCTGGCACCCATTCCATTTTTTCATAATGGATTGTATCACATCACTGCTAACCTCCTCCCTGTCTTCCTCTTCCTCAGTGGAATCCTCCTCAGCAAGTGCCTTCTGCTGCTCACTCTGGAGTTCAGCAAGTTCTTCTGTTATCAGCTTCTCTATATCTTCCTTGCACAAACACATCTGTGATTGTGGCCATCTACCCACTCGGGGTGGGGGGGGGTGGCTGTGATCGTGCTGGTTGGTTGGGGAGATGGCCAAGATTGTATCCGTCTTTCCTGCAGGAGCACGCCCGTGATCACTCATGTCTTCCCAGCACGAATACAACTGCAATCGTGGCCATCTCCCCACTCAGGGGGGTGGGGAGATGTCCACGATCTTGGTTCCCACCCGATGTGGAGTTCACGACCCAAGTCAAAATTTTCATGAAATTTTTGTTCATGACCCGATTTGGTTGCGAACCAAGGCGTTCGTGAGCCGAGGCACCACTGTACTGAGAATTATAGCTCAATCCTAAAATCAGACAAGATAAAAAGAAATGAAAGAATATCATTCCATATAATATGAGATGAGCATCCTTACATTCTGGCTCAATATGATGATGAGGGGAAGGAAGTCAGCTAACATATACAGTTGCAGGAAGACAGGGGAAACCAAAATTGATTCTGACCAATAGAAGCCAACTCAAGAACAGTATGAAGCTGGAAAAAAGCAATTGGGTTGTAATAGACTTTTAGATTCCCTGGAAGGAAATTAAACACACAGCAGGGCAGCATTAATCAGCTTTTTTGGCAGGTATATCCCAGGTCTGTCCCACCCCACTGCGTGTGTAGTCCTCTGTTCTTTGCAGTGCTTTTTCCTCTAATCCACTAATTTGGGAAGGAAAGAGCAATGCACCCAGAGAAGGATGGGTAGAAAAGATGGCATATTTTACAACAGGCCTGCTAGTTCACCACAAACTCACATTATTCATGGCTCTAAGTTCTTCATCGTGGTCTCCATGCTTCACACATTATGAGTCCTGTGACTGTGCAGTGCCTGTTGCCAGGAAGATTTAAGAGCTTTAATGGATTTTGGCAGGAACTCCCTGCCCTCCCCCCCTCCATAGTATAAATGGTCAGAGTGCCCACCCTTTCCCCAGTCTGCTTGTGACCATTGTTCGGCATGCCTCAGGCCTTTTTCTTCACTTGTCTCCTCATCTTTTCAATTGTTAATCTAAAAAATTTAAACTTTTTCTTTCTCTTTAAACTCTAGTATATACCCTAAATCCCGTTGTTCACCCTTATTGAACCCCTACCTTTATTTCTTGTTCTTTCCCTCCTTTTCTCTACCCCTTCCAAATAAATTTTTTTTTAAAAAACCCTGTCGGCCTTACCTCTCCAACAAATTATCTCCATTCACTGTCTTTCTTCTTTTCGATGGCACAGCGGGCGGCTTTCCGTGAGTGCTCACAGTGTGAAGCCAAAATCTTTCCCATTGAACTTCATGATCTGTGTCTTCTCTGCCTTGGAGAAGGGCACTGGGCCAGCAAGTGCAGCCACTGCCAGTTGTTCATCAGGCAGGCTCACAAAAACTGTGAGAATAGGCTGCACAAAATGTTATGGGACCAAGCACTGGTCGCCATGAAGCAAGTCTCAGCTGAGGCCAGCTCTTCCGCAGCTTTAGGACCATCGAAATCATCCCCCCTCGCTCATCCAAAGGGGATCATGTTAGCATGGATGGAAAGCAGCTGATGCTCTCCTCCGGGAACCCTCTGTGAGAGAAATAAGGAGGGTGAGTACCCGGAGGAGGACTTTCTCTGTGGTGTCGCCCCACCTATGGAATGCGCTCCCCAGAGGGTCTCGCCTGGCGCCATCATTATTTGCTTTTCGGCGCCAGGCGAAGACCTTTCTATTTAAGAAATATTTTAATTGTTAAATTATTAATTTTATATTGTTATTTATTGTTATATTTATATATTTTTATTTTTTAGACTTTGAGATGGGCCAGTTTGAAATTGTGTATTGTTTTTTAAATTGTACTTTCCTATGTTGTTAGCCGCCCCGAGGCTTGTTTGCAAAGGGGCGGCATACAAATACGTTAGTTAGTTAGTTAGTGAATGAATGAAAAGCAAGCAAGCAAGCAAGCAAGCAAGCAAGCAAGCAAGCAAGCAAGCAAGCGTTTCCCTCATTCTCCTTCTCACAAACATAAGGAGAAGAGGAAGCATGTCAGGTTCAAGGAATCATCAAAACCAAAGTGTCCTAAGAAGGACAAACCCAACAAATCCAAACATAGGCACAAGAAGCGTGACAAAGTGCCCGGCTCTGAACCAAGTGCTGCACCAATCTTGGTTCTGACTGAACCACCAAGCCGCCAATCAGTTATGCAGGTGACACCTCCACCATCACCTCCACAGATTACAATTTCACTATACTCCAGTTCCGACCGTTTCAATCCCTTGGGGAGAGCTTTGATTTCCAACGAAGAGATTTGTGAATCTCCTCCCCAGTGGGGACCATATCATCCACCTGCAAGATCGACCTGCAGGGCAATCATCTCCAAAGGGCTCTCTGAGGGCACCTCTGTCCGTTGTCCCTCTTTCCCCCCAGCCTTTCACACCACAACCAACGTGGTACTGGGGTCCTCTATCCTACAGAGGATTCAACCCTGACTGCATGGAGCGACCCTATCCATGGGATTACTACCCCCCATGTGGATATTACCCACCACCACCAATACATCCTCATCACTCCACTCCTCGGTATCAAGGGATTCCCCGTCAACATCTGCAGCGCTCACCCATCTACCAGCTTCTCCTGTCAGGTCCTCATCTAGTCCACCCTATGAATTCGACTTGAATTTGGAGGACTCCCAACAAGTTTCTACTTCTCCTGACACTGTTATCTCCAGCCAAGTTCCTGGGTCTCTGGGTGAATCCCAGGGTGTCTTCCCTGAGCTACTCATATGAATGACAAAATCATTGGAAATCGACATTCAACAATGTATAGATGCCAACCAAGACAACATCTACAACATTGTTCATAAAGAGGATTCTTCGCCCATTGCCCTGCCATTTATCACTGCCCTTCAATAGGCAATGACTGACACTTGGCAGCTCCTGAACCACCCACATCGTACCTCCAGACATTTAGAGGTGCTGTATAAAGTTCAAGAGCAAGATATCCCGTTCCTGTTAAAACATCCACAGCCGAACTCTATAGTCATTGAGTCTTCACAAGGCAGACAAACTAAGGAACATTCTACTCCGACTGATAAAAGAAGGTTGAAAAATTGACATGATGTCTCGCCAGATCTACACCACAATGGGACTCAGTCTTCAGATCTCGAATTATGAGGCCACCATGGTCCACTATCAATGTTTGCTTTGGCAGAAAATCAAGTCCCTCGCTGCATTCCTCTCGAACCAGCAAAGGGAACTGGCCCGCATATTCACTGGGGAGGCAATACAGCTTTCCAGACAGCAGCTGAAAATGGCAAGACATCATGTTGACTCTCATCAATGCCGTGGCCCTTCACCGTCACGCCTGGCTGAGATCGGGTAGACAATATGCCATTTGATGGCTCCAGCTTATTTAATGCAAAGATGGACAACAAACTTGAACACTTCCAGAAAGCTCGACTGACTGCATGCCGCATGGAATACCCATCCCAACAAAGACTTAAGTGGCCATGGTGCAGATCCCAGTACCAGCCTTATCGCCAGCCATGCCCCATGAGACGTCGACAGTATGGCCAGAGATAACAGAGGAACCAAAGACAAAATGCACCTCGTTACCAGCAACCTAGGTGCTGACCAGAGACAGATAAGCTCCAACAATGATGGGACGTGCAAACCTTTCCTCAGTCCTGTAACCCACCTTCCTCTCTCCCTTTTGGGGACCAGGTACAAAGCCAACTCCCCATCTGGGAGTCCATCACATCTGATAGGTGGGTTCTTACCATCGTAGAGCATGGATATAAAATCGAGTTTGAGACCATGCTGCCTTCTAGCCCGATCATACAACAGCCTCCCCAGCCCTCCAGGAAGAAATCTTCAAGCTGTTTCATAACCAAATCATAACCTTCATCGCTCCAAAAGACTGCACTGTTTCTACTCCAGGTACTTTACAGTACCAAAGAGAGACAGTGGGCTCCGCCCCATTCTGGACTTATATGGGGTCAATAAATACATCGAAACAAAAGAATTCAGAATAACCACACTCCAGAATATACTTTCGTTGTTCAGGAAAGAGGATTGGTTCACATCTCTGGACTTGAAAGACACTTACTTTCACATCAGCATCCATCCTACTTACAGGCACCTCCTTCGGTTCAGCATTTGTACCAACACCTTTGAATATAACGTGCTCCCCTTCAGGCTCGTTACTGCTCTGAGAGTCTTTACCAAGTGCATGGCTCCTGTTTGTGCCCATCTCAGGCTTCAGGGCATCCCTGTACCCATACCTGGACAATTGGCTAATTGTTTTCTCCTCCAGAGATGACCTTTTGACTTCGATCAACGCTACCTCTTCCCCGTTAGACCGACTAGGGCTCTGTATTAATACTGAAATAATCATGCCTTGTTCCCTCTCAGGTCATCAATTTCATCAAAGCATGACTGGACTCTGTGCACACGAACCTTCCTTCCTCAGGACTGACAGGAAAGACTGATTTCTGCTGTCCAACAGATCACTACCCAGCAGACTGTCCCTGCACACTCCATTGAACAGGTGCTCACTCATATGGCATGCACGGTATTGGTAGTGCCGAATGTGAGGCTGCGGGTGAGACCTTTGCAGCTCTGGTTCAATTGCAATTTTAATCCAGACCATGATTGACTGAACTGGCTACTACAGCCTCTGCGCTCAGTCCTCCAGACCTTGTCCTGGTGGACTATCGATAACAGTCTCTCCTGCAAAGTTCCATTCTGTGCACCAGAAAATTTATACTGACACTTCCCTGACTGGATGGGGTGCCCACTGTGCGTCTCTTCGGATCCAAGGCACCTGGCATAGACACGAGACCCCCAGGCATATCAACTATTTGAAATTGTTGGCAGTCTTCAAAGCACTGTGTTCTTTCCAAACCATCCTATAAGACCACATGGTTCAGATAGCATTGGACAATGTTGTTACTGTGTTTTATATAAACAAACAGGACGAAACCAAGTTGGTACTGTTGGAACATCTCGCCCTTCGCATGTGGAACTGGTGCATTGCCAACAGAATTACTCCTTGAGCTGTCCACTAACAATGAGGAAGCTGACTCCCTCAGCAGACACATGTGAACAACACACGAATGGAAGCTCGTGTTTCAACTCTGGGGAACACCGAACACAGTTGCAACTCGTGACAACTATATGCAGGATGTACTCCTGTGCAGGCATCAGCCCGAATTTGAACGCACTCATGTTTTTGTGGGAGAACAAATTCTTCTACGCATTCCCACCAATACCACTAATAACATGGACCATAGCCAAAATCCGGCAATAAATAGAAACATAGAAACAGCGTGAGTCAGAAGGAGCCTCTCGGGCCATCTAGTCTGACCCCCGACTCCAGCTGGCTCCGCTCATGACATGCCCACCATGTGCATGTCCAGCCTATCTTTGAACACCCTCACTGATGGGGCCTCAACGACCTCTCGTGGAAGTCCATTCCATACCCTTGTCAGGAAGTGCTTCCTGGTATCTAAATGGAACCTTGGTTCCCTGAACTTTGCTCCATTGGAGCGCGTCCTGCCTTCCTCTGCAGAGGAGAACAGGTCCCTACCCATCTCCATGTGACACACCCTCATATACCTGTATGTCGCCAACATACCCCCTCTGAGTCTCCTCCAGGCTGAAGAGACCCAGTTCCCTCAGTCTGGCCTCATACGGCATCCCCTGCAAACCAGCCACCAACTTTGTGGCCCTAGGCTACACTGACTCTAACCTGGCTATATCCTTTCTGTAATGAGGGGCCCAAAACTGAACACAATACTCCAGTTGCGAGTGCACCAGAGTCATATAGAGTGGTAGTAATATTTCTTTCGATCTAGAAGCCATGCTTCTGGCTATGCAACCAAGGGTGGCGTTCACCCTCTTAACCACCACATCACACTGCTGACTCATGTTTAGCCTGCAGTCAACCAGCACCCCCGAGGTCCCTTTCACAAGTGCTGTTCTCCAGCCACTTGTCGCCTAACCTGTACTTATGACAGCTATTCCTATGCCCCAAGTGCAAGACCTTGCACTTAACCACATTCAATGCCATCCTGTTGTCTCCTGCCCACTTCCATAGTCTGTCCAGATTCTTTGGAATCCTCAGTTGTGGAGGATTCTGCTCCAGTTTTAGTATCGTCTGTGAAGTTGATCAGCAGACTGTTCACCCCTTCTTCCATGTCATTTATGAAAAGATTAAACAGGAGCAGCCCCAGAACACTCACAGAATTCTCATCACGTCTTGGTGGCCCTGTCAGTCATAGTTCCCCACTCTTTTTCAACTATCACACAAAAACTTTTTTCATCTACCTCAAGTTCCCCATCTTCTCACTCAGGAACAGGATACCATACAACATCCAGACCTGCATTCTCTAAACCTCACTGCCTGGCTCATTCATTGACTGTTTCTCCATCTTTATCATTAAAATCATCCTCTCCTCCTGCATCGATACCAACAGTTTACTCAGATTCAATACATACACCTTTTTCAGGATCAACACCTGCCTTTTCTACAACTACAACATCTTTTCTACATCTATTTCTACAACATCAGGACCGTTTAGACCAATGTTGCCTTCAGTATCGACATCAGTATTGACATCTGCCTCGGACCTGACGAATCTGCATCCTGATACACGGTTTATTCTCCGATCTGCACTACAACCGACCACATAGCGCTCCTATAATGCCAAATGGAAGTGCATCACCTCCTTTGCCGCTGCTAACCAATTTCTACCTCAATTTGCTACCATTGAGAACATCCTACCATTTCTACTCTCATTACACCATGGGGGTCTTAAGCCTTCCTCCATTAAGGTGTATATTGCAGCTATTTCAGATAATCGAGGATGCATTGGAGGTTTGTCTATATTCAAACATTACCTTGTGCGTTGATTCCTATGAGGACTGCAAAACCTTTAACCATTGACCCGATCGGTGGTCCCGACATGGAGCCTGTCTGTCATCATACAGGTTCTCACTAAGCCTCCATTTGAACCACTAGCTACAACGGATCTCCGCCTTCTCACTTGGATAACAGCATTTTTAGTAGCTATTATGTCAGACAGAAGAGCCAGGGAACTGTGTGCTCTTCGTGTCAACCCTCCATACCTAAACTTCCACAAGGAGAAAGTAGTCCTGTGTACCAATCCAACCTTCCTGCCCAAGGTTGCGACTCCTTTTCACCTTAATCAGGAGATTGTTCTACTGGCCTGTTTCCTGCTCCGTCAACACCAATTGAGTGCTCTCTACATAACCTAGATGTCCGTAGATGTTTAGCCATCTATCGATCCCAAACTGAGTCATTCAGGAAAACCAAATGACTTTTCATCATATAGTCAGAACATGACAAGGGAGCTCCTATTAATACTCAAAGACCTTCTAAATGGATTGTCAAGATGATTGAACTGGCTTATCGCCTTTCAAAACTGGACTTGCTCCAAAAGGACACTCCACAAGAACTGTCGCTGCTTCTTCTGCCCTCCATACAGGCATCCCCTTGCAAGATATCTGCAAAGCGGCTACATGGTCTACTCCATGCACTTTCATGAACCACTACTGCTTAGACATCAAGGCCAGACAGGATTGCTCCTTCGGCCCTGCCATCCTCTCCACAGTTCTCCAGTGACAACACCATCCCGCCTCAGAGTGTGGTAAGCTTGTTAATCACCCATAATGTGTGATGCACGGAGACCACGATGAAGAAAGGCAGTTGTATACCTGTAACCGTTGTTCTTCAAGTGGTCATCAGTGCATTCACACAATGACTGGGTATACTATATGTATGTATTTTGTTTCTATACTTTTTCTCCCTTATGAGCCATGTTTGATACTGGCCAGCTCCACCTGTGGTCTTCAGCTGACTGGGGAAAGGATGGGCACTCTGACCATTTATACTATGGGGGGAGGGCGCAGAGTTCCCACCAAAAACCATTAAAGCTCTTAAATCTTCCTGGCAACAGGCACTGCTCAGGTAAAGCACCCATAATGTGTGAATGCATGAGTTACCACTCGAAAAATGACAGTTACAGGTAAGCAACCTGCTTTTTTCAGGAAGTTGCACAAAGAAAAGGCTAGTATTGTATTGTGAAAGTAAAAATCATTGAATAAGCAGTAGAGGGAAAAATTATCAGCATTAGCTTTGTCTTATATGAGTCTTTGTTAATGTGTACTCCCTCATCCCTTGTTCATGTGTTATATAGAATTTGTTGGAAATATTTGAGTGATGTGGCCTGGCATGTTAGCTCTTTTGTATTGTAACTACTGATTTCCAACAACATTTCATGTGACTTTGTTTGTTTGTTTGTTTGTTTGCAAACTGTCCTAGGCTTTGCTTGACTTGGTTATTTTTACTTGTTATAGAGCACTGAAGGAGCCAAAAGAGCTGAACTTCATATTTGGGGTGAACATTGAACAACGTCATTTGGATGGGATATTTGTCTATAACTGCAGTCGACTGATTAAGATGTATGAGAAGGTGGGCCCACAGCTGGAGGGTGGCATGTGAGTTACTTGCTGAGATTTTCAACTAACACTTACTTTAACAACTCCAGAATTGTTTTTACTTGAAAGTGGACAAATACTAGAATATTTTCTATATATTTTTACTATAATCAGCCCTCCTGCCCATTTTTGGAGTATAGACAGGGGTTTGTATACTCTATACTTTACAAAAGGTTCTGAGCCTAGGCAAACCAAATGATTTGTAATTTGTAAAAATTATGCACATTTAACAGAGTGCATTCTTCTCAGCTTATTTTGTTTTTACTATTTTTCTGGTTTCTAGTTTTGTTATTCATTGCTTTCTGCAGCATAGAGGAATTAGGAATTTAAAAACTGGGAAGTTAACTGAATCTTCTTCATGGTCTCTGTGCATCACACATAATGGGTATTGTGCCTGCGCAGTGCCTGTTGTCGGCCAGAATACCAAAGCTTTAACGGTTTTTAGTGAGAACTCTGCACCCCTCCCCCCTGGTACTATATAGAGCGGAGCACCTGCCATTTTCCTCAATCTTATTTTGACCACTGATCGCATTGCCTTGAGCCATTACCTTATCTCTCTCTCGCTGTTTGATTGTTGTTCTCTTATACTCTTCCAGTTGAATTTATCCAAGTTATTTCACCTTGTTTCCCGGTTTAGCTCTTTTCTTCCTTTTCCACCTTCCTATTAAAAAAAAAAGTTTACTATCTCCTTTTACTTAACTATCCTTCTTACTACCTTCTCAATGACTCAACACGCGGCTTTTCGAAAGTGTTCGAAATGCGGGGCCAAAATGTCTCCGACGGATCTGCATGAGCTTTGCCTCCTCTGCTTAGGAGAGGGGCATCGCACCAACAAATGCGGACACTGCCAGGCCTTCACTAAACAGGCCCGGAAAAATCGAGAAAACCGACTGAGAAAGATCCTTTGGGATCAGTCCTTAATAGCTTCCAATGAGCTTGCCGCCCAGCCTATGTCGGCCGGCCCTTCTATGGTGACCTCCCCTCATCCACCATCCGGGGAGTTGCTTCCGAGGAGACCTCTTACTCCTCCCATTCCTCATTCAAACAAAAGGAGAAGCGGAAGCATTCCAACCACAGGGAGCCATCAGTCCCAAAGAAGGCCAAAAAAGACAAATCGGGCAAACCTAGCCGCAAACATAGGCTTGCTTTGGAACCATGTCGAAACTCGAATTCGACTGTCCCATCGGTCCAGACGGCACCGTCGATCCTGATACCCTTGCCACTGACACCAAGGGCGTTGATGCAGGTTGCTCCGCCCGGATCACCACAGAGTGTTGAGCCCACGGTCCCAACAATGTTGCATCCACTTGAACTGGTCGTTCATGGGTGGATGTCAGATGGAATGATCTGAGACTCTCCGCGGTCACTGCCGTGCCACCAACTGACCTGCTCGCCAACTCTGATGCCATCCTCCCCGGAGGTCTACTCTGACTGAATCCCACCAGCACTGTCGCTCGTCGGGGCAATCTGCCAAGTCATGGGTCCAGATGCCATATGAAGGCCCTGAGACTTTGCGACCCCACTATTGGGTATACCCACCTCCGTACGGCTATTATCACCTACCGAGAGAATACAGGCACTGATCTCGACTGGCAAGGGCCAAAGCTCTCTCCACTTTGGCACCAGCAACCTCTCGCCCTCCTCCATCTCCGGCTCAATCCTCCTCTAGTCCTCCATATCCTTACGACTCGGATTCTGATGACTCGGACGAGTGTTCCACGTCCCCCACGGCGGTTATCTCCACTCAGGACCTGGGTTGCTGGAAGAATCCTACACCACCTTCAGGGAACTTATGGGCCGCCTGACCCGAGCCTTGGGGATTGAAGTCAAGCACCAGCCTAATATTAACAAGGACAACTTTTACGATACTGTTCGTAAGGAACAATCATCCACCATCACTATCCCATTAATTACAGCCCTACGGGAAGCTGTGGAGGATACATGGACTTCTCCCGACCAGCTTCAATCAACATCTCGGTGGTATGAGTCCATGTACAAGGTTCGAGAGCAGGACATTCCTTTCCTTCTAAAACACCCGAAGCCCATCTCTATTGTGGCCAAGTCTTTCCAGGGACGAGACAACAGGGAACACTTGGCCCCTAGAGGTAAGGAGGGCAGAAAAATAGATTTCGTGGCATGGCGCATCTACACGGCAATGAGACTTGGCCTTAGAATATCGAATTATGAGGCGACGATGGCGAGGTATCAGCATTTTCTGATGCAGTGATTGGATTCAATCACCTTATCCATCCCGGAGCAGCAGCGCGACTTGGCCCAAGTTTTCATAAGAAAAGCTATGCAGCTCTCTATTCAGCAGCTCACTACGGCCCGTCAACATGTCAACTGCAACTCTTGTGCTCTGGTCGGCTCCGTTACTCTCCGCCAACAGGCCTGGCTGCGTTCCTGTAATTTCCCAGAGGAAACCAAACGACAGATTGAGGGGATGCCTTTCAATGGTTCGGGTCTCTTCCACTACTGGACAGACCACAAGCTCGAGCATATCTATAACGCTCGAGCTACTGCTCGGAAGATGGAGATCCCAGGCTCGACCCGTCGTAAGTGGCATCAATCTCGAAATCCAAGATGTCAACCGTATCACTGTTACCTGCCACGCCAGCAATTCCCTCAGCAGCAGCAGCAAAATCACATGCAACCGGCCACTCAATATCAACAAGGCCCGTGGCCGCCAACCCGCCCATAAGAGGCAATGTTGACGGGTTGCGCAAACTAATCCTCCTACACCCCTTCCCCCTCCCTATGGGGGCCTGCTGCAAATCCAACTCCCTTTTTGGGAGACCATCACATCTGACAAATGAGTACTTTCCTGGGGCCGTGCAGCAGGGCGAGCACTAGAAGCTGGGACTTCAAGAGGGCCAACTTTGGCCAACTGAAGGCCAGGCTGGGGAAAGTCTCCTGGGACAGGTTACTGGAAGGTAAGCGAGTTGAGGAGGGGTGGATGGCACTCAAAAGGGAGGTTTTGCAGGCGCAAGCCCTGACGATACCTCTAGTCAGTAAGGTGGGGAGGCGGAGGAGAGTGCCGCCATGGATGCGAAAGGAGGTGGTTAGAGGGATTAGACGAAAGAGGAGCCTCCATAGGAAATGGGTACTGGGGGAAATAGACAAAAGGGTATACCGGGAGGAGGAGACCCGTCGCAGAAGGATTCTTCGCAAGGCTAAGGCTGATTACGAGCTGAGACTTGCCAAGAATATCAAGAGCAACAAAAAGGGCTTCTTCCAGCATGTAAATAGGAAAAGGAAGGGGAGACAAGTGGTGGGACCACTAAATAAGGAGGAGGGAGATCCAGTGACTGACATGAGGGAACAGGCACAGATGCTAAATGACTATTTTGCCTCTGTGTTCTCCCCAAAGCAGGATGGAGGATATCCGTATTGGAGATTAGATGAGGCTGGGGACTTAGGGGCAGAGATTAGAGTCACCCCCCTTGAAGTCGAGGGGCTCCTCAGGGCATTGGACATTACAAAGGCGCCAGGCCCTGACGGGTTACACCCGAGAGTACTTAGCGAGTTGGCAGGGGTTCTCTCATGCCCGCTGGCCTCCATTTTTGAGGCCTCGTGGAGAACGGGTGAAGTTCCAGAGGACTGGAGGGTTGCATCGGTGGTCCCAATTTTCAAAAAGGGTAGTAGGAAGGACATGGGGAATTATAGACCGGTTAGCCTTACGTCCATTGTAGGAAAAACAATGGAAAGGCTCATTATAGAGAGAGATCTAGTGATGCTAGATAGGGAAGGGAGGCTGACAGCCACACAACATGGCTTCTGCAGAAACAGGTCCTGCCAGACAAACCTTGTGGAATTCTATGACAAGGTTTCAAGATGGCTAGATGGAGGGGATGCAGTGGATGTGGTATACCTGGATTTCAGCAAGGCCTTTGACAAAGTGCCCCATGATATCCTGGTGGAGAAACTGAGGAGTTTTGGGATAGACCAAAGCACTGTCCGGTGGATTAGGGCATGGTTGACTGACCGAAAGCAGAAGGTAACCATTAGCGGGGAATCGTCGGGATGGCAGCCAGTGACAAGCGGGGTCCCCCAGGGCTCTGTCCTGGGGCCGATCCTGTTTAATCTTTTCATTAACGACATGGAAGAAGGGGTGAACAGTCTGCTGATCAAATTCGCAGACGACACTAAAACTGGAGCAGTGGCCACAACTGAGGAGCAGATACACCAGATCCAGAAGGATCTGGACAGACTATGGAAGTGGGCAGGAGACAACAGGATGGCGTTCAATGTGGAGAAGTGCAAGGTCTTGCACTTGGGGCATAGGAATAGCTGTCATAAGTACAGGTTAGGTGACAAGTGGCTGGAGAGCAGCACTTGTGAAAGGGACCTTGGGGTACTGGTTGACCGCAGGCTAAACATGAGTCAGCAGTGTGATGCGGTGGTCAAGAGGGAGAACGCCACCCTTGGCTGCATAGCCAGAAGTGTGGCTTCTAGATCAAGAGAGGTATTACTACCACTCTACATGACTCTGGTGCGCTCGCAACTGGAGTATTGTGTTCAGTTTTGGGCCCCTCATTACAGAAAGGATATAGCCAGGTTGGAGTCAGTGCAGCGTAGGGCCACAAGGATGGTGGCTGGTTTGCAGGGGATGCCGTATGAGGCAAGACTGAGGGAACTGGGTCTCTTCAGCTTGGAGAAGAGGAGACTCAGAGGGGAGATGTTGGCAACATACAGGTATGTGAGGGGCTGTCACATGGAGATGGGGAGAGGCCTGTTCTCCCCTGCGGAGGAAGGCAGGACGCGCTCCAATGGAGCAAAGCTCAGGGAACCAAGGTTCAATTTGGATGCCAGGAAGCGCTTCCTGACAGTCAGGACCCCGAGGGCGTGGAATGGGCTTCCACGGGAGGTCGTTGAGGCCCCATCGGTGAGGGTGTTCAAAGACAGGCTGGACATGCACATGGTGGGCATGTCATGAGCGGAGCCGGCTGGTGCCGGAGGTCAGACTAGATGGCCCGGGAGGCCCCTTCTGACTCGCTCTTTTTCTATGTTTCTATGATATAGAATCAAGTTCGATACTATACCTCCTTCAGGACTGGTTCTATATACCACCCTATTGGAAATCCTTAGAGAGGAGGTATTCCAGCTACTCCATAAGGGAGCAATTCACTGAATCTCCCATTGTGATGGGCTGTACGGATTCTATTCCAGATACTTTACGGTACCAAAACGGGATGGTGGCCTACGTCCCATACTTGATCTCAGGGGCGTCAATGCCTTTATTATGACTAAGAAATTTCATATGACCACCCTACAAAATATCCTACCCTTATTAGGGACAGAAGATTGGTTCGTGTCTATAGATTTGAGGGATTGCTATTTTCATATTGGCATCCACCCACATTACAGGAGGTTTCTCCATTTTACTGTTGGATCTGACATTTTTTAATATAATGTCCTCCCCTTCAAACTTGCTACAGCTCCTAGGGTATTTACAAAGTGCATGGCTTCAATCTGTGCTCACCTTCGTCAACAAGGTGTACAAATTTATCCTTATTTGGACGATTGGCTTATCATTTCTTCTTCCTGAGACTGCCTTATTGCGGACATTAAAATTATGTGCACCCTTCTGGAGGACTTGGGACTTCATATTAATAGTGAAAAATCCTGCCTCACTCCTTTGCAGGTCATCGAGTTCATCGGGGCACAACTCAATTCGGTCCAGGCGTGAGCATTCTTACCATGGACCCAAATGGAAAGACTCTGTTCAGTAGTCAGGCAGGTTCAAGAGGGCGGATGAATTCAAGCATTGACTATCCAGAAGCTCCTGGGCCATATGGCCTCAACAATTATGGTCGTTCCAAACACCAGATTGCGAATGCGGTCACTCCAGTTGTGGTTCAACAATGTCTTCCAGCCCCTCCGTGATTCCCCAAGACGACTTCTCCTCCCCACCCCCCCGCCTCAGTTCGCCAGACCTTGACTTGGTGGACAAACTCCGACAACCTCGCCGTCAGCATTCTGTTTCACCAGCAGCAGCCCTCCATTTCGCTCCATACTAACGCGTCTCTCACGGGTTGGGGAGCACATTGTTCCAATCTGTGGACGCAGGGCACTTGGCAAGCGCACAAGAGAGTCAGCCACATCAACTTTGAGCTACTAGCAGTATGCAAGGCGCTACATTCCTTCAAACCCATTCTACAGAACCGGTCGGTGCAGGTGGCCTCCGACAATGTAGTCACCATCTTCTACCTGAACAAACAGGACGGTACAAAGTCGGTACCGTTGGCCCATCTATCCCTACAGATCTGGGACCGGTGTATCCCCAGAGGAATCTCTCTCATTGCAATTCATCTGGCGGGAGTAGACAACCAAGAAGCGGACACCCTGAGCAGGAAGATATCATCAACCCACGAGTGGGAATTGGATGACCAAGTTTGCAAAGACTTGTTTGCCTGCTGGGGCACCCCGACATTGGACCTGTTTGCGACAGCTTCCAATTCAAAGTGCGCGACCTATTGCTTCAGAGCGGGATCGGGTCCAAACTCACGGGGAGATGCCTTTATGTTGAGTTGGTCGGATTCCTTCCTATACACCTGTCCTCCGATCCCTCTAATCACCTGCACCCTGGAGAAGGCCGCTCGGGACCGAGCACAAACCATCCTCATTACACCGTGGTGGCCCCGTCAACCATGGTTCTCTACCACCCTCAACCTGTCCCGATGCACGTTCCTCCGTCTGCCACAGGTCCCCCATCTGATTACACAGGAGAGAGGAATGGTTCTTCACCCCAACCTCGACACCCTCAACCTTACCACATGGGTCCTGCACTAACCGCTCCTGATCGCTCGCATCAGCTTTGACAAAATAATTCAGTTTCGATGTCAGAGTGTCAGTCGGTACTGAATGACCCCACTCAAGTCTCCTCAGAAACTGCATCCTTTCAGCACGAAATAGACTTCATACTGCAGTCCGCTTTTCAACCATCTACCTGTCAGTCATATGAGGCGAAGTGGAAGCTTTTTACCACCTTTGCGGAAGCCAGTCATTTTGCTCCTGGATTGGCTTTCATCAACAACATTCTCTTTTATCTTGCTCTCCTTGCACCAGTCTGGACTTAAGCCTAACGGATTAAGCTAATCCGTAGCTTCCTTAAAGGACTACAAAATCTCCATCCTCCGACCCGACTGTCAGTACCTACCTGGAGCCTGTCAGTGGTTCTCCATGCACTAACCAAAGTTCCTTTCAAACTCCTTGCAACGACCGATTTAAGGTTACTATCTTGGAAAGTGGCCTTCTTGTTCACCATAACATCGGTGAGAAGGGCAAGCAAACTCTCTGCTCTCCGCGTGGACCCACCATACCTTAACTTCCACAAGGAAAAGGTAGTCCTGCATACCGATCCAGCATTTCTCCCCAAGGTGGCTACAGCATTCCACATTAACCAGGACATTGTTCTTTCAGCATTCTTCCCTTCCTCGTCCACTCTGATAGAGAAATCTCTCCATTTCCTCGATGTGCGTTGATGCCTAGCCTTCTGTCGGTCACACACAGAGAATTTCCGGACAACCAAATGCCTCTTCATGAGATACTCCGAGCCTGACAAGGGTGCTGCTATCTCTGCCCAAAGACTATCGAAATGGATAGTTCAGACTATTGAGCTTGCTTACCAGCTAGCCAAGCTAGATCTTCCTGTTGCTCCCAGGGGTCACTCTACTAGGGCCACGGCTGCCTCCTCAGGTTTTTCATCAGGCGTACCGCTTCTGGACATTTGTAAAGCTGCCACATGGACAACTTCCTGTACCTTCACCAGGCACTACAGACTTGATGTCCGAGCCAGACAGGACTGCTCCTTTGGATGGGCTGTCCTTTGATCCATCCTTCACTGACGACACCTACCCACCTCCGGTTAGTGAAGCTTGCTAATCACCCATTATGTGTGATGCACAGAGACCACAAAGAAGAAAGGTTGCTTACCTGTAACTGTTGCTTCGAGTGGGCATCTGTGCAATCACACAACCTGCCCCACTCGGTGTCGGGGTACGGGACGGTAGTCTCCTTTGGTCAACTCCTCCAGTCTATGGCACACTCCGCTAGGGGGCGATCTGCCGGTCTTCAGAGACTGAGGAAAATGGTGGGCGCTCCGCCCTATATAGTACCAGGGGGGGAGGGGTGCAGAGTTCCCGCCAAAAACCATTAAAGCTTTGGTATTCTGGCTGACAACAGGCACTGCGCAGGCGCAGTACTCATTATGTGTGACTGCACAGATGACCACTCGAAGAACGACAGTTACAGGTAAGCAACCTGACTTTCTGGTTTGTGCAGCTCATAATCTAACAAGTCTTTTAACATTAAATTTTCCATAGCAAGAAGTCTTTCTATGTTGTCTTTAACAGACCAGAGTGTTGAGTTGGTGCCCACAAGTATGTAATAGTTTTTTTTTCCCCACAGGGCATGTGGTGGTGTTGTAGGTGTGGTGGACGTCCCTTACTTGGTTTTGGAGCCTACACATAACAAGCAGGACTTTGCAGATGCCAAAGAGTATCGACACTTGCTTAGGGCAATGGGAGAACATCTGGCTCAGTACTGGAAGGATGTTGAGATTGGTAAGATGCCCTGCAACTTGGAAGTTAGACATGAAAGAAATAATAATAAGTGTGGGTGTGGGTGAAGATGGGTTACATACAGAGACCATTAACAGAGGAAGGAAGACTGCATAGAGATATCAGTAGCAGAGGCATCCTGTACATCATAATTTGAGCTCATTTTTTTCTGTGAAAAATTGCAGCTCAGAAAGGTATAAGCAAGTTCTGGGATGACTTTGGCTATTTGTCTGCTAACTGGAACCAGCCTCCATCAAATGAATTGCGTTATAAACGGCGGAGAGCCATGGAGATCCCCACTACGATTCAGTGTGGTAAGTTAGGCTGGGTCAAGATTCTAGTATTCGGAGGTTAGAAGGGTGTACCATGGAGATGAAATTCCCATCACTTTGCTGTGGCAGCAAAACAACCAAAGTGCAGTAACAGTTTGTACTTTGCAGCCACTTCTTTCACTTCCCCCTGCACTTATACCTTGGAAACCTAGATGTTATCCTTGGGAGCTTCTGTGAAATGAGGCATTCTGAAGATATACATAGTTAATGTACAAGCTAAGATATAGAAGGAGGTGAATGTTTCACTATTATGTGAGAACTGGCCCATGCATTCCATTTCTACCTCCTATTTAAAATGGGTTGAAAAGTGAAGGGACAATAGCATTTCTTAGACCTTCCTTGTGGGTTCTGCATGCAGGCAGGCTTGGTTCAGCAGGTTCTACAATATGCTCATTGTGTGGTGTGTTTTTGTGTGGTAGACCTGTGTCTGAAATGGCGGACCCTCCCCTTCCAGCTCAGCTCTGTTGAGCAAGAATATCCAGATAAATGGGTGTGTGCTATGAACCCCGATGCTGAGCAGGACAGGTAAGTATTTTCTTCATGGTCATGTAGATGACCTTAGACTTAGAGTGATTGAGAGAACTTGCCTGAAAGTCACCAACTGAATTCATAGTACAGGTGGGATTCTAACCAGGGGCTTCCTGATTGAGTAACATGAAAGGATTGGGACTATGTGAGAGAAACGTAAGTTTCAGCTCCAGAGAGGCACTTGATAGGTTACTGTAGGCAGATCCAGCAGGGATCCTTTTCATTTTCTTCTCCCCATCAGTAGCTCTCCTATTTCTAGTGGGAGGGCACTGATGTGCCATGTTGCAATGTGAGCTCCTCCAGAGTGGCCCATAATTTGTACCAGATGCTCCAGTGACACTCCCAGGGTGACTATGAAACCTGTCCCACCTAATACTGGGAGAAACTCCTCTGAATATGGGGGCACATTCATCTGCCATAGATCATAGTCACTGATCTACAAATTCATGGAGGCTGGATATCTTTCTCTTATTGCTGTCTACATAACAGCCACAATCACCTTTTGTAGCAGTGAAATCCAGATATTATATTAATAAAAACTCCCTTTACTCAGCCCTGAACTCAATTTTTCTGGAACTGTGGATGTAGATGGTTGTTGCCTGGTATTAGCTGCATATGGCTTAGCGAACAAACAAGCACTGTTGTGGTCTGTTGTCAGAAAGTCATGAAGGATTTGACAAGCAATGGAGAAAATATGAAATGTAGGGGAGAAAACTTCTGTGGAATGTGAAGGGACTAAAGTGAAGAGAGAAAGCAGTTTGAGACTAGAAATTAACCATGTAAGAGGTGTGCTTGGACCGCAAACTTGTGTGCATGTTTAGGTACAGAGCAGTTGATAGAAGAACTAGAGAAGAGAGAGAGGAACTATATATATCAATTACAAGATTTTTCACCCTACTTTTCAGCCAAAAAAGCTCCCAAACACAGATTACTAATATGACAGTCTTTGTTCTCAGTTTTAAAATTTCAAAGACATGACGTAAAAGGAAAAGGGATTGTGAGGGAGGAGGAAAACAAGCAAACCCCAGGCACGAGCTCTTAGTTACTAAGTTTTAAAAGAGTGTTTTTCTGGTAGAAAAGGGATGACAAGCTGCTTGCAGCTGTTGATTCTGTGAGATGTGCAGTTTATGTTGGTCTCCCTCTTGCTGTGGTAATCTTCCTGGGAAGCTCAGTGGCCAATCCCAAAGAAATGTCAGTTAGAATTATGTGTTCTTTGTGGTCATTGTGGTGCACCTGCACAGCATCCTGGTTTGGGAAGATTCTCCTAGCCTAGCAGTTTTTGGTGGGAGTCCCCCACTGCACTAATATAAATAGGCAGGCAGTTCACTTCCAACTGCCGTACATTGTACCTCGGAACTCTCCTTGCTCCATTATATTTGTATTACCTCAGCTTTTTTCTCTCACTCCTTCATTACTACTTCTGAATTTCCTCAGAACTCCTCTGCTTTCACCTGTCACTCCTTTATTCTTCGCACCTTTTCCCATATTCTCTAATCCCCCTCCCACTACTCCTCACAAAATATTATTTTAAAAATCTTTCTACTGTCGTGTTCTCCAAACAACTGATCTTTCTGATCTATATCCACTCTTCTCCTCTTCTCAATGGCTCAGCAACCAGCCTTTAGGAACTGCATGAAATGCAGGGTGAAAGTGCTGTCAACTGATGATCATTACCTGCTCTGCCTGGGTGAAAGACACTGTGGATAAATGTCCACATTGTCAAGCCTTCACTAAACAGCCAGGGAAAAAACCATGAAGGGTAACTGAAGAAAGAGCTCTGGAAGAGAGCCCTAGTGGCTATGCATAAAGCCACAAGTGAAAGGTCCCACAGACAAAGGGCTTGAATGTGCCCCTGCTGCTCCCAAATCCTTATTGAAGCTCTCAACTCAGCCTGCAAAATAACCAGGCCTATCCAACTTTCCTAAAAAATGAAAGGAGAAAAGGAAACACACTGAGTTGAAGGACCCAAATTGGGACAATCATTCCAGATGAGATAAGTCTGTGAAAAAGAGGAAGTACCACTTGACTCCCAAGTCTCACCCTGCAGATCCATGCTGGGAAGTAGAACCAGTGACAGTCTCGGTACTGATGGTATCGATGCCGATGGCGCCTCCAATCCAACTGCCCCCTGTGCATTTCACATGGTTCATTCCGGGGACTCCAACAAGATCAGAAACTCTCTGAACTGACACTGTACTACCAACTTCCATTTTGGAGGGCAAAATACAAGACTAGTCTCCTCTGAATTTGCCTGGTGTTTCTGAGCTGCCACCCGAACAAGCTTCTAGCAATTGCAACCACAACCACAAATGCCACAACTGCAACCAGTGCCTCAGCTATATGCAGAGTGATCGCACTTCCCTCATCCTTCACCGGTTTCAACCCATCATTCCATAACTGAACTTGACCCACATCAGTATGGAAGACTACCTTACTGGATGCCTCCATACCACTGCTACAACTACAGAAATCTTTGGGACTACCCGATCCCTTCATACAAGTACCCTTGGCCTTCCTTCCCACCTTGTCCACCACAACAGCATCCTACTGAACATCTGTCCACATCAGATCAAGTGCCAACTACATGCCTTCAAGCCACACTACCTTCGTCACCACCTGCATCCTCTTTTTCTTCTGCTATGGACTACACCTCTAATTTGGACTCACATCTAGATGCAGAGGAAGCAACATCAGCCTCTCCGGAAAACTTGGTCTCTGCACAAGGACCCAGTTCACCAGGAGAGAGTCTGGGTCAGTTCTCTGAACAGATCATTGAAATGGCCACATCCCTCAGGATTGATGCTCAGCAGACCAATGAACCAGAGCACAAACTGGTCTGTGATGTTATCTGAATGAAGGATGCGGTTCTAGTAACTCTACCCTTCATCCCAATGCTGCAACAAGCAATGAAGGAGTCGTGGGAGCTTCCAAATAAACCCTACCTGATCTCAAGGAGGCTGGAGAGTATGTATCAAGTCCAAGAACAAGATATCTGATTTCTCCTGCACCATCCCAAACCTAACTCCGTTGCGGAGGCAACACAAGGCAGACAGCAACAAGAGTTTCTTACATCTACAGATCAGGAGGAATGCCAAATCAATATGATGGCTCGCTGGACCTATTCTGCAGTGGGACTTGGTGTTCATATTTCCAACTATAAACCTGCAATGGCATGGTACCAAGTCTTTTTGTGGCAAAAGATGGAGTCACTAGCCAGCTTTCTTCCCAAACAGCCAAGGGAACAGGCTAGAGTCTTCATTGCAGAAGCAATACACCTATCCAAACAGCAGATCGCAGTGGCAAGATATCACATCAACTGTGATTGAAGGGCACTTGTTGAATCCATAGCTCTGCATCAACATGCATGGCTCAGAGCAGTGAACCTGATGCAGGAGACGTGGACACACATTGAAAACATGCTGTTCAACAGGAGCAAACTGTTCCACTCCAAAACAGATGAGCGACTGGATGTGATTCACAAGGCGAGACTCAGGGCTCGGCATATGGGATTCACGGCAAGCCACTAGAGACAGCATAAGTAGCCATGGAACTGTGGCTCTCAGTTTCTCCCCTCCTTACCTGTACAACAAACCTACCTCACCAGAGAACAGCAATATCCAAACTGTCCTCCAAACAGGCCTCAACATACTAATGCTACCTGTCCACAGCAACCTAGGAAAAAGTTGGATGTCGATAAAAGGCAGTGTTGATGGTAGTGCAAACCAGTCCCCTCTTTACCCCACCATTCCCTTTTGGGGATTGACTGAAAGACCATCTCCCCATCTGGGAATCCATCACATCCGATCAGTGGGTTCTGTCCATTATAGAACATGAATATAAAATGGAGTTTGAGATCCTGCTTCCTTTTGGAATGGTCCAAAGAACCTTCCTCAATCCTTCAAGAGGAGATTGAGACACTGTTAAGAAAAGTGGCAATCCAACTAGTTGATGGATCAGAGAGACAGCATAGTTTTTACTCAAAGTACTTTACCATCCCAAAAAAAGATGGAGCTCACTGTCCCATCCTAGACCTATGTGAAGTAAACCGTTTCATAAAAATGAGAAAATTTAGAATGGCCACCTGGCAGACCATTCTACCATTATTACAGCATTATTAAATCATCACACTGATCTAAGAGGATGCTTATTTTCTTATTAGCATCCATCCCAACTATTGTCACTTTCTCCAATTGTAGGTCAGTACTGAGAGTTAAGAATTCAGGGTGATTCCATTTGGATTGTCCACAGTACTGAGAGTGTTTCCAAAATGTATAGCACCAATTTGTGCACACCTCTGGCTCCGAGGAATACAGGTTACCTGTACTTGGATGATTGACTGTTGGTCTCTTCCTCTAGAAACACAATCCTCCAATCCATCTCCATAACACATAACCTCCCAGAACAGCTCAGACTGTGCATAAATAACAAAAAATCTGGACTTTTCCCTTCTCAGTCCATAACCCATATTGGAACACACACAGAGACACTACCAGCTTGAGCATACCTGCCCATGAACTGTATAGAGGACATCATAACAGCGATTCAATGACTTCAATCCAGTCTGACAACTGCTGTACAGGCAGTCCAACAGCTACAGGGTTACATAGCTTCCACAGTAACAGTCGTGCAGTACGCAAGGCTTCAAATTACAACTATGGTTCAACAAGGTATACCATCCAGATTGAGACCCACCAATTCGACGACCGTTCCTCATACAGCATTATGGGCTCTAACATGGTGGACTGTCAAAAGCAACTTAAATCAGGGAATGCCCTTACTGCTGTCAGAACCAACAGTCACAATAACGATGAATGCTTCCATGACTGGCTGGGAAGCACATTGTTCAACATTATGGACTGAAGGAACGTCGCAAGGATCAGAACGGAAAAGACATATCAACTATCTGGAACTGCTAGAAATATTCAAAGCTCTTCACTCCTTCAAAAATCTGATAGCAGGACAACAGGTGCAAATTGCTACAGACTATACTACAGCCATGTTTTACATAAACAGGGCAGAATGAGTTCAACCCACTTAACCAATTGTGACTGAGCCAGGAGAGGGGTGCCGGCTAAAGCTGCCTCTTCCTTGATTTTCCATGAAGAGCAACACAAGAAAGATGGTGCACTCACCAGGCCTTTCTTGTCTCTTTACACTGTCCATGGCTCACTTCCCGCAGCACCTTGGCCTGGCCTGCTCTGGCTCCCTTCCCTCCTGTTGCTATGGCAACGAACTCTCAGTTTGCGCTGGCCCGGCGCCAGCTCTCCCTCAACCACAGGTGTGTTTCAGCTTTCTTGGCTTTCTTTCCTCTCTTCTGTGTGTCTGTGTGTCTGTCTCTCTCTCTGTCTCTCCCCCCCTCCCCCCTCCCCCCTCCCCCTCCCCCCCTTCTCCTTCCTCTGCCTCTCCTTTATATGCCCTCCTGCACCACTTCACCCAACCCAGCTGTTCCTGCCTCCGTCCGCAATCCCGTACAGCTGCGCGCTCACTCGCATCTTCTGGCTGCTGTCTTCTTGCGAGTTGCTCTCCCCACACAGATTCCCAGCCTTGCCCTGTTATCTTCAACTCTGCTCTGTGGAAGATCCCAGGAAAAGGGGTGAGCCCCTCTGCCTCCTCACACCAATATAGTGGTATACATATGGAAGTGGTGTATCCACCACCATATCCACTTACAGGCAGTACATGTGACTGATACCAACAACATGGTAGTGGACTTTCTCAGCTGTTTCTCCCTAGGAATGCACAAATGGGAACTGAACAAAATTATCTGCAATCAACTTTTCTTACAATGGGACAAAGACGTTAGCAAAAATCAAGAAAGACAAAACATCATGCATAATGCTAACACCATGATGGCTGAGACAGGCATGGTTTCCAACATTACTGCACTGGTCTGAACAGACATACCGCCACCTGCCACAAACTCCGGACCTCATCTCTCAGGAATGGGAGAGAATCTTACACCCAGACCTACCAACACTGAGGTTGATTGCTTGGCTGATCTGATGATACCAGGACCATCAACTGTGTGCCCCAAAATTCAATTCATCCTACAAGCTATATTATGACCAAATATGAGACAATCCTATGCGGCAAAGTGGAAATGGTTTTCACACTACAGAATCGAACATGGATTTGAAGCATCCACCAACATAATCAAAGTCCTGCATTTCTCCAATTCCTTAACATCAAAGCAGACTAAAACCAAGCTCCATAAAAATATACCTGTCCGCAACCTCACGCTATAGGGGTCGAGGGATTTCCATCTTCTCCCATTCACTTGCATAACACTTGATGAGAGGTCTTCCCAACCTGAATCCTCTGATCCATTCCAACTTGGAGCCTATTGGTAGTGCTTCAGGCTTTGACAAAACCACCCTTCGAACCACTCACAACGACTGACCTTAGACTTTTTTCATGGAAGATCTCCTTTTTTGTGTCAATTACATCAGCAAGGAGGGTAGGTGAGCTCTGCACAGATTATATCCTCCATATATATACTTCCACAGAGAAAATGTCATTCTGCACCTCGATCCCAAGTTTCTACTGAAAGTAGCCACTGCTTTCCACTTGAGCCAGGATATCATCCTACCAGCTTTCTTTCCATCACCCACATTTATGATTGAGTGATCCTGCCATGTATGGAGGGTACTTGCCTTTTATCAATCCCACACAGAATCATTCTGTAAATTGAAATGACTTTTCATCAAATACAGCAAGCATGGCAAGGGCAAACTGATTACACCACAGTGACTATCCAACTGGATCGTGGACACAATCAAACTAGCATACCAGTTGGCCAAATTGGATTTACCTGACAAACTCAAAGGACACTTGACCAGAGCTATCTCCACTTCAACATCTCCTCATTCCAGCATCTCACTGGAGCAGCTCTGCAGAGCTACTGTGTGGTCAACACCATCCACATTTGTCCAACATTACTGACTAGATATAAAAGTCAGACAAGACTGTTCCTTCAGACGTGCTGTCCTCTCAGCAGTACTCCAGTGAGCACGCCTTCCCACCTCCTGAATCAGTAAGCTGATATCACCCATATGTGTGATTCACAGAGAACACGAAGAAGGAGGGCAGGTTGCTTACATGTAACTGTCATTCTTCAAGTGGTCATCTGTACATTCACACAACCCACCCACCGGCCCCATGTGGAGGTCAATGGAATTACATACATCAGAATTCTCTCTTACTAAGAACAAGTATGAGTTTGACAGTGAACTGTCAGTTTCCAGCTGGACTGACAAAATGGTGGCAGCCTGCCTATTTATACCAGGGGGAGGGGGGCTGGGCTTCTGCCAAAAACAGGTTAGGACAATCTTCCCAAACTAGGGCAGTGTGCAGATGTGTGAATGTGCAGATGACCACTTGAAGAATGACAGTTACAGGTAAGCAACCTGCCCTTCTTTCAGCAGGTCTGATCTGGAAAGGAAAGCCCCTTTCAGTTAGTGGAGAAAGCCTTATTCATGTGTGTGCTTCCAGGAAGAACTTGCCAAAAAAACCCCCAGGTTTTGTTCTTGAAGAACTAGATGAAAGAATTCCCTTGAAAGATCACACAGTTATCTGTACAACATGAAATAAATGAACCCTTGAAGGAACAAGTTCATAGCTTGGGGGTGCTCCTTGAGCCAATTTTGTCCCTTGAGGCCCTGGTGGCTTTAGGAGCTCAGAGTGCCTTCTACCAGTTTTGGCTGATAGCTCAGCTATTCCACTATCTGGACAGAGATCAGTGCTTTGTGCTCTGGTAGTCTCTAAGCTAGATTTCTGCAGTGCACTGTATGTGGGGCTATGCTGAAGACTGTTTGGAACCTGCAGCTTTGGCAAAATATGGAAACCAGACTAATAATAGGGATCAGGCGGTCTGATCATTTAGCACCAATTCTGGCCCATTTTGCACTGGCTACATGTTTCTGGGGCCAATCCAGGATGCTGATTTTGACCTATAAAGCACTACTACCTTGGGACCACAGTACCTGACAGAATACCCCTCCCAACCTTCATTTGCCTGGGCAGTACGGTCAAGTTCTGTGGCCAAGGGAGGCTTAGATGGTGGCCACAAGGAGAAGGGCCTTTTCAGTGGTGATTCCCCAGTTATAAAAAGAGGTCTGCCTGGCACCAGCATTACTATTTTTTTGGTGCCAAGTAAAGGCACCAAAAAGTTTCAGGGCATTTAATTAGTTACTGGGGCCTGGTACTTGTTTGATGGGGTTTAATAGGATTTTCTTAAGTTACTATAATTTTGTTGTTGTTGTTTTAAATGTGGTTTTAAATTTTGTTAACCTTTATGATGTTTTAATATGTTGTAATGGTATGTTTATATACCACTTGGCTGAGCTTTATAACCACCTAATTGTCTTTTCCTCCCCCTTCACAGGTGTGATGCTCCTGAACAGAAGCAGAAGGTTCCTCTGAGTCACCTAAAGAAGGAAAAGTCACAGGAGGATAAGCAGAAAGAGCTGACAAATAAAATTCGCCAACAGCAGGAGAAACTGGAAGCCTTACAGGCAAGTCTGAACACTGGTTCCTCCCTTGGGAGATTTTGTATGCTTTAGAACTAGCTGAGTCAGGACCAATCAATTAAAACAACCCTGGTAAGATAGAAGTTCTCTGTGTGAGAGAGTGGTTCCTGAGTCAGGAGATGTGCTATTGCCTGTTCTGAATCAGATTGCACTCCTTTAGGAAGATCAGGTTCATAGCCTGGGAAGCTCTCCTAGATCCATCGTTGTCACTGGTGTCCCAACATTTTGCCAGCTTTAACTGGTTTGCCAGTTACAGCTTCTCCTTGACAGGGGTACCCTGATGACAGTGCTATGGGTACCTTTATAAATTATGGGAAGAAGATACAGATACACATCTTTTGAAAGTATATAATTCAATATTGTCTGGTGAAAACGTTCTAGAATCGTGGAAAATAGCAAGAATTGTAGCTATTCTAAAACCTGAAAAAGACATTATACTTCCCACCACATATAGACAAATAACATTACAAAATCAAGATCAATTTTTTTCTTCTATTTTGGCACAAAGATTGAACAGCTTTTATTACAAATTATATTCACATTTCAATGATCAATAAGGGTTTATCATATTCACAGATCAATATGGGGTTATGCCAGAAAGGCAAATGTCAGATGCGATTTGTAGGGCACTAAATATTATACATATGGCGACAGAAAATAAATGGAAAGTGGCAATACTTTCATTAGATGCTGTTAAAGCCTTTGATCACTTGGAATGGGGGTATATGTTTAATTTATTGGAGAAAATGAACATGGATAAAATATTTATTAATGTGCTAGGGAATCTATATGAAGGTGCAAAGGCCACAGTAATGATGAACAGTATAAACTCTGAAAAATTAGAATTACTAAGAGGAACAAGTCAAGGAGATCTTCTGTCTCCTTTAAGGTTTGCTTTGGCGATTGAACTGCTCACAGCTTATATTAGGGGAAATGATTTTAAAATTTTAAAAAGATAGTGTTACAGGTGCCTGTAATTTCAAGCCTGGTTAACTGCAAGATGTTCTGTGTGTGGCTGCTGCTAAGACTGGTTCAAGAGCTGGAGCTAGTGCAGAGGGCAGCAAATTGTCAGAGCTGTTCACTTTCAGCACATAATGCCTTTTCTGTGGGAGCACTGGGTATGTGTTTTCATCCTGTTCAGTCACTAAGGTTATTGGATGGCATGTTACTGGTGGTTCCACATGGACCTACAGCTTGAATGGACTGGCAGGTGCCAACATTGCTATGCTTTCTGTGCTTCTTGAAAGTATTTGTATTTCTAAACTTTCCTGAACTGACCAGACACAGTTCTATGGATTATGTTTTTAATATGCTATTCACCTTTGTAGAGTTTCCATGTCGAATATGAAGCAGCTTATAAATGTTGTGAAATTAGATATATAAACAATTAGCATTGTCTGCTTAATTGTCTATACAAAGACACCTTCTTATCAGTATCCATTAGGATGGCTACATCACTCTAAATTCAGTTGTTCCTATCACCCAGAACCAGTCTCCATCAACCAATGACTGCCAATCTTATTTCCTAGACTATGCCTCCAGGAGCAAAGCTATGGGCTTCTGTAAAAGGCGGGGGAACAACAGCCATGGCAACATAGTTGAGTTCCCCTCTCCAATTTAACCCCTCCCCTTCCCCATATTTGCCAGGGTTTCCCAGCCATAGCCCTGAAAGTCGAACTGAAAGTTCTCTTTGGGAAACATCTGGCTCAACCTTATATAACTGCAAGTATTTGACTTCTGTGAACAAGCCCTCACAGATAGAATTGTCATATCACTCCCAAGTGCAGTGCTTTTCAAAGTATTTATTCAGATATTCATCAGACTTGCATGTATGAACCAGCCTCTTAATTTGATTTCATTAAGCTGGGTTTTGCTGAATCAGCCAGAGTGTGTTAAGGGGTTTGGTTTTAGGTGAATAATGGGTGTTCATATGTTGACCATTTTCCAATTGTTCTGTCTCCAGAAAACCACTCCGGTACGTTCCCAAGCTGACCTGAAGAAACTGCCCTTGGAGGTCTCCACACGTCGTGTGCAAGAGGTGAGTGCTATCCCTCTACAGCCTACTTGCAGACCTGTTCTCTGTTTCAATGATCTGAGCTAACTCCATCATTCTCCTCCTTGCAGAACTCAGATTTGCTGAGCAGGCCACAGCGGCCACGGTCTCCCCCTCTGCCAGATGTGATTAAGAATGCTCCCAGTAGGCCCCCAGTCCCGCCTCCTCCTTCTAGGCCCCTCACCCAACAGCGGAAGGGGGCTCCACCTCGACCAGCCATCAGCTCTTCCAGGCCACAGAGTATAATATCCAGGGAAGAATCAAGCCTTTCCAGGATACAGCATCATCACATGGATCCTGGAAGGTCTACAGCCCCTGTAGTTAGACCTCAAGGAAGTGCAAGGACACCTCCAGTGCCTCTTCAAAACTACAAGAGCCCTCATCGATCCCCCAGCCCAAAACACTTGAAAGTGCTACTGCCAACAAAGAAATCCCCAGTCATCAAGCCTATGCAGGTAAGATTCCAGTTTCTAAATGAACAAGGGAAGAAGTTTTTCTACTTTTACTGTGAATAGTCACTACTTGGAATGAGCTTCCACGGGAGGTGGTTGAGGCCTCATCAGTGAGGGTGTTCAAGGATAGGGTAGACATGCACATGGTGGGCATGTCGAGAGAGGAGCTGGCTAGAGCCGGTGGTCAGACTAGATGACCCGGGAGGCCCCTTCTGACTTGCTCTGTTTCTGTGTTCCTACTTCATGTTTAAACAAGTCTCAGGAAATTTCTTCTGGATATGTGTTCTGTTTATATACAGTGAAAATAACTTTTTAGAAAAACACAAAAGAGAGCATACCCAGTGAATCCAGTAGTTGTGCTAGTAGGCAGAAAAGTAGATGCTATGATACACACTAAATTGCTGCTGCCAAAAATATTTAGGCACTATAATATTCTAGGAAAATTATAGTATAGTATATTCTATACTCATATCATGCATTTCTCCACCACTGCTTTATGTTACTGGTGGGAATGGGAAAAAGCTCATAATCATGGTGCCACTACAAAGAGATTATAGAATATACTTGAATATTATAAAGAAGTGGAGAAATCTTCATAGCAGTAGCCTCCTGTTGAGTGTAATGTCAAACTCTGTCACTACTACTTCTGTCTTGTGTGTATTTGTGTATGGTGGGCTAGGGGATTTAATCATCACAACAAAATAGAGGTTATTTGTGCTGAGCTATTTTAGTTGGTTCACAACAGGAGCAAAAGGGCTTAAGTTCCCTCAGAGGCCTACAAGAAACCACTGCTATGTGGAGGGATTGAAATAAAGCAGCAGTGCAAAATAGTAGACACGGTTCTAGCAAGGAGTTAACGTCAGTACACTGTGTCAGTCACTCTGTGCACAGTGATATTTCAGAAATACAGTATTTAACATGGACATTTTAAAAAATCATCTGGATCTTCCTGGTTCTTCCTTGTGGTCCCTGCATCACACATTTGAGCTCTGCACCTGCACAGAGCCTGTTGTCAGGAAGATTTCCTAGCTAGCCTCATTTGATGGGAGCCCTTCCCCTCCCACCTCTTGGTATATCTGAGTCTCTTCTTCCTCAGTTCTCTTCCAACTGCTGTTGCGGGTGCCCTGGGATTTCTTCCTCATTCACTATTGTTTTTCTGACTTGTATTCTCCAGTATTCTAGCCCTTTGCTCTGTTTTTACTCTTTCTACTGTGTTACTCCCTATTTTTTCCTAACCTACCCTTATTCCAAAAGAAATTCTACACAAAAAGCCCTTCTATTGTTGGTCTCTCCTACCAAGTGCATTTGTTTCCTTTCTCCTTCTTTCCTGATAGTACTCAAGGCACTATTTCAGAAGTGTGTCAAGTTGAAGAAGCTGTTTGCCCCCAACCAACAGGCATTATTTTTACCTCTTCTTCTTGGGAGAGGGCACCTTGGGAGAGGGCACCTGTCCTCATTGCCAGGCCTTCACTAAACAGGCCCAGAAGAACCAAATGGGCAGGTGACAAGCTTAACTTTGGTATTGCACCCTTCATGCCACTGACTTGGTGTACAACAGTATCACCTGTCTACCTCTCAGACAACAGGATTACCACACCTGCCATCTGTACTGGCAGGGACTCCTGCAGTCACACTATCCATTCTGTCTACTCCAAGATGTTTGGCTGAGGCCCATCAGGCCAGGAAGGTCAAAAAGATGGCCAAGGTGGAGAAAGTTAAGCATAAGAAGTGGTCTTGGATGCACCACTCCCCATCTGTATAGAGTGTGACCATGACTGTTATGTCCCTGATAATGCACCAATCCCAAATTCTGAGGACCAGTTTTGTCGGTGGGATGAACCAGGTGTTGTCTTGCTTGTTGATTTAAAATATAATGGTTGTGTTGTCCATGGCTATCTGGACATGCTGACTGTGCAGAGAGAACATGGAGGGAATCAGGGCCTTGTGGATGGCTAACATCTACAGGACATCGATATTTATTTACTTGGAATTCTTGTATGCCGCCCCATTCGCATAAGCCTCGGGGCGACTTTCAACACATAAATAAAGGGAACACACTCTCCACTCAGAGGTTGATGAATTGGATCATAAGTATCTTCTCTCAGGCATACAAAATAGCTGGCCTTCAACTCACACCCAACCCCTCACTCCACTCCACACAAGCATTAGCATCGTCTACAGCCCTCCTCAGAAGGATCCTCCTGCAAGATTCTGCAGAGCTACCTTGTGGTTCTTCTTCGTGGCCTCTGTGCATCACACATATGGGTGCTGCGCCTGCGCAGTGCCTTACGCCGGAAGATTGAAAGCTAACGACTTTTGGTGGGAATGCTCCGCTCCCCTCCCCCATAGCCTATATAAAGCGGAGCGTCCGCCATTCGTCGTGCCTTGTGCCGCTTGCGCTCTCATCTTGACTACTCTTTTGCCTTTTTCGCTTGTTATTCCCTTTGTTATTATTACCTAGTTGTTATCTCTTCTCTTTCCCTTGTTGTTAATAGTTGTGATGTCCTATTTCCAAGTTAAATTCCCTCTTACTCCTGTTCTACTGTTTAAAAAAAAACAAACAAAAAATATATACTTACCCGCTATCCTGTCTTCTTTTTCTTTTTTTCCACTCGCGATGGCTCAATGGGTGGCATTCCGCAAATGTGCGGAGTGCGGATCGAAAATGTCCCCCGCAGATCCGCATGATCTATGCCTCCTCTGCCTGGGAGAGGGGCATAGAACAGACAAGTGCTCCCACTGCCTGGCCTTCTTAAGCAGGCCAGGAAGAACCAGGAGAACCATCTCAGGAGGTTGCTGTGGGATCGTGCCCTTCTGCAATCAGACCCTGTGGTCTCTCGAGCTGCTTCGACCACGACTGCGGCTTCTCATCCAGCTTCTGCTGCCCCAGCTCCTCCTGCTCCTTTGGTCTCAGCCGCTAAGGCCTTACCAGCATGTGTTTCAGACGAAGCTGCATCTATTTTGTGAGACCAACCTGCCTCTGCTTTCAGGAAGAAGACAGAAAAATGGAAGTATGCGGAGTCCGGCAAATCACCTGGCCACAAGAAAGCCAAGCGTGACAAGGCTGGAAAGCCAAGTAAGCCCAAGGATTCGGAGTGTCCTAGACACCGCGATTCGGGCTCTTCTGTCCCGTTGGTACCGGCGGCCCTCACGGTACCAACCCCACCAGGACCGACTCTGCAAGAGGCAATGAGGGTGACTCCTCCAGGCTTTCCTAGACGTCCTACAGAGCCTATATCGGAGCCGCGTCCTATACTACCGCGGGAGCCCAGCTCTGATGGGGAGATTCAAGATTCCCCTCCACGGGCCAGGTCTCCGATGCCGATGCCACCAGCAGGACAGGATGTGGAAATGCAGATGTCGCCCCGCCGGGGCAGGAGCAGGTCTTCAGATCGCAGCTCCTTGGGATGGTACCCCAGACGAGTTTGGCCTGACTATCACTCAGTGGGTCGCTACCCACCCTCGGGCAGCTTCTCTCCTCGGGACTGACCAACGTCTTCGGCCCTAAGGCACCCATCTGCCTACTTCCACGGAGAGAGCTCAGGGTCCGTGTCACCAGCCGAATCCTCTTCCTCGGTACCGCAGTATTTCGGTCCTGACTCAGGCTCCGAACTAGACTCGACATCACCAGACAACGTCGTGACAGCTCAGGACCCAGGATCCCCAGACGAGTCTTATTCGTCGTTCGGAGAGCTCATGGCTCGCTTGGTCCAGTCGCTGGATATCGATGCCATCCAGCGTCCTGGGCAACGGCGGATAAATTCTATAATGTGGTGCGCAGGGAGCAGTCAGCCTCGATCGTGCTTCCATTGATCACCACTCTCTGCCAAGCCATGGCCCAACCCTGGGACCTACCCAACCAACCGCAGGCAACATCCTGGAGATTCAAAGCGATGTACCGGGTTCGGGAAGAGGACATCACGTTTCTACTCCAACATCCTTGCCCGAACTCGGTAATGGTCGAATCCTCCCAGGGTAGGGAGTCCAGGGGCCATACCGCGCCACGCGATAAGGAGGGGCGCAAAATTGACTCCATCGCCCAGAAGGTTTATGCAGCAGTGGGCCTAGGCATCAGAATCTCTAACTATGAGGCCACCCTAGCCCGCTACCAATATTTTATAATGGAGCGGCTAAACAACGTAGTGGCCTCCCTGCCCGACGCACAAGCAGACCTGGCAAAGGTCCTACTGAAGGAAGCCATGCACGTGGCAGTGCAGCAACTGTCAACAGTACACCACCATGTTGACTCGGATTCTCAAGCCTTGGTTGGGGCTGTATCCCTGCGATGCCACGCATGGCTACGAAGTTTGAACTTCCCTGATGAGACAAAGTGTTGCATAGAAGAGATGCCGTTCGACGGTACCGGCCTCTTCAACTCCCATACGGATCGCAAACTCAAATCCGTGAGTCCAGGATGACAGCGTGACGCATGGAACTCCAGCAACAACCAAAGTGTAAGTGGTCCTGGACCCGACCCACCTTCCGTCCACAGTACCAGCAGTGACAACAACCACTGTTTAGGCAGCAACCACAGCTCCATCACCAACAAAACACCCAACGATACCAACAAGCCCGTCATTGCTACAACTTCAATAAATGGCGCTGTTGATGGGACGGGTGAACCGATCCCACCCCGCTCTCATTTGGGGATCGACTGTTAAGTCGACTCCCCATTTGGGAGTCCATCCCATCTGACTGGTGGGTGTTATCCATTATACAGCACAGATACCGTATCGAATTCGACATTGTTCCTCCTTCAACTCCGATTCAATTTACTTCATCCTCCCCAACTCTTATCGCTGAGATAGGTCAACTACTCATTAAAGGGGTGATTCGTTGGCTTGCTCAAGATGAAGGAATGTATGGATTCTATTGGAGATACTTTGCGGTTCCGAAGCGGGACGGTGATTTCCGACCCATCCTGGACTTGAGGGGTGTCAATAGGTTTATTACCCCACGTAAATTTTGGATGACCACTCTTCAAAACATCCTACCACTGCTGAGGAAGAAGGATTGGTTCGCCGCACTTGACCTGAGGGATGCCTACTTTCATATCTCCATCCTTTAAACAGGCGTTTTCTCAGATTTGCTGTTGAATCTGACATCTATGAATTCTCCGTATTATTGTTAGGTCTGGCCACGGCACCCCGAGTTCTTACTAAATGTAGGCTCCCGTCTGTGCCTTCCTCTGCTTACAAGGAATACAAATCTATCCATACTTGGACGACTGGCTTTTAGTTTCACAATCGAAACAGGATCTCCTTTTGGATTTAAGGATGACATGCTCCCTGCTACACGATCTCGGACTGTGTATCAACTTTGAGAAATCTTCTCTTGTTCCCACACAGGTTATCACGTTCATCAGAGCGCATCTCGATTCCTTGCAGATGCGAGCCTTCCTCCATCGGATTGCCAGCAGACTCTTGTATGATACGTCAGCACTTTTATATCACACAGAACCTTGCCTGCCAGGGATGTACAAAAACTTTTGGGGCACATGGCAGCATCAATCATGGTCGTTCCATACACAAGGCTTCATCTCAGATCTCTCCAACTCTTCTTCAACTGAGTGTTCTGATCACAGCTCAACAGTCAGTCAATGCCGCTTCGAATCCCATCATCGGTTCTGCAGACCCTTCACTGGTGGACAATTCCATCCAAATTGAATGTGGGAGTTCCATTTCGACCCCAGTGTCCGACAATCTCCATTGGTACCGACACGTCTCTCAAAGGCTGGGGTGCAATATGCGGATCCATAAAGACTCAAGGCCTACGGAACCGGCAGGAGTCCAGCCATCACATCAATTTTTTGGAGCTCCTGGCGGTATCCAAAGCCCTACATGCTTTCGAGGACATTCTTCGCGATCAAGTGGTTCAGGTCACGTCAGACAATATTGCCACTGTCTTCTACCTAAACAAACAAGGAGAGACGAAGTCTCGGAAGCTGGCAAGAATTTCCATGGAAATTTGGGACTGGAGTATCCCAAGAGGCATCACTTTGGTGGTGGTCCATCTGGCCGGTACCGACAATGTGGAGGTCGACCTGCTCAGCAGGCACATGTTGACGGTACACAAATGGGAATTGAGCCCTCGGGCACGCGACCTCATCTTTCACCAGTGGGGCTGCCCAGATATAGACCTGTTCGTCACCCATCGGAACAGGGTGTGCCGCACTTATTGCTCGAGGGTGGGACTCGGTCGAGACTCCATGGGAGATGCGTTTATGATCAGTTGGAGAAATTTCCATTTCTACACTTTTCCGCCAATCCCTCTAATAATGCGGACAGTATCAAAGATCCTTTATGAGGGTGCAACAGGTTTGCTGATCACACCTTGGTGGCCACGGCAACCGTGGTTCCCCACTTTGCTCCGACTCTCCCAAACAGAATACCTTCATCTTCCAATAGCACAGGATCTTCTTACTCAACAGGACGGCACAATCTGACACCCAGATCCGGGTTCGCTGAAATTGACAGCTTGGTAGACTCGGTGACTTCTACAACTGCGTCGGATCCGATGGCTTCACATGCAGGTCCGTGCATGACATTTGAACTTCCCATTACTAATTCTTCACAAATGTCGAATTCGACATTTGTCCTGACGGGTTTGTCAAATGCACCTTTGCAATGCACAGCCATTCTGCCAGACATTCAATACATTCTTGACTCTGCATTGAAACCTTCCACGCAGAGATCCTACACAGCTAAATGGCAGCGTTTCTCAACTTTTGCCGAGTCTCACTCTTTCTCTCCACATTCTGCGACAGCGTCACAAATCTTACAATTTCTGATGGAACTTCATCGGTCTGGATTTAAACCAAGTTCCATAAAAGTCTTCCTGGCAGCGATTGCTCATTTTCGAGGCACACTTGAGGGATTATCCCTGTTTTCACAGCTACTTCTGAGGAGATTCCTTAAAGGACTACATAATATCAATCCAACAATTAAACCAGCTATTCCTACCTGGAGTTTGTCCGTCGTCTTGCAGGCACTTACAAAGTCTCCATTTGAGCCCATGGCCACCGTGGACTTACGGCTCGTTTCCTGGAAAACGGCTTTTCTGGTAGCAGTGACATCGGCTTGAAGGGCTAGCGAACTCTGTGCCTTTCGTGTGGATCCACCCTACTTAAATTTTCATAGGGACAAGGTTGTATTAAGGATGGATCCATCATTTCTTCCAAAGGTTTCCACGCCCTTTCATTTGCGACAGGACATCATGCTACCAGCTTTCTTCTCATCACCAACTACTCCACTTGAGAGATCTCTCCATAACCTAGACGTTCGAAGGTGCTTTGCATTTTATAGGTCGAGAACTGAGTCTCTTAGACACTCACAGAAGCTCTCCATTAGAACAGGGTTTTCCCATTACCCCTCAAAGAATATCAAAATGGATTGTCCAAACGATAACGCTGGCATACCAGTTATCCAACATTGACTTACCTGTAACTCCAACAGCCCATTCGACTAGGGCGCTTGCCACGTCTTCGGCTTTTGCTTTGGGTGTGCCTATGGACGAAATCTGCAGAGCTGCTACCTGGGCAATGCCGTGCATGTTTGCCAGACACTACCGGCTTGATGTTCATGCAAGATGAGATGCTTTATTCAGTAGAGCAGTTCTCTCTTCCATTCTTCACTGACAACACCTCACCTGCCATCCTTTAAGGGTAAGCTTGCTAATCTACCCATATGTGTGATGCACAGAGGCCACAAAGAAGAAAAGCAGGTTGCTTACCTGTAACTGATGTTCTTCGAGTGGCCATCTGTGCAGTCACACAACCCACCCGCCGACCCCACTCAGTGTCAGTGAGTGGAACTCTGTTCTCAGTACCGAGTACAGAGTAATTGTTATGGTACCGATTTCCATCGGTAATACAAGGTTTTCTCCACACGAGGGCGAACGTTGGGTCTTCAAGACTGAACAAAATGGCGGACGCTCCGCTCTATATAGGCTATGGGGGAGGGGAGCAGAGCGTTCCCGCCAAAAGTCATTAGCTTTCAATCTTCTGGCCTAAGGCACTGCGCAGGTGCAGCACCCATATGTGCGACTGCACAGATGGCCACTCGAAGAACATCAGTTACAGGTAAGCAACCTGCTTTTCCACGCCCTTGACATTTGACTAACACTACAGGCTAGGTGTTCATACAAGGGCTAGTTGTTCCTTCAGCAGAGCAGTCCTCTCCCTCATCCTCCAGTGATTATACCATCCCTCTGGTGTAATCCCTTGAGTAAACATGCTAGTTGCTCATATGTGTAATGCACAGAGACCACAAAGAAGAAAGGCAGATTGGTTACCTGCAACAGTCATTCTTTGAATACAGGTCATCTGTGCATTCACACAACCCACCTTCTTGAGCCCATTACCTTGGGTTCTGTTCACCAGTTGTTCACCAGCCTCCCCTTGCTTTTGAGGCCACAATGTCAGTCTCCATGAAACTGAGCAAAAAAGCAGGAACTCCTCCTAGATATACGAAGGAGCAGGAAGGGAGAGGCTCCCACCAAAATGAGTCTACCTAGGAAATCTTCCCAACAACAGGCCCTGCACAGGTACAGAGCCCATATGCGTGAATACACAGGTGACCACTCAAAGACCAACAGATACAGGTAAGCAACTATTCCTGCCTTTCTTGCTCTTATGAGTAGCTGCTGTGTTCTGATACTTTTGTACACCTGCCTTTTGGAAATGAAAAGGGGTTCACAGTGATAATTGAGTAATATTCTTTTGTTGTTGATGTTGTCTCTGTAGGCTTCCAGTTCCCGGAAGAGAAGCATTAGCACAATAGAGGGTGAATTGGAGGAGGAGAGTGAGCTAAGAAAAGAGAAAAGAAAACAGAGCAAACCCATGACAGTAAAGGATGAGAAGAAAGATTCCAGTGAGGTGGTGGTGGAAGTGAGTGAGCAGTTTTTCAAGTCTGGTTTGCTATTCAGAATTGTTGGAAGTTAGCATTAATGTTATTTCACGCTGTGTCATTCTTCCTGGAGTTTGTGTCAAAGTATAGGTACTAACATTGGGGAGAAAACAGCTGGACATACAGTGATCAGATCCAAAAAAAGTGGCTATATCCACTGGATTTATCCACCAGTTGAACTGAAGTAAGGGTCCTCAAACTTTTTAAACAGGGCCAGTTCACTGTTCCTCAGACTGTTGTGGGGGCTGGACTATAGTTTGAAAAAAATATGAATGAATTCCTATGCACACTGCACATATCTTATCTGTAGTGGAAAAAAACAGGAAAAAACAATACAGTATTTAAAATGAAGAACAATTTTAATCAACATAAACTTCTTAGTATTTCAATGGGAAATATGGGCCTGCTTTTGGCGAATGAGATTGTCAATGTCTAGTTCCATATTCGCTGCTCTCTTCTGTATTCTTGCTCCTCTCTTCTGTATTCAGAGCTTGTCTCCAAAACTGAAAGAGTTTTTCAGAGTACGCCTGCGCCGGCTCAGGGCTTTCAGACTCATTCGGAGATCATTTTCTCCGAACGCGTCCGTAAGCTCTGAGGCAGGCTGGGTAAATGACCTTGGTGGACTATATCTGTCCCGCGGGCCATAGTTTTGAGGACCCCTGAACTAAAGGGTGCATTTTCACTGCTCAGGAAAATAGAGATCATATGAGGGGTGATATAGATTATATGTACCTGTTTGCCTGTTTCCTTTCTTGCCCACTTTTTCCCATATCTTTTAAAATAAAAGATTGTTTGCTCTTGCTGATTCTTCTCTTTCTTAGTTCTTCTATTTTTTAAAAAACTTGCCCTTTTCTTTTCTTGACAGCCATCCTTCTAGAACACAAACTGTTCCTTCCTATCATCCAGGTTAAAAATATCTAGGAATATGCTAAGCAGTGTCTTTAGCTCCTGTATTGTGGATCCAGTGTCCTATGCTGCCTGCCCTCAGCATGGTTGCAGCTTTCCACACTTGTTCATACCTGGCACATGGTAAAGTTGAATGCCACTGCCCTGTTCCTCAGCCTCAGAGGCTATCAGATAGGATTCCACTCTACCTCACTCTTGTTTTTTAAGTCCTCTCCAACTTATGCTGATCCTATGAATGAAAGCCCTCCAAAATGTCTCACCATAATGTCCCTGCATAGTTGTTCTAAGTTCAAGGCTGTGGCCTCCTTTATGGGGTCAACCCATCTCATATTTGGTATTCCTCTTTTCTTCTGCCTTCAACTTTCCCTAGCATGATTTATCTTCTCCATAGGGTCTTGCATCCTTGTGATATGTCCCAAGTATGACAGCCTCAGTTTTGTCATTTTTGCTTCCAGGGAAAGTTTTGATTTAATTTGATTTAGGATCACTTCTTTAGGTTTCTGTCAGTCCAGGGTATTTACAAACTTCTCCTCTAGCACCATGTTTCAGACACATCAGTTTTCTTCCTGCCAGCTTTCTTCCCTGTTCCACACCTGTACACAGTGATTGGGTGTACAATAGTGGATATGATCTTGACTTTGATTTCCAGTGAAATGGCCTCATATTTAATGATCTCTTCTAGTCCTTCATTGCTGCCCTTCCAAGTGTCAGTCTTCTTCTGATTTCTTAGCTGCAGTCTCCCTTTGAGTTGATGACTGAACCAAGGTATACAAAATCTTTCACAATTTCTTCATTGTTACCAGTAAGGTACTGTAATTCTACTGTGGTCATTATTTTAGTTTTCTTGATGTTCAGCTGCAGTCCTGTTTTTGCACTTTCCTCTTTTACTTTCATCAGGAGTTGCATCAAGTCATTGCTGCATTTTCCCAGTAAGATGGTATCATCTGCCTAACTTAGATGATTTGCTTTCTCATTCCTTGCTCTGATCCTAATCCAGCTTTCATGATATTTTATGTGTATGAGTTAAATAGGGAACTAGAAAACACCCTTATGTGGCCCCTTTATCTATAGGAAAACATTCTGTTTCTCCGTATTATATCCTCACAGGAGCTTCTTGTCCACACTATAAGTTACACATCTAGACAATCAAGTGCTGAGGCAAACCTCCCCCCCACACTCATTTCTTTCAGAACTATCCATAGCTTCTGATCCATACAATCAAAACATAAACTGATATTCTTGGTGCGCAATACTTGCAATATGGTCTCTAGTGCCTCTTCCTTTTTGGAATCCAGATTGAATATCATACATCTCTCTATTTTTTTGTCATGGCCTCTGTCCATCACACATATGGGTGCTGCACCTGTGCAGTGCCTGTAGCCAGGAAGATTCAAAAGCTTAACGGTTTTGGCGGGAACACCACACCCCTCTCCCCTCATAGAATAAGAAGGCGGAGTGCCTGCCATTTCCCCAGTCTTCTTGCGACCACCATTCGCTGTGCCTCAGGCCTTTCATCTCTTACTGTAGATATACTTGACTGGTGCATCCTGAAGGGAATTACTCCTCTTGCCATTCACCTTGCCGGTACCGACAACAAGGAAGCAGATGCTCTCAGCAGATGGATGTCGACAAGTCACGAATGGGAGTTGGATCGCCAAGTCCGTCATCACCTTTTTCATCACTATGGGGCCCTCCGGACATAGACCTTTTTGCCACACACACCAATTCGATCTGCAAGACGTGTTGTTCCCAAGCAGGCATCAGTCCGAACTCAGTTGGGAACGCTCTCATGGTTCCATGGACGGACAGGTTTTTCTTTGCATTTCCCCCAATACCGGTAATTATGAGGACTTTACCCAAAATCAGTCAGGACGATGCTTGAGGGATCCTTGTCACTTCTTGGTGGTCTCGTCAGTTGTGGTTCCCCACCATCCTTAGCCCCTCCAACAACATCTTTCAGTGGCTTCCTCGAATTCTACATCTTTTAACTCAAGACGGAGCAGTTCAGCATCCAGACCTACATTCGTTGAATCTGACAGCCTGGCTCATCCGATGAGCCCTACTACTTCATCAATACCGACAGCCTTGTTGGATTTAATGCCAACCCGGCAGCTCCCTGCCATGGCCATACCTTCATCTCCAGTAGCATAAAATGACTCTTCATCAAATCCAAGCGCTCTACATCCGGACATACAATTCATTCTTCAATCTGCACTAAGACCTGCTACTCGCCGTTCTTGTGCGGCTAAATGGAAGCATTTTACTTCATTTGCTGATACCAATCATTTTGTCTCTCAATTGGCTTCCATTGAAAATATTCTCCAATTTACACTGTTTCTACACCAGACTGGACTGAATCCTTCTTTGATTAAAGTTTACATTGCAGCTATTTTGCATTATCGTGACCTGGTTGAGGGTTCATCGGTGTTCTCCAATGTCCTTATGCAGTGGTTCTTGAGAGGATTACAGAATCTCCAGCCACTGGTTTGATCGGTCATTCCGACATGGAGTCTTTCCATTGTTCTACAAGCGCTCACTAAACCTCCCTTCGAACGTACTGACTTGTGTCTACTGTTTCGGAAAACAGCTTTCCTCGTAGCCATCACATCAGCTAGGAGAGCTAGTGAACTTTGTGCTCTCCATATTGATCCTCCTTACTTCAACTTCCACAAGGAGAAGGTTGTTCTCTGCATCGACCCGGCTTTCCTCCCAAAGGTTGTTTCACCGTTCCATATTAATCAGAACATTATGTTACCGGCTTTTTTCTCTACGCCTTTGACTCCAGTAGAGCACTCATTACACTCTCTCAACATTCTTTGCTGCCTAGCCTTTTATCGATCCTGGACTGAGTCTTTTCGGAACACAAAACGTCTCTTCATCAAATATTCTGAGCATGACAAGAGCTCCCTGATCAGGTCTCAAAGGCTCTCTAAATGGATCATCCAAACCATTGAGCTCGCTTATCAGCTCTTCAAGTTAGTTACCTTTTATGCCCAGAGGCCATTCCACAAGAGCTGTTGCAGCCTCTTCTGCCTTCTCCGCTTGCATTCCGCTGCATGACATTTGCAAGGCACCACCTGGACTACCCTTTGCATGTTTGCCAAGCCTTATCGCCTAGACGTTCGTGCCAGACAGGACTGCTTCTTTGGTCGCACAGTCTTCTCTTCAGTTCTTCAATGATGACACTGTCCCACCTCTGGATGTGATAAGCTTACTAATCACCCATATGTGTGATGCACAGAGGCCATGATAAAGAAAGGCAGGTTGCTTATCTGTAACTATCGTTCTTCGAGTGGCCGTCTGTGCATTCACGGAACCCACCCGCCAGCCCCACTAACTGGGTTTACTGAACCAGTTTAACTAGGTGATTGTATGTATTTTTCATACTTACCTCATGTGCCCCTTTGAGAGCACATTTGATTATGATATGAATGCGTAATGCTTACAGCCTCTACTTGGGGGTGAACGGTCAGTCTTCAGTAGACTGGGGAAATGGCGGGCACTCCACCTTCTTATACTATGGTGGGGAGAGGTGCGGAGTTCCCGCCAAAACCGTTAAGCTTTTGAATCTTCCCTGTGTGAATGCACAGATGGCCACTAGAAGAATGACAGTTACAGGTAAGCAACCTGCTTATATACGTATGGTAATATTCTTCATTGAGCATCACTTTGAGCATCACTTTACTTGCGTGGGAAATTAGAGCAGTGTCTCAATGGTTGATGCACTCTTTTGCATCTCCTTTCTTGAAGATTGGAGTGTATCTCGAACATTTCCAAGCTTTGGGCCATGTTTTGTTTTCCATATTTGTTGGCATATTCTTGTTAGGAATTGAACTGATTCAGTCTCTTCAGCTTGAAATAGTTCTGTTGGAATCCAGCCTACTCCAGATGCTTTGTTTCTTGCAAGCACTTTCAAAGCAGCTTTTACTTCGTAATATTGCATGGTCTTCCTCATAGGTTTCCATGTTGAAGTCTGTCATCCTTTCACCTCTTCTATATAGGTCTTTTGTATATTCTTTCCAACTTCTCTTTATTGTTGAATAATATGTTCCCTTTTTTGTCTTTCAGTATTCCTACTCTAGATTTGAATTTCTCTTTGATTTTCTGGATCTTCAGGAAGAGGTCTCTCGTTTTTCCTCTTTGTTGCTCTTTTCTATTTCTTCATAATGGTCATTGTAATAGTTATTCTTGTCTCTACATGATAGGTGCTGAAAAGTTACATTCAGGATTCTAACCCTATTTCTATCACTGTTTGCTTTTGCTTCTTATCTGTGCTTTTGCTTCTTACCTGTACCTGTGAGTGTAAGGCCTTTTCTTTCTTCACTAATAATGTCTCTAGTTTCAGTCCAGAGTTGTTCTGGCTCACAATCAATTAAGTTGAGTAATGCACATTTGTTCCTTTTGCGGACTTTATCTCCTGCTTTCACCTACCCGATCTACATGATTTCTGTGTTAGCCATCTGGTGATACGTGTGTATATTGTCATTGGAGTATGTATTTGTGATAAACAGATTGTTGGTGTCACAGAATTCTGTGAGTCAATCTCCAGCTTCATTTTTTAGCACTAGGACAAATTCTCCTACAGCATTTGATTCTGCTTTGTTTCTTACTTTTGCATTCCAGCCACCTAGGATCATCTTCCTAGTTTCTTCTGTAACACCTTCATAAAAGTTTTCAGTTCCTTCTTCAATATCTGTTGAACTGTAGACTTGGATGATGGTTATGTTGATAGGTTTTCCACTCATTCCAATTCATATTGTTTAGTCAAAATTTGCACTGTTCAGTGGTACCTTGGCTCATGAACTTAATCCATTCCCTGACTCTGGTCACAACCAAATTGGTTGTGAGCCAAGTCAAATTTCTCCATAAGGTTCAGTGTAAATAAGGTTAATCCGTTCTGTCACTACTTTTTTTAAGCACAAAAATTTGAAGCAAAGTGACAAAGAACAACAAAGTTCACAGCCATCTCCCCCTCCCACCCCCGCCCCGAGCACAACCCGATCATGCCCGTCTTCCCTGCATGAGTGTGACTGTGATCACAGCCATGGACAGGCGCAGTCGCAGTCACGCTCGGGCAGGGAAGAAAGGCACAATCGTGGCCATCTTCCATCCCCCCCGCACGAATGCAATCGCGCCCATGTTCCCTGCATGAGCGCAACCACAGCCATCATCCCCCACCCCAAGCACAATTGTGGCCACAATTGTGGCCCCCCCCACATGCAGTTGTGCTTGTGCAGGGAAGATGGGCACAATCACAATCATCACCCGATGTGGAGTTTGCGACCTGAGGCAAAATATTTCTGTTCACGGCCCGATTTGGTCGCGAACTGAGGCGTTTGTGAGCCGAGGTACCACTGTATTTCCTTATTGCCTGTGCTACATCTTGCCCCTCAGTATTGAAGCTACTGTATTTCTTCAGAATTTTTCTTTTCCAGAGTAAAATGCTTTGTGTTTCTCTCATTGAAAATGTCCCATTCTAGTCCACTTTAGTTTGCTCACACCACGTACTGTAATGTTTCGCCATTTCATTTCTTGCTTCATGGTTTCCAGGTTCCCTTGATTCATACTTCTGACATTCTGTGTTCCAAATGTATGTGTCTTCACTGTTACGGAATATCAGATTTATACCACCCTCCATCATGTTGGGACTGCAGGTGGCACAGTGGTTTAAACTGCTGTGATGCTGGGCTGGTTGATTGAAAGGTCGCCAGTTCGAATCTGCACAACAGAGTGAGCTCTTGTTGCTCTGTCCCAGCTCCTGCCAACCTTGCAGTTCGAAAGCATGCAAATGCAAGTAGATAAAAAGGTACCACTTTGGTGGGCAGGTAACAGCATTCCGTGCACTTTGGTGTTTAGTCATGCTGACCACATGGCCACGGAGACTCTGTGGTACAAACGCTGGCTCCCTTGGCTAGGAAACAGAGATGAGCACCGCCCCCACGAGTCAGGCATGACTAGACTTAATGTCAAGGGGAAACCTTTACCATCATGTTGCATGAAGTGTGTTTACTACAGGGAAAGCATATATTAATATAAAATAGGAAGGGAGGTTTGCAGCAATGGTCTTTTGCTGTTGATGGCAAATTTCTCTGGTTCTAACATATTTCATGTTTACAAATAATTCTTTGCTACCAAACTACCTTTTTAAATTCTTCCTGGCCCCCCAGAATTAATGCAAATGAAAATGTCCACAAGTTACTTTTGAATTATATTTTAGCAGGCTCCAGGCTTTTATTTAATAAAATGCTCAGTGAAGATTCTTGCTTTCTTAATTCATTTGAACTCCTTGGTTTCAGCTCACAGATAGTGCAGGGGAAGAAGAATTGGCAGAATTGAAAAGAGCACAGAAAGGTAAGTATTTTGGACTCTATACCCTGCTTGATTTTCAGGGAAGAGCAAAATGGTGCATACATTTGGACATCATACTGACAACAGACTTGGACATGCTGTTTTTCATCTATGCAGATGATGTCAAGATTAAAACAGGACCCCCTAAGTTCTGTAAATGCAGGTACAACTGCATTATGACTCACCCATCAACATTAGATGGAAGAGAATGAAACTGAAACTATATCTCAGTCTAGTACAATAGCATATTAAGTAACCTGATGTGCATGAATTCCAGGTCTGGAAGAAACACAAGAAGGGCATAATTGAAGTTAAGTAATATATTGAAACAATGTTACTCTATTCTCAAGTTTATTCTCAAGTTGCCACATTTTAAAGGCCTATTGACATGAATGCTTAGTAGATCTTACCACTGGGATCTCCAACATAGTGCCATGGGCACATACCCACAAGCACCTTTTTGGATACCAGCCAGGATACCTGTCCTGATTTAAATATTTTTTAAAATTAATAGTATTACTCACTAGGAGTCTGGCACAGTGCTGCCCACCAGCATCATGTTCATTTTGATTCAAAAGAGAGTGGTTTTACATTTTCAAGCTTGGACCCCATCTCTACCTTTCCCATAGATTTTTGGGCAAGTTGTAATTTTTTTTAGTTTCGCTAGTTGCTTTTTGGGAAATGATAGGTTTGTAACTGATTTCACAAAGAGAACACATTGCAAGAAACTGGAAAAGATACTTAGATCCAATATGTTTTGGCTTTGATATTTAGGGAATTTTTTCAGGGGTTGCTTTAAAATTGACCTCAGAGAAATTTTCTCAGTAATTGCCATTCCTTTCAGTGTTCTTTGAAGACAGTTTAAAAGTTAACTCTGAATATCAGGGCAGAAATGCATTGCTCTTCATTATAAAGTTCTGTGTGGGTTTGGGGCGTCACACATACAGGGTTTATGCATGTGTGGAGTCTGTTCAGGAAGATTCCATTGCTAAGATTTACTCAGGAGGAGCCCATCCCCTGGCCCCACCAAAGTACAAGGGAGGGCTTCCCACTCAACCCTCAGTTTTTTGATCATCACCATGGGTACAGCAGGACGTTCCTGCACTGCTCTCCGTAGCTCTCGACTTACCTCATATAAGTTCTTGCTCTCCTCCTCTTCTAGCCTCTGCTAAAGAAAAGGCAGGTTGCATAGCTGTAATTGTCATTCTTCAAGTGGTCATCTTTGCAGTCACACATCCTGTGCAGCGCCACATTAGGGAAGATTCCTCTAGCTAAGCCCAGAATTTTTGGCAAGAGCCCTGCTCCCCTCACCATCATATAAATGGGTGGTGGGCTCCCGCCATTTTCTCAGTCCAACTGGAGATCGTTGTTTGCCCTAAGTGTCCTATGGCTGTGTAAATAGTAGGTAATAGGAGAGAAATACACATGCATATCCATCAATACCATGTCAGGCTCGTAGGTGGGTTGGGTGAATGCACAAGTGACCATCAAAAGAACAACAATTACAGGTATGCAACCTGACTTTCTTCGTCGGTCTCTGTATCACACATACGAGTGACTAGCAAGCATACCTTTAAACGAGGTGGGAGGTGTCATTACAGCCCTACCAAAGAAACAGTCTTGTCTGACTCTTACATCAAGCCCATGATGGTGGACAAATGTGGAAGGTGTTGACCACATTGCTTCTTTGCAGAGAGCATCCAGGGGCAGTCCAGCATGGAGGGCCATTGCTGTTGAGGCGGCTCTGGTGGAATGAGCACGAGGGCAATCTGGCAAGTCCAAGTCTGCTAGCTTGTATGCTAACTTAATTGTTTCAACAATCCAGTGTGTAAGGAGCTGGGATCCAACCAATTCTGCTTTGGAAAGGTCCGCATACTTTATGGCATTTTGTTTTCCGAATCAACTCAGTTCAAAACCAATAAAAGGTCAATGCATGACGGACATCAAGAGTATAGAGTGCCCTTTCAACATCCATAGAAGGTAAAGGGAAGAATGCTGGGAGAACAGTGTCTTGGTTGATAGGAAAGGAAGACAAAAGGGAGGAGTAACAGATTGGTGCAGAAAACAATCTTTTCTTAGATTGTTTAGATTGTTGTTGTTAGTCGCGAAGTCGAGTCCGACCCATCGCGACCCCATGGACAACATTCCTCCAGGCCCTCCTGTCCTCCACCATCATCCGGAGTCCACTCAAGCTCACACCAACCGCCTCTGTGACTCCATCCAGCCACCTCATCCTCTGCCGTCCCCTTCTTCTTTTGCCATCTATTGTTCCCAGCATTAGACTCTTCTCCAGGGAGTCCTTCCTTCTTATTCGGTGGCCAAAGTATTTGAGTTTCATCTTCACTATCTGGCCTTCTAAAGAGCAGTCAGGGTTGATCTCTAGGACTGACCGGTTTGATCGCCTTGCGGTCCAAAGGACTCGCAGGAGTCTTCTCCAGCACCACAACTCAAAGGCCTCAATCCTTTTGCGCTTAGCCTTTCTTATTGTCCAGCTTTCACAGCCATACATTGCAACTGGGAAAACCATAGCCTTGACTATACGCACTTTTGTTGGCAGGGTGATGTCTCTGCTTTTTAGTATGCTATCTAGATTTGCCATAGCTTTCCTCCCCAGAAGCAAGCGTCTTTTAATTTCTTGGCTGCAGTCCCCGTCTGCGGTGATCTTGAAGCCCAGGAAAATAAAATCTGTCACTACCTCCATTTCTTCCCCATCTATTTGCCAGGAAGTGAGAGGACCAGATGTCATGATCTTAGTTTTCTTAATGTTGAGTTTCAAGCCAACTTTTGCGCTCTCCTCCTTCACCCGCATCAAGAGGCTCTTTAGTTCCTCTTCACTTTCTGCCATGAGAGTGGTATCATCTGCATATCTGAGGTTGTTGATATTTCTCCCAGCAATCTTGATCCCAACTGGTGATTCATCTAGCCCTGCCTTTCTCATGATGTGCTTTGCATATAAGTTAAATAGGCAGGGTGACAGTATACAGCCTTGCCGAACTCCTTTCTCAATTTTGAACCAATCAGTGGTTCCGTGTCCGGTTCTCACTGTTGCTTCTTGACCTGCATATAGGTTTCTCAAGAGACAAATAAGATGGTCTGGTACTCCCATCTCTTTAAGAACTTGCCACAATTTGTTGTGATCCACACAATCAAAGGCTTTAGCGTAGTCAATGAAGCAGAAGTAGATCCTTTTCTGGAACTCCCTGGCTTTCTCCATGATCCAGCGTATGTTGGCAATTTGATCTCTAGTTCCTCTCCCTCTTCGAAATCCTGCCTGTACTTCTGGTAGTTCTCGGTCCACATACTGCTGGAGCCTAGCTTGTAGGATTTTGAGCATCACTTTGCTAGCATGTGAAATGAGTGCAATGGTGCGGTAGTTTGAACATTCTTTGGCATTGCCCTTCTTGGGGATCGGAATGTAAACTGACCTTTTCCAATCCTGTGGCCACTGTTGAGTTTTCCAAATTTGCTGGCATATTGAGTGTAGCACTTTAACTGCATTGTCTTTCAGGATTTTGAATAGCTCAGCTGGAATGCTGTCACCTCCACTAGCTTTGTTGTTGCTCAGACTTCCTAAGGCCCATTTCACTTCACATTCCAGGATGTCTGGCTCGAGGTCAGTGACCACCCCATCGTGGTTATCAGGGATGTTAAGCTCTTTCTTGTATAGTTCTTCTGTGTAATCTTGCCACCTCTTCTTAATCTCTTCTGCCTCTGTTAGGTCCCTGCCATTTTGGTCCTTTATTATGCCCATCTTTGCATGAAATGTTCCCTTCATATCTCTAGTTTTCTTGAAGAGATCTCTGGTCCTCCCTATTCTATTGTTTTCTTCTATTTCTTTGCATTGTTCATTTAGGAAGGCATTCTTATCTCTTCTAGCTGTTCTCTGGAATTCTGCATTGAATTGTTTGTATCTTTCTCCCTTGCCTTTCGCTTCCCTTCTTTCCTCAGCTATTTGTAAAGCTTCCTCAGACAGCATTTTGCTTTCTTGCATTTCTTCTTCTTTGGGATGGTTTTAGTTGCTGCCTCTTGTACAATGTTGCAAACCTCCGTCCATAGTTCTTCAGGCACTCTGTCTATCAGATCTAATTCCTTAAATCTATTTGTCACCTCTACTGTATATTCATCAGGGATATGATTTAGGTCATACCTGAGTGGCCTAGTGCTTTTCCCTACTTTCTTCAACTTAAGCCTAAATTTTGCCACCAGAAGCTCATGATCTGAGCCACAGTCAGCTCCTGGTCTAGTTTTTACTGACTGTATAGAACTTCTCCATCTTTGGCTGCAGAGCACATAGTCAATCTGATTTCTGTGTTGACCGTCTGGTGATGTCCATGTGTAGAGACGTCTCTTGGGTTGTTGGAAAAGACTGTTTGTTATGACCATCGTATTCTCTTGACAAAATTCTACCAGCCTGTGTCCTGCTTCATTTTGTACTCCAAGGCCAAACTTGCCTGTTATTCCGGTTATCCTTTGGTTTCCTACTTTAGCATTCCAATCCCCCATGATGATAAGGACATCATTTTTTGGAGTTAATTCTAGAAGGTGTTGTAGGCCTTCATAGAACCGGTCAACTTCAGCCTCTTCAGCACCAGTGGTTGGGGCATAGACTTGGACTATTGTGATGTTGAATGGTTTGCCTTGGATTCGAACTGAGATCATTCTGTCATTTTGGAGATTGTATCCCAGTACTGCTTTTCCTACTCTTTTATTGACTATGAAGGCTACTCCATTTCTTCTGAGGGATTCTTGCCCGCAGTAGTATACCTGATGGTCATCTGAACTAAATTCACCCATGCCTGTCCATTTTAGTTCACTGATTCCTAAGATGTCGATGTTCAGTCTTGTCATCTCTTGTTTGACCACATCCAGCTTGCCTTGATTCATGGATCTTACTTTCCAGGTTCCTATGAAGTATTGATCTTTGCAGCATCGGACTTTCCTTTCACCTCCAGATACATCGGCAACTGAGTGTCCTTTCGGCTTTGACCCAGTCGCTTCATTCTTTCTGGCGCTACTAGTACTAGCCCTCCGCTCTTCCCCAGTAGCATATTGGACACCTTCCGACCTGAGGGGCTCATCTTCCGGTGTCATATCGTTTTGCCTTTTGGTTTTCATGTCCATGGGGTTTTCATGGCAAAGATACTGGAGTGGGTTGCCATTTCCTTCTCCAGTGGATCACATTTTGTCAGAGCTCTCTGCTATGACCTGTCCGTCTTGGGTGACCCTGCACGGCAGAGCTCATAGCTTCATTGAGCTACGCAAGCCCCTTCGCCACGACAAGGCAGTGATCCATGAAGGAGATTGTTTAGATATGGAGGATCAAAGTTTGCTTGCCCTATGAGCAGGGGTGATGGCCACCAAGGATACTTGTCAAGAAACCAGTCATAGGTCAACGGTCATGAGCAGTTCAAAGGGTGGCATTGTCAGTGCATGCAGCACCATAGATAGACTCCAGCTGGGAACAATGGGTTGGATTGGAGAATTCAGATTTTTGAGTCCTTTCATGAAGCCTCGTGAAAGGAGATGAGAAAAGACCAAGCAGCCTGCAATGGGGCCTCAAAAGGCAGAGATTTTAGTCAAGTGTACTTTAATCAAGGTAGGTTTAAATCCTGTTTGATGGCGAGAGTGCAGAAATTCAAGTATCCTCTGAATGGTTGCAGTGGATGGATCGCAGGAGTGTTCTCTTGCATATCTGCTAAACTTTGCCCATTTGGTGGAATAGGAGTACCTGGTAGCAGGGCACAAAGCTGATTTCAAAATGTCCTGGAGGATCTAAACCCACATTTTGCAGTCATGAGGTAATCAGACAGGTTTTCTTTGGAAGATGTAGTGGAGATGTTCGCATGGGGGACAGATTTACTTAGGGCAGTAATCATGCAACTTGGAATATATATGGGAGCATGTAGTGAGGTAGTCTAGTCTGTTAAGAGATTAGCCACACCAGCAGGCATACTACTACAGGATGTAGTATTTTCCCTTGATCTTGGGACAGCAAGATTGGAGTGACTGGTAGGTGCTGGAAGTTGTAGTTGGACACCATCCAACTGTGACACTGTCTACCTCCAGGAGGAAACCTCACCTGTTGCCCATATACATGATGTACAGAGACCATGAAGAAGAAAGTAAACTTGCTTACTGGTGACTGTTCTTTGAGTGGTCATCTGTACATCATGCATATGGTGTACCCACCCACCTTCCTTTCCCTCTCCAGTGTTGCCCTCTGATGGTCCATACTGTGATCTAGAGGGATCAATAGTTCTCCCCCCCCCCGCCCCAGTTTTCCTGATATGAAGGTACAATGTCAATCTCATGTGGAATCTTCTGAAATAGGCTCCATGCATATACAGAGCCTATATGTGTGAATGCACAGAGACCATTTGAAGGACAATGGTTACAGGAAGCAACTTTACTTTATCCTTTACAACATCTTGAGACACGTCCTTTCTGGTAGGTGCTTTCAGTTTCTCTATAATAATTACTTTATGACTGACCATGCCCACCATGGCATCTATTTTGTGGGAACGTACACAATTCTTAAAGTGCTGGCCAAACCAAAGAGGCTGGAAACCCTGGGATCCTCCAGTTCTGTTTATTCGGTAAACCAGAGCTTGGTGGAAGCATTTCAGCATTTGCTTTTCTGTTCTTCTCAGATAAAGGACAACATGTGGAAGTAAGAGTGAACAAGGAGTGGTTCACAGGGCGAATTACAGCTGTTGAGGTGGGCAAGCAAGCAGTCCGCTGGAAAGTGAAGTTTGATTATGTCCCGACCGATGTTACTCCAAGAGATCGCTGGTAATTTGGCATGTGTACATTAGGGCTCAGGGACTGCAGTAGCTTTCTCTGACTTGGAGTAGGCAGAGAAATGCCAATCAATGAACAGTGGATGCTTTCCTTGTTTTGGGGTAGGTTTATGTGTACAGTGGTACCTTGGTTCACAAACTTAATCCGTTCCAGGACTCTGGTCATGACCCGAATTGGTCGTGAGCCAAGTTAAATTTCCCTATAAGGTTAAATGTAAATAAGGTTAATCTGTTCTGTAATCCTTTCTTTTAATCACAAAAATTTGAAACAAAGTGACAAAGAACAACAAAGCTTGTGGCCATTTCTCCCCCCGCCCCGCCCCCGCCAAGCATGACCGTGATCGTGCCTGTGCAGGGAAGATGATCACGATCGTCACCCGATGCAGAGTTCATGACCCAAGGCAAAAATTTTCTGAAATTTCTGTTTGCAACCCAAATTGGTCATGAACTGAGGCGTTCGTGAGCCGAGGTACCACTGTATAGCAGGGGTGGGGGCAGTCACTGCTGTTGCTAAGAAACTCAGGTATGTGGAGATCAGCATGCATATGAAAAAGTCACCGCATTGTTTAGTGATTGTTTCAGAATTAAAGATGTTGTGTCTGTGCTTTTTAAAAAATTCACACTTCTTTTTCCAGAGCTCTGTGCCACAGCCAGTAACAGCTTCTCCATTGATGGCCTAGTGGCACTTCGGTATGATTGACAGTGATTCATTGCCCTTTGCAGGGGCACAAAGATGTACAAATATCTTTGTATTTTGTTGTTGTTGGTCTTTCAGAGTTCCACAACTGCACATGTATAGCTGTCAAAAGTAGATATATTCTTGCTGCTTTATTACTTGGTCAGTTACAGTTGTTAGATGATAGCAGAATAAGGAGGCAAGACTGCACATAGGCTAAGTTGTAAAAAGTTAGCAGCTGCCAAGTGCCTAGCTTTCAACTGGAACACATCAGCAAACAGGAAAGAAACTGTGAAGGTGAGTGCAGCAAAATGGGAGTGGACTGTAGTTCTCCCTCTTAGCAAAGTTAATCCACTGGATTTTCAGTATCGCACTGACACTGCTTTCACCTTTCCCTTCCTGAGTTGTCAGATAACTAGACAGAGAAGATATTAAGCCTACTCCATTTTGTACTTCATTTTCATTGTACTTCTGTGGTTTTCTGACAGCTGTCAAAAACCCCTGACACTCTGTCCTGAAGCCTCTGAAGTTTTATTTTGCTTTCTAAAGTAAAATGTGCAATTCTTTTGACAGGGGACAATGCACATATCTAATAGCTGGGCAATAAATGGACTTGCTCATTTACTGCCAAGTCATGAGATCTTTTCTATTTTGGTGCACTCTCTTTCATGCTTTATTTCAGGTTTTCAGTGTGTTCCAGTTGAAGACTAGGCACTTGATTAACTGTTCATAATGTATCCATAACATACGCTGGATCATGGAGAAAGCCAGGGAGTTCCAGAAAAAGATCTACTTCTGCTTCATTGACTACGCTAAAGCCTTTGATTGTGTGGATCACAACAAATTGTGGCAAGTTCTTAAAGAGATGGGAGTACCAGACCATCTTATTTGTCTCTTGAGAAACCTATATGCAGGTCAAGAAGCAACAGTGAGAACCGGACACGGAACCACTGATTGGTTCAAAATTGAGAAAGGAGTTCGGCAAGGCTGTATACTGTCACCCTGCCTATTTAACTTATATGCAGAGCACATCATGAGAAAGGCAGGGCTAGATGAAAAGAAGAAGGGGACGGCAGAGGATGAGGTGGCTGGATGGAGTCACAGAGGCGGTTGGTGTGAGCTTGAGTGGACTCCGGGGAATGGTGGAGGACAGGAGGGTCTGGAGGAATGTTGTCCATGGGGTCGCGATGGGTCGGACACGACTTCGTGACTAACAACAACAACAACAATCCTCCTTATTCTGTTACCAATTGATAGCTATAACTGACAAGGTAATAGACCAGGCAAAAGCCTGTCTGCCTGCCTGCCTGTCTGTGTGATGACAGCTGTAAGTGTATACTTGCACAACTCAGAAAGTCCAACAACAACGACATTATGAATACATTTGAGCACATTTTGTCACTCTTTTTTAAGGAAGTGAACTAGCAAAAGTTGCTCACCTCTTCCAGCAGCCCACAGTTAGATCATTTTCCCAGGTTTGGATGACACTCCCACCCATCATGGGTCAAACAGCCCCTACAGCAAGTTGTCAAGGTGGTTCGCTGGCCACAAGAAGACACCCTGCGGGAAGTGATCTGCACTTGGATCACACAGAAGCCCACCGTGGCTTATTTACTGATAAGTGGTCATGCTGTGTGAACCGAGTCAATGTGTTTAATGTTGGTAGCAACAAAGCATCTGCTCAAATAGCACTTGTTGAGAACTTAAATTCCTAGGGTCTCTTTGGACTGGCAAATACTTTCTATGACATTCCTGTTGTTCCCTTCAGGGTAGAGAGAGGCAGCGAGGATGTACGGCTGATGAAGCCTCCCTCTCCAGAATACCAAAGTCCAGATATGCCATTACCACCACAGCAGCAGCAGGAGGAAACTGTTCCAGCTGAACCCTCTACCTCTGAATGTGTCCGAACTGAGCCAGACACCACTGGCTCCAGCAGCAGCCATGAGACTGTAGACTTGTTAGCCCAGGTCCTCCGGTAAGATTTTTTGCAGTCTCCTGGCAGCTTATATGATGCTTAGACTTAACAGGACCATTGGGTGTCTGATTCTGCTTTTATACTGTGCTTATCAATGTTCTTAGTATAAAATTTTTAAAGCAACAGTGGGCTGAAGATCCTCTTGAGAGGGCAGAAAGTGAAATGTATTGGTTTTTCTTGCCTGAAAAATGTCTGCAACCTATATTAATTGAAATCTGGCAATTTTGCATGCTTTATTTTGTCTTTTGGACTGAAGCCCATGTGCCCACCTGCAGTTTCACCATTAGACATTGGCCACACATATAAGGAGCAAAGCTCAGGGAGCCAAGGTTCCATTTGGATGCCAGGAAGCACTTCCTGACAGTTAGGACCCTGAGGGTGTGGAATGGGCTTCCATGGGAGGTCGTTGAGGCCCCATCGGTGTGGGTGTTCACGGATAGGCTGGACATGCATATGGTGGGCATGTCGTGAGTGGAGCCGGCTGGTGCCGGAGGTCAGACTAGATGGCCCAGGAGGCCCCTTCTGACTCGCTCTGTTTCTATGTTTCTGTGTTTCTATATCTTTATAACCACGATTGTACAAACATGCTGTTTTAATTAAAAGTGGAGGGGAAGCATTTTTCACAATATTGAATTCTGCACTCATGGCATATTCTTTGCTTTTTCTGTGAAATTGTACTTTGCACTTTAACTTTTTTTTTTTTTTTTTTTTTGTGGGTCTGGTTTTCCATTTGAATAGGAATTGTTTGCGGTACTTCCTGCCTCCAAATTTCCCTATCACCAAGAAGGACTTGAGTTCTATGAGTTCAGAAGAGCTGGGGGCTTTCCCACTGGTAAGTCCTGTGTTCGAACTTGTACATTCATAGAATCATAGAATAGTAGGGTTGAAAGGGGCCAAGAAGGCCATCAAGTCCAACCCCTGCTGTTGCAGACACCAGTTTACACCACCCCATTCAGATGACTGTCCATTTTCTATTTTAATGTCTCTAATGAGGGAGAGCCCACAACTTCCCCAGGTAGTAGGTTCCATGGAGGTATTGCTGTGACAGGAAATTTCCCCTGGTGTCTAAATCTGGTTTCATTTAACTTAAGTCCATGATGTCATGTCCTGTACTCCAGAATGGATGAGAAGAGATCTTATCCTTCCTCTTTGTGACAGCCTTTGAGGTACTTATAGAGGGATATTATGTCCCCCCTCCCCCTGCCCCAGTCTTCTCTTCTCAGGGCTGAACATGCCCAGTTCTTTCAGTCTCTCCTTTTAGGGCAGTATTTCCAAACCCCAGATCATTTTTGTTGCCCTCCGCTGGACCCATTCTAATTTTTCTGCATCTTTCTTAAATCATGGTGCCCAGAACTGGGCACAGCATTCCAGATGAAGTGTGACTAGTGAGGTTCCCATGGCTGCTATTTTGTCCACTAGGCCATCCCTGCCAGTATTAAATCAGGGATAACTGCTCCTTCGTTCCTCCACCTTCTGCTGGAAGAACTTGTTGGCAAAACATGTCAGCAATCTCTTGGAAGGGCCATGCTTGGCAGAAATAGTCTCCCAGCATGTATCAGGGCATCTGAAGTCCCCCATGAGGACTACATCATTCTTCTTGGAAATGTTGACAGGTTGTTTTTTGAAGGTTGCATCCTTGTCCACTTTTTGACGGAGTGGTTGGTAATAGATGCCAGTAACTATGTTTTTCTTATTTTTTGCTCCCTTTAAATTAAGCCAGATACTTTCCATGGAGCTGCTAAGTTCCTCTTTTTGTATTTCTGTGCAGATACATATGTCTCTTAGGTATAGTGCAACTTCACCATCCCTCAATTGTAGTGTTCTAGTCATGTGAGTTATCCCACCAAGTTTCAGTTATTCCTATAAGATCATAATTGCCTTCATGTACTATGAGCGCAAGTTTGTGTTGGTTGTTTCCCATACTCTGGGCATTGGTGTGGCGTAGAGACATCAAAGTTCATTCCTGTCATGTCCTGGGTTTCTTTCTGCTGTTTTTGGTCAACTGATGTTAGGTTCTGCTTGAGGTTTTTTCCTTTTTATCCTGTGGCTCCAGAATCCAAATCTTGCTTTACGGCACCCCTACCATAGCCAGTCATTAACTTGAAGGATTTTTCTTTCCCTATCAGTTCCTCTTCCATGTACTGATAGGACTGAGGAGAAGCCTAGCTGGGCCCCAGTGTTTTTGATTTTCCTCCCTAGAGCTTCAAAGCCTGATGCAGTATATCTAATTTATTATTGTTTGGTGATATGTTTGTTGTATTTATAGATTTTACTGTAAGCCGCTCAGGGGTGAAAGTGATAGACGACCTAGAAATATCGTAAATAAATAAATGCTGTTTTGTGAGAGCTTCTCCTGGCAGTGTCATTAGTTCCCATGTGGATGAGAAGGAAGGGGTATTTGTCAGTGGGTTGTATGAGATATTTGAACTTATTGGTTATATTTTTAATCTTGGCTCCAGGGAGACAACATACTTGGTGATTCTCTGGGTCATCACAACATACATATTTTTCCAACTTATGCAAAAGAGAATCTTCCACAACTTTCACTCTTCTCCTTTTCTTCTTGCAAACTTTAATATCTGTTTCCTTACTTGATTGACTTTTTGCCTTTTTTTCAGAGGTACTCAGTGTGTTGTGTAGTTCTTTCACAATGGGGTTCTCACTTGTCTCTTCCTCAAGTAACAAAGCAATTTGAGAGTTCCACTACTTCCACTGGTGTAGTTCTTCTGCATCTTCTAATTCTTCTGCATCTGTGTCAGCCTGTTCCAAGGAGTTTCCTCATTTTTCCTTTCCTCAGTGTTTCTTCTGCCTCAGCTTGTTGATGCACTTCTTGACTTAGCTGCTGCAGCTCCACTGTTCTGTCTAAAGACTCTGCATCTTCTTTTATTACCCTGAGGAGGGCATACACTTGCGGCTCCAGTGCTCTCACCTTTTCTTCTAACAGGACTACTCACTTGCACTTGTAGGCCATGTTGCCCTCAGGAAAGAAAACACACATTGCACAGTTGTTGCAGACCACCACTGGTCCATTGTTCATGTAACCTTTGTGACCCTGTCTTGAAAGGCTGTTGTGACAACTGGTACTCCCTCCTATCTTCACTAAAGGTTAACAACACAGTTCTACTAGTAAATGGCAGTGTGTTACAGGGGGAACCAAGGGGACAGAAAGAAAAGAAGGGAGAAAAGATTAAGTGACCTCCTCCCCTGAATTCTACCACCAAACTCCTGTTTGCTCTCTCTCTTCGTTTGATCTGGTCCCTCCCTGGTAGCTTGACTGCTTGTATCCCAGATGCCCTAGACCAGTGATGGTGAACCTTTTAGAGACCGAGTGTCCAAACTGCAACTCAGAACCCACTTATGTATCGCAAAGTGCCAACACTGCAATAAAACCTGAATTTGCTGACCACCAGCACAAGGGGGCAGTGTTCCACTGACCAAGAGCTTTTGGGTGGCCCTGAAAAAAGGCATCCCAGTGTATTTCCTACCTTCTGCTAAAATCACAACGGATTGTGCAGACTCAAACCAGTGACCTTTCGATCAACTAGCCCAGCAGCACAGCAGTTTAAACCACTGCGCCACCTGCATCCCACTAAAATCACAGTCCATGCAAATCCCTGGCAGCTCACTGACTGGCCATGTGAAAGCTGGGCTAGTTGAGGCTAATGAGTGACATTGTTGCCTGGCGCCCTTAATCTTTCCGAATATGCGCATGGCTACTGGGGTGATCATGTGCCAGATTTTGGACACACATGCCATAGGTTTGCCATCACTGCCCTAGACCAACTGGGACACCTTGCTCTGCTCTGCTCTGCTAGGATTCAGGAACCAGAATGGAACCAGAAATGGCTGAGACAGGACTTGAACTGATGATTCCCCTGGTTATTTGCTTAACTTCCATGCTAGTTCAATAAGATAGATTTTGTCACCCCCTTAAGTCATAGTGCTGCATCAAATTGAGTGGATGGTTTTTGGAATCAATCATATTTTCACTATCCATCAACATCATTTTTGTCTATGAAGTGCCTAAATTGGCTGTTTTATTATACCGCTAGAGGTCACCTCCCCATGTGTTCTTCCCCACAGAAAGAATACTTCAAGCAGTATGAGATGGGCCTACAGAACTTATGCAACTCATACCAGACTCGAGCTAATGCCCAGGTCAAAGCTTGTGAGGAAAAGCTTCATATCCAGGAACAGAAGCTCATAGAAACAAAAGAAAAGCTCCAGAAGCTCAGGACTAACATAGTAGCACTACTCCAGAAAGTGCAAGAGGTGAGGGAGGCCTCCTTGGTGAGCCTGAACAGCCCCTCTATTTCTAGCATTTCCCATGGCCAGCGTCTGCACAGCTTTGGGACTGCTTTCCTACTTGGCTAGTAACCATAAGAAAGGACACTGTAGTCTCTATAAACAGCTGCTTACTTCAACTCAGGTTCACTTCCCTTCCATCCAAAATCCCCTTTTTGCTGGCAAGCTGGAAGCAAACACCCCTGAATGGAAATTTCGTGAGAGTTGTTCAGTTCAGTGAGGTATATGCAGTAGAAACTATTTAAATAATAGCTTCCCAGCCATGAAATCTTCATATATTTTCCAATCTATATTTTTAAACTGGGAAATGTATGCAGATTTTATGGCTGGGAATTAAATGGAGGGAAATTTTCATTGTATTTCCCTCAATTTTCCCAGCCATGAAATTTGCATATATTTCCCAGTTTAAAAAATTAATGAATATGACAGCATAAAAAAAATAGTTGGCAGAATGAGAGAAAGCAAATGGGGTACTTGCACAGTCTGCATACCAGGGTTGGCCCAGTCAGCTCACTCCTCAGGATTGCTACCAGGGAACCATAAGAACTGCAGCAGTAAATACTCCAAAATCTGGGAGGAGTAGCTGGAGGCCCCAGGAGGTGAGGGCACTGAGAACCTACCCTATCGTTGCTATATTTTTGTGGTGTTGAGCATGGGAGTGCTTTCTCACCCCTGCTTTTAGCCAGGAGGACAGGAAATTGGGGAAAGTGTGCATAACCACAAAAGAATTGACTACACGGGAGGGCATGTGCAAAAATGTGCAGTGCTTTATCTCTTTCTGGTGTTTTGCAGGACATTGACTTCAACACAGATGATGAACTGGATGCTTATATTGAGGACCTGATCACTAGGGGAGATTAAATAGCCAAGATTCCAGAAGCAATGTGAAATTGGGAAGGTTTCACTCTCCATGTTCTCTGGCACATTGAAATGTGATAAGGGAGCAGCCAAGTCTATGTTCAGCAGTGTGCCCCACAATGTTAGAGACTGTGTACTGTATTAGCAGTGTGTTGGTGTACAACTTGCTTGTATTACTTTTTATATATATAATGGAACAAGAAACTGTGCTGTTGGAAGACTTTTAACCCTTTGTTTATAAATATTTTGTTAAAAAATGGCACACAAGGCATTGCTTGGTACTATGACAGGGCTTGTCCTGCTGCTTTTACATGACCCAGCAAGGAGGACGGCAATCATTAGGGTATCATGCACTGGAGTGCAAGAGCAGCCAAAGCAGTTGGTTGGGTGGCTGCCTCATTGCCAAAGGCAGGGGAAAGCAAATGCAAAGTTTTGCCAGGAAAAGCCCTGGAGCAGGAATGGAGAAGCAGATCTGCCTGTGGAGGGCACTGCAGCTCAAGCTGGGCCTTCTCACTTCTGGGATGTCATAAGAACACCAAGCAGCACTTAAAACTAGGGCACACTGTGGTACCATCAGCATGTTGGCTCCTGAGTAATAAGTTTTGATTGGGAAGTTATCTGTGTTTGGAAACCTGGGATGTGGGGTCCTAATTCATCTGCTGGAAGCCTCAGCCCCTCTTCTGTGGTTTACAAGGCTCTGTAGGGGGTAGTTCTTCAGTCCAGCTACCTTGATTCTCTGAGCATGGAGAAGGGCCATAGCGCAGGAACAGAGCTTCTGTCAGCCTTCCCTAACCTGGTGTTCTCTGGCTGTGTTACACAACAACCCACAGCACCCCTCCCAGCCTCGGGTGTGGAAATTGTAGTCCAACAGATCTAGGGAGCACCAGTAGGGGAAAAGTGGCTTAGATAAATGCACCCAGCACTTGAGGTTCAAGGCAGTGAGGCTGGGAATAAATACAGTTCCAGGCACTGGGGGTGCTTCAGTCGCCACAGGTAACCATGTTCTGCCTTAGCAGGTTGGCAGCTGTGAGTGAGCATGGGTTGTGTCTTGTTTGTGTGCAGGCCAATGCTGGTAAAATTGAGGTGGAGATGCTGCAAGGTGCAGTAACTGGTTTCCAGTGCTGATCTGTCCTTGCAGAACTTTTATAAGAACAAACAAGACAGAACTTTGGCAAGCCAAGCAATGCATTAATAAAGCTAGCACTATGCTGTGTCACTTCAGGTCAGGTTTAAAGGGATGGCTGAATGTTCACATAGATCAGTGTACATTTGTACAGTGAAATGATCTCTTGAGTGGGGGTGAGGAAGACATCTTCCAGTAAATGCTAATTGCCAGTAGACATTTTTTACAAGCTACTGTTGCAACTATAAATCATTGGACAAGGAGGCCTTTTACAGGAAAACACAGCTGACTGTGAAGTCTTTAAATAACATGAGAGCTCAATAGAATTCAGGGAGAATTTTGAACTCAAAAGATAGTCTCAGCTTTTGCTGCTTCTTTTAAAAATATAAACATAGCTATTAGTCAAAAAACAGGAAAAGAGGCTCTGTCTCAGAGGAGTAGCCAGCAAGTATACAAGGCTTGCAAACCAAGCTGAACCTGCAGCTGCTAGAAGCATCTAAGGAACATTAGGAAAAAATAATCTCTTTTCCAGTTCTGATTAAGGCAGTGACAACACTAGGAATAGTTCCCAGAGGAGCCATCCACAAGAAGGGAAATTGTGCTTTTTCTCTGTATATAGAATTGTGCAGACCCTTTAATCATTGGACAGATGTTGCTGAATTAGCGCTGATTCAGCCATGCTGTTGAGGTGGATAAACAAGTCCTTCACCTGCAGCTTGTATCCACTAAAGAAAGTGAGGTTGCTGTAAACCTTGGGATTTGTCACCATGGGCTTAAATAAAGGGGGGCAGCAGCTTCCATGAGCACAGGAATGAGGATGCATGGAAGTTGTGGCAATTGCAGTTGCCACTTTTTGTTTCATGAAACTTTTTTTGTGAATTTCTGTGCATATATTCTTACTTTTCATAGAAGATTTGTAAGCTTATAACTCACTCTCTGGCTGATGGAAGTAGGATATTTGTCCCACAAGCAGATTTTCAAGGCAAGTTGGGTCTAAGGGAGCTGATTGCTAACTTTATTTGGAGTTGTAAAGCCACTTCATTTAAGAAGTTCTCAAAATTAGTGTTATAATGAGGACTTGTATGCACATATATTCACTCAAGGCAAGTGATTAGTGTGGAGCATGATTGCAGTGATTCTGTTTGTATCTCATTTTTCTTCCATCTTGGAACTCAAGGGCAAGATCCTGGTCCTCACCTTCCTGAGCACAGACCAGATGTGGCGTAGTGGTGAGAGGGTTCATCTTGGGTTCAGGAGAAGGAGGTTCTTGTCTCCACCCAGACATGAAGCTTCCTGGGTGACTTTGGACCAGTCATGGACTTGGCCTAACCTGCTTCCAGGGTAACTGTTGTGAAGATAAAATGGAGAGGATGAGTACCTCATTAGCCAGGAAGAGTTGTTTGCAAGAGGAAAGAAGGTGGGGTACTCATGTAATGTTGTACTGATTGTTCCAGTAGGGGGTGGGGCTGCTTCATGATTTTCTGCCAGATGCTGAGGGACCTTAACAAGCCACAAGATGCTAAGAATATTGCAAACTTTCTGATCAGATACTGTTGGGGAGGGTGCAGTTTAAATAGGCTTGTTTAAAACAAGTAGGAACCCTTAGTGCAAGGGCCTGGTTCCTCCTGGTTAACCTTCAGAGGACAGTATGCCAAAAGTCACCAGGACCAAAACCAAAGAAGTGCCACCGTTTGTGGAAAAACTTGCCCTGCTTGATAGAGCAGTAAATCAAAACCATCCTTTGTCCAGACCACGAGATCCTGCAGAACCTGGGCTCCGTGGTGTTTCCTTCTGGGGGTTCCCCCACCCCATGTGTGCAACCCTCGTCACCACAGCAACCTCTTGTGAAGCTAGAGGTATCTTTGACTCCTGCCAGACATCTGTTTGTGCCTCATCTTTTCATTTCCCTTGGAGATAAGCAGATATTCAGCCCTTCCCAGCTCTGCAGCTGTTTGGGAGTACCCCTCTTTCCTCAACAAGCAAGAAAACCTCAGCTGCTGCTGCTGCTCTTCCCCATGCCAGGAAGAGAACCGGCAGAGATGTGTGGCCCATGAGGGTTGCCAAGTTTTGTGCTGTGTTTGGACACTGAGGCCTTGTTGCCCACCTCTTGATTCTGCCATTCTACCTCCGCTCCCTTGGGAAGATGCTACTGAGGGGAAAAGAGCAGCACGCAGGTGTCTGATCAGAGTGGCTTCCCAGGGAAAGCACACAACAGCACTGCTCTGTGCAGTCTTGTCATGTGCCCGTCCTTTGGCAGTGGCAGCCAGCTGCCCTGCCTCTCCTCCCCCAGGCTGCAGGCGTTCGCTCATCTCCTCCCACTCTGTCCAAGAGTGTGGCGAGGGACTTCCTAGTAAGTTCAAGTGGGAGCTTTTATGGCTGCTGCAACAAAAACTCTAACAGTGCAGCAGTTTGGTCGTGTTGCTGCCCTTTGAATAAAAGCTTGAACCTAGCTGCTTCTGCTGGAATTGAGCCCCACAAACCTTACTGGCAAAAATTTATTCTGTGGTTTGCTGCTGATGCTAAGATGTAGCTGAGCCAAAACTACACAGTCAGTACCTGCTGCATTTTACAATCAATAGAAAATCACTAGAGAGTTAATCAAGACAGGACAATTACAGTGAAAAGGTATGGTGGTTGCTGCAGACTATAGAGCAAACCAAATTTATTAGCATCTAAAATACGCAGTGAAACCATGGTATATACACTTAACATGAGTCTTCAGAGTTTGTTCCCGTTTTCTGACAGCAGGCCTTTCTCTCATGCATGCACACACAGTACTTCTCCCCCAAAAGCCGAGCTTGGAGACATCTGTTGCATTCGCTGAAGGTGTCTTTGCTCCTGAATGTCCTCACCACCTCCCTGTTCCTCCCGTCTCCTAGTAGCCACTGCACCTTTCCTGAGCTTACCTCTGTACCTTTCTAGATGGCTTTGCATGTATGCTAAGCTCTGCTACTGCAGTGTTGCTGCAGACATACCTTTCCATGAACATCACACAGCATGAAAGCTATGCTGCTGCTCATGGCTTAGTCTGGGGTACAACACACATAAGAATAGGTTCTCATACTGGCTACAGTGTGTCAGGTAAGGAGCCCAGAGCCATATTCAGCCTTGCCTTGGCACCAGCCCGTTTTGGTATCTTCCTTCCTCCACCATTAGGAACACCCAATCATGACTAGCATGATCCCAATTCAGCCTTTTTCCACCTGGTGACTTTCAGCTGTCTGGATGACAACACCCATCATCCCCAGCCAGCACCAATAGGAATCAGAAGGAATAAGGGACTGTAGATACAGCATATGGGTGACTAGTGAGCTTACCTCAAGATAGAGGTGGGTAGGTGTTGGGATCACTGAGAACTGCTTGACCGAAGGAGCAATCTTGCCTTGTGCTGACATCAAGCTGGTAGTGCCAGATGAAGGTTGATGGGCTAGACCATGTCACTGCTCTGCAGAGACTGTGCAGAGGGATGCCAGCATGCAGTGCTGTAGACATTGCTACTTCCCTGATTGAATGTGTCCTTGGTTACTGAGGGGACTGCAGTCCGGCCTTCACAATCCCGTGTGTGAGTCATTGAGAATTGATCAGCTCACCTCTGAGCCATTGGCCTTCTATGACCAAGAGTCTCTGGAACTGGTGGAAGGACTTGGTATGGGACTGATAGAATGCCAGTGCTCTGTGCACGTCCAACTCCACCAGGCTGGACAGTGGCTGGGAAGAATGCTGGCAGTACAGTGTCCTGGTTCAAGTGGACCTGCAATGCAACCCTTGTGAGGAACCACAGAGCCATCTTCCCCCTCTGAGAGGTGAGGAATGGTGGATTGATGTGCAAAACGCAAAGTTCACTCACCTGCCTCACCAAAGTGATTGCCACCCAAACATGTGACCTTCCACAGTGGCCAAAGGCTCGAAGGGGGGCTTCATAAGTGCCTGCAGAACCACCAACAAACCATCCTGGCATGAAGTAACATGGGTGTAGGACCAGGATATGCAGACCTCTCAGGAATCAGTGGGACAATGGATGCAACAACAATGACAACCGTCCTGTGGAAAGGAGATTGTCACCAGATATACTGTAATGGAGGATGGTTCCAGGCTTCTAGGGTGCAGTGCATGTAGATTTGTTGTGGGCCTCCCTCTTCAAAGCCCTGCCCTTCCCCTGAATGCACCTTGCTTGCTGCACAGGATGGAAGATCAGAGAAGTTGGTGCTGGGGAGAGGAAGGCAATGGGTGAAAAGGGTCACAGCCACAATCAGGTGCAGGACAGCATCCTTGTGGACTTGGGCCAGGTGGAGAGGAGTCAAAGGGCACATAAATGGCTTTGTTCTTGTGATGGGCTGCCCAGTTGTCTCTTAACGTACGATGAGCCCATGAATGAAGGCCCTCCAGAATGCCCTCTCCTTAACAGTCCTGCTCAGTTCCTGGTCAACTCGAGGCTGTGGCTTCCTTGGTGGATTGTTCCGTCTCCTGGTTGGTCGTCGTCGTCTTCTGCCTTGAACTTTCCCTAGCCCTGTTGTCTTCTCCAGTGACAAAATAGCTTAGGTGGCCTCAATTAGGTGGGATAGGGTAGTTCCACCCTTCCCAATAATGGTGTCCTCCAGATGTGCTTGACTGTGCCCCCCACATCTGGAGGACACCAGGTGGGGAAGGTGGGGGCAGTGGCAAAGTAAGTAAATCATAGTCTGGGAAGTCCATGGCTCCGATTCTGCCAGCCATGAATTCTCTAGATCATGGGTGTCAAAGGACCAGCCTGTCCACCTAATTCACCCAAGCTGGGCTCCCAGTCTTGCCTGGCCCCTCTGTGGGAAGAATCTTTGGTGGTTTCCGATGGAACTAGCAAGCCACTCTTTCTCCATGGGAGCAGCAAGCAGTGTGCCAAGGGGGCACTCCACTTGAAGCCATTCCCCCATCCTCCAACAAAGAGCCTTTGCTGGGGGCCACCACCAGAGGAAGTGTCCCTCCTCCAGGCACTAACCAAATTCCTTTCTCCCTGCTCAGAGAGCTGTGGCACTCCGTGGAGGGACACTCAAGAATTTCACTTCAGTTCTCAAATGGCTTGAGAATGCCCCTTTGTAACCCTGCATGTGAACGGAAGCTCAGGTGCTCGGAAAGCTTTTGCACATTCCAAAACTTGTGTTCATGTTTGCAGAAGGTGCTCTTCAAAAATGAGTAACTTTCCCCTTCAAATGAACAAAAAATGAGGACAAGAGCGAGCCGAAGTGAGATTGCAGAGAGGTGGGGTTTCCCTAGTTCGTCCCAATGCTGTGCCTCTGAGCACAAAGAAGTGCAACGGGGGTGGGGGCAGGCTGGGACAGGAGAGGGTAAGGGAGAAGCTTCCCACTCATGGGCATCACTGGATCTTCTGGGTAGGTCCAGGGGGGCCATTTGACTCCCTGACTTCAGCACCTGCTCCGGCTGGATGTAGTCAAGCCCCTTGCAGTGCCCCTCTTCCTATCTGCAAAATGCAGGTTTGGCAATAATGCAAGATTACTTCACAGGGTCACCGCAAAGCAGCTTTCCCCAGCCTGGTGCCCTCTTCAGGGCCCATCATCCTTCACCCTTAGTCATGCTAGCCAGGGCTGATGGGCATTGAAGTCCAACACATCAGGAAGCCATCAGACTGGCAAAGGATACTCAAGGTGTGGAATGTGCTATAAATGCAATTCACGTATTTACATGGACTAACTACTTTTTAACCTTTGTGAGGTACCTGAGTCAGTCTGGTAGCAGACATTTAAAAAAAAAACTTTAACACTGACATCTATTTTAAATGGCATGTGGCAATTGCTGCCTTCAAGAAGCCATTGGCCTTTTCTGCATGCAGAAGAGATTTCTCTTCACATATGGTGTTTGCTACCCCACCCACAGGCCAGGCATCTCTGCAGGACAAGGAGCACGTGCTTTTTTTGCTTCAGTCTTCAATTTCCTTCACATACAATTGTTCAATACCACTGTTTATTTACCTCAGCTAACACACGTGTGATTTCAAGTGTGATCCTATAGCTTCCCAGCCTTGGAATTGGGGCTCTGAAAATAGAGCTGCCCCCCTCCCCCCACCCTGTTTGTAACTTGACTGACTCCAAGGTCAGAAATCAGCCTTGGAGAGAAGGAAAGGGGGTGTGCTGGGGAGGTGGTGAGGGGGAACGCCTAGGACCAGTGGCCAATTGGCCTCCGAACACAGCCAGCCTCCTGCCCTCCCTCTCTGCAGTGCTTCATTTGGATGGCTGAACATGGCCATCTAAATGGAAAGCAGGGCACAGCGCATGGTGGCCGCAAAGAGCACCATTTCCGTGCATCACACCATGCGCTGGAGCCTGCGAGCCCCTGAGTGCAGAGCTGTATGTGCCTCCAGGATGGGCAAGTACTTGGACTGCATCCTTAACTAACATTTATTTAACTGCTCAGTTAATATGATGATACACCACATCAAAAGATGTCACCACAACAGACAATGATGACAGTGGGAAGTCCTGCTGTGAGCAAGAAGAGTTTGAATGCTCTGAGTTCAAGTAGCGAAGTTGCCAGGATAAGCGGAAGAAGCTCTCAGGGTGAGAGCTGAGAGATCTGTGGTTTAAATTAACCTCCTCAAGACTTTCTCAATGAATAAAATAAACAGTGCAGCTAAGAGAGTAAACACCCAAGTTGCGGAAGGAAGACGTCATTTGCCACCCAAATTGTTCCAAGGGTTGGAAGATGAAGCTGGAGGTTTAATTAATGATAGCCAAGAAGCATTTTTCTCCCTCTCTCCTAATAATAGCAAGCCGGATGGCCATTTTATTTTGTGACAATGAGACAAAAGATCCTTCTTTACACACAGTGCACACTTAGCTAAGTGGAGTCATTTACAGTGGAAGCTGCAACGATTATTGTTCGGCCAGGGGTTTTTTTAATAACTGGACGAATTCACAAGAATGCAGCTGGATTATACTGAGTGAGACCATTCACCCAACTGCCCAGTATTTTCAGTAGGCCTGGGGGTTTTGGGCCCTACCTTGCTAGGAATCCTAGAGTTGGAAGGGAGCTTAGAGATGAACCCCTGAAGATTCAGCAAAGCAGGGTGCAGAACATCGGGCCCAGATCAGGGCAACCTGGTCACTCCCTGCTCCCAAGCACTGATTTCCAGCTTCGGACACTCCCCCTACTCATTCTGAAGGGTTGCAATACTTCTCCTAAGGCTTGGTCACTTGCAGTAAGAACTTTAAGCCAAATTATGCTCCTTGGTTTTGCATTTGGGGTGGCCTATTCTAATATATTTCTCCAGTAACTTTTCAGCAACAGAAGAGCTTTGAAGTCCGTGAAAGACAAGGGAGAAGGGAACAGTGGTACCTCGGCTCACGAACATCTCAGTTCACGACCAAATTAGGTCGCGAACGGAAATTTAGGAAAAACATTTCCTCTGGTTGCAAACTCCACATCAGGTGATGATTGCGATTGCGCCCATCTCCCCCCCTCCAAGCGTGCCCACGATCACGCATGTCCCCCCTGCCAAGCGCACCTGCAATTGTGCCCGTCTTCTCTGTGATTAAAAAAATATTTACAGAATGTATTAACCTTACTTACACTGAACCTTATGGGGAAATTTAACTTGGTTCACAACCAATTTGGGCCGCGACCAGGGTCGTGGAACGGATTAAGTTGGTGAGCCAAGGTACCACTGTATTCAGCATTGTAGATGTATACAAAGATCAAGCAGTAGATGTGCAAATATTTGGGTGTGCCACAAACCCACAAAAATGCTGCTGTTTCCATTGCTAAGAGGCTGGAAGAAGCTAACTGTTGCTTCCATGTTTTTCAAGGCCTGCAAATCAAATCCCGTATCTTTGCTAACAACAGCTCTCCAATTGCTCCCAGCCCTGGTGCAAAAGTTCTTCAGGGGACTTTGGAGGACTTTCACTTCTGTGTGTGGAAAGAAGAAAGATCCCCACGTTTTGATGAAGCGAGCATTGAGAGACTTGTAGCATAGCAGGGAGCAGTGAGTTTGAGGCTGGGAACAGATTTGGCATTACACCACCAACACTAGAGGCCGTGGCAGCCACAGGGCAGCTTCTGCTTAATTTTTGGCCTGTACGTAGATGCAGCTGGGATTAATTTGACCAAATCTCAATTGTCAGGGTCTCCAGGAAGGGTGTCCTATTATATCTTTGCATTTTGTGTTTGGCAGCTGCTGCTAGAGAGCAGCACAGGGGTGCAGCTTCATGTTCAAGGTTCAGGGCCTCATAGCTGAGCTCCAGCCCCACAAATGACCACACAGAGGGTGGCAAGTGCAGAAACAAACTGCTTTGTTCCCACAGTCACAGTTTATGTGTCTAAAATACAAAACTGCCCATGCTGAAAGGTCGGTCAGTCAGAGTCGGCAACTTTTTGTTTTTGCTGTAACGTAGAAATGGAGGAACACTCACGGAGTAAGGCGTGGTGACTGCTGGGGTCCTGGGTGGGGAGAGATGTTAGTCGTGTCCTTCCAGCTTCAGGAGTGCACACGGCCATTGAAAAGTGCGTGTATGTGGGGCAAGGCAGGGGGAGTATAAGATCAGGAATGCCAGGCTCTGAAATCCTCAGTGCACCACTGGGACAGCATCCGTGAGAACCCACCCCAAACTCTTTTTTGCACCCTCCCACAGAGAGATCTCTAGCCATTGTTTTTTCTCCCTTTTCTCTCTGGGTTTTGAGCATCCTTCAACACTTCCTCTGGCCACCCTGCACATTCAGTGTGGTGTCTGGGGGCAAGGTGGGCTCGTATTGGCCAGGACAGCAGGGTGGCTGCAGAGTGAAGCCCATGCCCAGCTCCCAGTGGGAAGGATGACTTTGAAGGGAGAAAACCAGACCAAAGTATTTGGCTGCAGCTCAGCATGCCCTGCCCCCACCTTCTTCTGCCACTGAACGATGCCAGGAATGTTTCTGGGAACTGCACCGTCCCCTCCACGCACGTATGCAAATACTGTTGTGTCCCCAGCAGGCAAAGTTTCCAGATGCAGTGACTTGAGAAAGCGTGGAATCTCTTTATCCGAAGCAAACTTCAAAGTGGTCTCTGTGGGTGAGAGGAAGAGTAGCCCCCAGACCTTCTGCCATGGGTTGCCTCTCCCTTGTGCTGAATTACAAATGGGACCTGGAATGAATCCTCACAGGGCATCCATCCGACCTGGAGCACTGCTGCGAACACGCCCGCGAGCCGAGTCGAGCCAAGCGCTCCTGCAGCCCAGCCACCCCCAGCGCTTCTCCGTTTCATTCCCCGCTTGTCATCTGCAGGGCTGTGTACAGCTGCCCCTGGTGCGGTCAGATCGGAGGGAGGCATTTTGTCCCTCTCAGAATACTACAGCCCAGCAGGATCACCCCATGAAGTTCAATAGAGGGGATTTAGGGCAGATAAAAGGGCATTCTTCGCCCAGTGCAGTTAAACTCTGGAACTGGCTACGAGATGCAGCCGTGGCCCTCAGAGGGGGGGTCTCCTCCAGAGAGGTAGGCATGACGGCTACTTATGTGCGTTAAAATAGAGGGAAAGGGGGGAGAGCAAGGGGGGAAAGGGCACGGCGACACATCCCAGCTACAATCTCCAGCCTAAACGTCAGCATGAAAAGAGCACCAGGGAAGAAAGGAGCCCCGCTGTCCCAGGCATCGTGGAACAACCTGATGCAGTGGATGTGGAGGGGCTTTCCTCAGTTCGGGAGCTGGTGCTGAGCGAAGCACTCTGCACGCTGCCACCTCCTCCGTCGCATGAGAGGGCTGGGGGCACTGGGGGTGGCAGCTCCCTTGGGGACAGCACACTCCGGCAGCACACCTCCCCGTCACACAGCCCCTTGCAGGAAATCGGGGCAGTGCACCCCACAAGCCCCAGGAAGACTCATGGGAAGCCTTTTTTTCTAGCAGGATAACCCGGGAACCTGGGAACTCACGGGAGGCCTCCTGGATAAAATTCCCTGCGATAACCTGGGCCGGGGCCCCAGCAGCCTGCAGACTTTTCCTTCCGTGGAACCTCCCCAGCCTAGCCAAACTACCCCCCCCCCCATGAAGAATATGAAGTTGCCCGCTTCCCCCGGGGACGGGGAAAAATCTGCGTCGTTTTCCTGAGGAGGGAAGAAACCCACGTTTATTGCTTACAAGCGCGAGGAGTCACCCGGGCCTGCGCAAAGGGTGAGCGGGCGGACCGCACGGAGAACCGCGGCGGGGGCACGTGGTGAGGGCACCGCGACGCGAATGGCCGCCTGGGAGAGGGGCGCGCGCAGGGCGAGTCTCCGAATCTCCGGCACGTCCAGCAAGAGGTCCAAGCGCGCAGGAGCCGCCGCGCCGCGCCGCGGGCGACGCTCCGTGCGCAGTCCGAGCGCGGGCAGGCGCCGCCCCGCGCGATCGCTCTCGGGCCGGGCGGTGTCCCGGCGCGCCGGTCCGCGTCACACCTTGGTGCCCGAGGAGGCCACCTCGGACTTCTGGGTCTGCCCGCTGAGCGTGGACGAGACGGAGCCCGCCTGGCCGCGCAGCGCCGGGCGCACGCCGAGCAGCTGCAGGCACTGCGCGCGGAAGCGGCCGTCGAAGAAGGCGTAGAGGAAGGGGTTGAGGCAGCTGTTGACGTAGGCCAGGCAGGTGGCGTAGGGGTGCAGGCGCAGGATGAGCGCCAGCCAGGCGCAGGGCAGGCGCAGCGGGCCCGCCCAGTGCAGCACGTAGAGGCTCTTGAGCACGTGGAAGGGCAGCCAGCACAGCGCGAAGACGGCCACCAGCGCCGCGATGATGCGCAGCAGGCGCCGCCGCCGCGGGCCCTCCTCCTGCCGCGCGCGCCGCTGGAAGTGGCGGCTGACGGTGGCGCCGATGGCGCAGTAGCAGAGCGTCATGAGCAGCAGCGGCAGCGCGAAGCCCAGCGCCGTGGTGGCCAGGCTCAGCCCGGCCAGCCAGCGCGCCTCCTCCGCGGGGCCGCGCGCCACGCCGCTCAGGTCCATGTCGCACTCGACGGCCGCCGTGCCCGCGCGCGCGCGCGTGTCGCGCAGCAGCAGCGCCGGCAGCGCCAGCAGCCCGGCCAGCAGCCAGACGGCGGCCAGCGCCAGCAGCGTGGCGGCGCGCGGGCGGCGCGCGAAGGCGGCGCGCCCGGCCGCGCGCGGGACGGCGCGCACGATGGCCAGGTAGCGCTCGACGCTCAGGCAGCCCAGGCAGAAGGCGGAGGCGAACATGTTGAGCAGCACCAGGTAGCTGCTGAGCTTGCAGAGCGCCGCGCCGAAGGGCCAGTGGAAGCGCAGCGCCGTGTAGGCCGCCCACAGCGGCAGCGTCACCACGAAGGCCAGGTCGGCCAGCGCCAGGTTGCCGATGTACGTGTCGGCGGCGCGGCGCTTGGCCGGCGCGCCGCGCCACACCGTGAAGATCACCAGCCCGTTGCCCGACAGGCCCAGCACGAAGACCAGCATGTAGAGCACGGGCAGCAGCGAGAAGGACACCTCCCAGTCCGCCTCGGCCTCCTCCCACGGGCACTCCTGCGCCGCGCTCCAGTTGCCCGAGCCCTCGTAGTCCTCGTACAGGTCCCCCGCGTACTCGGCGGGATGCTGGGCCTGCGCCATGCCGCCGCCGCCGCCGCCGCCGCCGGAGTGCGCCCTGCCCCTCTCGCTCCCGCGCTCTTGCCGAGGGCCCGGCCGGTAGGGCTTTAAGGCAAGGGTCCCCGGCGAGACGCCGCCCCCGGCGCGGCGAGGGGCGGGCGGCCGGGCGAGACCCGCCCGTCGAGGGTGCCTGCGGAGGGGGGGCCCTTTTCGCAGCTGCCGCGGCGGGCATCTTTCCAGCCCGCGTCCCGCTCAGCGCGAAGCGAGCAACGGAGCGCCCCGCAGCGCCTCGGAGTGAGGGAGCCGCGGGCGGCCCGGACGATGGGGACGCCAGGCTGGGAGCCGCTGCGGCTCGCGCGCCGGCCATCCCCGCCTCCCCCCCTCTGCACCCCTTTGCGCTGCGCGCCCCGGGGCTCCCCGGCCGGCTCCCGTGACGCCTGGCACCCCCTGCCTTTCGACGCGCAGGCCACAGCTTCAGCGCAGGTTGTGCCCCGCACGCAGGTTCCTTCATCTGAGCGGGGACTGGAGGGGTTGAGTAAACGGTCCGAGGAGACAGCTTCCAGTGCGGAACGGGGAGAGCAGGCATCTGGTCTCGGACAGAAATGCCGGCCGGCAAACAGCCTGGTGCAGAAGCCCGCTGGCCTGGGTGCGAACTTCTCGCGACTCGCTGCCAGGATTCCCAGAACGGGTAGGAGGGCACAGACCGTCCTGCAAGACCCCGCTCCTGGCTCCTCCCATCTTTCATTGCAGCAGTGAGATTGTGGGACTTGTAGCACTCTGGTACAACTGGGAGCAGAGAATCTTGGGGACTGCTGCAAACCACCCAGAGATCTGTCGGAGGACTCTACCCTCCAGCCTGCTGGCCCTGTGCCAGACTTATGCTGCCTTCTACCAACTGAGCTTTCCTGCCAGGATGGGCTTCCTCCAGCCAGGACCAGTTCCTCCCCAGTCTTCACCCTGCCCCTCCTTGTGGGGAAAACTCTTGTCTCTGATAAGCCATGGATGCAAGATCAGGACTTGTCTCTGGGAAGGGGAAGCGGCAGATCCTGGGGAGGAAATTGCCACGTGATTCGGGCCAGCTTATTCCTGAGGCTTGTCCTTCAGAGACTTGTTGATCCCCGGCTGAGAAAAGGCAGCAAGTGCTGGGATACAGGCGCTAACGGGGCCATGGGGAGCCAGGGGTGTCCGGGTGAGCTTGGTGGAAGGAAGGCGAGCTCACATTTTCACTCCTACCTTCACCAGCTTTGAGGAAGGAAGTTAGGTCTCTGTGTGACAACAGCACTGTGTGCTAAACTAAGGCAGGCTCTCACCAAATGCTATGTGAGTCACTTCAACTAAAAATCAGTAGTCAGGGAAAGGGGGTGGAGCCGGGGGCTGTGCTGGAATGGGACCCCAGGGGCCGAGGAGAGGTTCCAAATTTATGGATTAAAAGGATTTCCCCACCGCGTTATGGAAAATACAGATTTTGCAAAGGGTGTCCCGGAACATGAGGCAGCCGGCACAGAGGTGCTTGTGGGAGCAGGAGACCTTCAGCCAGCTGAGGACGGTGGAGTCCGAGGGGGGATGTCCTGGGAAGGGAAGGGAGGCAGTGGAGACACATCTCCATAGCTCCTTTCCCTCACTGCATCTGCATCCCTGCCACCAATTCTGGGACACGGGAACGGCGGGAGACAGGCCGGACCGATCAGCCCATCCCCAGGAGGCTGTTGAAATGAGCACATGCAGAGAGAGCTCCTTCGCAGCCTCGTTAGCCTCCATGAGGCTTGTGCAAGAGAACTTTGCACTGGGTCCTGCCCCGTGTCAGTGACGGGAGCCCTTGAGCACTTTTCTCTCAGGCCCTGCCAGAATGTCTTGGGCCAGCCCTGTGTCTGGGTGCTGAACTGCCCGGTTGCCACTGTGCACCCCCCCACACACACACACACACACAGCTGCCCCACACACCTCCAGAGACAGAAAGAGGATTCAGAGCCCCAGGGAAGAGAACAAGGGAGGCTGCTGTTCTGTTTTTGCTGGACTTCATGTGGGAATTTTCCATACCGGATGCACTATTCATCGGGGAAGCGTGAGGGGCATTCAGCTGCCCCCTCCCCCTGAGAAAGCCACCACATGGGGCTGCAGATCCTCACATGCACATGTAAAGGTAGCAATGCAAACATCACATCTTTGTGAGCAGCACTGGGATCCGTGCACAAAGCGCTTATCTGCACACTTAGCACTTGTGCCCCTACATTCCCTGACATCAGGTTGATGCATGGGGGGCGGATGTTCACCCCAAGTTGCAGGAGGAAAGGAGGGAGATGAGGAGAAGATGCTGTGTTGGCTTGCTCTGATTTAGTTCCTCTTCACAGCCAGAATCAGGGTGCTCCTGAACAGAATGCAGATGCAGCCAGACAGGATGCCTGGAAAAGTTCTATTAATGCAGCTGGAGTTCTGTCCAGGTTATGGCCCCACAACCCAGCCCTCCTGGATTTGGCACCCTCTGGATGTGTTTGGCCATCCCCAAACCTGTAGCACCACCCAGAGGGCACCTAGCTGTCAATAGCTACCTGAAACACAAGCACTACTTTTGCAAGATGACCAAAGTGCAAACTGAAACACACCAAACTATCGAGGAAGACGAGTGGCACACCAAGCAAATCAAGGCGGGGAGGAGGGCCTGTCTGTAATACTGGGGGGCAGAAAGGATTAAAAGTCCAACCCAAACTGAACAAGGAAGGGGCCAGGCTGGCTGCCCTAGGGAGGGAGTTTTGCTCTCAGGGTGCTGCCACAGAGAAGGCCCTGCCACATGTTCCCACCAGCCCGGCCTCTCTTGGTGTGGGACACATGTTCAGAGGGACACTTTCCTCCCATGAATAATTGCTATTGATCAGTAGGCTCCTCCACCTTGATTGTCCAGTTGTGTAATTTGCCTTCAAAGCCAGCCAGCACAGTGGCCATCTCCCCTCGGGTCCGTGGCAATGCAGCTCTGCTCACATTCAGTGCAAAGCAGGTCCCTCTGCGTTCGGGTGATAGTTGTTGGGGACTCCCTGCTGAGGGGCACTGAGGCGGCGGTGTGCCGCCCCAGCCTTGAGACAAGGGAGGTTTGCTGCCTGCCGGGCGCACGCATCCGGCACGTGAAGGACAGAGTGGAGCGTCTTGTTCGCTCCGGGGGTCACCAGCCACTCCTGGTGATCCATGTGGGCACAAACGACGTGGCCAGGCAGGGGGTGGTTGGGATCACCAGGGACTTTTCGGCCTTGGGGAAGAAACTCAGGGAGCTGAAGGCCCAAGTGGCCTTCTCGTCAATCTTACCTGTCCGGGGATTTGGGCCAGGAAGGGACAGGAGGGCCTCCGAGGTGAACGACTGGCTTAGGGTGTGGTGCCAGAAGGAACGCTTCGGGTTCCTCGACCACGGCACTTGTTTTCTTGCCAATGGACTTCTGGCAAGGGATGGGTTACACCTCACGAGGATGGGGAAATGTCCTTTGGAGATGCTCTAGCAAGCTTCATCCGGAAGACTTTAAACTGAGCCAGTGGGGGGTGGGTTCAGGCCCCCCAGTAACGTGTCTGCACTGGACAAGTGTGCAGGGAGGATCGGGGCTCTGGGAGCAGGGCTTTAGAGATACTGCAGGGACTGACAGGACTTCTACAGAGAGGGGCCAGGTACCAGGGAGGATGGGAGGAAGGAGGATGCTGGGCACTCCAAGGAAAGGAAGTGGTGGGAAGGAGTTGAGGTGCATGTACACCAATGCTAGGAGCATGGGTAATAAGCAGGAAGAGCTTGAAGCTCTCCTGGGAATAGGAGGATATGATCTGGTGGGAATCACAGAAACTTGGTGGGATGAAAGGCAAGTCTGGAATGTGAACATAGAAGGGTATCACCTTTTTAGAAAGGACAGAAAGGGAAAGAGGGGTGGAGGTGTGTCTTTATATGTCAGGGAAGGGATAGGATGCAGTGAGATAGAATGCAGCACAGATGGGGATTCGGTAGAGGCAGTCTGGGTGAAACTTGGGGGTTTTGACAGGGAAAGAGACCTGACAGTGGGGGTATGTTATCGCCCTCCAGGCCAACTTGAGATCCTGGATGATGTCCTGACAGGCCAGATTCTAAGGATATCTCGGGGGAGAGACACAGTAATTATGGGGGATTTCAATCTCCCAGATATTACTTGGGAGACTCACTCGGCGGTGACAGCCAGGTCACGTCACTTCCTAGAAGCTCTAGAGGGTGGGTTTTTCACACAGAGGGTCCGAGAGGCGACGGGGGGAAACATCCTGGACTTGGTCTTGACCAATAGGGAGGAGCTGATAGATGAAGTACAGATTAGGGGAGCTCTGGATGCGAGTGATCACGCCATCCTTTGCTTTGAGATCAGAGGACTGGGGCCGTGCAGCAGGGCGAGCACTAAAAGCTGGGACTTCAAGAGGGCCAACTTTGGCCAACTGAAGGCCAGGCTGGGGAAAGTCTCCTGGGATAGGTTACTGGAAGGTAAGCAAGTTGAGGAGGGGTGGATGGCACTCAAAAGGGAGGTTTTGCAGGCGTAAGCCCTGACAATACCTCTAGTCAGTAAGGTGGGGAGGCGGAGGAGAGTGCCGCCATGGATGCGAAAGGAGGTGGTTAGGGGGATTAGACGAAAGAGGAGCCTCCATAGGAAATGGGTACTGGGGGAAATAGACAAAAGGGTATACCAGGAGGAGGAGGCCCGTTGCAGAAGGATTCTTCGCAAGGCTAAGGCTGATTATGAGCTGAGACTTGCCAAGAATATCAAGAGCAACAAAAAGGGCTTCTTCCAGCATGTAAATAGGAAAAGGAAGGGGAGACAAGTGGTGGGACCACTGAATAAGGAGGAAGGAGATCCAGTGACTGACATGAGGGAACAGGCACAGATGCTAAATGACTATTTTGCCTCTGTGTTCTCCCCAAAGCAGGACAGGGGATATCCGTATAGGACATTGGATGAGGCTGGGGACTTAGGGGCAGAGATTAGAGTCACCCCCTTGAAGTCGAGGGGCTCCTCAGGGCATTGGACATTACAAAGGCGCCAGGCCCTGACGGGTTACACCCGAGAGTACTTAGAGAGTTGGCAGGGGTTCTCTCACTCCCGCTGTCCTCCATTTTTGAGGCCTCGTGGAGAACAGGTGAAGTTCCAGAGGACTGGAGGGTGGCATCGGTGGTCCCAATTTTCAAAAAGGGTAGTAGGAAGGACATGGGGAATTATAGACCGATTAGCCTTACGTCCATTGTAGGAAAAACAATGGAAAGGCTCATAATAGAGAGAGATCTAGTGATGCTAGATAGGGAAGGGAGGCTGACAGCCACACAACACGGCTTCCGCAGAAACAGGTCCTGCCAGACAAACCTTGTGGAATTCTATGACAAGGTTTCAAGATGGCTGGATGGAGGGGATGCAGTGGATGTGGTATACCTGGATTTCAGCAAGGCCTTTGACAAAGTGCCCCATGATATCCTGGTGGAGAAACTGAGGAGTTTTGGGATACACCAAAGCACTGTCCGGTGGATTAGGGCATGGTTGACTGACCGAAAGCAGAAGGTAACCATTAGCGGGGAATCGTCGGGATGGCAGCCAGTGACAAGCGGGGTCCCCCAGGGCTCTGTCCTGGGGCCGATCCTGTTTAATCTTTTCATTAACGACATGGAAGAAGGGGTGAACAGTCCGCTGATCAAATTCGCAGACGACACTAAAACTGGAGCAGTGGCCACAACTGAGGAGCAGATACACCAGATCCAAAAGGATCTGGACAGACTATGGAAGTGGGCAGGAGACAACAGGATGGCGTTCAATGTGGAGAAGTGCAAGGTCTTGCACTTGGGGCATAGGAATAGCTGTCATAAGTACAGGTTAGGGGACAAGTGGCTGGAGAGCAGCACTTGTGAAAGGGACCTCGGGGTACTGGTTGACCGCAGGCTAAACATGAGTCAGCAGTGTGATGCGGTGGTCAAGAGGGCGAATGCCACCCTTGGTTGCATAGCCAGAAGTGTGGCTTCTAGATCAAGAGAGGTATTACTACCACTCTACATGACTCTGGTGCGCCTGCAACTGGAGTATTGTGTTCAGTTTTGGGCCCCTCATTACAGAAAGGATATAGCCAGGTTGGAGTCAGTGCAGCGTAGGGCCACAAGGATGGTGGCTGGTTTGCAGGGGATGGGGTATGAGGCGAGACTGAGGGAACTGGGTCTCTTCAGCCTGGAGAAGAGGAGACTCAGAGGGGATATGTTGGCAACATACAGGTATGTGAGGGGGTGTCACATGGAGATGGGGAGAGGCCTGTTCTCCCCTGCAGAGGAAAGCAGGACGCGCTCCAATGGAGCAAAGCTCAGGGAGCCAAGGTTCAATTTGTATGCCAGGAAGCACTTCCTGACAGTTAGGACCCCGAGGGCGTGGAATGGGCTTCCACGGGAGGTCGTTGAGGCCCCATCGGTGAGGGTGTTCAAAGATAGGCTGGACATGTACATGGTGGGCATGTCATGAGCGGAGCCGGCTGGTGCCGGAGGTCAGACTAGATGGCCCAGGAGGCCCCTTCTGACTCGCTCTGTTTCTATGTTTCTATGTTCCGTGGGACTCAGCTGCCATTCAGTGTGTTCACGGACGCAGTCCAGATTCTAACCAATAAGTGTGCAGATACTTTTCTGGAATTTGGTACCCTAAAGCAAGAGTGGGCAGTTTAGCTGGCCTGATGCTTCGAACCGAGCTCCAGCCCTCCCTGCCAGCGAGCCCGGTGACCAAGCACGGAGAGACCCAGAAGGATGGGCATCCCAATGGCAAATGTGCTTCAAGGTCAGCAAGTGTTGTGTCGGGGCAAAACATCCCAGCTTCAGGTATATGCTGGGGGGATCTGAGTGAGCAGCCCCTGAGCAAGCAAGACATCCTGGGGATGTGACCGGCAGCCCAAAGAAAATGCTGACCCCGTGTGCAGCTCCTGTGGAAAAGACACTCCATGCTAGCCCTAAGTCAGAAAGCAATGGGTGCTCAACCTGTTCTGGGTGGGGTGCCCCCCCGAAGGAGCAAGTTCATAGCTTAGGGGTGTTCCTTGGTCCATCTTGGTCCCTTGAGGTTCGCATGGCATCAGTGGCTCAGCTGTGCCCCTACAGCCTGGCTTCAGCAGCCTACGCTCTGGTAATCTCCAAACTGGATTGCTGCAATGCACTCTACCTGGGGCTGCCCTGGAAGACGGTTCAGAAGCAGCAGCTGGTGCAGAATGTGGCAGCCAGATTAATAACTGGGATCAGCAGGCCCAAACTTGGAGGCCTGCTTCTGGCCCTCTTGCACTGGCCGCCTTCCTGTGTGCTTCCTGCCCCAGTCAAGGTGCTGGTTTTCACCTAAAAAGCCTTACACTTAGGCTTAGGGCCTCAGGATCTGTTGGGGCGCCTCTCCAGCCACGGTCTACTCAGACTCCACGCTCAGTCTCTGGGGCCTTCCTCTGAAAGCCAACTCCAAGGGAAATGGGGAGGGTGGCAGCTATGTGGAGGGCTTTCTTAGTTGTGGCCCCCAGCCATGGAATGACTTCCCCACTGTGCTGAATCTGCCATCGTTTTGGCATCAGGTCAAGACAGTCCTTTCTTCTGAGGCTTCAACAGACTTACCGTATTTTTTGCTCTATAAGACGCACTTTCCCCCCCTCAAAAGTAAGGGGAAATGTCTGTGCATCTTATAGAGCGAATGTGTGGGTGCCCGACACCCGGGACGCTGCTGGCCCACCTGCACCACGTGGTCCACCTGGCCGGCACGCTCTCGGCACGCCCTGCTCCGCACCCCCCCTGGCGCAGGTGAGAGCTGTTACTCACAGGTCGGTGTGTGTTTTCAAATGGCAACCCGTCTTTTAATGAAGCCCATGGGGAAGTGATGGGGAATGTGCCTGTGATTATCAGGAAGCTTTCCATGGATCCCTCCTCTAAAAACTAGGTGCGTCTTATGGTCAGGTGCGTCTTACAGAGCGAAAAATACGGTACTGGGTCACCCAGGGGCACTGAGGGACCACCATGTGTTTTGCACTCACCCTTTTTTGTGATTCCTGGTTATTATCTATTTTATTAATCTGTTTTAGCTGCTACTTTTTAATCTTTTTTTCTTATGTTGTTATGTTATGTTAACTGTTTTGATGGTCTGTGTAAACCACCCAGAGAGCTTTGGCTGTGGAGCAGTATGGAAAGGAAAAAAATACACCCAGCTAAGAATGAGTTCCATTCGTGAGATCATCTCTAAGTTGACTTTGTGTGCAAGTTGGATCACGTATATAAAAAGCATTAAAAAACCTTAAGAAACACTGGCATATACACTGAAACACCTTAAACGCAATACAGCATTCAACAATGATGATAATAGAGTAATAAGACAATATCTACAGGTACGGAAGAGAGAATTTATGCATGTGTGTAACTATACAATACAGTTATTGCAACTGTTTAGATAGAAAGATAGAAAAAATAGCTAAAAGGGTAACACTTCTTGAGTGAACATGAAGCCTGACATTAACTGGATGGTGATGGAGATGGGACTGGAGTTCTAGAGGATGGATCTGGTGCCGGGAGTCAGAGTTTGGTGGTGCGGGGGGTGGGCGGCGGACACGGGGGTTACCCCTGGTTGCTTTCTAGTTCCGACTTCGCCGGTGCCACTTGCTGCCTCCTCCTCCTCCTCCTCCCCTTCCCCCCTTCCTTCCTCTCCGTGGGGCCTGCTGCTTGCTGCCCCCGACCATCCGCTCATGCTCACTTCCCGCTCAAGGACTTCCAGGTTTGCTCATTCATAAGCAGAGGTTGTTCTTAACTCAGATGTTCGCAACTGGGAGCCTGGCGCACATCAACAAACAAACGAGGCAACCAGATTCAGAATATGTGTACAGCCTTGCTTGCCACATCACAGAATGGATCCTTATGGCAGGGCTGGACACCATGCAGGAAAGCTCGGTGAAGATGGCCCAGGACCTGAGCTGCTTCCCCACGCACAGAGAAGGGGCTCGTGACGGGAGGCATGGCAGAGGGGCGCCAAATCATGCCTAGTGCAGGGGGGGGGCATTTTCTCCCTTGTAATTCTAGAGCCGGTGGGGCACCGTGATCGGTGGGCGACTCAGGAGGAGCTTTGTTGTGGAGTGCCTTGTTCAAACGTGGAATTCACCGCCCAAGAGAGGGAGTCATGGCCCGGCTGGGCAGCCTCCGGGCGGAAGAGGCCACCTGTGGTTGCTGATCTGGGTGGCAGAAGCTTGATCCAGTATCGCAGGCAGTGTGTCTCAGCTCAGCGGTGGCTGGGGAACATGGGCAGAAGGTGCTGTTGCATCTAGGGCCCTCCTGAGAGCTGCTTCTGTGAGCAGAGTGTGGGACTGCGATTGGATCCAGCCAGGCTCTCCTTATTTATTTATTCATTTATTTATTTATACATGTGTATGCCATCCAATTATTTATGTCTCTGGACAGCTTACAGCATAAATTGACGACCCACTCTGACTGCAAGTAAATTAAATACAATAATAAAACTCATTATTAAAACATATTAAAATATTGATTGAATAAAAAGGTCTTAACCTGGCACCAAAAAGCATATAATGACGGTGCCAGGCAGACCTCTCTGGGGAGCGCATTCCATAGTCAGGGCACCACCGCAGAGAAGGCCCTCCTCCGGGTACTCTGTCTCCTAACATCTTTCACAGAGGGTTCCCGGAGGAGGGCTTCTGTTGCCGATCTCGGGGCGGGAGGGCAAATAGGGAAAAAGGCGTTCCTTTAGGTATCCAGGTCCCAAGCCGTTTAGAGCTTTATAGGTAATAACCAGCACCTTGACTTGAACCCGGACTTCGATGGGAAGCCAATGAGAGCTGATATAGAACGGGTTATATGAGAATAACACCCAGTCCCTGACAGCATCCTGGCAGCTCTGTTTTGAACCATCTGAAGTATCCGGACTGTCTTCAAGGGCAGCCCCACGTAAAGCATGTTACAGAAATCCAACCGGGAAGTAACCCATGCGTGTGTTACTGTTGCCAGGCAATCCCCCTTATGCTTGCATTCTGATTCTACCACCCCGTAGGCGGCGGTCCATTGAATGAACTGGGCTGGCCTCTTCCTGAACTTGGTCCAGAGGTCATTTTAAGCAAGCCATGTAGCAAGTGGCCATCACGAGATCCCAGGATGGCAGATGCCACGAGCTGACTGAGCGTTGCAGGTCCACGAGGGCCTCCTGCTTGCTTGGGACTGCAATTTCATTGGGAGGCCTCTGGAGCCGCCCAAGGCCGGTCTCTAGTGCCGTGCAGTCCCTGGATTGTTTGCTTGTTTGTTTGTTTAAAGCTTTTATAAACCGTGCTTATACTAGTGTCTCGGAACAGTTTACAACAAACCAGGTTGCTATTTTGGGAAAATTCAGATAAATCCTGGCAGAAAAGGGTTTCCATATGTGCCTTTGTATTATAAAATCAAACCTGAGCCCCTTTTTCAGAAGGCAGCAGAATACCAAGTCAGGTCACTGTTTAGTGCTGCTGCTACTTTAAGAGGATGGCATTCATCACTGGACTGAGAAGCTGCTGTCAGTGGGGAATGCCAGTGTTCTGGTATCGGAATCATGCTGCCTGCAGGCAGGGGACTCCAGGCACACTTACCAGGAAATAAAACCCCTGAAACCAGGCTCCCCACTTTGCTCAGTCAGCAAGCACATGTGGAATTAATTTTGAGGGGGTGTCGAGGGCACCCACACAAAATGGCAGTCATGAGTGGGAGACTTGCCCATTCACAAACTGGCCAGGAAGGCAGGCATGGCTACTCACAAACCGCGCATTTCTGCGACGCAAACTGGTGAGGCTCAACACTGCCTTGCCCAGGAGCCCAGGCGCAGGGCCTGGCTGCAAGGCAACAGAGCCACTGGCTAGCGCTGCAGGGAAGCCCCTAGGCTTGCGGCACGCTAGGCTCCTAATTGTAAGCTTAAAAAATCTTAAGGCGTACATGAAAACTCAGGGTGACGTAGATCTTGGGGGGCGCCAAGAGGCATTTCCAGGGTGCAAGCCCCATGTTGGGACCCCAGCCCCAAGCGGGTCTTGCCCGAGTGAGTTGGGCTGTGGTGGGGCTGCCCCTGCATGCTGAGGGGCGCATCGCCTTTCATAGCCATATGCCTGCGACTCGCACCACACCCCCAGCAGCCCGATGGCTTTTGCATGTGGGAAAAACACAGGCAGATCCCCCTTCCTCTGAGGTGTGGCTTTCTTTAAAAGCAGTGCCTCCCGTGCTCAGTTTCATGGGGAGGGGGCAAAGCAGGGGCGGCCTGGGGGGGGGTCGTCTTTTCCCTCCTCCTGTGCCCCTGGGATCAGCCTGTGCGGGAGGAAGGCCAGCGTGTTTTTCTTCCCTTGCCTGGTGTTTTTCTGCCAAATTGGATTTCCCCAAAGGACAGGGCTGGTACGAGGGTGCCGGCTCCTTTCGGGGACCCAGCATGACCCCGGGGCCACGCGATCTCCGCGCGAGGTGAGCAGGGCTGGAGCCTCTCCCAGGGCACCAGTGCTCAGGGCCCAAGGGAGTCCGGCTCTCCCACTCCTCGTGGAGCGCGAGGCCAGATTGCCCTTCCCCAGCCTGGCGCACCCCAGTCAACAACCCCCATCATTCCAAGGCCCCTGCTGCCCGGGGATGGTGTGCTTCGCAGGCCATCACTCCTGGAAGGGGGCAGGTTGCGGAAGGCTGGGCCAGAGCCTCACACATCGGCGGCACTCCATTGCGACCCAGTTCTCCTGAGAGTCCACACAGTGGTGTGCCTTTTGCTGGCCAACCACACGCTTTGGTCCAGTGGTGCAGCCCTGACATGCACACTAACCTGGGCCATGGCGAGCTGATCAGCTGCAGGGCATCTGCGCTGACCCCTCCGTTGGCCTGTGGTCCAGTCAAGGTCTCGATGTCACTGTCCGGTTTAAAGCGAAAAGCTGCCATGCTGCAGACTTGCCTTCTCTAACCCAGTGGCCTGCAGATGTTCTGGACTGCAATACCTATCATTCCCAGCCAGCATCACGCATTGCAATCCCAACACATCCGAAAGGGGTCAGGTTGGGGGAATGCTATGCACCATGACCTGGGAGTAACCTTCCCTGAGCAGACTTGCTCCTGTGTGTGCTTGCCCCCTGCAGAGGGTTTCCGAGGAGTCCGAAGGGGGGAGAGGAGTGAGCGTGTCGAGCGATCCGCCCGCACGGCACGCAGCCATTCCGCTTAGCGCAGAGCAGCCGGCCCATTTTCCCTGCTGCGTCAGGGGTGCCAAATTTTTGCCCAGGCTTGGTTGCTCTGCCTCACCCGAATGCTCCCCCTCATGCAGGGAAGACCAGAGGAGGGTCTGAAGGGGCATCAGGCACCCACCTGGTTGGAACTAAGCAGGTCTGCAGCTGGCCTGGACTTGGAGGGGAGTCGCCCGCCTGAGCTCCACCGTGGGAGAAAGGTGGGACACAAGGACAGCGGTACCTCGGCTCCAAACTTAATCCGTCCCGGGACTCTGGTCGCGACCCAAATCGGTCGTGAGCCAAGTCACATTTCCCCATAAGGCTCAATGTCAATCAGGTTAATCCGTTCTGCAACCACTTTTTTTAAATCACAAAAATTTGAAACAAAGTGACAAAGAACAACAAAGATCTGGCCATCTCCCCCGCCCCCCCCAGCACAACCGCAATTGCACAGGGAAGACGGTGATTGGGATTACAATCGTCACCTGATGTGAAGTTCGAACCTGAGGCAATTTTTTCCTGAAATGTCTGTTCACGACCCGATTTGGGGTCATGGGCCAAGGCACCACTGTATAATGAACAAAGGCGTCACTCAATCAGGTTGTCTGCTCAAGCCCCAGCGGCAGGTCCCTGGGTCTCCCCCAGGCCATTTGCAGGGTCAGCTGTGCTCCTGGTCCCTGCAGGTCAGGGATGTGCTTGCTAATAAGCAGAGGCTTACAAATCGGGCCTGCAGGCGGCCCAGGGCGGCCTCGCAGACAATTCCCGGAAGGACTGGCTCGTTTACCGGAGATAAACGGGAGTCTCGGCCACCCAGGCCCACCCCATGAGTTTCGGGGAGGCTGGCAAGTACTTCTGAAGGAAGCCGTCCTCCACTCCGTGCCCTCCAGCTCTCAGTCCCAGCCCAAGTCGCTAATATTCATGGAAGATGGGCTTTGTGGTCCAACACACTTGGAGGACTCCAGAGTGAGGAAAGCTAATGCAGGGCACGGAAACGGGAAGCTTGCACTGGCTTCCTCTGCCCCGTTCATCAGGTCAATGAACCCATAATTCTCTGCAGCACTTAGCACTGCCCCCAGTCAGAGGAAGCCGGAGCCCGAGCGCAATGCATTGATCAGAGGTGACCAACCCACAGTTAACATAACAATCATGTTCACTGTTAACATAGCAATCACTGCCTGCATTTGGCTTCCTACAACCTGCCAGAGTTGAAAGGAGGAATTCTGCCTCTGGGTTCATCTACATTTCAAGCCAAACTCTGTTCTTGGCCCTTGCTCCAAGGGAGGGCTGGGCTGCGCCTGGTCTTCAGCAAACATTTGTGCGGCAGAAATCAGGTGAAGCAATTCCCCCACCTGTCCATGGGCTGTGATTTTGTAGCTGGCAGTGAGAACCTCTTCTGGGGGCATGTGGCCGTAAGCCACTGCAGGGCCCTGGGTGATCGTCAATAAAACTACTGCGCTTCAAGACTGAACCTGGTTACCCTTGTTGCGGCTGCCATGGAGGCTTCCCGACATGAGCAAACCAAAAAGGGTGGGCACCCTTCATGTGCACAAAATCGTAACACTTGATGGCCACAATGAGCAGTGAACGATGGAAGCAACGTTACCTGCAGCTGCCCAGCAAGAGGCATATGGAGACGCTTGCGGGGAAAAGCATGAGGGGAGTTTTGTGTGGAGGGACTGTGTAGTCCTGCGGTTCTGGGACTCAGAACACACCACTGGGCTGTGAAGCCGAGTGCCCATCGTTGGCTCCAGTGGGGGGGAGGAGCTTCCAGAAAAGGGGGGAGGCTCGGGGTCCTGTTGAGTCCCACGGCCTGTTGACCATCCAGAGCAGCAGGAAGCAGGCAGTAGCCCCCAATTCTTCCAGCCCTGCTCGCCTGTCTATTTATTCATTATTTCTTTATTAGGAGTATTTCTAACCCACCCATTGCGGTTCTCTCTGGACAGCTTGCAATATAAAACAACCTAATAAATGCATCATAATACCACACGACTGAGGATAAAAACATAATTAAAATATTTAAACTTTAAAATATCAGGTAAATAAAAAGGTCTTGGCCTGGTGCCAAAAAGCATGTAACATCGGTGCCAGGTGAGCCTCTCTGGGGAGTGCATTCGATAGCCGGAGCGCCACCGCAGAGAAGGCCCTGCTCCAGGTGTTCTCCCTCCCAACCTCCTTCTCCTAAACTCCTGTCTAGCAGCGTGGCAGTAGAGGGCAGCCCAAGGGTGAGGTGGGCGATCTGGCTGAGTGCCCGGTGCAGGCGAAGGCGAAGGGGCTCATTTCCCACCTGCTCAGGTGACCTGAGCCCTGTGCCTCCCCAACACGATTTGGCATCCCAGTTTCCTGGCTCTGCAGCAAAGCGTTAGGCTTGTGCATTCTGTGGGGGTCCCTAGCACAAGAGGAGATGGCCTGAGGCCTCTCCCTCTGCAGGCACAAGGGCGCCCTCCCCAGCCAAGCTCAGTCCCTCCAAGGGAGCTGAGTGGGGAAAGAGGCAGCCCTCCAGAGTGCTGCACAGACCCTGACCCGGCTCATTGCTGGGATTCCCACAGGATGCTCAGACTCCTGCACAGAAATGCATGCGCCAATGTGCACACGCGTGTTCCTTCAGCATGTAGGAGTAGTGGGGGATTGTGGAGGGGTGTTCCATAGATCATACGGTAATGTTTCCACTCTATGAGAAGGCCTTGTTTCATGCTCCCCCTTCACTCAGTGCTGGGGTTGAGTTTTTAGGGTAGTTTTCCTTACGAAAAGCGAGTTTTTGAGACTTCTGGCAGTTTTGTGATGACTTTTGATTATGTTGAACAAAAGAGAGTGGACAGACTTCCTAGAAGACAGGAAGTAATCTTTTTCTTTCTATTTGACTCCTTATTTCTAGCTAGAACACTTTCAAGGTAATATACAAGATAAAAACTCTACAAAGTGGATACAATAGAAGTCAATAAAACATGTTTCAGTACAATCCAGAATAGCAGGAACCAATGAAAACAAGTTAGAAACGAAACACGGCAAGCAAAACCGGTGAGGCCTTCAGAGCTTTTCTGAAAATCAAGGGTCTGACCCGCTGCAGATGGAAGATGATCCCGAAGGTGTGGGGCCAGCACCGGGAAGGCCTCTCCGACGTGCTCACTAAGCCTGGCATCCTCAGCAGTGGCAGGGGAAAAGGGCAGGGTCGCAGCAGTGCCCCCCGGAATAAAGGACCCGCAGCCCCCCACCCCTGCTCAGCTGCACAAATAGAAATAGAATGTGCATGCTTTGCTGGCCACGTTCCAAATTATCCCACGTCGTTTCTCTCCGGCATCCACCCAAACAGGCGGATCACATTTCCTGGCGAGCAGCCCAAGGGTGGACGCATGCGCAGGGTTGTGGGCGGGGCCAAGAGCAGGAGGGGTGTGGCCAAAGGCCAGGGGGTGGGGCTGCAGAGCCAAAAGAATGCTGACGTTTCAAGCGCAAGTAAGCCTTACATGAGGCATTTCAGTCCTGTCGATGGGAAAGTCATGTGAGACCTGCAAAGTCCCCAGACCACGTGTGGTTGGGAAAAAGGGGGAGGCACTGGCGGGTGGCCCCTGGCGTTTCCGATCCCTTTCCAAAGAGTAGTCAGTTAACTCTTGGGAGGGATCTTACCTTGAAAAGTGGAATACAAATACTAAAAAGCAGTATATAACTTTTTATCTGGCACACCTGTGCATACCTAGCACACCTATGCACACAGCTGCAGTCTTCCCTGCCGCTGGGAAAAGAGGGATGCCCTGTAAGGTGCACCAGCATCAGAGAAAAACCGTGAGCGGGTCTATTTTACCGTGGGGGTGGGCAATTTTTACTTCAGGAAGTTGAAAGAGCAGCGCTTGGAACTCGCACCCTGGGGTGTGTGGGGGGTTGTCACCTCCATTTTATGTTTTTAAGGCTTTGTGATGATCCCTTTCTTTTCTTTTTGAGTTGCTCTCCAGGGATCCGTTGTAGGCCAGATAGCAGGAAGCAGGCCTCTCACGTTCAGCAACAGAAGCTGCCCCCCACCCCACCCCACCCCCAGCCCAACAGCCGCCTGCGAAAGCTGTTCTGGTCCCTTCGCGATGGGTGCGTGAAGTCACCCGCTGGAAGCTCCTGAGTGACGGCTCTTCTCTAATTGATCCCGAGCCAAGCGAAGGCAGCAGCCTGGCCGTTCCTGACACTTTTCCTCAGCCTGAACGCGCCGGTGATGTCCCTCCAGGGCAGAGCAGGGACCGGGCCCCGGGCACCCCCAGAGGGGCAGGTGGACGTGCCGCCTCTTGCTCCCGTGGGCCAGGCAGGGCGCTCTCAGGGGCACCCACAAGATGGAATCCGGCGTCCCTGCACTCCGTTTCTCCCCGTGACTTCTCTGGGGGGTACAGTTTCAAAATACGCTATCAAGCAATTCTCTTGATCAGGACCAGCCAATGTGTCCCCAAACAACAGCAAGCAAGCATGCGGGTTCTTGGGCCTCAGTCTGACTGGGTGGCCACGGCAAGGGACGGTCTGGAAAAGTTTTAAATAAAATAAAGTCTTAAATGATAGACTCCTAGCCTATGGAGGTCCTTTTTGGGTGGAGCGCCCGCTGCAGATCTCTTCACCTTCCCAGGCACACCGGTCCTTTAGTCTGCCTTGCTTGAAATCTGTTCCTACATTTCAAAACCGAGTGCTAGGTTTTATTTAGGCTTCTATTGATTTTAAGCTGTTGTTTTAAACATTCATGTTATATTGTCCCATGATATATTTCGTGGCTTTAATTGTTGTAAGCCACCCAGCTCCTTCATGGATCACTGCCTTGTTGTGGCGAAGGGGCTTGCGTAGCTCAAAGAAGCTATGAGCTATGCCGTGCAGGGTCACCCAAGACGGACAGGTCATAGCAGAGAGCTCTGACAAAACGTGATCCACTGGAGAAGGAAATGGCAACCCACTCCAGTATCTTTGCCATGAAAACCCCATGGACTTGAAAACCAAAAGGCAAAACGATATGACACCGGAAGATGAGCCCCTCAGGTCGGAAGGTGTCCAATATGCTACTGGGGAAGAGCAGAGGGCTAGTACTAGTAGCGCCAGAAAGAATGAAGCGACTGGGTCAAAGCCAAAAGGACACTCAGTTGCCGATGTATCTGGAGGTGAAAGGAAAGTCCGATGCTGCAAAGATCTTTACTCTATAGGAACCTGGAATGTAAGATCCATGAATCAAGGCAAGCTGGATGTGGTGAAACAAGAGATGACAAGACTGAACATCGACATCTTAGGAATCAGTGAACTAAAATGGACAGGCATGGGTGAATTTAGTTCAGATGACCATCAGGTATACTACTGCGGGCAAGAATCCCTCAGAAGAAATGGAGTAGCCTTCATAGTCAATAAAAGAGTAGGAAAAGCAGTACTGGGATACAATCTCCAAAATGACAGAATGATCTCAGTTCGAATCCAAGGCAAACCATTCAACATCACAATAGTCCAAGTCTATGCCCCAACCACTGGTGCTGAAGAGGCTGAAGTTGACCGGTTCTATGAAGGCCTGCAACACCTTCTAGAATTAACTCCAAAAAATGATGTCCTTATCATCATAGGGGATTGGAATGCTGAAGTAGGAAGCCAAAAGATAACCGGAATAACAGGCAAGTTTGGCCTTGGAGTACAAAATGAAGCAGGACACAGGCTGGTAGAATTTTGTCAAGAGAATACGATGGTCATAACAAACACTCTTTTCCAACAACCCAAGAGACGTCTCTACACATGGACATCACCAGACGGTCAACACAGAAATCAGATTGACTATGTGCTCTGCAGCCAAAGATGGAGAAGTTCTATACAGTCAGTAAAAACTAGACCAGGAGCTGACTGTGGCTCAGATCATGAGCTTCTGGTGGCAAAATTTAGGCTTAAGTTGAAGAAAGTAGGGAAAAGCACTAGGCCACTCAGGTATGACATAGAAACATAGAAACATAGAAACAGAGCGAGTCAGAAGGGGCCTCCTGGGCCATCTAGTCTGACCTCCGGCACCAGCCGGCTCCGCTCATGACATGCCCACCATGTGCATGTCCAGCCTATCTTTGAACACCCTCACCGATGGGGCCTCAACGACCTCCCGTGGAAGCCCATTCCACGCCCTCGGGGTCCTAACTGTCAGGAAGTGCTTCCTGGCATCCAAATTGAACCTTGGCTCCCTGAGCTTTGCTCCATTGGAGCGCGTCCTGCTTTCCTCTGCAGGGGAGAACAGGCCTCTCCCCATCTCCATGTGACACCCCCTCACATACCTGTATGTTGCCAACATATCCCCTCTGAGTCTCCTCTTCTCCAGGCTGAAGAGACCCAGTTCCCTCAGTCTCGCCTCATACCCCATCCCCTGCAAACCAGCCACCATCCTTGTGGCCCTACGCTGCACTGACTCCAACCTGGCTATATCCTTTCTGTAATGAGGGGCCCAAAACTGAACACAATACTCCAGTTGCAGGCGCACCAGAGTCATGTAGAGTGGTAGTAATACCTCTCTTGATCTAGAAGCCACACTTCTGGCTATGCAACCAAGGGTGGCATTCGCCCTCTTGACCACCGCATCACACGGCTGACTCATGTTTAGCCTGCGGTCAACCAGTACCCCGAGGTCCCTTTCACAAGTGCTGCTCTCCAGCCACTTGTCCCCTAACCTGTACTTATGACAGCTATTCCTATGCCCCAAGTGCAAGACCTTGCACTTCTCCACATTGAACGCCATCCTGTTGTCTCCTGCCCACTTCCATAGTCTGTCCAGATCCTTTTGGATCTGGAGTACCTGCTCCTCAGTTGTGGCCACTGCTCCAGTTTTAGTGTCGTCTGCGAATTTGATCAGCAGACTGTTCACCCCTTCTTCCATGTCGTTAATGAAAAGATTAAACAGGATCGGCCCCAGGACAGAGCCCTGGGGGACCCCGCTTGTCACTGGCTGCCATCCCGACGATTCCCCGCTAATGGTTACCTTCTGCTTTCGGTCAGTCAGCCATGCCCTAATCCACCGGACAGTGCTTTGGTGTATCCCAAAACTCCTCAGTTTCTCCACCAGGATATCATGGGGCACTTTGTCAAAGGCCTTGCTGAAATCCAGGTATACCACATCCACTGCGTCCCCTCCATCCAGCCATCTCGAAACCTTGTCATAGAATTCCACAAGGTTTGTCTGGCAGGACCTGTTTCTGCGGAAGCCATGTTGTGTGGCTGTCAGCCTCCCTTCCCTATCTAGCATCACTAGATCTCTCTCTATTATGAGCCTTTCCATTGTTTTTCCTACAATGGACGTAAGGCTAACCGGTCAATAATTCCCCATGTCCTTCCTACTACCCTTTTTGAAAATTGGGACCACCGATGCCACCCTCCAGTCCTCTGGAACTTCACCCGTTCTCCACGAGGCCTCAAAAATGGAGGCCAGCGGGCGTGAGAGAACCCCTGCCAACTCTCTAAGTACTCTTGGGTGTAACCCGTCAGGGCCTGGCGCCTTTGTAATGTCCAATGCCCTGAGGAGCCCCTCGACTTCAAGGGGGGTGACTCTAATCTCTGCCCCTAAGTCCCCAGCCTCATCCAATCTCCTATACGGATATCCCCCATCCTGCTTTGGGGAGAACACAGAGGTAAAATAGTCATTTAGCATCTGTGCCTGTTCCCTCATGTCAGTCACTGGATCTCCTTCCTCCTTATTTAGTGGTCCCACCACTTGTCTCCCCTTCCTTTTCCTATTTACATGCTGGAAGAAGCCCTTTTTGTTGCTCTTGATATTCTTGGCAAGTCTCAGCTCATAATCAGCCTTAGCCTTGCGAAGAATCCTTCTGCGACGGGCCTCCTCCTCCCGGTATACCCTTTTGTCTATTTCCCCCAGTACCCATTTCCTACGGAGGTTCCTCTTTCGTCTAATCCCTCTAACCACCTCCTTTCGCATCCATGGCGGCACTCTCCTCCGCCTCCCCACCTTACTGACTAGAGGTATTGTCAGGGCTTGCGCCTGCAAAACCTCCCTTTTGAGTGCCATCCACCCCTCCTCCGGTCGCTTACCTTCCAGTAACCTATCCCAGGAGACTTTCCCCAGCCTGGCCTTCAGTTGGCCAAAGTTGGCCCTCTTGAAGTCCCAGCTTCTAGTGCTCGCCCTGCTGCACGGCCCCAGTCCTCTGATCTCAAAGCAAAGGATGGAGTGATCACTCGCATCCAGAGCTCCCCTAATCTGTACTTCATCTATCAGCTCCTCCCTATTGGTCAAGACCAAGTCCAGGATGTTTCCCCCCCTCGTCGCCTCTCGGACCCTCTGTGTGAAAAACCCACCCTCTAGAGCTTCTAGGAAGCGACGTGACCTGGCTGTCACCGCCAAGTGAGTCTCCCAAGTAATATCCGGGAGATTGAAATCTCCCATAATTACTGTGTCTCTCCCCCGAGATATCCTTAGAATCTGGCCTGTCAGGACATCATCCAGGGTCTCAAGTTGACCTGGAGGGCGATAACATACCCCCACTGTCAGGTCTCTTTCTCTGTCAAAACCCCTAAGTTTCACCCAGACTGCCTCTACCGAATCCCCATCTGTGCTGCACTCTATCTCACTGCATCCTATCCCTTCCCTGACATATAAAGCCACACCCCCACCTCTCTTTCCCTTCCTGTCCTTTCTAAAAAGGTGATACCCTTCTATGTTCACATTCCAGACTTGCCTTTCATCCCACCAAGTTTCTGTGATTCCCACCAGATCGTATCCTCCTATTCCCAGGAGAGCTTCAAGCTCTTCCTGCTTATTACCCATGCTCCTAGCATGAGTTCCTGCTTATTACCCATGCTCCTAGCATAGTATGATTTATGACCTAAATCATATCCCTGATGAATATACGGTAGAGGTGACAAATAGATTTCAGGAATTAAATCTGATAGACAGAGTGCCTGAAGAACTATGGACGGAGGTTCGCAACATTGTACAAGAGGCAGCAACTAAAACCATCCCAAAGAAAAAGAAATGCAAGAAAGCAAAATGGCTGTCTGAGGAAGCTTTACAAATAGCTGAGGAAAGAAGGGAAGCGAAAGGCAAGGGAGAAAGAGAAAGATACAAACAATTCAATGCAGAATTCCAGAGAACAGCTAGAAGAGATAAGAATGCCTTCCTAAATGAACAGTGCAAAGAAATAGAAGAAAACAATAGAATAGGGAGGACCAGAGATCTCTTCAAGAAAATTAGAGATATGAAGGGAACATTTCATGCAAAGATGGGCATAATAAAGGACCAAAATGGCAGGGACCTAACAGAGGCAGAAGAGATTAAGAAGAGGTGGCAAGATTACACAGAAGAACTATACAAGAAAGAGCTTAACATCCCTGATAACCACGATGGGGTGGTCACTGACCTCGAGCCAGACATCCTGGAATGTGAAGTGAAATGGGCCTTAGGAAGTCTGAGCAACAACAAAGCTAGTGGAGGTGACAGCATTCCAGCTGAGCTATTCAAAATCCTGAAAGACAATGCAGTTAAAGTGCTACACTCAATATGCCAGCAAATTTGGAAAACTCAACAGTGGCCACAGGATTGGAAAAGGTCAGTTTACATTCCGATCCCCAAGAAGGGCAATGCCAAAGAATGTTCAAACTACCGCACCATTGCACTCATTTCACATGCTAGCAAAGTGATGCTCAAAATCCTACAAGCTAGGCTCCAGCAGTATGTGGACCGAGAACTACCAGAAGTACAGGCAGGATTTCGAAGAGGGAGAGGAACTAGAGATCAAATTGCCAACATACGCTGGATCATGGAGAAAGCCAGGGAGTTCCAGAAAAAGATCTACTTCTGCTTCATTGACTATGCTAAAGCCTTTGATTGTGTGGATCACAACAAATTGTGGCAAGTTCTTAAAGAGATGGGAGTACCAGACCATCTTATTTGTCTCTTGAGAAACCTATATGCAGGTCAAGAAGCAACAGTGAGAACCGGACACGGAACCACTGATTGGTTCAAAATTGAGAAAGGAGTTTGGCAAGGCTGTATACTGTCACCCTGCCTATTTAACTTATATGCAGAGCACATCATGAGAAAGGCAGGGCTAGATGAATCACCAGTTGGAATCAAGATTGCTGGGAGAAATATCAACAACCTCAGATATGCAGATGATACCACTCTCATGGCAGAAAGTGAAGAGGAACTAAAGAGCCTCTTGATGTGGGTAAAGGGGGAGAGCGCAAAAGTTGGCTTGAAACTCAACATTAAGAAAACTAACATCATGGCATCTGGTCCTCTCACTTCCTGGCAAATAGATGGGGAAGAAATGGAGGTAGTGACAGATTTTATTTTCCTGGGCTCCAAGATCACCGCAGACGGGGACTGTAGCCAAGAAATTAAAAGACGCTTGCTTCTGGGGAGGGAAGCTATGGCAAATCTAGATAGCATACTAAAAAGCAGAGACATCATCCTGCCAACAAAAGTGCGTATAGTCAAGGCTATGGTTTTCCCAGTTGCAATGTATGGCTGTGAAAGCTGGACAATAAGGAAGGCTGAGCGCAAAAGGATTGAGGCCTTTGAGTTGTGGTGCTGGAGGAGACTCCTGCGAGTCCCTTGGACCGCAAGGCGATCAAACCGGTCAGTCCTAGAGGAGATCAGCCCTGACTGCTCTTTAGAAGGCCAGATCCTGAAGATGAAACTCAAATCCTTTGGCCACCTAATGAGAAGGAAGGACTCCCTGGAGAAGAGCCTAATGCTGGGAACAATGGATGGCAAAAGAAGGAGGGGATGGCAGAGGATGAGGTGGCTGGATGGAGTCCCTGAGGCAGTTGGTGTGAGCTTGAGTGGACTCCTGGGGATGGTGGAGGACAGGAGGGCCTGGAGGAATGTTGTCCATGGGGTCACGATGGGTCGGACTCGACTTCGCGACTAACAACAACAACAAAGCCACCCAGAGAGCATCAGCTACAAGGTGGAAAGGAAATGTAATACGTAAGCAGCGCCCCCTCTGCAAAACTGCTTGCCCTCCCAAGAAGCACGGGCATTTTATGCGCACCTCGAGCCTGGCTACGCCTCAGCAGTTAATCGTCACCGTAAGGAGAGGAGTAAAAGGGGGCTTCTTTCCGCTGCTCTGATGTATTTGTAGCAGCACTATTTTGCTGCAAGGAGATTTTTCAAGTACAAATGGTAACGAGCGTCTTCTGGCCCAGCCATGCTTGGCTCTCACAGGTCTCCGAAAGTGCGAGGGAAGACCGGGGGATGCAGTGGGGCATCCCAGACCTGTTTCCCGCCTGGGCAGGTCTGGGGGCCCCTGGATTTGGGCCTGGAGAGCAGGCTGCCCCTCGCTGCACGGGAGAAAGGGGGTGGCTGGGGAGGGGAAGGGGGCAGAAGCGGAGAGAAGGGGTGGACCGCAGCCCCCAGGGCTTCGGTCTGACATGTCTCCCAAGCGAATGCTGCCCTGAGCAGCAGGCGGCTCCCCGTCCTTGCCCCGGAGCTCCACAGAACTCAAACTCTGCTTGTGGCTGTGTGACGTTCGGTTAGTCTGGCGAGAGCCGGAGGTGGCCGCTGACATATTCCTGCTGGACAAGCGGGGCTTCCCAGGACAACCATCTCAGTACCCTCGGTGAAATTAAAAGGGGGCTGGGACAGCCCTCTTGGCAGGAGCTGGAGCTGCTGGAAGAGGGGCATTTGTCAGCTTCCCCATCGTGTAGGAGCCTGGCTGCTGAGGGTGGAGATGCCTGTGCCACAGGGATTGTGGAACCACTCCAGGTTTGAGCCTGAGCTTTAACGGAGCCGCCCACGGTCCAGGGCCATGCCCTGAGTGCAGCTCTACGGATAGCGCCTTAAAAGTTCAGGCTGAGCTGGGGTGGGTGCGCCCTCCTGCCGACCCTGGAGCCCCCAACTCCCCCGCAGCCTGGATTGAACTTGGGGTTCGTGGGGAGACACAGCTACTTTTGCATGCCTTCAAATACGAGTCCCCCTTTCCCTACTAAGTATGCCGTGGGAAGGAGAGAGCTCTCCTGGTGTGAGACAGCCCTGAAGGCTGCAAGAGAAGCTTCCTCCAGAGCAGATTCGACAACAAAGGACATGGGAGTGAGTCATGGAGCCAAACCGAGACAAGACACGGAGGCAGACATGAGCAGGCTGTGGAGCCGTTCTCACACCGCCTGTTGCCAGTGCGGGAAGTGAGGTGGGGGAAGCAACTGCTGCACCCGCACTGCAGGGCTGGCCGCAGGCCCATTGGTGCCTGTTGCAAGAAACCCAAGAGCCCCTCCCCTCCTGCAGGAACCCATGCAGCAGCCTGGGAAGGGAATCCCTGGCCACCCGACTCCGTCTTGGCTGCAGCCACGCAGGGCTTCAGGCACGGATTTCCTGGCCTCCCTGGGAGATGCCAGCGACCCAGCCCAGGACTGTGTGCAGGCAAGGCAGGCTCTGTCCCTCTGCTTCTGCCCAACACATCTGGCGGGGACACAGGGAAGGGGAAGCCACCTCGCAGGATCCAGGCTTGTTGCTGAGGATCGCCTCGGCACTGCCCAGCAGTGTCTCCCCAGGGTCTCGGGCAAGAGGTAAAGCTGGGGTGCCTTGCATGCAAAGCACAGGCTCAGCCCCTTCTGCCTGTCCCAGGCCCAGAGTCAGGGCAGGCCTGGCTGGGACCAGCTGAGGGCCCGCACCCCCTGGAAAGCCCCTGGCAAGAGCCCCCGGACTCGCTTGCCCTCTTCCCCACGGTGGCCCGCTGTTCACCTGCTCTCTGCTGCCACACAAGCGAGTGGCGCCCAGGAAGTGAAGGAGGGCGAGCAAGAGCAGCTGCTGCCGATGGTGGAGAGAAGGGGGCTCCCCGAGCAGGGTCTCAGAAGGCATCTTGCCCAGGGGCACCGGCACCCGGCACCCACCCCGAGCTGCGCCAGTCCCTCACCGGTGGCTGCCAGCAGTGCGGAGGCAAGCAAGCGCTGTTTGGAGGAGGGCCGCCCCATGGGGGTCTGTCCTGTCTGCCCCCCATAATGGCATCCGATGCTTGGCAGGACCATTTCTGCCTTCGGTACATCCCCACGCCAGGCCCTTGGCTGGGCATATCAAGGGCAAGATCAAAAGCACCTGCAGCTCGGAGGGTAAAATGGAACAGGGAGCTGAGTTTGCACAGAAGGGACAGCGAGCGGAATGATCCCGGGGCCTCTGCTGAAGATGCTGCTTCAACTTCAAGGTGTCCCCCTGTGGCTGCTCTATGGGGCTTCTGGGGAGGGCGCCTGCCCGGCACCAGAGACCCCTGCTTGGCTGCTGGCCGGACCTGATTTCAAGGAGTCCAGCCAGGACTGCTGTCGGCCCTCAGTTCTGCTTGCCCAAGTCTGCTCTGCGATGCTGAAGGTGATGGAAAGACCCCGGTCCCTTGGATGGCGTCAGGAGAGCTCACGGGCATCGGAAGGACCTTGTGCGCATGTCCCAGGCTCCGCCTGCCTAGAGCAGGCGGCTCAGTTGTGTTCGGCGCCGTGGTTTGGGCTGGAGCCAAAGAAGTGCTGTGTTTGGGCAGTGTGTCTTTAACTGGACCCCCCCCCCTGCCCCCAGCACATAAACACAGCTGAGCCTTTCTCCAGGAAGTGCCTGGTCTGTGCTCAGGAGTTCTGCTTCCTGGCTCACAGGGGTTTCCCGTTCCCTATGCAGTGTTGCAGTCTTCCACTTTGACGTGCTTCTCCAAAGCACTTTCCCAAGTTTCTTTAGAAAAGAGAAACCAAGGTATTATTTCTGAAAGCACCTTGTTTACCTGTGTGTCAGCGCTATTCCACTATCGCACAGCTCCACCTAGAGGTTGGGCAAGAAGCTGGAAAGGAAAACCTCTTTGAGAAGAGCTCAGGTCTCAGGTCCACTATGACACCAAAAGCAGATGCAGCGAGTTAACAGCTCATGTAGACAAACTCTCGGTCAGGGTTAAAGAGCAAAGTAGTTCCTCATTTGAATCTCACCCCAGCAGTTTGCTGCAGTTGTGTCCGAAGCTCGCAGCAGCTTGGTATTTGGAAAGCTCCAACATGAAACAGAAGTTGGTATTTGGAAAGCTCCACGCTTTGTCTTGCTTTTAAATGTCTAGTCCTTATGGTTCAGGATGAAATGTGTGGACTATTGCTTCACTTCTGCCTTTTATGAGTTCTTATTGTATTGTTGTTGTTTTTTTATCCTGCCACTTCAGCAGGTGCTCAGTGCACCTTTTCCTCCACTCAAAAATTCCCGTTTGCAACAACTATCTTGATCTTGCAGAAAACTCGGAGCAAGCTCAGAATCACTGCTACCTGTGTGGCCAGGTGCAGCAGCTCCACTCTAGAGGGTTTGTGGAAGGGTCAGGATTACTTTGCAAAGGAGCCCTGGGCAGTCTCATTCTTGTCAGTTTTATATCCCAGAGCTCCTTCCTAGCAAAGTTATCTTTCATAATCTCTTAATTGCTGGTTGGATTGTTTAGGAACTCCGGCCTGTCAAAATAAACACATCTTGAAGCAATTTGGCTTTTGGTCACTTCCATGGAAACCAGAAGTAGATGCTGTCAATATTGTGTTAGCAGTGACTTTTTCATTTTAATTTAAATTTTTACCTCTCCATAGCTTGCTTCCTCAGGGCAGGACATTCCACATCTCCACATTTGTGAGATGTGGAATTTAAAATATGACCAGTTTTCAATAAGGGGCTATTTTTTAACAAAAAAGTAGGGATGTCCCCAAAGCGGCTAAGGGGGCCATCCCAGGCAAGTGGGAAAGGGGATCCCGGTGGCCCTTTCCTGCCTCGCACCCACGGGGACATGCCTTCAGGGACCGAGCTGCGGGTCTGTGCGCCAGCTAAGCCTGCCTGGGTGTCCAAGGAGCCCTCCCCTGACCCACTTTGACACTGGGGCTGCCCTCAAAGCGACACCTGGTAGGCACGCGAGGCAGCAGGTCCTGGGTGGCCGCTCCAAGGTTTTGGCACTTCCTGCCCCAGGAGTCTCCCGTGGCTCGCTTGTGGTGGGAGGCCCAGGGGGTTTCACGTCATCCAGGCCTGTGGCTGGTGGTCGTTTCTCTGGGTGGGCCGCCCGTCATCTCTTTGACGCTCGAGTCTGAGTCGCACTTTTCTTTGTTCTGATGTTCATTTTCATAAAGTCTTTCTTTTGCTTTTCTTACTGGCTTTGTTATTGTCAGCGGCCTTGAACACCATTTTATGGAGAAGTGGATAGCAACGAATCCGTCGATCCAGTGCCCAGTTTCCAGACTGCACGATGGAGGTGTGCCGTGATTTCATAGAAACATAGAAACATAGAAACAGAGCGAGTCAGAAGGGGCCTCCTGGGCCATCTAGTCTGACCTCCGGCACCAGCCGGCTCCGCTCATGACATGCCCACCATGTGCATGTCCAGCCTATCTTTGAACACCCTCACCGATGGGGCCTCAACGACCTCCCGTGGAAGCCCATTCCACGCCCTCGGGGTCCTGACTGTCAGGAAGTGCTTCCTGGCATCCAAATGGAACCTTGGCTCCCTGAGCTTTGCTCCATTGGAGCGCGTCCTGCCTTCCTCTGCAGGGGAGAACAGATCTCTCCCCACCTCCGTGTGACACCCCCTCACATACCTGTATGTTGCCAACATATCCCTTCTGAGTCTCCTCTTCTCCAAGCTGAAGAGACCCAGTTCCCTCAGTCTTGCCTCATACGGCATCCCCTGCAAACCAGCCACCATCCTTGTGGCCCTACGCTGCACTGACTCCAACCTGGCTATATCCTTTCTGTAATGAGGGGCCCAAAACTGAACACAATACTCCAGTTGCGGGCGCACCAGAGTCATGTAGAGTGGTAGTAATACCTCTCTTGATCTAGAAGCCACACTTCTGGCTATGCAACCAAGGGTGGCATTCGCCCTCTTGACCACCGCATCACACTGCTGACTCATGTTTAGCCTGCGGTCAACCAGCACCCCGAGGTCCCTTTCACAAGTGCTGCTCTCCAGCCACTTGTCACCTAACCTGTACTTATGACAGCTATTCTTATGCCCCAAGTGCAAGACCTTGCACTTCTCCACATTGAACGCCATCCTGTTGTCTCCTGCCCACTTCCATAGTCTGTCCAGATCCTTTTGGATCTGGTGTATTTGCTCCTCACTTGTGGCCACTGCTCCAGTTTTAGTGTCGTCTGCGAATTTGATCAGCAGACTGTTCACCCCTTCTTCCATGTTGTTTATGAAAAGATTACAGGATCGGCCCCAGGACAGAGCCCTGGGGGACCCCGCTTGTCACTGGCTGCCATCCCGACGATTCCCCGCTAATGGTTACCTTCGGCTTTCGGTCAGTCAACCATGCCCTAATCCACCGGACAGTGCTTTGGTGTATCCCAAAACTCCTCAGTTTCTCCACCAGGATATCATGGGGCACTTTGTCAAAGGCCTTGCTGAAATCCAGGTATACCACATCCACTGCATCCCCTCCATCTAGCCATCTTGAAACCTTGTCATAGAATTCCACAAGGTTTGTCTGGCAGGACCTGTTTCTGCGGAAGCCGTGTTGTGTGGCTGTCAGCCTCCCTTCCCTATCTAGCATCACTAGATCTCTCTCTATAATGAGCCTTTCCATTGTTTTTCCTACAATGGACGTAAGGCTAACCGGTCTATAATTCCCCATGTCCTTCCTACTACCCTTTTTGAAAATTGGGACCACCGATGCCACCCTCCAGTCCTCTGGAACTTCACCCGTTCTCCACGAGGCCTCAAAAATGGAGGCCAGCGGGCGTGAGAGAACCCCTGCCAACTCTCTAAGTACTCTTGGGTGTAACCCGTCAGGGCCTGGCGCCTTTGTAATGTCCAATGCCCTGAGGAGCCCCTCGACTTCAAGGGGGGTGACTCTAATCTCTGCCCCTAAGTCCCCAGCCTCATCCAATCTCCTATACGGATATCCCCCGTCCTGCTTTGGGGAGAACACAGAGGCAAAATAGTCATTTAGCATCTGTGCCTGTTCCCTCATGTCAGTCACTGGATCTCCTTCCTCCTTATTTAGTGGTCCCACCACTTGTCTCCCCTTCCTTTTCCTATTTACATGCTGGAAGAAGCCCTTTTTGTTGCTCTTGATATTCTTGGCAAGTCTCAGCTCATAATCAGCCTTAGCCTTGCGAAGAATCCTTCTGCAACGGGCCTCCTCCTCCCGGTATACCCTTTTGTCTATTTCCCCCAGTACCCATTTCCTATGGAGGCTCCTCTTTCGTCTAATCCCCCTAACCACCTCCTTTCGCATCCATGGCGGCACTCTCCTCCGCCTCCCCACCTTACTGACTAGAGGTATTGTCAGGGCTTGCGCCTGCAAAACCTCCCTTTTGAGTGCCATCCACCCCTCCTCAACTGGCTTACCTTCCAGTAACCTATCCCAGGAGACTTTCCCCAGCCTGGCCTTCAGTTGGCCAAAGTTGGCCCTCTTGAAGTCCCAGCTTCTAGTGCTCGCCCTGCTGCACGGCCCCAGTCCTCTGATCTCAAAGCAAAGGATGGAGTGATCACTCGCATCCAGAGCTCCCCTAATCTGTACTTCATCTATCAGCTCCTCCCTATTGGTCAAGACCAAGTCCAGGATGTTTCCCCCCCTCGTCGCCTGTCGGACCCTCTGTGTGAAAAACCCACCCTCTAGAGCTTCTAGGAAGCGACGTGACCTGGCTGTCACCGCCGAGTGAGTCTCCCAAGTAATATCTGGGAGATTGAAATCTCCCATAATTACTGTGTCTCTCCCCCGAGATATCCTTAGAATCTGGCCTGTCAGGACATCATCCAGGGTCTCAAGTTGACCTGGAGGGCGATAACATACCCCCACTGTCAGGTCTCTTTCTCTGTCAAAACCCCTAAGTTTCACCCAGACTGCCTCTACCGAATCCCCATCTGTGCTGCACTCTATCTCACTGCATCCTATCCCTTCCCTGACATATAAAGCCACACCCACACCTCTCTTTCCCTTCCTGTCCTTTCTAAAAAGGTGATACCCTTCTATGTTCACATTCCAGACTTGCCTTTCATCCCACCAAGTTTCTGTGATTCCCACCAGATCGTATCCTCCTATTCCCAGGAGAGCTTCAAGCTCTTCCTGCTTATTCCCCATGCTCCTAGCATTGGTGTACATGCACCTCAACTCCTTCCCACTGCTTCCTTTCCTTGGAGTGCCCAGCATCCTCCTTCCTCCCATCCTCCCTGGTACCTGGCCCCTCTCTGTAGAAGTCCTGTCAGTCCCATAGAAGTCATTTCCTCGAAGAAAAGGGAACCTTTGGAAACTCACAATTCCCCCCCCCCTGCTCCGAGAGGAATTGCGCCCCACACCCGCCCAGGCCACAGGTGGGAAGCGCACTGCCAGACAGTGTGATTTTGATGTGGCTTTTATTGTTTAGCAATTACTTGGGATGCTGTGCTCCGCCCTGCGTATTGTAAGACCGTCCCGAGACCTTGGTAGTGGATGGGATGGTAAAGTTTTAGGCAGGCAGGCAGGCAGCTTTATTGCCCCCATGCAGCCCCACAGCATCTGGCGCCTGAGGTGGCTCACTTGCCCTGCTTAATTGGGGGGGGGGGCTGCACACAAGCCCTCCGGTGCATCGGCCCCTCGGTGGCTCTCGGTGGACCTTCAGGCGCCAAAGGCCCCTGGTGCCTGCACTCACCCACGCCTTGTTTGCAGGCCACGAAGGGGCGAATCTTGCACACGTTTGCGTGGCAAAGCTGAGCTGGGCGTGCCAGGAGCTGTAAGACCTTTGCTCAGACTTGCATTGCCGCATTGTTTCTTGGCGTCACTGCAGCGGCCCAACACAGGGCTGCCGCGATGCTTCGGGCCACGCAAGGCACGGTCTCCAGGCTTCGCTTCCTGGGGGACAAGCAGGCTGGCAGTGCACTCAGCGTGGCCGGAGTGCTTCCTCGCTTTCCAAATGCCTTGCTTCTTCGGCACTCGACCAGAATGCTTTGCACCCCATGGCAGCCCCTCGTCCCCGCACTGTATCAACTCCATCATCATTCAGTGGTAAGGAAAAACGTAGCGTTTCCTTGTCAGAATGAGTGGCGCAAGGAGCATGTGCTTTGTTTTCATGCAGGGGTGCCCAACCTTTTGGCTTCTCTGGGCCACACTGGAAGAAGAAAAATTGCCGTGAGCCACACATTGAATACATAAACACTAACAAAAGTTGATGAGCAAAAAAAAAAAAAAAAAGGTTTGTGTATAATTTTTGTGATATCTGCCACCACAGATAAGCAAAAAAAGTCCTCACATAATAATCCTAATTATGCAGCACCCTGTTCAGAGAGTCTTTTACAATCGTCAAGTAGGTCCCAAGTTTGCAATCACTAATATAGACATTAGTCTATAAAAGGCCAGATACTGAAGATATAGAAGGCTAGATACTGCTCTTTAGAAGGCCAGATCCTGAAGATGAAACTCAAATCCTTTGGCCACCTAATGAGAAGGAAGGACTCGCTGGAGAAGAGCCCAATGCTGGGAACAATGGATGGCAAAAGGAGAAGGGGAGGGCAGAGGTTGAGGTGGCTGGATGGAGTCACTGAGGCGGTTGGTGTGAGCTTGAGTGGACTCCGGGAGAAGGTGGAGGACAGGAGGGCCTGGAGGAATGTGGTCCATGGGGTCGTGATGGGTCGGACGCGACTTCGCGACTAACCACAACACCAATATAGAAAATTAACATATCTAAGTAATAAAACTTCATTGATTTTTTTGGATATTTTTTACTATAAAAGAAAAGAGGGCGACATAAAAGTAGTGGGATATTTGACACTGTATTTGAGAAACTAATGAATCAATATCTGGTTTGATGGAAGCAGTTGCAATTCTCAGTGAGTTCTCAAGATATTTGGTTCTAGTTTCACTCTTCCTGTGCTTCATTCTTGAAAATAGTTGCTCACAAATGTAGATGCTGCCAAAGAGCAAAGACATGAATAAGGCCTGATTGTGAAACGGGATTTACCGTATTTTGTGCTCTATAAGACGCACTTTTCCCCCCTCAAAAGCAAGGGGAAATGTCTGTGCGTCTTATAGAGCGAATATGTGTGTGCAGTAAGTCTGTCAGATGTGCAGCCCATGGGGAAGTGATGGGGAATGTGCCTGTGATTATGTGCCCGTTTGGTTCAGAATATTTTTTTTCTTGTTTTCCTCCTCTAAAAACTAGGTGCGTCTTATGGTCAGGCGCGTCTTATAGAGCGAAAAATACAGTCTGTTTCTGGGACGACAGGGCCTATAAAAGTCCATGATCAATTTTTTCTTTAAGTTGAATGTCGGATTGCAGATCTTTGCCTTCCATTTGAAAATTGGCAGGTAATATTTATGTTGACTGAAAATGGAGTTGCAAATATACCAAAACAGTGATTATTTTCCCGGAAATCTTGAAATCTGTTTTAAAATTCTTGTATCAAATTGGAAAGAAAGGTATGAAATTGTTTGCAACGGTAGGCTGCAATATTATTGATAATCACTGCCTTCCACACGCCAAGTCACCACGAGCACATGCAACGTCTGATGGTGTCAGTTTGACTGTCTGCACTTGGAAGAAAACGCAGTGCTGCACAACCGAAGCCACACATGCATACATGTGTTTGTTTTATGTGACACTGCAACATGACAAAGTTCACGCTCAAATGTGCAATCAAGTTACAAAAAAATCTCAAAAAATCTCACCATGTTTTAAGTAAGTTTATGATGCTATGCTGGGCCCGCGGCCTGTGGGTCGGACACCTCTGTTCTAATGCGACATCACAGTGTTACCTCAAAATGGCCCGTGCTCTCAAAGCACCTGGTGTGAACGTGGAAATCTGGTTTTTCTCTCACTGCCGTGCACCACTGCAATTCAGTGGTTCAGCAGCAATGTTGGGTTGGGGGAGGCCGCCAAAGCAAAAGGATCGGGGCCGCGTGGGGCCTGTGGGCTGCAGCCCAGTCATCTGGTCTGCTGGAAAAGATGAAGTTTTGTGGCTAAATCTGTCGCTCTGCAGGAGGTACGTCGGCAGGGGGGCGTTTTCCTCCACGAATCTCCTGCCGGTTTACACTCTGAGCTTCCTTCTTTGCCTTCCGCAGAGGTTTCGCTAATTCTTCCTCTGACTGTGCTGTCCATGTTTATCCCCAGTAACTTCTTCGTGGGGGCATCTTCCTGGAGTCGGGTGGCGGAAGCAGGGCTGTTCCTGTCTGTGGGCGGCGGCAGCCGGGACCGTGTGGCCTCCGCTGCCGAGTGGCCCTGGCACAGCTCCACGGGGCCACCGGGGCAGCCCCACACTGTGCAAAACATCCCCAGAAAGGAGGGATTGCCTCGGCAGAACAATGCCTTCCGGTACTGGGACATGAACAAGAGGAAGGGAGAGGGAGCTCTGGGCCTTTCTCCACCCTTTCCGACCGATCGCTTGGGCCAAAGGATGCCCTCTCTGAGGTCACGTCTGGCCTTTCAAGGCAGGAGACAAATGGACGTTTTCGCTTTCTTTGTGCAGCTCGAGGGCTTTGGGAAGAGCAACCCCCACATGCGGAGTCCACATGCGCCTCACCTTTGCCACTGGTTTGGCAGATTTGGGAGTTCTTCCACAAACCCGCAAAGACCGTTTGTCAGAGACAAGAACAGGGGAAAAGACGTGTTTGCAAATGCTGGAATCTGGGCCAGCTTGCCTGGGTCTTGCACTGCTGTTCACCCTCTTTGCTTTTAAAAAATGCGAGCGATCGATGTCTGCCCAGGACACAACCCACTGGTACCAGGGCTAAGAAGGACCTGGCCTCGTGTTTCCGGTCTTGCAACTGTGTAAAAAGCATTTGGACAGCCCTCTGTGTGGGATGGTGTCACTGGTGTCTTGCGCCAGCAGGGGGTTGGACTCGGTGGCCTTCATGGGCCCTTCCAACTCTTCAATTCTACGATTCTAAATAGGACCTGATTTTTAAAGAAATCGTAATGGGCATTTTACGCTTAATATGCTCAAGCTGGTTTTTCTGCACCACTGAGTGCACTAAGTCTGGGCATCAGCAGACGTGTGACCAGGTGGGGCGTCAGGGCTGGCTCAGCTCCTAGCACCCGTTAAGTGCTTCCCCAGCTAAAAAGCCAGTTAGAGTAGATCCGCCTTCCCCAGCCAGGTGCCCTCCAGATGTGTTGGACTACAGCGCCCAGCTAGCTGAAGTGGGCAGTGCTGGCAGTGATGGGGCGGCCTCTGGGCTGCTAAGGCCCAGAATAAAAATCCCCACGGCGATGGCTGCACCGCATCCAAGGCAGAGGCGCCATCTGAGTTGTCTTCATGCAAGAACTGGAGATTCTCACGCAGACCTCATGGCTGCACAGATTCCACAGAATGGAGGAAAACTACAGCACGGTACTATTGGGTGCAGGATTCAGTTTTATAAGGTTCTGACACTTTTTTGGTTTTGATAACCAAGTTTCTAATCCTTATTTATGGCAAGGCAAGACATTGAATAAGATTTGCAGAGGCTGTTCCCTACCTTCCACGCCTTTCCTAAGTCTTTCCCCATTCCCAAATTATCTAAAACAGTTAAAAGTATAGAATAAATGATGCAAAAGAAGAGGAAATCGTGGACATTTGCTCAAATGGCATAATTTACATACTGAACTGCAGAATTGAGCTTTGTTAATTTGAATTTTTTGCTTGTCATTTGCCCTGCGATGCACTTAGCAAAAGATAGGGCTGCCTTGAAGGGGAGAAGTCTAAATGGCCCATGGCCCTGCTGAAGGGGGATGGTAGGAACTGTAGTCCAACACATCTGGATGGTACCATACTGAGGGCAACTGCTTAAACACATAAGAGGAGTCCTGTGGCCAGACTGGACAAAAGGATCCTCTGATGCAGCTCCCCACCCCCATGGTGCCCCCAGGCAAGGAGAGCATGATGTTGATGGCCCTCGATATCAGTTGATCCCCAGGATGCCGTTATCAGTGGCAGACTGTTCCTGAATATGGAGGTTCTACGATGGCAGGAATGAGGAACCTCTGGCTGAGGGGTGACTCTGGCCCTCTGAGCGTCCCAATCCAGCCCTTCAGGGTTGCCTAGAAGGCCAAGCCCCCTTCCCCAGCTGCTGACAGTCTGGTGGCTTTGGGCAGGTTTCTTTCCATTCTGAAAGGCTGTGATGTCTTTCTGATGGGTTAGTTCTGGCAGGAAGAGATGTGAGTGGCAGATGCACTTGGTGGATCCACAGAAGGCTGAGTGCTGAAGGCCAAGCGTCCTGCTGCCCGCCTGGAGCACCTTGACATCCCCAGAGCCTGCAGATCAGTGCTGGGAAAGGAGTCAGAAGAGGTTCCCATGAGTTAGTTTGCTGCCGCCTTTCTGGCAGGTTGGAGAGGCTGCTCTTTTTACAGCATGCCGTGGTCAAAGCCAATAAAAACTTCTACAGATGTTGAGGGTGGGCAGGGCAGAGAGAAGCCAGGCCAACGAACTCAAGTCTCCTGAGCGTGTTGGTGGGAATGGAAGCCCGGCGGAGGGAACAGCTTGCGGCAGAAAATCAAAGGAGCCATAATTTTAGAGCTGTGAGCCTTTTGATGGGTCGGTTTTAAAGATGCATGTTCAAAAAGGTTCGTTTGTGCAACGAGACACTGGGAGTGCCAGGGCAGGCAGGAGGGAGTTGATGATCTGCAGCTTGGTAGACCCTTCTTCTCATGCTGCTGTTTAAATCAGCAGATCCCCCTTGGGAAGTCGCGAGCGAGACCCCAAATGGAGGAGAATCAGCCATCCAGCCAGTGCTCCAGACCCATCCAGAACAGATGGATGATGTTTTTCAACAAACCTTGCCGGGCAATTCAGAGATAAGCATCAGAATCTGGGACGTGAGAGCTCAGAAAGCTGCCGCGCTGAGAGGGGTTCTGGGTCCCTCTGGGCTGGGACTGAGTGACAGCTGAGGCTCTCCAGGGATCCGGCCAGGATCTTCTCGTGGATCTTCTCATGGATCTTCTCGTGGCCTGCCTGCGGATGCAGTTCAGGACATCTGCACGCTGCAGATGTAAGTGCATTTTGCAGTCTCCTTTTCCCAAAGGACACTGAAAGTATAGTTCCATGAAAGGAAAGGAACAAGGATTGCTCAACTCACTAAGCTGTAGTTCCCAGGATTCTTTGCAGGAAGCCATGACGGTTTAAAGCATGGAGCACATATGGAGCTGAAAAGTGAGCAGGGCCAGCGAATGCACCAGCAAATCTATGCATGGCACGTGACAGAAACCCTGGAGACTCCAAAACCACACGAGGGCTGGATTCACTCAGAGGTGTCTCTGGGAACCGAGCTCATGGCTTGGCTCCGCACGAAGGCCCACGGGGTGGTGGGGGGGAGGCGGGTGTCAGCTGAGTGGCACGTTGTGGGATGTTCCCTCCTCCCAGGGAGCACTGGAAGCGCTGTGCACATGGCCATGGGGCTCCAGTCCTCGCCCAGGGGCCAGCCCAGGGGAGCATGGCCGGCTGTGACACAGGCCGGTGGGGGGCTGGCCCGGCCGGGGCACCTGGAGCGCCGGATGCGGTGTGAGGCAGAGCGTGCGCTGCAGCATGCCTCATTGTTGGGCGCATCCTGGCTCCCGGCACGGGCAGGCAGCACCAGCAGCGTGGTTGCTGCTCGGTGGCATGCGTGGCATCGCCACGGTCTCCGTCAGCACCAAGCGTAAGAGGGGCTGCCTCGGCATGGCGAAGACACGCCTCCTTGCCCCCATGGGGGGCTGGCAGCAGCCTGTCGAACTGCTTTCGGCCCCGGGACCGAAGCTCCTGAGGGCCACACTGCAGTGGGCGGGGCCGACGGCCATGAAAGGGGAGGGCCAAAGGCAAAAAGGGTGGGGCTGAGTTACTAACCCATCCAAGCTTAAAGCTGTATTGACGCAAAGGAAGCGGCCGTCTTGGCCCCTTTCCCCACAACCAGCCTTCCCCTGCAGCAGCCACTCCCAGCCTTGGCTGCCCGAGTGCTCGTGTCCGTTCTCTGGCCCGGCTGTGTGCGCTGCAGGGGGACTCCGCCTGCCTCTCACGCCCGGTCCGTCTGGTCTGCAGACCCGTGTGCGGTGTGCAGGCCTTCGCGAGGCACGCGGCTTCGGTGGCAAATACGCCCGGGGCCTGGACAGATGCGCCAGCATGGAAAGCCCTTCCCAAAGACAACCCTTCCGAAAAATACAGGCAGCGGGTCTCAGCCACCCATCCTGTGCATCTCCCGCAAGGCATGTCGGATCGCACGTGGCGTTTGAGGCTGCAAAATGGCCCCCACTGCCATTCCCAAGGTGGAGGCACCCCTACTGATGGGAGCAGCCCTTTCAGGGTGTGAGACATGCTGAAAAAGGCCTTCGTGGGCAGGTCACCTGCCAACGTCTGGAGAGGGACCAGGTAAAAGTTTCTGGGTTAATCTTCTGAACCAAGGAAGGAGATGGGGGGCAGTGAAGGCAGCTTAAATGCTCGGAGAGCAAACATCCCTTCATGGTTTCCTGCCATTGTTTAACTGGGGGGTTAGGAGAGGATAGTCCTGCATAAACACTTAAGACGCTTCCTTTGCCTCTCCAGCCAGCCAACACCCAGCCCTGTTTGCAAAGATAACTGGCAAGGGGCTAAGGGAGGCAGCAGCCTTCACCCTATCAGCCCCTCTAATCGCCAGCACCAGATGCTGCTGACTTTGACCTACAAAGCACAGAGCACATTTCTTCCAAAAAGCTATCAATATTACTGTTTCGTAGCACACATTGTTGTTGTTTAGTTGCAAAGTCATGTCCAACCCATTGCGACCCCATGGACAACATTCCTCCAGGCCTTCCTGTCCTCCACTGTCCCCCGGAGTCCACTCAAGCTCACACCAACTGCCCCAGCAACCCCATCCAACCACCTCACCTTCTGCCATCCCTTCTCCTTTTGCTGTCAATCGTTCCCAGCATTAGACTCTTCTCCAGGGAGTCCTTCTCATTAGGTGGCCAAAGTATTTGAGCTTCATCTTCAGGATCTGGCCTTCTAAAGAGCAGTCAGGGTTGATCTCCTCTAGGACTGACTGGTTTGATCGCCTTGCAGTCCAAGGGACTCGCAGGAGTCTCCTCCAGCACCACAATTCAGAGGCCTCAATCCTTTTGCGCTCAGCCTTCCTTATGGTCCAGCTTTCACAGCCATACATTGCAACTGGGAAAATCATAGCCTTGACTATACGCACTTTTGTTGGCAGGATGTCTCTGCTTTTTTAGTATGCTTTTGCCATAGCTTTCCTCCCTGGGAGCAAGAGTCTTTTAATTTATTGGCTGAAGTCCCTGTCTGCAGTGATCTTGGAGCTCAGGAAAATAAAATCTGTCACTGCCTCCATTTCTTCCCATCTATTGCCAGGATTTGATAGGACCAGATGCCTTGATCTTAGTTTTCTTAATGTTGAATTTCAAGCCAACTTTTGCACTCTCCTCCTTCACCCGCATCAAGAGGCTCTTTAGTTCTTCTTCACTTTCTGCCATGAGAGTGGTATCATCTGCATATCTGAGGTTGTTGATATTTCTCCCAGCAATCTTAATTCCAATTTGTGATTCATCTAGCCCTGTCTTTCTCATGATGTGCTCTGCATATAAGTTAAATAGGTAGATGTTTTTCTGGAACTCCCTAGCTTTCTCCATGATCCAGTGTATGTTGGCAATTTAATCTCTAGTTCCTCTCCCTCTTCAAAACCCTGCCTGTACTTCTGGTAATTCTTGGTCCACATACTGCTGGAGCCTAGCTTGTAGGATTTTGAGCATCACTTTGCTAGCATGTGAGATGAGTGCAATGGTGTGGTAGCTTGAACATTCTTTGGCATTGCCCTTCTTTGGGATTGGAATGTAAACTGACCTTTTCCAATCCTGTGGCCACTGCTGAGTTTTCCAAATTTGCTGGCATATTGAGTGTAGCACTTTTACTGCATCGTCTTTCAGGATTTTGAATAGCTCAGCTGGAATGCTGTCACCTCCACTAGCTTTGTTGTTGCTCAGACTTCCTAAGGCCCATTTGACTTCACATTCTAGGATGTCTGGCTTGAGATCAGTGACCACCCCATCATGGTTATCAGGGATGATAAGATCCCCAAAAGCTTAGGGACATCTAAATTATTGTACTGAATTTTATTGCTTGAAAGTGTTGTGGGGGTTTTTTTGGAAGCTGCCTCAAGAGGATTTTACTCATTAAGGTGGCAGGTAAAAATATACTACTATTACTACTGCTGCTAAGTTTCATCTATCTAGCTAGCTATATAGAAGTGTTGGGCTGGGCCCTGGGAGATCCAGGTCCTGGTCTCCACTCAGCCATGCAATTTCCTGGACAACTTGGGGCTAGTCACAGACTCTCAGCCCAACCTCACAGGGTTGTTGTGACAATAAGATTGAGAAGAGGAGGAAATTGTGTAAGCTGCTTTGGGTCCCTTGAAAGGAAGAACGAGCGAACGAACGAATGTACCTGCCTGTTTTGTAGAGCCGTTGGAAGGAGGAATGCATGCAAAGCACACAGCGGAAAATAGTGAAGCATTCAAACGGAGCTGCTTTCATCTATCCATGTTCCATTGCTTCTTGTAAGCAATCCGAAGCAGATGGTATGATCATTTTATCCCCCAACAGTTCTGTGAGGTAGGTCAAGTTGTGCATCGAAGCCCAGCCCAAACTCAGCCGGTGACCTTTGTGGCCAAGTGGGGACTACGACCCAGGTCTCCCAAGTCCCAGTTGCTCTGCCACAGTGGCCCTCATGCATGTGCAATGAATATTAAAAATGAAGAACAGAGGCAGGGTAACCTCTGCGCATGCACAGTGTGCAGCCCCTGAAGCACTATATAGATGCAATTTACCCACAGCCAGCTGGGGCCGAGGGGGTCACAACTTCCAGATGGGAGGCCTGGGCTCCCAGAGTCTTCAGCCTTTGCAGAGGCTGCCTGTCGGAAGCTCCTGCCCAGCTCAGTCTTATCTCTACCAGCCTTCCCCAACCCGGCTGTGCTGGCTGGGGATGATGGGAACGTCCCAGGCTGGAGAAAGCCGAGTCTCCATCACAGATTCTCGCCCATCCTGGGACTGAGGCGCTTCTGCATGCAAAGCAGGGGCCGTCCAGCAGAGCTGCGAGCAGGCCTTGTTCTCTGAAATTAAGCACCGAGATGAATGGGGACAGACGGGGGCCTGGGAGGCATCCTGGTCGGTGCTGGGTCACTTCTGTTGCTTTTTCAAAGGCTGCTGAAGCTGCTATTTACGGGGCTTTTTGCTGTCAGGCTCACAGTGCTGGGCATCAGCTTGATTTCATATTTTTGTTGCATCTGGCTTTGATATTTGGCATTCTAAGAATTGATTACCACTTCATTAGTTGGATTTAAATGATTTGTGAACCAATTTGAGCACCTTTGGGATGATTCAGCAGAAGTGTTTAAAAGCTATTTAAATAAATATTCTGCCCAATTTGGGCAAATCCATGGAATTGTGATTCTTGGAGATGCTACCGAGGCATGGCTTTTTTTTAGCTCTTCTAGTCAAAGTCTTTTTCTGCAAGATTAATCTACCTCTCCTAAAAATCAGTCGTAATGCACCCTTCCCTACTTTTTCCTGCATTGCTGCGCATTGTCAGCCTCTGATTTTTGCACAAGCAACAACAGGTCAACTTTACACCAGCGGTTTCTTCCACCCCAGTTCAACACAGTAGCGCCTGTGAGACCCCATCTTTCCCCTCCTACCCTCACAGAAACAGCCAGCCTGCCTCTGACGGAGACTTTCCCGGGCAATGCCCAAGCTTTGCAGACACGCAGCGAAAGGCTGGCAATGAAGCCAACACCTGACAGCACCTTGTTCAGCTCCGGAAAATGCAAGGGCACGGAACAGGAAAAAGCAGACACAATCTGGACAAAGGGGCTTGCAACCCGCAATCCGGGCTGACAAAGCCACAGTCTGAAAGGGGCAGTGGGGCATCCAAAATTCAGCCACCTCTGGAAGGGGCCAAGCCCTACCCCTGGGGTGTCAAAACTCATAGTGGGAGGAGCTAAAGGCAGAAGGGGTGGGGCCAAAACACCAACAAAGCCTGCCAGTCTTTTTAATCTCAGCGCTCTTCCTGACCTGGGAAAACCCTTCAGCCTTTTAGGCTGGGGCCAAAACTGCACAGAGGCTGGGAAACTGCTCGACCCCTGGGGGTCCCTGGAGAGATCTGGGCTGGAGCGGCTGTTGGGAGGTCTCTGCTCATGGTGCGCCCGGGCTCCGGCCCGCGGCGGGCCCTGGGATCGTCCCATAGGCTTCTGGATGGCAGCACACTGTCCCCTCGCCCTCGCCAGCTCGTGCTGGTTGGAGGGGCCCCCTGCAAAGCGATGGGTGCCCCCTCTTGCTGCTGCGGGCTCCGGTGCAGCAGCAGCAGGTCAACCACCGGTTTTGCGCCAGGCCGAGGCTCTTCCTCTGCGGGCATCGCGGGGAAGGCCACGGGTGCCACCCAGGCCCGCCTCGGAGGAGCCGCTGCACTTGGGCGTGGGAGGAAGGCTGGCTTCTGCTTCTGCAGGGAAAGTGACGGTCAAGCCTGTGTAAACATAGACTTACATCAGCCAGAAAGGCTCGGGCTGCCAACTCCTTTCCCCTGGAAGGCACGCTGAGCCCCAGCACTGGCTACGGCTGCCTCAGGAAAAATAAGCAGCTAGTGCTCAGGGGCAGCCTCTGCTTCTTTGAGGGCTGACATGAAGTTCTGGGCCTGAGGCCGGTCAGTGAGGCCTGGGCCAAGGGGGGCCGAGATGTGCACGCCATTTGGGCCGCTGGTGCACGGATGCCAGTCGAAAATGAGCGACAGCAGTTAGCGATGCCAGCCACCTCTCCGGCGTGGGCGTGCCCTGTTGCAAGGCCGGCAGCTTCTGAGCCTTTGCCACTCTCCCTTCTCAGGGTTCTTTTTCTTCCCGCTGCACTTGGACAGGGTGGCCCCTCAAACAGAGGCCCGTCCACTGCAAAGCACAGACATGTCCTCCTGAGGCTTGTTGCAGAAGACAGTTCTCAAAAGGAGAGGGCTGGGCGGGTGGGTTTGTTTTGTTTTTGCTCGACAGCCTTCCCAGATTATTTATAGCAAAGCGGCTGGGAAAACGGCCGCGAAATCTTTCCTTTTCCAAACGCTTCTTGGCTCAGCTTGGCTCTCGAGGGTGGCAGAAAAGCAGCTGTCTGCAGCAGCGAGTGTTTGCCTCAGCTCAGGGCTGAGTGGGAAGACCAAAGAGGAGGGAAGCCAGCCGCCCTCCCAGGAGTTTCAGCGGAACTGATAAAGACTAATTGGCTGGAAACACAATCCTGGCACAGTTGCATTTTCTTTACGATTAGCCCATTTATTTAATCAACAAGTGATTAGCCCATTTATTTAATCAACAAGCGCTCTCCTGCGAAAGGACCCCTGCACAGAAGGGGTGTGTCCACCATGGCTGCAACGCAACGGAGAAAGGGACATTCCCACAGCTCCTATTGTGGTGTAGTGGTTAAGAGAGCCAGTAGTAGAGAGCCAGTGTGGTGTAGTGGCTAAGAGCACGGGACTGGGACTCAGGTGATCTGGGTTCTAGTCCCCGCTCTGCCATGGAGCCAACTGGGTAACTTTGGGCCAGTCACAGACTCTCAGCCCAGCCTACCTCACAGGGTTGTTGTTGTGGGGTTAAGATGCAGGAGATGTAAGCTGCCCTTTGTAGGAAAAAGGCAGGATATAAATCGAAAAATAAATAAATAAATTGTGTGTGCAACGGGCACCCAGGCATGCCCACACCCGTCCCACAGCCTGAAGTGGCAAACCTGTGCGTCTTCAGACAGAGGAAAGGCCTACAACTCCCAGCATGCTCCAGCCAGGGACATCCAGAGCACTGCCCCCCAGCTCTTGCAAGCCTCCTCTTTCCCCTGGTCATTGAATGATAAAGATAGATGTTGAGCACTTCAAAAGGGCCCCATTAACCAGACATGCAGTCTCTGTGCTCCCCACAGGTCAAAAATCTCAAAACTTCTCCAGGTTGTGGAAGGCTGATGTGGGATGTATAGACTTCCCTGTCACCAGATGATGGCTAGAGGAACTTACGGAAGATAATATTATCAATGGCTACTGCAAGCCGTCATGATAGCCCAGCTGAATAATAAGAATATTACCACCCATGTTAACAATATTACTTATTAAGATCAGTAATATTAAATGCTGTTATTATTTAAGTCCGACGGGGACAAGGATTTCTGTGGTGGGAGGCAAGCCCAGGTTCCTTCATTTCAAGGGCTGCAGCCAATGTTTCACTTCCCCTGGCAGACCTGGAGGTCAGAGAGCAGAAAATGAGCCTGCACAAGCTGTGGGGAGGCACGCCCGCATTCTGCCCCACCGCGGCCGGCAGGGAGTCCAGGGGCACGGCAGCTACGGCACCCTCCTGCCCATGGTCCCAGCGCCCGGCGTACAAGCCCTACTGTCTCTGATCCTGGAGGCAGCTGGGAGCCCTCGGACTAGCAGCCATGCATGCATCGGCCGTCTTGGGGCGCCGCTTCCACCGTTGAACCACGTGCCTTGCGACAAGGGCCTCCTCGCCTCTCCTGCCCCATCCACGCTTCCGCCCCAGAGGATCAACCCTTCTGGGTGCGAGGAAAAAGGAAGGGCAAAGCTCCCCGCTCACTTCCTCCTCAGCAGGCGCGGCGACGCGGGGAAGCTCCGGGAAACTGCCCGCGCCTCCCGAGGGGTCCGCACCTGCCCTTACCGACCCGCCGGGCCGCCTTCCCAGCGACTGGCGCTTGCAAAAGGCGGCCCTGTTCTGGCAATGGGCCTCGCTGCGCCGTCGCAACGCCAGGACGGGCTGAGCAGCCCTGCGAGGGCGCTGCGCCCTCCCGCGCAGCTTGCAGGGCGCCCCCCGGTGGGCCGCCCCGCAGCCCCGCCAGAACGGCCCGCGGCGCCCGGGCGCCTCTTTGCGGAACGCGCGGGCGCCACCTGCAGGCGGAAGACGCACGGCTCGGCCAGCGCTGCTGGGGCTCCGGCCCGACGGGCCCGCGCCGCCCTCGGCCGCGCCCGCCGTTCGTTGCCCTCTGGCCCCGCGGACATTTGGCACGCGGCGCTGCCAGGTAGGTGGCCGGCGGAGGTTCGAGCCGCCCACGTCTGCCAGTATCTTCGTGGGAAGCTTCTTCAACCCAGAGGCTGCGGCCGTGCTGGATTACAACTCCCATCAGTCCAACACGGCCACTGGCCATGCTGGCTGGGAGAAGGGGGTTGGACGTAATGGGCTGGAGAAGGCCGCTCTGGCCACTGGCCCCTGCAGCCCAGATTCCGGCTTGCAGGTGCCCTCCAGCTCGCCGGCAGCCTGGCCACCAGGGTGCCTCCTCGGGCTGTGGCCCCTCCTCACCCGCTGCTCTTGCGCTGCGGCTGCATGCAAGGGCCCCGGAGTGGCAGGCCCCTGCCCCTGCCTGGCCAGAGCGAGCGGGCGAACCGCTGCAGCGGAGGAGCAACTCTGGGGGCCCTGCTAGGCTGGGGGCCTCCGCAAGCCCCCCCCCGCAACACTGCCCTTGCTGAGATACACTGCCTTGCAGCATGGAGGCTCACATTAGCTACCAGGGCCGGTAACTCTCGGTTGCCTTCTGCTCCCATAATTGGCCTCGGCCCTCTCAAAAAGACATCTGAGCGTGTGCTCTTTGCCACATCCTGTGGTAGCAACGCCCAGGTTGTTGCTTTACAGCCCCCATCATCCTCAAACCAGCAGGCCAGTCATCCGGGACTATGGGAACTGTTGTGCCCAACTCCCTGAGGGGGCTGGTTGCCCACCAGACCCTCGTGTTATGAAAGCCATTTCCAAGGCATGGTCTTTTCTGCCACGGGAAGCTAGCTGGCCATTTGCCCCAGAACTGACTGGTTGGCTAAAGGAGCTGGTGTCTGAACATGTCCAGAGGGCCTTCCCCTCAATGAGGAGGTAATGCACGGATCCACTGTGCCTCCCACATGGTCGCTGGAGCAGTTTCAACCTCGATGCCTCGTCTTGCAAATTGAGCTTTGCAGCAAAGGGAGTTTCGGGGTTGCGCCTTATCCAATCAGGCCCACCAGCAGCTTGGGATGCAAGTCATGCACAGAAGAGCCATCTTTCCCTACCCCAAAGTTTTTATTTCTCGTATGCATACAGGTTCAGGGATGTACCAGGCACTTTTATAGGCAAAAACTGGAGACCAAGCGTCGCCATCTCTCCGCTACCGTACAACTGCAACTGGACTGGTGATGGGCCACAGCTGTGGAGCAGGGAAGTGGGGAGAGCGGTGTCCGTTCCAGCAGATGCGCACCAAGGGCCCCCCACACCAAGTCTGCCCTCATGCAGGCCCTTCCCTGCTGCCCATGGGCATCACATCGCCAAGCTCCAGCAGAGTGGACCCAGCGGCCCTCAAGAAGCTCGCCGGCATCCCCTGCAAGGAGACGGGGAATGGCGGCCGAGGTCCTGCGGAAGCCGGTCTGCGTCGCTGCCCATCTGCCTGAATGGTGCAGCCACAGCTCCGGTGACATCCACAGCCCATGACCCTCAGCAGAAAGGAAGGCGAGCACCGATGGAGCACGCTAGGCAGGCGAGCGCTGGATGCAGCTCCAGCAAGGCGCCTGGATGCACTGCAGCCCACAGGGCCAGTAGGGGCGGCTCCCCCCACCGTCTCAGGGGCCACAGAAGAGAGCAGCCCCTCTTTGCCCCCAGAGGGGAGGGCCTGAGAGTTTCCAGGGCTCGAGAGGGGACATCCCAGATGGCCTTTCCCTGCCAAGGGCAGACTTGTGCCCCCCTCCGGACAGAGAGATCCGCTCTCCTCCACCCCAGGTGCCTTCCCGGAGCCAGAGGGCTGCAGGATCTTTGATGGTGTTCACCAAAATCTGCAAGACCTCTGGGAACTCCTGAGGAGCACAAGCCGGATCTCACCAGGGATCCAAACAGCTGCCTGCTTAAGCCACCAGAGGGTCCCACTAGCCCGGGAACAAGGCCTTCCCCAGTGTCGGCCACCTCGGCTCCCGCCCTGGCTGGGCTTGCCAGGAGCTGAACCACGGCCTTTGCTGGACACGACGTGTCCCGCCAGAGACCAATGGCTTCTCTTCTTCATGCAAGGCAGTCTTCAGTGCGAGCAACGGAGCTGCGCTGGCAGTTTTGGTGGGCTCTCCAGGGCAGCTCTGCACCGGGGGCCTTCTGCACGCAAAGCGTGTGCCTCCACCACTCCGCTGAGGCAGACATCCGGGGCAGGACAGCACTCGGCCAGCTCCCCCGGCTTCCATGCTCAAACAGCACAGCCCGCCATGCGTCCGTTTACCCACAGGCTGCCGCACCATGCCCGTGGGTGCCAGGCTGCTTGCCACACACCCAGATGACATGGGTTGCTGGGGTTAATCAACCCTCACATGACCCCAGAACAAGCCATCATGAGGCATTAGAGGGCGGTCTTGCCCTCCATCAAGGGCTCAGCCATGCAAGCTGAGCACCGCTCGGAATGGCCCCTGGGGGTGCCTGGCACAGTCCCCTGGGAGGGGGGCAGTTAAGTCATGGCGGGCTGTCAGGACGGGCAAACCAGGGCACCTTCTCCAAAGCTTTGGCCAAACAGCCCCTCTCACCCATGCCTTCCGCAGCTGCTCATTCCCTGGGCAACCCACCCCTCACTTTCTAAAGAAACGTAAAATTCTACATTTGGAAAACAAAAAACTCTAAGAAACTGTCACTTGTGCAATTCTTCCAGCTGTACGAGGTGCTCCCATCTTTCCCTACTGGGTGCTGTCATTCCCCCAAAATCTGATTCTCCAGTGTGTACAGCTATGATGCATTTTATTAATTTATGTATTTATATGCTGCCTTTTCCCCTTCAAGGAACTCAAGGCAACTCCATGTTCTCCTCATCCTCCTCACAACATCCCTGTGAGGGAGGTCAGGCTGAGAATCCGTGCCAGGCCCAAAGTCACCCGGTGAGCTTCATGGCCGAGTGGGAGCTAGAACCCGGATCTCCTGCGCTCTTAGCCACTGCACCGCACAAGCTCTGTCAGGATCCAAGATCAAGACAACACTGGCCCGGGTGCACCGCTGATAGACTCTTCTATTTCTCTTTGCACGTGCTACCTAAGTTTTTGGAGGAGGAGGAGGAGGAATGAAGCAGAAATAATAATAATGGATTTTCTACTCTTTAACTCCATATTCCCATGCAGACGGGGGAATTCACTCGATAGTCAAGTATAAAACCAGGAAAGGTGAATTAATCAGTTTGGAATAGTTTGCCTTGCCCTAAGACAAAAAAAGGAGTCGGTACAGCAAGGGGAAATCCACTGGGAAAATTCTCCTGTGCAGAGCACAATTCAATGAGCAAACCCTACACAAGGCGTCCGTCCGGGGCTTGCATCGTGCTGCAGCTGCGCTGGCCCCGGGGCGAGGGACCCCCTTTCAAAGTCTGCAAGGTAGCAGGAAACGTCCTCCCTCAGGCGCTGCTTGTGCCGATCAGGCCACTCCGAGCTTGAGCAGAGACTACATCTAAGCAATGCAGTGCTGGTGTAACTGCAAACCCGCCCTGCCCGGGAAGGAGCACATTCTGCTCACAAAGCTCTACTTTAAACGACGAGTATATATACACACAGCGCTACGGAGCAGAGCTGCCAACTCTCGCGTGGGCACGGCTCCTGTGCTTTGAGCAGCCGCAGGGTGGATTTTGCTCAGCCGGCAAGGAAACGGCCACTGCTGCCTTCCAGCCTTGTCGTGCAGCTTTTACAGAAAACAGAGAGCCAGGCTAGTGCTCCGCCGTCCTCCGTGGCACCCAGCTCCTCCCCTTCCCCCAGCCTCTCGTGGTAAAAAATTGCATACTTTCATGACAGTTCATCTAAACACAGGTAAACATTAAAATATTCATTTCTGTAAGAAAATAGCAGCCACATGGCCCTGGGTGGATTTCACAGAAATTCACAATGAAGACAGGACTGCATTGACCATGAGCAAACAGACGGCATCGGGATTCTGCCTCAGGATCCGTGTGCTGGGAAAAACTGGGCCATACAAGGAACGTGCTGGGGCTTCCCGTCGTTCCCGGTGCGCTTGGCAGGTGCATTCTTCTGCGTGTGGCCCACGGGAACACACAAAGCCCCCCTCTCCTTCCAGGTGGCCGTGCCAGGAGATGTCTCGGGCAGCCGAGACCCATTTTGACAAGCTGGGCTGCCGACCGGGTTGGGCCACGTCCAGAGCCAACCCACCCTGCCACGACTCCCAGGCCGCCCAGTAAGGCCTCTGTGCCAGTCTTCGAAGCGGACTTGGGTGATGCCGGCCGGCAGCAACAGAAAAGACACCTGACTAAGCCAGCTGACATCCAGCTACCAGGAAAGGCTGGCTGAGCCTCAGCGACCCTGTGGCGCTTCTGAGGCGAGCAGGCCCAAACGGAGGGCCCCTTCCATGCTGCGGGCCCAAACCGTGACGCAGGCAGCAGAGCCCTCTCTGAAGGTGTGATGTGTCCTCCTTTGTCAGGCTGTCTGGACGGCACTCGGGACCGCCCGAGCAATGAGGCTTGGCTGAGCTTGGAGGGTTCTGAGCACTGCCGGTGAGAGGACACGGTGCAGCCACGCAAGAGCGGGGGGAGCCGTCTCCTGGATGGGTTCTCTGCAGTGAGAAAAAGCGATGGAAGAAGTGGAGGGGAAACATGGGCGCGTTACACATGGAAGATGACAGCGACTGAGTCTAGCCCCCGAGAAGAGTCTGGCGAGTGCAACAGGGCCCTCGAAACGTCATCTGGAAGCCACCCAGGTCCAGCAACCCGTTCCAGGCTACCTGGGGGCTTTGCACCCCAGGAATGCATAAACAGAACGCGCCAGAAGGGAGGAAGCTTGAGCAAAGCTGGGAGGCCCTCCTGATGATGAGGGAGAACCACTGCAGGCCTCCTGCAGACACAGGACAGAGCCCAGGCGCTGAGAACATGGCTTGGGGTGGGCACAAGAAAGCCAGGGCACAGGGGTCCGAATGCCCTCTCTCATCTGGTCTCGAACCCAGGAGGGCCCACCTCCACTGGGCAGAAACGGGGCGAACGCTGCTTCAGCCCTGGCTCTCCAAGACGCAGGGACGGCACGGTGCTTCTCCCAGAAGGACAGGCGGCTTTTCCAGATGGGCAACGGCTAGCCCAGCAGTTGGTCCCAGAAGCAGGGGAGGATGGTGAGGACTGTCCCGTCTGTCTCTGGCAACCGGCAGCCTCCCTCTGGACAAAGGAAGTGCCGGCGGCTTCCCCTGGGTTCTCTGCTCCTGCCAGCAGATGCCCGGGGGCGCGGGGGAGACACACAGAAATGTCCCAGCAGGAGCTCACCCAGAGAATCTGGCTCTTGCTCAGGATCAGGCCTTGGTCGCTTCCTGCTGCCTCTTTGCCTCATTGTCCGCTTTAGCCGTCTCCAGCCTGGCACCTCCCCAGCCAGGAACGATGGGAGCTGCAGTTCAACTCTGCACTGCCGGGGGAGGGGGGGTCACGGTGCCAAGCCGGGGTGTGTGATGCCTGCCACCTGGCCATCTGCCCGCAAAGCTGTGGTGCTCTGCCAGGGAGCCCACACCGCCGTCTCGGAGGCTTCCCATTCCTCTGCCCTCCCGAGGCATGGACCCCGGATCACATCTGGGGCACCCAGGGCTCTGCAGTGCTGGCCGGGTTGCTCTCCTGCTTTGGCTCTTGAAGGTTGAGCAGGAGCAGGGCCCCCACGGAGACGGTCTTCAGGCTCAGCATGCCAAGGGGGGCCGGCTGGGGGGCAGCCTGCAAGCAGCGGGGCCACTCCGGGGCACTCTCCACGGGCTCCTTCTTCAGGGCGTGTGTCCGCTGGTGCTTGATGAGGTTGGCGCTCTGGCCAAAGGTCCGGTCGCAGTGCGAGCACTTGAAGGGCCCCTCGCCCATGTGGATGCGCCGGTGCCGGATCAGCGTGGAGCCTCGGCGGAAGGTCTTCTCGCAGTGGGGGCACTGGTACGGCTTCTCGCCGTCGTGCAGCCGCTGGTGGCGCATGTACTCCTGCCGGCAAGTAAAGGTGGAGTCGCAGGAGGCGCAGGGGTAGGGCTGCTCGCCGGTGTGGATCCTCTGGTGCCACGTGTACTCCTGCTTGTACCGGAAGCTCTTGTCGCAGCCGGGGCACTTGTAGCTCTTCTCCCCCGCGTGGCTGCGCTGGTGCCACGTGTACTCCTGCTTGAAGCGGAAGCTCTTCTCGCACTCGCCGCACTTGTAGGGCCGGTCCCCCACGTGGGCCCGCTGGTGCCACATGAACTCCTGCTTGAAGCGGAAGCTTTTGCTGCACTCGGCGCATTTGTAGGGCCGCTCCACGGAGTGGGTTTTCAGGTGCCACGTCAGCTCCTGCTTGAAGCGGAAGCTCTTCTCGCACGCGCCGCACTTGTGGGGCCACTCCGCCGTGTGGGTGCGCTGGTGCCACATGAGCTCCTGCTTGTGCCGGAAGACCTTCTCGCACGTGTCGCACTTGTAGTTCTTCTCCCCGGAGTGCACCTTCTGGTGCCAGGTGTACTCGTGCACGTACCGAAAGCTCTTCTCGCACTTGCCACACCGGAAGGGCCGCTCCTCGCGGGGGACCCTCTGGCGGAAGCGGAGCGACGAGCAGGCAGCGCAGGCGCAGGGCTGTGCCCCGGTGTGGCTCTGCGGGGGCGCCATGGCCGTGTTTCTGCGCCTACACTCAGGGCACACTTGGGTCACCTCCCCTGTGGGCGCCACAGCAGGGGCGCTGTGAGCTGACGGGGCGGGGAAGCACTTCTGGCACTGGGTGCAGATCAGCAGCATCTCCTCGTGGCTGTCAGGTGGAGGGGCGGAGACCCCCACGGGCCAGCAGCTGCCTCCAGAGGCGCTGGGGTGCCCCACCTGGAAGGCGACGGGCGCCCCCTCCTGGCCCACCAGCGTGCAGCTTGGCCACTGGAGCTCCGTGGGCCAGGGAGGTGCGGCGGTGGTGCCCGGCGGCCAGGTGGGCAACACAGAGGCAGCACTGTTGTCCAGGCCCCCCTTTGATGCTTCCAGGTGTGCCACGGGGCCTGGCAGCCCCTTGAGGTGCTCGTCCGGGTGGGACTCCTTCTTAACCAGGATCTGACCATCTGCTGGCATAGAAAAGCACGTCATACACAAGCAAGGGAGGACCAGCGAGATGACAACAGCCCGCCACATCTTGGAGCAGCGGCTGGGAAAGTGGCGGCTCTCTCCGCATCGGGTTGCCAGTTTAGCTAGTGGATAACTTGGGCTAATGTACATATCTAAGAGTGAATGCTGAGTTTCTGTCAATGCTGCTGTGAAATGAGCCTCTTCCTTTCTGCTGCTTCCTTGGATGGTTTAAGGAAGAGTACCCCACTCCCATCATACTCCATGGAGCAGCTCCGCTCTCCATGCTGCTAGCCTGACTGGGAAAGGACTGCGGCTCAGCGGCAAAATACACGCTTTGCACAAGAAAGGGCTCTGATGGCAACTCCGGCAACCCCAGGTAGGCTTAGAAGACGACCCTCCTTGGAGATCCTGGGGGGAGAACGCTGTCTCCCAATTCACCTTGCAGAAAGAGCCTCGAGTGGTTGTCACACGGGGCTCCAAACGTTTTCTGCTGCAACAGCAGCTCCAAAGCCTGGTCCACCTTCTGTCCAGCATTTCAACATCCTGTCTCCCTCCTCCTCCTCCTCCTCCTCTCACAGAATCATGGAATAGTAGAGTTGGAAGGGGCCATGAAGGCCATCAGGTCCAGCCCCCGGCTCAGTGCAGGACTCCCAGCTAGCCCATCCCGCTCAAATGGCACCCAGTTGCATCTTGGGTGCCTCCAGGGTGGGAGAGCCCACACCCCTCCTGGGGCATCGGCTCCTCAATCTTTTCCAACAGTTATACCTGATTAACTATTTGGCTGTTAACCAATGATTCATTAATTAAGCATTTTTACATATTGCAAAGAAGGTAGCTTTAAAAGCATCTACTGGGAGTTTTTGGTTTCTTTTAAGCAACACTGGGGGAACATAATATTATTAATAATATAAAATAACAGGACCCAAAAATAGGAAGATAGCTCAGGCCAGAGACTGTCCCTCTTTGTGGTAGCCACATATTCTTTTCTTTTCCGAACTCCAAGATGGCGTCCACCCACCCCAAACGCTGCAACAGGCCAGGTTCGTGGCCGATGGTCTAGCTAGTGGCCAGCAACACCTCCCCGCCCCCCGCATCTGTGCTCCCCCTGGGGGTTGGCTGGCTGGGGGAAGCTGGAGGTTTCTTGCCCAGGGGGTTTGCAGCTGGAGCTCAAATGGGCCACCTGGGCTCACTCTGAGGGCGGCCTCAGATACATGCCAGGAAAAGGAGACAGGCTTTGCCCGAGAGCCGCCTCCGTCTGTTCCCTCCCACTGGGGGGCCACAGATCAGGGGAAGCCCCTCGCTTCCCCTTCCAGCCAGCAATGCTGCAACAGCACCCCTGTCTCCCCCACATCCGTTCAGGCAGCCCCCTTAAAGGCATCTCCAGGGGGATTGGAACGTGCCGATTTGCTGCTTTCAGACTTACCTGAGCAGCCATGTGGGCAACCTCCTCTCGCCTTCGGGAAAGAGGGCTCGCCAGCACGGCATGGCTCCTTCCCGTGCTCGATCCGCGCAATTATGCCGGGCTTCTGGGCCTCCAGGTCGGGGACTAAAAGCAGGAAACAACAGGGCAGGCTGAGTCTGTCCCCTTTCCCTCCCTCCCCCCCAGCCCCGTGAGGGGAAGCCCAGCGAGGGCAGCCCTCCCCCTCCGCAGGCCTCTCCTCTTGCTGAAACCACCTACGGCCCACTCTGTGCTGCGGAAGGTCCTTGGCAAGACTCCCCCTTGGCCCCCTCCCTGCCAGGGTCACCAGCAGTGCCCGCCCCTGTCCGCCTGCCCACCCGGTCCCCACTGCCTGGCCCGACAGGCAGGAAAAGGCAGCACCCGCTTCGCTTCGCTTCGCCTCTGCCGGCGCCCGGACCAAGCAAGAGGCTGGCGAATGCAGTCGCTGCAACAGCAAAGAGGAGAGGCAGCTCCTGGGGGTCTGGACAGCGGCCCCTGCTGGGCACGGGCCCCTGGCAGGAGCCCCATCACACCTACCTGGTGCCATTCCCGACTGCCCCCCCAGAGAGGCACCCCTTCCTGCAAGCTCTCCAACACCCCAAAGCCTTTCTCACAGAAGGCGGAAGCGGGGACTGGGGTGGATGGGAAGACCGGTGCAGCCCTTCCCTCCCCAGCCGCCATCTCAGGCCACGGCAGATGCCACCCGCAAGGGGGCCCATGGGAGGCATCTGTGCTTGCGGGTTGGGGGCAAAACACGCCTTTGCTCCCTTGTCTCCTGAACAGGAAGGCATGAAGCGGCCTGCCAGGGACTTCCTCGACCAGCCCGAAGCTTCCTGGTGCTCTGCATGTCCTTCTTACTGCAAGCCACTTGGGTGGACTATGATTACCGCTGACGATACTTAAGAAGAAGAACAGGCGCTTAATAACAACGGACGCTGGCCTTTCTGAGCGCTCCGAACTGACCGGGGCCACATGCCCTCGCCCTGCGAACCGGCAAGCAGCTACCTAGCGAAACCAGCATCTCGTAGTTGCCTCTCATCACATCCTTGTAGAGCTCTTTCTGCCAGTCCGCCAGCCACTCCCACTCCTCCGGGGAAAAGTAGACGGCCACTTCCTCAAAAGTCACCAGATCCTGAAAGAGGAGCACAGTCAGAGCAGTTGGGAGCCTCCCGGGTCGCAGCGCCCATTTTCTGAAGCAAACTGAAATCGAGGCACGGAGCTTAATCCGATTTTGAAATCGTTTGGCTCTTACTTTGCGTAACGCATATTGTCATTTTTCTCATGCCGCTTTTGTCAGTCATGAAAAGGGTGAAATTGCATGCAAGCCAATATGCATTTATTCCATTTCCCGTCTCTGGCTTTTGAGAGTTCAGTAAGCACTGTCTACATACTTGCAATAAAGACCAGAAGCGTGGCTATTTTTCCTTTAAGCAAAAGCTGCCGTTCTTGTACAACCAAACTAATTTGTGCATTACCAGACGCTGCCTATTTCCTGCAAAGCTGTCAGATGCACCCTTTGAATCTGGCGTAAAGCATTCCACGTGGAGCTTGCTAATATAGGATGGGGAGCAGCGCAGTGTGATAGCTAAGCCTAATGCAACATCAAAACCAGGATCAGTTAAGACAAAGCGCTGCTTTTCTCTCACTTTGCATAGGAGTAACGCTGCAGTGGCTGATGTACGGAGATGCGACGCAGCAGTTCACGGTAGAGGGGGAGCTTCTGTTCCGTGCCGCTACAAACCTTAAAGGGGAGGGCCAGGTAGGAAAATCCCATCCTGCCCATGAGCGCCCTGAATTGGCCAAGGAATGGGCATCCTGCGCATAGAATGAGGAGTGGTGAGATTGAGCTGGCGCACCTGACGCCTGTCTCCCGCTCTCGCATCGAGCTGAAGGCCCAGAGCTCCTCGTTCCCACAGGACAGGACTTGGCTGGTGGCTGAACATCAGCTGCTCTCTGGCCATTTCTCGGCTGCTGTTTCTGAGCTCTCCGTTCCAGGAGAGCCGATTCACACAAATCGCCCCGGATACCCTGGCATGACTGCCCGGGCGAGTACAGCGCCCATTTCCTGGGCACTTCCCAGACAGCAGATCCCTTCTGTGGACTCCGCGGGAGAATTCCAGGCAGAAATACAGAGGCTCATGCATAGAGGCACTGGGTGAGCAACGGGCTGCTTGATATTTTAATGAGGAGGAAGGAAGGGCAGATGGGTTTCCTGCATTAGAAAATGCCCTGACTTGAGCGTCAGCTTGTATCTCAGGCTGAGGACTGGGAGGCAGATTCGGGGGCATAGAGCCAACAGATTGCGGCTGGTGTCAAGCATAGCCTCGTGGAAGACTGGACCCACAGCATTAACCCACAGGGCCCAATCCACCCGGAGCTTCTGCATGGGCTCCACTGGAACGAAAAGCAGCAGCTGTGCACAACATGGTTGCTTACACACTGCCAAAAAAGAGGGCGGAGGAGGAAAAGGGTTTTTCTAAAATGCTCACGTGCTAATCTATACAGGGAATGCAAATTCAGGAAGAACTCCTGTAAGGTAAACAGACATACAAGGCACCCCACGCTCCTGGGGAAGCCACCGCAGCCGATGACGAGGGAACCCAGGTGGAGTGGCAGCAGCAGTGGGCAGCCAGGCCCGGGAGACCCAGGTTCTAGTCCCCATTCAACTGGAAAGCTCATTTGAGTGACTTTGGCTCTAAGCCTAACCTACCTCACAGGGTTGTTGTGAGGATAAAATGAAGAAGAAGAGAGGAATGACCAGGTAAGCTGCTCTGGGTTTCTCGAAAGAGGAAAAGCAGTGGGATGCAAATGTAATAATAAAATAAACATAATAAACTACCACAGGAGCTGAAGGCCACAACATCTGGAGGGTGACCAACCGCCCGGGTCTTCCAACAGAGGAACACTCCCAGACAGCCCTTCAGGTGGAGGACCCACAGCCAGCCTGGCTTCATTTCAGAGGCACATGCAAAAGAAAGTCCCACTGAATCACATCCCTTGAAAGTTGGAGGACAAGATGGAGTGGGAATTTCTTCCACGTCCTCCTGGGCTAAGCTCCTGCTCAAATCACGCTCCTCTATTTGCACTTTGGATTGCAAGCTCCTTGGGGCCGCGATCCATCCATCTGGCTCCTGGCACAGGCCATGCACACTGGCGGGGCTGTAGAAACGGTCGAATACTAATTTTAAAAAGCAGCAGCAACAGAATGGGTTACAGAACAGCCCACTTGGCACGAGGGCCCTCTTACCTGGAGAGCAGGTCTGGTGGCTGCAGCCATCTCTCGGCCAGGGACTTCCACGGGCACGACCACTGGAGGCTGGACCGCTTTCCCTGCAGCCTGGCCAAATGCCGCGCAGGATTCGGGTTCGGGATGTGCTGGCAGGCAGTCCTTTCAGGGCGGAGGCAGCACCAGAGGAGGCAGCTCTGCTCTCTCGCCTGCCAGGGAGGAAGAAGCAAGAAAATTGGGTGGGCGCAGAAAAGACTAAAGCCAAAGCTTTAAAAATCAGGCAGGGTGGCCAATTCCAAGTTTCCAAACCAAAAAGAGTTGGCGGCTTTGAATAAATTTGCATGAAGCACATGAAAATAACTCCTTTGCTTCCAGGAGGGGGAAAAGCTCCCACACGAATTTGCAAGAGGGGGATTTGCATAAAGGCTCACCCAGCCTTCCCCAACTGGGAGCCCTCCAGAGGTCCTTTCAATCCTATGAGGAGAGGTGGAGTCCCCAGGATGGGGCGAATTCCCCCGTTTTCTTGCATTAAAATGCCCCCCGTAACATGCAGGAAGGGCGAAGGGGATGACCATTTCCTCAGCACGGGGGTCCGCGGCAAGGAGGCCCGCGAGGGCTCTGCCTCCCAAGGAGGGGTCGCTCCCAGGAGCTGCCCTCAGGACAGGCAGCTTGCTCTGAGCCAAGGATCTGCTTGATTTCACGCACAGGCCGTGCCCTTTGTTTGTCGGTGGAGCGGCTGGTGGCATGTGGACCAGGTCACGGCTGCAGCCAAGTTCGGAGCTCCAGAGCCCAAGGGGAGAGGCCCACATGCAGGGAGCTCTACTCACATCACAAACCAGTGCGAACACGTCTCATGCACACCAGGAGCACCTGGGAAGCTCCTTCCAGACGAGCCACGCTCCAATGCTTGGCATTGCCGGAGGCAACCATCTACGGTAGGCAGGAAAACTTGTGCTCCCCCAGGCGCTGCGGGGACCACAGCACCCCCTGCGTCTGCTGGGCTCCTTTCCAAGATGGCACTTTTCAGTGGGGTCGGTCCGACACCGCGTTCCTGGGCTGGGGTCCCAGCACCGAGCGATTTTATTTTCCCACAGGGCCCAGCCATGATGCCAAGCTCAAGACTTTCTGGGAAAGCAAAATGGCACCTCCAAGCCACCCAGTACGGAGCTGCTCCCTTGCTCCCACTGATGAAGCAAGTGCTTGCTGCTACCAAACACGAGGGGGCAGAGGCGTCACTGTGCCAGGCCCCGCAGAGGGCTTCCAAGAAGCACGCCGAAGCCCTCTCCTGACATGCTGCGCCGAGCCGTGGCTGCTCTCCTGCACCACGGTGTCCGGGCAACTTCAGGGTGTGCCGTGTGCTGCCATATTCCAGCTGCACAAATCCAGGCAGTCTTTTTGGTCGCTGTTGCATTATTAGCAGCGGTGTTAATTATGCAAACCATGTAGGAGTGGAGGAAAAGGTTTAAGCAATTCCCTCCCCCCAACTGCTCTCCCATTCCAGAATCTCCTCTTTTGAAGTTGCTTTTTAAAGGAAGGAAGAATTAGATACCTGTAACCAGGTATTTGAGTCCTCAAGGACAAAAACCCTGAGGCTGCTTGCAAAGCTACAGGTGCTTCCAGGAAGGCCAGCCCTGTTGAACAAGGGCCTCACCTGAGGGCACAAGAACCCTTCAGAAGCCGCCCTCTCCCGACTCACAGAAATTCATCCCGCAGTCGGGCACTCCATGGATGTGTGTGAGTCTCATCACATTAAGGTGGCATTTTTACCTGCAAGACAGATGCGGGGGATGGGGTTCAGCACAAATTTATGCAGGTCTTACCAAGTCCCATTGAATTCAATAGGACTTACTCCTAGGAAAGTACGCCTAAAACTCTAAACTGCAGCCTCCGTTAACCCTGTTCATGCACAGATCATTACTTCAGGGGTGCAGAATCTCTTTCAATTCAGAGAAGTTCTGGGGACACTTTCTGGTGGTGGGTGGGGACAAAGGTGAGGGGGCGGGGCCAGAGGCAAAGGGGCGGGGCCAGGATACTAGAATATTTTCTGCTGAAAGTTCTTACTGCCACTAACTCATCCTTCAACTGCTTGAAATGGAGGAAAATATACACAAAACCTGTGACATCCCTGAATAATGTTCGCGGGGAGGGGCTGGGCTGCAACAGAGGGGCAGGGCCATCTGGAACACCCTGGAGGGTGGGCTAGTGGCGGGGGGGGGGCAGGATATTTGGCTTGCAGGCATGAGCCTTTGCAGCCGGGTTTTACCCCCTTGGGTACTAGTGACAAGAGGACCTTTCTCTCCCGGCTCCCAGTCTTCAGCCTGTCGCTTCCCTGGGTCTGGGAACTGAGCCCACAGCTTCTTGCCCCGTTTCGCCCTCCGGAGGTGTGGGGCCGCACTGCACTGGGGATGGCTGGTGTTCGCACAGAGACCCCGTCAGCATGAGGGCAGAAACAGGGCCTGAGCTGCATCCAGTCCAGCCCATTCAGCCAACAACCCGCTGCCTGCGGGAAGCTCGCAGGCGGGACATGGGCACAACACAGCCTCCTGCCCATGTTCCCCAGCAACTGGGGCCCCCAGGCCCTCTGCCCCTCATCCTGGAGGGAGCACAGGGCCCTCGGGGCCAGTAGGGGCCTGCTCCTCCGGACGCTGGCCTGATCCCCTTTCAAAGCCACGCAGGTGCTGGCCGCCACAACACCACGCGGCCTGAGGAAGGGCCCTTGGGCTGGTCCCGGAGCTGCACCAGCTCCCTGGGAAGACCCGGTTCTGGCCCCGAGGAGAGGGAGAAAAGGGCCTCTTTCTCCCCGTTCTCCACCCCAGGCGGAAATCCACGTGCCACCAGAAGCGTGGCACGGCGTGCTGATTCAGCGGGTGCAGACACCCCGTGTGCCGGGGAGGGAGAAGAGGTGCCAGCAGTGCGGCGGAAGGGACTGGGCAGGCGACAAGCCCGCAGGACCGGCTCTGCTTTCCCTCCGGAAGCCACAATCCGTCAGCCAGCGCCACCATGAAGCCAGGCACCTCTGGGCAAAGAGCCACGCTCACGAGCCACGCCTTGCACACAAAGACCCGGCCTTGCTCCCCCACCCCAGGGAAATGTTTCGGCAACTTATTTTTTTGGAGGGTGGGGAGACTTGTACTTGTAGCTCTTTCCTTGCTGATTGACAGCAAATTGGGCAGAGACCCGCCTTCTCCCATTAGACACGCGAAACAGTAACAGTGGCCGTTCGCAATAAATGCAGAAATAGTCACGGATTATGGATGGATTAGAGAATAATAGATGATTCCCTGCATGTAAGCTTTTAAAGTCGCATTCCACAGCGTAGCGCCCCCCCCCCCCCCCCCGTGCTTTGGACCCCAGCTCCCAGGATTTGCAGCCACCGGCCTTGCGGCTGGACACAATGCAACCTGCCACCTGAAATTTCTGGAAATATCTTTCAGCTTGGGAAGGCTGGTTAAACTCTTAACAGATCAGGAAGGAGGCATCTTGTCCTCTCTTGGCCTGCACTCCAGGCAGTGCAGGAGCTTAAAGAGAAGCCACCGGCTCTTTTCCACACACCTGGCCAAGATCTGTCAACACATGCAGAAAGTTATTAGCGTCATGGGCACTCTCACAAAATGGCTGCCATGGTGGTGGTGGAAGTGATCACAAAATGGTGGCCTTGGCCAGTCCCCAAGGACTCATCTCCCAGAAGGCAATTGGTGAGACTGGAAGAAAAGCATCTTGTCCATGGATCCAAGGACAAGGTAGAGACGGGTCTAGCTCCCAAAACACTCTCGTTCTGGAGGACCGCGCCTGGCCAAAACACTCGGGAAGTAAAACGACCGGCATCACCTGCCCCACACAGGAGCGCCCCCCACACTTTCAGGGGGGTTCCTAAGCATTGCTTTTGAGGGTGGCTTCTGAAGTGACTAACTGTGGCAATCCATGTTTCTCTCTCCAAGCAATATCAGCCTCACCAGTGTTTCTTTGCTTAATGATCTTTATTGCTACATATGAGTCTCTGAGCATACACGGAGTGAAGTGTTGGCCCTTTTCTACCACTCGTTTCCCCAGGCACTCTTCGTGAGTCCTTCTCAGACTCAACCCTAGAGAATGGGCTTCACTCCTGATTGGGCTTCCCTTTGGTGATGAAAGTGATCCCCGGGGGTGGGGGGGCTTCTCCATTGATAAATGTCCCGTTTTGACATCTCCCTCAGGCTGGGATTCCTCAATGCTCCTAGGGCAGGGGTGCCTGGATTCCCCGCCTACCCCGGGACCAGTCTCCCCCACTGCCACCTCGTGTTAGGTCTCAGGACCTTGAAGCCTCGCTGGAGGCTAAGCCGTTTCAAAACCAGAACTGGCACAGGGAGTGTGCCGGAAGTTTGGCAGGTCGCCCACGGGCAACCCCCCCCCCCCGAATCAGCACTCAAGCGTCATGTGATGAACTGCGGTTCCAGGAATAGAGTCCGGCTGAAACTCACCCAATGGGCAAAGATCCATTTCCCACTGATTTTAGGGAGCGGATCCAGCACACAACCCTGTTCAGCCGTCCTTGGAACGGTCATTGCGCCAGGCAGCCACCCCGAGAGGGGATTTTTCACCATTCCCGCGTTCAAAGAAGAATGGTGTCATAAAAATTGCACGTGAGTCCGAGATCAAGAGAATGTCAGACAGACCTGATGAGCCAGAGCCAAAATCCATCTGGCAGAGCCGCAGGGGCCTGCCACTCATGCGGCGTGCCAGTGAAGCTCCTCAAGGATCCAGGTCAGCCTTCCCCGATGCCGTGCCTTCCAGGTATTTTGGACCACAGTTCAAGGCATCCCTGCTAATCCGCCACGCTGGAGGAGGCTGACACCCGGAACAATCAAGGGGCTCTGTGCTGAGCAAGGCCACTCCAGGCGCGTGCAAAAGCCAAGCAGAATCATATGGCAGGTTCCGCACACAGATCTGCAGGGTAACAGGGCCAGGAGACTGGACACGGAGCGCAGGGGAGGAAAGAATCGCCGCTTCTGGGAAGCCTCTTTTGAGACGCACCGACCCAGGAGCAGGCAGGTTCTGCTTTGCATTCACCCCTCTTGCGCCAACAGTCCTCTGTGAATTCAATCTTCTTTCAAAGCAATTGGCCACACCACCTCTTGCTGGTGGTATTAAAAGTGTGTGCACGCTTGTGTGTGTGTGTGGACAAGAGTGCGTGACAGAGAGAGCTTCATTTACTTTAAGAGCGAGCCAACATCAAAGCACCTTAAGACACTTCCTTTTTTCCAAAATAAAGTCCCAGTCATGAGAAGACCAAAAAAAAAAAAAATGCACAGGCTGTCCATTCAAAAGGCAGGCCTCGCAGTCCAGCTCATTCATGCAAATTTTATGCAAACAGCATGAGCAATGTGCAGATTAAACATGCAAATAAGCCACAGCCCTCTGGCTCCCGAAGCGTTTCCATGGCGGCCCTCCGTGAGGAACACGCCAGCCTTGCTGCCGCAGCGGACACTCATGGGGCTTCAAAAGGGGCAACATTTGGATGGGATGGACTGCCCCCCGGCCCTGGGCAGCACGGGTGCCAATGCGGGCCCACGTTACACAGCAAGGACCAGGTTTCTGCCTCCGAGCATCGCCTGTTGCTGTCGAGGAGAGCTTGGAAATCTGCGAGGTTCTCCGCAGGCTTCTGCGTAATGGGTACAGAGAATCTTTTGAGCTGTAAGAGCCTCAGCTGGAGGATGTGTGCCTTACACCAGGAGATGCCTCGTTTGGGTAATAGAAACATAGAAACAGAGCGAGTCAGAAGGGGCCTCCCGGGCCATCTAGTCTGACCTCTGGCACCAGCCGGCTCCGCTCACGACATGCCCACCATGTGGACGTCCAGCACCAATGGGGCCTCAAGGACCTCCCGTGGAAGCCCATTCCACACCCTCGGGGTCCTGACTGTCAGGAAATGCTTCCTGGCATCCAAATGGAACCTGGGCTCCCTGAGCTTTGCTCCGTTGGAGCGCATCCTGCCTTCCTCTGCAGGGGAGAACAGGTCTCTCCCCACCTCCATGTGACACCCCCTCACATACCTGTCTGTCGCCAACAGATCCCCTCGGAGTCTCCTCTTCTCCAGGCTGAAGAGACCCAGTTCCCTCAGTCTCGCCTCATATGGCATCCCCTGCAAACTGGCCACCATCCTTGTGGCCCTACACTGCACTGACTCCAACCTGGCTATATCCTTTCTGTAATGAGGGGCCCAAAACTGAACACAGTACTCCAGTTGTGGGTGCACCAGAGTCGTGTAGAGTGGTAGTAATATCTCTTGATCTAGAAGCCGCACTTCTGGCTATGCAACCAAGGGTGGCATTTGCCCTCTTGACCACCGCATCACACTGCTGACTCTTGTTTAGCCTGCAGTCAACCAGCACCCTGAGGTCCCTTTCACAAGTGCTGCTCTCCAGCCACTTGTCCCCTAACCTGTACTTATGACAGCTATTCTTATGCCCCAAGTGCAAGACCTTGCACTTACCCACATTGAACGCCATCCTGTTGTCTCCTGCCCACTTCCATAGTCTGTCCAGATCCTTTTGGATCTGGAGTACCTGCTCCTCAGTTGTGGCCACTGCTCCAGTTTCAGTGTCATCTGCGAATTTGATCAGCAGACTGTTCACCCCTTCTTCCATGTCGTTAATGAAAAGATTAAACAGGATCGGCCCCAGGACAGAGCCCTGGGGGACCCTGCTTGTGAAGTTGATCCTTGACCTCCATGCTAGCCCAAAATCAACCTCTGCAGTTTGATTTGGGAAAGAAAGTTCCACATTGCACCTGGTCCCAAAAGATTAAAATCTGCACCTGGGCTGAGGTACGGCAGCTGGCAGATGGGGAGGACGGACATGATGGAATATTCTCTGGGTCAGACATCTCTTTCTATGCAGAAAACTAGCCTGTCAAAGAACAGGTGAAGCCAAAATACTTTCTTGCCCTGTTAGTAGAGGAAATCTTGAACACTCCCACATATAAAAGCAAACGGAAAGCGCCCTAGCTGAAAGCAGCCTCCTTCCTGAAGTGCTAGCTTTCTATGCACAAGGAAAGCCTCACAAGGCGGAGCACCCGGTCCTGCAGCTCCCGGATGTGCAAGTCACGATCTTGGGGAGAGGACGGGGCCTGGGCAACCTCCCTGGCCACGCTTCTCGCCACGTGTGCCATCCCACGGAAGCGCTTCCTCCAACAGCAGGATAAGGGTGGGCCTGCAGGGAACTATGATTTTTTGTGCCAGGGCAACTCTGCCTGGCACAAAAAACAGCAGCGAAACTGCAGCAGCCTCCTCTGCCTCAGGTGTGCTGGAGGACGCTTACCTGCTGCCAGGTCTGAAGTACAGCTCAACCACCAGTCCAGGGAGCTTTGGAACATGCACTGGGGCAGGGACTCTACCTTGTCCTTTGCCTCAGACAGCAAAACGTCTTGGCCCGGCTCTGCTGAATATGATGGGATCAGAGGTCAAGAACCAACCGATATGCTCTGTGGGTTTTTCTGCTGCGGGAATGGCTTCCGTGCCCTGCTTTTTAACAGATCTCCAGGGGGCCCAGGTTAACTGGCACGCTGCCCCAGCTGTTAGGCCTTCCCCCAACCCACGCTCTGCTGCTCTGACAAGCACCACTGTCCGCAGCTCCCTGACCAAGCTGCAAAGCTTCATCTTCCCCCAGGCGCAGCTCAAGACACTCCCCTTCCAGTCAGTCCTGGCACCCCGACAGAATCGGTCCAGGCTCCATCTGAACCCTACCCGATAGTTTCCCTTCTCCTCCTGGCGTCTCTGCCCATCCTCTTCGCAGCCCTTGCAAATACGCACACATTAAATGAAGCAACGGGTGTCACGTAAGTGCCTGCTGCCTGGACAAAGCGGCAGAGGCCATTTTAACCGCATGCTTCCCCGTGAATGAATTCACAAATGCAAATACACCAAGGCCCAGATTCTTCCTCCTGTTCCAGGTATGGCTGGCAAAACTAGCTCCAGACATCCGGGATATAACACCAGCTGCATCTTCAGCACATACACACTGTCAAAAGAGTCAACATGCACACGCTTCCGAGGCCCGCTTCGGCAAAAACCATCGATCAAATATAGAACTGCGCTGTGAAGCAGATAATTCCGTTAAACCATCAAGAAATATAAAGCCCAGAAATTCATAGTAAGGAAGGGAAGAATGTTCAGTATTTCTGAAATGAGAAAATAAGTTTTAAAACTGTTTGGCTGGTAAGTTCATTCTTTCCCTCCTGCAAGGGCCCTGAATATTGTGTTTCAACTAATCTACCACTTCCATGAGTCTTAAAGCAATACAAATGTGGGGCAAAGAGGCCCTGTGTGATGTTGGAGCAGCTGAAAGCTGAGCTTCAGTTTATATCTTGTCCCTGTTGTTTTATTCTCAGACAACAGCAGGAAAATTGCTGCCCAAAGACCAGTGGCAGAAAAGATTTGTGAAGCAGTCCGATTTATACCCATTTCATTGGTGAGAAAATTGACAAGCGTTAAAGCATCTACATCCATGTGGACAGGCTGTTTGCACCTGACAGAGGTGTTGGATGCCAAATTCTGCATTAGCCCACAATCTGTGTGGATGAGCGCTGTGTGTGTACCATCACTTCTTTGCAGCAGCAACCTAGAATGTGTGGGTTAAGCAACCTAGGGTTAACCTAAGAACAAACCAGCATGGGGAAGACTCATTTCACCACAGCCTTGCCTGGATGACTTCCACTTTTCCATGCTTTCCCCCACAAGACATAACATTCAACACGTCTGTTCTGATACAGAGACAGTGATTCCCAAGAGAAGCCCTTGCAATGTGGAGTGAGAAGCGCTACCTTAAGCAACTGCTATTTAACCACTCGTAAAACCTGGCCAAGACTTCTCAGGGGATGCCTCCCCTGCAGAATCACAGGCAGGTGCAGGGGCTCAGCGATCCAGATATCCTGGAGCACCTTTCCTGCCAAGGGAACTCGACTTACAGTGGGCCTTGCCCAAGCTGGGGCCCTCCAGATGTGTTGGGCTGTTTAGAAGTAGGGGGCTCACAGGAGAAAAGCTCAAGATGAGGCAGGGAGAGGACAGAAAATCATGCTTTTCTCCTGCCACAGCTGGGTGGCTGCTCACACCCAGCATCATTAACCTGTAGAACTCACTGCTGCCAGGTATGGATAGTAGTTGCATCTGGGGCCTTCCTCTGTCTAAGCAAGCCCTGGAAAAAGGCAGCCAGGAGGGCCATCTCAGTGGTGGTCCCCCCACAAAGATGGAACAGTCTCCCCACAGTAACCTGCCTGGCACCTACACTGTAATCTTTTCAGCATCCGGTTAACACTCTCAGGCAAATGCTGGGATATGTCAGTTATTTTAATCAGGTCTAGTTGTGATTTACATTGTTTTAGAGATTCCAAATGTTTTGAATTTTGAAGACTGAAATTTTACACTGTGTTTTTTGTTTCTGTATCTTTATTGCATCCGTTTCTATTATTGTATGCTTAGAAATTGCTGTGAGTGGTACAGAAAAGAAATTAATAACAATATTATCAACTTGCAAAAACCTAATTGCAGATTACACTGCTTTCTGGAAAAGCGCCCTGGCATTACTCATTAACTGAATTTAATTGTTCCATCACCTTTTCCCAGTTATTTCTGTATGGCTTACAAATCATCCTGCAGAACAACAGCATTTTCTGTGTGCTCTCTTTTGCCCCTACAGGAATGGTTTTTTCCTCCATCTGTTGCTTCTATTTTGTTGTATTTTCTGCTGTTAAACTGCATGTTTGTTGTAGTAGTAGTTGTAGTTGTTCAGGATGCTGAATGTTAGTTGCTCTGGATTTTAAAAACTCCAGATAAGCAGATCAAAGGCACCTCCATTTTTCGAGGGCTATTCCTTTGGATGCCAGCTTCTAGGATTAATCCATAGTGGGGAAAGCGCTGCTCCCTGCCCCACTTTTCCTAGGGCGTGAGCCCCATCGAGTTGAGTGAAATGGGCAAAGAACTGCGCCTTCAGTAGCTGCCTGATTCAGCCACATTTCACACAATTTGTTCGTTTCCAATCTGATGCACATCGGAGGAGAAGCCAATCCTATGGAGCTCAATGGGACATACGCTCCGATGAGCGTCTGCAAGTTTGCAGCCCGAGCGTGCAGTCCCATCGATGCCGGGGCAGAAAAACGTCCCACAACGGCCCCCTCCCGCGCCCGGCCCAAACACGCCAACTTCAGCCGAAAGGGCTTGCTAGTGGGCGCTCCCTTCGGGGGCTGCCGCAAGAGCGGGAGACGACCGGATTTCCACCCTTGCGTTGTGGCGAGATGTTGTGCAAACATACAAAGGGGCCGGCCTTAATTTGCCTTTCGTACGGTCAGTTGTGGGTGGGGTAGGGGGAGAAGGAGGCTCGAGAGCCAGACAAGCCGCCCGCCCGCAGCCCCCCAGCGCCGGCCCAGGACGCGCCTTCTTTCCGGGAGGCAGGTGCATCAGGACCGCGTCCTTTCTCCCAGCCAAGGGACCCTGCAAGGGGCTCCCCTTCGCGGCCCGCTCCAAAGGTCTGCGAGGGGGCTGCCCCCCCCCCCAGCCCTGAAGCCGGCCCAAGCAAGACACAACAACCACGCTCGCTGCCAGGTAGGGCAGCCGCAGGCGCACTTACTTGGGAGTAAGTAGCCGCGGGGGGCTACTTTGGAGGAAACGCTCGCAGCCGTGGGCGGCAGCTTGCGGGGCCCGGCTCCGGCCAGGAGCGTCTCTCACCCACGAGTATTCACATGGTGCGAGGCGTCCTGAGGGCGCTTGCGCGGATCGGGGCCGTGGCGACTTCTGGGCCTGCTCCTCGGCCGGCCAAGCGGAGAGCGGGGGAAGAGAGGGCGCGCCGCCAGCAGGCACCGCTCGGGCAATCCGGATCCGATCCGGATCGGCCCCTTGCGGCGCGACCGACCCCGCGAAGCAGGTGACGGGATGGCTCCGGCGCCTCCCCGGCTGGGCAGTCCAGCGTGAAAAGGCGACGGGGAGGTCCCCGAAGCGCCAGGGGTTAACCCTCTCCTCTCCTGCGGCGGCGTCCGACAGGGCCGAGATCCGCACACCGCCCCCGCCTGGCCGCGCCGCCTTCCTGCGCGCGGCGCGGCGCGGCGCGGTGTGGCGGGCCGGGCCGGGCCGGGCCGGGCCGGCAGGCTCGCTCGCTCGCTCGCTCGGGAGGTGGCGCCCCGCGGCGCTCAGAGGGGATCGCGGCTGCACCCCGGAGCCGGGCGGCGCGTAGAGACCGCGGCTGCACAATGGCGGAACGGCAAGAGCGCGGGCAGGCCCCGGGGGCTTGCTCGGAAGGAAGCCAGAGAGTGCCAGGGCCGCGGCGCGGACTTGTCAGCCCCCCGCAGCTTCTCGGGGAGGCAGCCGCAGGTAACGCGTGGCGAGGGGGATTTTTAACATTAGGGGAGGAACTAATAAAACACTAATAAAACGATGCAAACTGTGGAGGAAAAAATGGTTACTTTGCTATGCTAGCATCATTTGGGGGGGGGGAGAGGGGCGTCTGCCAACTGGTCAGGAAATGCCCCGCCTCCACCATTTCCAGGTCGGCTTCTGTGTCTTTCTCAGAGCTGCACCGTCACGACAGAAACCGGCAGGGGAAGGTTCGGGTGGCATAAAGACCGATGCACATTTCTGCTTTAAAATGGCTGCGGGGATCCAGCGGCTGTTGGAAAGCCTCGCGGCCGGAGCGGACGCTGCAGGGCGCAAGCTGAGCGCAGCTGGGTTTCGGGTGCAGTCAGATCCCTCGGAGGCGCCCGGAGGTGCTACCAGCACCGGTCCGCAGACACCCCGCGGCCAGCCCTACTTGACATTGCTTCCAAGGGCCGGTTTTCTCGCTGCAGCCTCGGGGCGAGAACGACCTCGCTCCGCCTGGGAGGGGGCGCTTCGCTCAGGGTGCAGTGCCAAGCGTGGTCCCGCGGGAGAGAGGCCCGCACCTGCCGGCCGCCTGGGGGCACAGGGAGCTGCGGCGCCTCAGCTCGCACCGCACCGCACCGCACCGCACCGCACCGCGAGTGGCGCTCACTGATCTTCGCAGGCGCGTTGGGGCCGGAGTCCCGATTCTGTGCTAGGCTCTGCCCAACGCCTTGCTGTCCATCAGCACCTGCTCAAAAGGTTCCCAGGCCCTACGAGACTCCGTTGCATGTGGCTCCCTGGATAGGGTGTCTGTCGCCCGCGTCTGCTTCACCCCCTGCTGCCCTCCCCTGTGCATGCTTTGTGTTTTTGTTTCCTGCAAATGGGGGAGTACTTAGGAGACACAATTCTAGACAGATACGCGGCCCGAGGATTTTAAAACATGGAAATTAGGACATGCAAATATGTCCCTCCCTCCGCCCCTGATCTTTTGACTGTCTAGCACCACCATGCGGATCTTGACATTTTACATATTTTTAGCTCTCTTAAATTCTTTTAATTCCTGCTTTAAGACGCCGCGAATGTTGGGGTTTAATTTAGAAGGGCGCCTACTGATGATGAGGCCGCAAGAGCAGGGAGGGGAGGAAAAGCATCCCGGTGCCCTTTGGAGTGTAACAGCACGTTGCCCAGCCACAGCCTAGCAATGAAAACTCGGTTGGCACTTCCGGTTCCCTGATGATCATACGTGTGTGCGGGGTGGAGGCGACTACTGCAAAGAAATAATAGCACAGGACACCCTTCGACTCCATCCTGCCCCGATAGGCAACCCGAAGTGATGCATGTAGATTTTTTTCCCCTCTGTGGCCCACGGAAAGAACGGCAAAGTTCCTCCTGGCTACGTGTGAAATGGAATGATGCGCTTCCTGGATTTCGGTCTTGCTCAAATAATGACGCCAGTTCACGGTGCAAGGAGCAGGTCGTGTAGACACGCATCCCCCACCCCTTAATGAACCGTTCATTCCTGAAGCCAGGTGCTTTTCTGCCAACAGCCCCGCTTTGATCCGAATAAGAGAACTGCAGCTAGGTTTGGCTGCTGAACGAGGGCAGGGGCTGCTCCCCTTCCCCACCCCCACGTCTCTTTCCCTTAGTTTCTTCCCTCCGAAATTGTGAGCTCCGCGGGGCAGTGCCCTGCCTTCTTGCTGGGAACTCGGAAAGTTGCATTTAATGTGCGCTTCCAGAAAAGATGCAGGGCTTAGGCCTGCAAGTTCCAGAAAAATGCATATGCTAATTTACAAATGCTCCGAAGTCTCTTATGCTTTTAAGCCCCTTGACTCCTGCGGCCCGACTTATAAAAAGGGCTCTGTGGTGAGGAGGAAATTTACCCTCAGGAAGAAACCTCGGGGAGAGGAGGGGCAGCAGGAGGAGAAGCACATACAACGAAAAGTCCAGGGGCTCAGCTGCACAGGAGACCTTTGTACTTTGTGTACTTCAATTTCAGCAAGCGCCGTGGACAGCACCGTGGTAAAACAATAGCCTCCCAAAAGAACCGGTGCTTCAGCTGCGTGGGCCTCCCCTTCAGGCCCCGTCTTGGAGCCCCCACTGGCTTCCCAAGAGAAAAGCCAGAAACAGCAGTGAGGAACCGGGGCGGTGGAAGAGGGTGCCCTCTGTGTACCCACGAAAGTCTTGGATGCAGCCAGAGGATCCTCTTCTGCCAGCAGCTGAGCCAGATGTCCACACTGCACTCTCCAGATGTTTTAGACCTGAACTCCCATCATCCCTGCCAATTGACTGTGCTGATGGGGCTAATGGGAGTAGTAGTCCAAAACATCTGTAAAGCATGGAGTTCAGGAAGGCTGGGTAAATAGATTGCCCAGGCACAAACCTTTAATATGCTCCCTTTTAATATATGCAACGAAAGCATAATCTTGTGCATGTTTAGACGGAAAAAAGTCCTAAAGTCTGTCTAAACATGCATAGGATTGTGATCTGAACTGATGTAGCCATCCTGGATTTCCTTTAATTTATGAAGACATGAATTATCTTGCCATCCTCCCCTGGCCTGAAGTATGCCTTATACATTATTTTATTGAGTTCAGAAGCCAAGTTCCTGTCCCCAAAGTGGGGGGGGGGGAGATCACCACTTTAAAGTGGAGATCACCACTTTATTTAGGGTGTTCAAAGACAGGCTGGACATGCACATGGTGGGCATGTCGTGAGCGGAGCCGGCTGGTGCTGGAGGTCAGACTAGATGGCCTGGGAGGCCCCTTCTGACTCGCTCTGTTTCTATGTTTCTATGTTATCAAAAGCTTCTGTGCAATCCATGCAGAGGAAGAATCCTTTGACTGTGGCCACCCTAAAATAGGACACATGTAAACATGACACTCTGGTTCGCTTGTTGATTTGCATAAGGCCAACCTGGATGCAAAGGGCTGATCTGTGGCCACAGTGCTCATCTCTGGGGCAGCTCCGGGGTCACCTACTCGGGGAGCAAAAAGGCTGCTCTCCAGCCTCACTCCTGCGCTGGAGTTGCTCCTACCGGAGGAAGAGGAGGAATACAGACTCGGCAGTTCAGAGTTTTTGCCTCTGCAGTTTGCAGCAGCTGTCCTATGTCGAACCCTTCAGAAAGTGCCGAGAATCTTACCAAATTCCTTCCATTCAGCGGGCACCTTTTCACTCCGTTTGTGCCTGGAATTACGCTTGTTCATCAGTAAAGAGTGCATGAATGGCTAGCTCTGCTTGCACATTCTGCTTGCCAGGAATTATCTATGATTTGCCTGCAACCGCCTTTCATAACACCCTGCCCTGTGTCATCTTTCTTGGTGTCATGAGCCGTAAAAGTTGGATCAGGACTGGCTTAATAGATCTTTCTTTATCAGTGACTCGCTGTGACAGGAGGCAAGGAAAATGGCACCCCAGATTTCCAGAGTTCTATTATTATTATAGTCTCCGAAAATAAAAGAGGGGCGTTGGTTGCCAGAAGTGAAGTACTTTGGGTCCTCCTGGCCTCCCATGTAAGAGGAGAAAACCTATCAATGCCCCCGCCCCCCAGTAAAGAAGCATTTCTTTTGAGCCTGTTAGGCAACTCCATGATTGCTTTATCCCTGCTCACTGGCTGCACAGGCTGAGGCTCAGGGGTGCTGCTCTTCCAGGCACTTCTGTGCCACCTGCCCTGCAACGGGCAGAGACGAGTGATGCGGTGCCTCCTTCCTGGGAGTCTTCCCTGTGTATGTTTCATGCCATTAGCCAGCCGGGGTGAGGAAGCTCACGGGGGACTGACGTAACACCTGGGAGAATCAATGCCACGCGGAGAAGAGGCAGAGCACACGACACTGGGTGCTTCTCTCGGCAGCATCTCTGCATCATCTCCAACTTCCAGTTCAACACAAAACTTGCATTTTCTTTCACAAATATAAGTACTTACGAAATCTGTTTTTAAACAAAACAAAAAAAAGTTTATTCTGACAAACCCATCACCTCTTTTTAGGCGACTAAATTGTGGATACTTGGTTTGGAGGTCCTCTACAATGCATCCAATGCACGTTGAAACAGAACCTGCAGCCCCTGCTATTCCTCACGGCTTCTGTTCTGTCTAAACATGCACAGGATTGCACCCTTCACTAGTGAAAAAATTGAAATGGAAAATTATTTCCCCTCCAAGAGCCACTCAATGTGGCTTACAGAATGCAAAAGGTTTTCCAAGAATGACAGCTAAAAGCAGCAGCAAAGACAAAAACTACAAAGAACCAAAGGTAGCACTGAGAACATCAACTTAAACCAGAGGCAAAAAGCTTGTGTAAAGGGATCTTCCATTGCTGGTGGAACTTGGATAAAGAGAGCGAGAGCTGCACCCCATGGGGTAGGGAATTCGGCATCTGGGGTGCTGGCACAGAGCAAGCCCTCTTGTGCGTGGCCATCAGCCTGGCCTCCGACAAGCAAAACGGCTACGAATAAGCAAGATGGCAAGAATGGGCAATCCAGGTCGCATTAGCTACAGAACCATCCACACAAGTAGGCAGCTATCCAAACGCAGTTCTTACGTTATATTCTCCCCTTGCCTGACTCTCTCTCCCTCCCTCCCTCAGACACACACACCGTAAGTATCGTATGAGAAAGCTGAACCTTTTCGTAATACTCTGTGCTGCTGGTGAAGGACCAGACCTTAGTCCATGGCAGTTTGTGTGGAACAAATTTGTTAGCTTTAAAAGTGCCACAAGTCACACTACTTAGCACCCTGTACACCAGCCTTCCCCAATCCGATGGCCTCCAGATGTGTCAAACTACAACTCCCATCTTCCCCCAGCAGCTCTGCCTCAGAACAACAATGGGGGTGTGAGAGGTAAACAAGCTATGGGCCTGATAGTCCCTCCTTGTCTGAAAAATCTAACTCCTCCTGTTGTGCCTGCCAAAGCCTTAACGTTGCACCGGCGACGGATTTCTGCTGGAATTGCCGCACCTTTGAACTTCTGCCTGCCGGGTGGCCCCACGGTGCCTGGCCTCGCACCCTCCAGGCACAAATGCCACCAAGGAGTGGCAGATGCCCTGGCCTGCCAGCTGGGGGAGAGCAGCTGAGCAACGACATGGGAGAGGAGGCCCAGGGCCGGGGAGATCTGAGGAACAGCAACTGCGCCTGGCGGGGGTGCCCCGTGGGGCCCTCCCTGGTGAGGGTGCAGGGAGGCCCGGCCGCCCCACGCCATCTGCCTTCCAACCATGAGGGGACGAAGCACGTGAGCCCAGCCAGGAAGGTGAGCTGCAGCTGGGACGTGTTCCAAGCTGGAGAAGGTGCCCCGCGCTGCCAAGCGATGGCGAGTGGCCCAGCGGCATCCCTGGCCGGGTGCTTCTGGTGCTGCCGCTGTTCCACCCCAGAGCGCAGGCTGCATGAAGCCCCGTCGCAGGACGAGCGCTCGCAGCTTGCTCACCGCCGCGCGTTCTACTTCCAGCTGCTGGTGCCGTGCAGCACACAGGACGAGAGCTCCTGTGTCGCGCGCCTCTGAAACGCAGGAAGGGGAGTGAGAGGAGGGTGCAGACCGGACTGCAGCGTGGGGGCTGCCCTGGGTCCGCGGCAATGGAGCAGGGCTTGGGCGCTTGGTGGGGGGGAGGCACCACAGTCTGGTGAGGCCGGTGTGGGGGGCTCTGGGGCTGAGCATCCAGTGATGGATGGAATTGGCCCAGGTGGGGCTGGGCAGTCTTTTTATTTCAAGGGGTGTATTCCCTGGAGGGAAGTTTCTTGGGGACTACATAGCTGGGATGGGCACAGCTGAAGCCCAGAACAGGCAGGTCCAGAGACAGCAGCGGGCTACAGATTTTCGTTCTGGCACACCCTCCCCTCCTCTCCCACGCCACCCACCCTCCCTTCCCCCTCTGTTCTCTCCATCTCCACTGCAGCCCTTTCTTCTGTCCTCTCCCACAACCCAAGCAACAATCAAGCGTAGCGGAAAGGTCCCAGAGTGCGACCGTTTCTTTCTAGGCCCAGTTGTTACAAAGGGCCGGGGTAGGTCCGAGGAGGCCATGCGGGCTGTGAGGAGCCTCCAGGACCTTGTTAAAGAGCAGTTATCCAGAATGACAGCCTGTAAGCAGACACAATGCTCTCGCTTTTTATGTGGCCAATTTCCAGGGCAAATCAATGTGCAAAGAGGGACGAAGGGAATCGGAAGACAAGAGCAGGTGCGCCCTCCTCAGGTGTTATTCCAAGATAAGTGGAATGAAGTGGGCTTAGTTAACACAATAAACAATTCAAGTCTGCGGTGCAAAAGGGATCCCCCCCACTGCAAAAAAAAGCTGAAGGAATAAAGAGAAACATGCTCTTGAGACTTCATTCCTAGAACAGCGCAGGAAGCTGTGCTCATAGCCTCCCGACAGCCTCCTAGGATGCCCTAGGAATGGGGTTTCTACAGTATAAGCTATAGAGCCAGTTCCTAGAAGGTTCTTCCCCATTTCCTTTTTCTCCTGAAAACTTTCAAGGTCGCAGAGAGTGAGATGTCAGGAGGGAGCCAGTCAGGACCCGGTATCCCTGGACGGTTGGGGGCGTGTTTGTTCGTGCACAGAACTGTGTGAACTGGGGAACTAGCTATGCCAGGAGGCGTCCTGGGTGGCCCCGGCAGCACGTATGTGTCCTGAGCACCGGTTCAAGGGATGCAGGCAGCAGCATCTGCACCATGTCTCCTTTGCAGAATAATTTCGTCTGCAAAGGGGTCTAATCTCTGTTTGTCCTACAAGTCATGAGGAGTAGTGAAGGGCTGGAAAAAGCAGCAAAGTGCCAACCCCACTCCTGAAAAATTGCCTTTGGCCAGCCCTCTGGTTCCTAACATTCTGGCAGGCCGGCTTCAAGTATATATTTCCAAATGCTAGGAACTTGCTTTGAAAAAGATGGAAACTGTTGGATTCTGATGTTCCTTCCCGCTGCTGCGCCCTTGGCACTCTTTTCCTGCATCTCTTACCCCGTCCCTGAATGTCTCGTCCAGATGCTCCCTGAAATTGCAGAGACTGCCCGGGCCACCCCTGAAGAACGCAGCATGTTCTGCCTGCAGCTCTCGGGTCCGGCTTTGCAGGCGATGCAGCAGTCTTGGGGTGCTGAATCTGCGCTGGCTGGAGAGGTGTGCTCCATTCGGCGATGGAGAATGCACAGGGTGTGGGTGGGGGCATTTGCTCCAGCCCTGTGGAATGTGGGGGGGGGGTAGGAGGAAAGCCAGAAATGCGACATGTGAAATGCGTTTCACCTCCCAGATGGAAGTAGGGCCTGCTGCGCACAGCAAGACACAAGCACAGCCCTCAGCTCTGAGGAGGGGGTACAGAAGATGAGAAGCCGGAAGGTGTGATGGGCATGGAGGGAGAAGCTGGGAAAAGGCAGCCGATGCAGGACTCCTCTGCCCCTCCTTATCAGTGAAGGGCAAGTCCGTCCACCACTGCTTCTCCTCCATTTGTTCCGTCCTGTTTCTGCACTGGTTTGCAGCTTTTCAAGTCCACACCAACATTTGGATGCAATTTTACGTCTCCTAATTCTTGCATGCAATTTTGCCTAGCATATATATTTCCCAAGCAGTTTGCCCTACTGTAATACTGCATGGATGCTTTCTTTGCTAATATATATGTTTTAGTGTGACTCTTTCGCTAGCATATACATGGCTGAATGCATGTTTAAACTGGATGAATTGCATTGCAAAATTCAAAAAAGAGCAACTGCAAACAGAGAACTGCTGTATTCTGGTTTGTGCAGAATGTGATGTACCAGTTAAGAGCATGGATTCCAGTCCCCACACAGCAATGGTGCTCACTGGGTGACCTTGGGCCCAACTAACCTCACAGCGTTGTTTTGGCACAGATAAGGAGCGTTAAATACATTGCCTTGAGTTCCTCGAAGGGGAAAAGTCAGGATGGAACTACAATAGATGAATGATCATCTCAATTCTTGTCCGCGTCACCTCCTGTCTCTCTGTGCTACAAGCCTATTTACCTGGCACTGGCTGTTCACCGAAGGCCTACAGTCATGGAAGCCCCTGCACAAGAACTGCCACCCCCGGAGAAAGCAGAGCAAGTTCTGCCTCCGGACAGTGGAGTTCTCACTCTCAGCCCTCCCCATTCTGGTATACTCCAGAGAATTGGAGCTGCAATTCCCATCAGCCCCAGTCAGCTTGGCCAATAGTCAGGAAAGCTGAGAGTTGTAGTCCACAACATCTGGAGGCCCACAAGTTCCCAGCTTGACTCTAGAAAATCCAGAGGGAGTCTCTTCCCTCGATCGCTGAACAGCCCTCCAGTGTGAGCAGGGCAGATGAGGAAGTGCCTCAGTCGGCAGGCGGGCAGGATCAGGCCCAGAGAGCAGCCCAGAACCACCTCCTGTGCAGAGCTACCCAGCAGTGCATGCCCGCAAGTGCCCCCTCCCTCCCTCCTCTGTACCATGGGCAGCCGTCCAAGGTCTGACTCTGGCGTCTGCAGGTCCCGGTGGAAGTCTGGAGATCTGCCCCCGGAAAGGCTCCTGCAAGGAAATAAAATGTGCAAGGGAGTCAAAACCTTTGAGAAATGCGTGAGTAGGTGAGAGGGACTTAAACTGGGCCTGGACCCAGACTCAGCCCCCAGCCCGTTCCAAATGCTTGAGTTCTGCCCCAAGAACACAAGAAGCAAGGCTGCTCGGAATCACGTGCAGAGTGGCAGTGGGTTACCATGGCATGCTGCCACATTCAGCCCAGAACAAGGCAGAGCATCCAGCAGCTCCTTGCAGAGACTTTTTTTCACCAAAAATTTTTTGCACGAGCCTAGGCAGCATTTGCGTGGCACAACACCCAAAGATATCCAGGGAGGCTCGGTTGCCCTCAGGTGCTCCGGGGCCCCGAGGCACCTCCCCTCACCACTTTCGCCCTGTCCTCCTGCAGGTGGTTCCGGGATCCCCCACACAAGCGCCCAGAGAGGCGAGCTGTGAGTGACAGCCACCCAAAAGCGCCCTGTCAGCATGTTGAGGCAGCGGCCAAGGCTCCCCGTGAGCGACGCTGACAGAAAGGCTGCCTGACACCCCCCCTCGGGCGCGACCGGCAGCATCAAGATGAGTCGTGTTCTCTTGGCCCCCTCCACACCCACCCCCAGCACGTGGATCGACCCACCATGCAACTGGTGTGGTGGGGCGCCTGTTTCCAGCATCGCTCCAAGCCAGAGCGGGGAATGAGCCACGTCCGCTCAGAAGGAGGTCCAGGAAAGAGCGGTTTGTCCCCCGACAGCCCAGAAGGCCAAGCAGAGCCAATGGGAAAGAACAGCCAGCTCCCTGCCTAGCACCGCGCTCACCCACCATTGCAAGGTGGCAGGAAGAAGCTCAGAGCAGCTGGCTGGCCGTGGCACTTCCCTCCTTCCTGCCTGCTCGAAGCAGCACGGATTTCTGGAGGGGGCTGCTTGCCGGAAGCCCGTCTCTGCTGGGATCTGAGCTGCACTTGGCTGGGCAGCTGGGGCCCCTGTGGGTGGCAGGCCTCCTCTCTGGGACACCAGGCCCATCGAGTCCCGTCCACGCCCGGTGGGCAGGCCTTGCTGGGTCCCCCTTGCACCGCCTTCCCCAGTCCTCCTTGGGGCTTGAGGGGCCGGTGTGCAGCAAACCTTGGCTCCCCTGGCCCCCGCTCCGTCTCCCCGTACCCGCGTGGGCCTCTGCTGGCTGCCCAAGCGACTTGCTGCTCCTGCCCAGGGGCTCCGCCAGGTTGAAGGCTTCACCTGGGCTTATCGTGCCCTCCGGATGTGAATGCCGACGAAACATCCCACGGGGGCCACAAAAATGGCTCCCCCAGTGGTGGGGGGTGCTGGGTTTGGACAGCACCGAGATCTCTGGCTGTTGGGTGGTGTAAAATATAACACATGACAAAAGCCAGGCTGGCTTCAAAGCCACAGCGGTGTAGCATGTTGTGCGAACCATGTCCGCAGCTGGCTAGGGCAGGCAGGGACCACCAGCCCCTTTTCTGCCTGATGGTGCAGGTGTTGCCCTTGCTTCATTTTCCGTACAGTCACGGGAAGCCCAAAGATCTGCAGGCTGCTATTCGGATCCTCTTCCCAGGGCAGGACAGGCAAGGATTTCCTCTCATTAGAAAAACTAACAAAATGAGGAAAGATCTTCCCCGCCCCAATTTTTGAAAATTCCTTGGTGGAAAAAACGAAATGTTAAAATAAAACCTAAATATTGTTGCTCTGCTTTCCCTCCCCTTTCAATAAACGCCCCCCCCCGCCATCCGAGGGATATTTCTTCCACATCTTCACATTCTTCCCCCCCCCCCATTCTCAACTGGCCCCTCTGGGATACGCAAGAACCCAGAGCGGAGGAGGGAGCTGGCGGGTTTTCTCCTAAATCCCCCAAACTGTTCTTGGTCATGTATATAATTTTGATTGCTTTTTTCTTTTTGAAAAGTAAATGGCTCGGTGGGATTCACCTCACAGCAGTGTATAAATACCCCACACAAACACAGAAACGGGCGCCTCTTTCCTCGGACCCTCACTTCTCCATCTCGCTGCCGGTGGCGGTGGCGTCCCTCCAGAGGGCCCCGCTTCTGCGCAGCACCCGCGGAGGAAGGGGCATCGCCAGGCCTCCTTGCAGCCCGGCCTCTTTCTGCCAGCTGCGCTGCAGAGCTGCTGCGTCTTTCACATGCTCCTGTGGGGGGACACTGTCGCATCAGCACACTCCCCTTCTACTCGTGAGCAAGCCCCAGACCTGCCACGGATGCTCTTACAGGGCTGGGCTGGGCTTGCTTGTCCCAGCTGGCGGGAGAGTGCCGGTGTCCTGGCAGCCAGGCCCTGCTCGCTGCCTGCTGGGGGGAGATGACCCCCTTCCAGCTGAAGGCGGAGACAGGAACAAAGAGAGCTCCCCAGCTGCCTGGGGGCGGGTACACAAGTTGATCCCTGAGGTTCTGATTGGGTGAGTCAGAGAAGTGGGGAGCATGTGCTGGTGCAAAGTAAGGACGGATGTGCATGTACAGAGTGCATTTCCCTCACTCCTGAGCGACTGCAGTGCCGGGAAGAGCTGCACCTGTCGGATTTCTGTCGCAGCACTGTTCGCAGTAGAAACGCCCACCAAAAAGAGTGGGGCAGGATCTACCCGTCAGGTGTCCACCTGGCACTCTGTCGCCCGCTGTGAATGCGACAGGACCGCTTTCCTTCCTCGCGCACCTGTGCTTGGGAGGGCTTCCCGTCCAGCTGCTCATCCTGCACACGAGCTGATGCAGGAAGCTGATTAGTGCTGGCCTACCTGGTATGTGGCACGTCAGTAAAAGTTTAGGACTCGCCTGGACTAGCTGCCCCTTCAGTGCTTCCAGAGCCAACTGCCTCTCGGTGTGAAGTCGCTCCTGTAGCTCCATCAACTCTCGGTCCTGAAACAAGCGAACAAAACGCTTTGTGCGACTTGACAAGAAAAGGCCCCAGCAGAAGAGCCTGCTGGATCAGGCCCGGAGTCCACCCACTCCAGCGCTGTCCCCACAGCAGCCACCAGCTCCCCACAGGAAGTCCACAAGCGCTCTCCTGCCCATGCTCCCCAGCCACTGGTGTGCATAGACACATTGCCTCTGCCCCTGGGGGAGCACGTCAGGCCAGCAGCCCTGCCCTCCATGAATCTCTCCAGTCCCTGCGCCCTGCAAGCTTAAATCCCCCCTTCCACACCCTGTGGCAGATCCAACACAGAGGCCCGGATTCTAGTCCCCACTCAGCCCTGACACTCACCGGGCCGCTTTGGGCCAGTCTAGCCTACCTCAAAGGGTCGTTGTGAGGATCAGCTAGGGAAGAGCTGTTTTGTTATGTTGTTGGCTGCCCCGAGGCTTGTTTGCAAGGGGGCAGCATACAAATATGTTAATAAATAATAAACAAAATAAAGAGGAGGAGTATGTAAGTTGCGTGTTCCTTGCAGGAAAAGGTGGGCTATAGGTGTAACTGATTAAATGATACGACCTCTTTGACATGTCGCCACCATAATCTGTGGGGCAGCCGTGCCTTCCAGAGGTGTGTGGGGGGGGGGGAGTGAGGAGTGAGTGTCACTCCCGTAATCCCCAGCCAGTGTGAACTGGGGTGCTTCTGCACCCTCTTCTTAAAGGATTCTGAGCTGCGGGGCCGGGAAACATGTCTGCTGGGGACCAGGATGGCTGCTGCCCATCAGAGTGGGTGACGTGACGCCAGAGTGCACCTGGAGGCCGACGGCCTGGGACAAGCTCCACCTGCCAAAGGCCCGTCCTCACACAACCGCAGTGATGCAGCGGCCCCGGCTGCTCTGTCATCCGGTGAACCCGGCAGAAATGGAACCCCAGAAGCTCTTCTGTGGGGCCAAGGGCTGCCCCACACTCCTGGACCTCCCGGGGCCGCCTGTCAGCGGTGCCAGGGGCTGCGCACAAACGGGATGGGAACAAACCCGCTGCCTGGCGCCACTTAGGGCTCCTCTTGCCAGCAGCTCTGTCTTCTGAGGCCTTTCACCCCTGGAATGAGGAAAAGCTGCACGAAGGTGGCTTTCTGGGGGGGAGCAGGAGGGGCAGAGGGGGGCTGCCGGGCAGGGGCCTCCTTTGGGCCCAGAAGGCCAGATTTGGCCACCAGGCCAGAGGTTCTGCCCCGGACCCCCGAAGTGGGTTGAGCTCACCAAGTGGCGCCCCCTGCAGGGCGCCCGCCTCCTGGCCTGCTTCCGGCCACTCACTCCGCTTACCTTCTCCCTCTGGACCCGCAGTACCTCCTGCCTCAGCAGCTCCGCCTCACGCGTCAGGTCCTGGAGGTAGCGCCGCGCTCCTTCGCACAGCTCGTGCAAGGCCTGGAGCGCACGGCCGGCAGCGAGGGGAGCCTGGCTCCTTGGGGAAGACAGGGGGAGTCTGAGGTGGGGAAGCCGCAGCCACCCAGAAGGCCCCATTCACACGGGCACCTGGAGCAATGCCACCCCTTCCTTTGTGTCCGCGGCGGACCACCGCTCCCATCAGACCAAGTCACCACTGAACCATCAGGGCGCTTTTTGGTCAATCACCGGCAGGGCCGCTGGTCGCCTCGCCCCGCCCCGCAGTGGTGTGAATGTGCCTCCCCGGCACACACCGTGACCCCGAGAGAAAGCTCTCCAGCGCCCACGGCCCCTGCTGCTGGCTGGCAGACTGCCGACGGCAGGATTCACATCCATGGGGCTATCGGTGGGTGCGGTGCCCCCCAAGGGAGAGATGCTCAGCTCGGCCAGTCGCGATGGCGCTCGTGGAAGATGGTGCAGGGAGGGGAGGGTGCATGGGGAAGAGGAGAGGCTGAGGGCTGGAGCAGGCACTGGAAGGACCACTCCCACTGCAGGGGCGGCGGGGGACAACCGATGCCCGAGGTGCAATTTCCAAAGGACATGATACACTCAGACCCCTGGCGAGAAGCTGCCCCAGAAGCCTGCTGGGGGGTGGGGGCAGGAAGGAGGCAAGGAAAAGGTGGGACCACCACGTCTACCTTTGACCCTGCACGCTGCTGCTGCATGGCCCCAAAAGAGCCCCCACAAAAGGATGCAGCCCTCGGCGGAGCAGCATGTCGGTGTGAAGGACGGACAGAAGAGCAGGGTGCGGGAGGCAGTGGGGGTGGGCCGCGCAAGGGGGAGGGGGCAAAGGCGCCAGCTGCACTTCTCCTGTGAGCAGGAGCCACGCCGGGGAGCGAGTGTGCGCAGAGGCCGGTTTGTACCCGTGCACCAGCGGGGGGGCAGCCTTCTCGGGGAGCAGGTCCTGGAGCCTCTGGCAGGCCAAGGAGATCTCCCTGGCCAGGGCGCAGTTGGCCTGCGGAGCGAGTGCCTGAGCATCCCGCTCGAGGAAAGCCGCCTTGCTCTGCTCTTCCATCCGCCGCAGCTTCGCTCTCGGCCGGTCCCTTTCTTGCATCCTTTCCTAGGCACAGAGAAGAGAAGAGAAGAGAAGAGAAGAGAAGAGAAGAGAAGAGAAGAGAAGAGAAGAGAAGAGAAGAGAAGAGAAGAGAAGAGAAGAGAAGAGGAGCACCACGAGAGCCTCTTTGCATGGCCAGGGGCTGCTGTCCCTCCAATTAAGCGTCGCCATTTTTCTGCAGGCATCTTAGCTCAGAGACGCCGCCATGGCCTGGTGTGCGGACGGCCCCGGGTGCAGCTCAGCACATCTCTGAGCAGGGCGACAACCCAACGGACAGGGGCACTTTATCCCGGCAAACGGGAAATACACACGGCACGCAGGGAGCCCCCAAAGGGAGCCTGTGCAAGAGGCGTTCGCTGGAGTAAAAACAAAAGGGCCGAATGGGCTCGGACGAGCAACACGACCGACGAGGGACAGGCGTCCTTGCAGGGCAGGGCCGTCAGCCTCTCCGGGGCACGTGTGGAAGCAGGACCTGCCACACGGGTGCCTGCGCACATCAGGACCCCACCCTGAGCCTGCCGCTGCTCGTTTTGCCCTGACAGGGCCCTGCGGATCAGGCCTCAGCCCTGCAAAGACGGGAGGGGCTTACCTCCCGGAGGCTGGGGGCTTCGTCCTGCAGCCCCCGGCTGCCTGGCCGCTCCTTCCCCAGGGCCTCCTGCAGCTCCTCCCGCGCCCTCTGCTCCTGCGCCTGGAGGGCTGCCCTGGCATCAGCTGCCCACGTCTTCTGCTCCCGGAGCAGCGAGCTCCACACCTGCAGGCAGCACCATGGTGGGAGCATCACAAGAAGGTTCTCTAGACCCACCTCACTGCCACACACCCCCTTTGCAATTCCCCAAATCCTGTGCATTTCGCTTTCCTCCAGCACAGGTGGGATGTCCGAATTCCAGCCCAAAATTCAGATTCCGTTTTCGAGAATCTGTTGGGGGGCACATTCCAGGAGTGAGAGGGGCCAAAGGCAAAGTGGGGGGGGGTGAAAGTATCGAAAATATTTGCATTATACATTATAGTTCTTTCTGCAGCCTTAGGAGAGGCTTTTCTACGTTCCAGAATGGCGACAAACTGCAGAACAGCCAGGAAGACACTGACAGGTGGGTGGTCAGGGAAAGGGGGTCTCAACCTGGGGAAGCCCAGAGGCTGGGTTTGGACCCCCAGCGGGCCCTGCTCTGAAGGCTTCTCTCTCTGGTACAGCGCCCTTCACAGGCTTGGCACACAGCAAGAAAGGAGTCCAGCGGCTTCTGTGGCTTTCTCTTTACCCCGAAAGGCTGAAACGCCTCTCCTAAACCAGCAACAAGACATCCAAGCCACAGCAGGCTGGGTTTTGTGGGTGCTGCACTTGTCTCCCCACTCGGTGGGTGTGTGGCCCCAGAGAGCCTCTCTGACCGGGATCTGGCCCTTGGGTTGAAGGAGTTCCCCGTCCCGCTGCGAACTGCACTTGCAGCCAGAAACGCCGCCCCTGTGGAGGCTGGCAATGCCCGCGGGCCGTGCCCTTGCACCAGGAGAGGGCTTCCTGCACCGGAGGGAGTGAGGGGGAATCCACTCTCAGGAGCAGAGAAAGGAAGCAAGAATGAACAGTGCTAACGTGAGACTTGGCCAGTCCTGGAAGTGGCTGATAGCCTTGCCGCCCTGCTGCATCCGCCGGCTGCACTGCGCCTCTGCAAGGCAGGATTGTTGCCAAGGCACTGCCGAGGGAAGAGGAAGAGGAAGGAGCAGGGAACCGGGGCACCCACCATCTCCCTGGCCTCCTGCCTCAGCGCCTTCGCCTGCTGCTGTAGGGCCTCCCGCTGCTGGGCAAGCTCAGCATCCCGATCCTGGATGGAAAGAGGAAAGCTCACAGAATGGCACTCCTGCTGCAGGGGGAAAGGAAGCGGCCTGAGGAATCCCCCAGTGGGGTCCCAATTCACCCTGCCTCTGTCCCCCACTCCCCCTCCCAACCGCCAGCCCCTTGGAGTTTTTGTTTCATAGAGTTTTCCCCCTCCTTCATCTCCAGCAGTAAGAACTTTAAGTTGCAAGATGCTGGTACTTCCAGGCTTTGGCACCAGCCCTTCAGGCTTTGGCTCTGCCCAGCACTGGAATGCAGGCCCAGCGAGCTTCTAGAGGTCCGCTCACCTCTGTGAAAGGGCATCCGCCTCCTGGACAGTTTGGCGCTCCCTATACTGAGGGGCAGGAGATGCTACGGGGAGCCGAAAGAGGAATTCCGGCATCCAGAGCTGGCTTCTTTCCCTGGGGTCTGGCGCTCCCCGGTTCAAAGGGCCTCTTGCCTATGAAACTCACAGGGCAACCTCGGAGCAGCCCCTGCCTCTTGTGGCACACCCCGTGTGAACGGTTCTGGAGACAAGGGGGCAGCCCCTCTTGCGTGTAGCATCACCCTGAACTCCTCAAAAGGAGGGTGGGGGCACCCTCCAGCAACAGCCTATGTCTCAGGGCATCATGGGTAATTACCTCTATGGTCTTGGCAAGGTGCTCCGCTTCCTTCTTGAAGGCCGACACCTGCTCCCGAAGGGCATCGGCTTTGGCCTGCTCCTTGCTCTCTGCAAGCTGGGAACGTGGGGCGGAGAAGAGGGCGGTTGGGGAAATCGCCCAATGCAGTTCTAATGCAGAGCAGTTCACTCCTCTGGCTCGCCAGCAAAGTAGGAGTGAGCCATGCCGTGCTCACGTTTGCTGGTGACACAACTTACTCAGGGTGGTTGGAACAAAAAGGGATTGTGAGGAGCTGCAACCAGATCTCTCCAGATCAGGGGAAAGGGCATCAAAATGGCAAATGACGTGCCATGCAACCGAGAGCGCTGTAACGCCTATCGGGCCAAAAACGTCAAATTGAGGCATGACTCATGGCTGGGGGCATTTGGTGACTGGCTGGACAGCTCGATGCAAAGGTCAAACCTGCGTTCAGTGCTACGGAAAAGGCAAACTTCATTTCAGGGAAGGAACTGAAAATAAAACTGCCAAAATCGCATTCCCCTTTTACAAATCTATGGTGCAACCACAGCCAGCATGCCGAGTACACCGAAAACAACAACAGTGCAGGGAAGACGATCAGGCTGCTGGGGCAACTCCCCTGTGCAGAGAGCTTACAACAGCTGGGGCTTAGTTTAGGGAAAAGGGTGAGTAAGGAGGGGACTACACAGCAGAGACATCGCCCTGCCGACAAAAGTGCGTATAGTCAAGGCGATGGTTTTCCCAGTTGCAATGTATGGCTGTGAAAGCTGGACAATAAGGAAGGCTGAGCGCAAAAGGATTGAGGCCTTTGAGTTGTGGTGCTGGAGGAGACTCCTGCGAGTCCCTTGGACCGCAAGGCGATCAAACCGGTCAGTCCTAGAGGAGATCAACCCTGACTGCTCTTTAGAAGGCCAGATAGTGAAGATGAAACTCAAATACTTTGGCCACCTAATGAGAAGGAAGGACTCCCTAGAGAAGAGTCTAATGCTGGGAACAATAGATGGCAAAAGAAGAAGGGGACGGCAGAGGATGAGGTGGCTGGATGGAGTCCCTGAAGCAGTCGGCGTGAGCTTAAGTGGACTCCAGGGGATGTTGGAGGACAGGAAGGCCTGGAGGAATGTTGTCCATGGGGTTGCGATGGGTGGGACGCGACTTCGCAACTAACAACAACAAGGAGGGGACATGGCAGAAGTGTACACAATTGGACGCAGTATGGAGAAAGCGCAGAGGGACACGTTCTCCTTCTCTCTTCCATATTTGCCCTCCCGCCCCTTGACTCCAGAGAAACCCCTCCTCTGGGAGCCTTCTGTGAGAGATATCAAGAAGCAGAGTACCCGGAGGAGGGCCTTCTCTGCAGTGGCGCCCCATCTATGGAATGCACTCCCCAGAGAGGTCTGCCTGGCGCCGTCGTTGTTTTTTGGTGCCAGGTTAAGACCTTTTTATTCCAGCAATATTTTAATAAGTTTTAATATTGTCTTTTCTATGTTTTTAACTGCAGCCAGTGTGGGTCGGGAATTTATTTATGTTATATTTTATGTTGAAAGCTGTCCTGAGGCTTTTTGCGACAGGATGGCGTATAAATATTTTAAATAAATAAATAAATAAAATAATCCTGGAACCCAGCGGGGTCACCCCATAAAATGGCCTGGTGGGATATTCAGGTCCAATGAAAGGAAGGATGTCTTCACACAATCCAGCGATGGGAACTCATTTCCACAAGAGGCCACCAATGCGGACGGCTTTAAAGAGGGACTGGACGAATTCAGGGGGAGGCGGCTGTCCGTGGGTGAAAGCCCGAGGGCTCCATGTTGTCCTGGGTACCCGAGGCAGGATGCCTGGTTACACCAGTTGCCGGGGACATGGACTCTGCATGGTGAGCCTCTACCTCCCCCGCCCGAGGGGAAGGGGCTCCACAGTACTGGGTCAGGGCAGACTTGCACCTCTCTCTCTCTCTCTCTCTCTCTCAGCCTACTAATTTCTCCTGGCCTCCAACTGTATGGACCTGCTCAATGAAGATTGCCAGGATGTAGTGATAACACCTCCAGGTTCGATCACAAATGCATTAGCATTATATAAAGTAATCAGTGCACTTGCAAAAATTAAAGAGAGCAGGCCTGAGTGGCACCACACAGGGGCTCCCTTAGCATGCAAGCTCAGCTCCAGGCACAGAAGTGCCCTGGCCTTGGAGCAACGGCCTGGGGGCCATGTCGCCCCCCCTTGATTATTCCATGTGCCTTGCAGTTTTAACTGCCTCTTTCCCAGCCAAAATGTCTTCCAAATTACTTGCAGACAAATGCAAGAAACAAAACAGTCCTCTGGTTTAGAACTGCAAAAGCATGAGATAAGGAAGCACCCACTGAGTTTCTCATCCATGCACACAGATGCACGTGGAATATGGGATGGCAGGGCATGCAGACTCCGATACCTCCCCAAATCCTAACGTTTTAAGGAAAATTAAAAGAAAAACTTCCAGGCTTTAACAGTTTTCAAGACAAGATTAGAAATGTCCGAAGCCTGAATCATGGCAGCTGAAAAGATCACATAATGCTAAGCACAACAGGCAATTTAATCTTCTGTCATGTTTAGATAGGAAAAAAAGTTACTACAACCCCAAGCATTCCTCAGCCCTCCATGGAAATTGGAGGCCCTTTTGCCTGTTGAACATACATAGGACCACACCCTTGGATTCAATCCTACAGGGGAATAACTCAATGAGACTTACTCCTGAGTAAGGAAGTGCAACATTGCTTTGTTGAGCAGTGCATTCGAATTGCTGGATTTGAGTTTCCGGCTTGCAGAAAACAAAGAGAAAGCCCAGCTATGGCTAAGACTGCAACCCACATGTGGTTCATTAGGCCAAATCCCTTTCAGTGGGGCTTGTGCTCTGGGAAGACCTGTGGAAGCACATCGGGTGCCATGCATGCTGCGTGCATACCTCTCGCAGCGCCTCTTGCTTCTCATGCTGAAGTGCTTCCTGCAACTCAAGGAGTTCTTCCTCCTGTGAGCAGAAAGGGAGTGGGGGAAAGAGATAACATGATTTAAAAGGTTACAATATAAACATTTTACCCCTTCACAGTATTGAATATCTTGTGCACATCAACTCCAAACAATGTCAATCCAATCCATTTCAACTCCAGGTTGCAACACAACAAGCTGTGGAAAAGTCAAGCACAGTGACTTTCTGCAAAGCACCGTACAGACGATGCCTTTGCTTCCTATTTATTTTTTCAGTGCAATATGAAAACATGTAATACACACACTGCACATATAGTCACTGCAACCAGGATACCTAATCTTTATTTTCTAAAATGCCATTAAGAGTCCATCAGGACTCTGAACTGTTTTCTCTGGGTGTGCTATCCTTTTTCTGAAATCCACAATAAAATACGCTGTAGAACACAAGCAATAATCCGGAGGAATACAGGGTCCCTGCATGCCCCGTGGAGAGAGAGCGGCACTGCGGATCACGAGGAGGAACCCCGTGCTGCGTCCCGGGCCTGCTTTGCAGCCTCCAAGGCAGAGACGTCCCGGCACGGTCTTGGCAGCTCCTTCTCCAGCAGCATGGCCTGCAAGGCCGAGGCCGAGGCCTTAGTCCCTCAGCTCAGCCCCTGCAGCAAGGCCTCTGGAGGGCGGGCAGGAGCACCGTGGCCACGAGGCGGGAGCCAGCCACGGCGCCACTGCAACTCTACTCTGGCCACGAGGGCAGTCGCTTGCAGGTGGGACCCCATGCCTAAAGCCCAGGTCTGCTCAAATGGTGCATTTCCTGCTGTTCCTGCTGAATTCCCGTTGCCCGTTCTCTCCCTCCAGGGCTGGCAGGCGGCTTCCAGCGCTTACTCCGACTGTAAGTAAGACTTAGACTGAAGATCTTAGATGCAGACTGTAAGATCACTGGGGACAGAGACCTGGCTTTCTGTTCTACATGGTGCCATGCATTAGAACCAGCCGCTTCCACCAAACAGCGACTCAAGGCCCAAAAAGAGACTCTTGGCATGTCTACACAGAAAGCAGTCCTACAACACCCAGCAGGCCCAGCCGGCCATATCGTCCCCCCACCCCCAAAAAAGCTGCTGGTTGGTGGGATTTTCCTGTCTAAACATGCACGGGTTGCACCCACAAACCCACAAAGCTTCTGCAGCAGCTTTCTCCAAGTCAGTGCCTCCCAGATCTGTTGGGCTACAGCATCCATCTTGCCACTTGCCCACGGGTGTTGTAGCCCAGCACATGTGGACAGCGTCTGGTTAGGGAAAGCCAGCTGTGCACATGAGGCTCCCTCAAGGGGCCCTTCTCCAGCTGTCTCACCAGAGGAGGTTCTCCCGTGAGAGAGAGACGCCGGACCCAACCCTGGCCATTTCTAGCGCAGCATTATGCACACAGAAACATTTTAGCTAATAAGCTAGTAGTTTCTGAAGGATTTGGTCTACTTGGACTACAATGCCCATCATTCCTCCAAATCCATAACTGGCAAGCTGGTGACTGGATGGGCACCTCAAGGATGGGATGGGATGGGATGGGATGGGATGGCCCCTCTGGGCTCGGCCACTGGGTAGGCAGCCCTCGGAGCCCCTCCAGGCTTCCTACCTGCAGCCGTTCGGTCCTGGTGCTGCCCACCTCCTCCAGGGAGCTCCGCTCCACTTTGGCGCTCGCCAGGTGGAGCTCCAGGGAAGACAGCCGCTCCTCCAGGCCACGCACCTGCTCCGTCAGGCCCTCTCGCTCCACCGCCCGCCGAGACACCTGCAGGAGGCAGAGGGGCCAGGCGGATGGGGGCTTCCTGGGGTGGACTGGCAGCCACACTGTGCCAAGCGCTGGGCCACTTCCTTTAAGTCCTGGCTGGTGCCCTGGCACTGCTGGCATGGCGCCCAGGCTCCGGAAGAGGAGAAGAACTAGACAGGCGTCTGCCAACTCTGGAGCCAGCGGCTGGGCTGGGCCGGCAAGTGGCGCTTCCAGTATTGCTTAGGCTGCCTGAGTCCTTGCAAATAAACCACAAAACCTCACAGGAATCCCTTGATAGAAGCCCTGCTCACAAAAAAGCCCCAAAAATCCGGGTGGGGGGGGGGGAGAGCAAATCAGTAGATTAAACTAGAAGCCCCCTGGAGATCTTGGCCCTCCTCAGACCCCCAGTGTTGCTGCCAACACTGCATGCTTGCGATCCTGCCTGCAGAGCACCCCGAATTCCAGTGGGGCATTCCCACACGCCCAAAAGAGAACCTCCTTTAAGTTGAACACACGAGGGCGCCAAGCAGGCGGAGGTCGCAGGCGCGCAAGGGCTTCGGCCGGGGTGCGGCCTCGGCATCCGTCCTGGAGAGCCCCACCGGAGGGGGCTTCCCGGGCGGGGGAAGAGTGGTGACTCACCTCCTCCTGGGCGGCCACAAACTGGCCACATTGCTGCCCCAGCACAGCCAGCTCCTTCTCCAGCTCCTGCAGCCCCAGCAGGCTGGCGGTTCGCTTGACCCTGCGGAGCACCGGATCAGCCCTGAGCGCCACGGAGGGGTGGCAGAGAAGGCTGGGTTGCGGGGAAAGCAGAGGGGCAGCAGAGGCGAGAGCCTTCCCGGTCTGCTGCAGTGGAGGCCCCGTGCGGGTGGAAGGGCCCCGGGTCTGGGGTCTCCCTTCCCTGTGCGGGTCCCAAATGCTCGCCACCCCTAGGAGTAGCCAGCTCAGTTCGTGGTTGTGCCCGGAGCCGGCCTCGGATGCCAGCCTGCCATCCCATCGCTCGCCTGCTGCTCCCCAATACCTGGCCTCTCCTAAGATCAGCTCCAGCCTCCTCGTCTCCTCCTGTTGGGCTTCCTGGAAGGTCTCCAGCTCCTGGAGCACATGCTGGGAAATGGGGTGGTGGAGAAAAGGAGGTTGGGTGTGGCAGGCAGCCAGCTCAGGGTGGGTCACCCAGGACAGGCTGTGGGAAAGCTAGGCTCCTTCACCAAGAGCAGGAATGCTAGACTACGGAGTCTAGACCTTCTCAACCTGGCAGCATCCAGATGTGTTCATCCACAGGCAAGCCACACCCCAAGAGCCACACGAACCTGCTGCCTGTTCCCGTGGCCACCACTGCAGGATTTGGTCCATGCCCCCCGCAAGCAGTTTGCTGCCAGAATTCCATGGGGAAGTGTCTTGAAGCCTTCGAAAGGCCCAAATGGCCAGATGTTCTCCTGCTGCCGCTCCACCAGATTCTCCAGAGGCAGCAGCATGGCCCAAGAGGAACAGAGCAGCAACCGACCACTGGACCACCCACATGGCTGATCATGCCCAGCCTGGCCACAGGGAGGACGGTAGTTGTACTGCAGCACGTCTAGGGGGCACCAGGTGGGGAAAGGCTGGTTTAGAGTGTGGGCCTCACACCAAGGTGTCCCAAATTCAAGCTCAGACATCATGCTAGGCCAAACCAAGGGGTACCTCAGGCTCACATAACCTCTGCTCCTTTTTTCTCATCTGGGGCACCTGCAAAGAGCCATCTGGAATCTTTTGCTAACTACAGTTTGCAGTGTGGTTGGAACTAATAAACCATGGTTAATTTTAATCATAGTTTGAACAGGCCAACTTGACACTTATCTGGTTTACTCTGCAGTGAAAAGTCCTCAGGGCCATGAGCTCCCCCCTTTCTCCAGTGCAGCTGCAAGATCAGAGGTTTTTACTTACATTTCTAACTAACTGCAGTTGGGCAATATGGCTGACCCTGGAGAAACTATGATTATTCTTAACTAAGGAATCAGCAACACTTGCCAAAATTCTCTGGGCTCCACCTCAAAGCTTATTTCATCTTATGTCCATACCAGATTGCAAATTATTTTCACACAAACATCTGTGTGCATTTTGATACACATTTCCCCAAATTTATATATCAATTGTGCATTTTTAAAAGTATGCATTTTTCTCCCATTGATCCATGTTTCTGCAGTTTCTGAAAGTAGACATTTTTCATGAGCATTTTTAAAACATTTTTGACGTGCACTTGCTCGTTTGCTGCTTAAGTCACTTCACATGCTCAGAAATGTACCAACTTCAACTGCAGATTGTATTTGTATCTGCATTTTGTTCTTTGCCAGTTTGAGAGAAACTGGTAAAAAAATGGATGGAAAAAGACTTCTCCTACATCCCTAGCCTGACTTATGGGTTACTGAAAGAAGCCAAACCTTTGTTTGAGCCTGACTTGCTTCAGTAAGACATAGCCAAGACGAACCATCCTTCGGGGTTTGCTGTGAACGTCAGTTGGCTGAAAGTGGAAACAAACACTCTGAGCTGTTCAGGGCCAGGCTGGGAGAGGAGAGGGAAGGCGGCACAAGCCCAGGACCCTTTCACATAACAACAAATCAAGGCTTCTTACTATGTCTGAATGCTGCAGCCTAACCTACCTTACAGGCCTAAGCTGAGGAACAGGCTCACCGGATTCCGCCACGCTCAGCTCTTCGGAGGAAGAGTGAAACAAAAACAATAACGAAATCAACTAACCTTTGGCCGCCCTTTGAGTTTTTAATTTGCCTTCTGTTGCGTGTAAGGAAAAGCAAAGTGTTTCGAGGTTAAAACAAATGAAGGGCCGTTTCAGATTGCACACTCCTCGGGGCAGGGACCATATGGATGCCACACATGGCCATGCACACCGAGCATGCTAGAAATAAATGAAGGGGGCACACGGATGGCCTGTGCGATGCTGCCTTGAGCACTGGGGCTTCACCACTAGGAGGTTTTCAAGGAGAGATGATGCCGACATTCCGACGCAGCCCGGCTACTCCAGGCTCCGCCTCATACGTGCTTCTAGCCACCTGCCTTCCCGGCACTGCTCTCTGAGCTCAGCTAAGCCACCATTTCGGCTCCTGCAGCACAGTTTGCATGGGGCAGCCTTTGAAGACAGTGTGCCATGTGCCTTAATGCAAAGTAACTGCAGACAGACTGCGGACGGGAACTTCGCGGTGGGACCGTATCTTGGAAGAATCAAAAGCACTTACTGCTTGCAGGCCATTTAAGGCTCACCAGCAAGCCCTAAAAGGCCCCTAAAGCAAGGCCTCCTCCCGGATCAGCCGGGCTGTGGGGCAAGCTCACCCGCTGCCGTCCTGCTCGGGGGCTGGGAGTGAGGAGGGCAGCAAGCAGGGAGAAGCGTGCCGCATTCCCAAGGAAGTTTAACCGGCACCTTCTTTGTGAATGTTTATTTATGGCATTTGTATCCATATAAAACGCTTATACACTGCTATTTCTCCAATGCGATATACAAAAGGTGCACCATAACAAAGGTGGCGGGGGGGGGGGATAATCGCCGTCATCAAAATACAAAATTCTCACCTTTAAAATCAAACTGGGCCAGTCCAATTGTGGCTGATTCACTAGGGAAAGCTTGTTCACGTTAAGTAAAAATAGGTTTGGCACCAGATTAAGGCATTTTTGATCCCAGGCTTTCTAGACGGGCTGCTTAATTTGAATGGGAATCTGCATTTCTCCTGCTGCTTGTTGTATTTTCATGGGCTGCTGACTGTGTTGCATCAGAGTCTTACACAACTGCAAGCTGCCCTGATATCAGGGAGTGGGGGGGGGGGCGACATTCATTCCCTGCCCCCACCCACCCCCTGCTCAATGAGAGGCCAGCACCATCCCAGCCACGGAGGCACCAGCTGTCCGTGGCCAGGAGGGGAGAGCAGCGGATATGCTGGACTTTGGAGCAGTTTATTTATTACATTTATACATGTATGTATTTATAGGGCCTTCCTAGGCAGCTTAAAATACATAAAACATATTTACAAAATAAAACACACTAAAAACCAATTAAAACACAGAAAATGAAAACATCTATGAAAGCAGTATAAAAAGGGCCACAGCATTCAGGCCAAGTGTTAAAATTTTTCCTAAAAAGGCAAGTCTTTCTCTGGCTCCAAAAGGCAATATAGACGGTTGGCTGTGCTGCCTGAGGATGTGGGAGCGGAAGTCCGAAACATCTGGAAGCAGCCTGATGGCAGGCAGGAGCACAGCTGTCTGGGGACAAAGGGGCCAACCGAGAGGGCTCTCCCCTTTCACAGGGATGCTTGGGTGCCCAGGGGTTCCCTCTCGCGCAGGCTTGGGCATGGTACCTCTTTCTGCTGGAGGATGCTGCACAGGGACACGTCTGCCTCCCGGATTTGGGCCGCCTCCTGCAACGGCTTTTCCTCTTCCAGTTCTAAGACCTGCTTAGAAAAACCATGAGACATAGAAACAGAGTGAGTCAGAAGGGGCCTCCTGGGCCATCCAGTCTGGGCCGCCCCGAGAACCTTCGCCCACCTGGACTGTTTTCATCACCCGCTGTTGTTTGGGCTGCCGTTAAACTTTTTAATGCTTCTCTGATTTTATGCTCTTTCACTGCATCTTATTTGATGACATTTTGCTTATTTTGCACTGTACTCTATCGCCTGGTCCCATGGGCTGCTGCAAGCTGCCCGGAGAGCGCACAGAAATTCAATCCAGCAGCAGCACCTTGTTGCAGCAGAAGTCCCAGGAAAGGGCCCTACCTGCTGCCCCTCCCGGAGGTCTCCTTCCAGCGGCACCAGGCTGACCGGCCAATTCCCAGCCGCAGAGTCGGTTCTGTGCCCCACGGCGCGGGGGGCAGCCTGCAAAGGGAGGCGGAGAAGGACAATCCCTTCTGCGGCCACATCCGAAGGAAAGGGCGGGCCCAGACAGGCTCAGCTGACTGCAGCCTTCCCCATCCTGGTGTCCTGCAGACAGTCTGGATTACAACTCCCATCATTTCCAGCCAGCATAAAAGGGTGCGAGAGCAAAGGTCCCTCTCACTCAGCACCCGGCTTTTTTCCCACAGGGGCATGCCAGGTGACCTCCGAAAGCCCCACAGGCGGGACAGGGTGGCTCTGCTGTCCCCCCAGCAGCTGGCCCTCTGCCCCTGAAGAGGGAGGCTCCACTCCAGCCATCGTGAGTGGCAGCCAACGAGAGCCTATGCACCACCAGCAGGCCTTGCCTTCTTTTAAAGGCCGCTGAGCCGCCTTGCAGCGCATCTTGCAGCCCACATGCTCCAGAAATGTGCTGACTCCAAGGGCGCCCCCCAAGAACATCCCAGTAGCTGCACAAAGGGCCCCCGAGACCAGGATCAGCCAGCCGCTCCGACTGGGATGGAGCGCAGTCCCACAGCCTCCCATGTGGCCTGCAGCAGTCCTTCTCGAGGCTGGCCGGCCCCGAGGAAGACCAGAGCCTGCCCCACGAGCTCCCTGCACCTTCCTGGGAGAGCCCCACGCCCACGGCTGACATTCCCTGCAGCGGCCGGTCGGTCGGGAGCACCTTGCAGCTTCTGAAGGCCTCCTTCCAGAGGGGATCTGCCGCTCCACTGGGGGGCCGCTTCTTGCAGCCGCTGCTGGCATGCATACCCGGGAATGCCACCGGCTCCCTGGCAGCACTTGTCTCGATGCAGCACGGGGACCTGAAAGACCGCAGGCAGCCATGAAGGACAGGAATGCTGCCCAGGGAGGGACTCGCCCCAGGCCCCTCTCCACGCCCAGAGGGGAGTCCAGCCTGGCAGCTGCTCCGTTCCTCCAGGGCAACAAACGGGTCCTGGCAGCCCTCCTCAGCCCCAGGCCCAGCCTCCCGCGAAGATGCCTGGCGTTAGGCGGCTGCTGGGAATATCCGCTTGTCCCAGCTAATGTGGGGCTGCAGCTACGCTCCAAAGGAACAGGGAATGCCTGGGGATGGGAACTCTTGGAGGGCAGGCCCCCTCCCTCGTAGGCACACCCACACGGCCAAAGGCCCCTGAGCGCTCACCGGGGAGAGTCCTGCTGGAGCGGGGCGGCCTCCTTGGTGCCGTGGCCAGCGGCTGTGGGGAGAGGGGGGGGGGCTGCTGACAAATGCAATGGGGAGGAGAAAGGCACTTCCCACCCCAGTCCCAGGATGTCTTCTGTAGCCCCACCTGCTCCTGCTCCTCTTCCTCCTTTCTCCCCATTACCTGCTTGACAGGTGGAGAGCCTGGAGTGAGGGGCTGCGGCATCCTGCATCTCCTCCTCCCACCTCTGCTGCCCGAGCTAGAACAAGAGGCTGCTGAACAAGGGGGCATTCTGACAGATGCCCCCTCCCCAGCCCCAGCACGAAGCCTCTTCAGCCCCACACCAACTCCCCTGAAGACACCCCTATTTCCAGCCACAGGGCCGCCTTCCCTTCCTTCCCTTCCTTCCCCTCCTCTCCCCCTTCCCCATTTCACTCTGTCAACACCACCCACTTTTTGGAATAAGATTTTAAAAGATCCATACATTTATCAAATGTCCTTATTGCATAGCCAAGCATGGCTTCTAGATCGAGAGAGGTATTACTACCACTCTATATGACTCTGGTGCGCCCGCAACTGGAGTACTGTGCTCAGTTTTGGGCCCCTCATTACAGAAAGGATATAGCCAGGTTGGAGTCAGTGCAGCGTAGGGCCACAAGGATGGTGGCTGGTTTGCAGGGGATGCCGTATGAGGCAAGACTGAGGGAACTGGGTCTCTTCAGCTTGGAGAAGGGGAAACTCAGAGGGGATCTGTTGGCGACATACAGGTACGTGAGGGGGTGTCACACAGAGGTGGGTAGAGACCTGTTCTCCCCTGCAGAGGAAGGCAGGATGCGCTCCAACAGAGCAAAGCTCAGGGAGCCAAGGTTCCATTTGGATGCCCGGAAGTACTTCCTGACAGTTAGGACCCCGAGGGCATGGAATGGGCTTCCATGAGAGATCGTTGAGGCCCCTTCGGTGTGGGGGTTCAAAGACAGGCTGGACATACACATGGTGGGCATGTCGTGAGCGGAGCCGTCTGGTGCCGGAGGTCAGACTAGATGGCCCGGGAGGCCCCTTCTGACTTGCTCTGTTTCTATGTATATGACAGAACATACTACTGTTACTGAAAATAATTATGTGTATTCAACATAGATAGTACCAGTGACCACACAGTTATCTGTTTGTAAGTTATGCCCAAAGGTTCCCCTTCAGAATTCCAAGTTTCGTTAAATCTTCCCCTCCCTGTAGCTGTCCTTCCAGTGTTGTAAAACGAGGTCCTTCAGCGGTCAGAAGGGTGTGGAAAATCCATTTGCACTGACCCCGCATCACATTCCCAGAGATGGGCACGTGATTCAAAAGGATATGTATCCTTAAGAATTAAAGAATTTTCCATCACAAAATTTATCCGAATTACTACCGCCTCCAAAAAAGAAGGCTGTTTTGAAACCTTATTCCAAATTGGCAATGCTTTCGTTTATTGTTTATGATTCTATTGTCTAAGGATGTGGCTTGGTTTTCTTTTTGCATTGCACCCTTTCTCCCCACCACGCTTCGTCTTGCCACCCAGCCTCAGCACCTCCGGCGAGCTCCTTGCGTGTTCCTTCCACATGGCGCCCGCAGCTCCCTCTCACCGCCACATATTTACCTCTGAGACTTTCCACCCAGGCTTCCTGGTCCAGTCTGCACCGGGGCTCATGCAGCCCTGTCCCCATGAGACCACCTACAAAGAGAGCCAGAAGGGAGGAGTCCAGTGAGTTTGAGACCACGCTAGCAGCAACCTGGGTCCCATCAGAGCATTTTACTTGGGATTCATCCATCTGGGATAGTGCATCCTAATGGTTACAGCGCTGGACCAGGGCCAGGGAGACTCAGGCTCAAGTCCTCATTCAGGTGAGATGCATGCTGGGACATCTTGGTCAAGTCACTCTCTCCCTAACTCGAACCTACCTTGCAGGGCTTTTGTGGGAACAGGCTTCTTGTGAGTTAAAATGGGCAAGGAAGAGCCGACTCGGAGATCTGTGGGGTAATTGTGGGGCCTGGATGTGGGCCCTGGAAACATTTTCCGTGATATTCAGCCTCCTGAGCCAATTTAACAGATCCTTTTGTTCAATCATCATGGCTCTTAGAAAGCTCTTCTCCTCAATTAATTCTCCTTCAGATCAATGCATGCAAGCTTGCTCGCAATCCGGCCCCCCGCCCCCCATTCTGGAGTACAGCACCGGGCAGCACAGGCATGGCCCTTCCACGGACCGAACATGCTATTCGGCCTTTTAACATGTCTGTGGAAGGAGCTGCCACAACCCGCAGAAGACTCTGTGGACAAAAAGGGTAGTCAGGAGCAGAGCGCAAGTGTCACGCCTCCCCCCCCCCCCCCAGCCATGGATGTCTTGTGCAGCACTGAACTAGTCAGAGGTGTCCTTTCTACCTCAGTTTCCACATCGGTGGAAAGGCACGGAGAAAGATCCAATCCATGGCTGTTATGAAGAGAACGCCTGCAAAATGCTTTATACAAATGACACATACATGATGTAAGCCAATCATTCCTCAGCTCATTCCTCTAAAGCCCCTTAAACATCCATAAATAAATAAAGTCCATAAATAAAGTTAGACTGGGACTGGGGAGATGCAGATTCCAGACCTGCTCAGCTGTGAAGCACACTGGGTGGCTTGGACTACTTACAAACTCTTAGCTTAGCCTACCTCAAAGGGTTGTTGTGAGGATACCATGGCGAGGAGGAGGGCCACCTAAGCTGCTCTGGGCTCCTGGGGGAAGGCAGGATATGAAGCCGGCAAACAAGTGGACTCACATTTTGCTACTTCCAAAGTCTCTCTGTGCCCTTCTGGGCCGGGGGCGTGTGCAGCCCGGATCCTCCTGCACACCGAGCAACCCCGGCTGGCCAGAGCGAGCGCCTGCTGGGAAGCTGCAGGGGCCTTGCTCGCTTCAGGGGCCGTTCCCAGCCCCGACCGAGCCAGCCTCTGCTTCCTGCCCGGGCCACGTGCGATCGGAGGGGACACACGCCAAGATGCGATGGAGCCACCCTTGCCTGCTCCACGGGAGCACACCAAGCCGCTCTTGGGATGCACCGAGGGTGCGCCGAGGGTGCATGGACGGGTGACATCCGGCAATCCTGCTGGGCCATCAGACTGCTTCTTCTCAGGGTGGCTGCCTCCCACCAACCGCGCTGGGGCCGTACCATCTGAAACGGCCTTTCCGACACGGGCAGCTTGGAGGTTCTGCAAAGGCCCCAAATCTTCAACCAGCAAGGAGCTGCCTCCCTGAGCCCCCTCCAGAGAGTCACGCAACCCTCTTCTTCCGGGCTCCTTGAAGGTGCACTGCTCAAAGGCCTCCGTTTCCAGGTTCACATGATTCTCCACTGAGCTCAGGAGCCTTTTCCATGCTGGGCCACCCCTGAGTGGGCCTGTGGTGCCCACGGTCTCATCAGAACGCTTCTGGCTAAGCCGGGAGACCTCTTCTCCGAGAGACCCTGGGCTCTTTGCAGGGAGCCATGGGTGCAGGGCTGGCGGCCCCCTTCCCTGCTCCCCTTCCGGTGCTTCCTCACACAGCACTGCAGCACTGTGCTTGCTCGCCATGTCCACTGGGTGCGTGGAGCTGAGGACCGCAGACGTCTGAGGGCGGCTGGCGTTCCCAGGTCCATTCCACGTGGAGCGCTCCGCGGGCCAGACCCCACTGGGCAGACGCGCGACCGGCAGCACGTTCTCCTCTGAGCTCAGCAGTGGGTCGACCAGGCCTTCGTGAAACCTGCCCACTAGGTCTTCAGTGCAGACCGAGTCTGAGCTGCTCTGGTCTCCTGGGGGCTCCTCGGAGCTGAGCAGAGGCACCAGCCACTCAGGCTCTTCCCCATTCCAGGAAATCAGGTCTCCCTCCAGAGAGGCGGCTCCAGCGCTGGCCCTGTGGTGCTCCCCCAGACCTGCAAGCCAAGAACAGCATGAGCACCAGTGAACCAGAGTGAGCGCGCATTAAATCCCGCAGCCTTCTGCAAGGTGGAGCGTCAGCACGAGCAGGGACTGTGTCTCCCGTCTGGTGGGGATCCTTCCGGGGCTGTGGGTGCTGCACCCAAATCCAGACTGAGGCCAGTTGCTGGAGCTGCAGGATGTGGCCCACAACATGCAGGCAGAAATGCTCTGGGAGGCCAGGGCCGCGGGTGGGGGCTGCGCTCATGATGCTTCCGTGCCGGCCTCGCCCTCTCATGCAGCGCGTCGGCCGTCCCACTGCAAGGTGCTGCTCTTTGCCGTTCTGTGGTACTAGTGCGCACGGACCCTGTAGCCTTGGCCGCCACCTCCTCGTTAGCCCAAACCAGCGTGCCAGCCCCTGAGGGAAGAAACCAGGATGCCGGACCTCTTCAAGCCCGAGGGCCAAATCGCCTTCCAGAGTTCTCAAGACCGGACTTCCAGCACCGGGCAGGCAACAATCCCAGCCTGCGGTAGCTTCCGGCTCTTCCTGCCAGTAAGGAACCCTCAGGAGAAGACTTCCACGTTTTAGAATGGAGGAAGCGCTGCAGGAAAGCCCGGAAACCGCCACCTGGTTGGGGGAGGTGGCAGAGCCAGGGCAGGAGGCATGGCGACCCGGAGAACCCCAGAAGGCTGGGTGGGGACGCCGGTGGGCCGCATTTTGACCTCCTGCCCAAGTTCCCCCGTCCCTGCTAACCATGGAGGTTGTCCCATTTTATCTTGAGCGGAGCCGGCTGGTGCTGGAGGTCAGACTAGATGGCCCGGGAGGCCCCTTCTGACTCTCTCGGTTTCTATGATTCTATGTTTCTTCAAATTGTCCCTGTGAGGTTGGCTGGGCCAACGGAAACAGTCCCCCAGTGACCTTCATCCCTCTGTGGGGTTCAGAGCCCCGGTTCCTCTGGTCCAAGTCCAACATCTCCTGCAAAAGCATTGGCTTATTTTGCAATAAGAATAACCATAATAATGACAGTTCAAAGGAGGAAAACCTGCAAAAAGTTAGCAGGAGAAGAGCCCGGCTGGACGAGCCCGGGGCCTTCTGCTCCCGCATCTTGTTCCCACTGGCTAAACAGGGGCCTCCAAGCAGGGCAGAGTGAGCCAGCAACTTCCTACCCATGTTCCCCAGCAGGAAGCACACAAACCAGCTCCGAGGACCACACAGAGCCCTCAGGGCCAACCCCCTCCTCCATGAATCTCTCCCACCCCCCTCTAACGCCAACCAGGCTGGTGGTCATCCCCACTTCCTGTGCACAGTGTGAAGGAGGGCTGTGCGAATCCTCCTCTGTCCGCATCTCCAGCCACTCAGCTTCACAGGGTAACCTCTTTGGAGAGGGGGGAAACCGTCTCCCTCTCCACTTTCTCCACACCATCCATGGCTCTGGCCACGTCTCCCCTTGCTGGCCTTCACATGACACAGGCCTGGCCATCGCACAGGGCCGAAAGCGAAGGCAGCTGCGTTGACCCCCAAAGGCCGGCAGGCACGGATGCGCTGGATCCCAGAGGGGGCTGCCCCAACCCGGCGGTCTCACCTGCTGCACCAGAGCTGCCCAGGCCTGCATCCGGGGAGCCGGTTCCTTGACCACTGCTGCCGGGGGGTCTTGCATCAGTCCCTGGGACCTGTTGGACCAAATGGAGATGTCGGGGAGGGTCTGCAGGGAGGGCCAGCTGAAAGCACGAGAAGCAAGCAGGAGCAAGCAGTGCAGCCTGAGTGAACATGGAGCAGAGGGCTGTGCCTATGTGGGGGGTGGGCAGCTCAGGGGACGAGAGGCACACCGTCTCAACCAGGGAGAAGACGGCAGTGCGACACACGACACGCACTCTGAGCCATGGCACCGGCCCATCCAGTCTGCCGTTTGGATGCTCTGGGGGCAGAGGCTCCCCAACACCATTCCCAGGTGGGTCAGGGAAGGTCCCGTCCCCGAGAGATGCTTCTTTCGCACGCCAAGCATGAAGCCCTTTCTGGGGGCTGGACCCTGCGAGGGTCTTGGGCAGCAGTGGATGCTTTAGTTCTGCCTTCCTCAACCTGGCACCTCCAGACAGTTCAACTACAAGCCTCATCATCCCCTAGCCTGACATGAGAGCTGTAGTCTAGTACATCTGGGGACCACGAGGGTGGAGGATGCCTTGCTGTACATACGGACTTGACAGCAGCCTGATCCAGGGCTCATTTCCAACATCAGCTTCCCCTTGGCAGGACGCGCTCCAGCGGAGCCCAGCTCAGGGAGCCCAGGCTCCATCTGGATGCTGGAAGCGCTTCCTGACACTCAGGACCCCGAGGGCATGGAATGGGCTTCCACGGGAGGGGGGTGAGGCCCCATCGGTGCGGGTGTTCAAGGACAGGCTGGACGTGCACACGGTGGGCATGTTGTGAGCGGAGCGGGCTGGAGCCGGGGGTCAGACTAGATGGCCTGGGAGACCCCTTCTGACTTGCTCTGTTTCTATGTTTCTGATACCCCTGAATCTCCCCTCCCAGCCTTCCTGAAGTGGTGCCCCCTACCACAATGCCCAGCATCCCCGTGCAGACTGGGGCTGAAGGGAGATGAAGGCCAAAACTTCTGGAGGACCCCAGGGTGGGCAAGCCTTCCCTACCCCACTCCCAGCTGGGGCTATCTCCTTCCTCCCAGGCTGCCGGACCCTGGGTGATGAGACGCCTGCTCCTCACCCCGTGTGTCCCGCTTGCGGGTGCTCCGTGTGCATCGCAAAGGCCCTGCGCTTGCCCTCCTCCAACTCCACGTGGGGACTGGAAGGAGAGAGGCGAGGCCCCAAGTACAAGAGTGAATAGGTGAAGAACTGGTAATGCCCCACCCCCACCCCATTTGCGACTTGGGAAACTGGAGCAGCTGTCGCTGGCTCTTTATCTTGGAGGGGTGGTCTCTGGTTGCGATTTCAGAGATCAGGAAAGCCACCTCTGGGGCGGGGGGAGTGTGTCAGTGATCACAAGGGGGCGCACTGTTGTAGCAGAGAGAGGAGAGAAGGTGGGCCCTGCCATGCAAGTCCATGGGATGCCTGGAAAGGCTCAGCAGGGAAAAGCATCCATGGGGATCCTGATCGTCTGTCTGGCACACCATGGGCTGCTTCATGGGACACCTCTGCACAGGGCCGGCTGCTGTGCTGTGCAAGCCCAGCCACCGTGTCCGCTGGGAGGGCAGGCGTGATCGTGGACACGTTGTCAAAACGCTTTTGGAGGTCCAAGTCAGCCGAGTCCCTCCTCAAAGCCTGGCAGTCCCAGAAGAGACAGGTCCTCCTGTGGACCAGTAACAGGTTAACGAGGAGAGAGCAGAGCAGGAATCAGTGGCGGCGTCTTCCAGTGGACCGAAGAAGGCAGTGGGGCCCTGTGGATCCATGCCAGGACCTGGGCTTTCAGCTCGTGCTGGAATTAGGAGTGAGCACTGAAGTAGCCACGCCAGCTGGCGGAGGGTGAGTGGACAAGAAGGGGTAGTGCAGCACTCCATGATCCCGCCAGACTGGGAGAGAGGACGCCATTGTGATCTCTCCTAATCCTGGAACCCAGTGGGGTCATTCCAAGTCAACTGGAAGGGAGCACAGGAGGGCAGAAGGAAGGGCTTCACGCAGTACACAGTCAAATGAAGATCGTCACTTCCGAAAGGTGCCGTGAAGCACAGCTTTAACAGGGGACTGGACCACTTCACGGAGAAGGCCCTCTGTGGTTTTCAGTCCTTGATGGCTCCATGCTCCCTCCAGGATCAGAGGCCATGTGCCCCTGCACAGCAGTTGCCAGGGAGCATGGCCAGATGGGTGCTGCTACACTCATGCCCTGCCCATGAGTTTCCTGTGGGATGCTGGGTGGCCCCTGTGCCAACAGAGCAACCCTGGCCCGATCCTGCTCTTCCGACCATCAGTGCATTTGGCTCCATGGTGGCTACAGGGACCTCCTCAGAGGCACCTCTTCAGGGTCTCAGGCAGAGTCAGCACCTTCCCTGCCTAGCCGGACGAGGTCAGGAAGTGAACTCCCCACCCTCCCGATGCACAGCAGGTGCTCCAGCAAGCCTCTCACCAAAGAGCGTTCAGGGAGATTGCGGGAGCTAGCAAAGCTGGCAAGCGACAGGCGGCTCGCACTCCTGGAGAACCTCCTTTCCGATCAAGCTATCTCCCCAACCTGGGAAGTTTCAGGCAAGTGCCACGCAGCCCCTTGGCACCACCTGCCAAATACCTCTGTGGGGAAAGGCCTGCCCTTGCCTCCCCTGCCTACCTGCAACTGGCTGAGCTGAGCATCGATAGAATCCAGCAGGTAGTCGCAGTGGTGCTTGGCCCAGGGGCCCGGTCTTTCGATCAGCAGAGCAGGCGAGCCTTTCATCACTTCTGCAAGGGGAGAGCACGCTGTTCATCGGGAGAACCCCATGGAGAGATGAGCATTCGGGCCACACGAGACATCTGAGGTTCCACCCAGACCCGGACAGAGCTCTTCCTCTGCTTCCCCTCCACAGCCAGCTTCTCGCTCCGGTCCTGACACTGCTGGTGGGGCGAGGGAGGACCCCTGCTCATTGGCGCTCTGCCCCCAGGCAAGCAAGTCGTAGTTCCGCTGAGGAAGGAGCTGGGCAGCAGTTGCAGCCGGTGATGGTAGCGATGAGAGCAAACTCCCTGCAGGGGGGCATTCAGGGGTCCCAAGCACCCTCCAAAACACAGAGCTGGCCATGGTTCAGGCAGGTCCGCACCAGTGCTTCCCACTGGCCCAGGCCCACAGTGTGGCAAGGGGAAGAGGTCAGTGGAGGAGTTCTGCACATGGCCACTGTTTGCTCTTGGGGACACGCAAACCCCACCCCTCGCACACAGACTAAGCCGTTTCTGATGGGCTGCGCCCAAACGGCCGGAGCCCCAAGAGCACTGGGCAGGCACCAGTGGCCTTTGGGGAGAAACATGGAATACGGCTTGACTGCCTGATGCCCTGCCTTTCGACCAAGAGGTGGCACTCAAGATATACGTTGACGAGTCCCGGTTGGCTCTCCCTAGCCGGAGATCTTCAAGGAAGGGTTCCGTTCTGGAGAGAAAGTGCTGGGACTGGAGGACTCAGAAAGCCCCCTACAAGTCTAGGGCTCTGTCTGGAATTCCCACAAAAATGCACCCTTATGCTGCTGGACGGGGCTGCAGCCAGCGACCACTTTGTCTGCACGTAACTGGCAGCATGATGCCCGTGCGAGTCCTCCATGACCTGCGGCGGAGCTTTCATGCTCCTTCTCTTTGAGTATCTCTTTCCGTCCCATCCCGGCCATGCCACCTACTCCTACAGGAAAATGCACACAAGCGACAGAGGTCATACTCCTCTGGACAAAGCCTTCAGGGCTCATCACGCATGGGATTCGGTGCCATCTCTTTCAGCTGGACCGAGAGCCACCCATCTCCCAGAACAGCTTTGGGGAAAGGAAATGGGAGGACGTCACACCAACATTACTGCCTTTGTGCCTTTTGTGCAGGAAGTCTTCAGGCCACCAGGCCTGCTAGCCGAGCCACCACAAACACCTTCCAGGCAAGGGCATCATTCCTGGCTAAGTGCATTGTGGGTGCCAGAGAGAGCAAGTGGCTGCACATCAGACACACTTTCCTCACGGGGAGAGCTCAAATTCCCCAGTATTTTAAGACTTTTATTCTTAGTTTATTAGTTTTAATATTGCATTTTATCGGGTGTTGCTGCTGTATTGATTTGATTGCAGTTGCTGTGGGCCTATTGTGGTTGTCTTACTGAGTTTATTTTTTTTCTGTTTTTCTGTTTTATTGTCCCAAGTTGCTCTTGGCTTTCTGGTTTATATGTTCCATTTTTTAAATCTTTGTTAACTGCCCAGAAAGCCTTTCAGGCCTTTGGTTTAGGAAAAGGCAATCAGGGAGAAAAGAAAAGCCATGACAAAAGCCCACAAATGTATGGAGGTGTGAAGAAGTTGTTCAACGGACTTTTCCTCCAGTTCCCCAAGAGACCTGCAGCTTGTTTTCTGAGTGGCTCCTCCAACCTGATTTCTTAAAGCAGCAGAGAAAGTTTTAAGAGAAAGAGAAAGCTGCAAAGGAAAGGCTGACTTACGGTAAGTGGGCAGTACTTACACATTGGAACTAATTTGAAATTATTTAGATTTATCAAATACTTTACATGATGGTGCTTAAACTGGAAAGCTGTTTCCTGGAGACATTCCATACTTCTTTTTTACTTATTCAAAACCCTTGGGTTGAAATACATAAAATCTGCTGGAAAACAAAGACATGGGCAGCACCATGTCCCATCCCTCTCTCACATGCCCCTCCGAGGATCTCCTGCTGCCTCGTTCATTTCTTTGAATACACCTGAAGTTATTTCACCAGTACACATTCTGAAATCTCAACAGCATTAGTACTGTCCACCACCGAACTAGATTTCCGTGCCTTGCTTCCACGGGAGGTTGTTGAGGCCCCATCAGTGAGGGTGTTCAAAGACAGGCTGGACAGCACATGGTGGGGATGTCGTGAGCGGAGCCGGCTGGTGCCGGAGGTCAGACTAGATGGCCCGGGAGGCCCCTTCTGACTCGCTCTGTTTCTATGTTTCTATGCTCAGCCAGCACAGCCCTACTGCAACAGGGATCCTCCACATGTTTGGACTACAATTTCTGCAAGCCTCAGCCAGCATCGTCCTTCCCCAACCTGTGTGCCTCCAGAGGCGCGACAGCAACTCCCATGAATCTGGGCCGCCCAGGCCCCTCCACCACACGCGTCGGCCCCGCCCCCAAGAGTTGCAAAAGGAAAGCCGCCCGGCCCCGGGAAGAGGAAGGCAGCTAGGAGCTCGCTCGAGGCCCGCGACGGAGCCGAGCGGCCACTGCGACTCACCGGCTCCTGCCCGCAGAGGCCGCCGCCGCGCCTGTCCGGCCGCCTCCCGAGCGAAAGCTCCGCAAGGAGCCGTCGGTGCAGCGTGGAACGTCCCCGGCCAGGGTCGCTAGGCAACCGCGCAACGCGAGGCGTCTTAGCCCTCCCATTGGTGGGAATTCGCTCCCGTTGCCTAGCTACACCTCACGTCCGAAACGTTCGAGAGGCGGTGAGCAGCGGCCGGCCTGGAAGAGCTGGAGGCGGTGGTTGGGCGAGGGGGTTTATTTATTTTATTTATAAATTAAATATTTATATTTCGAGTTATATCCTGCCTTTTTCCTACAAAGGGCTCAAGGCAACTTACATCATCTCTCCTCCTCCATCTTATCCCCACAACAGCAACCCTGTGAGGTAGGTTGGGCTGAGAGTCTGTGACTGGCCCAAAGTCACCCAGTTGGCTCCATGGCTGAGCGGGGACTAGAACCCAGGTCGTCTGAGGTCCCAGTCCCGTGCTCTTAGCCACTGCACCACACAGGGTGCTCGAGTGCATGTGCAAGGAGGGCATTTCTTCCGCGTTGCGGAGCCGCACTGACAGCGGCTCCAATCCCAGGGTCGGGGGTGTGGCTGGAAAAGTCTTGTAGGACTTTACTCGACCTTCTTTAAACCACCCCTGCTTTGCAGCCCCTCTTTCCTTGGGGCCGTGAAACTCTTTGTGGCAAGTATTTGTATGCACGTGGGGCAGAGGTAGAGGAGGGGGGCTGCTTCCTGCCCCTGGGTCCCGTCCTTTTGGGTTCATCAGGCAGCCTTCTCCAGTTGCTTGGTGGTCCTCTAGCTTTTGCATCGTTTTTGCCCTCCCCATCCTAAGAATTGAAACCTCCTAAAACTTCATGACTAGAAAAAAGAGCTTGAAGCTACACTGTGCTGCCCCTGAAAAGGAAAGCACTCCCCGGGAAGAAAGTCTGAAAGGCCCGGTTTAAATGTGTTAAATCCTCACAGCAATCTTAGCTAATGGGGAACAGTCGTCCAACTGGAGAGCTGTTCTGCTGCTGCACACAAGTGCTTGCCATCCCGTGCTGGGAATGCCGGGCGAGACAACCATCTCTGAGCAATGTTGCCCTTGCCAGCTGGCCCGTATTGTAAAGGAGTCCTTTAAGTGAAAATCTTGCGCACCACCACAGTTAGTAACTCTGCCCCTCCGTACTTCCACCATGGCCTGGTTTAGAAGTTGCACATTGGGCCGTAGTGAACAGATGTTTGTGCCTGACTGGACCTGCTGCAGAATGCTCAGCAGACCCTCAAGGAGGGTGGTGGGTCCGGTTTTTGCCGGCAGGGGCTTCCAGCCTTAGGTTTGCCCAGATCCCATGCAGAGCTCGCCAGGAAGTCCATAGCAGAAGCTGCCAAGAAGGGGCCTCCACAAAGGGTGTCAGATCTAAAACAGAGAAAACGACCCACTGAATTATTTTCCTTGCCTGCATTTGGAATGTGGGTGTGGGGGAGCAAACAAGAGAGCTTGCCCCATGTACCCATTTTCCCCTCCTGTGCCACTAAGTGAATCGTATGTAGGCAGCAGCAGTGCCTGCTGTGGTTGGAACTGGCTTAGTTGTGGCTTTCTTGTGGCTTTGAAGAGGTTAAGAAAAAAATTGACAGGAAGGAGAGCTGACATGCCTGTTTGACTAAGAAAGGTGCCCTTCAGGGTTTGTCTGTTTCTAACTTCCACTTGCAGCTTAATTTGATCCAGAAATTTTTTCTTCAAAGCAAGGGCTTAGACATGGAACACAGCAAACACGCATTTGAGAATATGCTGAGTGGGTTCCCCTGCTCTGAAGGTGGTGTAGCACTCACTGGAGAGAGGGGACAGGTAACCCGAAACCTAGCTTCTTAGAAATCCCCCAGTAACGGGCCACCTCACAGGATCACTCTTCCATCTACCAACATCCCCTTCGCCGCTGGGTAAGAGTGAGAGGTCTCAACACGTCGTTGCTTTAAAACTCCTGTATCCACATTTTTATTACTAGGTAGGCAATGAGGGATAACGCACAAGAATATTTGTTCATAAGGTATTACATTCAGCAGCATTTACAGTCGAAGGATGTTGACAGATCCCAGTTGGACAAAGTAGGGAGATCACAAACAGTGCATGGTGTTGACACACAGGAAACTCTGCATGAGGCTGTGGGCTGACCTGCCAGCTTTGCTGGGTGACTGCCCGTCATGGCCACATGCTGGATCTGACTGACACCCATTTGCAAAGCCTTTAAAATGACAGGACAGGCTGTTGGTTGCCCTTCTGGAGAACCAAGCATTAGTATACAAGCCTTCCCAACCTTCCCCTCGACACAGACAGTCGGTGGCCCGGTGCAAGTGATCCGACACCTTTTATTCAACGTAGCACAGCTCTTCCCATGTTCTCCAAACCTTGCTTTATGAAGGCAGACACTGCAGGGGGAGGGGACTAAATTCTCGGTTCACGCCTGTCTGGGAATCCTTCCACTCAATGTTGAGGCAGAATCCTTGGTTCTCTGGCTTAGCCCACTTTGCAGGATGTCCTTCCTGGGGGATGCGACCTGGACATTCCTCGCCCTCCTGCCCACCATCCCTGCCTGTCTGGGTTCCAGCACGTTAGGAGCACAGGCACTCCGTCTGTTCTTTTTAGGCTGCAACAGCCACCAGTCTGTGTGACTCCCAAATATGAGAAGGGGATGGGGATGCCACACCCTTTGCTAGCATTCATGGGATCAAGGAAGCGCAGAAAATAAGGCATTCAGAAGAGCTGCGTCTCCCACTCCATTTAATAAAAACTAAATTAAGCCTTCAAAGAGAAAACAAAAGCTAAACCAGAAACCCCAGTAATTCTTAACATCACTAAAACTAAACTGAGAGTGCAAACACAAGTAGGGTCCAAGGTTGAAAGCAGCATTTCCTGGTTCAGCATCTGAGCAGAGCTGCATCTTGGGAAGGGACACACGTGCGCTGTGAGGGTCACACACAAGGCCACGCAGCAGACTGGCTCAGGTGTTCATGTTCAGAAAAATGCTGCACTTTGTAGCCTGCTGTGTGGGGCAGGGTGTGTGTCAGCCTGGCAGAAAGGCTCACCGCTGGAGACACCTGAATGAACTCGCAGCAAATCATCCCCACAGCTGAAAATAGTGCATTGTCTGGATGGAGAAAGATTAAATCCTCGATTTGCATTTAACAACCCATACTGTCATTACAGGCAGACCTGGAGCTGAGTTAACCATGGACTGTAAATGCATGGATTAGCCCACATAAGAGAACTCACAGTTTGTTGCTGGGGTATCAACTATGGGCTATTTAAACCATGGGTGGTTATGCAAACTCAGAACTGTGGGTTGTTTTGCCAGGCTGCAGAGGTGCCAGACAAACAAGGTCACAGTACCAGTTGTTCTATATGCCAGTGCTACAATGCTATAAAGGCATTTGGGACACAGGAAGTGAGCGAGCAAAGGGGGCAGAAACCAACACCAGCCCCACAGGAATTCACCAAACAACCAAAAGTTCCTTTATTCATCTGGCAGCCAAACTGTAAGTAAACACTTGAGTAAGGCGACAACCCATAGGTTAGAATCGGAACAGTAGAGTTGGAATGGGCCTGTAAGGCCATTTAGTCCAACTCCCTGCTCAGTGCAGGACTCTGAGTTAAAGCAGAGGACTGTCCAGCTGCCTCCTGAATGCCCCCAGGGTGGGAGAGCCCATCACCTCCCCGGTTCTTTGGCTCCATTGCTGCACTGCTCTAGCAGGAGGGTTTTCCTGACGCTCAGCCAGAACCTGCCTTCCTGTTAACTTGAGCCCATTATTCTGAGTCCTGCGCTCTGGCCCTCCTATGCAGGACAGCCTTTCAGGTATTAATTAAACCATGGGCTACCAGTACAGATGAATTGAGCCACAGCAATTTTTTCTCCAGCTCAAGAAAATTAACTAAAGGTGCATTCCTGTTGGTTGTGCCTTTGATGACTTCAATCCCGACTTCGTAGACTTACAATCATCCTGTGCGAAACAGGAGTGATGGGCTCCCCATTCTACTGCCTGTGCTTCGACTAGAGCAGCTTTTCTGCCCATCTAGCGGAAGTGTTCTGGAGAGGGAGGGAGGGAAGGAGGTCGAAGAGCCCCCAGGACAGCTTCTATCCTGGCCTTTCCCTGTCCACCAAGGGACACTTTTCTCCCCCTCTGGTGCTGCAGTTCTTTCTGCACCCCTGCAATGGGGTGGAACGACCCTGGAAATGCCAAGCATCCATGGCCCCCGGATGCTCTCTGGATGTCATGGAAGGACATTATGATGGCGCCCACATCGCTTGACATGTGCACACAGGTCGCGTCCTGCCACACCCGTTGGCTACATGAACAGATTGCGCAGGCTTCTCAGTCTCTACAAATGCTCCCCAGCTTGAAAAACTACAGAGAACAGAACAGGAAAGGCAAGTCTGCTTTGCCAAACCGGTGCAGTGCTGTCTCCAGACTCAGAGCTCGACGGCTGTCTCCATACTAGTGGTGTCTTTTAACTGGGTGAAAAATCAGCTTTAACAAGTGCTGTTATAGGAAATAATCCATTGTCCAAATTAACTCCCTCCCATTTAACTGGACCAGCCGTTCACAGATAGACTTTCTAAATCACATCAAATGATCTGTATGATTCGTTTGTACCATCATTCTCCAGTTTTGCAGAATGCAATTGCCTTTTTAAAAAAAGAAAAGAAAAACTTCCCATGAAGACATCAAATATATATAATTTTAAAACAGCAGTAGTATCTGGTGGACTTTGGCAGACTGCTGCAGAACATTTCAATTATTTCAGAAAACCTCCATTCAGACAACAGTTACATAATTCTCAGATACAGGAGTGATGGAAACAACTCTGAAGAAGCACCCCAAAAGTGATAACTTGAGCAGGTTTTTCAAGTAAAACAAAAAACCCCAAGAGAAATACTGCTTTGAATGCTACTGTTTGGCTCAGTGGAGTCTTCAGGAACTCAAAACTTGTTTCCTTTAGAAAGGAATTAGTTTTCTTTAGGTAAGACACACTGAAGCTCAATTCACTGGAAGCATCTCTCGTGAAATCCCGAGAGAGAAATGGGCTTGCTCGAGAGCAAGCAAGCACGCACAAACCAGTCCTTCATGGATTCTGCCTGCTGAAATTTATAGGTTTTGCTACTTTGGAGCAAATGTTAGCAAAATAAGACTGATATAAAAGTAATGTTTTAGGGCACAATCCAGCAGGAAATTCTCCTGAACAAACCACAGGTAAAGAAGCAGAAGCGTTGAAAGAGAGCAGCACTGTGCTGGATTGTGCCTCTAACCTCAGTGCTCTAGCGTGTTGACAGTGAGGCGCTGTACCCTGAAAGAGGAACCACTGTTTATCCTACTTATTTGTACTATAAAAAAATTCAGACAGAGATATACTCGTCTTCATTATTTTTCCCCCTCTAGTTTAGTACCATACAAATTTAAACAAAATAATTTTATATATTTATATATATATATATAATATAAATATAAATTATAAGCAAATAAATAAAGATTAAAAGGTACACTGAAATCAGCTCAGTACACTGATGTTCAGCACTATAGTTAGCTTGTACAGTGTGTGCGTGCGTGTATATTCTGTACACATTTTGTGTGTGTCCATGTGTGTACATAATGGTTGCTGGAGGTTTTGTGAGGGAAAGGGAAGCTGAGAATTCCTCCATGATCGTAGTGGGGGCGGGGGGGCAAAGCTGTGTAGTTTATTATTGCTGATTTGTTCCCCATGGATGTGACTGGCCATGGGAACATGGGGGGCTCCCGTGACGGCAAGCCAGAGAACAGCTCGCCTTGGGCTGCGCTACGTTTTCCAAAGGCGAAAGGCCTTATGGGGCCTTGGAGGCTCCCGGAGAGACACGTGTCCCGTGGACATGAGGGACCTGCCCCAAGCACCAGTCTTCCTGGGGACACCAAGCCTTCCGTCCTGGCAAGCCCACCGGTTTGGAAGAGGAACACACAATGCCGTGCCAGGGCAGGCCTGTGGCTGGGCTGAAAGCGGGAAGTGCCGGGCAGCTCTGGCCAGGGGAGGCGGGGGCGTCAGGGCAAGCAGGTGGCCCTGCCTCTGTGGTGCAGATTTGGGGGTGTGGGGACCCCACGATCAAGCCTCCAGGCAAAGGAGGAAGGGAATGCGAGGCATTGGGAGAGGGGGGTTAGCTCCGTCACATCTTGACTCTGCTCATGAGACATGCGGTGCAGGGACAGCCCTGCTCGCAACACCAGCATGCCTGGAGACTCCCACCTGGCATCTGCAAGAGCGCTGGGCCCCTCCGGGTTCAGCAGGCCTCTCCCAGCACCCAAAGATGACCCCAAGCAGGGCAGGGGTGTGCTCTCCAGACAGAGGGCCCCCGTGAAACCCACATGGTGCTTCCGGGCTGCCTCGGCAGAGGCAGGTGCGCCCCGCTGGATCTCGGCTCGGGCTGCGCCGTGCTCCACTCTGCGGCTCGGCTGCACGTCGGGGCCACACGTGGCTGGGCCGTGGCTGCTGGCGTGCATATTGCCTGGCCAGAATGAACCCCGGTGTTTTCTAACAGTGGCAGGGGAGACGCCCGCCACGGCTGTATGGCGCATGGCAGCGGTGGAAGCTGGTTCTCACGGGGCAGCCTATGGGAGCCCTGCATGGAGTGCTGCCTGTGGTGCCCAGTCCCCCGTGGGGCATTCTGGGTACTGAGGTATGCCCGGGTGCAGGTGCAACACGCCCCCATGTTGTTCTCCTAATGTGCAAGAGGAAGAAGAGAGGAGTCCTCACCTGGAAAACCCTTCCACAGAAGGAGAGCAGGTGAGGGACCACACAGAACATTTCTCTACCAAGAGTTTGATACAGAACCGAAATTAAGAGGCCATGTCCTCTCCAAAATACAGAGCCAACTATTCAGAGAGTTGATCTGAAAGAAAAATTAATAAAAATATTGCCTGTAGACACAGATTGGGTCTAACTGCTGACAAAAAGCACTGGAAGGAAGTGAATCAAACTTACCCCGTCATTCCCCCACCTTTCCCTAAAGGTGCAACTGCCATCAGAATGAGGATGGTTCTGTTCACTTCCTGCCACTTCTCTCCCTCCCCGGCCCCCCAGATATTAGAAGCCATACAGAAAGCAAGCCATGAAGCTGCCTGTGTCTTTAGAAAAAGAACCTGAATTATCTATAGACTTCTTTAAAAAAAGATGTTAAGTCCCATACACATATGAGAAAGAAAAGGAGTCAAATGTCCATCATTCCCCCACAACACGAGCATCTTTGGAAATCAGAGTCTTGGTTCCTAAAACCGAGACCTCAGAAGATAAGGGGAGCTGCAATTCCTGATGCAGCGATAAATAGGCCAGGCTTAAAAAGGGAAAAAAAATCCACCATCTCTCAATCCTAATCAGTAGCTTAAAAAAAGTCACTTTTTAAAAAAATCAAATGCCGTTTTATTAGTGCATAAAAATAGATTTGGAATCCCTGTTTGGTTTGCCTTGTTTTTTCTATTTCTTTGTTTTAAAAAAATCTGTGTTTATTTAAGTTGTGTGTTTCTCTGAAGTGTGTGTGAACAGCAGGGTGCCCCCGGAGTGCTTGCGTCCGCGGCTCGTCCATCCCGTGGCAGCTGGGTGGGGAGGCACCGCCGGACACCAGCGAGCCCGGCCAGCAGCAGCTCAGAAGATATCGGGACACACGCTCCAGTCTTGCTGCTCCTTGGCCTCCCAGTAGCCGCCCTTGTAAACGCAGATCAGCTCCCCCGTCGCCGGGTCGACCTTCCTCTCAAACCACAGCGGGATGTAGCCTTCGTAGTCCTTGCCTGCAGCAGGGTGCGGGGAAGGGCAGGGAGAAGCAACACAGACGCCCTTGAGGCTTGAAGGCGGACTGAGGGGGCGGCACAAGGCTGCCAGGCCGAGCACCCCTGCTTTATGCGATGGCCGTGAGGAGCCCCAGACCCAGCCCACCCCCCACCCCACATGCGCCGCTTGTGGAAAACCATGCAGAGCCAGTCTTGGCCCAAGCCACCATGCAGAGTGGCAGAGAAAAGAGCGGGGCGGGAACAGATGTGGGTGGCCCCGATGGGGCTCCCTGCCCTCCCCACAGCAGCCGGGCTCCTCAGACCCCCGTTGCCTCGCGTTCCCCATGCTGGCTGCCCTGTTCTCCAGCAGGTGGCCCTCTGGCCCCCTCTCTGACCTCGGGACTCCCTTCCTCCCACCCACCTTCCTCCAGCGCCTCTGCAGCCTCTGCCTCCCGCCGTCGGCGCACCGCTCGCTGCTTCTCTTCCAGTCGCTGCTTCTCCATGTTGGCCTCGTCCCACCTGCCGTTCTCCATGAGCCGCTGGTCAGGCCTGAGGCGGCTGTCCGTAGGGGCCATGCCCTCCTCTGGTTCGTTCAGGGTCAAGGCCAGGTTGGAGAAGTAGTACATGTTTTCAGCATTCTCCCTGGGGAAGAAAGACCCACACCCAATTCAAGGGGGAGGGGGGGAGAGAGAGCATGTAAAGGGGGTCCGTGTTCTGTGAGCATGCATGCACTTCAAATACTCGTACGGAAATCTTCCGGAGAGGTTCAGGCCTTGTCTTGGAACAGCAGGGCTGGCTGCCATGTGGATTCCCGGGCACCTGCGATTCCATCTTTAGAGGGTTCCAGTGCGGCTAGTTTTCGCTTTGGTTTTACACTGTGGCTTGAAATGTTCCGCACTGCACTTCATCGTGGGTGGTGTACTTCATGGGTGTCAGAGCAGCTCAGCGGTTGGGCCACATGAGGATGGCGCAGCACGAAAGCAGCTTTGCCCCAGGGGTCAACCCCACAGGACTGGGCTGTTTCCTGCAGTGCCCTTCCCACCGCATTAGCAGGACACGTGCGTTGTCCCGGGGGGGGGGGGGCGTCCCACATCTGGCATCGGGTGCCAAAAAGCACCTCCCTGCCAGGAAAAGGCCTCCGGGTGACGCTGGATCGCCACAGCCAGCCAGAGCAGCCGAAAAGTCCAACTCCGTGCAGGGCGGTGAAAGCGTCCACTGCACCGGTTGCTGCGGCCACGGAACATTCACCCCACGCTTCTGCAGCCACTGAAGCGCAGGCCCTTCAGCACCCAAGCCCCGCTGGGGAGACTCACGGAAGAGGGTACTTCTTCCACAGGACCTTGGGGGACAATGTCTGATAGACTGTTTTTGGCACCTTCCCTTCCGAGCTGGAGCTTCCCGGGGTGCTGTGCACAATCTTGGAACACTCCATCTTCTCGTCCCATGTGCCCGACATGACGTACTGTGCTTCGCCGGCGGCATCCGTGACCACGCCGGTCACCTGGGGAGAAAAGTCCCGGAACCGCAACATGGGCACACCATACCCACGGAGCTACGAGACCCCTCTCCCCCCACAGCAGCATGGGGCTGCCATGGACCAGGCACCCAGAGATCCACCAACAGCTGTGCCGCCCCATTTCCTACCCAGCACCTCTGACACAAGGCATGCGCAGCCATCCTCTCAGAAGGCGGAGGTGCAGCCGTTCCATTCTGTCCACGTGTCGAGCCATCTCTCAGCAAGCTTGCCGACCACAGCAGGCAGCATCAGACAGAGCAGTGAGACACCATCTCGTACACTGCCTGTGCGAGCAGCCATTTCCTCCTCTAGGTGGAGGTGCAGCCGTTCCATCTCTGTCCGTTCGAGCTCAGCCATTGATTTTATTATTCTTTATGGTTTTGCTTGTGTTATATTGTAGTCTGTGTGTGTGTGTGTGTGTGTGGAGAGAGAGAATGCTGTGAGGTGTCCAAAGAACCTCTGGATATGGGGCAGCAGACACATGCAATAGGTAGGTACATAGGTAGGTGGGTGGGTGGGTAGGTAGGCTCAGACTACCCTCTATGAAGACCAGCATTGCCCACATAGTGACCAAGCAGTCAAACACTCAGAACAGGTTCTTTTTAAAGCAGTTTGATTTAGTCATATTATGAGAAAATTCCCTGGAAGGTCATTGAAATGGAACATTTTCTGGCTGACAAAATTTTGTCAAGAACAGGTTAGCAGCTAAGTTTCTTTGTTCTGTACAGGTCCTACAGGATTATTCTTTGACCTCCACCATCTTTTTTTATATTTTCAGATTATAATTTTAATCATATGCATGGCTTGTTTTTTTTTTAATTCTTCTGTTTTATGGGCCTGTGAGCACACAACATGATTAGCTGGTTCTTCCCAAAATGCTTATTTTAAGATAAAATCAATTTAGAAATGCACAAGAAAATACGTTGCACATGCATGTTGAAATACCTCTTTTCATAAAGACGTTAAGAATAACACATTAATGAAGAAACAGATGGAAGGAATGGATGACCGAACGCAGAGAACGCCATCCACAGGAGCAGGCAGTGGGGCAGAGCACGTGTGCATCACCTGAGCTGAAACTTGGGGTGAAAAGGAGGAGCTGCTACTCTTGCTCCGACTATTCGTGGAATGTCGACAGCGCACCCAAAAACTTCAAGGAGGGGCAGAAAGGTTCCTGCCGAGAGCATCCTGGGCCCTGCTGTGCCACTCGAATTAGGGCATTCCAGGCAGAATGCTCCTGGTACCAAGCACACCACGTAGCTATTGAGTTTTAACTTTTTTTGTTAATGAGAAAAGTGGAAGAAGCAGTGGGAAAATATGAGGGCAAGGTTACCTGGACACCCTGTAAACTAGTGTAAATTCAGCAGAGTGATTTCAACATAAAAGCCAGTGTGGTCTGGTGAGAGCCTGGGACTGGGGAGAGCCAGGTTCTAGTCCCCACTTAGCCACGGAGCCGACTGGGTGACCTTGGGTCATGTCCAGATGCTCAGCCATACCTTCCTCACAGGGCTGTTGTTGTGAGGATAACAGTGGAGCTATGTCTGCCACTTTGGGTTCCTCACAAAAGGAAAAAAAGCAGGATATAATGCAATGGAATAATAACGATGCAAACCTTGGCTAATCTAAGAATAAATAGAGGATGGATGGATGGATGGCCTCCAACCAATCATTCAAGCAGTTGCTTCTAAGTTTGTTTCTAAATTTATTTATTAGATTTCTATCCCACTTTTTCCCAGTGAATTCCAAGTGTCTGGCATCGTTCTCCTCTTCCTGCTCTCAATCATATCCTCATAACAACAACCCTGTGAGGAAGGTGGGGCTGAAAGTCTATGACTGGCCCAAAGTCACCTGGTTGGTTCCATGGTTGAGCAGGGACTAGAACCCGGGTCCAATCTGTACTCTTAACCACTGTCCCACACTGCCTCTCATGATCACATTAATCTGCTCTTGCTAAATTCTACTCATTTCCGAGCTGTGCCAGAGGTTTTTATTTTATTTATCTTATTAGGATATTTTTATCCCGTCCATTACAGTTCGTCTCTGGACATCTTACAATATAAAACAACTAATAAATGCATTGATCAACAACAAAAGAACACACGGCTGAGGATATCAATAAAATTGTAATTAAAATATTTAAGCTTTAAAATACTGGGTAAATAAAAAGGTCTTGACCCGGTGCCGAAAAGCATGTAATGTTGGAGCCAGGCAAGCCTCTCTGGGGAAAAAGGCTTAAAGCAGCCTTCCCCCAATGGAAGATGCTTCAGTGGGGTGGAGGGTTGTGCATGTCGAGCTGGGGAAAGCGGCTTTCAGGGAAGAAGAGATCCCCCTGGCTGGGTGACAGAAAACAGGTATTTGGAGACATCGCATTTCAGGGCTTTGGTGCTCTTTCCCTTTTTAAATTGTGCATTACGCCACCTATCTCCAAATCTGCTGTCTCATCTGGAGTTGTGCTTCGAACATTGATGGGACTGTGGAAGCTGCCACTGTGCCGATAGCAACCATAAGGGGGAAAAATACTTACCTTTCGGGGAATGTCTCTGGAGAAATAGCTGTACTGAGTAAATTTCAGTTGGCATTTGTCTTTTGATTTGTGGTTGATGATTTCTATGTCACCAGACTGAGCAAAGGGGGTGAGGGAGAAAGAGAGAGAGAGAATCTGAAGAGAGGCGACATTCCCCTTTTCTTCGTGCCCACACTGCCGGTGGCGCAGGATGCCCTCGGACTCCCCAGGGAGGATGGGGCAGCCTCTGGACACCTTGAGAGCCGCATGTGTGTGCAAGCCACACAGAGCGCTTTAAGTAATGCCCTTTCCAGGAACACAATTGTAAGTCAAAATGAGATTTAAAAGAACTGTTTAAACATACGGATGTCCATATAAAGTGCTTCCAATTAAGGAAACAGAGCATCTTGAACTTTTCTTCCGCAGCCCTTCTAACATGAACAACCACTCAAATATTTGTGTTAGAAGAGAACTATTAGCAATCACACAACAGAAAAAGAAAATGGCAGACAACCTTGGAAATACACGTTAAGCAAGATGCACACCTGTCGGACATCAAGTTTGCTTGCAGTTTCCTCCTCCTGTTATGCAACTGCTTCTAATCCCTTGCAGCATGTTAATTATCTAGGCAGCCCCAGGAACTCCACTTCGACAAGGTGAGGCGGGATGAACCCAGCCCTCAGCAGAGAAGGAGCAACTGCAGGGAACTTCTTCCCCCCACAGGAGACCTTCCTTCTGCGGCCACCTGCCTCCAGGTGGCAAAGCAAGAGGAGTAGCTGCCGGCCCGTTCCCAGGCACAACCCAGGCTCAGCAGGATGCTGGCTTCATCGGCCCCGTCAGATCTCCCTGTTCCCTCTGAGCTAGCTGCAATCCTCACAGCAGCTGCTGGGCAATTAATATGTCTCCAGGTTGACTGAAAAGTATTTTTGGAGTGCTTTGGTCCTGAATGGGCCACTAAGAGCTATTTGCTTTACAGAAAACCCGCTGGCAGTCTGAAAGCTGCTCGAACCAGACTGCTGATACAGATGGAGGACGTTGCCTGCGCCTTCGACCACTCGCTTTGGGGACTGTCGTGATGAGCGTCTGCGAGAGACCGGGGCCACCGGCCCTTGCCCCTCGTCCCCCCAAGCACCGGCAAGAGAAGACCAGCAGAAACAGTGCCCAGAGAAGATCACCCAGTCCCAAGCGCATGGAATGCCTGTTTGCAGCACAGCCCTACAGAAAGGCCATGTTAGGGGGCTACAGCCCCGCTTCCCCGGGAGGCCCCTGCCCCACCCCCTTGCCATTCGCCAGCACTTGCTGGAGTACAGGTGCCCTTCTCTGCCGCATCGGAGACACTGGACTGGTTGGCTTTTCCCCATCTGTGCTTCACCCACTGCTGCCTCCCCTTGACTTTTCCCAGCTGAGGCCTTTCCCCTGAAATCCGATGCCCTTCTCCCCTTGTCCATACATCCCTTTCCACAAACAGGCGTGTTTTTAAGAGAAGGGTCCTTTGAGGACTCGGATGCAGAGACTCTGAAGCATATACAAAGGTGGGGGTATTTTTGTCCTGTGGGACTGAGCGCCGCAGTTTTTTGGCCCCCAGAGCTGCCCTGGCCAACCTGCTTTCCAGCCTTTGCCTCATCATTCTGGGTGCAGCCTGATGCCTGTGGCAGCCTTTACTGCCAAGCATCCATAGGACTGCAGCCTTAGTCTGTACACCTGGGGTCAGCTCCCAGGTTTCAGTCCATCTATGTATAGCGGCCATTGCCTGATGTGCACAGATTTTTTTTGACTGAGGGATGCTTTGGAACAGCACTTTGGGGGCTGAAAGCTAGCCTTAAAATATAGCAATTTAAATAGAGCATTTGTCTTGGAATTCTGGTTTTATTGGGCTATTGCACACAAACAGGGCAACCGATCTGGGTTTCCCATCAAGTGCACACTCTGCAGGGAGTGGCGGCCAAACTCCGCTTGCCTCTCGGCCTCTCTCACCTGATCTCACATGCAAACAGGCGCTGCTCTTGCATTTGCACGTAGAAACACAGAAACAGAGCAAGTCTGAAGGGGCCTCCTGGGTCATTTAGTCTGACCCCCGGCTCCAGCCGGCTCTGCTCACGACATGCCCACCACATGCATGTCCAGCCTATCCTTGAACTTGCACACAGATTTTAGGCATACCCAGAAACGTTTGATGCAGGAAGAGACCCACCAGGAGCCTCCCACTGGGGATCCAGGGCAAAGGGATAATTTAGCCCTCCCACCTCACTTCACCCCACCCCACCCCGTAGGAGCGCCACGCTTTGCTCCAGTCTGCAAAATATGTCCATCTGCTGCACCTATAAGTCTTGGGCTGTCCTGTCGGACAGGGGCGGCTTTTGCTCTGCTGACCTGGTCGATCCACAGCTTGCCCACAATGATGTTGTGAACCGTCGAGGTCACCTTCCTCCAGATGTAGTGGTTGCCGCTGGAGTGGAATTCCAGGTGGATGGCACCTGTGGGGAAGGAGAGGAAGGAAGAAGGAAAGCTTACTTCTACGACAAAAGCTTCAGGGCAGTGGCAGAGAGACTTCCGAGTCAGGTTCTCCTTGCCTACATCCTACGTGGAATCAGTCGACTATTACGTCCCACACGGGACACTGGAGAGCGCGGCCCACAACGGAAATGGGACACTGTGCCCTCTGCCCACCACACACGGCCACAGGCCAGCTCTTGTCCACATGACTACAAAGACCGCCCTGCTGGGTCAGACCAACCCCATCCAGGGCCTGCTTTCCAGGCGCCAAGAGCAGAAATCAAGAGCAGTTAAATGCCAGAGGTTCACAGAGATTCTCAACCTTTGCAGGACCGCTTGAGCCGGCCCGTGGCAGCTCCCAAGGACTCCAGTGCCAGTGAAGTGGAGGAGGAGATGCAGTAAGGGCACTCCGATTCCCCCACAGTGTGAACGGCAGACGGACGCCAGCCCCCGATCCTTGCCAAGGAAGTGGAAAGCTGCCGGGTTGCTTACCCAGGGGCATGATGGAGAGGTATTTGCCCCGGAACTTGCTTGCAATGGTGATCTCCTGCCAGAGCGTCCAGCCTCGCTTGGAATAAACATGGTGGGCTGCAGCGGGAGGATGATGACTCACCTGGGGAGCACAAGCAGAAGCAGCCTTGGCCGTGCCTGCAAGCATGGGGAGCGCACAGCAGCCGCTGCCCTAGTGCTTGGGTGCCCCTCAAGTCTTTGTGCCAGAGATATCCAGTTGTAATTTGCTGCAAGCCACAGTCTTTTCACACTGTGATGTGCTGTGCCGGGGCAAAATGGCAAACTCTGTTTTGACACAAATTAGAAACAGGAGCTTTCAATTCCTTCCTTCTGAGCTCAGTGGAAGTGGGACAGGGCATGGGATACTGGAAGGCATGAGAGCTCAAGCCTCCACCCTTATGCCTGAAGGAAACCATGTGAAGGAGGGGATATTTGAAACACAGAAACAGAGCGAGTCAGAAGGGGCCTCCTGGGCCATCTAGTCTGACCCCTGGCTCCAGCCGGCTTCACTCATGACATGCCCACCATGTGCATGTCCAGCCTATTCTTAAACACCCTCACCGGTGGGGCTTCAACCACCTCCCGAGGAAGCCCATTCCATACCAAATCTGGCAAAGTCCAGTGCATTTGAACTGCAGGGTGGCAAGACTCTGAAACCCCCTTCTCCAAATTCCACTGAGGAGGAGACAGAAAAGCATGCTGGCACAGCAGTGCCAGGTGATTCACAGTATAAACATGGTCACCTGGCAGGTGTGCTGCTGAGAGCAGCGGATGCATGGTTTGCGGGTGAGAAGGGAAGATGGCCTCCAGACCATGAGTGAACTGCTCTGCTCCACCTTTGATTCATTAAGACGCCTTCCATTTTATCCTCTTCCTCTGAGGAACCCTCTTAGCTGCACCAGAGGGATCCTGTGCCGCAAGGAGGGCCGTCCGTGGCCAGGCAGGGGATGCCAGCCCGAGTCCTGCACTCTGCCCCCGACGCCGCGCCGGCTCTCTCCCTTACCTGCTCACAGAGCGAGCGGAAGCCCATCTCGTCCAGGCGGTCCATCTCAAAGGTCTCGCCCAGGAGCGGGTTGAACGGCTTGGCTGTTCGGTGGACTGTCGTGGAGTAGGAAGACACGGAGAACGCGGCCACGAAGCACATCTGCTCCACGGAGCTTTCACACTTGACGGCTTTGTCCAGCAACTCGTGGTACTCCAGGTCTTCTGTTAGCCTCTGCAGCATGGACAGCGGCTCGTTGAAGTTCACCTGTAAAGTCAGACAGAACACGGCGTGGGTCGGCCCTGGGGCTTGTGGAGCTTCACGCGTCCCCAGCGGCTGCACACACAGCCTGCGACTAGCCCCCTGCCCAGACCCCACACAGCCTGCCGCCATTCCGTGGGGACTAGCGGGACCACACGACACCGAGTCCCACGTCCCTTGCGCTTTGCACACAGCATCTAGGGAATGATTCCAGCAGCGTTGCGAACTCCTTGTTATGGGTGGGGGTTGCAGTTGACAGAGTGGCTCTGGTGACACAGCCCAGAAATGAAAGCAGAGTTCCCAGGACGCTGCACCCACTCCAGGGATCACACGCCGCATTCGCACAGTGCACGCAGAGACTGGGTTATGGAGCAACGTTTTTACGAGGTGCGAAGAATGCCGGAGTGTGCCTATTGTGGCACTTTGCGTGGCCTCCATGAAAACTGATCTGAATAGGCTTTGCCTGCTTCTGCAGAAGGCCTGTGGGTGTCCCTGAGCCGCATTCTGAAGTGCAGGAGGCATCACTTTGTATACCCTTAGAAGAGGGAAATTCCACTCAGATGGGCTGGCGATTAAACTCAAGTACAGAATATCCTTTCAATAAACTACCTACGCTCATCTTTTCTCGTGTTTGCTATTTAGATTTATATCCCACTTTCTCTCGTATACTTTGAGTATAAGTGGCTTACATCATTCTCCTGGGGCTGCTCTCCCTCTTATCCCCCAACAGCAGCCCTGTGAGGGAGGCTGAGCTGAGAGGCGCTCCAGGCTCAAATTCACCCAGCTGGCTCCAGGGCTGAGCAGGGACCAGAACCCAGGGTGCCTGAGTCCCGGTCCCGTGCGCTTAACCACAACACCACGCCAGCTCCCAGGGTGCTCGTGTGTGTCCCACCCTCAAGCCCTTATTGGTGGCAGTGGGGCAGGGTCAGCAAGAGGCATTGCTCCTTTTGTCCAGAAATACAAGCATTGCACTACAGTCAAAATGCTGCACAGGTGGGACTACTCTCTCAAGGAACAGTTTCCTCATGGGGGGGGGAGGAAGCCCCCCCAATTATAAGTGTGTTCCCATTAAAACAAGTGTGGTGTGTGCTCTCATGTTTTCACATGACCCACATCATAATTTAATTTGCTGCAGTTGAAGCAGCCCCTTTAGTTTGGTTGGTCTGCCTTCTATGCCACCTCCACCTGTTTGCCAAATTTGGCTGGCAGCGAACCAGCTATTTCCCCCCTGCTCCTAATGTGTTTCAGTAGCCAGTTGGCAGTGGGGTGGGGGAGGGACACCCTCACACAGACAGCTCCGTGCCCAGCAGGATGCAAAGGGGCTGCAGGGATTCCGGACAGATGCCATAAACCCTCACGCTGACCCCATGCTCTCAGCTGCAAGCACTTTTAATAGTTCCCCCCGTGGCCTTGAGAACCAGCTGCAAGCAAAGATTACTTCATCTGGAATTGTCCCCAGGCAGGACGCTGGCGCTAGTATTTTCTAGTGGGCCGAAAGGTCTTTTAAAAGGCTGTTCAGATCTTTGTGACTTCCTTTCGTCCATGTTGCAGCCTGGAATTTCACTGTTGTCCCAAGAGAGCAGAAGCTGGTGCTAAGGGCCACGGGGAAAGCAAATGGTTCTCCTGCAGGACTGCCCAGGACAACAGCTGCAACGCCGACAGTGACCGAGCACAGAGAACGGGAAAAGGAAACAGCGATCTGGCTGGCTGAAACCACCGGCCTGCTTGCGAGGCGATGTCTCAGCTTGCAAGAAAAAGGAGAGGTGCAAAAGTTGAAGCACTTCCTTTGCGTACAGGACTCCGATTTCTGCTCATCGATGGAAAAGGTTCTGGGCAAGTCACGTTCATCCTGACCTGCTTTACAGGGTTGTTTTGCAGGTAGAGCGCAAAGCCCCTTAGAGAAAAGGGGGCAATTATGCGATACAAACAAAATGAAAGCGTTTCGCTCATGACGAGTTCTTAGGGCTGAGTTATCTACCGCACTGCCTCACTTACCTGAAAAAAAAAGGATGCAACATGTTGGATCCTTAATTCCATCACCTCTCCCTAAACTGCATTCTCGATTCTGCATCCTAAGTATGAGCTTGGCTTAAACCTGCCCTGATCCCTACAGTGATCGCCTCAGAGTCTATCTTGGATGAACACTGGTCTAGTAATTCCATCGCCTGCGTGTTTTAAAACTGTGAATGGTTCACAGAGACAGACACATCACAAAGCAAACCTACTCCCTACAAAGAGCCAAAAAAAATAAATTCAAACATCTATAGTACCAGCACTCAGATCAAAATTTAAATGGGGTCACTGAAGAAGGCGGCCTAAGCATAGAAAGAACTGGCTGAATGTTCTGTGCAGCCAACTTCGTTGCGCCTTTCTTACCTGCGGTGCAGTTTATATGGCTACATTCACAAACAACAAACTGCAAGAACCCATTACTGGGGGCAGCCAGGTCCTTTTGCACCAAGAAGAAATGGTCTCGGTCCGAAGAGAGCCACCCAAACAGCTGGGCGGGGAGGCAGTGGGAGGAGACTGGGAGGGAATGAGGCTGCCGCCGCCGCCACCCAGCCACCTCCCCTCCTCACCCCACGATGCCTCCGGACTGCCAGTGAGGGGCAGGCTGGGGGAAACGTATCCTGTGCGCTGACCAAGTTACTCTGCGAGCTGGAACAGGGCTGCAGACATGCAAACACTGCCCAACACAAAACACATGGAGGCACGACAGTCAAGGGCCGCCCTCCATCTCAGGAGAGGAAGCAAGCAGAGGAGCCGGGGCGGTGAAGGACCAAGCTTGCTGAAAGAGGCACGGAGGGCGAGTATCCGAGCGTGTGCCCTGGGGTAGCTCAGTGGATACGATCCGAGTGTCAGCGGGGGCCCATCAAAGAGCAACTGCTCGCGCTGCAAGTAAACATGAGCGCATGAGTGTATTTGTGTGTCCTTTGGCACATGCACAAAAGGCTCCCAGCATATAAGAAAGACTGACTGCCACGCCAAGGTTTGCTTGCAGGCTAAACTATTTCCCAGTGTGGCTCCTGCGTGGATTTTAATGGCTTTGTCACAGCATGTGCTGGAACAACAGAGTTAAGGCACCGGCTCACTCACTCCTGTGGGCATGCGGGGCTGTCAGCTACCGTTTTTCAGCAACACACACCTTGCTCCCGATTCCGAATTCCGCACAGGACTGCTTGTGTGAAGACAAGCAGTGCTCTGGGTGCAAGAGCTGTGCGGGGTGGTCGGGGTGCCTGGGGGCAGGCGTGGGAGTGACACGGCCTCCGCGGTGCAGCTGTCTGCTCAGCACCCCTCCTTATGTGAGCCGGCACAGCAGCCACTTGTGACCCAGCGAGAGCCAGCGTGGTGCAGTGGCTAAGAGTGCTGAGCTGGGACTCAGGCAATCCGGGTTCTAGTCCCCGCTTGGCCACGGAGCCATCTGGATGACTTTGGGCCAATCGCAGACTGTCAGCCCAGCCTACCTCACAGGGTGCTTGTTGTAGGGATAAGACCGAGAACAGGAGAAGAAGAAGGATGTAAGCTGCTTGGAGTTCTTTGTAAGAAAAAAAGGTGGGTTATAAATTTAATTCACTGGAGAAGAGCCTGATGCTGGGAGCGACTGACGGCAAAAGGAGAAGAGACGGCAGAGGATGAGGTGGCTGGATGGGGTCCCTGGGGCGGTGGGTGTGGGGTTGGGTGGACTCCGGGGGACGGTGGAGGACAGGGGGGCCTGGAGGAACGTTGTCCATGGGGTCATCGTGTGTTGGCCATGACTGCAACTAGACAATAAACAAAACATAAATGTAATAAATAAATAAACTGCTGTGAACTACCTAGAGAGCTTCAGCTATGGAAACGTCCTGAACGATAAGCCAGCCAGCCAGCCGCTGTTCGTGTGCATTCACAGCAACGAGCAGCAGCAGAAGTGGCCCTGCACAGGCCTTGCGAAGCCGCAGAGCTGCTCCTCTGTCGCCTCCAGCTGCTTCCCGGCTGAAAGCACCCCGTCATGTCCTCCAGAGGGTCGCCTCTGCCCAGGCCTTGGGCGCAGCTGGGGTCTCTCCAGCCTCGGCCGATTTCCCAGAGACAGAGGGCCTGGGGCACGGGGCACGTTCCCCGTCTGCAGAAGCACAGCTGTTCCGGTGCAGCCGGCCACACGGGGCCACATGCCCCATGCAGATGGCTGAGCCCCACGATCCGCCTCCCGGGGGGCTCCTGAGGGCAGGGCTCGTGCCAAGGCCAGGCACTGCTGAGAACTTGCCGAAGCAGAGCCTGTGCTGGGCGGCGGCAAAAGTGCCGGGTGGGATCCGGGAGAGCCGGGGTCCAACCACCGCTTGGCCACGGAGTTCACTGGGCGATTGTGGGCCAGCCGCTGGCACTCACCCAGCCTACCCTGCAGGGCGGTTCTGATGGCAAGACTGAGAGCAGGAGGGGCATGTAAGGAATCTTGAGCGCCTTGGCGGAAAACAGGTGGGATATAAGTCTAGCAGACAAGCAGGCAAGCAAACGCCCCGATTCCTCTTGGCTGTCTCCTTGAAATATTCTACTAAAGATGCAGTAGAAACAAAACAGGTAAATTCTCTGACCATAAAAAGGCTGCACAAAGAATGAGCACCAAGAAGTAAACTCTGGCGCCCCGCAAAGGATTTCTGGACCTGCCCAACTCAGCCAATTCTCGCCTGACCTGCGTAACACTTGGCCACCTCGTCCCACGCAGGCACCCTGTGCAAGGTTTCACGATGATGGGACAAAATGCCTCACTTGTGTTACGCTCGCAGTGTTTTGCCCCGGGCCCAGTTCATATGCCACTGAGCCTTGAAGCCACAGATCACTGCGAACGAGCCGCTGCAGAAGCACGGCTGGGCCGCCCCCGCCTGGGTCCTCTCACCAGGGGGACACTGTGCCCGGCTTGCTTGGCGTTACCCCCGTACCCAGTGGCCCGGCTTGAGGCTGCCCTTGAGCCACTCTGGCTTGTTGTGGGAGACACAAGCCAGGATGTTGGGTTCACACGCCATACTAACCCTCTGCACCTGGCTTGTTCAAGCACCCCTGCTGGAAGGAGGAGCCCAGCGAGAGCGCCTGCTCTGCACCCACCTCTGTCCGCTGACACGAAAACCCACAGGCATTATAGCCAGGAAGCCTGGCGGAAGAGCCGGCATTGCCTCCGGCTAGTGATGTGACGCAAGCTGTAAAATGGTCAAATGTTAAGAAGTGCTCGTTTCCCTTTTGCTCTACATGGTAGCAAAACTTCGGGGAAAAGAACAGCTATTTGCCATCTGTAAAATGGCTGCGTCAAGCAGGAAAAAAAAGAACTGAATCATAACAAGCCATTCTAAGGTAATATCCAGTGCTATTTCCGTACTTCTAAATGTCTCATTCGCCTAATTCCATAACGAGATGCACCATTCTATTTTAACTGAGACACAGAAAGAAAACCATTTTGGATTTTAAAGTTCCATTTTCTCAGCATGATGTTGTCAGAGAAAGCTCATTTAAATATCAAACTATGAGCCATTTAACACTTATGACGAACACATCTAATTTCATGGTATCCGAAGGCGTATTTCCTCCATCACCTGCATGGACCCTTAGGTCTTCTTCAGGGGCCAAAGGAATAACTGCCTTTGAGTTCCTTTGAGAGGTGGCCCCAAAAGAGATGGTCTGCTCACGGGTGGCACCCCACTTCTGGAATAAACTCCCCAAAGAAGTTTGTCTGGCACCCACAGTGTTCTCTTTTTGGGACCAGACAAAAACCTCGCTTTCCTCCCTGACATTTTAGAGACCTAATTCTAGATTATTATGGCTATGCTATCCATTTCTGGGTGGGTGATTCTTTATTATACTGTATTCTATTATTTTATACATTTGTATTGTATATTAATTGTATTTAAAATGTCATCACAGTTTTTTAGCTGGTGGTAATTTGCCAAGAAATTCTAACCCAATTAAATTGGTTCTAACCCAATTAAATAAGCAACTACAGTCGTAACCTGTGTTGTTGCCCAAGCTACATTTCAGTTGGCCATCCTTATGATGTTTCGATATAGGATTCTAATCGTCTTTGGGACAAAGAGTAGGCTATGAACCTGTTCCAACATTTCATGAAAGCTGGCAAAACAGTGTGGCTTCCAAGGGCAAGGTCATGTTGGTAAGGAATCGCCACTGGACTTCGCAGCTGGGACCCTTCGAGTCAAGCTGTAGCATCTCATTTAGACAGACAGGCAGACGGACTCAAACACAGCACGTCAGAAAATGGAAACAAGAAACCAGCTCAGGAAAACAGTGCCCTCAAACAGTTTCCAACCCAGAGAAATTCCTCCTGACGATCCTGGGATGCTACAGAATTCACTCCAATAGGATGGGCTGCTGGCAGATTCAGAGGTGGATTAGACCAATTCACGGAGCTGATCAGTGGTCACAAGCCATGAGGGCCCTGTGCTCCCTCCAGGACCAGAGGCAGGATGCCTGTGTGTACCATGCGCTGGGGAGCGTGCGCAGGAAGAGGCTGTTCTGCTCCTGACCTGCACCTGGATTTTCGCTGGCATATCTGGCCAGCTGTGAGGCCAGAGAGGCCTTTGGTCTGCCCAGCATGGCTCTTCTCGCAGGTCTATGACTATCAAACCTTTCTCCATACATTCCACCGCGGCAGCAAAGGTCCTCCGGGGATAATCTTTTGCAATGACTTTTTCAGTGGTGGCCTCTCAGCTGTGGAACAGTCTGTCAGGAGAGATACATCTGATTTCCAAAATTCCCACCTTTAAGAGGGAGCTAAAAAGGTACCTCCTCCGACAGGCCTTCCCAAATTAACTCTCATATCAGTTTTATTTACTATGTTGTCTTCATCAATATTACTCACTGTTGGTTTTAATTCCTGTAAACCGCCCGGAGCCTATGCAAAATATGAAGATAAATTTATATATACAAAGTTGGACTTGGCCTAAGGCAGACCCTCACTGATTCCATTGCATTTTTGTCATGACCCCCCATCAAGAAACCAGACGAGGTGGGGAGGAGTGTGGTGTCCTCCCCGCCCCATCTCGTTCTTGCCACAACTTGGCCCAAGGCCCCACAGGAAGCTCTGTGGCCGCGTGGCAGAGCTGAGCCTCAGCCTCCCATCGGCCCAACTTCTTAACCCCACCTCTCAATTCTGCAACTTCCTCTCAGTGAGCACCTGAGTCCCAAGGCCGAGCAGGACAGAGTTCAAAGGCCAGTGTCACCAACAAAAGCACCACACACAGCAAGCTATCCGCTTGCCGGGCCTCAGTGCCACGCCACACCATGGCACAGGTAATGCACCGGACCGGTGCCACAAGCCACGACAAGGACTGGTGCACCGCAGGAAACACGTACGGGCATGGGGATCTTGGAGAGTTCCTTGCCAATGCAGTTCTTCATGATGCTCCAGAGGTTAAGGCTGTAGTTGGGTTTGTCTGGGATCCGGGTCCGTCTCCTCGTCTTGGGCACGACATCTTTGTTTGAAGTGTCAAGGCTACTTGGACTGGAGCTCTCGAACACCTGGAAAAGGGGCGTGGCCAAAGGAGCTCAAAGAGCTGGTCAAACAGCAGCACTTCCTGGGAGGTTCCATGCCCTGGAGATGCATGCATGGAAGCGTCGAGATGAAAAATGCCGCCCCGGGGGGGGGGGGGGACTCTGAGGACGGTCAAGGGAGAAACTGGCCCCACCAGGTACCCTTCGCTCCAAAGCCCACCTTAGGAATCAAGGACTGAGACACCATCCAAGTCACACACACCTAAAGAGGGGGCATCCTGTTTCTTCTTCTAGCAACCCTCAGCATGAGCATACGATGGATCAGCGTGAAGCCAGCGGGTGGGCCATGCCCGGCTCAAGGAGAAGCCAATCGTTCAAGATTAAAAGCTTCCCGGAGAAAGACAGTATTCCCAGACAAATAAATTAAGGTCTTCAGGCTCAGCTTTGAATCTTCCCTCAGCTGCATATGATCCTTACTTCTCATACACATTGGCCTGGTTTGTACACAACTCACTGTGGGTTAAGCAACCTGGGAGCAAGCACACTGCTTGCCACTCGGGAGCAAGCACACCGCCTCCCCCAGCCCAGAACGCCTGCTCTGCATCTCCTTTGATGGGGAACACGGGGACCCGTGGCTTATGGCCAGACTAAAACTCTGGTTTGTTTCTCCCTTAAGAACCTGGAGTGCAAGATTCAAGCAAGCAGTGCCCCATTCCAGGGCTCTTGGAAAGGGCTATCAGGGGTGGAAGCAGTGGGTGTGCAGGAGGTGGTGCGCTCGCTCGCTCGCTCGCCCACCCGCTCTGGTTCAGCCTTGAACTGGTGTTACGTGTGAACCAGGTCATTATGGAACCCTCCACCCCAGGAAACGAGGGGTCGCTCCTCCACTCCTGCTATGGACACGGCCTCTCTCGCTCTGCGGATGAGGCAGGGGCCATCAGGTTGCTGCACAGCGGGAGGAGCTCAGCCCGGGTTCCTCCTCCATTTGCACTTGCAATCCCTCCAAAAGAGCCCTCCCTCCCTGCCTTCAGGGTCCTGCCCAAAGCAGCTTACGCTGTCGTCCAAGTTCCAGTCGTCGGCACGGCCCTCACTGGCCCCGCTGATGTTGCTGTCGGTGCGCCTGCAGAGAACACACAGACGACAGTGACAGGTGAGGCGGAGCATGGCACCCAACACAGCGCACCGGCATCACCGGGCTCCTGGAGGGGCATCTGCAGAACGTGCCACAGAGAGTCACAATCGAGGGTGGGATTCCAATATGCAAATGCATCATGCAGCATTCTTACTAGCCCAGGTTCCACCACCTCCTCTCAGTCCAGTTCTGCTGGAACCGGCAGCCGAACAGAGCTCTGGACCGCTCCTGTCACCCCCAGAGGGGAACTGTCTGGCCGTGCCGAAGGACATGGGCGCTTTCCTGGAGAGGCGCACGCAACCGGCCATCGACTAGGGACGGCCTCCAGTGCTTCACTGGAGAGCCGGCCTGCCCTCTTCAGCCTGGCATGCAGGCTCCTGCGAGGCGCTGCCGAGGGGCGTGTGAGTTTGCGATACCCACCGGTGATGCTTCGAAGGGTCAGCAGCTACTGTGATGAACGCGTGTGCATCCTCCATGGCGTCAAAGTACTCTGTCTCCTCATCTTCATCGCTGGCTTCCCCTTTCACATTCTGCACGCTCCCTGGCGGAGAGAGGCACTGATGAGCCGGGGCAGCCGCACAAGAGGCAAGCCAAGAGGAGGACGGCCAGGCCGCCGTTTGGCTCCTGTGGCAGCGCTTCCATTCAAAGACCTTTCCATCTGGCGTGTTACCTGGGCTGCGCCAAAGCAGGGTATGTCGGGGTGGGGGGAGGGATCTCTGATCCTTGCTATGTTTTTAATCGTGTGTTTACGATCACTTTAACTGCATTAATTTTAATCTTGCTTTCCTATGGTTAGCCACTCTGAGCACCATGGAAAGGCGGGGTATAAATCAGATAAAATAGATACACGAATGACTTCTGCAGTGACAACTGTGCCTGTTGTGTGCTTTTTGCAATTACTTCAAATCCCAGGAATTTGAAGTAATGGCAAACTCACAGAGACCTTCCTCTGCAGAGACCTGTTCTGCCCTGCAGAGGAAGGCAGGACACGCTCCAACAGAGCCAAGCTCAGGGAGCCCAGGTTCCATTTGGATGCCAGGAAGCACTTCTGACAGTTAGGACCCCGAGGGTGTGGAATGGGCTTCCACGGGAGGTCGCTGAGGCCCCATCGGTGAGGGTGTTCAAGGACAGGCTGGACATGCACGTGGTGGGCATGTCATGAGTGGAGCCGGCTGGAGCCGGGGGTCAGACTAGATGGCCCGGGAGACCCCTTCTGACTCGCTCTGTTTCTATGTTTCTATGCATGTTCTATGCATTCTACACAGGAGTCTGAGAATTCATAAGCCTTGGAGCATACGCAAGGAGAAGTGTTGACTCCTCTCTGGCCCCCTTTACCCAAGGCTTGCTTATGAACCCGCTGGGGCCGGACCCTGGAAGGAGGAGCGCTGTGAAAGCCTGCACACCATCGTCCTGTACTCTGAACCCCTAACTGGTCCAGCCTGTGGCTGTGACGATGGGCCCTCATGTTCATGTCTTGAGGGGGATCATATTCTCCCTCTGAGAACTCTCCCCACACCTGTCCTCTATCTGCCCCGTTCCCACAGGCGGGAGGGAGACAGGGCCCCAAGGCTGTCCTTGTGCTCCTTCGATCCAGAGCCGGCTCAAGGTGTTGGTTCTTACCTATAAGGCCCTAAAGGGCTTGGGTCCTGGTTACCTAAAGGAGCGCCTGCGACCATATATGCCCTCCCGCCCCTTACGATCAGGGGCAGAGGCTCTCCTCCGGGAACCCTCCGTGCGAGATATCAGGAGGGTGAGTACCCGGAGGAGGGCTTTCTCGGTGGTGGCGCCCCATCTGTGGAATGCGCTCCCCAGAGAGGCTCGCCTGGCGCCGTCGTTATTTGCTTTTCGGCGCCAGGCGAAGACCTTTTTATTTAGACGGTATTTTAAATGTTAATATTATTTTTTAACTTAAGATTAATTTATTGGTTTATTTATTTATGTTGTATGTTTTTATATTTAACCTGGAGATGGGCCAGTTTTTAATATTGTATATGTTTTTAGTGATTGTGAGCCGCTCCGAGGCTGTTGCAAGGGACGGCATATAAATATTTAAATAAATAAAATAAATAAATAAGCTGGCACAACGGGAGGGTGTGACCAGCCGTGGGCCCATCAGTCGCAACAACAGCTCTGCTATCGGAGTGTGGACTCCGAGCCACGTCTGGGTCAGCCATCCCCTCATCCTCCTCGGAGTCCGAGGTCTCACTCCCACCCAAGCCAGCCATCTCTCCCGCGCCCCTGGGAATCTCATCCGAGTGGCGCGCATGACACCGGGCTCACAGGCCCCGGGCACAGCTCATCAGCCTTGCATCAAAGGCCTCCTGCCCCAGTGCAGCCAGCAGGCCCTAGACCGCAGCCCCAGCCATTTTTCTTTGGAGTCCTCAGGAGAATAAAAATAACACTTCTCTCCAACACTGCTGGGCCCCCACATTCCCCACCAGTGTCAGGCTGCTAAGGAGAGAACTGCAGGCTCTGGGCAGCGCCACCCCGGCCGGAATCCTCTCTGCAGCCTGCGGGTGACGGCAGCGACCACTCTGCTGGCCGCTGGCAGGGATGGACACAGGACCTCGGCGTGCAAGTGGAAATTACCGGCACAGGACAAGCACGGGGAGCGGGTCTCCTCCTGCTCCTTCCAAGCAGACTAGAAGAAAGGGCTTTTTGTTATATGCAAGCTGGCCAGTCAGGCTGGCCCTGTGACACAAAATAAGGGTATTGGTGAAGCCAGCGATCGCAGACTCAGCCCACATCAGAATGCCGGCCACTGGGGAGATGCGGCTTCGGGAGAAGCTGCTGCTCCCAAAAGGCTTGCCCCTTATCCCTCCCAGGGTGGAAAGCCAAGTGCACCGTCAGGGTGGACAGCCCCATTTCAAGGCCAATGGTGTGGAGCATGTGCAGCTTCTCAGCTGTCCTGCCCTCTTCACCAGACGCCGCTTGCCCGGATTAATGGCGTCCGTTTCTCCCCACTCCGTACCTGCTGGCTCACCAAATTCCCACAGAATTTGAAACTGCCTGTCCTCAGTGACTGCCTGCCTGACTGACGTGAATTCCTGCCCTGAGTCAACAACATTTAGAGCCCGTATTATGTGAGAAGCAGGCCCAGTCCCTACTGCAGGGATAAAGAGGGAAGCTGCACTGGGGCAGGACATGCAGGCCAAGCTCACATTTTGACACTTAACATAACCAGACAACCCGAATCTTGCACTGAGCAGTGGGTTGGTCTCGAGGACTCGGTCTGTTTCCATGACTTCGCACATGCAAATGTGTGTAGATGGACACATTTCCTTGCCAACTTCCCCACCAAAGCAATAGCTCAAGGCATCATTGGCCCCAGATGGATGTGTCTTGATGTCCAGATTGAATTATTTGCCGTCCGCTGTCATAGAAGGCCAGTTTAAAGGTTTACCCTGACCTATGAGTCCGTCCATGCCATAGAAACACAACCGCATATTCCTCCAGGTTGCATCTCTATAGCAGCTTTTTCGGTCCCTTTGCCTTCTTTATATCCAGGAAGCTCTGATGAGAGTTAGATTTCTGTACTTATGGGGGATACCAGCCACACGACCACATGAGGCCAAGCTCCTTGCTCGCAGCTAGTAAGGCTGTGCCATTGGTATTACACAGGGCTGCGTCATTCCAAGTTTGATTCTCCTGTATTTTGGTTTGCTGCTGATTATATTAAATGCAATCCTGTTGATGCGTTAGTAGAAGGGATATCATTTAAATCTGGCTTACTGTTCAGGTGGTTGGTCATTTTTCTGGTATGTGGACTGGAAATAAAGAACAGCTGCTGCTCAAGACCGCAGGGAAGGGCCTGGTTTGACATGGCAGCTGGGGGGGGGGCCTGCACACGGCTCACCCGCAGGCAGGAGCTGCTGGCCCCTCGCGGCCCATCTAGGCTGGCGGCCAGCGATGAGCAGGAGCTCCGCTTCGGCACAGGCACTCACCTGCCTCACAGCACTGACACGAGGGTGACACGGAGAGAAGGGCCCTGTCGCCCCTCCGGGCGCTCTGGAGAGAAACGCAAAGAACAAGCACGCGAAATAAGCGGCAGCACCCCACCTTTGGACGCATGGGTGCTGGTACTGGTAGGGAGGGCGGGGGCTCCGCGGCAGGCCCGCTCGAGGTGGTTGTGCTGCTTGGCTAGCTGCTCGATGGTCTCCTCCAGGCGGATCCGCTGCTCGCGCTCATACTGGAGAGCTCGCTGCCATTTGCGGCTGTGGGTTTCCGCTAACTCCAGGAAGTCCCGGCAAGCCTGCAGGAAAGAGGAGGACGGAGTGAGTGGAGGCGACTTGCCGCGGCTTGGAAACGGCACTTTGGGAAGGTGGCCAGAAGGGCCACTGCACGGTCTTACTGGGCCACCCTGCCCTGGGGCTCAGCATGGGCGCACCAGGCAGGCACACAGAGGCGCACACCCTCCGCACACACCGCATTTTACACACAACTAGTCCTTCTAGGACAAAGCCCCTACTCTAAAACATCCCCAGAGTCCAACTTCCTGCCTTTTACAGATCTTTTTTTCTTATTAACCAAAACATGCCCAAGGCAAAAAAGTACCCTAAAATTTCCACAGGACTAGTTTCATGGGATACTTTTATACCCCAAACAGTAGTCCCTGAGCAAGGAACAAAAGCAAGTTAATTGCAGATCATCTGGGGCTCTTTTTAAAGCTAAGATTCTTAGCTAAATTCTTGATTTAAATGCCTTAAAATTTATTGAGGGAAAGCTTTACTATGATTTTTTCAAAGTTAGTAGGGCAAAGGATTGTTATGCAGGGAGAAGGTCAATGGGCCAAGCTTTCCTATGCAGGTTTTCTAATTATGCAGAGCCTCAGGAAGGATTAAACTGGAAATTACCTGAGGAGAGCTGAAAGTCATTCTTATATTGATTGAAATCTCCTGGGGGCAGGGCAGGGGGGCGGGGATTTCAACCAGGACAAGGGCTTTCAATATGCAGCATTTTTCTTGCCCAAGGCTTTTGTTTGGGGTCAAAAAGGGACCCAAATGCACTTAATGCCACCTTCCTGTTGACACAGAATAAGCAAAAGTAACACGCACTGGGCCACAACGGTTCTGGCCAAAGCAGCTTCAGAGCCTGCCCTGGACAGGGTCAGACACCTGTTCCATCTCACTCGGTGCTGCCAGAACCGACTGGCAGGGGGTCTCCAGGGTCTCTCTGAGCCCTGGCTGAACCTAGGACATCATGCATACAAACACTTGCGGTCCTGCTCTCTGTCCAGGTGGTGTCCAAGAATTCCCTTCTCTTCATTACTTCCCCTTCCTTTGGTCAAACGCTCCTCCCGTCTTTGAAGCTTCCTGCTTCCTAACCCACTGCTTCTTCTAGCCACGCCTTTCCCAGATCTTCCGGTTCCCTCAGAGTCTGATTAGCTCAGGCAACGGCAGTCCAACATCCTTCTGCCGCCTGGCATGGGGCAAGCTCAACCCATCCCTGCCAGAGCCTTTGCAGTCACTACCAAATTCCTGTACAGATGGAGCCTCTTTCTCTCGGAGCACCGCATTCCCAGAGAGAAAGCTCAGGCTCGGAAAGCGAAATAGATGGCGGGGGAGAAGGGTTGGAATACGGCATAGAAATGTCAAGATTAATGAGCAAGATTTGTCAGGCGGCTGCAGAGATCCAAACTGCCTTGGGTTTGGAGGAGAGACACCGCACAACGGAAAGGGTCTGAGAAGGAGGGGTGCAAATTCATCAAGCCAGTGAGGCCCAGTCAAGGAACACGGTCGAGCACTGAGCAGCAGGCCCTTAGGGAAAGGAGAGGAGGACGGGGTCCTTAGACCACGGTGGGAGGGAACATTCCTTTGAAAGTGCTTTCAAACCATCTGTTTATGCGATATCCTGCCTCCAGCCCACACAAAGGAAGCCCTCTTAAAATCTTAAAAGCCTTCTGCTTAGGGAAAGGAGGAGGGACTTGCTCTCGATACAGGTGGCCTCACCCAGTCGAGGGCTTGATCCTGCCCATCCCCCGTGCACCACACAGAACGATCCTGGAGGGCCTCCAAAAGGCTGACACTCTGGAGCGTCTGCTGAGGAGGAACAACTCGTCTCCAGGGCCCCGCCAAAAATGTCTCAGACACAGGGAGCAACGTGGCCAACGCTGCTGCGGAATCTGCTCTATTCTGGCTTCACAGAGGTGTGAACATGCTCAGACTCTGTAAGTACCCAGAAAAGCACGCAGAACAAGGCACAGCACCCAGCCAGTCTCCCAGGGAGCTCAGCTTCCTTTCTTATGGAAACAAGTTTCTAGCCCTGGCAGAATCAGAGATCGGAAGTGCCTTGCAAGGACAAAGAGCAACACAACCCTGCGGCATCCCTGCTGCATGGCCTCTGCACAAAAACCTCAATGAAGGAGACCTGGCTCCCTGCCAAAGCCACCTGTCCCAGGAGTTCCTCCCAGTGGCCAGTCCGTTGTCTTGTCAACGGGACATGTCGCTCGGGGCTCGTCCTCCAGTGCAGCAGAGGGCAGGCAGCTCCTCAAACCGCTGAAGAAGCTGCCCTGTGGCCCTTTAATCACATCCGCTTGGACCAAGTAAATGCTATGGCTTTACGGAGGCCGTGCCTAACGAAAGATGCCTGTGAAGATGGGCCATGCTCCACGATGAAATCTCAGACGCTAGAAAGGAGTGGCTAAATAGGCTTTTTGGAAGTCCTGGGGCTTTTAAGAGGACCTCGGAAACTAGGATTATGGGAAATACGGAAGAACAATGCGACGCAAGTTATACAAATCTGCTGTTTTCCCAATGTAAAGTGGTGGCAGAAGTTGTGTTTCCATGGCACAGATTCTGGGCTGCTGGGACCTGGCTCCAGGCCTTCGGCACAACGTATGTGCAGCGCTGGGCCACACCAGCATATTGAATTAATGATGCTCCAGAAGACAGTGGCGTGAAGGGGGCAATGCGCCCCCTGCCCACAGACGAGCTTTTCCGGCAAAGCACAACACATGCTGTTCGGTGCCCTGCTCCTCTTTGCCACCTCCAATGTGCAGCCAAGCTCCTCTCAACAGTCAGTCCTGCAAGCTGAGCAGGTCTCCACACAGTTTGCACAAGAAGTGCTCAGAATTTTGCACAGGTGCATGGTTTGGGTAGCTGAGGCACAGAGTGAGCTCATCTCTGGGTACGAGCTCAGCCCACCAGCAGCCAGTTCTATAGTCCTCCGCAGACACCGCCCCCCCCCCGCCACCTCCGAGCCAGGCAGAGCGGCTCCTTGCCTTTTCCTGTTCTCAGTCCAGTCAGCAAAGCAGTCTCTTGGGTGGCAATTAGAGGCACCTGCCAGAAAGCCACATCTGACAGCTTGAAAGCCGTCTTTTTGCAGGTGGAGCAAGGACAGGGTGGGCTCCTGGGAGAAGCGGTTCATCACAGCACTTGCAGGAAAAGCGTTCTAACAAGATGCACACATTTCCAATTGCAAACCTTCAGCCCCAGAATGCACAACTGGAACGGAATTGTAAGATGAGCTTCCAAACAATAGCTGCTCTATTTAAATTCCTAGCACACACCCTTCTTAGGGGCTCTCCGTTACTCCTCAAAGCAGAGGTATGCAAAATAGGAAGCTTGCCTGAAACAGAGATGCACAAAATGAAGCCGTTGGCACCCAACAATATGCATTTAGCTACCTCCAGATGAGTTTCAGTAAGATCATGTTACATTGCCCCTGAAAGACACCTAGTCTGGGATGGGAGAAATCTACCAGAAAGGGGACAAAAGGTAGGGCTTTTCCACATTTCCTCCACTCCGATTACTACTTAACATTTATTAAAGATGCACTGCGATGGTTAGCAACTCATCTTGCCAGAGCAGGGCGTAACGGCAAGTGCCCCGTGTCCCGTCTCACCAGATTGTCCTCGCAAAGTACAAGCTCCCAGGAGACGGCACTGAGCAGAGAGAACGGGGCAAACTTCAGGTCTGGGTAACTTTGCTTTTTTAAATTATTATTCTACACCCCCATCAGCTGAAGCTCTCTGGGCGCTTCACCACATCCAGATTTCAACCAGGCCTGACCCTGCTTAGCTTCCGAGATTCAGCAGGATCAGGCTATACAGATGCTTTTCACTAGAATTCCAAGATCCCAACTAGAGGCCAGTCCAAAAGACACCCAGCAAGATGTAAACATTTCTGAGTCCAGGAACTTGCTGCTCAGAGCTGAGCAGAGCTCAGAGCCCTTCCAAGCGAAATCCATTCCTGGTTTTCCTCCATAGCAACTCTGTTAATTTCAGCAGGGTTGGGGGCGGGGGGGGGGAGTTATTTTGTAATTGCTTCTATTAAACAACTGGGAGTCAGGAATCTGTGCAAAACACCCAGAGATCAGTCAGCAAATCCTGAACCAGCTCCTGCTCAGAGCAGATTTGGCCTGCTGGCTGCAAGTTACTGAACCTAAATTTATTGTGTTCTCCATGTTGTCAAGCTCCTTCCTGAGTTAAGACCAACATGGCGGCAGCAGGATGGGCTCCATGGGCTTCAAATGAGGTGCCAGGAATGGACACGACACGCCAAGGCCAAAGCTGGGTTCCTCATTGGGGAAATGCATCCGTGGCAGGTGAGGGAGAAGCACAAAGACCACCAAGGGAAAGGAAGATTATTCAGCGGTTTTGGAAAACGGAAGTCCCAGCTTGTTGTCAGCAAGTCAAATCCAGCCCTTTAAACAAGATTTGTAAACAGGTGGCTGGGGTATAATTTCTAGGTTTCCCTCTTCACCTGCCCCCTCCATGAATGTTGGAAGCATTCCCGGTTTTTAAGGTATAGTCCCCTGGCCTCGGGAAAGGGCAGCCAAGTGTGGTGACCCCCAAGGCTACCACATGCACAGTTTAACTGTGACCTAAATTGGGGTGGGCAACTTGTAGCCCTCCTCTCTTGGCCTAGAACTCCCATTAGCCTGACGCCAAATGCCGAAAAGAGACAAGTCTGAACGAGCACTGCAGTCATCCCGTCCGGACAAAGTTTTGTCAGAACAGCAGGAAGAGAAGACCAAATTTTAGCCACTGTTTGACAATTGACAACAAGACCTTGTTAATGATAAAAATCTGAGCTGAAGCAGAAAGAAAAGAACCCGAAGCACCATGGAGCCAGAGAATCAAAATGCTACCACTGCCAGACATCAGCAAGCAAAGAAATGGAAGGAACAGGCAAACTAAGCTGTTTTCAGAAGAATGAGCTGTAAAAAGATGAGCAGCCCAGCAGGAAGAAATAGCAAAGCTGCAAGAGGAACAAGTACAAAGAGGGCAGAGGAAGACGGGAGACATAACTGGATGCTGTCAGCACAGATGAGATAATTGCAGGCCGACAAGAGCTTTTGGAATATGCTCTGAGGGTGAGGATGATGAACGTGAAACAACGAATCTCCTTCTGTGCCTTTAGCTTGTGATCTGAGCATCTGTGCCAGCAAGAACATCTCTCGCCATCACCAAACACACTGCATTTTTGCCCCTCCTTTCTTCCCCTTGCAAAGAAACCCGAGCAGCCCGCAAGTTTCCCCTCCTCTCCACTTTGTCCTCACAACAGCTCGGCGAGGTAGGTTGGGCTGAGAGCCTGTGAGTGGCCCGAAGTAGCCCAGAGGGCTTCATGGCTGAGTGGGGACTAGATCTGGATCCCCCGAGAGCCGGTCCAGCACTCTAACCACTACACTTCACTGGCTTTGTTGTTATCAGCAAGGTACTTCCCTGCCAGGGTTGTGTATTAGTCCCAGTCTGTTCCCGCACCTGCCATGTTTCAGCAGAAGTACGAATGCCACCATTCACCCTCCCTGCCAATCTCTCATTTGAAAAACAGTTGCAACTCTGCTTCAGAGGGGACAGTTTCTCGGGGCAAAGCGCAGCTCCTGCAGCAAGCGCTCACACAGCTCGCCTGGGCCACTCAGCAAGTCACAATTTTCCCAGAGTTCATTCAGTTCAACAGTTCTGTTCATCCAGGGACAGAAAAATGAAAGGGCTTTTGGGGGGGGGGCAGGCAGCAAAGGCTTTCTCCATCCCCCTCCACCATTCATAACATGGTCATGTTGCTTCCAAGCTAAGAAAAGAAACGTGGCCGGGAGGTCAAGCAACGGCCTCTTTGTAAGGGGTCACCTGTTTTGCCGCAAGCGCCCGGCACTGGAACCTTTGCCTATTTCTCCAGGTTGTGGACCGTGATTGTCCGGACAGGAACCCGTGCGAGGCAGACGGCGTGAGGGGCCGGCCCAGGCTGGCAGCTCATGCACCGAGCGTTTGCACTTGGAAGCAAAAACAATGTCAGTGGGACAGTCCCCGGGGATCCGTGACCTGGCCTCACCGAGACGCTGCGCCCAGCACGCTCCCTGAGACTAACGCTTTCTGACACTCAGTCATCAGCATCATCTGTGGATCGGCTTCGGGAAGGGCGGCAAAAGCAGCCAGCCTGGCTTTGGCGCTCCTCTAGTGAGGAAGCGCACATGTGTCTGGAGACAGCCTGGCCGGCTGCGCTGCCTGACATGGAGCTCTTCAGGGAGCGAAGCTTTTCCCGACCCCCGATTCGGTGCAGCTCAAGTCTCCGTCCCTTACAGTACCAGCCTGTGGGGGACATCTGAGGTGCTTCTAGAAATGTTAGATTATGACAATCACAAAAAAATCAGTTTATTTGAGGAATAACTCTTTTTGAGGAATGGTGGATGGGAGACACGGTTTGTCTCCTCTGCCTATTCACCTTCCCCTCTAACAGAAACAATAATTCAGTTCCTGCACAGAGATACCTTTTAATGAAAAAGTGCATCTTGCACAGCTCTAGCTATGGCCAAAACTCCAAACCCGTCTTGCCCCCGGTTTCATTCTACCCTTCTCTGCCACCAAATGCAAACCCTCCATTTCTTAGCACAGCCTTTCTCAACGTGGTGCCACCCTGGGCTAATCTTCGTAGACAAGCCAGAAAGCCGCCTGCCCATGCAGCCCAGAAAGCTCTGCTCCACCTGGCAGCCTCTCTCCAGGGCTGGGGCAGAGAGAGCTCTTCCCCAGGGCCTGCCTCCTGATCCTCCTAACGGGAAATGCCAAGCACTGGCCTTGGAGCCTCCTGCATTTCCACTGAGCTGCAGCCTCTCCAGCAGGGCTAGCTGAGGAGGGGGAATCGTCACCCAGCACCTCTGGACGCCTCCAGGTTGGAGAAGTCTATGCTAAGGAAATAACAAATACAGAACGAACGCCAAAACTCTGCTCACAGTGTCTCATCTGGAACTATTCTGCTTCCTTACTGCTTCCCGGCTACTTCATCCAGCAACTTCATTAACGGTGGCCCTGACATTGTGCACACCGGAACGCCATGGTGCTGGCCCACCTGACTGGAGCTGGGTGCCCCAGCCAAACCGGGGACACCCACGCTTGCAAGGCCTCCCAGGAGCACCGAAGGGAACGGCTGAAGACGCCAAATCAGGCCGTGAGAACTGAGCCAGGGATCGTGACAGTGGGATAACACAAATCACACACGTTCAAACAAAAAGTGGGGTGTAACACAGGTGGGCTGGAATGGTTTGAAATGCAAGATGCAGGGGAGGGGGAGGGACAGAAAAAGGCACACTATGAGAAATAATTAATACAGATATACCAGTCACCATCTGTAACCAAACATGGAAAGAAGAAAGATAATCTTGCCCCAGCTGTGAATTGTGCAGATTTAGCCTGGTACTTACAAAAAGACATGAGGATCACCAGTCTTGAGGGGACGGGACAAACTAAGCTTGAGCCATTCCTGGATTCTGCTGTGCAAGTTTCTCCCCACAACAAGTGAGAGTCCAGCAAAGAGTGAAAAGCGATCACAACCTTCCATGTAGCAAGGACTGGCTGTGGCAAGTACTGGCATCAGGACTGACCGATAAGGACTATCCGAGAATTTCTGGACTGGGACTCACAGTTGCTGAGACAACCCTTCAAAATGCTGCGGGAGCTTCTCAGCAAGAGAGACAATAAAATCCTTCTCCAAGCTAATGATGTGCTGCAGGATTAATGAAAGTTGCTGACTGAAGAGTCAGAAAGGAATAGCTGGGATCTGACAGCCTTAATGGTAACAAGGAGGATAGAGAAGCGGCACGGCAGACCCGTAGGTCTAGTTTCAGCACGAAGAGCTGTGGCCATTAAGCTGGTCAGCCTTGCACAGCGCAGACAATGGCACTGGCACCGACCAGGCGCACCTGGGCGTCTTGCAAGCAAGGGCTTGCTCTCCAAACAACCATGATGAAGCCGCTCCTGTGAAAGTTGCAGCCCACCTCGCAGCAAGGCAGCTGAGCGCACGGGATGGCAACGGGCCACTAGGCGTTAACATGCTGGGAGCTGCACGGAGTTGCCATCCTCCAAAAGGGTCGCCTGCTTTCTGTTCCTTCCCGTGGTTCTCTCAGCAAGGAGCCACATGCTTTTTCCAGACTGCAGGTGAGAGAACAGGCAGCCGGGGGCAACGTCCTGCTGATGTCCAGGGAAAAAGGCACTGGGGTTTTCTTTGCTACAGGTGAGTGAGACACCAGCGCATACAGAACTTTCCCCTGCGCGTCTGACAAGACCAATTCGCTGTTCCGGGGGTTCGGTACATGGGGGCCATTTGGCTTTATCCTCCTGGTTCTGCAACACTGTCCCCTCTTCATAAGCGAGACTTTCAGCCGCAGGACGCAATTCAGTTATACTAGGGCATCACTTCAAAGGCAAAAGGTCTCCACCTCCAGCAGTGACACGGCTAAGACAAATGCCATGGGCTGCTCCGGTCAGAGCCATCGTCTTGTGCCCTGAGCCAAAGGGGGCCAAACTGGCTGAGCCCAGAGCCGATGTACCACCCACTGGAACTGCTCTGAGGCTGCTGGGCTTCTGCTGGGGCTGCCCTGCATTCCCCCACCCCCACCACCGGCTCGTGCCCCACGGTGCAGGGAGTCACCAGGAGGAAAGCCGCCGAAAAGCGAAGGAGCCCTCTCTGGGTCACCTCTGAGCCCTTCCCTTTCCAGGGCGCTGTTTTCTGACCCTGATAAAGGCAGGACCTTGCGCAGGCCCACATCCCAAAACAGGCCCACCCTCGGCAGAGCAGCCAGGAAAGGTCGCATACAGAAGGTTTCGGTGACATCCAATTTTGCATCTTACCACTAAACCTACTGTAAGAGCCTTGGCTCTGAGCCATTAATAATTTCCATGGAAATGTATACCAAAGGGCTGACCTCATTAATTTATAAACTGATAGTGTCTGAGCTAATGGGGACTAAGGAGGGAATCAAAGACAGCTGGGAGGGAGATTTCAAAGAAGAGACTGACATCTGATTGTGGAGCTCAGTCGGGCACCAAGAGCCATTAAAACTGACCTCAGCAAAAACGGGGGAAAGTTCTCTAAAAATAATGTACAGGTCCACTTTCTGGTGGTGCTTTGAAGCAGAATTTGGGGCTCTTGCGACCGGTTAGGCTGGTGCTCTTAGGTCATAGTAGCCCATGGGCTACGAATGCCATGAAATGTAGTTCTCCTGGCAGATTATATTTAATGAATGGAAATTAATTCTAGGAACCCCGATAATGATCCTCAGCTGACCTGTGGCTTTTGGTGGGAGCGTACAAGTTTTAATGAAAGCGGCAAGGCAAGACAATGTACAGAACTGGAAGAATGACAAACCCTTATCAAATAACAGGGCCCTTTCTTGCAATAATTACAATGGGAACACTTATTAATCAAATAGGGATGCTTACAGAGAATCGAACAGATTCCTTTACAATTGCATAATACTGATTATTGACGTCTTTCAACGCAAAGTTAATGGAAGACAACCGCTAGCCATGCATGGAGCACTTCCCAAAGAGGCGCTCTTTCTCAGGGGTCCGTTGCATTTATGAAGGCCAGCCATGAACTGAGCCGCGTGCAATCAACCCTCCACTGCGCATACAGATTCTTCCATTTGTTTCCACTGTGCTGTTTAAGGGCTTTTGTCTTGGAAGGAGAAGAGGAGCAAGAGCAGCCAGGGGATGGGCTCCTCAAGACACACACTCACTGACCACCATGGCTACCAGCCATCCTCAAAGAAGATGGCTTACTTGGAGTTGTCCATGGTGCTGCAACTGCCGGTTCACCTTCCTGCCCAGCCTCATGGGTACTTGCCAGGAGCAGAGCAGAGCAGAGCAGAGCAGAGCAGCTACCAGCTGCCCAAGAAAGCTCATTTTTGCATAGCAAGAGGGGGAAGGAATTCTTTAAAGCCGACTTCCATCCTCTAGTCTGATGCAGCTCAGCCCCAGGGGCCCATTCAAGACCAATTAACTAAAGAACTTCATTTCTAGCAGAAGATGCAGTTTCCAAAGACTTGTTGCTTTCAGTGCAGAGTCATGCTACAATTTAGCAAGAACCGTTTCCCGCTTCTCAGACTTACTACCCCCCTTTTAAAGGGGTTGTCTATGAGCTCCGCTCACTAGCTGAGGAAGAGAGACAGGTGCTCTGTGCAAAGCAACACTCCGGGTACACAGGTAATTCAAGCATGATCTGTGGGGCTTCACGGATTTGCCTCTTGGGTAAGAAGACGCTATGGCAAACAAACTACTTAAATGTCCAAGGTGTTGCAATTTATGGTAATGAAATGGTTGTTCTGCGTTTGTGTGGGCTGAGATATGCAAGAAAAAAAATATGCACATGGAACATGAGAAATTCCCTCCACCCTTATACTAAACAGCCACCTAATCATTTCCCAAATATTAGCCTGGAGAGAAATAAATGACCCAGAGCTGCAAACCCATTCACCACAGGGAGGGATGGAAGATCATTTCAGGTAACCTGGGCAAGAGACCTGGCACTATCCACATGTTCTAGAGTGCATTTTCCATAATCACTGACCACCAGCCATGCTCCAAAACACCTGGAAAGCACCAGATCACCTGCCTCTGATTTAGGCTGTACACTCCTTTTGGTTCACTGTCTCTCTTTTAAAGAACCATACACACAAATATACAGAAACATCTAGGCACAGGCATGGAGGTGCCAGAGTATAGCGAATTCCTGGGTTGCATCTCTTCCAAAGCTGAGGTGGGAATCCAGCTCTCTTTTATATCTAAAGTACTTCAGCATTTCATCAATATAGTCCTTCAAGGCAACTCACATCAGATTTTCAAAATGTAATCGACATAAAACAAGATTAAGCAAGCAACAAAAACAGATCAGCTGCAGAATTACAGAGGAGGCAAAAAAGCCTGAGAAATTCTTCCAAAATGCCTATCACTGAGCGCTTGTGTAAACCATTCAGAGTTGAACTTGCTGTTGAAAAGAAGAAACGAGCAAGCCCAAATAAGTGTCTCTAGGGAAGGCATGCCACAACTTGGGGGCTCCGCCACAGAAACGACCCTGTATTGGGCAGCTGCCTGTGTAACCTCAGAAGGGGGGGCTACTAGAGCAAGGCCCCCTTCAGCAAACAGGCAGGCGCCACATGGGGGAGGGCAAACCTTCACATCCCTGGTCCAAGGTTTTTATTTATTCAAGTATTTATTTTATTTTTATACTGTTCAGTAGCCAAAGTGGTCTGTGAAAATATAAAATACAAATACACTAAGATAGCGCAAGCCTTCATGACAACATTCTAAAAGCATTTGAACAATTAAGTTTGATACAGCTAGACCTGCTAGAAGAAAAAGAGCCGATATATGGCATTCAAAGCCATTACACGCTATTAAAAGCCTTGGCATGGAGCACTGCCGTAACTTAGCACCAAAGGATGGGAGAGTTAGCGTCAGGTGGGCCTCAGTGAGGAGATCATTCCAGAATGGAGGAGTCACCACTGAGAAGGCCCTCCTCCTCGTTGCCCCCATCCAAGACTCATGGCCAACAGGTCAGCATCAGCACTCTGAACTGTGCTTGGGGCAAAGCACATCCTGAAACTTTAACCCCCGCCTCACCCATGTCCCCTTGCCTGAAGAGCCTGTATGTCCTCCGCCCCTGCTCTTTTCCTGCCAGCACTGCAATTCCCTAAAAGTTGGAAGGAAAGGAACTCAGTAAAGCAGGTCAAATGCAACTGATATTTAAGCAAAACATGTGATGTTTTAAAAATAACTGCTGCATTACATGAGATGCAGAGAAACGCACGGAGCTCGCCATCTGTTCATTCCTGGTAACAGCCACCACATCTACAAGATGTTGCAACATGAGTGCTGCCCGGGCACGGATGAGAAGGGCCGCTCCAGCCGGGCAATACGAAAACAGGTTGCTGTCGACCAAGTCAAGGCCAACAAAACTCTGCGCTCAAATCCTTCGACTGCCCCCACGGTAGTCAGAGCAATCAGTTAAATGCATATGTAGGAGTATAAAAGTCCATGTATATGAAGTGGGGGGGGGGGTTCGCTTCCTTGGGGCAAGTCCCATTTATTTCAATGCAACTCCCCAAGCAACACATTTACTAAAAATTCCAATTTTCAGAATGGGGAAATAATTTTTCCAATAAGCAGACAATAGCAGAAATCACATCAAGAAGGGGAGACATTCCCCTCAGCTCACAAGCTAAGTGCAGAATGTGAAAGCAAATCCCGGACCCCAAACTTTAACAAGCGGGAGGAGGAAATGAAGAAGATGCTCGCCTTGCATGAAACATCCGTCCACCTTCATTCAACTGTTCTCTTCCAGCAAAGAGGGAGGAACGGGAATGTCTGCAAGTATCACGGGCAACCACGAGGGAGCTGTTTTTTCCTTCCCTAATTCCCTTGAACCACCAAACTGTGCCTCTGCATGACGACCACCAAACCTGCTGGCAAATTTCACAGGCCAGTCACAGCAAATGGAGCCAATTTCACGGGTTGTCAGAGATTAATAGAAAAATCATGTCAAGGCTGCCTGTTGCTCTGCAACTTACAGCAGCTCTCTTGGGCCAACTGACACCCACCAAGGCAAAAGATGGTTCATGCAGAGCCAAAGGGTCCCCTCTGTTTAATCAGGGCTGCTTTCTTCAACCTGGTTTCCTCCAGGTGAGTCCAGCTATCTAGCCATGTTGGCTGGGAATTGCGGGAGCGCCAGTCTAACCTATCCGGACTGTATCAGGTTGGGAAAGACAGACTTTTCTTCACAGAAGGCCAACTTCACTGGGTTGGGGGGCTGCACTGGGGTCATCCAAGACCTGCTTCCCTCCGGCGCAGCTGCCGTACATGCATGCAGCATCGGAATCCCAGCAATTCTACTGGGACACATGGCACTCCGGGAGCAGTGGTCTTGTTCTCTTGGCAGAATCCCACTTCCTCTCCTAGGCTTGCTTCCCAGCAGTTGCTGGAATTCTAGCAATGCAGCCCTGCCTGTGCACAGCAGGGACCCGTCCGCAAAAATGACCAGGCTTCCTACAGCCCACCTCGGCTCTGGACCCAGTGCCAGATTTTAATACTTGACTAATGGAACCAGCACAAACACGCTGAACTTGCAGAGATCACCTGGTGCCAAGACAGAGGGGCTGCACGCCTTCAGGTTCTCACTCCTAATTCAGCCAAGAACAGCTTCAAACTTTTTAATAAAAGCAGATATTCTCTTAGGGGTGCTTTGCTTCTGGACATGATTTTAGTTTTGTCCACAAAGCTGCAGGTTGTGGCATGTCCTCTCAAATATTATGTCTCTTGGTGCGAAAGAATCTGCAACCAGTGGGAAAGTAATAGTTCTTTCCTATGAGGTCCGCTAATGTTAGATAAAAGGCTGACACAAAGATGGTTCCTGTGAGCAGCGGCAAGCGGGGGGCGCCATGAATCCGCCACTCCTGTGGGGAATCCCTGAAGTGACCGAATCCACCTCTTGCGCCCCCTAATATATCTGAGCAGATTTCCTGTGTGCTTTCAGAGAAGACTCTAATAGCTGCTACGGACCTATAAATGGCTCAGAGCCTATATATCTAGAAAACCAAGTCTTCTGACATATTCAGCTGTGACCTTTAGCTTCACAGCATTCTCTTATAGAGGCCATCCAGAGATCAAGTTAGGTCAGCAAAAGAACTGAAAAATTCATTCTTGGAGACTTATTCCTGGTGAGAGGTCTCCCTTCTTGAGATTCATATAAAAGTTAAAGCTTGAACATTTTCTAGAAGAGACTAAAGATTTTACAACTTAGGACATGGGTTCATCAAGTCTTCCATCATCTTACCAAGAAAGGCAGAGAACGTTGTGCTCTTGGATTTTTGATAAGAGCAACAGTTCCCAAAAGCACCCCCCCCCCACCGAAATCCCTACAGGATCCCACCACAAAGGGGGTGGCCTTACAAGCAACGATAGGTTGCTGTGACACGTGAGCCACCCACTGACTCCCCCCCTCACTTTTACATGTAAGAGCTGCTCCTGCACACAAAGCCCGGAAGAGACGATTGGTTGCAAAACAAAAAAGATGGTAAGTTTCTCAAACTGCACCACAAGGCACCAAAATAAAACAACTTTTACTGAAGCCTTTGTGCATGATTTATCTTGCTTTAAAAAATGTCTTTCCTGATAATCATGGTGGGGGGAGCTATGCAGGACTATGAACCACTAGGAACCTAATGCAGCCGCTTCTCTGCTTCCAGGAGTGCACCATCCACAGCCCCAAGGGAGGTTAAGAGTCTTGGGAATTGGTTTGGTGGCTTTTCCCTGAATTCCTATTGAGAAATACGTTGTTTAGTCCCCCACGAAACGTCCGTACTCTCTTCTGTGCTCCAGGCTGCTGAAAAGTGCATGGAACAGAGAGAAGCACCTCAAAACAGGCCACCTCTCCCAGGCACACCTGATCTCCAAGCAGCAGTAGCTGCACCACTTTCGTGGGAGACCCACAAGGTGCACTGCTGTCCATCCTACCAGTGCTTAGATCTGCAGGTGAGTTCTCATCCAGCAGACTCATTCCCCGCCCCACTTGCGGCATAATAAATAATACACTGTCCCAGCAGGGGCCTAAATTGATCAGGCCCATCCAACTCTACGTTCTAATAAAAGCCATTTCTGCACAGTGAATGCAAACATCAGCTGACATATTTTTATTTATAGAAAGAGACTGGGGTGGGAGCAGAGCACATATTGCAAGGAGAAGTTCTGTGCACACCCACGAAAACTAACAGCCTTATGCTGATCTTGGCTTCCTGGTGGGAATTCTGCCCATGGCAAATGCTTATTTATTTGGGGTGGGAGGATTTGTGGAGGACGGAGCTGTTATTCCAAAATTGCTCTGAGCAGAAATGGAGGATTACTGAAGGAACAATGGAAAATCCTTCTGCATGGCTTAGGCTCACGGGGACCTTTCTAATCTTCTTGTCGCTCAATACTTAATGTTGGCCACAAAGCGGGGAAAATCAATCATCAAAATATACCAGGGTGTGATTTTTTTTAAAAAAGGAAACATTCATTAGTGAGCTGCAAATTAAGCTGCCAGAGAGAACAGCCCCTCTCCAATCCGGAGCCTTGCGGGGCTGCTGAGGAGGCAGCAGCACTGGGGAGAATTTTCCACCATGCAGGGAGGAGTGTTGGGGCTGCTCGGTGATCTTATTTACCAAGCTTTCCGGCACATTCCCTCTTTGGTGCAATTACTCTGTCAGTGGGTGGCTGATGAAACTGGATTATCAATGGGCAAAATAATCGCACAGGGTTGCCCCCACTGCTCCACACGTGCTCGGAGTCAGAAGATGTGAACTGGCAGCTCTTCAGACACAGAGGCTCTCAAACCCTCTGCTACACGAGGCTCTTCCTCTCTGGCAAACAGCGAAGGCCAGCTAACCTTCATTTTGCAATTGAGCTAACTACATTCAGACCCTTAAAACACCCATGGAGGGCCACAGGAGCAAATCCAAAAAGCAAAGGAGGGGAACCCTTGTGTTGGGGCCAACTGCCCAAACCGAGACCCTCTGGCCACTCTGCTCGTGTTGTGCTGCAATTTATGCTGAGCTCTCTGATCAATTTGCCTTCAGGTACCTATCACCTAAAATGACACTCCAGCTTTGTGAAAACGCCAGCATTTCCCTTGTCCAGACAGACCTAACCACCAGCTTTTATGATTCTCCAAAAAAGACGGGGTGGGGTGGGGTGGGGTGGGGTGTGAAGGCTATTGTTGTTCCCTTATCTCAGTAGCCCTTAGCATGATCTGAAATCGGTTTCCTGCCAAGCAAAATCTAACCTGGTGAAACCTGCAAAGCCCCTCAATGCTCCAAGGCTGTTAGAAACTAGGGTTTTGGCCTCCTGCGCCCAGTGCCGCTTCCCCTGTCTCTGGCAGTGTTGCTTAATACGCAGCCTGAAGATGTCCAGAGCTCTCAAAAGCATGTCCGCCACTTTGTGACCCCATAACTACTCCTAATACATGTATTGTGACCTCACTATGGCTTTGGGATTCATTCCAGAACTGCTCCAGAACTCACCTCAAGCACTTGCACGGCACTGGTCCAGCGAGTTTCCATTCCACTGTCATGCAGTCCTTGAGACAGGTAGGGCTGGGGAGGGAATGTGGCCGACTCCATGGCAACCGGTCCCGCCACACAGAAGCTGTACATGCTGCATTTTAACACAGAATCATTCTGTGTTCTTCTTCCCAGTATCTTGCATGTTCTGGAGAGGAGCACGGAGTTGGACTGGAATGTCTCTGGGGTCCCTTTTCATGTTAATGATTCCATGAGACCCAAACCACCCAAATGGTTTGAAGTGATGCTATCCGAGATCTTGGCTTCTGACCTGCAAGCGCTGATGGATCGAGGTGTCTGTGCCCAGAGAGGAGGAAGAGGGAGCTGTGTGATGGTACTGAGGCCCCTTGTGCAAGGTACAGTTCTGGTGCCCCCTTCCCTGCGGTTCTTGAGCAACATGAAATGGGTTCATGATGCTGCCAACCACTCTGGTGTCCTCACTGGCCGCACACCCCAAAAGTCAGCAAGCAACTGGTTCATTTCATGGCCTCTCACAAAGCTTTAAATATCTTGAGCCTTGTCCTGCCGCTATGGCCACCACCTTCCTGGAGATCATTTAGCACCCTGGAATTTTTGCTCTCCCGGGCAACCACCCACCTTGACTCCCCCTACAAACAGCCATCAAAGCTCAATGCAGCTACACAAACACCTCCGTACAATTAATCTCGCAGTTCCTTTAAAGTGCTTGCACACTTGAAGCAATGCTCACAAATACAGATGCCACCGCTCACCAACAGGGTCTTGGATCAGTCGTCAATGCCCACCCGCTCCTCAGAGGCTAAAAAACCAACTTTGACCAAACTGGTGTGATCCACGGGGGTGGGGAAAGACAAACCAGGCAGGACACAACTGGCTCCTCTGTCCAGCTAGCATTCCCCTGCCAGAGCAATGGAACTCAGGGCAGATGCATTTCGTACAGATGCTGTGGAACACACACGGCAGGTGGCTTCTGCCTTACACTTTTTATGCTTGTAACACTTATCGTAAATGGAAGCTGAACATCCAGGGAAGGGACGCGGAATACCTCCAGCAATTCTGCACCCCAAAGCAGCTCCTTTTCCTCGTCCAGCACTATCTTCCGGCCTTCCAGCTGATGAGGTGGGGTGGTCTGACAGTGGGTAAAAATGTTGCCTTAGCCACGAAGCGGGCATCCCATGCCGGGGTCCCCGGCCACCTCCACACCCCTACAGAAGCAGCCGCGTGAAGGGTCTTTGAAGCGCTTAAGGACAGTGTGCAGGTTGCAAGTCCAAGCTGGCTGTTTCTGTTCTACCGCTGTTGTGTTTTTAATTGTGATTTTAATGCACTTCATACTGTAATAATCAAGAAGTTAACTCTCTGTGGTTTACATGTACCCCACCTTTTGACCTTCCTGGTCAAAAGGTGGGGTACAATCAAACCGATATAACAAAGCTGCTGAGGCACAATGGAGGATAGAAGGTCCACAGGCCGTGTCAATCGCCACGTGGGAGAGCGGACGCTGCGTTGTGTATCGCGATCCAGGACCGACCCCACCCAAAGCACTGCAGGGAGCAGATCTGGAAGGGGCTGACCTTGCAATTTGCTACTAGGAAGTTCCTTTCAACACAGTTCCCCCACACTTTTACCCACATCTTGCCGTGTAGTCCTGGCAGCAGCCTGGCTTCCCACATGAGCAGAGAGCTGCCCAGTCCATTTTGGAAGAGAACAAGCTTCCCAAGGGAAGACAGCTGCACTGCTGGTGGTGTCTTGTGGCTTCTCCAGCTCATGAGAAGCACCTTCCCCAGCCTAGTAGTGCCCTCTGGCTTTGTTCACCAGCGGATACTAGGAGTCCAACGCATCTGGAGGGCCGCAGTTTAGGGAAGCCTGCATTATCCCTGCATTACAGTGAAACACACACACATATACACACGGGGGGGGGGGGGGGAGAGAGAGAGAGAGAGAGAGAGAGAGAGAGAGAGAGAGCGCGAGCGCACCCACAGCTGTATAAAATCCATGGCAAGCAGCTATGTTCTTTGGTTTCGGCTTAAAACCAGGAGCATGTCATACATCCAGGTAACTAGTATTCCAGGAGGACCACTCATCGTGTCAGGAAGCCTTGTGACTTCTGTAAGCCTTTCTTTTGCTTCCTGATGATCTGCATCCATATTTTACCACTAAATATGTTCAGTGGTTAAGATCGAGTGAGGACGTCCTTCTGGAGGAAGGGGAATGTTGGCTAGAAGAAGGGCCTCCTCAGTGGTTGCACCAACCTTCTGGAACAGGCTCCTCAGAGAGGTGCCCCTGGTGCCATCCCTGCTATCATTCTGGTGCCAGGCACAGGCATTCCTCTTTTCCAGCTATTTTAACAGCTGATTTTAGTGTTTGATGTTAATTGACCTTATAATTATTATCACTTATAACTGACCCCATAATAATAACTAATTATTATTATTATTGGTTGATTTTAATTTAAATTTGTTTATTTTAATGCATTTATGTAATATTTTAATTCTGATATGTATTTTATGTCTTGATTATGTTGTTAATATGTTTCAATATGTTTATTTTATGTTTGATTTTAGAGTGTCCTAATTGTTGTGAGTTGCACAGAGAGCACAGATATGGGCTACTGGAGCAGTGTGCAAATGAAGTAATACATAAATAATAAACTATAATATACCAAAGCACTGGACAACTGGAAAAGTGCAACGGGGAAGGCAACAGGGCACAGTCAGTCAATACCCTTTCCAAATGCTGCTGCGTTGCTCCCCTTGGAAAGCGGCGTACAAGTCAAAGACTCTACAGCCATTTATAAAGCCAAAGAACTGCCTAATTCTAGGCTGCACCGAAGAGTCACGTTCTGCTCGCTCTAAGAGAAGGAAATGTGCTTTTCAGGACTTGGGATTTCAGCAAAGCAATTGGGAGAATCATGCGAAAAGGAAGGGCACTTCCAGACGCAGGTTTTTATTGTCCTTGTGATTGCAATTGCTCTGGCTGAAACATGGAATTTTAGCAGGACCAGGCTGGTGTCCAGACACCCCTGCCTTCCAGTGTTTCCCCACGACTTCTCGCATCTTTTTTTCTTTCCGGAGAAACATCCATGAAGGAAGAAAACACAGGAGGGCTGCAAAAGGGCCTCTAGACGCACCAACACCACTCCTGATAGTGTGAAAGCACACAAGAGATGGCTGGAGCTCCTGCAGCAGTTCAGAAGCCTTTGGGGATCGATTTAGCACGGTGCACAGGCCAAGCAGTTAAAGACAAAGGTCCTTCTTTCATCATCAACACAAAATTCTATCTAAAGAAGAAAACAGACCCTAAAACCCAGTTCCAACTTTAGCTGGCTAGGATTATAAATACTCACCTGCTGCATGCAAATAACATTTACAATCCGGGCCTTTTAACCCCTCGGTAGCTAGCAGGACGCATTCTCAGCAAAAGAGACTGAGTCATGCACCAAGGAAGGCAGTGTAAAATTTCAGAGAATTGTATAGTTGGAAGAGGCCAAGAAGGCCATCAGGTCCAACCCTCTGCCCCCCACCTCTCCAGGCAGCTGGTTCCACTGTCATATTGCTCCAATAGTGAGGAAACTTTTCCTGATCTCCAGCCTGAATCTGGGTTGTCGGAGCTTGAACTGATTATTCTACACTCTGTTATCAGCAGAAAGAGATCTTGACCTTCCTCTTTGTGACAGCCTTTCAGGTACTTATACAGGGATATCATGTGTCCCCCCCCCCCCCGCCCCCGCCCCCGCCCAAATCAGTCTTCTCTTCTCTTCTGAAGGCTGAACATGCCCATTTCTCTTAGGCTCTCCTCAGAGGGTAGAGTTTCCAAACCCTGGATCACTTCTGCTGCTCTCCTCTAGACTCTTTCTATTTTTTGCATCTTTTTTAAATTTTGATGCCCAGAACTGGACACAGTATTCCAGGTGAGGTCTGACTAGTGAGGAGTGCAGAGGAACTATGACTTCTTGTGGTTAAGAAGTGATACTTTTATTAATGTATCCCAAAAAAGCATTTGCCCTTTTTTGCATCTGCATCACATTGTTGGCTCAAATTTACTCTGTTGTCCAGAATAATGCCGAGGCCTTTTTCAGTTCTGCTAAGCCACGTGTTCCCTATCTTGTATCACTGCATTTGGTTTCTTTTTCCTAGGTGGAGGTCTTGGCACTTGTGCCTGCTGACTCTCATTCTGTTGCTTTCAATCCAGCGTTCATGTTTATCAAGGTCGCCCTGGATCTTCATTCTGTCTTCTAGGGTGTTCATTATTCCACCCAGTTTTGTATTGTCTGCAAATCTGATTATCTGCCCTTGTACTTCCTCATCCAAATCATTAATAAAGATGTTGAAGAGCACTGGGCCCAGGACTAACCCTGTGGCACCCCACTCGGTACCTCCTTCCAGTTTGAGAAGGTGCCATTGATGAGCACTCTTTGTGTCCAATTTAGCAGCTAATTTTGGGTTCACCTAATAGTTTTTCTACCTAGTCCACTTTTGGCTAATTGCTTATCAGAATGTCGTGGGGCACTATGTCGAAAGCTCTGCTAAAGTCAAGGTAGATTGTGTCCACAGGGTTCCCTCTGTCTCCTTACGAAGTTACCCAGTCAACAAATGAGATTTAATTAGTCTGACAGGATTTATTTTTGATACATCCTTGTTGGCTTCTATTCAGCACTGAATTTTCTTCAGGATGCTTGCAGAATGACTTTTTAATCATTTCCATTGCAAAATTCTCTCAGAGGGCAGCTGCGATAGCAAGGGGGCCAGATGGACCAAACATATCCCTCCCTTGCCCACTTCGCTCCTCCCTTGACACCATGGGCCACGAAGCAGAAAGCGACGGACACGGCCAACAGCCCTCCCCGCACTCCTGGGACTCCGACGCCAGCACCAGACGCAGCCCGTCTGCCGCGAAGCACTCACAGGCTCCGCATCCGTTAAGCAACCAACCAACCGAGTGCTGCTGTTTACACAGGCTGTCGCCATTCCTCACCCATCATTAGCAGTCCTTCATCTCGTATCAGAAACTGTTGACTCCACCGGCCCTTTTCAGGAAAAGGGGGAAAACATGGCCGACAGCATTTGCACAAATGTGCCACGCTACCTCAGCGTGTTTCCTGGCTGGCCTCTGGGCCGCTTTCAGATAATTAAAATTCCACTGCTTCAGTTGCTTCCCTGACCTCAACTATACCATGCTTTGCAAATGTATCGGATGCTCACCTGGGCTGCACCTGTATGCATTTCAAATACCCAGGCAAAGGAAACAAAGCCCGAACAAGGCAGACAAGTCAAGACCCATCTGATAAGCATGCTCACAAAAACAAGGACATTTTGATTATTCTGTTTTATAAATATACTGCAAGTGCAGAAGCTGGGCAGGCGATTGCGGTGATACAAAAAGGGAGTTCAGAAGCGGTATTTGATTCGCCCAGCCTTCGTTTTTGCTGCTGCTGCTGCTGCTGGAGACAGCCACACCTAAACCATGCATTTCCCCTCTTACCCGAGTAATATTTCAGAACAACGACAACAGAAAGAGAAATGACAAGAACTGGAAACAAACTGAGAAGATGCAAGAGGCCATAATGACAGGGAAGCATTCAAATATGAAGCTGTGGACAGAGCTGTTGATCAACAGAGGCAAACTATAACCTGCATCCTGTATTCTGCATAACACGTTCAAGTGTCAGATAACGTAAAATCCTTGGTGAGATTTGGGAGAGGCACTAGGTGGCCAAGGGGAGAGGAATCTCGTCACCATCAACACCTGTTGAGGGCAGAGAACTGGCACTGCCTACTCCACTAGAACACCAGCACCCTTCTCCTGATGTGGGGCCCTTACTCAGACACGGCTTGCATAGGGTTTGCATAGGTCATCGGGTTCTAGTATGGGTTGCTGGAGTGGCCCGTAACAGAACCTAATGCCTGGAAACCACTAAGAGCTCAGCGAAACCATGCTGACTACAACTTATCCAAGTCCAGGAGACAAAAACCCTCTTTTGCAAGCAGAGGCCAGATTCCCTGGTGCTGGCATTGCAATGCAGACGTCCTGGCCGAGGGCATCCGTACCCAGTCCATTTAAGAGTAACCTGTACAGGTACCAGAACAATGGGAATCTCCTAGAATTCATCTCATAGCCGGGGAATGAGCCATTCCTGGGCAGCTGAAAGCAATAGCTTCTTCTGAAGTCTCCACCGGCGGAGGGGGGGTGAGGGGGGGAGATCGACTTCACTGGAAAAGGGAGTTGGGGGTGCTTCTCTTCCAGCACAGGTGCTTGGAGGAAGTCTCCCAGAAAGTAAGCCAGCCAGCCTCAGGCAGGGTGAGGGGAGATTGTCCCACCTTTTCCCAGCACAGACACCCAGGTGTGGTTTTTTCCTCAAACAAATAGGAGAAGACCTGAGACAGGCCACAGATGAAGCAGATCTTCAAGTAAACAGGCGGGTAACTTAGCACAGGGCTGTGCTAGCCAGGCACTCTGAACCGTTCGCTGATTAGTGTGTTGAAGCTGCTCTGCCTCTTTAAACAGCTTATTGCTTTCTGCTCAGAAGCTGTCCAGCCTTTTTCCCATTCTGTATTTCACTAAATTCTTAGTAATTCTTTTCACTTGTTGTCACCAAAACCTGGATCATGTGCTTTGGCCCTGAAAGGACAGTGGCTCACAAGGGACACCCTGTGGTCCTGGGTCACATCACGCTGTTTCAACTCCTGAGGAGCCCACAGTAAGCTGAGAACAACTTGCAGCTTAGCTGAGCTCCCTTAACGAGGGAGCCAGTGTGATCCTTGACCAGCCCTTCCCACAGGACAGAGAGCACTTGCAAAGAAAGCCAACTCGGGGGGGGGGGGGGAGCCGCTACCAGGGGCCCCTGCCACAGCAGGCCTACCGCCTGCAGGTAGCCTCGCCTACAGGTGCCAGGTGGCCACAGGTTCACAGGCCCGTCTGACTTCACAATGAAAGTAGGAATTCTTAGGGTGTCAAACGGGAGATTGTAAACAGCTGCCTGCTGGATTCAGCAGGGCCTTCACTTCACAACAGAAGAGCCTGAGATTCCAGCGAAACACCTCAAGAAATGGAAAAGGATGAGGTTCTTCCTTGCACAGCGTGGCGTCAGGGGCAAGGAAGTCTGTGACAACAGCACAAAGGCACCTGCTTCCTAGCGTCTGATTGGATCACGGCTCCCTCTTCTATTGTCAGGGTCCTCAGGCAAGGAAATCTGAACAGCCTCCATGCAGCACCTGCTGAGAGGCAGTTCAGCATCAGCCAGAGAAGCCGCAGGAAAGACGGTCTCTCTGCAGGCTGGAGAACCGTGTTCCCTCGCTCGACCCACGGTGACAAATTCACTTGCTTGGGCGGCTTTCCCTTCCCTGCTTGGCTGCCGAATCCCATTCAGGGCAGTATCTGGAGCTCCAAACAGGCTAAATTTTGATAGCTGCAGATTCTCCCTGACTCCTAAGGTCAAGACAGAAGCTGCACCTACCAAAATTCTTCTTTCAGCTCCAAGATTGTCTGGGATACTATCTTGCGCAAACACACACATAGCCTCCCAGTACCCATTTCCAATTCTCAGCGTTCATCAACTACAAGAAAGGGAAAACCTTTACAGAAGAGAATCGAATGCTTTATGAGCCGTTAATGTGAGATGGCAGACTCAGCAAGAAACTGAAAGCAGCGACCAAGCCGACTGAGGAGGCAGAGCAACCCCTCCATGAGAAAAGGTTGCAATGTTTGCAGTTTTCTGTCTAGCGGAAAAGGAGGGCGAGGGGAGTCATGCGCGTGCACTCACGCATGCAAAAATGGAGAGAGAGAGTGAGAAGGATGGGTCCGCATGACATGTCCAGCCACCGTACCTTATAAACTACTCCAACTAGTTATGGCTTCCTGGAGCACTTAATAGACCCACCACGGCTCGGGCCACCTGAATAGGGCAATAAAGGAAGCCATGGTCTAGTCCCAAAACTAGGCAGACCTTGGCAAGAGCGACAAAGGGCTTGCTGCTCACCCAAGGAGCACGTGGGGGGCAGGTCTCCCCAGGTCCCGGGAGTGGCAAGGCAGTGCTTGGGACAGCGGGGAAAGGCTGCCACGCAGCCACAGCACAGCCTGACCTAGAACACAACTGGGAGCATCATGTGCGGAGAGGAGAGGAGCTCTAGGAGCGCTTCTGGTCCTACACCATCCTTGGATTCCCAGGGGCTGAGGCGGTGTGGGAGTATTTCCACAACTACGTCAAGTGTGTCAGCAGCAACCATTGGCAAGTCAGATGCAGGCGACGTCACGTGCCCTTTCTGGGACTCCCTTTCAAGAGCCCCCAGAAGCTTCAGTTGGTGCCAAATGCAGCTGCCAGGCTGCTACCCAACGCACGGCGTCATGGTTACATCACCGCAGTACTGAAAGATAAGCCCCGGCTGCAATTCCTTTCCAAGCCCAATTCAAGGTGTGGATTTTAATACCTGAAGCACTAAACGACCTATGTTCTGGCCGTCTGAGGCACCTTGGCATTAAACCTGCTCAGTTAGAAAGATCAACAGCAAAGGCCCTTTTGAAGATCCTTCACTTGCCTTGGCCGACTTGTTGCTGCCTTCCATTCCGTTGCTACCTAATGCAGGAACAACCTCTCTCGAGAACGGCAAATGCTCCCCACTTGCTCAGGAAGCGGGTGAAGACACATCTGTTTAACGTGGCTTTTAAAATGGTTAAATGGACTTTTAATTGACTTTACATTGACTTTTAAGATTCTTTTAATGTTTTAGAGTACAACCCTATGCATGGTTAGATAACTCCCAGCATCCCTCAGGTCCTACAATTCCCAGCATTCTGTAGCCAGCCACCCTAAGACCTTCCCTGTCTAGAAATGCATAGGATCGTACCCATGCGTGATTTTGTTTGAATGCAGTTTATTCCAACACACACTGCTAACAACTGCCCCTTTGCTGGATGGGTGCAATGCAGAACCCTTGAACAAAAAGCCCTCGCCAAGCAAAACTGCATTTCCTGTATAAACATGGAAACTGAGCAAGTCCAAAGGGGTGTCCTGGGCAATCTAGTCTGACCTCCTGCACCAGCTGGCTCCTCTCACGAAATGCCCACCATGTGTATGTCTAGCTTATCCTTGAACACCCTCACCGATGGGGCCTCAACCACCTTCTGTGGAAGCCCATCCCATAATCTCAGGGTCCTAACTGTCAGGAAGTGCTTCCTGGCATCCAAATTGAACCTTGCTTCCCTGAGCTTTGCTCTGTTGGCGCGCATCCTGCCCTCCTCTGCAGGGGAGAACAGGTCTCTACCCATCTTCATGTGACACCCCCTCACATACCTGTATGTTGCCAACAGATCCCCTCGGAGTCTCCTCTTCTCCAGGCTGAAGAGACCCAGTTCCCTCAGTCTCGCCTCACAGCATCCCCTGCAAACCGGCCACCAACCTTGTGGCCCTATGCTGCACTGACTCCAACCTGGCTATATCCTTTCTGTAACGAGGGGCCCAAAACTGAACACAATACTCCAGTTGCGGGCGCACCAGAGTTGTGTAGAGTGGTAGTAATACCTCTCTTGATCTAGAAGCCACACTTCTGGCTACGCAACCAAGGGGGGCGTTCGCCCTCTTGACCACCGCATCACACGGCTGACTCATGTTTAGCCTGCAGTCAACCAGCATCCCGAGGTCCCTTTCACAAGTGCTGCTCTCCAGCCACTTGTCACCTAACCTGCACTTATGACACCCATTCCAATGCCCCAAGTGCAAGACCTTGCACTTATCCACATTGAAAGCCATCCTGTTGCCCGCTGCCCATACAGCACCATAAAGTATCCTGCCTATGTTTCTGGCAACTACTGAATTTCTATAGCCATTGAAATTATATCCATGTGGGCTGCATGCTCCGGAACAGGACTTCATGCGCCCGTGCCCTGATCACAAGGCTATCCGGGGGCTCCACACAGCAGGGCTGCCCCAGCTGAAGAAATGAGAGGCCTGGACGCTCTGGTGCGAGCAGTGGGGCAGGGTTGGTTCATCGGAACCAGGACTGGAGGGATTCCGGTCTGGGATGCATGAAGGGAGGTCACCCAAACAGGGTTGGTGGAGGGCAAGTTGGTCCACCTGCCCAGAACAAGGCCAGGCCATCAAGAACGGGTTCTGGGAACAACGCGGTTCATACACACTCAGTGCCAAGGCAAGGGACTGACAAGGGGCTCTCAAAGAAATGACATCACACTCAGGGGACCTTGGAAATCCTAGACCCAAGGAGCCGTGATGGATCCACCCGAAAGAACCTCATGCGGTCACTCAGCAGCTACTGCACACTGCGGTCACACCTTGGAAAGAAGAAACAGCGCCTCGCATGGCATGTGCCAAGTGCGATTCCCTGGTTTCAGCGAACCCCAGCTTCCCAAAAAGTGGCTTCAACAATGCTAGTCCACAAGAATATATCACAGACCGGAATTCCGGCCCCCAAATACAAAGCTGAATGCTACATCTGGGGGAAATGCCAGCTTACAGTGGGGGTGAATAGAAGCGCCAGGCTGGAAAACAGGCTTGCAGGCTGACACAAGGTCTGTCAGCCCTTGGCTGCCGCTAACCGCCTGGGAAATCCCGAGGGCTTCAGCCCGGCGCACCGAGCGCCAGCAACGACCGGCCTTGCCCCACTTACATTGATCATAGCATTGGAGGTGATCCGGAAGAGGGTGGCTCGCTCGTTGACCGCCTTGATCTTCTCCCCGCTCTCGGCAGGCAGCTTCAGGTTCTCCAGCTCACTCAGGGACCGCTGGAGAGCCGCCCCGTGCTTGGCGATCAGGTCGTTGCAAGTGCTGAGATCCTCCAGCTTATTGGAGAGGCTCTTCAGTGTGCTGTGCAGTTCACTCTTGTCAGAATGCGAGGCGGGCTCCTCATCGCCGGAGTCATCTGTAGAGGGAGGGAGAGACAAAACGGTTGCCATGGTTACTCGCCGGACGGCACGAAAAACACAGCCATGGTTTGTGCCACGGAGAGCGAAGCAAGACCTCCATTTACAGAGTGCCGGTTCTCCTGGCTGTTCTGGGTACCAGAGCTGCGGCTCAGTTCTCTCCGGAGCACTTCCTGAAGGAAACACAACTTCCCTGGAAGAAGAGAACAATGACTCACACTGGGCTTCCCTACCCTCTGCCTGCTACAAGCATCTAAGGAGCATGTGCCGCCTGCAAGCATGAGAAGGCACCAGAGGAGTTTGAGCGAGATTGCTTAAGCCTTCCGAAGCCGCAGAAAGCCGCCCCAGCTGCCCTCAGAGCCGTTTGAATTCCAAGCCTAGAAGGCCAGTTTTCAAGACAGCCCTCGGCTGCCAACACCCTCCTTCCTTCTGTAACCAGCGATTGATTTTCTGCCAGCCTCAAGGTTGAGGAAAGAAAGTGAAAAGAGAGATGACCCTGGATTTAACAGCGGCTAAACACTGTTGGCAACATGGGGAAATCCCAAAACAAAAAAGGATAAGCAGACGATAACCACTTGTGTACTAAAGGAACCACAAGTAACAACATGACAGGCGACAGGCACCGAGAGAGAAGAATGTGCCGCCCCATTTAAGCCAGAGGCAGGTAATTCGTTCAGCAACGAGGACCTGCCCGACAACATTCTAAGCTCTAGGGAAGGAATTTGTGCATTTTGTTCAATATACACAACCTGAGAGAATTTCCACATTATCCAAATGAACAAGGTGGGTGTCAGGGCATAATAAATCTTTTTTTTTAACCCAGTCAACTAAGCTGTGCAACTTTTGTCTGAACACAGAAGTATCAGTAATTCAAAGAAAGCTTTTGGAGAGGATTAGGAGATCGGCGTTTCAGGACATGCTATTAAATGCCAGTTTATACATTCCAGAAAATCCCTGGCCAGTTTTAGCGGGGAAGCAAACACAGCCCCAACATGAACTCTCAGAGGCTGGTGGTGCTGAAGCTGCTGCCCCAACCTCTCTGCCCAGCCCTTCATACAGTCCCGCTTCCCTCGGCCAAACCACCAGCACGGAGTTCCTGTAGTGGCGCATCACGAAATAGCCACCTCTGACTGTTCCCTGTCCTGCTTCGCTGGTGAAACCCGCATCTCCATTTCCCTTCCACGCCTCAACATCTTTAAAATTCCCACTTGCTCTGTTCCACATTTACCTTTAGGAAGAACTTCCTTGGCGCATCTAGTGCCCCCCACCATTAGTGTCCCCCCACCCCCGGCCAAAGCTGGACCTTCCTGCAACAGAGGGAGAGGCTGCCCGGCAAGCGACATGGCCAAGGCCTCTCCTCCACCGCGTACAACTTAACGGAAGCAGGAAGCGACTTTAGAGACGAGTCTTCCGGAGCCGCCATTCCCAAAATGACCTCACTTCTCCTGCCATTTCATGGTTCACCAGTTCAAACCACAGTGGCTCCTATTCTGAATGTTTGGGCCTTGACAGCAACTCGCCAGGCTGTGGTGCAGGAGCTGTAGGTGCGGCTAACGAGCCACGTACAACCCTGCAACAGCCCAGGGGTCCTGGATGGTTTGTTAATCACATGAACAACCCACCCTGCTTCAATTCAGTGACAACAATAAGCTGTGGCTTATTGAATATTCATAGAATCGTAGCGTTGGAAGGGCCCGTGAAGGCCATCAAGTCCAACCTGCTGCTGGTGCAGGACACCAGTGACACCAACCCACTCGGATGGCTGCCCAGTTTCTTTCTGAATGTCTCCCGGTGTGGGAGAGCAAGGTGGGCACCAGCACGCACTCTGTCTCCCAGCTACTGATAGGTAGCAGAAAGAAAAATACTCACCCTTTGCAAAGGTAGGAGGATGGACCCCACCCGCAAGCCATCAGGTGAGCACCTGTGTGCATCACAAGCACCTGCATGTCTCTGCGGCTGCACCCAGAGCAATGCAAAGCAATCCAAGCTGCAGCCCACCTCACGTGCCCAGTGTTCAGAAGGAATTAAAACCAGAAGGTGGGCAACTCGCAGCTGGGGGAAACAGACACCCGATCCTACCTGATACGGACAGAAACCAGAAGTGCCAACCTTGAAAAGCCTGTCTGAAGCCAGTCGTTGGCCTCTGCCTCTGCTTGGCTCAAGGGCACACCAGGAGCTGAGCTGTGATTACGCTTCTGCGAGAATCTGCAAAGCCCAGGCCAAGCACGTGCTGCCTGGAGCCACACCTAAGACACATCCCAGCATTACTCAAGTGGTGAGCACAATCCCTTTTTGGCATAATGAATTTGATTAACGCTCACTTATTAAAAGTATACTTAAGAGGAAACTGCTATTATACAGTAAACCACGTCTAACCAAAGGGGAACTGACAACAAGAAAAAGAATGGATTACTAAAATCCACCACACTACCGGAGAGAACGATCAAGAATTAATAGGATGACGCTCCCTTCAAGGTTACTGAGACTGCATTCTCCCAGCAGGTTACAAATAATTTCCTCGTTAAGTAACAAGCAGCTCTCCTCAGGGGGCTTCTCCCAAGCAGCTGTGTTGCTTCGGCCAGCTTCCCTGCGAATCCCCTTCCTCCACTTCTGCCGTGTGCTGACAGCAGCCCTGGAAAAATCGAGCAGGGAATCCAAGGAAGGTCTGCTCTGAAGAATGTCCCTCTGAGTTCGGTGGGGCCTCCTGCCCAGAAAGCTCACCCAGCCAGAATGGGGAGGGACAAGGAGGGCTCCAGCTGCAGAGGAGCACCCCGGAGGGGCAAAGCAGGCAGCAGGGTGGGGGGATGCGTTGCCCTTCGGGGTGCGTGTTTGCCGGCCGGGGGGCCAGTGCATGGCTGTCTTTTGGCTGTCTGGTAGGTCGTTTACCAAGTCTTTCATATGGTCGGTTTTTGCTTGGGTTTGCATGCAAGGCTGGGGTGGGGGGTTGCCAGAGTCCAGCTGTGTTCTCCGTGTGGTGTCCTGCCTTGTATTTTTCTCTGAGAGTCTGCCTCTGGTACAATGACTATCTTGTTTTGCTTTGCAGGGGGGGATTTACGATTTGGTATATAGGACTCAGGCCTTCCCCCTGCACTGGGACTCTTCTTCATGAGGGGTTTAATCCACTGCTGCGCAGGGGCTTCTTTTTCCATTTTAATTGTGGGAGGGAAGGTTACCCCCTTTCCCCTGGGGTTTGTTGTTTGCCTTTCCGCATCGTCTATTAACCAACCACAAGGTGGTGCTGTGGCACCCCTGCAGGATAGCAGATTTTCCACTTTTCATGAGGCTTTTAGTTCCAGTTTGAAATTAGTACCAGACTCCCCTTGCTCTGAAAACCACGTGAACATGGCCGGAAAACATAGGAGAGGCTCTGGCTGATGACAATGTTGTGTTTTTATTTAAGAAATATTTTAATTGTTAATTATTAATTTATTGGTTATATTTATTATATTTATTGCATTTTTAATAGTTCGATCTTGAGATGGGCCAGTTTTTAAGTACTGTAATTGTAAGTAAGTAAATAAATAAATAAACAGGCCCTGCAAACCTCTGTGAGTGAGGAGGCACCATGAGTGCACAAGAAATACCTTGAGTACAGCAACCCTTGTGCTTGGGTTTCTAGAGTTACCTCTGAGCTTCATTAGTTTTCCTTCTGTGAAACGGGTGCAGGTTGAAAAAAGCATTTGCGTCATGTGCCTCTGCCTTGTACTCAGGCTTTTTGCACAAGTACGTTTCTTTTAGCATCCCGTTTCCCATCTCAGAAACAGGTGCTTTGCGACTGGCCACACTTAGCATGGCAACTCTTGCAAGGGCCCCACTGCACTCAAAACACCAATGCATTCACCAGCCCCAAAAGAATGGGGCCCGTCCTAGCAGAGGGTTGCAAAATCTCAGGCCATGGGGCCAGATGTGGTCCTCCAAGGAGTTTCTGGCTAGCCTCGTCCCCTGGCCCCATGCCCATCGCCCTGAGCACCAGCCTTCCGGTAGTTTCTCAGCAAGCATGCATGCTTTTGGCCCCGCCTAAAGGGTTGGACTCCTGCCAACCTTGCAGTTCGAAAGCATGCAAATGCAGGTAGATAAAAAGGTACCACTTCGTGGGCAGGTAACAGCATTCCGTGCACTTCGGTGTTTAGTCATGCTGACCACATGGCCACGGAGACTCTGTGGTACAAACGCTGGCTCCCTTGGCTAGGAAACAGAGATGAGCACCACCCCCTAGAGTCAGGCATGACTGGACGTAACATCAAGGGGAAACCTTTACCTTTAACCTTTACAAAGGGTTGGATGGCCGTGCTGAGAGTCAGCTCCCAGCAGCAAGAGCTTCCAGATAAAAGACGTTGATATTTTTGGACCTGGCTCTTTTGGCCTTGCCTCACCATCGCTGGAATGTGGCCCGTGAAAATGTCTTTGACACAGGATTTGGCCCTTGGCCTGAGATTCGGCACCCCAGTTGTGCACCATAAAGCCTCGGAACATGGGCAGGATTTCTCATGCTCTAAGCACACTCAACATGATTCTTACAGCCTGTGCACGATGCAGATGGGGGTGGTCATGCTTGCCCAGGGTTACCTTCTGGGTTAATAGAAACACCCAATGCCCACAGCAGGCACTGGGGACTCCAGAACCCATTCTCCCCCACCATCATATGATCTAAATTTTTGTCCACCAAGACTTTTGGAAATCATGCCACGGGTAAGTACCTGTGGGAAAGCTGTGACAGACCATGGGGGTCTGCTGAATTTTTCAGGGCAACTGAATTCCAGGGGATCACAGTTCCGTCTAGATAGGATGGGGATGCGAATTCCTCTCTACAAATTTCAGGAAGCACCCCTGCCTTGGTGGACAGACACATGCTTTAAAAAGAGTAAAGCTCAAAATGGAATCACAGCTTCACAAGGGAAAAGTCACAGTAGGAAGCACAAACACAGAGGAGGCGAAATTAAGCCAACTGCAGGCGATGTGGGATTCATTAGCCAGCACTGGCTGGGGGAAAGGTGAGGCTCTGCTGTTTTGGAAAAGTCCCAATTAAGGGGGTACATTCAGCTTTGCAAAATGCCTCCACCCCCAGTGCCAGCTCAGATAGAAGAAGGAGCCATTCCAGGAACCTAAATGAGAATATCGTTCCCTACTGGGCAAGGTCATAATGAATCTCTCAAGGATCAAACATTTCTCCAGACATCAGTGCAAATGTTATGTCTCTCCTTCCTCACAAACATGCAAGTGGATGGATGAAAAGCTGATTCTGAGTGCTCGAGTTTGGCTGCTCGCAGAAATGCTGGTCCGAAAAGCCAGGCAATAGAAGGCAGTGCCCTGGCAAGCTGGGAGGGTCACGAACTCTGCAGGGAGGAGAAGGAGCTTCAACACTGACACCTGCACATCTTTAGAAAGAAAGCAAGCCGAAGTCTTCCAAAGAAGTCTTGTATTATGCAATTGTCCGCCTCATTCACAGAACTTTACAGGGAGTCCAAACAGTGCGGTCTTCCTTTTGTAACCCTCCTGCATTCCCCCACTGTTTCTTCCATCCTTTTTCTTACTAGAAAAAATACATAAACGACAAAAAATAATAGCTGCATAATTCTTTTTGACTGACAGCACTAGAAACACTCCATCTGGAAATACCTTTAGAAAATAAACCTTCAGCTGAACATGAGAACAATTTGAACATCGGATGGAAACATGGTATTGTCTTACCAAAGTCATGTTCCACGTTGTTCTAAATATTACTATGAAGCGTGCTTTCTGCTGTGCCCATGTTTTGCTGCTTTTATTTATTTTATTCATTTCTATACTGCCCCATAGGCAAAGCTTTCTTTTGTTTATGGTTTCAGAAGCTGTACTTTAAATTGCACTAAATCCAATTTTTGACAGGTATATGTAGCTGCTTTAGGAACTGGGAAGCAGGCTAAATATATAAACAGCAGGCAAGCAAGAAGGATGAAAGAATGAATAACAGCGAACCAAAAGCACTGAGCGCCGTCCGAAGGTCTGTCCCCACACATCAGCCTTGCTGGAGCCAAGAGATCTCTGGGGCAGGCTGCCTGGGAACCCACGTGCAGGGCTCAGAGGGCAAACCACACTTTCTGCTAATCACGCACCGCGTAGCCATGCCTGACAGTTTTGTTTACTCTTGTGTAAGCAAGTACAGCTTCAATTCAGATCAGGACAAAGAAGTTCCAGAGGCGGGGTGTTAAACCTTTCCATTGCTTGTTCTACCCCCCAATTCCACCCCCACTACCCCCTGCGGAGGGGGTTTTAAATGGGGTCATGACTCCAGTGACTCCGCTCCAGAAGCAAAAATGCAATTCTACGTGGCCTGCCAGGGGAGTCTTGTGTTACAGAAGGTTGCCACCTGCTGTCCCCTCAGGTATCAATATGGCCTCTGACAAAGAAGAACGTGCAGCCTTGAAAACTGATGCCACCGATGCCGTCCTGAGACGCTAGGCTTAGAAAGAGAATGTGGGTTTTATTTCCATGCAGAAGAAATGTGTGTCACTAGAGAAACAGTCAGAGACAAATCCCCCACGCTGGCAAAATTCCACTGATGCGCAGTGGAAAATGTATCAGGAAATGTAACAACACCCCCCCCAAATTTCCAGCGTCCTATGTCAGGGTTTGCTTGGACTTGTGGCAAGGGGTGGGGAGAGGCGGGGGAGTGTCCCCGCCACCTGGATTCGCATCGCCCGTTACTGCTGACCCAGTGGGCACAATCAGCAGCCCCAAGGAGAGCAGCGTCTTCCGCCCCAAGCCGGGCTCACAGGGGCCACGCGGTGGCAGTGGGAGGCTTGGTGGCAGCCAGCTCAGCTGGTTCATATGAGGACAAGTCCTCTGAACAGCGAGACTTACGTAACAGCCATCGCTCAGAGGAGTTTCAGGCTACCAAACATCAATTCTTGAGCTCAGCACCTCACTGGGGGGAGGCTTAGCACCGCCCCTGGAAGGAGCAGGAAAGGTGCGCCAGAGCAATAAAAAGCCCTGAGCTTTGCACAGGCGAAGCCTCATTGATCAAGAGACGGTGCTCCAGCTTAAAAGCTTTACGGGCACTCTCAGCGCCAGGAAAGAGTGAGGCCGGCTTCTGGGAATCAGTGCGTGTGTGTGTTGGGGGGCTGGGGGAGGGAGGGAGCCTACTGAACGGACATGATGGGCTATTAGTAAGTTAATGCAACGGAAGTGCTTATACCTGAGGGAACACACCCCATTTCTTAAACCTTTCGCTCCTCTGTCAAGAACTGCCCGATGCAAATAATCAGTTTTTACTGGACCTTTTTCATCCGATAGATGGGTGCACAACCTCTGAAGCTGCACAGAACGTTCCCCCAGGAGCCACTTCATAGTGAGCTTTGCATCACACAAGCACTGCTGTTTCTTCTCCCGTTAGCCTCATGCCACCCCATCCACGCAGAAATACAAAACCCGCATGGCAGGAGAAAGATCACATGGGCAGAAACCTGGATGGGGTGCCTTATCAGATCTCATTAGATCTAAGCCGTTCTTGATGAACCTGCTTATCCCCAGCTGCCGGATCATCGAGCCACTGAAGGACTCGTCCTGCTTCCTGGTCTCAGCGGCCAGCATAAGACTTTGTGGCTAACACAGCAGGCCACGTGTATTTCTGCTGCATCACTTTTATTCATGATATTCATGCAGAAGTTACCCCAAAATTCATTATATGCTTCCAGAGCTGATCAAGTTGATCTAAATTGGCAGGACAGAAGGTTAGGAGGTGAGAGCAGAGCTAAGTTAAGTAACATAGCCCTGATTTGCTTACATTTTCATCAACCACCATCTTAAGCTTACCTTCAAGCACTAATTTTTCAGCATGTTCCAAGAAGTGATTCAGAGACTCAAATGAGTTGAAAGAAGTAAACTCTAAGTAGTGCTTCTTAGGATTCTTTTCCTTGCCAAATTCAGAGCCACCAAGCTGCCTTAACCATCAGGATATCATGAAAACTATTCAATTTAGGAGCTGTCTCATGCACGATGCACTCCAAAAGAAGTGTGTGGACACACTGTCAGATATTCAAGTAGAGGACAGAAGTCAAAGATAACCTTACAGGGGACTCGGCTCAATGTTACAGAATATCAGGGCATCATAACTACAGGTTAGGGGACCAGTGGCTGGAGAGCAGCACTTGTGAAAGGGACCTCGGGGTGCTGGTTGACTGCAGGCTAAACACGAGTCAGCTGTGTGATGCGGTGGTCAAGAGGGCGAATGCCACCCTTGGTTGCATAGCCAGAAGTGTGGCTTCTAGATCGAGAGAGGTGTTACTGCCACGCTATACGATGCTGGTGCACCCGCAGCTGAAGTATTGTGTTCAGTTCTGGGCCCCTCATTACAAGCGGGATATAGCAAGGTTAGAATCAGTGCAGTGAAGGGCCACTAGGATGATGGCTGCTTTGCAGGGGAAGCTGTATGAGGCGAGACTGAGGGGACTGGGTCTCTTCAGCCTGGAGAGGACGAGATTCAAAAGGGACCTGCTAGCGACATACAGGTACGTGAGGCGGTGCCACGCAGAGGTGTGCCATGACCCTTTCTCCCCTGCAGTGGAAGGCAGGATGCGTTCTAATGGAGCAAAGCTCAGGGAATCAAGATTTAGGGTGGATGCCAGGAAGTACTTCCTGACACTTAGGACCCCTAGGACATGGAATGGGCTTCCATGGGAGGTGGTTGTGGCCCCAACAGTGAGTGTGTTCAAGGATAGGCTGGCCATGCACAAGGTAGGCATGTCATGAATAGAGCCAGCTGGAGTCACGGGTCAGACTAGATGGTCCAGAAGACCCCTTCTGACTCACTCTGCTTCTATGTTTCTATGTAACATGTGGCAGAGTGTGTCCCTATAATTTTTATTCCAAAGTCTGGTGGTAGGCCTGGGTCCTTCTTCAAAGCAGCACTACTGCTTGGCAACTCCTCCTAATTGTTCAAGAAGGTACTAGTAGCTCCACAGACCAGCATCCCTCATATTTTCATTATTGCCAGCAGAGGGATTCCAAGCATCACCTACCTCCCCAAAAACATACCCCTGGCAGAAACTGGGCTGCTCTGCAGCCCCACCTGGTGAAACGCCCACCTCAGTCTCCTCAGGATCAGTCCCAGGCCCTACAACACCCATCAGTCTCTGAATGAGCACCAGCCAGGAGCCCTGGGGAAAGAGCTGCATAACAGCAAGCTCTTCCCTCCAGGACTTGCCTCTGCAACACAGGTCTTTCTGTTTGCAGAAGTGCCTGCTTCCGGCCTGACCCACCTCCTGCCTTGCTGTATGTACCCTGCCTTGCTGCGTCACCTCAGCAAGGCAGGCCTCCCCACTAGAATCAGTGTGGTTCGGGTCCTGCACCTTGCCTGACTCTTGCTGTATCTGGTTCCTGCTGTGTCCTGACTCGCTGTGTTCTCTCAGCAACACAAGCTGAGGTCTGGTCCCGCAGCAGAAACTGTGCTCTGGTCTAGCTCCTGCACTTCGCCTGATTTAGTTCCTGCCCTGCCTTGTCATGTTGCCTTAGCAATGCAGGTCTCCCTGCTAGCTGTTGTTAAGCTCTTATGTCGTGCCTGAAGCTTGCTGTGAATTAGGCCTTGCTGTACCACCACAGCAGCACAGGTCTTCTTGCTGCATCTTACCTGACCTTTGCTGGATCTTGCTCCTGCCTTGCTGTGCCTTACTTTGCTGTATCCTGCTGTGCTGTGCTTTGCTATCTTGCCTTGCCTCGCCCTTCCTTGCTGTCTCATTACCTTGCCTTGTTGGCTCCTCCTATCCTGCTCTGGGATCCTGCTTAGTTATCTTTCCTCAAGGTACCTGCACCTTGTGCTAATTTGTCTTCCTGGTTTACAACCCTTGCCTTGTTTCGGACTACATCTTTGTCATGTCCTGATATGTACTTCTGGTTCTTGAGTTTGACCTGAACTGCAACCACACCTTGACTTACTGTTGAATCTTGCTATTGGACTTTGGACTGCCTCAAATTCTGTTGCTTTGGTCCCAGTACCCCTGTCTTGACTTCTGCTGCCTACAGATCCTGACACCATCAAAGCACTCCTCATTCATCTCAGTGTCAATTAAGCCCTGGAAATCTTTACATGGAAAGATATTAAATCTTTACATTCTAATATTAAACAGAATGCCCAGATGACAATTAAGAAAACGTCAGCACAAATTCCATGTGGACTGGGAAAATGTGTATCGATAAGTGAAGAACAAGTAATCCCCCAAAAGAATCAACACTGTCAAACACTGAATTCTTGGCAAAGATATGCCAATACAGAACCCAATTTATTTTTACTTCTCAGAGAGCAGGAATGTAAGATCAAGGGCAGGTCTGCGGTTGCATGTCTGGATGTGCTCAATGTACTTGCGCCGGAACTCACGTGTTGTGTTGTTTAGCAAATGTGAACTGCAGCACACTTTCCTGTCATCGCATTAACTGCCGTGGAATCACGGACGGACACATTTAGAAATCATCATATTTTGGCTCTGATTTGCAGGACACCACAGACCAACCAGCTGCCACAGAAAATGCCTGCCCTGCTGAAGTCACTGCAGCAATTTTGAGGCCAGATTCGACCGCTGGTGCACTTCAGCCTAGACGCCACCGGCCCTGAGCACCTCTTGAGATACGTTCCCAAAGTGCTGTAGGAGGAGCACCGCTGAGCACATCTTAGTTAAGGTAACTGTGGTGCAGGCACGAGGCAGGCTCTTACAGAAAGAGCTGCCAACGTGCCATTGATTTTTTAGAACCCTTCTCCTGCCTTCTTATCATGGACTCTGGAGTCTTACGACTGTGCAAGAAAACAGCGCTTGAGCGATGTCAGTTCTGAATGCCGTTGGAGATACGTGCCATCAAGTCACCCCCAGCTTATGGTGCTCCTTTGAAAAAGTGCCCTTCAAAATGACAGCCCAGCCCAGCCCAGCTTTGTCACCTCCAGGTTGTGGCTTCCTTTATGAAATCTTTCCACCTGCATGATCCTCCTCCTCTCCTTGTGCCATCAAACTTATTTATTTTATTTTATTTATTTGGAAATTTATAGGCCGCCCCTTGCCACAAGCCTCGGGGGGGCTCACAACAATTGCAATAACAATTTTAAACATTAAAATTTCCAAATCCTAAAAACAGGAACTTAACAACACAACATTAAAAACTGGCCCATCTCCAGGTCTAAATTAAAAACATCACAGTATAAATAAATAAATTAACATTTAAAATATTGTTTAAATAAAAAGGTCTTCGCCTGGCGCCGAAAAGCAAATAAAGACGGCGCCAGGCGAGCCTCTCTGGGGAGCGCATTCCATAGATGGGGCGCCACCGCAGAGAAAGCCCTCCTCCGGGTACTCACCCTCCTAATATCTCTCACAGAGGGTTCCCGGAGGAGGGCATCAGCAGCAGATCGTAAGGGGCGGGAGGGTGTATATGGTCGCAGGCGCTCCTTGAGGTAACCGGGACCCAAGCCGTTAAGGGCTTTATAGGTAAGAACCAACACCTTGAATTGGGCCCGGACTTCAATGGGGAGCCAGTGAAGCTGACGGAGAACTGGGGTGATATGAGAACCACGCCCAGTCCCCGTCAGCACCCTGGCAGCTCTATTCTGCACCAATTGAAGTATCCGGACCGTCTTCAAAGGTAGCCCCACGTAGAGCACATTACAGTAGTCTAGCCGGGAAGTCACCAACGCGTGAGTCACTGTCGCCAAGCAGTCGAATTCCAGAAAGGGACGCAGCTGATGGATCAGCCGGAGCTGATGGAAGGCACTCCTCGCCACTGCTGACACTTGGGCTACCAAGGTCAGCTCCGGGTCGAGGAGGACCCCCAAGCTGCGGACCCTGTCCTTCAGAGGGAGTGCAACCCCATTCAAGACTAGGGTCAGGTCCCCCATTCCGAAGCCCGGACCACCTACCAACAGGACCTCCGTCTTGTCAGGATTGAGCCTCCCTGGCGTGATTGCCTTCTCCTGAGAGCTCTGCCTTCTCACGATGTACCCAAAGTCTGTCAGCTGCCGTGTTGTCATTTTTGTCTTCAGAGAAAGGTCTGGCTTGAGTTGATCCAAGACCCACCTGGTCATCTTTCTATCAGGCCTGGTTATTCACAAAGCTCTGCTCTAGCACCATGTTTCAAACACATCCATTTTCTTCCTGCCAGGTTTCTTCACTGTGCAGCCTTCACACCAAAACATAGCAACTGGGAGTAGATTATCTTGGCCTAGTCCCCCTGCCGAATAGCCCCACCGAAATGTGTGCCCCAGTGCAGAGGCATCCAGTGGGACCCCGAGCATGGACAGGATGGGCTTGTTCTGAATACCTCAAACTGCAGATCAATAAACAGTCCAGAAGGACTGTTCCGGTTTGCCTCCATTCTGTGCATTCAGATCGATATTACAGAAGGCATAACGTGCAGGCAGACGCTCAGATAATCCAAAGGTAAATCAGAAGAATTCAGCAACATTTTAGGGCACTGTAAGAGACTCATTCGGGATTATAAAAGGCAGACAAGGCCCTGATTTGAAATGAGGCTTTGAACAGCCTACCTCACCCTCCCTGTGCACCTGACACTCCTGGCGTGTCTTTCACCTGCAAGCACAGCAAGCCCAAATTACAGTGCCACTGGAATTTTAATTGGCCGTCATGCAAATGACGCCCGACAAGACAGGCTCCTGTGGGCTGGCTTTCAATGATTTGACCACTGTGGCAAAGGGAGAGGTACGAAAGCACTGAGAATGATTCCCACAAGTACCAAACAGGGTCTAACATAAAGGGCACCCTTTTCCCACCCCGCCGGGGTGATGCATCTCTGTCTGAATGGCCCACACAATGCGGACAACGGCCAGGCTGCACATCACATGGAGCTACATTCCTCTCCTGCCAAAACAGACTCTTTTCTGCTCTTCCGGCCTTTCCCCACAAGTCAGAATGCTGCGCACCATCCTTCCTGTGTGGTGATGCCGGAACAGCGATCAAATTCTAAGCGGGGTTTGCTTGGCATGTGTCCTAAGCACAACAGAAGGAGTGGGGTCCGTTCCTGGGGAACGCTCCAGAGAGCAACAGCACAAATGCTCCGGAATGGGAAAGGCCCTGAGCTCGGGCCTTTAAGATCACAGCTGCTTAAGATCACAGGTGTACATGCACCCCGAAGCAGCAGATTACAGAAATGAGTAAAATGTTGGTAAAAAAGAGAGGGTAGGATAGCCAAAGCCCTTGAAAATGAGCCACGCTGCAACAAGAAGTTGCCGTGAATGTGAGGGCTGGGGAACCTTTTATCTGCCAAGGGCCACTTTTCCGTGGGGGCAATCTACCTGGGCCACATGCTGGCTGTGGGCGGGACTCGAGGCAGCGGAGGGCTGGGCTACTGAGGTAGAGAGAGAGACAGAACGAGCCTCCCCCCTCATCCTCTCCTCCCATCTGCCCTCCCCCCCAGCAGCAGGACGCCACAGACAGACAACTGCCCTTGACAGAGCTTCCACCAGCTCACACACAAATCACACCCAGGGCTCTGCATGGCCACCAGCTGCCCCTTTGACCCGACTCACTGTCACTCTTGCGGCCAGCAGGCAGGAGGAAAGCTAAGGTCGGGGCAGCCTTCCCCAAGCAGGAGTCCCCCAGAAGTGCTGGACTGCGGCTCCCAGCGTTCCCGGGATCGCCATCCAGTACATCTGGAGGCCACCAGCCAGGAACAGGCAGTTCTGGGAGATGGAGTGGGAAGGCGAGAGATCCGTTTCCTCTGCGTCGGAAACCGTTTGTTCCAGGCCCTGCCACCCACGGTGACAAGCACCCCGAAACGGTGTTTTCAGCCTGAAGGAAGGACTGCCCAGATTGTTATTCTTTTATATCGCTTGTCGGCCAAAATTTGGCTCCCCGGACAGTTCATAACCCCAGAAAACATTATGTTTAAGACACCTACAGTAAGCATGGTGCTTGACCACTCAAGCACCGCCCTAGAAGTACTAAAAGGCCGGTCCCCGTGGGACAGGCTTCCCCCATGTGCAAGGGGAGCGCAGCCCCTCGGCCAGACAGATATGCACTTCGGCTCCTACACTTCTCCCTCTTCAGACAGGAATGAATAAGCTTTCCTTGTTTATCTCCAGAGGAAGTTTTCACTTTTTGTATCATTTTAACAATTATGAATATTAAATGGAAACTGGCATTCATATTTAATAGTTGATTCTTCACATTCATATATCTATGTCAGATGCTGCCTTTTAATGGAACTCACAAATAAAAGCAGAGCTAGAGTTCTTTCGGTTCCAGAGATTCACGGTTTAATGAAACTGACAAACAATCTGGAACACAAACACAGCCGACAAAATTAAACAATTCCTTCACCGTCGCTACACAGTTAGCGACAGTTCCTCCAGCTCCACAGCTCTGACATCCAAAAAGCTGTTTGCACAAATGATACACAAAAATAGAAAGAGATCCCTCCCGGTGGCATGCGACAGCTCTCAAAGTCAGCACTTTTGGACACAACAGAGTGCAGGGGGAATGTGGACGGCTCAGCAGAAAGGGCAGGACCAGCCAGACCAGAGCTGATGGGGCTCAGACTGAGCAGGGTGGTGGATGGCCCAGCCAGCTGGCCCCGGAGGCCCCCGCTAGTGCGGTGAGCAGAACGGCCTTGGAGCATCCACATGCTTCGCCAGCCAGCCACAGTCGGTCTGCAGCTGCTACCCCTGCTCTCCATTAAAGCCCCAGGATGCAGGCAAAGGGACAGCCGACATCAGAGCCTGGCGAAGACACTCGGAGGCAGTGCATGCGTCCTGCTGCTTCCCGGGGTTGCCAAAGTCATTGCCGCCGCATGGAGAACTTGGGGGCAGCCTCAGTGGGCACGGCACCTCCTGGTGCAGCAGTGGGAGCAGAGCGAGGCTGTGAGGGCTCGGGGCACCCGCATCTGTGGGCCCCTGGATCTGGGATGCAACTAAAGATTAAACAGCCAGTTCAAGCAGCCCCCGGCTCTTCTGCTCGCTGCAGGCCTGGGGTCAGACTGGGACAGGCGGCGCACGTCAGCCTTGAGCTTCCAGCATCGCAACTTCCGTGCACTGGGAGGACACCACAGCGGTGCAGGGCTTAAGTGGCCGGAGGTGCTCCAGCGGAGCCTCGACTGCCCTGAGGAGGCAGCAAGGGGCCCTCCCCCCCACTTCGCTATCGCCCACGCGGGGCTCTCCTCGGCTCATCTCAAGATCAGCAGATAGCTCCTCACGCAGCCTCTGTTTCATGGACATACGTGGAGGCCCATTCCCTCGCAGCCACACAGTGGCCTTGCCCACCCTCACCTTCCCCAGCCAGAACCAAGTCCATGGGCTTTACGCCCTGCCTGCCTTCCCTGCCTTCGGAAAGGCGAGGGGCAGGGGAAGCTGGGCTACGGACCACGCCATCTTCAAGGAGTCCTCCTCAATGATGCAGCTCATCATTGTTCTCGCATCCCCTTTCCCCTTCCTCGAGGGGCTGGGGCTTTGTGGACGTGGGAGGTCTCTGGAGCCGGGCGGGGGGCACATGGCCACATTCAGCCTGCAGCTCTCCACTTCCTGCTGGGCCACTGAGCCCTGACGCTCCCCACCTAGAATGGGAGGGGCTGGGAAGGACATGAAACGCGGGACCATTCCAGCACCAAAGGCACTGTCAGCTCCAGACCCCGGAGCACTCAACCTTTGGCCAAGACGCTCCCCAGGGTCCTGCTCCTTGAGTGAGTCTGACTTCCCTGCTCCCTCCACACCGGCTCTGCTCCCTTCCTGCTCTGCCTCAGGGCTACCGCTTGCTCGCGTGCCAGGCTTTTTGGAGGAAGCAACCTGGCAGTGGCCGCTCCTGCCCTTCCTCTGCGGTGTCTCTGCTGCTGCGGCCAGAGCGAGAGGCAACAGGCGGGCTGCAGCCATGCGGAGGAGAAGCCTCTCCGAGGAGCTCTTGCAATGGGAATGGCCCCTTCTGGGGAATGGCTCCCGGGCAGTGCGTGGCTGTGCCTGCGCTTGACACCAGCCTTACCAGCAGCCTCTTCAGCAACAGAAGGAACCGCGGTGAATGGCATTTCCCCAGTAACTGGCAGGGAGCAGGAAACCTCTAACTTGCGAGTAGGCTAGGTATCAGGAAAAGCTTTTGGAGCAATAGGACACTGGAACCAGCTGCCTGGAGAGGTGGGGGGCTCTTCCACACTGGAGACATTCAAGAAGAGACTGGACAGCCATCTGCGTGGGATGGTGTCACTGGTGTCCTGCAACAGCAGAGGCTGGACCTGATGGCCTTCATGGCCCCTTCCAACTCGACTATTGTCTGATTCTATGGCCCACCCTGGCACAAGTTGCAAAGAGCCGGCCTTCCGCCCTTCTCGCCAGAGGAGGGTGTCCTGCCCGCTACGCTTCAGATGCAAATTCACGCTCTTAATGCCAGCAAATTTACCTCAGAGACTTCAGAGAGCAAACACACTTCAGATCCGGATGTGCACCTCTCTAGCCCCATCCCAACCCCAAAACTTGCCCCTTTATTCCCTGTCCACATTCATTAGCTCTTAAATGTAAGGGCACAATCCTGTCACTCAATGTCCTTCACACAAACAGCCACTTAGAGAGTCTGCGAGAGAACCTGACGGCTCGCTTGTGGTTCAAGGACACGTCACGGCAGCAGTGTGGCGATGCAACCACAGTTCTCTTCCCCACAACTTCCAGGCCCTTCCGCAAACTCCACCTTGGGGTCGTCCCACCTCGCTGAACAAGCTGCACTTCTCTCCACGGCATTTTCATCACAATGGCTGCTCAAGTAACGTGGCAAAGGCCAACTTCTGATAACTGCAGATCCAGCATGGAAAACAGCCAGACATGTCCAAAAGAGAAGTCTATGGGAAACATGATGAGATACAAAAATAGACCAATTCAGGTCCATCTTTTGAAAAGCTGAGGAGCCGGAGGGGAGGCCGCTCCTTCTACGGTAGAGAGAAAGTTATTTATATCTCTAGATGAGGAGGATTTTCAACAGCAGATAGGGCATCACTTCAAGAGCATAATTGCCATGCATCATAACACCGACAATTAGCCATTCCTGCTGTGAATTCAAGTGAAAAACCAGGAGAAAACAGGTATTTCAAAGCAGATACTCCGGACATGCAGCCTGAGGACAGGTCTTGCTTTAGACTGACATGGCTTTGCAATGCCAACCACTTCAGGGCAGAGCGCTCTAGCAAACTTGCGGAGAACGCTGGCCGCAGAAGTCCTGCAGTACCAACCAAGCTGGACTGGGGAGCCTAGGACTGGGGAGGTAGTAAATTCAGGGAAGGACAGTGAAGCCCGCAGGGCTATTCCTGCCACTTCCATCACTATGCAGAACGCACACTGAACCCACGGGACAAACTGCGGCAAGAGGGGGCAACAGTCTCCAGGCCGGATGGCTTTCTGGAGGGGCACAGACACCCCCGTAGCTGACTGGATGTCTGGGTAGTGCGAAAGCTGCAAGAGCGCCGGTCTAACCCCAGCCTTGCCGCCAAATCCCGTGGTGGCAATAACCTGGCACTACGGAGACCCCAGGCGGCCATATTTAATATGCCACCAGCACCAACCGCTGCTGGATTCTGGTGAGGGAACACCCATCGTTGCTGCTGCACGCAAGCCGAATGCAACTGTGGGACTGCGCCCTGAATTCGGGGTTGCCTTTCGCAGCCACAGCTTCCTCCACTGGGCTCTCCTTGTGACGGCTGGTGCATCTGGCGGCGGCTGCTGGCAAGGAAGAGTGCCAGGGCAGGTCAGTTCCCCCGGGCCGCACCCAGCCCAGTGATGCCTCCAAGCACGGCATGAACAGAATTCGAGTCTTTGTGCTTAGCTGCAACGCATTACTGCCTCTAAGTGAAAGCTGACAGGTGAGAGAAGGTATTTTCTCCGTGTAGCAATTTCTGCGCCCTAAAGACCCCGTGGCCTGAAATGCAGCGTTTGCAGAAGCAACAGACAACGTCCAAGCCTGAGATAGCGCTGCTGAGGAGGCATCGTGGGAGTCCAAGAGCTGCAAAGGACACCAGCTTGTGATGGCCTTTGGAGTCTGGCCCGTCTCACTAATCAAGACAGCTCCACACGCCTGCGGATATAATTTCCAAGCATGTGGAGATATGAGGCTACCTGACCCATTCAAGCTTTTCTAAATGTGTCACCGAAGATAAATTTTTAATTGTTTTTTAAATACATTTTCCACCCTCAAGTCCTTCTAGGGTTTCACCATCTCACAGGAAGGACAGGATGCAAAAAGAGATCAACTCACTTTCCCATCACCCTGGGGCCAAAAAAGGGAATGGGCGCACCTCCTGGAAGCCGGGAGGAGACATTAGGAATGTCTGCCATTTGAAGCCATATGGAGAGCGACTACATCGGTTATCCGATGTTTCCGCTCCGAGGGAAACGCCCTGCTAAAGTTCTAAGCGATGTGCCAGTAACTACCAAAGAGGCTGGAAGGAGCCACGGATTCATGTGGAGATCCCTCTGTCCTTAGAAGAAGAAGAAGAAATAAGATTCACCGGGATGATGATGGCCGCCGCAGCAGAACATGCTGTGCGAAAGGTCCACCTCAGTGCTTGAACGTAGCACCATAATGGATGGACAGACAGATGGATGCTGCTGCATCCTGTTCCCATGGGCTTATTTATTAGATTTATGCTCCACTTTTTCTTTTAAAAAACTCAAGGCAGCTCACACCATTCTCCTCCTCCTGCTCTCAGATGTATCCCCACAACAACAGCCCTGTGAGGAAGGTTGGGCTGAGAGTCTGTGACTGGCCCAAAGTCACCCATTGGGCTCCATGGATGAGAGGAGACTAGAGCCTGGATCCTGAATCCGAGTCCACCTGCAACCAGGTGTCCTCCAGATGTGCTGGACTGCTGAGAACAACGGGCTCTGCAGTCCAGCCTTCTGTGAGAGCACCATGTTGGGGAAGAAAGACAGAAAGAACTGTCAGACAGTTGACAGACAGGCCGACAGAAAGAACAGGGACTCCTGCTCCACAGTGGCCTCTCTTCAGTGCCTCAGGTTCTCCCCACTCACTCTCAGGGCCCCCCAGGCATGACCCGTCCTCAGTGCTGGCTCTCCCACAGCAGGGGCGCATGGGCACTGAGCCACCGATCCTGCTTGGCCACACCGTGTCAGGTCAGCACAAAGAGAAGTATGTGGCTCCCCGCAACCCCTGAGAGAGGCTGGCTCTCCGACTCCAGCTGAGCTCCTGCCTAGGACGGAAGTTGGCTCTCCTTCTTCACAACCGAGAAATGGCAGTAGCAGCCATGTTAAAGCTTGGAGTTAAAGCTCCAAGTCCAGCCCAAAAATCCATCTGCCCTGGAGCAGTTGCCATAGGTGGGCCTGTGTGAAAACCTTCACTGGGAATGAACACAACTTAGGCTAGGCCACCCTTCCCCATCCTGGAGCCCTCTGGATGTGTTGGACTGCAATTCCCATCAACCACAGCCAGCACAGCCAATTGTGAGGACTCTTATTATAATATTCAATAGCCACCCTAAACCTGCTCTGCTCGTTGTTCATTTTCCTATGCTACTCAAGAAGACACCTTGCTGAGAAGTTAACATGTTTCACACAATCACCAGGACAAAGGGACGGGGCAAACCTGAACCCCTCAGTTCCCAGGCATAAAATCGCACTCCACCTGCACAGGTTACCTGCACCTGCTTTCTCTTCTCCAAGATTTTACACCAAATCCTTTCACCCAGCTGCCCATTTGAGGAATGGTAACGCTTGCTGACCAAGTACACGCTTTTTGGGACAACGCTTATCATGATAATAGGTTAAGTCCAGGGTTCCTGACACCCGCCTTGCTGGACTGACTTTGGATCTTCTTGTTCTCTTTGTTCTACTAGAACTTCGAGGTTGCCATGGACTGGAACCTCAAGCCATCATCCTGAGAAAATTCCAACTCTGCATCCTCAGTAAAGGTTCTAGAAGTGGTAGAAGAAGCCTCAGCCATGGAAAGGCATCACGAGACTTTTCTCTCCCCAGGATCCAGTTCTCTTGCAACCAGGGAGGCCCCAGAAACAGACGGGGATTTGGCCCAAGAGGTGGCCAGCATGCCTAGCCATCCCATGCTGCACAGGACAGACCCTGCTGAGGATCAAAGCCTTGGCAGCAGAGAAGCGATAAGCCCAAAGGCCAGTGCCTGTTCAGGTCTCAGAGCCTTTCCAGAGAGTCTTTCCTCATGAGTGAGGGATGGAGTGGGTTCCCCATTCCTCACTCACGAGGAACATTAGGCAGCAACATCTCTGTCCAGTTTCATAGAAACATAGAAACAGAGCGAGTCAGAAGGGGCCTCCCGGGCCATCTAGTCTGACCTCCAGCACCAGCCGGCTCCGCTCACAACACGCCCACCATGTGCGTGTCCAGCCTATCCTTGAACACCCTCACCGATGGGGCCTCAATGACCTCTTGTGGAAGCCCATTCCACGCCCTCGGAGTCCTGACTGTCAAGAAGTGTTTCCTGGCATCCAAATGGAGCCTGGGTTCCCTGAGCTGGGCTCTGTTGGAGCGCATCCTGCCTTCCTCTGCAGGGGAGAACAGGCCTCTACCCACCTCCGTGTGACACCCCCTCACATACCTGTCTGTCGCCAACAGATCCCCTCAGAGTCTCCTCTTCTCCAGGCTGAAGAGACCCAGTTCCCTCAGTCTCGCCTCATACAGTATCCCCTGCAAACCAGCCACCAACCTTGCGGCCCTACGCTGCACTGACTCCAACTTGGCTATATCCTTTCTGTAATACTGAACACAATATTCTAGTTGCGGGCGCACCAGAGTCGTATAGAGTGGCAGAATACCTGTCTCAATCTAGAAGCCACGCTTCTAGCTATGCAACCAAGGGTGGTGTTCGCCCTCTTGACCACTGCATCACACTGCTGACTCATGTTTAGCCTGCGGTCAACCAGTACCCCGAGGTCCCTTTCACAAGTGCTGCTCTCCAGCCACTTGTCCCGACATGTACTTATGACAGCTATTCCTATACCCCAAGTGCAAGACCTTGCACTTCTCCACATTGAACGCCATCCTGTTGTCTCCTGCCCACTTCCATAGTCTGTCCAGATCCTTTTGGATCTGAAGTACCTGCTCCTCAGTTTCACTGCTCTTTTTAAAAAGAAATGGAGTGGGGAAAATCCAGTGTTTTCTGCCAGAGTGAAACAAGGCGGGATAGCTGCAATATTCTGCTCCATCACAGCGACAACCAGAAGTGACACTGTGAAAGGAGAGAAAGGTGGGAAAGGAAAATGACCCCTCTGCTTAATCCTGTTGTGAAACCAGAAGGAGAAGCACTGGGTTAAACACCTCATCTAGAAAAGGCCTCAGCCTTGCTCTGATCTTCAGCAGAGAAAATCCTCTTTGGCATCCAGCTCCAGAATAATTCCATTCAGCACTTTCGGGGTGCTGAGCTCTTTCGACCCTGATTCCTGAAAACTCTGATCTAACTGAATCCCTAAAGGAATCCTGCATCCCAAGCCACATCTTAGAGGATCATGAGAATTCTGAAATGGTCTAGAAATCCACCAACCAACACCTGGTGCAAAATGACTTAAATAATTCTAAGGCTAGAAATCTGTTCTGAGCAGAGCTCATGGTCCTTCCACACACAAAATCTCCTGATTTCTCAAAGTTCATCTCAGCAGTATAATTTAAGGTAGGGAGAAAGTCATTTTGGTGCTGTTACTGCCAAACAACTGGGAATAAGAAATTCTTCATGATCTTATTGCAAAAACCACATAGATCTACCAGAAGTTTGCGATCTACCTACTGTCACTGGCTTAAGTCAGGGAAACATATTTCTGCTGAAACACACAAAAAGCAGAGAACATGCTTGTCTGATTGCAGGTTTCAGCCAGGAAAACCCATCCATCTTTCTTTTTTAGAAGCAACTATCTAAACCTTGTGGCTGGGAAGATTTGCTTGAAGCAGCTGTGGGCAATGGGCACCGAAGTCGCAGAAAGTGGAGCGGTGGCCAAAGAAGGCCTGTGGGTTGTCCATGTCCCATGTCACTGTCTCACACAGCTCTTTGCATCGTTCCATGACCAGCAGAAACATGAAGGAAATTAAGCAAATGAGCACACATGCATGGTGCTCATGTCACAACATTTCCCTTTCCTTGGGATAGAATTTTGATGGGGCTGAACACAGAGTCATGTGTTCCTGGTGGCAGGAACATGGCCAGGCATGGTCACAGCTAACGCTGGATGTGCGCACCCGCGCACTGAATGCAACATAACATTAAATGGCAACTCCAAGTCTCTACCTCCAGTTGGTGAAAGCTTCACTAGAGACATCCAACAGTAACACATTTGATTCTTACAGATTTAAATGCAGCTACAATGCCTGTAATTTAATCCCCTACAGGACAAAAGAGGGAATGCCAAGGATCCCTTATATTTTGGGGGTTCGATTTTGGCATTTGATTACTATTAGCACCATCCACATGGATAACGCTTTGCACAGGCTTACTCTCATTTGACACGGGACGATATCAGAGGAAGGGGAAAGAGTTGGAAACAGCAGCATGGCAAAAAAAATGTGTGCATATTTGAGCTGCACATATTTTAGCTTATTTACTGTCTGTTATGGGATTAAGAGGGTTTGCCAGAGGCATTACATAAGAGGTGAACTGTATGAATGGGTTTGATCGAAGTAGGAAAGACGGCATCACACAGGCGTTCTGAGACGCCGTTCCAGGCACGTGGGGCGGCAAGGACAGAGTTCCTCGGGGAGTAAGAGCCTCTCAGGCATTCGAGGCACATGGAGGGTTTCTTGGCACCCCATCATTAATATCTTTATTCAAAGAAAAAAGCATCTCTTAACATGCTTCTGAGCTCCTCAATAAGAAAAGAAACTCCTCAGGCAAAGGAGAGCACCTGGACATATACACCCCACTGCTCTCCACACAATTCCTGTGCCACTTGCAACATCACACACTACAAATTCACTCAAGTAAATGAAAAGAAAATAATGTTGATGTCCATTTTAGGACCTCTGGGGTATCCATATCATATACAAAATCTTCACATACTCTAAATATCCATCATCGGTTTGAAAAGCTTCCAAATATGTAAACAATAAAAAAGGTAGAGTGGGGTTACCCCAGTTGTAATCATAATAAGATTCTTGCAGTCTTCAAAATATTGGACAAAGCCCTCAGGTAGGAAAACCATCATTCCTTGGCACCAGCCCCCTGCCTGCTACGGGGGAAGACCACTGCCTACCCAAGGTGCAAGGTTAAGGCAAGGTTTAGACATGACAGAAACTAAAACCTGTTAGCATTATGTCTGTTCTTGGAAAGCTGTTTTTGATATGCCCAACATGGTATCCCTGGCTTCTTGTTCTCCTAACAAGCCAGAACTGTAAGCCAAGAAGCAGCCCTGGCTAGTGATTCTGACTTGTTAGGAGAGGAGCTAGCCAGGAGTCCCAGTTTGAATGAAATCGCAAACTAACTTTGGCCGGAGCACCTTGATTTGTTTAGCCCCTCCCCCAGCAGAAGGAGCCAAATCAGAGAGCCAAGCAGCACCCTGCTGCTTCCCCATGAGCCGGAAAGTGCAAACTGACCGTCTGGGCACAATCAAGAGAACCTGGAATGAAAGGGAAGCGACCACCACCGCCCTGGTCCTCAAACGCTTGCACAGCCTGAGTAAGCAGTTCTCAGACTTCCTGTGACATGAGCCAAAGCACATGCCAGGGTTCCGTTTCACTCCCCACAAGTACATGCATGAAACAGCCTTTCCGGGCCTGGGCTGCATGGATGGGGTGCCTTCCGATCCAGCCCATGAGAGGCGCTCCAAGCAGAATGCTCCAGCGTGCTCTCGCAGCGCGGCACGAGCAAGCACGGGAATGCGCAGACAACGAAGATGCAGACCAAAGACTTCTCAGTAAGTTTGCCTCACGCTCTGCAACAATGCAGAGAAGCCCTTTCCACACTTAAGGGCCATGCCCGCCTGGTCGCGCTTGGACAAAAATTAACATTCCCTTCCCAAGAAGCACCTTCCAATTCAGGCCATGTTGGAGTTCCAAGAGCCAAGTAGTCAAGACTCGTCTCCTTGTGCCGCTTAAGTGGGCACAGCTGCAAGCAAGCGGAAGCACCAGGCCATGTTTACACTGAGGTGAAGGAGCCACAGAGTGAGCAAAACCGTGCTCTGCATAGAACAGGGCGCAGTCGTGTGTGTGTGTGTGTACCAACCGCCCCCCCCCCCCCAGCATTTAGAAAACGTGGCTGCCTGCCCTGATCCTTCACCCTCAGCAGCCTCCTCCTGGCAAGCTAGCCTGGAGAAGGCATGCCAAGCCCCATGCAGGCACTGAGGACAGGTGGGGAGGGTGCCTGCTCGCCCCTCGCCCCGTGACCTGTTCGTGACATTCTTCGCTTTTCTTCTACACAAGGTGCCACATTTCCTAGCTGCATCGATGCTCACCCTGTCGCGAGATGCAATGGCAAGGCAGCCCCCCCCCCCAGGAGCCCCACTTAGGCACGATACTTTAAAGAGAGTGCAAACACAGCCCCATGCCTCGCAGTGCTGATGGCCCCGACATCAGACTGAACTGTTCATGCAGTGCAAAATACCAGTTGTGAAAGCCGGCAGGGCCCACACACAAACGAAGGCCTCTGGTGGAAAGCCCTGCGAAGGCCAACTAACCCTTCTTAATTTTATTCAGGCAGCCGGAGTTGCAGAAGGAGCGAACGGATCCCGTCTCCCAGCAGCCCCTACCCTTCATTCCTGCCGCTGGATGCCTCTGGCGGAAACTACAGCTCTGGGCATTACTACAAGCCTGAGGCCGGTTAAAAAAAAGACACTAGCAGTTGAGAAACATCCTTATTCAGCAAGGAGCTCTGCTGCTGCATCACGGTTCCTACAGAGGCATATTCCACATTACAGACTCTGGCCACATGCTGCTCTCTGTGCATTTAGCCCCATGGATCTCCCAGCAACCAACAAGCTGCCTCATTATACCACAATGCACCACATGCAAGAAGGGAAGGCTTAACTCCATCGGTGCTGGGAAGGCGGGCGCATCCCCAAACAGCTGCGAAGAAAGCATGCGGGCGGCGCGGGGGGGAGCAGCCTATCAAACGTGCGCGCCGCGCTGCTCTTCCGTCGCTCCCCCTTTGCGGAACGGTCTGTCGGAAAGTCACACGGGACACGGGGAAGGCGGCAAAGCCATCTGGGAAGATCAACTGGAAAAAGCCCTGTCCCTTTAAATCCTCCTAGAGGTTGTTTTTAGGACATTTGCCTCGAACATGCAGCAAAGCGCTGACAGGCACATTTGCACGCACGCACGGGAGTTGGCACCCCGTTTCCCACCCTCTGTCAGGGCTTAAATGAGCTGAAAGCTACGCTCAGGGGAGGGAGCCCCAATAATTCTGCATCCACCTCTAAGAAAACAGGACACCCGGGTGCGGTTACTCACTCCCTTCCGAATACACGTTTGGACTTGCCCAAAACCCGAACGGGCCCGGTGAGCTCACTGCAGTGCTTCTAAGCGCGAAGCATCCTGGCCGCTGAGCGGCGGTTTGGGAACATCAAGAAAAATGGGCAAGCCTCTGATAAATGACCACACGCCTTTTTATTGAGGCAGCCCTAATTCTTGCTATCTTTATGGGGAAACCCCAAGTTCTCGAAACCTTGAGTTCTTTGTCCCAAAAAAAAAAAAGCAAGCAGGCTATAAATCCAAGAAATAAATACATACAGATCAGAATCCAGTCCTCTTGGCACCTCGGAATAACAAGGAATCCTGTCCCATAAAACAGGATTCTCACCACTCAGCCCCATCAGAACGACTGATTCCCATCAAAGTCTGCCGGGTAGACTGGCTTGCTTATCTCTTGCCTTCTGTAACGCATTTCAGAATTTCCCCTGCACTCCCTGAGTGCTCACAGTGATTTACAGTCTAATCTAATAAAGTCTAAATTTATTAGTCTAAATCTAATAAAGAAAACTACGGTACGACCATTCCAAACAGAACAAAGTGGATAAAATACGCACACTGCAACTAAATAGGAATAACTTCTTAAATCAAAGGGCCGCATTCCAAGCTGGGCAAAGCAATAGTGTCACTTTTCCACGTGACCACAATGACTTGGTGGTTTCCCAGCCGTGTGCAGTTTTTCCCCTATTCTGAAAGGGTGGATAACTTCTTCTAATGCTTAGTTGCAGGAATCAAGATTTCAGTTAAACTATTATCATTACCGTTATTCTGCATTTGACTCTGCCCCTTAGCCTGGGCCTGAGGCCACCAGAGCTTCTTCAGCGCTGAATCTGGCCCTTGCGCTGAAAGAGGCTCCCCATCCCAGCACCATGTTCAGCAGCAGTCCAGGGGCGAAACGGGGACGTCACCCATCCCATGCACCCTGGACAGGAAGAAGTCCTGCCGTTAACGCATCCTCCAGCCACGATGAAGGCCCTGCCTGGGCGATCCTATTTTCACCCTTCCATGAGACTCATACAATGAACATAAGCACTGAATATTTGGGGGGGGGGGTGTCTCTCTGATGCACGGACCCCAGGCTTTATGACTAAGAATGAGCAGCTTGGATTGGATTCAGAAATGACTAAGAAGGCAATGCTTTAAAATTATAGATTTCAGCAAAACGAAGCCATAAAGAAAAAAGGGGGATGTTTTTAAGTCTGGATTTGCCATAAGGTTAATTTTGCATGCAAAACAGATCACAGCGCAAGTGACGTGACATTTCTCACCACATGTCTCCAAGCCATCATGACAATGGGAGGAACCCTACTCGTCTTAATGTTGTGAGTGCCAAATGCCATCCATTTGGAAAGAGAATCATGAACATTCCAGAACTGATCTAGGTGGAAAATCTAATCGAAGTGGAAAAGGCTAAAATTTAGTCAGAGAATAGACCCAATTTATATAAAGGGAGATCTGAACAGCCAAACCAGCTTTCTTTGGTGGAAGCCTGCAATCTTGTCAGATATTCATGATGGAGAGGAACCAGAAACAACAAATTAAATATTTGATTTGCAGGTATATTGCCAAGAAGCCAATTAAATTCTTTCAATATGAATGGCATGCCCCTGAAAGAAGATTTATTCTTGAAGGAAGAGCTGGGGGGCCAGAAATAGCCCACCCCTACCACCAGTGGTTTGGATCTGGAACCTAGGAGGAGCCCAGCCCTCAGCAGCCATGAAGGAATAGCCTCCCCAGTGAGATTCACCTGGCACCAGTGTTTCCCTCTGCCTGGTGCCAGGCAAAAACATTTCTCTTCACCAGGCATTTTGACAATCGATTTTAACTTATTTAATGTTAATGATGTCTATAGCTGTCCTTCTAGCTCACTAGATTTGTTATTTTAAATGGCCACTATATCGTCGCTGTTTTATTGTGATGTTTTATATGATGTTCTTGTTGTTCTATTGTTTTTGAAGAACTGTGTTTTGATTACTGTTGTAAGCCGCCTAGAGATCCCTGTCAGGATAGCTGGCAGCATACAAATGCCTGCCCGCCTGCCCGCCAAATAGAGACAGAAAAACTCTAAAGTTCTTGGGGAAGGCACTGCCTGAAAAGTCAGGATCTCAGAAGAATAACTAGACTGAGCCAGGTGTCCTTGTGAGGAGAGGTTTACTTGCACAAGGAGGACTGGTGAGGGATGGTTTAACTGGGAGTCCTGCAGTGAGCAGGAGGTTGATCCTGATGGCCTTCTGGCCCCTTCCAATCCTGCATTCAATCCCTTTTGCTCACACAGAGGATCTTTCCAGCTGCAGTTACTAAAGGTTAACAGTGGGGTCTGAGGTATGGCTCTGTACAAAAACAGCAGCGTACAGCTGAAAGTTGCTGGAAACAGCGTTGATCAGCCCTCTTGCACCCAGGTTCCCTCACTGGACTCCAGACTGACATGCGACTAATTCTGCCCCAGACTCTGCCTCTCTTGCTGCCTGCCCGTCGGCTCCTTGGAACCTGGTCGTCCATGTCCTGGGCTGGTGAAACCTTGCCCTTGCCGCTCGCCACCTTGGAATTCTTGAGCCTTTGAACTACAATGGACTCTTGAACTCATGCCATGCGATTTATAAAGCGCACACTGGGCAAAAGCTGAGGTGCTGCCCGGGGCCGGCCTGCTCATAAAGCGGGTGAGGCACTGGCATCAGATGGCAGTCATTCCCAGGAAGCAGGCTTCTTTTAGATTTGGAAGCAATAAGCACACCAGTGTGGAAGGAAAAGAGATGTATTCAACAAAGGCAACAAAGAACACAACAGAGAGGCAACCTCAGCTGAGCCTGAAAAGCAGAAGCATCGCTGTGCAGATTGGCTGAAGGTGTCTACTCGCCGTCGCTTGGGGCTCCCGATAGCAGAAGGGGCGTTGGACGCATAGTCTCTGCCGTGTTCTGTGTTGCCTTTGCTGAATAATTCTCTTTTCCTTCCACACTGGCACACTTATTGCTTCCAGATCTAAACTCATCTTTTGCCTCTTGGCAACACAGGCAGAGTGAGTGGCGCAGTGCATTGTGGGCCTGCCACCTCTGCCCGCAGGAGTCCTGGAGAGCCCCTCTGTGGCCAAAGGTGCTCTCTGGAGTGGCTGCCCAGCCGTGCCTAACTTTGTCAGGCCAGCAATTGTGGAGCCATGCAGGAGCCTGCAGGAACTCTTGCAACTTGCCATCTGTGTGGACCTCCAGAGGGCCAACACAATGCGGTGGCGGCGGCGGCAAAGGTAAGGGAGGCCTAGAATGGCAAAGGAATGGAAAGGGCGTGTTGCCGTGTTTTGTATCAGCTACAGCAGCCTTCCCCAACCTGGTGGCCTTCCCAGAATTCCCATCCGGCAGGGCCACTGAGTGGGAATGCCAGGTGTTGCAGTCCAACATGTCTGGAAGGCACAAGGCTGGAGAAGGCTGAGCTGCAGCTTCCACCATGGAGAGCATGTTGCAGGGATCCAAACACGGAGTGATGGCCATGGGCCTCCTTTCTGAGGGAGGCTGCGCGAGCTGAAATGAGAAAAGGTATTCTAGGCGCAATCGCTATTTGCATGGCAGAAAAACAGGGGTGAACATTGTGAAAAATGCCAGAGGGTAACTGTGCAGGAACGAGTCCTTTATCTTTCTGCCAGTATTTTCCACAAAAAAGGACACTACAGCTTTTCAGTAGGCGCCACATAAATGCTGATTTCTCAACGCTTCCTGCACAAAAACCTCAAACAGCTCTGCTGAAAGTGTTCCTGTTCAGCTCCCTCCAACAATATATGAAAAGCATTTCTAATGAATCACTGGAAGAGAGGAAGTAATCATTACCCATGTGGTTATGTTTATTATTCAAATAGTAAATGTTTGGTATTTATTCAGATTAATACCACAGCTATCAGGAATGCATTTTTCTCTAGTATCGGTTCTCAGTACCTCTTTGGCTGATAAGTGGATTTCCTCTCATAGGAACTGAGTGTACATCCACCACCAACTTTACTTCATGCATGAAATTATTTGAGTGCTACACCAAGCTGTGTTGTTTATACAAGGAACATTAGCTTGAATTTATTTTATTTTATTATTTTTATTTTTTGGTGGCAGGTGGAGCATGCTACGCAATTCAGACATAATGACAAACTATGATTCTGCATGATGGGAAAAGGCAGGGGTGACACTCCGGCTCACACGCCTCCCGCAAAGGGACTGAGTATGGCTGCTCTTCAAGTTTGCCACAACATCTCAGTGTGGCCCATCCCCGTGTTCAGGCACACCATGATTTGTCGCAAAATAACTGGTGCTATTCTCACTCACGCACATGCTTTCGTGAGCAAGAGGAGGAAGGAGGCCGTGCAACAGCAATCCCATCATTCATTCTCACAATAAACCATTGTTTGGTACTTCCGAGATTATGTCTGGGCTTGCTAAACCATGGGGGTGGGGTTTGCATGTCATTTGAGCCCCCCCCCGATTCAGGGGCAGTGTGCCCATGCAAAACAGTTGCTGGGGAGCATGGGCAGGAGGATGCTGCTCCACTCACGTCCTGCTTTCTGCGATCCTACCATTAGCTGGTCGGCTGCTGTTTGAACAGACCGCTGCCTCTCTGACAACCAGGCCTGACGCCAGAATGAAATGGCTCCAGGTAATCTGCCTCGCCCAGGACGCAATCTGAGAAACTACCACACTCCCCAGCACCTCAGCGCCCATGGAGTATTGGAGACCAGCTGGAAAGCATTCGAGATGGCAGGTTTCAGAGAGCAGTTTTGTTTCAAGCAAAAGCCTTCACACCACCTTCTCCAGCCAAGACACAACCACATCTTGCCCACGCAGCTACTACCCCTCCAACTACTTTTACAAGCCAGGAAGAGCAAGGGTTGGGCAGGACTGTGGCGAGCAGAGCGTTCCTGGTGGGGGCACCGCTCCCTCTCAGGGCCCACTGTGTTCACATTCCGGAACTGTTTTAGAATAGTGCCTAATTAATAACAGTTATTATTTCAACTAGCCATGGAGTGACATGAAGATTTGTTTGAAGTGGTATGCTTATCACTATTGGAGAGGGTTCACAGAACCACAGAATCATAGAACAGGAGAGTTGGAAGAGGCCATGAAGGCCCCTGGGTCCCACCCGCTGCTGTTGCAGGACACCAAGTTATGCCATCCCTGCCCAGTTTGCCTTGAGACTCCCAGCTTTCTACCTGGCAGGCCAAAGTCCCACGGGCATCAGTGTTGTTTTGCAATGGAAAGGAAGCTTCCGAGGCCAGACTGTAGGGGCACGGATGTAGACAGAACCAAAGGCAAAAGGAAGCAGGGAGAGGAGCTGCCAATTCCAGAACGAAGTGCTAGGAAATCCATCTCCCTGCTGCATCTCGGGTGTATGCAGGAGCTAATTATAATGTCATCAATATGCACATCTATTATTAATAAAACTCATAAAAGCCCCGCCAGATGGAGTCACAGGCTGATTTCAGGCTCTTGTTAATATTATTAATGGCTAGATTTTCCCGGTGCCCATCACCTCCATGTCTGCCACATGAAGCAGACACAATTTAAAACAAAAGACAAATGACAAAAAAGTCATCATTTCTGGTAGCTCGTTCAACAGAAAGCAGCCGCTTGCGCACTCTGGCAGTGATGTTCACTCTGCAAGCCCTGAATTGCCCATGGCTACTGCAGGCTGTGGCCCATTCTCCGCCTTCCTCCCGGCGGCCCTTCTGCTCACATTGGCGGTTGTCATGGCCCAGTCCGGCAGCAATTTCCAGCAGCCCTTATCTTTGTCAAAGGGGAACTGGCCCTGCTTATGTCTCAATAGCCTTGGGCAGCCAGATATAAATTGCAACATGTAATTAAGGGTCCACACTTGGACAATACCAAGCAACAAGTCACAAAAGGGAGTTCAGGCTTTTGAGTTCTGTAGAATTCTTCACCAGGCAAGGTGACCAAATGCAGGGTTGAAGGGAAGAAAGGAAAAAGTCCAAAAATCAGACTGGGTGTTGCGATAATTGTGGTTATTCCGCGCCCCACCCTCTGACACAGCCAGAAGAGGTCATGCCGTCCCTCTTTGTGACAGCCCCTTGCAGCCATGGCGCCTCTTCTTGCCCATCGCAACCTGCCTGTTCTCCTGCTTCTTTCTCTGACCACAATGGAGGTGGTGAGGAGGAGCAGGAAATGGGCCAAACTGCTGAGGAAGCAGCTGAGACCCACGAGGCAGAGGCTGCTCATGGGCAGTGGGGGCAGACTCACCAAGGGAGGGGACCACAAGGGGAAACTTGCCCCGGAGCCCTTCAAACCTTGGCGCCTCCACGGCTTTTGTGGTTAACCCAGTTGGAGAAGGTAGCAGTCTCCCACCGTTCTGTTCTATTTATTCACCCCCTGAGACGTTCTGTAGGGACGGGCTAGAACAGCGTTTAATAAATGAAAATAAATAAATAATGGAACCTGTAGTTTACACCCAAGTCTCAGGATGCAGGCTGAGGACCGAAGGTGCAATCCTATGCTTATTAAGACAGAAACGTCATGCAACGGCCAGCCAACACGGTCAGCTGGGGCATTCTGGGACACGTATGATCCTGAATGTGTACAGGATTATGCGCTGACTCCATCGGTCACTTCCAGGCACTGCAAGTATCACGGTGTGCCTGTCTATGTGCAAAAATGCCCGGCAGGGCGAATTCGTTCCATCTCCATTTTAACACCGGGTCTAAAATGCAGGCCTGGAACTGCATTTGTAGTGCACAAACTAGGTATATGGATGCCAGCAGGTACTTCGACCTCACACAGGACACCCAGCAGGTACCTCCCCCACCGCAGGAAGGGGGCAGGTGGCTCTAGCCTCTTGCTGCTATTTCTTACCTCTTCCAGTTATCAAGTCTACCTAACAGACATGATCCTTCCATGCATGCATGGATGAAATTTCAGCCCTGCCCTTCCCAGGGGGCTTAGTCTCTGGTCTCTAGCAGGAAACATGACACCAGTTTCTGTAAAGCACTTTCAGATTAGATAAATAAAGGAAAAATTAAAATATTAGCAAAATTCTTCCCAGTCTGTGGGCTCATTCATTATATTGAGCTTGTAGTTTGTGTCAAGACACAGTCTTCCAGAGAAAAGATCCTGCCACAGCACAGGTCCAAAACAAGGCCCCTTCCTCTCTTCCTGTATCTGAGTTCTGACTTTAACATAACACTGGGTTTCCCCCAGGAAAAGAAAAGTATAGACACGGTGCTTTCAAACAAGATCTGTAGCTACAGATTTGCTTTGGAATGAGCAGATCAATGCCACCCAAGCACTTCCAAGCAGCTGGATCCTATTTGGAACAGATATGGACCGTATGAATTTGTGACTGTGGACATACTAAATACGAGGCAGTTACGTTTAGTAATATTGTGCATTAGAGAACAGCATGAATAATACAAAGAGAAGTTTGATAGCTCCTGCAGGCCAGCCCAACCAGTGGTCGCCAAGAGCCTCTTCTCACCTGAAGAGCAAGTCTGGCCTCGGACAGCACACCGAGCTTCCAGGGAGTTCTGAACGCCTCCAAGAAGCCGCATGATGTCCAAGACAACGCCCTCCCTGCCTACGGGAGGCCTGGCAACCGTCCTCAGAGGGGACGGGATAGACACTGATGGCGGGGTGGGGGGGGGGCTCTCAGTTAAAAGCCCATGTGATGTGGTGGTTGGAGGGCTGGACCAGGGATGCAGGAGACTTAGGCTCAGTCCCACTTGGCCACAAATCCTGGGGCCACTCACTCACTCTCAGCCTAACCTACCTCACAGGGTGGTTGTGGTGAGGATCAAATGCAGAGGGAAACATTGTAAGCTGCCTTGGGTCCCTCACAAGAGGTAGAAAGGTGGGCAATACGTGCCAGGTCATATTACTAATAATAAAATAATAATTTAAAAGACCGACCTGGATGAAGAACGGCTTAGGTGCTCCAATATTCAGAGATGCACAGCACTCTTCCTTGAACAAGAACAAAGGCTGCCCTGCTCTGGTCAGTTGCAAAAGGGGAAAAATTATGTTTGCGATACCGTGACATTCCCTCTTGCTGCTTCGCAGTATAATCTCTCAGACTGACCTGAGTCAAACTTACTAGCCAAGTTGGCATTCTTTCGCTTTTTACATAGTGCCAGAGAAGAAACGGAGATGCATTACTATTGAAAAGTGTAATTACGGGAAATGAGCCCCACATCACAAATCTTACGATCCAGGGACTAAAATACATGAAAATCTTGTCTAGCAGCAGCTCACTGAATATTAAATTCCCTCTAACAAATATCACAGCTTTCAAATCAACATTCTGATTAGCTTCAGTTACACTAATCCAGCAAAGCCATAATAATCCCCCAAAACCACCCAGCAGTTGTAGGAAGCATTTGTTTCTGCACACTTTCAACCCCCCACCCCGCAGCATGTCCACGGCTTTTGTGGTACTCTGCATTTCTCAATTGCCACGTCAGTCCCCTCAATATCAAATCTTAAATTCAATGAATAAAGACAAAAACCAGGCTTGTTTGCAAGGGGGCGGCATACAAATACATTAATATATAAATAAATAAATAAGAAAGAAAGAAAGAAAGAAAGAAAGAAAGAAAGAAAGAAAGATAGATAGATAGATAGATACTGGGTATCGTCGTTCAATTGGAACATTTCATATACATGGTTATGAAAGGTAATTTGCATCAAGCAATGTGCTCCATGCACTTTTGCAGCTATATAAGAAAACAAGCCTGCATTATGGAAGCTGCCCCACTGCCTCCCCACAGCACTCAGGGGGGGCTTGACACAGCAGCTACAACCAACCGGACTCTGCCCTGCCAGCACCGCTGCGCTTCCTTCTCCAACTACCCAGAAAACCCATGCTAGATGGCACAGCCCTTGTCACCCTCCTTGCTCTGGGGAGCTGCCTTCCTCCAGGCTTACCCAGAGTTGAATGATTTCAAGGATTGCATTAAAGGCAACCAGACCTCACTGAGAGGAAAGCCACGGACAACTCTCTGGAGGAGAGAAGAGGCTGCATCTGCCGCCACAGCTGTCCGGGCGCAGAACACGGGGAAGACTGTTCCTGCTGCAGGAAGCATCAACACTCCCAGTGACTCATCGCAAGGGTGCTCGCTCCCTCCCCACGCCCTCCCAGCCTCCCACTTTACAGGTCGCTCTTCCAGCAGGAGTTGCCTCCTTCCCCTGGCCTGCTACCCGCCCTCGAAAGCTTTGCTCAGACGCTGTTCTGACCTTGCCACGTGATGGAGACCTCACCCTGATGGGGACGCAGGCAGAGGTGGCCCATGAGGTTGAGGCACATCTCCCCCATGGACAGCTGACAGGAGAGGGGAGGCTGGGGGGACCCAACGCTTCTTGTGCGGTCCGGCTTCACTGAGAGACTGGGAACTAAGGACTTATTCAGAGGCACTGCCCAGGCGGGGGGGGGGGGAGCAGAGATCGCCTCGCGGAGGGGAAGAAAAGACACAAGGGGTCCTGACCAGGAAGCTGCACCTCCTCCACCCCTCCCACGGGATCTCAAGCACCTTACGCTCACCCACCCTCGGCCCACACGATTAGAGCGGCCAAGCTGCCCCTGGAGGTTCTCCACAAGGATCCCCCACGATCTCAGCAGATGCAAACATCCACCCGCTCCCCTCCCTGACTCCACCCCACCCACCCCATCCGCACTCCGCACATGTCCAGCATGAGAAACAGCCTGTACGAGGGGGCAGCTTGGAATGTGGACCGACAGACCCTTGAAGCGCCAGGAGTGAATCCGTCCTGCAAGCCTGCCCAAGCCCAGCCCCCCTCGCACCTCTCAGCCCCACACAATGCTCCCCCTTTGGGTGCGTGGACTGCAGAGTCGGGGCAGGCAAATCCCCGCTCCCCTTTGTTCTGCCCCCCCCGCACTCAATTGGCCGAGCTAGCAGGGGGGCCACACGCCACGACCCCCTACTCACCCGGGCAGCGCCGGCTCAGCGGCTACAGAGGCAACGAGGACTCCTCACCACAAAGCCGCCGGAGGTACGCGGGTCTTCCGCCCCCTTGCCTTCAGCCCTCCGGTCCGACGGATGGGCATTTGTGGGCTGCCCGGGCCAGTCTGCGCCCGGGAGCGGGGCGGCGGCGGCGGCCAGGGAGGGCAGCGATCCGATCAGCACCACGGACAGCCGCCCGGCGGGTCGCCCAAAACGGCGCGGGCGCGGGGGCGCGGGCGAGTGGGCGGCCCGGCCCGGCTCGGCCCGGCTCGGCTCGGCTCTGCCAGGCGCGGAGCGGCCCCACCCACCTCCGCGCCCCCCCCCCGCGGATCGCCGCGCGCGCACCAGTGTCTGGCGACCCGGCGCCGGAGCCGCAGCCCCGGGGACCCTGCTGCAAATTTGTGGTCTCGCTACACCTCCGGTCTACGAACAGAGGGGATCCACCACCAGCTCGACCGGGCAATCTCTGCCATCCGCCTAAGCCAGCACAAGCGGACTTCTGGCAGCGGAATCGTCATGGCAAGCGATTTCCAGAGAAGATTTCAGACTGAGTTTGCCACATCCCAGGTTCAACTTGCGTTTTCCTCGACACGTGCCAAAACACCAACCAAAGGGAAACACCTGCAGACAGACCTACTGAAAGCATCCACGCGTAGTTGAGAAAAGGCTCAGCACAAACATTTGATGGGCCACTGATTAAATGACGGTGTCCTCACTCACAGCGTTGCCGAGAGAAGCAGTGAATGAGTTCCACGTTTTCCCACCAAATCAACTCTTGCTTTGGCACACTTGGCTCAGCTATCAGGTTATGTATAATTATGGCACTGAACTTACAACCATTTTGAAAGTCTTGCTAAGGTGACTGTTACAGCGCAATGAGGAAAACAGGATTACCCAAGCATGCACAAGCACACCGTTTTAGTCCAACTTGGAAGATCAAAGCAACCATGTAAAGTTAATCTGTTTTGTGATAGCAAGGCAGCAGGCAAACACCAGCAAAACAGAGAGAGCTGGCATTCTTCATTCAGCAGAATGAAGGGGCACAGGTGACCACTCAAAGAACCACAGTTACAGGTAAGCAACCTGACTTTCCTCTTTGTGGTTTCTGTGCATCACACATACAGGTGATCAGCAAGCTTGCCTGGAGAGCTGGTGTCATCATCGGAGAATGGAGGAGAGGGCTGCTCTGCCAAAGGAGCAGGCTGCTCTGCCTGGACATCTAGCAGGTAGTCCTTGGTCCATGCCCTCAACTTCTGCCAGGCAGCAACTCTGCAGACTTCTTACAAAAGGATTCCTGCTGTTGATTGGCTATTGCTTGGGTGGAGGGAGCCCCTGGCAGAGCTTTGAGTCAAATGCTGCCCACTCAGACATGCTGCTTGTGACCCAACCCACCAGACATGGAGACTGGGTCCCCTTTGCTTCTTCTGCCATAGCAGATGAAGGGTCTTGGTGAGTGGCAGAAAAACTCCGCTCTGGAGCGGCAGAAGTTGCGATCCTTCTGGACATTTAGTGTGTGTCGGGTGGACTCTACTGAGGGGTGGGGGCAGCGAAGAATGGTGAGAGAATGGTGTCCTGGTTGAGATGGAATGCTGAGACCACCTGTGTAAGGAAGGCTGTGTCTGGAAATGGAGGTCAGGAGGGTCAACCCAGAGGGCACACAGCTCACCGGCATGCCTGACTAATGTGATGGCCACCTTCCAGGAGAGGAGGCAAAGCTCAGCCATGGCTAGTGGCTCCAGGGCTTCTGGGTCAGAGCATGTAGCACAACCAAAAGGCTCCATGGTGTTGTGCAGGGGCTAAGTTTTGGGGGGCCCTCAGGAACCAGTGAGAGAAAGGATGTGAGAAGACTGGGCACCTGTGTAGCAGCAGATGGAAGGATGAGGCTGCTGCTAGATACACTCAAATGGAAATGGGTTTCAGCCACTTGTGGACGACCACCTGGAGGAAGTGGAGGATGTGCCTAATGGTGGACTCCAGCGGACCACCTCCTCCTGGCATGTGAAGGCAGCAAAGGCTTTTCATTTGGTCAGGTAAGATCTCCTTGTGGGTGGCTTCAGGTCCACACTGAAGGTGGTTCTTACATCCTGAGAGGGTGCCTATTGTAGAACCAGCAGTGTGATGCGACACACCATGAGGCACAGGGTCTCCATGCTGGGATGAAGAACTTGGTCCCGCTCCTGTCAGATCAGGCCCAGGGCGCATGGGAGGAACTGAATATTCCACAGCATAAGCTGAGGAGACAGGAGAGCCACGGGTGCCTTGGCCTTGATGAGGATGCAGTCGGTTCTGTATTTCCTGATCTTTGCGATCAGGGGAAGGGGAGCAACGTAGAACAAGGTCTCCTGCCACTGGAGGAGGAAAGTGCCCCCTAGGAATCTGGTCCCGTGTTCCACCCTGGAGCAGAAGCTGGGGCACATAGTGTCAGTCGTGGTGAAGAAGTCAACTGAGGGGGTGCCCCATGTGTTGAAGAGGTCACAGAGGTGCTCAGATGCTACTAAAGAACATCTAGGCTCATGCAACTGAGAGTGTCTGCGAGTGTTGCTCACACCTGCCATGTGGATGGCCATGAAGGGTATGTCCCTGTTGATGCACCAATCCCAAATCCTGACAGCCAGCTCTGCTGCTGGGATGAACTGTGTGCCGCCCTGCTTGTTGTGTAGAAGACCCCAGTCGTGCTGTTTGTGGCTGTCTGGTCATTCTCTCCACGCAGGTGCAACTGGAAGGCAATTAGGGTCGTCCCCAAGGATGAGCTGAGGTGGACCCCTACGAAGAGCATGGACTAGGAGGGGGAGAGGACAGATTTCTCGCGTCCGAGAGCCTGCTGTAGGGAACAGGCGATGTGGACAGAGGGCCCTAGTTCTGCCTTGGACAATGCAGACAGCAGCCAGTCATCGAGGTATGGGAAGCCTCTACTGTGGGAGGCGAAGGTGCGAGCAGAGCACCCCCATGCATTTGGGGAAGCCCCTAGAGGTGCTGGAGAAGCCCAGGAAGAGGAGTGAGACTTGGAATGTCTCCTCCTCGATTTGGAAGCACGAAAAGTGTCCAATACGCACGGTCTGTGGTGACACGGAGCAGGCATCCGTCAGGTCAGTCGAGGCAAGCCAGTCACCGTCTTGCGCAAACGGGGAGGGGGTGTTGCAGAGGAGCACTGATACCGGAACAGCACCCTCAGTGAGAGGCCTTGGTACCGTGTCAACGCCCGTCCCCGGCACCATCGACTGACTGACGATGCTTGCATGCCACCCCACGGCCTGGGGGCTCTCTGGGTGGCTTACAAAAGCAATGGCACACAGAATAAAATCAGCAAATATAAAAACTAGTACTCCAACATCAAAAAAACAATAGTTAACACAGGAACAGGAGACACTGCACATAGCAAATGAAAGAAGCAGTGAGAAACAACATAATAAAATCATAATTATACTAAAAAACAGGTGCAAAATAAAAATGTCTTCACCTTCATGTCTTTTATCACACAACTGAATCTTACTTGATACAGCGAATTACATTCTATTTTGTTGCTTTTACAGGAAGAATCAGTTTTCTAAAGGCTTCTTATCTGTGATATCTACGTTATCATCATAAACTCTCTTTATCCTTCTTTTATACCAGGCCTTTCGTGAATACGTTGCACTTTTAGATGGGATCGGTGAAGAGGTGTTTCCTGATGTCCCACCCCATCTCCTGCCCCACGAAATTCCTATGGGAACCCTGCCACTGATAGAAAGCAAACCCAGCAAGCTATTCAAGCCCCTCTGACAGCAATAAGGAAACACTGTTTATTCATTTGTTTTAAATAATTGCATAGCACCTCTCTTTATCAAATATTGGAGTGGTGCAAAATGCATTCAAACAGTTAAAAAAACGATGCCGTGAGAGTCACGTGGCGTTACGAGCTGCTGCCAAGAGGTCTTATAAGCCCCCCCGGAATGCCTTGGCTCCCGTCCGCAGCATTTTATCAGTCACGATTGGAACATCTCCTGTTTGTTCACTCACCTCCATACCGTGTGGTGATGTGGTGCCAATATGCATACACAGAATGATGCAGATATCTGTGGCCAAGGTCAATACAAAGGGCACGGAAGTGATGGGAAGCGGGGCATTCACCTCTTTTCCCGCCCAGTACTAGCAAAGTGAAGCAGGTCTCTTTTACTAAGTTACGGCAACTGTGGAGAAACGATGTCATTGAATTAACAAACAATCAGAACTCAAAATGGAGGAAACTGCTTCTTTAGTTAGGGTTTTTTAGTGGTTTGACTGAGAAATAGGGCTTTGCAATGTCTTCTAATGCTGTTTTGCCTACAAGCACAGAGAATTAGGGTCCCCCAAGCGTCAGGCCAAATCCACTCTTCTTGTGGCCCACACCTTTTACTCGCCATGCCCATCTATTTCTCTGCCCATCTGCCCTTTAGTGCTTTTCCGGTCTTGTATGGTTTGTCCCTCTTTCAAAAAGACTGAAATGCTCCCCCAAAGCTTCAGCCGTCGTCAGCAAGAGCTTCAGTGTAAGGCAGACTGGCCTTTTTGGTCTTTTGGCCCCCGTCTTTTTGCCACTGGCCCTTCCCATCAGCCCACAGCGTCTCCAAAACTTCATCTGGCCCTTAAGCTACAAGAGTTCCCACGGCAAAAGCAGCATTTCGCAGAGAAAAGCAGGGTGATGGGGAACCAGCCCCCACCTCAGTGCCATCCTTTTAAAATGCCAATTATGTTGAAGCCGCTGCAGGAACTTGCAGGAACAGCAGGTGGAGAGAGACTCACCATGCAGCACCCCAGGAGAGAGCTGCAAAACGCTCTCATCCCCAGCCTTGCCGCCACCACACGCTCGGCAGGCCATTGTGTTCTCCCCGTCTATTAGCGACGGCCTCTTGATCAAGGGACAACGATGCATGGCAAATTCACGGGTGTTATTTTACTTTAATATGCCCAGCAGTGCCAGCAGGATAAACTGAAAAGCTCCCAGGCTGAAGGGGAAATATGCAAATATGTTTTAGATGCCGGGGGTGCCAGTCTGCCAGTGACATTATTTCAGAATAATTTACAATAATGCTAATAAATAAAAGGGAAAACACTGGGTGGATCACAGTGGAAACAGGGCAAGTCGTGGACAGGAAGGAAGTTATCATGGCTAAAAGGAGGGAAACCTCTCTTGGGATGAGGGCCAAATTGATGCTCAGAGAAGCTCTTGTAGGAGGGGTACATCCCAACACTGGAATAGGTGTGATACAAGTAGTAGTAGTAGGAGGAGGAGGAGCAGCAGCAGCAGCAGCAGCAACTGTGGCCCAGGCCCAATTCAAGGTGCTTGTATTGACATATCAGGCCCTAAATGGCTTAGGATCCGGTTATCTGAGGGAGCGGCTGCACCTGTGTGTGTCTACCTGGCCTTTGAGATCTACACAGGGGGCCCGCCTGTGTGAGCCGTCCCTGAAGGAGGTGAGAGGGACGGCCGCTGGGGGAGGGCCTTTTCTGCAGCTGATCCCCACATCTGGAATGCTCTCCCCAAGGAGATTCGCCTGGCACCTTCCTTCCTTTTTTTTTGGTGCCAGGCAAAGATGTTCCTTTAAAAAAAAAATGGAATAACTAATGCCGTAAGACTTTTGTTTTGTATTTTCTGCTTGTACTTCATTGTTATTTTATTTTTAATGTGTTATTGGTTTTTATTGTGCTTTTCTCTTGTAATTGTGAGCCACCCAGAGGTGCTCTGGCACAATTGGGTGGCATACAAATGTTTTAAATAAATAAATACATAAATAAAGGCAGCAGTAGGCTAAAAGCAAAGGGGATGCAGCCAACAGGTAAAGAGGGAGAGTCAAAAATATTTCCCAGCATGCTGTCTTAATACCAGTACCGTAGCCTTAGGGGAGACATTTCAGTCCTTCAGAGCACAAAAGGTTCGCAAAAGCCAGGAAACCAGCCAATACTCAGCAGTTGGGAGGAAGTGTGTGCAAAGAGAGTTTGTGGAGAGCAAGGGGGAGCTGGGCTGAAGCGACAAGCGTTCACATGGGATACTAGTCACATCCCAGGTGCTGATTCCGATGCAGAAGACAAGGAACGTCTCCGCAAGACTGGGGAGCCTAGGTGTAGCTCAAGGTCCTGGAATGCAAAGAGGTGATCATCTCAACAACAGGTGCTGTGCTGTGCCAGACAGTTCCTGGGAAAGGCCCAGACAAACCACCAGTGGGAAGAGCTGCTTAGGATGAGAAACGCCCAGATGCGGACCAGCCTCTCCCCTCTGGATGCATAGCCAGAAGCGTGGCTTCTAGATCGAGAGAGGTATTACTACCACTCTGCACGACTCTGGTGCGCCCACAGCTGAAGTCCTGCGTTCAGTTCTGGGCCCCTCATTACAAGAGGGATGTAGCCAGGTTGGAATCGGTGCAGCAAAGGGCCACAGGGACGGTGGCCGGTTTGCAGGGGAAGCCAGATGAGGAGAGACTGAGGGAACTGGGTCTCTTCAGCCTGGAGAGGAGGAGACTCAGAGGGGAACTGTTAGCAACATACAGACATGTGAGGGGGTGCCATGCAGAAGTGGGTCATGACCGTTTTTCCCCTGCAGTGGACGGCAGGATGTGTTCCAATGGAGCAAAACTCAGGGAACCAAGATCTAGGGTGGATGATCAGGCTCACTCTAGACAAGATGGAGGTCCTGTTGGTAGGTGGATCGGGCTTCGGGATGGGGGACCTGGGCCTTGTCCTGAATGGGGTTGCACTCCTTCTTAGGGACAGGGTTCGCAGCTTGGGAGTGCTCCTCGACCCAGAGCTGTCATTAGAAGCTCAAGCGACAGCAGTGGCGAGGAGCGCTTTCCTTCAGCTTTGGCTGATCCATCAGCTGCATCCCTTCCTGGAGTTCGACTGCCTGGCGACAGTGACACATGCATTGGTAACTTCCTGATTAGACTTCTATAACGCGCTCTACGTGGGGCTGCCCTTGAAGACGGTCCGGATACTTCAATTGGTGCAAAACAGAGCTGCCAGGGTGCCTACGGGGACTGGGCGTGGTTCTCATATCACCCCAGTCCTCCGTCAGCTTCACTGGCTTCCCACTGAAATCCGGGCCCAATTCAAGGTGTTGGTTATCACCTATAAAGCCCTTAACGGTTTGGGACCTGGTTATCTAAAGGAGTGCTTATGTCCATATATGCCCTCCCACCCCGAGATTGGCGGCAGAGGCCCTTCTCCGGGAGTCCTCCGTGAAGGACATTAGGAGGGTGAGTACCCGGAGGAGGGCCTTCTCTGCGGTGGCGCCCCACCTATGGAATGTGCTCCCCAGAGAGGTCCTCCTGGCGCCGTCGTTATTTGTTTTTCGGCGCCAGGCCAAGACCTTTTTATTTAAACAATATTTTAACTGTTGATTGTTATCTTTATTTATTGGTTTTTATAATCTGCCGAGGTGTATCTGGATTTTAAGGTTTATTTTACATCTGTTTGTTGCTTTGTACTTTGTAAGCCGTCCCAAGGCTTTTTGCGAAGGGGGCGGCATAAAAACGCTTTAAATAAATAAATAAGTACTTCCTTAGGGCATGGAATGGGCTTCCATGGGAGGTGGTTGAAACCCCACCGGTGAGGGTGTTCAAGGGTAGTCTGGACATGCACATGGTGGGCATGTCATGAGTGGTGCCGGCTGGAGCCGGGGGTCAGACTAGATGGCCCGGGAGGTCCCTTCTGACTCGCTCTGTTTCTCTGTTTCTCTAACAAGCAGGGCAAGCAGGGCGAGAGGCCTAGCTAGCTGAGCAGTAGGCAGAAAGGAGGGGTGCTCACCTTCAGAAAGCCCCTCCCCTGAAGGGTTGGGGCACAAGCCTGTTCACAAGGAGAGTTCCTGGAGAGTGCTGCTCAACTGGGTTCAAGAACCCTCTCTGTGCATGCTCAGGGATCCATTGTAGGTGATTTGTACCGGAGGCAATACAGAACATTCGCAAGGAGAGCGGACTGTGGTTGGCATTCATCTAGAGGAGACGCCTCGCCCACGACAGGACTGGGCCATGTGCAAAACCCTCAGGCCGGGGGGTGCTCACCCTCGTTCAGGAGAAGACTGCAGCAGTGCGCACACAGGTGCTGGCAATGAGGGAGAGTGGTGGGAGGCGGCAGCCGAAGCCCGTGATGGCAGGGGCCACAGGCCAGCCCTGCAGGCGGGCAGAAGAGCATCCCTCGCTGCCCATTCCAAGGCAAACGAACAGGTAACGGCCGGCCGGCAGCAGGAGCCCTTTTGGAGACTCCGGGAGCGCCCGCCCACCCGAGCAGAGCAATGCTTCTCCAAGAGACTCCGCATGAGGCAGCTTCCTACACCAGGGGAAGGGCCATGATCCAGTAGCTTCACGCAGAGTTTGTTCCAACTGGAATTGTCTGTCTGGCATCACCGATCAGTTTCCCAGACTGAGGTCAAGCTGCACATCTAAGCCCAGCAATGCATAGCAATGCATCGCTAGCATGCAGACCCTCCAGATATTATGGGATGCCTTCCTTGGGCTTGCTGAAAGTTATTACAGAATCTGGGAATATGCAAATAACCTTTAAGCCTATCACTTGCCAGTGTCTGATGACCAAATTAACCAGCAGAAGGGGAACAGGGAGACTTTGTGTCGCTGCTCAGGGTGAACAGAGCAGAATCTACTGCGTAAGCTTGCAAACACTTTTGCGCAATGTAATCCATAACGCCCTCCCGCGGTGCCTCTTTCAGAAAGGGTCCTTGCATGCTTTTCGCTTCCATAAAGGCCTCTCAGGAAAGCACGGCTGCTGCATTTAAGAGAGCTGGTGTGGTGGTTAAGAGGGTGGGAATGGGGCTTGAGTGACCTGGGCTCTGTCCCCACTTGGGCATGGGACCAACTGGGTGGCTTTGGCCCAGTCACAGACTCTCAGCCCAACCTACCTCACAAGGTGGTTGTTGTGGGGTTAAGCGTGAGAGCAGGAGAAGATTAACGTAAGCTGCTTTGAGATCATAAAAAAGCAGGATATAAATCTAGCTAACAAAAACGTTCAGCAAACGTCGAATGATCTGAGTAAATGATGCTTTGGCAAAAACCAGAAAGACCTGCAGCAATGTAGCTGCAAATGAATGTTTACAAGTATAGCAGAAGTGGCTCTTGATTTAATAGGAAAATGTGCTGGATTTAATGCTGTTGTTTCCAGACTCTTACCATGTTGGGCCATCACCGCAATCCTCACCTGCCTCCAGGAACTGGACTCCCCCTTGCGCTGCTTTTAGGTGGGCTTTCAGAAGCTCAGCAAAGGTTTTGCAGAACTCCCTGCCAAATTTACCCATGCCAGGGGAGTCCCCATATTCCAGTTTTTGCAGGGTGATTTTGGTGTCCACCTCCAACGCAGGTTGATTTAGTGCATGTTGGTGTGATTTTGAGAAGGATCTGGATGCAACTGTTTATGTAACAGTGTATACTGAGCAGCATGCTTTCCCTAAAGAATAAAACAGCCCGTTTAAGTCTGCAGAAACTGTGGAGATAACTTTAGCATTAGCCTGCTTCTCCCACCCTTCCTGTCCATTATGTGTGTTCTAAGATACGTCTTGCAACTCCCATCCACTACAGCCACAGCACTGTTGAATCATGGCCGTCACAGATCTGGAGGGCCACATGCTGACCAGCCATGAGACGCAAGTCTGTGCCCCCGACGGCTGGGATCAGGAGCTGCTGCCAGCCAGGGCCAAGATGCCGCAGCGTTAAACCAATTCTGTGCAAAACGGCTCCTTGGCACACACACCACAGAGATCAAAGGTGAGATACACCTTTGGTGGTGCACTCGATTCGCTGTGCTCAGCAGAGCCCTTGTACATACAAGGCAAATACACTGAGGAACAGGAATAGGAATGGTTCTGTAGATCAATTTGCAATGTGCCAAGAATTATTTCCAGGTTTCTCTTCTACCTCGAAGCCCCCCCGCCCCCCCACACACTTTTTCCATGGTGATCTCGTAATCAATCACAGCTACAACCTACCCATTCCAATTAGATGCTTGAAAATGGTTCTTACCTGCATTGGCACAACTGTGCCACTTTCCTGGGTACACTTGTGCTTGTAAGAGCACAACCAGTCCCCCAGCCAAATCGGTACCTTCCCATAAAAGGCAACTGTCCCCTTTAAAGATGCAGCCATTTTTCAGCTTCCCGACTATAAACAGCTACTTCAGAGATCCCTAAAAATCCCCGTGTTAAGAAATGCCCAGTGAACCTTCTCACATAGCTACAACTCTAGAAACTCCAACTGTGGATCCTGGTCTTCGGACTTCAGCTGCAATCCTATCCCACTAAGCTTGACTGATCGCCAGAGGGCATGTTTCAGTCATCCTTCTTGGCCTTTCTGATCTGCAGAGTCACCAGGCAGCTTCCTATGAAACTTCCACCTTAAACAGCCTTCCCCCTCCCTCCATCTTCGCAAACCATGTTCAAACTCGAGGTACCAGGAACATGACTGCTGGGAGGCCGGGAACCTGAGAGAGAAAAAGCGCAAGTCTCCGCCATAGCGCCCAAGAAGCACAAATGCAACAGCGCCATCTTGTGGCTCCAAGATTTTCAGTGCATCACTGTGTAAAACATAGATTTTTGCCTAATTCTAGGATTACAAAAGCGTTAAAGGAGGGAGAAAAGAATTGTCCTCTATAACTACTATAAGGATGTTACACAAGTGTCCCCACTATTTAGAATGATTTTCTCTGAGATTAGACCTGTGCTGATAATTTTTATCTTTAAGCACATGAAGACAGGCGTGTTTCTGCCAACCTCCCAGTGCAAATTAATTTGTTTGTTTCTTATGCACATGCAGACATGATTTTCTATACACTCGTTTTTACATCACTGCTTTTATTTTTTCCTATTTATTATTTGAAGTCTGTAGATATAAACAGATTATACATTTTCAAGAGAAAGAGAGCACGATATCCTTACAAGAGGACATGGCGTAACAGTGGAAGACCGAACCCAGCAGCAAAGACTCCCTTCTAAAGGGGTTGCCATCGTGGTCTGTCATAACAAAAACAACAGGGAATCTTGAGGCAGGCAAATTTATTATGGAGTGCACTCTACTCCACAAAAGCTATAAGGAATTTCTTGCTTTTTAAAGGTGGTGGTGGTGGTGTTAGTCGCGAAGTCGTGCCCGACCCATCGCAACCCCATGGACAACGTTCCTCCAGGCCTTCCTGTCCTCCACCATCTCCCGGAGTCCACTCAAGCTCACACCAACTGCCTCAGTGACTCCATGCAGTCACCTCATTCTCTGCTGTCCCTTCTCCTTTTGCCATCCATTGATCCCAGCATTTTTTTAAAGGTAACACTGGACTGTTATTAATACATTATGTGTATATCCCACCTTTTTTTCCTCAGTGAGGAAACCAGGGCAGCTTATAAAGTTCCATTTTATCCACACAACAACCACCCTTTAAGGGAGGTTCGGCTGCAAGTCCAAAGTCACCCCAGTCCAGCCCTCCACCTGCCACACCACACTGGCTCTTCAGCACGGTTTTGCTTCTACATTGGCCCTTGAGAAAGAGCATGCAGCTGCACTTTGTTTTGGTAAAGGCGTGGCATCTCTGGGTCACATAAATCTGAACAATCGCCTGCTGCGCCTACATACGTGAAAGCAAGAAAGCTCGTGTGCCAAAACCTTTGCACTATCTGAATCGAGGGCAGAGGGAGGCAACACCGTGGCCCACGAGCACCTTTCTCAGCACCCGCCGAGGTGCCTTGCTCTTCTCAGCAGTAATGAACATCTTCTTGGTGCAAACTAGGACTACTGTGGGTACGGAAAAAAATTGTTCAGCATGTTGGCAATCGAGTCCCACCTGTGCCATGTATGCCACAGCAGGTTTGGAGCAGCTTGCTCGTCCTTCTCTGCCCATTGCAGCCATTTCGTGGTGATGCTCAGAGGAGATTCTGAGGGATTTGTCAACGCAAGGCTAAGGGGTCTCAAAATGCTGCCCTCCAAAAACAAAGCAACCCAAAACCCCAAACCCTTCACCACCCCTGGCGCAAAAGACAAGCTGCTGAGGTGGAGAACGGATGGGCACGGTGGGGCTTATGTGGGTGACCGGCCAGCAGCAACCTCCAGAAGCATCAATGGCCTCCCCATCCGCCTACTGCCACCCCCTCGTTCCCCACACACACTCACTGTATGGAGAGGCTGCTGGGCTCGAGGCTTCACTGTGGAGGCTTTGGGAGGTGCTGCTTCCTGGCAGGAAGGAGGCAGGCTGAGATCTACGGGCAGAATTGTGTTTTGTAAGAAATTGAGGGTAAGCAACATGCAGCGTCCCCTCAGCCTCTAGAGTGACCCTGATCTTGGCCAAGCAGACTGCAAAATAATGGTTGGCTGGCCACCAAATTTTGGCAGCAAACGGCTATGGAGGCCTAAGAGGACAAATTTAGCTTAAAAGCAACATTCTGTGGCAAACAAGCCGTTTTTGTACCACTGCATTTCGTACCCTCCTGCCAATTTCAGTGGTGGGAGTGAGGTCCATGGGGGGGGGGGGATTCCAGGGGACGGCATTGGCCCCAAGACTGCTTGATGTTGCCCATCCCCTTCAACAGTTCATCAGGTCAGAATTCTTTTGACTTCCAATTGTGACAAAAAAATAAAAATTTGCATACCCTTCCCCCACCCGGGTTAGCCTGCTTAAGCAACAAACATTTGGAACTGCAAAATGGGGAACCCAGAGGCATCCTCTACACAGAAAACAATTTTTGGGCTGAACACGCACATCCATTTCCATTCAATACGGCAAATGTCTCTTTCAGTGTGACAAGAAAAGGTGAAGATGTGGAAATGGTTTGCAAGGGACTTTATGAAGATCTCCTGCCAAGAAACGCGAAGGAAAGCAAGGAGTGTGTTTTCTTCTGGACTGAAAAGAGCGGAACACAAATCCTGTTGGGACAGCTTAAGATATTCCGGTAAGATATGCCCAGCTCTGCTTTACAGCATCTCCCCAGAAAACATCTCAGGGAAGACTGCTTGCTGTCCCAACTTAGCTTCTGGAAGAGAAGGAGTTTGCAAGGGGTGGCAAATGAAGGAAGAATATCAGACAATGGGAATGGAGGAGAAGGAGAAGACTGGCCAGGAAGAAAGACGAACAGAGAAATCCCCTCTGCTCTCTTCTTTCCCGTCTTCTCTCTCCTCTCATCACAAACTCTCATGGGTTCCAGAACAAGGGTGGGGAGCCTTCTGGCCAGGGCCAAATCCGGCCCCCCGAGGCCCCCCAGACGGCTGCAGTGCAGCAGCGGGGATGGATCCACACCAAAGCTGGATGTGGCCCTCAGACAGAAAGTGGTTCTCACCCCGATCTAAAACACCTGCCACCCCCACAGATGCTCATCGAGGCTGGGCGGCTTTGGCCTCTGAGCTCGCTCAGAGGAGGCCAATCAGCATCCAGCCAATTCTATGGCAGTCCCATTTCTGCTGGCTTCCTCAACTGAGAGCAGCCAAGCGGGCACCAACACATGCAAAGGGGCAAGCGATGCGGAGAGAAGCAGGGAAGCAGCCCCCCACCCCACCACTCTGCCTGAGGTCAGCTAAAGGGACCTCTCCTCCTCCCATCCCATAACCTGCACCCTTGCTTATTGGGATCGAATGTTAGATCAACATCAGGGGAACGCACTGCCGTTGGCCATGTGGCAGATGCTTGCACTGTATTAACTGAACCAAATCCCTTGCTGACCACCAGCTCAACATAGCCTGGAGAGGATCTGTGCAGGAAGTGGTCCGTTATGGGGAATGTGCACACGTGTGACAAATTTTGCCGAACTGCTGTGTAAAAGCAGCACCTCCCCATCAGTTGGTAAAGCTCAACAGTACAAATACACTGCAAAGCAAAGGAACTGTCAGCTCGTGCTACTTGATGAAATAACAAGGAAGGTTAGAACATGTGGCTGAATTTATTATGCATCTTGTGCTTGCTAGTAGGATTGATATGACACAGAGCAGAAGAAGGCTGCTGCTCCCACACTTGAGGGCTATTTGAAAAGCATCTTGAAAATTAAAACTGAGATGCCATGCATGCATTAAGGAAGGAAGTCCAATTGTGAAGCAGGGACATGTAACGATTCAGTTTCAGAATGAGAAATGTAATGTTATTCAGCCCCACAGTCTTTCACGTAAAATAATTTAATCCTAATATACTGCATTTTCTGCATTCTCTGGTAATATATTTAAAATAAAATACATTATTTTGGATCATTATTTTATGACCCAAAGCCAAATCACTTAAGAGGTGCACCTTGCATTCAGAGAGGACACCTCTGTACAGGTAAGCACATCTCAGGGATGTGTGGACCTGCAAGTCAGATGCGCAAAGGGCTGGGAGGACGCGTCCTCCTGCATAAAAAGCAGTACAGCTGCCTAGATTAGGAGCACGCAGTTGAGAACATATATCAGAAGCAAGACTGAAGTGACTACAAGTTTGGTGCAGCGCAAAGAAAATCATCCACAAATGGGAGATAATTACCAGGAGGAAAATGGAAGGCTATGACAGAACATGCACACCTTGTGTGGAATTTTACTAACACAGAGATGGCAGACCTGAGGGACTACACTATGAACGACGGGTTAGGATTGCCAAATCGAGCACTTTTATCAAGATTTCCTGATGTCCCGGTGCTTTCATAATACAGAAATTGTAAGCTTAAAGAGAAAAGGAAAGATTAAGGGGATCTGGTTTCTTGGGCAACGTAGGCAATAAAATAAGAAGCCAAACCAAAGGTTTCGAAAGAAAAACAAACCAACAAAACAAGCCATGAAGGGTTCTGCGCATGCAACATTTATTTAAGAATAGCAGGAAAGACAGAAATGGTAAACATGTGACATTATCCGGTGAATGCAGCTCCCCTCCACCCCAGGTGAGCTCCAGGCATTGGATTCAGCACTGAGCATTCCCAGCCAGTATGGCCATGCAGGCTGGGAATGGTGGGAGCTGTAGTCCAACACATCTGCTGAACACTTGGTGGGAGGAGGTTGGATTAATTGGAAACAAGTGAAATGTATGGATCCAGCAGTTGCAAGAAACACACATACAAAAAGCAAAGGATGTTTTACACAGGCAGAAAGAGATGAAAACAGAATACAAAGAGAATGGAATTTTCAAACAGAGACATACAATGTTGTCATACAAGCTTTTCAGACAAACAGGGGTGCAATTCATTAAAAACATGTGATATTCCATGGCATATTTTTTTTAATAAAGGCACAGCATTATAGCTTTGATACAGCTACATTTAGAGTCATTAAAGAAACAAACCCTGTACCTAAATAAATACATCAAGTAAAGACCGTTTGAGCATGTCATTCAGAAATAGTTTTGCTAAAAATTGATTGTTCATCGTGAAACATGTGGTAACAAGGAGATAAAGCATGGCTGAGGGAAGGGTCAGGAAAAAGGACTAAAACCATTCCTTCTTTCACAAATTTCCGGGGGCCTGCAAAGCAGGGCAAATTAACCTCTACTGCAATAATTCCAACACAAAACTGTTTTCAGATTAAGGATTTGCATCAAGCCAATTGTAAAGCTCACCATACTGAGAGGGATTTTAGAAAGCAAGATTTTTTTAAAAAATCAATGGAGATAAGCTGCCACAAGGGAGCACCCAAGAACACAGCAATGTCTGTTCTGCCACAATGACAAGCAGAACAGGCCCCAAAGCAGAGTGAGAGTCACACAGATTCTCCGGATGCATTATAGGAAGCCATCAGCCAAGGCTTAATGAGCCATTACGTGTACAAGCAGCCTGCTTGGCACATACTGTCTGACTACTTTGCTTTGCAAAGCAACGGAGCAAAACGCCAGAGTAAAAAACCTTCCTGCAACAGAGTAAAAAACAAAACCCACAAGCCAGGGCTTGTTAGCTCACTTTATATCCTGGGTACTTTATCCGCGGTGGTGCTCAAACAGCTGAAATAGCAGAGCGCGTGCGGGGCTCCATGGGCAGTGGCAAACAACCCAGGTTGTTGCACGAGCAGAACCGCCCGTCTAGGCGGGAGTGCGGCTGCACTACAAGGGCCACCATCGCCCAGAGCGAGGATGTGAAGCCCCTGGCCCAGCCTGCATGGATGCCCCTGCAAAAACACCTGCTGTCCTTGCCAGTCTCGGATCAGACGTCGCAGTGCGGATCCAGGCAGCAGGCGGCTGGCATCGTGAGGGATGGCCATTCTTCCCAGCACAAGCAGAGTCCTTGGGCTCAGCCCATCCTGTGCAGGGTCAGGGGGGCCGGGCCGGGCCTGGCAAGAGATGCTGCCCCTTCCGATGCCAGCCGAGTCCCTTTCTCCACGCCGGGAGAGACACAAAGCTCCAGAATGCTCTCGGCGTGGAGAAAGGCCATTCAGGTGGGAGCAAAGCGATGCATCGTCTAGCCTGCAATTGCAACCGAACGGCAGCATACGAAGCCCTCTCATGCCAGGAAATATGCCCAGTGATGATGTGGCGCGTAATACAGACTGGACTGGAAAACACCTTCAGGCTACTGCTCCCTACTTCTGGTCTCCATGGGATTGGCTGCATCCATGTGCCTCCACATGTTTGGTAGTCTGCCATTAAGGAGTTCTAGTGCACATCCCTTGCACGCGCACCATTGCTTCTGCCCTCCCTTACTCTGTGTAAATGGGCTGAACAGGGTCCCCATCCCTCTCAGAAGGTAGAAAGCTGCAAGGTTCAGCATCCAGCAGAGACCCAAGCTGGGGTCAGAGCAGCCACACCTACAGTGCTGCTGGCAGATCAGCAAGAGAGAAGGCTTCTCCTGCGAAGCTCACTCAGCCATGGCTGTGCCATCTCCGAGCTGGAGATGAGGGTTTGTCCTGCAATCCAGCAAAATCATCCAAATAAGCATCCAATTTATAAGCAACTTCCGGTTCAGTGCAAAACGGGCAGCGCTGATGCTGCCTGGGGAGGAAAGAACATCTCAGCTTGTGGAGATGAGGAAGCAGCAGCGGCAGGAAGTCTTACTGGAAGCAACTGGAAACACAAGCTGGTGGCAACCCGGTGACCCTCCCCTCCTCAAGCAGGCGGCTTCTGGTTGCATAATGTTCACACCCATTAAGCCCAAGCAGCCAGATGAAAAGCTGTGAAACAGAGGGTTGGTGGGCAGGATTAATTAGAAAGATCAAACAGCCTCCATAAAAGGGCAACATACCACCTCATTGAAGGGCAGACCCCTCCCCGTGGCTTCCAGGGACGGAGATGCCGCAGGCTGCCTCTGGGTTTAATACTGAGAACGCTACACTTATTCCATGAAAATCAGCAGGAATTAATCACTGACTCAGAGAGCTGGAAAAATCCTGGAGTGAACTGCTTACTTATTTTTAGTGCTAAATGTAGGCAAAACATCCATAATCTAAAGAAGATTATGAATCTCTTTAATCCATGTCATGATGTTGCTCCCCTTTAAGTGGTTTGGAACGAAGGCCGCCGGAACCGGAGCCTCAGAGATCAGCTCCAAACAATGGCGAGGGCTGCTTTGTCTTGCACAGGCCTGGGTCAGCCGGACTGAATTCAGATTCAGAAAGGTGGACTCAGCGGGGTCCTGGGAACAGCTAAGGGGCAAGCGGCCTCTCTCCAGCGGCAACAGAACTGCATTCAGAAGGAACCTGAGCATCTCAGAAGGTGAGAGCAGAAAAGCAGAAGGCAGCTGGGTAGAACAGGGATTTAAAACATGCCCGGCCCAGAACAGTGGGAGAGCAGTGACATCAGAGCAGGTAAAGATTCAGGAAGGGAGGCAGGAAAATGGGTAGCAAATTTTAAGAAAGCTTTAAAAAGCAACTTCTAGTTTTGGATGCCAAAGCAAAAATTAAATTCCAGTCCGATAGCTCCAAGGGAAGGACTTGTAAAAGTCAATCATACCATTCTGTCGACCTACTTTGACTGTTACTATTTTCATGCATGCAGCTGCACTCTCAAAAATTAAACAAAAAAAGCCTGGAAAATGGCCTCAACAGACCGTCACCTTGACGTTTTCTCTCTCCCCTTTTGGAGGACAGCAGACCCTGAAAAGAATACCACCTCCCTTTCATCAGCTAAGTGTGGTATTCCAGAGACCCTTCCTTCATTCCAAGTATATCCCCTCCCCATTCCCCCAATTATCACTTCCCACGAGTGGAAGTACTGCTTTCAGAACAACACTAAAATCATTTTACAGTTATTCTACCAATAAACATGTCACCAGGAATTTTGCTTTCTGAAACCAGTAAAAGTGCTTTCCTGCTAAAGTCCCCAAAGTGGTAGAAGAATGTGCTGAAAAATTACAACTCACAGAGGAAGAAATTCCCAGTGTGCTTCAACAAGCGACAACCTGGCAGTAGAACTTTTCCCTATTCAAAAAGTCCAACAAGATGATCTGAGAAAAAGGTTATCTGAGGAGCAGCACAAAGTTTTAAAGTATTTCATCAGGTAGAATATTAAATGCTCTGTACTTTATAGCCACTTGCTTAACGCTGTGCAGACTCCAGATGCATCTCGAAATGTCTCCCAAACGGTCTACACCTCACATGGTCCCCTAAAGAGAATCCATGCTCATTTGGGAGCTTTAATAAAAATCTGTGAATAGAAATTATTTATTTTCCATTTCACTAGCTAGAATTCCACGCATACATGCAGCCTCAATACTGCAGCAAAACAGCTGCGGAGTGACCAAGTGGCAGTACATCTCATCCCGACTTCCAATCATGAACCAGAAAACGAGACCACTGGACTGGCCTTTGCAATGAGCCACAGAAACTTTTCCTGGCCCGTACCAGACTATGATTTTACGATCATTATTACATTTTCTTTTTTTTAAGCAGCCAGGCTGTCATGCTGCAAAGCCAAGTGCACAATCTCGTTCTGGGCTGGTTTAGAGTTTTGGAGCTCAGACTTCACTCCTGCCTGATTCTTCAGCAAGTTATTTTTTTTAAAGTCTTGCCACCTTTTTTAGTCTGTTGGAGATGCTTTTTGTGACCCGCCAAGCCCACTGTGGCAGCCATTTCATGACTGGACAAGCCCCCGCCCCTTGCTGGTACTCCCAAAATTCCAAATGTCCTCATAGACCCCAAAGGGCTGGAGAGCCTCTTCTGATGCTCAGCTGTGCAGCCTCTTCCCACCACATCAGCAGGCACAGGTGGCCCATCAAGCCAAGAGCAGCTCTCATGCCGTAGCCTGTCAGGTGCCAGGTAATGTCCCTGTTTTGCAGTTTCAGGCCAACAGCATGAGCAGATCGTTTATCGAGCCTCAGCTGGGTCACCCACCACACCGCAGGTGGGGAGCAGGCAATGTCTGGCAGGACACGAGCTCTTCCCCAGCTGATTCCATTCCGTCAGAAACAAAACTCTCATTGTACAAGATGGCTTTATCCCACACCCTTGAAGTGTGTTAAGTTGTGTAACAGCAAGTTGAAGCCGGTGTCAAAGAAAACCAATACTCCAAGTAAATTTGCAAGTCTGCGAAGATCTTTTCATTCCATCTCGGTCAAATGTAACACTAGCATCGTTCTCACTCAACAGGGACAAGACCTTTATGCCACTCCGGGATTGTGCATGTGTGTCAGAGGGAATAATAGCTACAGATTTCATTCAGTGGAAGCGTACAGATCACAGGTTTGTCAAGAAGTGAGGGCCCAGCCACTTTTAAGTGTGGAAGGGCTGCTTCTGACCTCCTTTGCGTTTAACTCACAGCTGTGTGAAAAACCTGCTTGCTTTGTTGATTCATGTCAACCTATCCAAATGAGACAGGCAGGCAGGAAGGACTCCTCGCTCTGGCTGGAGAACCTTAATCAGCCCTGCGTAACAAAAGCATGCAAGTTCAGCACACACACACTAATCTCAGAGTCTCACTCTCAAGAACTTTTAATATCCAAGACTAATGCTCACTGATTTTCATTAATTCCATACTCCACATGGCTCCTTCAGAGAACTGCTAAGCACTTCTTCCTGGAACCCGTTTTTCCAGCACATTCCTCTCCCATCTGGGTGGCTTTTGCAGCAGAACAGAAACCAACATGCTGACCAAGATCCTTTCTGTGCAGGTGCACCAAGGATCAACTCTACCTGACTGGCTGTTCCTCATTCGAATGGCTTTGGCCTTCGCCAGCTCCAGGGCAGTGACCCAGCGCTGCCGCTCCACTTCTGAGGCAGCTTTCAGATGGTATGTCCTCCCGCCATTGGAAAGGACAATGTTACAGGAGTTCTCTGTATCAATGTGAGCCGTTGAAAGGTTGATCGTTCCCCGACAGGTGTGAGCCATTTCAGCTTGAGTCCTGCAAGAATGGAAAGGGGATATGAAGACTTTGGACCGCACATGGTTACGTGGTCAGTATTAACAAGAAATGCCCCGCAAGTCGGATTTCACGAGGCACTCAAGCCAGGATTCTAGCCCAATTATGGGGGGAAATGCCCTTCCCCCGGCAGATCTAAGAACACGGCTGCAGTAATGTCACAGAACGCCGGCATCATCTTCACTGTGGAATCTGAGGTGTTCGCATTAGAGAGTCGTCGTTTAACAAAAACCCCGAGAGCAGCCTGTGCTCTCATGACTGCAGGCAAGAAGCTACACATAGGTGGAAAATATGCTTGTGATCTACACCAATACTGCTGAGTTGCCATATTCTGAGCCTAAGGAGGCACTCATCCACCTGGGGAAGTATTCTCGCTTTGCACAGCATTTCTTCATTTGCTTATTTTGCTCTGAACGAAGGGCCACTTTGGAAAAGACAAATAAAAGGAAAATAGTCCTGACAATGCTCTACAGTTGCTGGGTAACAAGAGTTCAGAGCTATCCATTGAGCTGCATCCAGCAATTTCTCAAGAATCTTCTTGTACAAGCAAGTCCGGGTCTTTTCATTTTATTTATTTATTTATTTATTTAAATATTTATATGCCGCCCCTTGCAACAGCCTCGGGGCGGCTCACAATACAAAAAAACAAATACAATATTAAATATTTAGTTTTACCTTTGCATTTAGCAATACAACCGGCTGCCACAGAAGCCCTTCCATGAGCAGACCACACCTTTCCCACCAGGCAGAAGAGAACATTTAGATCCACCACCCAAGGATAAGAAATGGTTTCCCCCACCCCTCTCTTTAACATATCTGGAATGCAAGAAATATGGTGATGGTAACAGTAGAGTAAAACAAGAAAAGGAATGTGGGATGGAGATTTTTAGTTGCTTTGCCGCCCTCACTCTCTACAAAGCTGCGATGCCGTGGAAGTATTTGAAAGCATTAGAAGTCTACTTCTAAATGAAGTGGCAGATTTTATACGGGAGAAATTGCAGAACCACGCAGCTGATGGCAAGGTTTTATATATCATTTCACTGGAGCTACAAATGCCCTGATCTTTTACTTCCATAAAAATAGAGCTGATTATCGTAACATACTACCTAAAATTAGTATAGCCTGAATTGGCAAGATGAAACTTGCCCTCTCAGTGCAGACTATCACCAGTTATGGATTTATTCTTCATGGAATCCTGATAAAGAGTCACCACTGAATGTGACCATTTGCATGAAACTGTGTATTTCCAAGTCTTGAAAGGCAAAACTGCAGTACTGGGAGAGGATGCTTTTAATGTCGACTCCTGGGATGCGAGACTACCGGGGAACAAGGAGAGTCTGGGAAACCCACTGGCTCTGCCCATATGTAATGAGGGTCCGTGGGTTAAAAAACTGATGGGCAGACAGGGTAAGTGCAGGAGAGCAAGCGCAAACTCCGGGCGAAGTGCTGGTGGCTTGGCCCCAAGCGAGGCACTGGGCCCGACATCACGCTGAGCGGCTTATGAAGGAGACAAGCGAAGAGGCGCGTGCAGGAGGCACGGACTCACGCTCTGCTGCTCACGGGTGCCGACGGACGGCTTGCTTGAAGCGCTGGACTGTCACCACACGAGAATCAGAGCGCTCATCTGGTCTGCGTGTAACAATTACCCATGGGTTGCTTTGGAAATCATGCGCTGTTGGATTAGAACTCTGGCTTGTTCCTGCTCCAGTCTGGAGTTCCACACCGCACACTTCAGGAGCAACTCAGGAATGAGAGGAGCCTGGCCTGCTTGGCAAAGCAGAAGGCAGCAGACGGCCAAGCAGCAGCAGGTTTCTCGCTGCGAGTGATCACGGCTACCCATGGTTACAACAGCCCATGGGTAATGTTTGCATCAGAACCAGTCAGATAACCAGTTCCCCAAGGAGAGTCACCTTGCTTTAGTTCCTTCTAAAATATTTCACTGTCCTGCGTGCACTTACAAAGCGCATACTAGGAAATCTATGTCTAGGAAAAAATAGAGCTCTCCAAGATTCAACCATCTATACATCTGGCATATACAACGGTAGCAGCTGTTTGCCTGGCTGTGTTCCCAAAGACTAAAAAATAACGAAGTTTTCCATGACGTATTTCCCAACAATATTAAACCTGAAAAGCAGAAGTCAAACACACAGTGGGCATTTTGACATTTCTAAACATATGAAAACAGAGACATTGCAGACAAAGTTATTTTTTTCTGCACAATCTGTCTTGTTATCATTAGAATCATCGTTTGTAAAGCACCTAAAATGTTCTTGGTGCTGTGCAGATTTAGAAAATAAACCAGCCCCTGCACACAGACTCACACTGCAAGAGACACAACAAAAAGAATGAGTAGGGAAGGAAAAGAAAAATAGATCTGGTGCCAAACAGAAGAGTTAGGCAAAGTTGCGCAACCGCTGTTTGTGTGACCCGCTAGAATAACTGCTGATGGAAACCGGTCACGGCTGAAGGCAGCCAGCAGACGACCAGGGCTTCCTACCGATCACAGCACAGTCTCAGAAGGAAGCAGCACCTGGGGATGCAGCCGCCGCCGCCAAGGTAATGATCTGCCTTCCCGCCTAGCCGTGGGTTCGGGGGGATGCCTGACCCACCCACACCAGGACATCCTACTGGAAGGCACCACGACCTGCTCTCGTTTGTTCCCATTGTTTATGGCTTCCATGACGCCCACCATTCTGTACTTGGTGGGCTAGCAGGATTATAAAGCACTCCATACTTCCATGGCAGCGAGCACTTTATTTTTCATTTTATTTAAGCAGACACGGAGTATTCTCAACTGCAGCCTCCAAGAGAGTTTTTCAGTTAATTTTTTAAAAACACTCAGCTGTAGGGAAAAGTGAAAAAATACCTGTCTTGTTTAGTTTGTCTCTAACGTATAAGCTCCACATATGAAATGCTCCACCCAGTGTTTCTGAGCACTATATTTTAGGAGGGGTATTTATTTTATTTATTTATATTGCAATTTATATCCTGCCTTTTTCCTACAAAGGGCTCAAGGCAGCTTACATCATTCTCCTCCTCCATCTTATCCCCACAACAACAACCCTGTGAGGTAGGTTGGGCTGAGAGTCTGTGACTGGCCCAAAGTCACCCAGTTGGCTCCATGGCCGAGCGGGGACTAGAACCCGGATCCTCTGAGTCCCAGTCCCATGCTCTTCACCACTACGCCACAAATGCTCCAAAGAACAGTGACCAGAAGGCTAAGAAGTCTGGAAACCAAGTCCTACAAAGGACGGTTGAGAGGGTTTAGCATAACCAACGGGCGATTAAGGAGAGGCAAGATAGCTGCTGCTGCCCATCCTTATTCACAAGGACAATTCAACTTCCATCTACGCGAACGCAACAGCTTTAAGGTTCAGTTGGAGGTGTGGTGCACAAACAACAGATTTGTGTACTGCACTCTTATGAGGAGCAGTTACTGCTCAAACACGAGCTCAGATGTGCATGCAAATTCCAAAACCATGAACTTTGTTTTTATGGCTTTGTTTTTAAAAACGCACGTATACGCATTCATTACAGTGGAGAAAACTGGCTTGGCATATTTGCAATAAAGGTGATTTCACCCAAACATTAGCAAAAGCGCCATAATGCTGAGAGCCGGTCGGCAGAGAAACCACCTGCTTCAGGAGGTGGTGGGCTCTCCCTCACTGGAAGCATTTGGGCCGAGGTTCAGCGCTCACCCACCAGGGATGCTGTGGCTGCGTCTTGCTTGCAGAGTCCGCATGGAGCTGCGGGCTGACCAAGATCCCGTCCAGCTTTTGTAGAGTGGCTGTTTTAGTTAATGTTAATGTGTTGATTTTATGACGCTCTTACTATTTCATCATAAGCATCCCCAGCAATATATTTAAGAGAGTCAGATCTGGCAGAATAAACAGAACGGCACAGCTCCCACTTTCACCACAAATCTCAGCACTGAGCAAGCTGGGCAAGTCTAGCCTAAGCCACGCCTTGAGAATCAGTCATCTGAAGATCACTTCTGAGCCGATGCACTTTCCCACAGGTTAACTCCACCAGTCCATTGCCATTCTGTCAACAAGCCAAGCCATCTGCAATGAATTTCAGAGTATGTTAACATCTAAAGAAAGCCGCTCTTATAAAAGCAACATTTTTTAAAAGGTGAGTGACCTTCCTAATGATTGCATGGAAAGTAATTTTGCCTGCATTCAAGCAGACGCACGCTGAGCGCTCCCACACACGCAGCAAATGCCTCATCCACCCTCCAGCAGCAAATCCCCAGATATCTGGCCAGTCCTCCTATTCAACACAAGCATCTCAGTGGTTGCATAACAAAATGGCACGCGGTTTCCCAGTCTCCGTTCTGAGATAATCCTAGAGATGTGTGGGAAAAGTCAAGTACCGTCCTGGATTCACACACACACTAGAAAATGATGACAGGGCTGAGTGCCCCCACCGCCCCCACATTGGCTGGGACTAACAAACGAAGTGGAATTAGTATGGGGATGCCTAGATAGAAGGAAGTAGATGTTTCTCCCAAGCACATGTGGAGCACTGTTTTACAAAGCAAGTGTTTACATGATCCTCACATAATATGCACAATGCTTTACTACTGGTTATTAAGTAGAAGAATACAAGCTTCCCTCAAGTATTCCAATTATATTAGTGCTGAGATTCCAAGAAACGAGGCCCGGTGGAGGGTCGCCTTCCTCGTGCAGCAGAATCATGAATCTGGAGCAGACTGTCATGACCAGAAGCATGCATTCAGCCGAAGAGGGAGCTTTTCCCGCTTGCCTTACAACTGCGCCCATGAAACCAGCAAGAGGGGAGGAGACAGTGGACCTAACTGGTTTCTGGGACCTGCTGCGAGATGCGGTTGTGGAACCAACTGGAAACAGTGACTATTATGCCATTAAATTCAACGAATGCATTAGATGAACAATAACCGATGTCCGACACGTGCACAAAAGAGGAAATTTCACAAAAATGAGGGGATTGCTCAAGGGGAAGTTGAAAGCGAGAAGCACGCAAGCCCACTCTGTTCAGAAAGCCCAGGAAAAGAGACCAGCAAGTTCAAGAGGCTGACAACACTCGCAACAGGTAGTAGGGAACGGGAAAACCCTGTTGCCTCGCCTAATGTGAAGGGCAGTGAAATGCGAGGAGCAATTCTGGAACTAAGGCCCATTCAGAGATGCTTAAAATCGCCTTCTGAACACATGCAAAACTGCCCCCTGAATACAAAACAACAAACCCTTTAAAAAGGAGGAGATCAAGGAAGGAGAAAGACACTGCAAACTACAAAAGTTCTTTCCCTATCTAAAAAAGGGCTCAAACCCAAAACATACTTGGTCTGCCCCATAACTGTGTATGCTTACCCTGTATGTGACAGGAGAGAGAAATGTTATTTTCCATTTTCTCCTTGCCGTTAATGCGACTGCTTCTACAGCATTTACACCAAGCTTTGATAAGCATCATATTTTGCTCTTCCCCCGAGAGACAAGTTAAAAAGGGCTGCGCTACTGAAGCGCAGGCATTTAAGCAGAAGGACTGAGAGACCTTGTCCTGTTTGCCCTTATCTTGCTCAGCAGTGCATCTCCAGGTCTGCTGTAAAGCAGTGTGAATAAGGTGATGCACGTATGTGACGAAGGCAAATGAGAAGTGCTACGTATTTCCACAGCAGTTCTTTTGCATTCTGTCTGTAAATATACGGCGTTCTGTACTAACTCAACATAGTTTATCCGCAGCATCCATGTAAGGCTCAAGAGCAAAAGGTCTTGCTCACCAGCCTGGGACTGACGCAGGCTCCCTCCATGCCACTCCAAAGAGACGCAGCCCCGCTTTCGGCCTTGTGATTTAACTGGGGAGTGAAGGGGAGGGGAACAAGATCACTGCAGAAGAAATATGTGGCACAGGCAGCCCACCGGGAATCCTTTGCCGGGGGAGGGAGTGCTAGGTAAACCTCATAGGGTGGACTGTGAATCATCTTGGACGGGCAGGATTAGCAAGTCTTCTAAAATGGAGTAGTTTTTGTAATTACCACGTTGCTACTGTTCTAATAAACCTGTGTGTTAAGATGCAACAGCTATTTGACAACATCTGACTGGTGCTTGCCAGATCAAATGCAGCGGCCACCCCAGGCACAGGTTCTAGTAAAACTTGTCCTCTTCTGACACGTCCCTCCCCATCTCTGCCTCTCCAGCACACCCCCACCCCCGAGTCAGAGGCGGCCTTGGGCCCACGCTCAGCCCCTGCGCACAGCGCTCGCACATGTTTCAGATCAAGCCACATCACACGACACCGCCAGGACTCTGAAGAGGCTGCGTCACAGAACTCCTCTTTCGGCCTCCGCAGCCATCAGAGGGGTTGCTCAAAGGGCTAGGGACGCGCCAGGCACACTGCTGCTCCAGCTCCCGCTGGACAGGTATGGCCCACTTCGCTTCAGCCCAGCTCCACGAAAAAGGCTTTAAGAAAATCCCTGAATGCGGGCAATGAAGAACACCTAGGCAAGCTATGACTCTCCCTGATGGGACTTCCTTGCTACACACCTGTGAGGCCAGCACACGTACCACAAGCATCGAAGTACACAAAGATGATGCACGAATACAGGGCAAACCAGTGACAAAGTGCACTGCCCAGGAGAGTTAGTGGAACGACGACACAGAAATACCTGGCAGCTGGACTGCACCTGAAGCGTGAAGCCGACGGGCGTCTGGCAAAAGAGGCTGTCGGCCTGTGAGAAACCAGCATCGCATTGAATAGGGAATCTGGAAGGCAAACAGCCTCATCAGCATCACCTGCTAGCCGGCCGGGGCAGGTTGGGGGGGACAGGCAACCCGACGACTTCCCAATGTTTTTGACTGGAACACTCAGCCGCAGTACCTAGGGATGGAGGACTGCCCACTATCCAGTGCACTAGGCAGCGCACCCTTGCTCTAACCCCTGTGCACTATCCTTCTACAGAAGCAAGTGAATCGTCTCCCACAGTGCCTTCCGTCTCTTGGGGGAAACTACAAGTACTTCACGGAGAGTCATATTAGCAGCAAGGCAGTTTCCAGCAGAGGGACTCAAGAATGAAGGACAGGGCACTTGACAGAGCACGTACACACCCAAATTCTTTCAAGGATGGGTTGGACTGTCCTCACTCTGCCAGTCTGAGCACCTAGCAATCTGCCATGCACGCACATCCTGAGTTCAGGCGTGCATGTACCAGGCGCTCAGCGCCCATTCTTGCAGGGATGAAGAGTCTGAGGAGGACGAGGAGATGGGTTGTCAAGCGGCCCATCCTCAGGACAAGCCTCAAGGTCTTGGGGCCAGGAAGAGATGGGACACGGGCACTGGAAGCTCCACCACGGCAGAGCTGAAGAGTTACCACCTCCAGGGCGGGACACAGAAACGGAGGCAGCCTCAGAGCCACCTGCGCGGGGCAGAGTCAAGGCACCACCCACGGGGCAGGATGCTAGAATGGCCGGCTCCGCCAACGGGGAGCCTGAGAGCCTCAATCCACTGGCTCATCACCAAAGCCCGCATGAAGCCCAACGGGCTGCACAGAGGGAGGGCCATGGGCACAAGTGCTTTTGCAGTACTCCCCCTTCTGGGCTGATACGCTGAAGCTTTGATTAATGAACAGAAGGCCAGGGCCAATTTTTGTACTAGGTGTTCGCTCAGAAGCTTGTACAACAATACAGAGAATTACACGAAGAAAGCTGGTGTGCAGGTTGCTACCAGAGGGAGACAAACGGCTGAAGAGCACAAGCGTTCCCAAAGCGTAGCTCAGGGGCCCAGCCGTTTGTTTAGTTTGTTATCCAAACGTTCTGACCACTTTCCAGGCAGGTTGCAAAGGAATGGACGTAAAGCACATGGCATCAAAACAATGGGTGCAACAAAGCACAAGGAAAACTATCAGCCATGACACTGCACAGTCTATTGTGTGCGACCTCCTTGAAATGCCCCAAGGATGTGGCCGCCTTTCCGTTCCCCCACCAGCCCCCTGCTTTCATGGCCTGTGCCTGGGGGCGAGGCGGGACGGTGGCTGTGGGGCCAAGTGGGGAGATCATGGCGGTCCCAAATAGTGTGGCAGGGGGCAGAGAGAGACGCGGTGCTGGGCTGGGCTGGCCAGGCAGGGGGATGCAGCCCGCACCGCGAAGGGCTGTGCCGTGCACCAGTCCTCCACCCATCCATGGCTCTGATGGCAGCCATGTGAACCTGACCTCGGGTCTCCAATTGCTGCTTTCAAATGCCAGATCAGTCCGGGGTAAATCCTTCCTCATGCAGGATTTCAATGGGGATGAGGTGGCTGATATGGCATGGTTAATCGGGACCGGGGTGGGTGAACGGGGGGGGTAGTCCCCCCAGTTGAGCCCACCGGGGTACTTGGTTCAGCATCAGGGTAGACATGAGGGCCGGGGAGGGGGATTGCCATGATCTGTAAGGATCCAGGTGCCCCGTCTGTCCAGCAACTGGTCTGGAGTGTTTGCACCTGGCGCTGCGCCAGCAGGACAGGCTGGGGGTTCTGCTGGGGGCTGCGCACCCTGCAACCCATCCGTCTCCCTACCTGAGCGGACAGAGGTGATCTGGAGTCTCCCAGGCTACTGGTTTTGGGGGAGCACAACGTTCACACTGAGGGCATCCTACTGGCTGGGATTTCATACCTGCCATGACAACCATGGGGCTGTCCTCACATGCCACTGGCTTGCTGCTTGTGACAGAGCATACTCTAGGCTTGGCCTTGTCACTCTGATACGAGGACGGAGTTCTGAGCATGGGGGATCTTTGTCGTGGTCGGATCGGCCTGCTGAGATCTGACTGATGGCGGCATTTCCCCTCCCCAAGGTTGGCAGACCTATTAAGATGGTCCACCCTCAGAGGCTAACACATCTGGATGGGCTCCGGGGGGCTTTGATCTTCTGGTTGACATGGCCGTCGAAGCCTTGGTAGTGCCAGGGAATGCAGAAACGACCGAGGCAGTGGGCACGATCGCTCCAAAGCGCCCTCTCCCTTGCGGCGCTTGCGCAACCGCCCCGGACACCCTCGAGCTGAGCGATGAAATAACTCAGGAGACAGACCAAGCGCACATGGAGGAAACTCCCAGTAACCACGACAGGCACCTGGGCACTTGCCTACGACCGCGCATATTGCGAGCAGTGAGGGCAACAAAGCAACGATGCCGCACCGCTTCTATCCCATCTTCTCTCTGCCACCCCGTGGAGCTTTTCAAGACTGTCTGGGGCTCATTATGGTCTGGCCCCAGGGACACCTTGGAACCATGTCAGGCCTGCTGTAATTTACTTGCCAGGCACTTCTAGGAAAAAGATCTGTGGGACTTGGATTCCGGAGTCATGGCAGCTGCTTCTGCAGAGACAGCCAGAGCACAGAGCCCAGTTTAGCTGGTCCAGCCTGAGGATGTGGACGCGGTGCTTGGACAAGCTCATGCAGCCACCTCTCCTGGAACATTGCCACACCTGGCCTATGAAAGCTAGTGAGGAAGGAGCACCTGGCTGGGTCAGGGAGGTGCCGAATGCCTGCTTGTGACAGGGAGAGATCATGCTGCCTTGAGGAGATGGTGGTGAGGCCAGTCCTGAAAAGGCCCTCCCTCAACCTGGAAGACCTGAATAACTTTAGGCAGGTAGCAAACATCCCTTTCCTGGGCAAGGTTCTAGAGGAATTGGTTGCCAGTCAACTCCAGGCACTCTTGGATGGGACTGATGATCTGCACCCATGTCAACCCACATGCAGCCCAGAAATGGCCTTGGTTGCTCTTATGATGGCCTATGCCAGGAGAGAGATGGGGTAGTGCTCCCCTGTTGGTCCTGCTGGACCCCTCTGTGGTTTGGACACCATCAGCCATCTAGCAATGGGGGGCAGGGCTTTCTCAGCGGTGGCCCCCATCTATACCATTACCTCCCCACTATGGCCCAGCTGGCACTGAACCTTTCATCTTTTCGGTGCCAGGTTAAGACAGTCTCTCTCTGAGGCTTTTAAAGGCTTGGTCAGCCCCCCAGGAGCTTGAGGAAGAATGGAAATGAACGAATGACTCGTACTTCCACGGAAAGCATGTGTGAAGAGACAAGTTTCAACTGTTCAGGCTTGTCTAAGGTGAGCTGGTCGAGTGTTCCAAGGGACAGGCACTGCGACACTGCATGTTCCTCTGCAAGTAGCCCTGAGGTGAACCTTTAAGGATTTCCTGAGCTGCTAGCCCTGTATGCATTAGCCTGTATTTTAAAGTATATCTTAGCACAGATGAACTATTTAATTCTTAGTCTGAAAGGTGTTAACAGAGAAAGAATACAGAAAACTATCAAATTTCAGCCTAGCCAATGCAGCATTTTGCTGAATCTGGAGCTCAATCTGCAAATATAATCAAGCAGCTTCTTCCCTCTCCATGCAAAAGGTTAAGTTGCAAGTTATAAAAGTTCAACTGCTACCTTGTGGAAAAGACTGAGGGACGTGGCAGAGCCCATCTGCAGGATTCGTCTGGATTGTCTTTGGCTGTGCTCATACATTACACTCAGACATCGTTTATATTAACCAAGATTTGCAGCTTTAGCCATGAATTATATTGTACGCAGGCAAACAAGCCAGTTTGTTTTCCAGTTTCCTGGTTTGATTCTCTCCCACCATTTTTGCCAGTCTTCTGAACTGTGACATGTTCAGGATGCTCCTGACAGGCACCTCAGTTTCAGCGTGGAACAAAGTGCAACAAGCAGAGACAAGCCACATTTCTGGTTTCAGACCTAGGGACAAGCCATTGTGTAAACAAATCATACCTCATAAGCCAGCAATTGTTTGTCCTGGCTAACAAAGCGTGGTTTGCTTGCAGGAATGTTTAGACACGATGACAAGCCAGACTTCAACAAAGCATTCTGTCAAAGCACAGCAAGACACAGCAGTAGCAGGCATAAATTTAATCTGGGAATTTGTGTGTTAAAAACATTTTCCTAGCATTTTAGGATTAGGAACAAAGGTTTAGAATGTGTGGCCGACACCTGCAAAAATCTCAGAAGGGTAAGGTTTTTCTGGACTGAGACGGAGCTTCAGTACTTTGGTTCTCGCAGAAGCAGCAAAATAAGAGCTATGGAAAAGAAAAACAACTTTAAAACTTACTCCATTTGTTCACCTTGTACAAGTTGGCACAGAATTACTTTACAAGTGCACACATGGTGCACGGCGGGTCCCACATACAGCCCTTTGGAGCCCCTTTGAGAAGGAAGGACAGGTTGCTTACCTGTAACCATTGTTCTTCGAGTGGCCATCTGTGCATCACACACATGGGTTCTGCGCCTGCGCAGTGCCTTTGGCCGGAAGATTAACAGCTAACGGATTTTGGCGGTAACACTCCGCTCCCCCCTCCCCCCTCCTTAGTATAAAAGGGAGTGGAGTGTCCGCCATTTTCCAGTCTTTGAGACGACCAGACGTTCACTCCCTAAAAAAATTGTGTATCTTTTTTTTTTTTTTTTTGGAGAAAAAAGTGGAAGGCCAAAAAGGGCCTGATCACCCATGACACCACGTGGGGTCAGTGGGTGGGTTGTGTGACTGCACAGATGGCCACTCGAAGAACAATGGTTACAGGTAAGCAACCTGTCCTTCTTCTTCGTGGCCTCTGTGCATCACACACATGGGTAGAGTAACCAGCTTACCAAAGTAGGAGGAGGGAGGTGTCATCACCGGAGAATAGATGATAAGACGGCTCTGCCAAAGGAACAGTCTCGTCTGGCCCGGACATCCAGTCTATAGTGCCTGGCAAAAGTGCACGGTGTGGCCCAGGTGGCAGCTCTACAAACGTCTTCAATTGGAACCCCCGACGCAAATGCTGAAGAAGTAGCAACAGCTCTAGTGGAATGGCCTTTCGGATTCGAAGGTAAGTCCAACTTTGGAAGTTGATAAGATAGTTGAATCGTGTTAACAATCCACTTGGATAAACATTGGGGGGTGACTGGATAACCACGATTTTGTTCTGAATACTTCACAAAAAGTCTATTAGAATGTCGAGTAGACTCCGTTCTGGAACGATAAAAGGCGAGGCAGCGTCGGACATCGAGCATATGGAGAGACCTCTCTATCGGATTCAACGGAGTCGGAAAAAAGGATGGGAGAACAATCTCCTGGTCCATATGGAAAGAGGTAGCAACTTTCGGGAGGAAAGACGGGTCAAGCCTCAAAACGACCTTCTCCTTATGGAAGTTGAGGAAAGGAGGGTCCACTCGCAGAGCACAAAGTTCCGACGCTCTGCGGGCCGAAGTGACAGCAACAAGGAATGCCGTCTTCCACGCAATAAGGCGGAGGTCCACCTTCGCCACTGGTTCGAAAGGCGGTCGAGTGAGTGCCTGTAAGACCACAGAAAGACTCCATGTCGGCATAAAGGGTCTAACCGTAGGATGAAGATTAGAGAGCCCCTTTAAAAACTTTTTAATTAGAGGTTGAGAAAAAACGGAGAGTCCCTGTATCAATCCACGGTAGGAAGAAATCTCCGCTGTATAAACTTTAATGGAGGAAAGTTTAAGTCCAGAGCGGTGCAATTCGAGTAGGAACTGAAGGATCTGCTCGATCGAAGCCAAGGATGGAGAGAAGGAATGTGCTTCAGCAAAACTGGAGAATCTACGCCATTTAGCGGCATATGATTTCCTGGTGGAGGGTCGTAGAGCAGAATCGATAATATACTGGAGATCCGGATGCAGTGGCTGTGAGGCAGAGGCAATGGGAACAGGCTCGGTCGCATTCGAGGGGTGTATCGGTGCCGGTGGCTCGGACTCTGTTACTGAATCCACCAGGCAGTAAGTTTCATCGACTGTATATCTGCATGTCGAACTGTACCTCCCTCCTGAGTGATGAGGGAGGGGAGAAGAGGAAGCTGAAGAAACTCCCCCTGAGACACCCATAGAAGCGTAGGAAACCAAGGTTGGCGAGGCCACCAAGGGGTAATTAACAGTCCCGTGGCTCCTTCGTGTATAATCTTCGCCAATACTCGCATAATCAGGGGAATCGGTGGAAACGCGTAGAAGTTCATGTCCGTCCACGGGATCATGAAGGCGTCCCCGGAAGATCTCTGTCCCATTCCTGCCCTGGAACAATAAGTGACGCATACCCTGTTTGAATGGGTGGCGAAGAGATCTATGTCCGGAGGGCCCCAGCGGTGGAAGAGTCTGTCTCGAATCCGACTGTCCAATTCCCATTCGTGTGAATGAGACATCTGTCTGCTTAAAAGATCCGCCTCCACATTGTCCGTTCCTGCTAGGTGGACCGCTACCAGCGTAGTATCTCGTGGGATGCACCAATCCCAGATCCGAATGGCCAACCCAGCTAGCTTGATGGATCTGGTGCCTCCTTGTTTGTTGATATAAAATACCGTCGCCACGTTGTCCGTGGTAATTTGGACAACTTGGTGTAAAATAAGGTCCTCGAACGTTTGTAGGGCCTTGAAGACAGCCAGCAACTCGAGAAAGTTGATGTGGTTCCTGGATTCGCTCCGGTTCCAAAGTCCTTGGGTGCGTATCGTAGAGCATACCGCTCCCCATCCCAACAGAGATGCGTCAGTACCGATGGTCATTGTAGGGTACCGAGGTCGAAACGGGACACCGGTGTTGAGGTGAGCCGGATTTATCCACCACAGCAGGGATCGCAGCACGGATCCCGGAAGTTGGATCCTCATAGTAGGCGGGTCCCTTTGGGGACGAAAAGCTCTGTTGAAAAAAAGTTGCAGAGGGCGCATCCGGAGCTTGGCGTGAGGAACTACAGCTATGGTGGCCGTCATGTGTCCCAGGAGGGTTTGGATAGTCCGTGCTGGGACGCTGGTCTTTCGTCGAATCCAATCGATGTGACGAGATATGGTCCGCTGTCTGGTGGCGGGTAGGAAGGCTCTTTCTTTTATGGAATCGAGGCGTGCACCGATGAAGTCGATCGTCTGTGCGGGAACAAGAGAAGATTTCCGTTGATTAATACAAAGTCCAAGGTCTTGCAGCACAGTACATGAGGTACGAATGTCCTCCATAAGTCCCTCCTTAGACTCGGAGACCAACAGCCAATCGTCGAGGTTTGGGTGAACTTGGATGCCCCGCAGACGGAGGTGTGCGCAGACGGGGGCCATGCATTTTGTAAAGACCCTCGGTGCTGTTGCCAGTCCAAACAGTAGCACATTGAATTCGTAGATCTCGGGTGCTACCGCAAATCTAAGGAAACGCCTATGCCGTGGGTGAATTGAAATATGAAAATAGGCGTCTTTCAAATCAAGCGACGCGAACCAGTCTCCTCTCCGGAGCAACGGGAGAATACTTTGAAGTGTGGTCATCCGAAATTTTCTTGGTGTTATGAACTTGTTTAAAGCTCTCAAGTCCAAAATTGGTCGGAGACCTCTGTCCCTCTTCGGAACAGTAAAGTATTTGGAATAGAATCCGTGGAGCCCTTCCGAAGGTGATAAACAACGAATCGCTCCCTTCTCAAGGAGTTGATGGATCTCGTCGATCAACACCGGTGATCCAGTTGTGAACTGGACAGGGCTCGATGATGGAACAACGTCGAATTCGATTCCATATCCGTGCTCTATGATAGATAACACCCATTTGTCAGATGTAATGGTCTCCCAAACGGGGAACCGACCTTTCAATCAGTCCCCAAATGAGAGGGGAAAGGGTGTAGGTGGGAGTAGGAGAGAGGTCCGCTCGCCCCATCAGCGTTGCCGTCAGTCTGCTTCGAAGCGCCGGTGTCCTTGTTGGAAACGCTGGGACGTCTGCTGTCGGCGGCGCTGCTGGCGCTGGATTGGCTGTTACTGCCGAGGTTGGTATTGCCGGTACGGAGGACAGGACCATAACCACTTATGTCGTGGTTGAGATGGGAGCTCCATTCGACGGGCCGTCATTCGGGATTCGTGGAGCTTTTTCAGCTTGCTGTCAGTTCTAGAGTGGAAGAGGCCGGACCCGTCGAACGGCATCTCTTCAATTCTTCTCTTGGTCTCGTCCGGGAAGTTACAGTTCCGCAACCACGCGTGCCTCCGGAGAGAAATGGCACCCAGGAGCGAGCGGGAGTCGGTATCGACATGGTGACGGGCAGTGGAAAGTTGCTGCACCGCCACCTGCATGGCCTCTTTGATAAACGTGCGCGCCAGATCACCCTGGTGGTTGGGAAAAGTGGCTATGATACCATCAAGTCTTTGCATCAAAAAATATTGGTATCTCGCCAGGGTTGCTTCGTAGTTGGAAATGCACAACCCGAGGCCGGCTGCCGTATACACCCTGCACGCAAGTGAATCCACCTTCCTGCCTTCCTTGTCTTGGGGCGATGTATGGCCGCGAGCTTCCCTCCCCTGGGACGATTCCACAACCATTGAATTCAGTCTGGGGTGTCGGAGCAAGAATGGAATGTCTCCTTCACGAACCCTATACATTGACTCGTATTTACGAGAAGTAGGTTGTGGTTGTGCTGGAAAGTCCCAGGGTTGGGTCATCGCCTGCTTCAGGGTTGTAATAAACGGCAGCGCAATAAAGGTGGATTGCTCGCCTCTGACCACATCGTAAAATCGGTCGGTACTAGGACCGGGCTGTTGGTGGGCCTCAATTTCGAGAGACTTCACCAACCTGGCCATCAGTTCCCCGAAGGAAACATGTGGTTCATCAGGTGACGCCGGCCCCTGGGAGGTGACTGCCGCATCCGGGGAGGTCGAATCGGCTTCGGAATCATCTGAGTCCATCCAATAAGGTGGTATACTGGAGGACGAATCCGCTGGTGATTCCAACCTGTCTCGCTCTCGGGATGGAGCCCGCGGGGCATCTGCAGGAGTAGAATGGAGATGGCCCCCGGCTGTCGGTGGTGAAGGGCGGCTCCTCGGAGCAGGATAATACACCATGGACTGGCATTCTCTGCGTTGGGGAGCAGAGGAGTACCGGACATGGTACCAGTCGTCCGATCTCGGCTCCGATGATTGACTCCTCCGGCTTCTCGGAGAGGGTGCCATCTCCGCATGCGCTGGGGCAGGTGGCATTGGAGTCGGGGATCGAACCCTCTGGGGGGAATCCCTTATCTCCCCATCCGAAATCGAGCCACGCTGGGGATCCTGAGGAGGTTCGGGAGCCAGCCAGCGAGGTGAGCCTGGCGGAGTGACCCTCATAGCCGCCTGAATGGTCGGTACTGATGGTGTCGGTACCGTGACTGAGGTCGGTACCGAGGATGCCACCGAACCCGAGTGGCGGCGTTTTCCGTGCTCGGGGTTCTTTGATTTTTTCTCCGCTTTTCCAGTCTTCTCCTTCCTAGCCTTCTTGTGCAGCGGTTCCTTGCCAGAATCGCTGTGTTTACGCTTTTCCTTATGCTTTTTTGGCATAGGATCTGGCTGGTCAGCCATGTTTAAGGCTGCCGTGCTGGAGGGGCACGAAGGCGGAGCAGCAGAGGAAGAGGCGGTACGCTGCGGAGGATCAGCGCTAGTTGAACGGCCTTCGGGAGGAGCCAAAGGTATGGGCTTTGCCACTAGCCGATCAGATTGGAGAAGGGCCTGGTCCCACAATAACTTGCGGAGGCGGTTCTCCCTGTTCTTTCGCACTTGCTTGGAGAAGGCCAAGCAATGGCGGCACTTATCGGTTCTGTGCCCCTCCCCCAGACACAGAAGGCACAGAACATGCGGGTCTGCAGTGGGCATTTTAGAGCCACACTGCCCGCATTTGCGGAACGCCGCCCGCTGCGCCATCGTAGAAATAAGAAGAAAGAAGATAGTAAAGCGGGAAAGTAATATTTTTGTTTTTTGTTTTTTAGAAACTAGAGAAAGTGATAATAACAAGAAAGAACAATAAGTGAATAAACAACCGTGAGAGGAAAACAAGGGAATAGAACTTGGATAAGGAACGAGGATTATATAACGAACAAGGTAAGTAGAATCTAAGCGAGAGCGAAGCGGCACGAGGCACAGCGAACGGCGGTCGCAAAGACTGGAAAATGGCGGACACTCCACTCCCTTTTATACTAAGGAGCGGGGAGGGGGGAGCGGAGTGTTACCGCCAAAATCCGTTAGCTGTTAATCTTCCGGCCAAAGGCATTGCGCAGGCGCAGAACCCATGTGTGTGATGCACAGAGGCCACGAAGAAGAACATTTGGTGCCATAACTGTTGTTTAAATCCCACCCAAACATTTTTCCCAAAAAAATCTCCCCCCCCCCCCCCAAATCCAACACGATCCTGTTCTGGGAAGGACTTGATATCCAACTTAACTGCAATGTAACTTTGAAGGCTCCACAACCAGGTTTGCCGACTGCATGAGGTTCACGCACAAGACCTGCTTACATGTGGTCTCATTCCAGAAATTGATTGCCCTCAGGTCACCCTGTGGTGGAAAAACAGGTGTTCGATTTGATCCATGCTTTTTGTAACAAGTGTTAAATGGCTCGAGGCTTCTACGCGTCTCACAAGATCACATTTTACACCATGCATCTTGGGCTCAGGATGAGACCCTGACCTTGCGGGGACTTATAACAGGCTGCAGCTCTTAAGTGCCGTATAAACACATTTGGTATCTGTAGCAACATCAGGCCAAACTAAAGATTTGTCAGCACCAACTATTAACTTTGACACCTCTCTCATTTGTTCCAACCAAACTTATACTGGGTGCGTTCTCACATCACATTAACCCACCCTGACAAAAAGCAAACGTTCGGTTGGCTGCATGCGAGACAACCACAAAGTCCAACAAATGCTTATTTTGGGAATCTCCAAAGGAAAGCAGAGGAGGGGGGCAAAACAGGCAAACTTACTGGGAAAGGAGGTTCAGGAGACAGAGTCTCCGGCACGGATGTCAGCATATAAATCTCCCACGAACTGAGCAGAGGCCTGAAGCAAAGAGCACACGGGTCTTCAAGGGAACTAGGCAGGCAACTAGACATAGGGCTGTGAATCCTAACGAAGACTCTTCCTGTTTTCTTCGTCACTGAACGCTTATGCGTTGTGCTTCAAAACTGACTGACCCCTTTTCTGTTTTGCACCTTTTGGCCTGCATCTTCACAAATCTTTTACCCTGTTTTCACCAAAAGCCCAGACTGTGTGCTTTTGGGGGTAGAAGTGGGAAGGGTCGACAAAGTGCACGCCAGGTTCTTCGTCAGGCTAACACCAAGGTGAAGACTAGACAGCACGTCATTTGCCACACAAAGCCTGCACCCGCGGCTGGGCTCCCCCAGGGATGCAGGAGGATAGCCAAGGAGCCCAGTGCAAGAGTCCCCGCAGTGACCCCTGGGATCAAAAGCACTGAGGAGACGGGGGGGGGGGGCAGCTGAGACCTGTGGCACCACAGCACCGGCTCTGCGCCCACAGCCCCCGAGTCTCCACAGGCTCCCATCTGGAGCCGGGCCTCTGCAATAAACAATAACTGGAAAAGCAAATTTGAACAATTTAATGGAACTGTGGCTTTTTACCAGAGCCTTCAGGTGTCATGCCAATTGAACAGCCCCAAGCCAATTTTAGCTGTTCTGCTGTTTCCAGAAGAGCCTTCAGGCCCTTTAGAGAGAACAGCTGGGGAAGGGTATCTCGGAAACACAAGTAATTTAAGAAATGTATTGGCTATTCCATGAAAAACACACTTTTTAACAGGTTAAGGTCAGCCCAAATGTGTGAAATCCGGATGCACGGTATTAGTTAGTAGCTAAGCAGACACCCGTCCACTATTACTGTTTTTACCCAAAATTAACCTCCAGCTTTGTGAATATAAGACTGCTAACTTTCTGTTCTCTGCTTACTACAGAACCTACAGATTTTGTCTATACATTCAAAAATGAGCCAATTGTCTATCATATGGTTTGTTGTCCGCATAACGCTAGGAGTAGCATAAAAGAAACTAGAAAAACCCAATCCTGGGCTAGGTAACCTAGTGACCTCCAGATGAACCAGACTGTAACTCCCATCAGCCCATCCATGGGCTGTGGCATAAGGAACGCAAAGGCGTCAAGGAGGGCACCTCTTCCTGCCCCAGCCTAATCCCTTCAAACACCATTTCATGCCCCGGGAGACCTTGGGCTCGCACTCTCCATCTTGTGCTTCTGTCCAGTTCGAATGAAAGTATCGCCTGACCAGGGATTCGGTTTTTTTATTTTTAAAGGAATTTCAGGTTGCAGCACTGAAGGCAGCAACACTCAGCAAGCACAAATGACTTAAGTGCTGGTGTTCTGCCAGCAGCCCATAAAAATGTACTCTGTGATCCCGCAGGCAGTACAAAAACACCCAACTCCGCTGACATACCTTTGTGTTGTGATACAGCCCTGACAAGACCTTCATTAGGAGGAGGTTATCTATAGATACAGGTGTGGGTATTTTGCTGTCCGATAACTAGATCTCACAGGCCTTTGTAACGCAAAGACGGCCAGCAGGCTCATCCTGAATCTGACAAGATTAAATAGACGTTTCATTTACTGCAGACCTTGTAACTCATTCAGTGCAAACTGTGAAAAACTGGTTGCCCTGACACTGAACTTTAAGCTGGGACTGCTGAGAATCCTGCTTTCCACGAACAGTCCATATGATGGTGCGTGTCGCCAGCTCAATCCTCACTAGCAAGGCCACTAAGCAAAACAGGAAGTGTTTATTTAATATGCCATCCGGAGATCCTGGCTTGTTTTTCCAAGTCCAAGCCAGAATCGGTAAGTCAAGAACAAATTCTGCTTGGTAATCCTAGCTTGTAAATTATCAAGAAATCTGATAATATGCTACTCTTGGTCCAGAGTCTGCGAGTAAGTTCTGGTTTATCATTCAGAGAAGACGTGGTCATTAAGCTCCCAGAACATGGGGCAAAGTCTTTCAAAAATCCCTGTCTTTCAAAAATCTATTCAAAAGCTTCCTGACTCCTTTGGGATAGTCCCCCTCGCACGACTGAACCTAAGCATGTGTAACTGTCCTTCAACTTCCATCCACTTTCTTTCTTGTCTGTCTGTCTGTCTGTCTGTTTGTTTGTTTGTTTATTTATTTCACGGACTTATATGCCGCCCCATTCGCCCAGGCCTCGGGGCGGCTTACCAATAAATAAATATCATTAATACAATAAAATGCAGTTGGAGACATCCTGGCCAAATTATAAACTGTGAGCTTCTTGAAGCAGGGAAGGGTCCTCTTGTTCTGTGCAGAACAGCATTCACAGTGATGACATTAAGCAGATAGAAGTAACTCCTGCCACCTGCAAAGCGAAGGTGACAACACTGGTCAGGTACCCTCTGCTCACCTCTACACCCACACTACACTGGCACACTATCTTCTTAAGGTTTCACATGAATCCAAGCTTTGCAACACATAGCGAGACTGATCAATTGGAGAAATAGGTAGGAAACCTATTTTGCCCCAGAAATATTTACAAATAGTTAAGTGACTCTACTGGGTCAACCTTTTTAGATCTGTGACCTGAAATGTCAGATCTCCTTTGTGTTGAAGAGGCTACCGGCTTGGCTTTTACATCTCATGAGTTCTGCACATCGGTGATGCCCATTTTTACTTAGCGCAAGGGCATGGCCGTTACATCTCTGCAGCTTGAGGTCAATTCCACCTATATTGTTCCCGTGAAGCTGAGCTTCGGCAGCTCATACACAGGGGACATGAAGAACCTTTCCTGATGCGCTCCCCGCTTCTGCATGCATTTTGGAATGAAACCGCAGCATGATAATCTGGAACTCAACAGCACAGACAGTTTGTTTCCAAACAAGACAAGAGCTGCCAAATTCAATCTGAGTATTGATTCAGGTTTCTGGCAGTTCAGAAAACAGGAAGGCGAGCCTGCAAAGGCCTCATTCCAAGGCCTGCTGAGCAGACACAACGTGGCTCAACGGGAACACAGTAGGACACACATGTGCCTTGAAATCCAGGCAGCGGGTGCTTAAGAACATTTTCAATGTTAAGTGCATTAAGCCTTTCACTCGGAATTATATAAGCAGAATAAAGAGGGATTCCACTGCTTTTGCAACACTTTAAACACCATCTTCCAGAGATAATTGACAACTTATTCCCCGGCACAATATGCAGCTGGAAAGAAACGGAAATCTGTCTTGGCGCAAACACTTGTAAATGCATGAATTTTGCCAAACTTCTAGTCTAAATCCTGCAGAGAACACAAAGGCAAAAAGTAAACAAAATCAAAGCACCAAACCACTCCCCATCACAGCCACAAAGTGCAATCAACAGCTATCAGTTCTTGTAAACCCAGCAGCAACTGGCACAGCTATTGCAAATCCCATCATTGCAAACCCAAAGTTATCAACTCACCTTTTGGCAGAACTCACAATTTGATAAACTGCAAGCCAAGAAGCGGTCCAGGATGAACTGCACACCTCATTTTCCCTTCCTGGACAGATACACAATTTGCTAATCGTTCTAGTGCACCCTCTGTCCTTTCCTGCCACACCACTCATTCCATGTCCATTGATTCCCACCAACCTACAGCTGTGCAGCTCCAAATGACATTTTTCTTGTGAAACAACATGTTTGGGTGCCAATTAGCGCTGTAAGAGCAGCCCCAGCTACACAGCTTGAGGGTGGATCAAAAAGCTCGGCAAAGTGTGAGCACTGCTACTGGCCGAGGTTACACTTAAAAGGTAGATTATGTTGTTGTTAGTCGCAAAGTCGTGTCCGACCCATCGCAGCCCCACGGACAACACTCCTCCAGGCCTTCCTGTCCTCCACCATCCCCCGGAGTCCACTCACGCTCACACCAACTGCCTCAGAGACTCCATCCAGCCACCTCACCTTCTGCCATCCCTTCTCCTTTTGCCATCTATTGTTCCCAGCATTAGGCTCTTCTCCAGGGAATCCTTCCTTCTCATTAGGTGGCCAAAGTATTTGAGTTTCATCTTCAGGATCTGGCCTTCTAAAGAGCAGTCAGGGTTGATCTCCTCTAGGACTGACCAGTTTGATCGCCTTGCGGTCCAAGGGACTCGCAGGAGTCTCCTCCAGCTCCACAATTCAGAGGCCTCAATCTTTTGGCGCTCAGCCTTATGGTCCAGCTTTCACAGCCATACTAAGAGTGGGTTGAGGTGGGCAATGCTCACTTACTGGTGACTGATGGGGAGGGTCAACTATAAAAGCTCACCTTGCCACTAGGACACTTAGCGAGTGGCTAAGGGAAAGGATGCTTATAGAGCCATTTTGGCTGAAGCAGCAGGAGAGAAATGTAATAAATAAAGAGTCGTCAAGCAAGTGTAGCAATGGCTGCAGGGAAAGGTGTATCTGCCTTGGCACGTCCTCTCCAAGGCTGCCAGACGGTCCATGTGCATGGACCGTCGGTGGGCAAGGGGACCACATCCGGGTGCCAACAGCTGCAATGGTGTCTCTGTCTTCCCTCCATGCCGCTGCTTCCGAGGCTGGATTCGGCAACTCATTCGTCCGCCCAGCGAGGGCCGTGGCGCCAGGCTCAGCCCCCGGTCCTGGACAGTCAGGGGTGCCCAAAGGAGCCCATTCCCCCTTGGCTCGCGCAGGTCTGTTTGCTGCAGCGGGTGCACAGCACCTCCATATCCAGAAGCCTGTTCCCAAGTGCCGGCATGCCTCTGAGCAGCTAACGGCGTGCTCCCTCCGCAGGCAGGTTAGCGCAGCTGTAGTGGCAAAGTTATGCTGCTTGGCCACCTTCATAACCCAAGACTGTGGCTGCCGTACAAAACTCTAGCCGCCAAATGGAGGGGATGCTCATTTACTGGAGAACTGGTGAAAAGTGCCCATCACCAGTTTACCCACTGACAGCAACATCCAGACTAACATACATATAGTATCATGACTTCTCGCCAAAATGCAAACATGCAAAAAGCGCCACCAAAATCCACCATCCTGCAGAAGCTTTTAAGGTGGTACAAGTTTCACCCCCCACCCCCGCCATGGGCAGAGCTCTAAATAGTGGGCATGCATGGAGCCGGGGCCCCCCCACACAAGAACACCCTAGTTCACAGCGCCCCCAGATCAGACAGGTACGGCTTGTCCAGCCACTGCCTCCGCGGCATTTAAAATTCAATAAAAGTGTAGAAGGCCATGAGGAAGGCACTAAAAGGGGCAGCAAGAGAAGAGTGGGAAGGCTGAAAATACCTGGGGGGGGGGGTTGATCTACAATTAATTTATAAACCACCCTTTAGTACACATTTCCAGGGTAATAAACAGCAATAACTCATTGTCAAAAGGATTGGGAATAGCAGTGTATACAAAGGAGTATTCTAGGTATCAAACAAGAACTATCTCAAGCCTCATAAAAGCAGAGAGATTTGAACAAATATTCTCAAAGCATTGGTTTTATTGCAACAGAAAAGATACTTAACCATTTTATACCAATTACGAAGGTAAGTTAACAGCGCCAACTGTTTTGTGAATGACCACTGTTAATGTAGTTGCCATTATCAGTATTTGCTGGATTTATGAATAAACCATTTATGATTCTTCCCCTCAAATGTTCTATTTATAACCCAAAACTCCTAAAACTTCATGCATCTGATGGAGCAGATTATAGTCCTCAAAAGCCTCTTCCAGAAAAACAGGTGCCACTAGACTCTTGGTTGTTTTTCTTGCAACTGATTTAACAGATCAGTCCATCTGGAAAACATTACCTGTGAAATAGTAACATTATTTTTAAACAATGTCATGGACAATGATTATTTATATCTCTATAGCTAGTTATATTTGCATAACTATGAATGATTAATTGAACACGCCTTCTGCTCATCTCTTATCCAGCTTCTGTCGGCACTTATATTTTTAAGGCAGTTAAAAACAAAAGGGAAGCGCAGAGCATGTTCTACCGGCAACTCTGAGTCAAGCAGCAGACCAGTTCAAGAAGAAACATGGATTAACGGACTGACTGTAGCCAAATAACTCACAGTAAATTAACTGGCATCCCAGCCCTACTCAAGCACGCACTAACCTTCAGATGAACTGAAGAGAAACAGACCTCTTGCCAGAAACATCCCTTGCACAGTTTGCTAAGTTGTAAGGAATTTGTCTCTCTCTGCTACTTGTTTGGACAAACAATGAGAAGACGTTCACCTGTATCAGTGATGGCGAACCTTTTAGAGCCCGAGTGCCCAAACTGCAGCCCCAAACCCACTCATTTATCACAAATTGTCAACACTGCAATAAAACCTGAATACTGAGGTTTTGGTTGAGAAAAACAACAACTCATACATTAACATCTTTAGTCTTAAAAGAAAAACACAATAACAGAGAGAAAGAGCCATGTTCTCCTTCAGCACCCCCAAGTCGGGGGTCACCAGACTCATTTGCACCCGGGTGCGTGCATGCCCTCCCTCCCTCCTCGCCCCCACACCAGCCACCAGGAATGCCACAGGAGCTTTGAAAGTTTACCGGAGGGGCAGAGGGGGCAGGGCGAGAGAGACCTAAACTAAAGGTGAGAAGAGGCTGTTGCTGATCCCTTCCACGCTTCCATTGGGATCTTCCACGAGGCACCCCATGGCACTGCGAAGCCTTGACGAGTGGGGTTGGGTGGGAAGGGGGTCCCCGCCATGCGCCCACTCCTCTCGCTTCGCAGCAGTTCCAGCCTCCACTTTTCCTTGTTTTGGGCCCCCTCCTCAGGAAGCTCCATGTCGATCCTGGGTGCCCTCTCTCTCCTCCTCCTCCTCGCTCCAGCTGCTGCTGCTCCACCACCTCGACCCCATTGCTCACTCCCTTCGCCCAGATTCCCCGCCGCACCTCCCCCCCCGGGGCCTCTGGCACGGGAGCCTGGTCTGGGAGAGGGCGCACGGGCAGGAGGAACGCAGCTGCATGGCTGCGCCTGCGGCTACCAACCCGACAGGGTGCCGCCACTGTGCCAGGAGGGTGGCCGATCACATGCTGCGGGCCGGAAGGAGGAGGAGACGGCGGGAGGAGGGCGGCACCCCAGCGCTCGGCACGCCCACTCACTGCTCACCTGCTCCCTTCCTGGCGCACCTGCTGTGGCTGTTGCACCTGCCCCTGGCCACCTGTTGGACACCGCCTCTTGCGGCGAGTTGCGGCTAATGAGTGACGTGGTTGCCCGGCACTATTACTCTTTCCAAATATGTGCATGGCTGCTGGAGCAATGCTGGGCGACTTGGCTCACGTGCCAACAGAAAGGGCACACGTGCCACAGGCTCGCCATCACCAACCTATATCATCAAGATATCAAAGGATATTTTGAAGCGGGCAATTGTAGGAATACACACTTTGCAGGCAAAGGAGACCAACTTCAATGCACAGCATGCCCCAATCAACCTCGGAACCCCCTCTAAAACTCTGGGGAACGACTGTCAATTGGTGTAGGCCAGGGGTGCGCTATTTTGGCTACCATCCCAAATAGCTCTCACCAGCTGGTGAGAGTTGATGGGAGTTGACTGAAACATCTGGAGGGCTACAAGTTGCCAACCCCAATGTAGCCCACACTGTGTGAGAAGGCCAATGGTCTGACTCACTATAAACCAGTTTCCTATTTTCCTATGAAAGAGCTTCCCATGCAAAGGTGTTTTATAGGCATGATGAACTACAGAAGATTTTCATCTACAATGCAACAGGAACTCTGACGCATCCTCTCAGGAGTAATTTGGGAAGCATGGGATAAAAGTAGGTTAAATATGTTTGTAGACTGGGACCCTTGAGATCGCCCCCTTATACAGTTAGATAACCAAGCTAGAAATCTTGCAGGGAAATTCCCCAGTGTATAATTACAGTTGCTAAGCAACATTTTTATATTAATTTATGGGTACATAAATTGCATGCCTAAAATTATACAAGCGTTCACCCTGTTTTGTTTTGTTTTTTTCAGGCAGGAACATTCACCACAAAACACGTATTACTGAATCATCACCACACTCACCAAAACGATTTGTGTAAACGCAAGTACAGTGCTTGCTGATATCCAGTAAGTGACCCGGAGTGAGGCAGTCCCTTTTGAGAAAAGGTTGCACGGACTGCCAAGGCAGGCCTAATTTCACCACACTGAAGTTACAGGCAGTTACTATACGCACAGCTTTGTAGTTCTATACATTCGCCACACTCAATATAGGGAAACAAATACTTAACTTCCCATTTCACTACCATCATCACCACCGCCGTTTGTTGTTAAGTTGCAAGGTCGTGCCCGACCCACCACGACCCCATGGACAACATTCCTCCAGGCTCTCCTGTCCTCCACCGTCACCCGGAGTCCACCCGAGCCCGCAGCCACCGCCCCAGGGACCCCATCCAGCGTCCTCATCCTCTGCCTCTCTTCTCCTTTGCCGTCAGTCGCTCCCAGCACCAGGACCTTCTCCAGGGAGTTGTTCCTTCTCACACCACCGCCATTGCATTTATTCCCCTCCTTTTTTTCCTACTGTGAGGAACCCAAAGGAGCTGACACAGCCACACTTTTCCCTCAAAATTCTGATATACTAAAAGAAAACACTGCCTTTAAAAAAGGAGGCCTCCACAATGAACAATCAGAGCCCTGTACTTCTGCCCTCACCCTGCACTCTCCAGATGTGCATTCCCAAAATACCAGAATTATCTGCAAGCAAACACATTGCCACTTATTCTTGTTCCATTTCTTTGCACAACTTCAGGCAAGGCAAACTTTCCAGCAGCTCAGTCTTTCACAGTTCAGAGGCTGCCTTTGAACTGATTTCACGTGATTCCCCCAACCTTCCTATGTCTGTTTCTTGATTAGATCATGAGAAGAGATTCCTGGAAGGCCATCTACCTTGCTGGCCCATCAGTTACAAGCAGAGCACTAGCAAAAACAGCATGCAGAATTTAAACTAGGGAAGATTATATTGCAAAGGTGGCAGGCCAAAGTGTTTCAATATGAGACATTTAACTGCCAAATATCTCTACAACGTCCCTCAGCCCACATACAAAGCCCCTTTGTAGTATTTGGTTCCAGCTGACAAGACAAGGGCTGGTCACATGAAAGGAGAATGAACAGGGTTCATAGCAACACATCAGGCCAAGCAACGACCCTTGTGGTCAATGGCCACCAAATGTCATGAAGGGACATTGTTATACCAAAACATGCGGCTGAGTATAACCTTGAAATTCGTTGTTCCAAAAATGCAGCAAATAAAGTCAATTTTCCACAAATGTGTTTATTGTCCAAAGTATTATCTTCTATAAATAGCAAGTCCGTTCTGACAAGACAGCAGTATTCTGAACTCTAGTGCAACATTCTTAACCAGGAGGAACAGCAGAGCTTTTCCCAAATAATATATCTTGGCAGAAGAAATCAGCCACGTCCACATCAGAGTCCAACATGTTCTTAAAATAACACAGAAGCACATCTCTGAGATTGAGAAATTTCATATCTATTTATTTATTTTATTTATTTGGGATATTTCTAGCCCATCCAATCACTTTCATCTCTGGACAGCTCATCCTATAATCTGATTACTTAAATTCAAAATAGTAAACCAGAAAGACTGTACTATAGGACAAACAATATACAAGGAGAAAATGTGCATGCATAGCCCCCTAACACTGATCAGAGTAATTTGATTAGTCACGCATTCAACCTAATTTACATAGGATTATCTTAAATTTCTGGTCAAAATATTACTCCGTATCTTTTATTTTTACCTTGTATTTTTATATACATACATACAAATATATAAAAAGAAAATAGGAAATCTGATCATTTCTACTGGATTATAACAGATGAAATTGATCTATTAGAACTTCAGATAAACTTTACTACTATAAACGTATATCAAATGGATCTCCAAATCATTGCATCAAGCACCTCTAAAGCAATTTCCTCCTTCAACTATTATTTTTAGCCCTTTTATTTCAAGTTACATCTCCGGTTTCTCTTATCAAGTCCTCCTTATCAGTCAGATCAAAATGTCCACACTCAACCTTAGCAATGGAAGTTTCTCCCAAGCATCGATCAGCACCCAGGATGCCACCTTTGCTTCTCCCATGGCTTCTCTTTCTTTCATCAATTCATTTCAGCAAGTGACTTAATTCCTTCAACAATTTTAACAGTTTTATGGCCTGTCTAAATTTGGTCTGAAAAGCAGCCACCTAGAAGTGTCAATATTTCTTGGTCTCCACCAATTGTTTCATTCCTCAGATCAACTAAGAACATTCAATATATTCTTTATATAGCACTTTATCCCAAAGTGCTCCACACAAAATACAGTAAGACAATTTAAACTACTACAGTAAGTATAATAACGATCTTAAAGTACAACATAACTACATAAATCCTCCCCTCACACCTTCCCCTGCCCAGCCCACCTCTCCAGCCTGCATTATAAAGCCCCTGAAAAGGGTCTCCTGCCAAGTCCACCTCAGCTTTTTTCAGAAGTCTCCTGCCACTGCTCCCAGGCGCTGGCCTTTGCTGGCTCTCCTACTGGCATCTCATAATTTCTGTTTGCTCAAGCAGTTCCACAGTTCTTTTTGTGAATTGTGCAACATGCTATGATACTGTCGAGTACGATGGTGTCGAGGATGTGTAAAGTTACTTGCTTGTCAACATTTGGCACTTTGTTGGCTATAAATACGATCACAGCACATTCTTACATTCTTCCTGCAGCAAATATAGCAGCATTGGAGGGCGCTGGCTGAATAGGCCGGAGACAGTTGGAGGAATTCTGCAAGGCCTGCAGGTGGCCCAAAGCGGAGTTGCTTGGAATTCCTCACAAAGCCAGTTTCTCTGGCTCCTTATTTCCGATGGCAACCAGAGCTCCAAGCCATGCTACTCATCCCACCCACATTATGCAGTGTGAGCGAATCACAATCACGCATACCCTTGTGTTACAGAGACACTCATAACAAGTGGCAGCCGGGCTGAAGCAGGGAGGGCAACAACTCCAGCCTTTGTTTTTCTCCTCCCCCCCCCCCCGCCACCGCAATATGGAGCTGCTCAAGCCCAGTAACACCATGAGTCTGTGGACAGAGTTGAGAATCAAAAACTTACAACAATTAACAACAGCAAGCAGGGAAGAGTCCAACAATAAACAGACAGAATTTAAGCACAGACTGCCAGATAAATTGCATATTCGAGCCTGTAAGAAATCACTGCTCAAGTATGAACCACAGGGTGCAAAAGTCTTGTGAAACACAGAAGCAAGCAAGATGGAACCACTCGGGGTGGCAGTAAAGCTCGGCCAATGCTCAGGTGTTGCGCCAGTTCCACTCCATAACCGGGGTGGAAGAGAAGACCAGGATCCCTTCCCATTTCCTTGGCAACAAGTTATTTTACCATGCACTAAACTCTTTATAGCTGGAGGATGTTTTTCTGAAAGCACCCTTGAATTAAGTTCACATAATTGAAAGTCAAAGAAAATGAAAAGGTGCTGTTATGATTTAGCAGTGATCATGCCTCCCAGAATCTATTAGCTAGAAATACAGACTTCTCACCTACCCTGTTACTTTTGCATCAATACCTAAGTTTCTGGAAATGAGCTGTTGACATTTATCATCCAGTTCAGAGAACATTCATTCTCGAACCAGTACGCAGCCTCAACATTCCATGCTGGTAATCTGATTCGTAAGCAGGAGCTGTTCTCTCACACAGGACAGACCGCTTGAGGCCCCTTTCTGTGTAATGGGACTTGATTTCCAATGCACCTGAAGTGCTGACCAGGACAATTTCTGCATGGCGCCTATCAGAAACTCTGCAGGGTATAATATGAAGGCTAGCATTGTGTGAGGATTTTCGGATGACGCATCAGCAGAGGGTATCAAAGACTGTGAGTAAATGGGAACATTTTATTTGGATAAACATTTTTCATTTAAAAAAATCCTCAATCATGTTCACGATTATTACCCGAACCTACGCACAAACCACTGGTATAACTAACCTAAGTGACAAATCTGTTAACCCCAGAAAAACGGAAAACAGCGATTGTCTTCACCCAGAAAGCCTCCCTAGCCATGTGACCAGTTTCTAGCGAAAGTTACAACTCTGTAAAGTCTTTTTGCAAGGGGGCGGCATACAAATGTGGAAAATAAATAAATAAGTCCGAGATGTAATGAAATCAAATGGAAGAATTCCACAAAATCAGTGATAAGGTAGCAGGAATCGTACAGCAGAGGAAAAAGATCCACTGACTGCAGCTTCCCATTATCCCACAACAGAAATAGAAAGACGCCAATCCCCTCCAGCACCTCTTGCATTCCTTTAAGTTCACACACACTCTTGGCTGTGAAAGAGGAGCAAAGCCCTGTTTGCTCCTGCAAGTGTAATCATGATCTACTCCTCCAAAAGCACTTCAACTCCAGCAGTGAAGCAGATCAGCATTCAACCCCACGCCGAGAGAATTCAGCCGTGGCTGCCACAGGAAGTAGTGTCTGCTTTTTGAGATGTGTCGAGGTCTTTAAAGTTCCATGGATGAATCTGAATCTTTGCACTGCCTTGCAGCATGGCCCAGAGAAAGGGGGGGGGGGTGACACTTAAAACCAGCTGGCCATACTATTCTAGTCTCAAAAAGTTATGCCCAACACTACTCTCCCAAAGCTTAGTCTCACTCATAGCAGTGCCAGGAGCAGCTCCCAAGGTTCGGGGTGTGGTTAGACAGGATTATCCTCACGATGGGACCACTCAGTGGGAGGCTGCTGGGCTTAATAGCTGGTGTTATAAAGGGCAGGGCACCACTCTCCAACCGGGTACCTACAGCTCCCTTTGCCCCCGGACAGTACGAGCAATGATCCTGCTGGCTGGGTGTGGAGGGAACTCCAGACCAAGACATCTGAAGGATGCCCAGATCAAGAATGCTGTTCATTCTTATTTGCAGTATTTTTACCCCGCTCTTTGGCCAAAACAGGCTCTCCAGAGCAGCTTACAAAGGTTAATAATGGGGCAGTCCCCAGCCTCAGGTTAATACACTAAACCAGCAGTTCCCAAACTGTGTTCTGTAGAACCCAGGGTTCCACAAATGCCTCGTAGGGGCTCCGCGAAAAACCTCAAAAATCAAATTGAAAACAGATTTTAAAATGAAACCACATGAGGCCAACTATTTGATTGTCAGCTGGCATCCAAGCAGCAAACAAGGAAAGCATCAAGTCATTTGGTTCTGAGGACTCTATTGCATAATGTTGGGAATAATCAAAAGAATTCCTTTGGGATCTGACCATATAACTGCTTTATTAATTCACTATATTTAAAAGATTTTACTTCCAAACCTACAATGTTATGCAAAGCACTCAGGCAGTAAGAGCAGATGAAAGAAGGAAGAACGTTGTGGGTTCACAATGCTTAGTAAAAATCAGGGAGAGTTAGGATTCTGTGGGGAAAATGTCTTCAGAAAGGTTCCATGACCGAAAAAGTTTGGGAACCATTGCTCTAAACAACACAGCATAAAAGGAAAAGAGAAAAAAGCAAGACTCAATTACTCACTTTCAAAGTACTTATAGGTGCTCTTTTATTTACTATTTAAGCAGCTTCTATACTCTTTGGAATTCCAAATGAATTATATAAAAACATTAACAGAAATCAGTAGAAAACAAATAATGCATAACAAAAGCAGTAGAGCAGAACAGTGTCACTTTCAATCATGAATCAGGAATGCCCAAGGAAATGAATGTATTTTCAAGAGCTGCTTCAAACTCCAATTTCTGTCTCTCAAACCACATTTGGGGGGACAGTCCAGAGGGTGGATGCAACTACCAATAAAATTGGCTTTCGTGCTGTTACCTTATGACCCACTCACAATACCCAAAGGTCACAGACTGGATTTTTAAAAGACTTCACTGTGTTGGTTTAATGGTCAGGGTGATAAATTTCAGATGTTGAATACTAAATACTTGCTCTTGGAGGCATACAAGTAAGGAGATACATGTCTATTCCATGCTGCACTAATGGAGACTGAACCATGATGCTATTAAGTCCAGGGGCTGTTTCAAAGTTTAGGAGGCTCCTAATACCTTATGTGCTGGACTGGCCCACAGTAAGTAGGACTGAATCTATGGGTTGGCCAAGCCTCAATTCTGGAAGGTACAAAATATGTGAGTAAGGCAGGGTCCACTGTTTTCAGCACGGTGGTGAGGGGAAGAAGGCAAACTACGCATCAAGGCAGAAGAGTGACAACGGAGCTGACCAAGAAATGCAGCAAGGGTGAAGCCTGCAAGTCACAGGATGCAAGCAAGGACTAGCAATGGCCAGTACCAGTCAACTGCCTTTCCTACCAACCATCTCTGCCCACAAAATCCACTCAGCAAGACAAGATTGTTTCTGATACTTCACTGATTTGCTCAATGGCCAGCCATGTGCTTTTCCTTTCGTTATAAAGCACTCTGCTGCCTGCTCCATTCAAGCGGCTGCTGCCACCATCTCTAAAGCGTAGCGTGGTCTTCAGGTCAGCCCCTCCTGAAGAGCACCTCCTCTGACATGCACCTTCTGATGGGGCCCGGCTCTGTGAGGCACAGTGGACCTCAGCAAGAGCAGCCACTATGGTGCCAGCACCCAGCTGTGAAACACCCTCACTCCACAAGGTCTGCATCGCACGCCCCCTGCTAGTTTTCCAAGAACAGGTTAAGGTTTCCCTTTCCTCCTATGCCTCTTCATTCAAAGCTTTCTGCTGCTTATGCACATCTTAGGAGCGATGTTTTCAGTACCGGCATGTTTTCATTCCGGTGTACTATTTCCATGGGCATGTTACTATTGCTACCTGCCAGCAGGAGGGCACCACCTCCCCAACAGCCATCCATGCGCCAGAGCACCCTCCTTATGGATTCCCTTCTCAACCTAATTTAGGATATGACAGACATTGTTGGAAAAGGACATGCTGCCTTTGAAGAGCCAAGTCTGTAAGAAATTGCTCCACCACAAAGACCTGCCGCACCTGTGGAAAGAGAATCAGAGCATGTGAACCTCAAAATCCAGTTTGAGGTGAACCACAGAAAACACTACGGAACAAGACCAAGCACTGGCCACACAAAGAACCGTTTTAATAGGATTGTGTATAATATTTTCAAGTTGTTTTCATATCTGCTACTTATGCACTATTTATCCAGCTATCTGAGGAAAGAACTACTTATGTGTGCATAACTCATGACCCTTAAAGACCAAATGCACAGGGTAAGGCTGAAGGTCATCAATGGAAGGTTTTGTCCCATAGCACCTGAAATATAGTTAAGAGCACAATCGCCAACCTGAGTTTAAAAAAAAAAAAAACTACCAACAGTCTGGAAGAAACCAAGCACAGCACAAAGGTTATTGAGAAAGCGATGCTGGGCATTTATTCCTTTCAGCTCTAAGATTACAACTGGATGCACAGATACGTGTTGCCCCTTATGAGAACAATGTTTAGTCCATAGAAACCGGCCACTATTTATTTTTATATATATATATATATATATATATATATATATTTGAGAACATTTGTGACTGAGTTGCTCAAAAACTACTCTGAAAATGAATTACACTGGATGATGCGTGTTTTACCAAAGAGTTTTAGGTCAAACACCCACTTTGGAGCAGTTGTGTCTGAAAGAGGTCTTGACAGTCTCTCTCCAACACATAATTATGCAGGAAGAGTAACTAAACTGAGAACAGTGCCTGGGCAGAGACAGGGGTCCAAATGTCCTATGGCATCTCTTGCACAAAAAAGATGCTTCAGTATGTTATACAGTTGGCTGGTTCAGATAAAAACTGAAGGTAACACACCAGTCCACGTGGTTATTGTGCCGTTGGGTTGTTTGCTCTACTGAACGATGCTGAAATCACAGAGATGTTGCAGGACTGAGCAGAGCACTCTTTTCCCACTGAAAAGAACCTATCCCAATCCAGGAATCGAGTGAGCCGGCTAGAATGCACCTGGCCGGTGAGGTGTTGCTTGGACGACCTGGAAGGGATGGGAAGCGGAAGCCCACAAAGGCCTTCAACCAAGCCCAGCGGCATGTGGTCACTGCCCAAAAAGGGTTGGGGGCTTGTGTGAAGAAGGCAACCGTTGCACATCCCCTGAATGGTACCTATGATGGTGCCTAGAGCCAAAGTGGCTCCTACGTGAAAAACAGATTTAAGTAGTTAGCTCTTCGATTGCAATCCTAGCCTGAATCCCTTTGCTGGCCTTGTGCAGACTTTTAGTTAAACCACTATTCAAGTTGTCACGAGGCAGCCGTAAGGACAGGTGATGCCCAGGTCCGCTATTTTGAAGGTGTGTTACGGAAGTCTATTAAAAGATTAGTTGTTAAATATCATTCAGCGACCATAAGCATATACATTTTAAGATTTTCTTTTGAAACTAGGTTATCTGAACAAAATATACATTATTAAACAGCCTATGCTGAACCTCTTAGGAGTGAATCATGCCTAAATTCGCTACGTAAAAAAGGGGAAATCATGGGGAAGATACAGGATTTAACACAAGGTAATTTATCACTTCTCTTTTTTGGACTTCCTTCAAGAGGCTAACCCTGGATTATAGATGCAGCAGTCAAAACAGGGCCCTTCCGTGTTTTATCACGGCGATCCACCAAGCCCGTCAATGCCTGTCACCCGAGCTCTGCTATGGTTCATTCTCAAATTGTGAAGAATTATGACTGCCAAGGAGCACAGACTTTTTTGTTCTATCTCATGGAATAACACTTGGGCTTTTGTTACATTGACCATGTGCATACTTAGCCACAACCGTTCTTGAAGGCTAAGACTACAATGCCATCCACACTTCTTTGGAGGCAAGTCGTCATGAGCAGTCTTACAGTGCAATCATGTACAGGCCTACGCAAAATAAGTTCAGGTGTTTTGATGCGACTTTCTCCCAGTCTTGGAAAGGGAGAGACTGACAGAATTCTGCCTGTTCTAGGCAGGTACTCTACATGTAGACTACCTAACCAAAGGTTTGGAATAGATCCTTAGGATTTATAAAGGCTTTATTTAGTTGCAACCAGCATGTTATAGAGGGCAGTTGATAGACATACTTATGAAGAAAACATATATGAAGACTGATTTAAACTGGTCTTTTCTGATTTAATTGCCTTAATTTCATTCAATCGACAGCGCATGAAAGCAGATGAGCGTGCAATCAGTCCAGATCAAAGGAAGAGAGAGAGAGAGAGAGTGTGTGGGCACATGTGCCACACACACAAGGACTGTTTGTAATGGGGAGTGAGGAAGAGGCGACACTACACGAAATCCAGTAATCTTTCCAAGAAGGGGGGGGGGGGCTGAGCAACTGAGGTCATTCGTGTTCCTTCATCTGCCCAAATGCCCAGAATGCTGGACTGGGAGGTGCCACTCGGGCTGGACCCCAGGATGCAGGCCTGGGACCCCAGGGTGAAGGAGGACCCCCTCAAATCCTCAGAGAAGCAGCTGAGGCAACCGCAACTCCTCCCCTTGGGCCAGACTGCTATAGGAAAGAGCTGCAACTGCACCGCACTGTCACATTCGCTCTGCCCATTCAGATCAGGAACATACGAGCCAATCCAGCGTTCCCTCTCAAGGGAGCTGTCCTCTCACCCCCCCAGCGCCCCGCTTGTCTGTACCCCCCATGAACAGCAGCTTCTGATTGGTTCAGGGAGCGGTTAATCAAAGCTAATAAAGGCATTTTCTATTACATTGCATTCATATCCCCCGTTTTTTCCTCTTGTGAGGAACCCGGGGCAGCCTGCTCCATTTTGTCCTAACCACCACGACCCTGTGAAGGAGGTTAGGCTCAGCACAAGTGACTGGCCCAAGTCACCCAGGCAGCTTCAGGGCTGAGTGGAGACCAGAACCTGGACCTCCCAGGTCCCCAGTCCAACTCTCTCACCTCGACTCTCTGTAATGAGCGGAACAGCACAGTGCAATTTTAACTGGTGCAGCTTCCCTCTAGCATGGCAAGAGAAGGCGTGGCTGCCAGCCAGGTGAAATGAAGGCACACTTGGGTTCACTGACAAGGAGAGCCTGCTCAGAGGAAATCCCTTGCCCCAGGCCCTCAAGCCGTGCAACATTTCTGGCTCAACTCACATGGAGCTAACCTGACCCCAGAAAAGTAGACGCAACAGTTAAACTAGGTCTGAAGCAATAAGAGTCTTTCCTGGCACTGCTTTTATTGCATGAGGGATCTTCCAGCAACTGAAAGGTTGCCCTGCAGAACTCCCACATCACCTGTCAAGCATCAATCCCCTTGCCAGAGCCTTCCTATATTACAAGAATCCCCAATTAGGTATAGCAAGAAACTGTTTAAGTAGCATTACTAGTATGAGTAAAAGCACTGTTCTCCCTTTAAGAAGGAAACAGACACAGTATTACCCCTGCCCATGTACAATCTTACTCTCAGCATGCATGCATGTGGGGTGCGTCTGGAACAGGCTTTTACCATGCAATTAAGTGTCCTTGAACACCAAACTGTATCTGGGGGTGAAAGGAACCATTTCTAACTCTCCAGTTTGTTCACTGGCCATTGATTTTTTAATTACAAAAAGCATTAAGACAGAAGGGGTCACAATGCCCTTTGATTTATAGATCTGGGCTTCTCCATCTGGAAGCACCCCCACGCTCTATACAGACAGGGGAAAGAATGGCTGATCACAGCCTCCGGCTGACGGCTTCCACACCATTTTTGCTCCAGATGCTTTTGACTATGTAGTCTTTCACCCCAAAACCTTGTTAGCCTGGTTTTGCTACAAACACACTCACAAATGGAGTCTGGAATGGAGTCCAAACATACTTGCAAGGATTGCTTCATTCATTCTTCTCTCCTTCTTCATTTTGCTACCCCACCATCCCCAACTGAAGCACAAATTACAAACCTCTTGCAACAGGGGCTTGTCTCTTCTTTGTTGGCTGCTCTGCAGCACTTTGTAAGGATAGCAGAATCCCCGACATGAAACTTTAAAGCACCCTGCTGCCTAGCTGTGCAGCCATCCAAGCTGCACTCAGAGTATCCAAAGGAGGATCCCATCACCACGTGGCTCACTGTCACTGTGCAACACCCTTTCCTCCACTCTTACAACTCCATAGTAGCACTTACCTTATTACAACAATTCCCTAACAAAGAGTTACAGGGAGGGGAAGAAGCACAGACAAGCAGACCTGGTTGCTGCAAGTAGATTTTGTGCAGGCGATCCTGTTTTCCAGCCAATCTTTGCAGGCAGCTGAGCCCCCGCACTCCGCTAGTCCCTCGTCTCTCTGACCTCACCTCCCCAGCGACCACCATCCACCCTTCGGATGCCCTCATTACCACAGTGCTTCTAATAGTCGAGCACACACGGAATCCCTCCCGTCTGCCTAAGTACCCCAGCTATTCCCCAACCTGGCGCCCTCCTGGACTGCAAGGCCCAGTGTTCCCAGCCAGCGCGGCCAATGGCCCCATGTAACCCATCAGGAGGGCACCAGATGAACTCCGCGACCTTCGTCTCCGCAGCAGCCGCCCAGCACGTCAGCTCTGGCCGCGCCGTGCAGACGCTCGCAAGGCGCCTGCAGGAACCGCTTCATTTATTTTTATGCCATCCCCCAGCCCGGCAGGCAGGCAGGCAGGCAACGCCGCGGGGGGGGGGGGCGCCCCGGCTGCCACGGTACCTGTAGTAGCTGAGCAGCCCGTTGCTCAGCACGAACCAGCGGCGCTGGTAGCCCTTCAAGTAGTTGGTCCACTTGAACAGCCAGCCCTTGTAGGTGTCGGAGCCGGGCCCGAGGGAGGAGGCGACGGCGACGGCGGCGGAGCCCTCGACCGCGGCGGCGGCCACCGTCAGGCTCATGGCGACCAGCACCGGCCGCGCCGGCGGCGGCGGCGGCTGCTTGCAGGCCAGGCAGGGGACGGCGCCGAGCAGGGAGACCAGCCCGCGGGAGCCGGCGCTGCACAGCTGCGCGGCCGCCTTCCCCATAGGCGACGCCGCAGCGCCCACCCGCTCCTGCCTCGGGCTGCCTCCGGTCCGCTCTGCCGCCAGCGCTGAGGGGGGGCGGGGCCGCTGCGGAGCACGTGACCGGGCGCCACGCCCCCGCTGCTTGGGCATAGGGCGTCCCTTCCCGGAGGGGCGGGACGTGACGCGGCGAGACGCGAGGAGAGAGCGGCGGCTCTCCGCGCCCCGCGGGAGGCGGGAGGGGCGGCTCGTGTCACGTGCCCGAGCCTCGGCGGCCCCCTGGCGGCGGGGAGTGGAGGCGCTCCCGCCGGGTGCGGCTGAGTCCCGCGGGGCTAGCAGGCCGTGGCTCGGTGGCTGGGTTCGGACTGTGCAATAGCCCACAGTTCTAATCGCCCACATTCAATGCACCCACTCCCACTTAAGAGCGGTTCCGTTCCTGAGGTGGTCCTGAATTTGTGTGCAAGTTGGATCATGTATATAAAGCATGAAAAACACTTAAGAAACACGTCCTAAACACTAAAACATCTTAAACCCAACACAGCTTTCAATAATGATTTATTTATTTAACATATTTGTATGCCGCCCCCATTGCAACCTAGCCTCGAGGCGGCTCACAACATAAACAATTAAAACCATTAACTATTAAACTAATTAAAACTGGCCCATCTTGAGATACCCATTAAAATACAATAAATACAAACAATTTCACCTAACAATTAAAATAACTTTTAAATAAAAAGGTCTTCGCCTGGCACCAAAAAGCAAATGACGGCGCCAGGCGGGCCTCTCTTGGGATAATGATGATAATGCAGTAATAATAAAGTATCGATAGCTATTGCAGGGATTGTTGAACTACAGATGCTGCTTTCATATTGACCAATTGAGCACATGGAAGTAATGATATTTAAGCAAGATAATAAACTGAAACAGTACGGTTTCCATTTACATGGGCTAAGACGGCCTCCCTTGACCAGGAAGCTCACTGGAGCTCTAAGCTCTTCTGTGTATTTGGACAGAAAAGTCCTGCAGGTCCCAGCATCCCCCAGTCAGCCTGTCTTGCGGAATGTTGGGAATTGTAGAAAAAATTTCTAATCATGCCTAGGCTTGAACCCTGGGTGACTTCGGGTAAGTCACTAACATTCCGTCTAACCCACCTCACAAGGCTGTGATGAAGATACAGGCTGTGATGAGTGGCAGAAGCTGGCGCACACTGTGTTGGATCCTTGAGGAAAGGATAGCTGTCGACATAACCAAGAATTTCGGCAGTGGTGCAGCTTGAGCTGGCCCTTGAGATGAAGCAAAGCACCTCCACACGCCCATGCTGGTCCACCGAGCCTGAAGCTGCTACATGGCCTGATCTTATTTTGAAAAACTAGTACAGTCGGAGAGCAGCCAGCCATGCATGCATGTGGCCATTCGCTGTCCCATGCAAAATGGTTATTGGGCTGCAAATTGGCCTCTATCCCACACTCTTCAGATGGCCAGATGCAATCAAAGAGAAAGCTCAGGCACTCTTAATAGTTGTCCAGAAAAGGGCATAATAGGAGGTGTAGTTCACATGACAAACTTCCCTGCTCTTGGATGCAACTGTTCAGTGCCGTGAGGGGCAGAAGCGCTCTTTTCTTCTGCATCCGACTCCTGTCATCACAGAGCAGAGGAATCACTTACAGCCCCAAAGGCAGAGTGGACGGTCAGAGCCGTGCCTACACGCAGGTTTCAGTTCATGCAGCCAGGATTTTGAAATAGGTGGCAGTGTCCAAGCAAACCCAGTGATGCTTTGGGGCAGAGCTCTCACTGACCCCTGGATTCACTTCAGTCAAATAAAACACCATGATGTGGCACAGCTGTGAGAGAGCAGAGCTCTAATCCTCACTCAGCCATGGAACTCACTGGGTGGCTTTGGGTCAGTCATATGCTCTCGGTCTGGCCTACTTCACAGGGCTGTTGTTGTGAGGAAAAAAATGTGGAGGAGAATTTGTTAGCTATCTTGGGTTCCTTACAATAGGAGGAAAGGCAGGGTACAAGTGCTTCCACGGGAGGTGGTTGAGGCCCCACTGGTGAGGGCGTTCAAAGATAGGCTGGACATGCACATGGTAGGGATGTCGTGAGTGGAGCCGGCTGGAGCCAGGGGTCAGACTAGATGGCCCGGGAGGCTCTTTCTGACTCTCTCTGTTTCTAAGTGTGAAAATACCTCTGAATTTCATTGGTTAGACTCACAAAGGTGTGGCAGCTGGTCAAAGAAATGTCAGGACAAGTTGGGGAACGCTGACTTATCCCCAGAAGGATACATGAGTATCGGTCATTATGCCTTGAGAAACGGTATAAGATGTCAGTGAAGAGAAGATACCTATGCAGGAAATACAGTTCACAGCGCAGTATCCTTGAATTAAGAACCACCTTTCCAGGGCACAGCATCTTCCGATGCTGATTTTTCCCTCAGTCAAAAGGACCTTTCCAGAACTCGGGTTTCTGGTGATACCTTCTGCTTATCTAGAGGGGAGATGCTTATCGTTTGAAATAATGCAAATGTAGTTTGGGCTGCATTGGTGCTGAACTTCTAGTACATTGCTTACGGTTCTGCCCTGCAAGTAGGCCAAGGTGAAAACTCCAGCCAGTGTTTACTTGTGCTGCCCAGAGAAAACTCTGCAAGATATACTGCTGCAACTATTACTAAGTAGTAGCAATATTTGCAGCAGCTGCTAGGAAGTGGTGTGCATATTATACTACTAATCTAAATAGTTCTTAATTGTTACCTTTAAACAGCCATTGCTTGTTTGCTGTTTGTTACAGTTCAAGGTGGTTTAAATGGATGTTGTATTTTATATTTTTTGTTAAACTGTCCATCAAAGTGCAACAGGTTTCACAATATGTAATAAGAATGATTGACACCAAAACTGAATCCACATTCCTCTGGAGTTTTTTCCTTCTGCCACATGTCACCAGCACACGCCATCCAACAAGCTCAGACACTGACCCTAACTTTGGAATGAAGTCTGCACATTTCAGCAACAAGTGGCCAAAATGCCACAAAGATCACAATACTTGCAAATTTGAATAATGTTGCCTGTAACCCACTCTTTTGGCTTCAGCTTGTTCTTTGCTGAGCCCTAGCCATGAAATAGAAGAGCTCTCCAAGGTGCTAGAACTTTAAACCACCACATCAAAAGAAGAAAACATTTGGGGCATCTAGACCATGGTCTTCTTCTGATATTTAAGTAACTTTCCAGCTTAATAAATGTCAACTGAACCATCCATAGGAAGTGAGCGTGAATATTATTCTTTCAACATTCTGACTATCTGTTCTTGACATTTTCTAGTCTTTCAAAATCACTGCTGACATTTTCTTAGCGTTTCCCACTAGCTAGTATGGCAACCGTGATATTTTTAGATATGTCTCCTTGCAGTCAGCTGATTAATCAGACAGGCCTTCCAACACAGCCTGAAAGGGGGAGCTAAGTCTGATATCCAATGGACATTATGCAATGCCATGCGGTGTGCCCTCGGTTTGGCCACACAACCACACAGGAGGTCTTCTGCTGGCATCTCAAGCAGTCTGCCAGCCAAATGCTCTTTGGGATCAGTTGGCCTCTGAGCTCAGTGAAAGCACACGTGAGAGCAGGCATGCCAGTTCCCACAAACAAGTAGCCCCTTCATGATCTAATTTTAGCATACCAGATAGTAGATTTGGGGTTCTTTAGATATTTGTACTCTTTTTAGCACCTTCAGCAAAAATTATACCCCCAGTCTTCTGAGGATATCATCTTGCACTTTCATTGCTGGAGACAGCAAGTAACTCAGCATGAAACCTCTCCATGCTTGCAGCCAGACTTTCCTGCCCTGCAGGTCCTGAAACTCTGTTTTTCTGAATAGCAATCTGGTGTCAACAATGGATTTTTCCAGCACAGTTACCAATTTATGCACTGGTGCTTTTAAAGAAGAAAAACAGTTCACTCCATGGCAGAACACAAGGGTACTGGGTGCTTCTCCCAGGAGCAAATGCAAGAACTTCTTTTGATTTTAATTTGATTTTTCAATTTAATTAAAACATTTCTATGCCGTCCTTTGCAACAAGCCTCAGGATGGCTTACAGATTTTGAATTATATCATATTCATCTCTACAAGAACCACACCAAATGACTGATCCACAAAGGAGCTGTGATACAATCTTAGCTGCAAAGAACTTTTAGCGTGGTTCAACTAGACGGTAGCCCTCAGTGTAATACATCACCTTTAAAGGCCCCAGTGACTACTTGCCACCGGAAAAGTGTAGCCCTAAACAGGTACATATGTGACACGGTACTTCAGTCTCCCCTTCATGGATCACTGCCTTGTCATGGCGAAGGGGCTTGCGTAGCTCAATGAAGCTATGAGCTATGCCGTGCAGGGCCACCCAAGACAGACAGGCCATAGCAGAGAGCTCTGACAAAACGTGATCCACTGGAGAAGGAAATGACAACCCACTCCAGTATCTTTGCCATGAAAACCCCATGGACATGAAAACCAAAAGGCAAAACGATATGACACCGGAAGATGAGCCCCTCAGGTCGGAAGGTGTCCAATATGCTACTGGGGAAGAGCAGAGGGCTAGTACTAGTAGCGCCAGAAAGAATGAAGCGACTGGGTCAAAGCCGAAAGGACACTCAGTTGTATCTGGTGGTGAAAGGAACGTCCGATGCTGCAAAGATCTATACTCCATAGGAACCTGGAATGTAAGATCCATGAATCAAGGCAAGCTCTTGTCAACAAGAGATGACAAGACTGAACATCGACATCTTAGGAATCAGTGAACTAAAATGGACAGGCATGGGTGAATTTAGTTCAGATGACCATCAGGTATACTACTGCGGGCAAGAATCCCTCAGAAGAAATGGATTCATAGTCAATAAAAGAGTCGGAAAAGCAGTACTGGGATACAATTTCCAAAATGACAGAATGATCTCAGTTTGAATCCAAGGCAAACCATTCAACAGCACAGTAGTCCAAGTTTATGCCCCAACCACTGGTGCTGAAGAGGCTGAAGTTGACCGGTTCTATGAAGGTCTACAACACCTTCTAGAATTAACTCCAAAAAATGATGTCCTTATCGTCATGGGGGATTGGAATGCTAAAGTCGGAAGCCAAAAGATAACTGGAATAACAGGCAAATTTGGCCTTGGAGTACAAAATGAAGCAGGGCACAGGCTGGTAGAATTTTGTCAAGAGAATATGATGGTCATAGCAAACACTCTTTTCCAACAACCCAAGAGATGACTCTACACATGGACATCACCAGACGGTCAACACAGAAATCAGATTGACTATGTGCTCTGCAGCCAAAGATGGAGAAGTTCTATACAGTCAGTAAAAACAAGACCAGGAGCTGACTGTGGCTCAGATCATGAGCTTCTGGTTGCAAAATTTAGGGTTAAATTGAAGAAAGTAGAGAAAAGCACTAGGCCACTCAGGTATGACCTAAATCATATCCCTGATGAATACACAGTAGAGGTGACTAATAGATTTAAGGAGTTAGATCTGATAGACAGAGTGCCTGAAGAACTATGGAGGGAGGTTTGCAACATTGTACAAGAGGTAGCAACTAAAATCATCCCAAAGAAAAAGAAATGCAAGAAAGCAAAATGGCTGTCTGAGGAAGCTTTACAAATAGCTGAGGACAGAAGAGAAGGGAAAGACAAGGGAGAAAAGGAAAGATACACCCAACTGAATGCAGAATTCCAGAGAATAGCTAGAAGAGATAAGGCGGCCTTCTTAAATGAACGGTGCAAAGAAATAGAAGAAAACAATAGAATAGGGAGGACCAGAGATCTCTTCAAGAAAATTGGAGATATGAAGGGAACATTTCATGCAAAGATGGGCATGATAAAGGACCAAAATGGCAGGGACCTAACAGAGGCAGAAGAGATTAAGGAGAGGTGGCAAGATTACACAGAAGAACTATACAAGAAAGAGCTTAACATCCCTGATAACCATGATGGGGTGGTCACTCACATCGAACCAGACATCCTGGAATGTGAAGTCAAATGGGCCTTAGGAAGTCTGAGCAACAACAAAGCTAGTGGAGGTGACAGCATTCCAGCTGAGCTATTCAAAATCCTGAAAGACGATGCAGTTAAAGTGCTACACTCAATATGCCAGCAAATTTGGAAAACTCAGCAGTGGCCACAGGATTGGAAAAGGTCAGTTTACATTCCGATCCCAAAGAAGGGCAATGCCAAAGAATGTTCAAACTACCACACCATTGCACTCATCTCACATGCTAGCAAAGTGATGCTCAAAATCCTACAAGCTAGGCTCCAGCAGTATGTGGACCAAGAATTACCAGAAGTACAGGCAGGGTTTTGAAGGGTTTTGAAGAGGGAGAGGAACTAGAGATTAAATTGCCAACATACACTGGATCATGGAGAAAGCTAGGGAGTTCCAGAAAAACATCTACTTCTGCTTCATTGACTACGCTAAAGCCTTTGATTGTGTGGATCACAACAAATTGTGGCAAGTTCTTAAAGAGATGGGAGTACCAGACCCTCTTATTTGTCTCTTGAGAAACCTATATGCGGGTCAAGAAGCAATGGTGAGAACTGGACACGGAACCACTGATTGGTTCAAAATTGAGAAAGGAGTCCAGCAAGGCTGTATACTGTCGCCCTCCCTATTTAACTTATATGCAGAGCACATCATGGGAAAGGCGGGGCTAGATGAATCACCAGTTGGAATCAAGATTGCTGGGAGAAATATCAACAACCTCAAATATGCAGATGATACCACTCTCATGGCAGAAAGTGAAGAGGAACTAAAGAGCCTCTTGATGTGGGTGAAGGAGGAGAGTGCAAAAGTTGGCTTGAAACTCAACATTAAGAAAACTAAGATCATGGCATCCGGTCCTCTCACTTCCTGGCAAATAGATGGGGAAGAAATGGAGGTAGTGACAGATTTTATTTTCCTGGGCTCCCAGATCACTGCAGACAGGGACTGCAGCCAAGAAATTAAAAGATGTTTGCTACTGGGGAGAAAAACTATGGCAAATCTAGACAGCATACTAAAAAGCAGAGACATCACCCTGCCAACAAAAGTGTGTATAGTCAAGGCTATGGTTTTCCCAGTTGCAATGTATGGCTGTGAAAGCTGGACCATAAGGAAGGCTGAGCACAGAAGGATTGAAGCCTTTGAATGGTGGTGCTGGAGGAGACTCATGCGAGTCCCTTGGACCGCAAGGCGATCAAACCGGTCAGTCCTAGAGGAGATCAACCCCGACTGCTCTTTAGAAGGCCAGATCCTGAAGATGAAACTCCAATACTTTGGCCACCTAATGAGAAGGAAGGACTCCCTGGAGAAGAGCCTAATGCTGGGAACAATGGATGGCAAAAGAAGGAGGGGACGGCAGAGGATGAGGTGGCTGCATGGAGTCACTGAGGCAGTTGGTGTGAGCGTGAGTGGACTCCGGGGGATGTTGGAGGACAGGCAGGCCTGGAGGAATGTTGTCCGTGGGGTCACGATGGGTTGGACACGACTTTGCGACTAACAACAACAACTTCGGTCTGCCCATCCATGGTCCATTTAGGCCTGCTCATGCCTTTTACCAAAACCAACCATTTTAATTTTACTATAATTGAGAAACTTTCTTGCTTACGCTAAGTTCCAAGTTTAGTAAGCAAGTTTCTCATACCCATGTGAGTCAGGAAGTCAAAAGCATAATGTAGGGCTGATAGCTTTTGTTCTCCAAATGCTGGGCAGAGAGGGGGTACAAGGGGAGGAAAAGTTCCTGAGTTATAGTGTTTATATAATGATTAAATAAAAGGGGTGCCAAAATGCACCCCTGCTTAACTCCTCTTGCTCCCCTTGGGAATGCAATCTGACAGGAAACTCACTGAACCCATCCAGACTCTAATACCAGTATTCCCCAAAGTAGCGTCATTCCCAGCTTCTTGTGGGACTTTTCTCTAAAAGTGTAAGTCTCAACTTTTTTTTTCTTTTGTGTTTAACTCACCATTGTAACTGGAACCATCAACAGTTATATTAGCATTTTATATTAACAGAAGCTTTACCTACAATTGTGAAATGCTCATTTCTGATGCATATTTTTGTTGTTGTTGTTGTTGTTGTTAGTCGCGAAGTCGAGTCCGACCCATCGCGACCCCATGGACAACATTCCTCCAGGCTCTCCTGTCCTCCACCATCCCCAGGAGTCCACTCAAGCTCACACCAACTGCTTCAGTGACTCCATCCAGCCACCTCATCCTCTGCCGTCCCCTTCTTCTTTTGCCATCTATTGTTCCCAGCATTAGACTCTTCTCTAGGGAGTCCTTCCTTCTCATTAGGTGGCCAAAGTATTTGAGTTTCATCTTCACTATCTGGCCTTCTAAAGAGCAGTCAGGGTTGATTTCCTCTAGGACTGACCGGTTTGATCGCCTTGCGGTCCAAGGGACTCGCAGGAGTCTTCTCCAGCACCACAACTCAAAGGCCTCAATCCTTTTGCGCTCGGCCTTCCTTATGGTCCAGCTTTCACAGCCATACATTGCAACTGGGAAAACCATAGCCTTGACTATACGCACTTTTGTTGGCAGAGTGATGTCTCTGCTTTTTAGTATGCTATCTAGATTTGCCATAGCTTTCCTCCCCAGAAGCAAGCGTCTTTTAATTTCTTGGCTGCAGTCCCCGTCTGCGGTGATCTTGGAGCCCAGGAAAATAAAATCTGTCACTACCTCCATTTCTTCCCCATCTATTTGCCAGGAAGTGAGAGGACCAGATGCCATGATCTTAGTTTTCTTAATGTTGAGTTTCAAGCCAACTTTTGCGCTCTCCCCCTTCACCCGCATCAAGAAGCTCTTTAGTTCCTCTTCACTTTCTGCCAGATGCATATTTTAGAGAAGCTTTTACAGAAAAGTTGTTCCAATTAGTTTCCAAACATTTCCCTTTCCCAAAAGCTTTCCTCAAAAGAGGCTGAGAGCCATATTCACTGTGCAGCTGCGCAGCTCTCGTCCTCCTCACTTCTCCCTGACTGCTGTTGATCAAATATCCCCACCACACCAAACTTGCACCACTGCCCCGTCATCGGTGCCCATAATATTTATGTGCAGCCGGCCCCTAGAAATGGTGCAGGGCTGCCAGTCCAGGGCTATAGGCAGCCAACCACCCATGTGAGAGGCCAGAAGGAACAGTGGATCTTTGCTGGAACAACTGGATCCAGCATCTGGGCTACCTAAGGCCAAGGCAGGCCTAGTTCTGGAACAGATCAGTGGTCCAGTCGAGGCAACAAGTGTTTGGAACAATGTTTGGCCTTTTATCTGGTCAGACTCCCTGCCCCTCAAATCCACCCTAAGGACAGCTTTCCAGGATTCAAGACACTAAAATCTGAGCATATGGTGCCAGGACAGCAGGCAGGTTCCAGGTCGGGAAAAGCTTAAGAAGCAGGAGGAAGGACGGGAAACTGCGCATACAGGCTGCGAGGCGTCAGGCAAGAGCAGCAGCTCCAGGCCAGGCAGATGAGGGCCAGGCCTAGGTCGGGCCTAGACGTACTGGCAGCCAGGCCCAACCAGGAGGAGGCAGCCGCTGGAGTCCGGGGGGGCAACTCAGCCTTGCAAAGGAGCGAGTGTCTAGGGCAGGGGTCGGCAGCCCACGGCTCTGGAGCCGCACAGGGCTCTTGAACCCCTCTGCTGCGGCTCCATCATTCAAACCATGCTGGCACAGGCACTGAAAACACTGCTGAAAGGATTCTCTTTGTCCCAATGTAACCTCCTTCATCTGAATGTTAAAAGCTGCGCTTGGGACCTGTCACAATTCACAGCATTTGACTTTTTATCTGCTAATCAGTCACTAAACACACCTATATCTCTGGCACAGCCATACAGCCGCCAATCTGCGGACCCCCGCCGATTTACTGAGCTCCCCCCCCCATAGGCCAACCATGGATAAATCAAAGAAAAGAAAAGTTTCTGAAGAAAACCAAATGTTTAATGGTATGTGGGTAGATTCATTTGCTTTTACTGCTGACAAACTTACGGGGTTTGCTGTTTAATGCATGCAGCCCTTTAGCACTGACTTCAGGAAGCTGTTCTCCTATTCAAAATATATGAGGAGTCCGACTAGTTTATAATGTAAGATAAAAAATAACTGTTTTTAGTGACTGAACAAGAGCTGCAGCTAAATCATAATGAAGAGATACATAGCATGAAGGTAAAAAACGACATTTGCAGTGTTATCTTCATTGTAGATGTCAAAAGGGTTCTGCGGCTCCCGGTGTTTTCTTTTGTGTGGGAAACGGGTCCAAATGGCTCTTTGAGAGTTAAAGGTTGCCGACCCCTGGCCTAGGGGGTCACAGCCACTGCATTCCTCCACCCGCCATGCTTTCCCTGTGGGGTATTCCTTCAGTTGCTGATGAGCAGAGCAGCAGCAGGTTTATCCTGTGACACGCTCAGGCTGTGAATTGTCAAGGCTGACCAGGCGGCTTTGCCCGGGACAGTCTGGTAACACGGGGCTTGGGCATCGCCTTCCCTTTGGACAGCGCTCATGGACCGAGTTGTCAGGCGCAACGGCTACGTTGCTGCGGACCACGCACCGCACGCAGACTGCCACATCTGGCCACATCACCCCCCGCCCCCCCGTGGCAATCCTCATAAATGCAGCAGGAGGACCAGGCATTTAAAGCATCACCCTGCCTTTAACTTACCTTGACAATGCAGGCAAGGAGGAAGTAAATGTTCCAGGAAAGGTGGCCCAAGGGACACCAGCCCATAGCAGTCATCTGGGAGGGGCACAATCCGCGGAGAAATCAGCCAGAGCAAGTCTCCTGAAAAGGGTCTTGTGCCTCTCCCACTCATGCAGCGGCCCTGGGACCTCCCGGCCAGTGCACTCATCTCCTCTTCCTGTGCTCCTGTCCATACTGGCTTCATTGTCCAAAGACAGCACTGGGGAACTGGTGGGCCGCCCAGGAATTAATTAATTTTAATTTATTATGGTCATGCACCAGCAAAAACAAATGTAGGCCAACATAACAGATTAAACAATGCTTTTCCAATTAAAGTAACAGTTTAAAATGCACTTAAAAACCAAAAGGAAGGAATGAACGCTACTAATTAAAAAGTGTTGCTGGCCTACAGTTCCCATCACTCCAACCATTGGCTGTGCTGGTTGGGGGTTGTGGCTACAACGGAAATCTGGCAGGCAGAGGTGCCACACCCGTCCCGAGGACCGGCTCCCAGTGCGCAAAGCACAGCCTCAGTGGCATTCGAAGTATGCCACCTGGCAGAGAGCCTTCCAGGAGGGGCAGCTCTGCGTGCACTGAAGGCCAGGTGTTCATCACTCATGTGGCTGCCCTGAAGCATGTCTAGCAATGGTGCAGGGTTGCGGATCTCACAGGTGTGCTGCACAGCACATCCCAAGTGGCGCCAACCTGCAGAAAAAGATCCTCCGACCAAGCCAACTTCAATGCACGTTCCGCAGCGTCGTCTTCTTCCTATGGGACCATGTGTGTGGTCCCACCAATGTTGCACTGGGCGCAGCCCCGGATCCCCCTGGACACAAGCTCCCCTGAGGCAAGTCGCAGCCCCGGCAAATCTGCTGCAGGGAGCCGAAGGGCTGTGGCGCCCCCTGATCCAGAGAAAGGCCGGCAGAGTTCCTGTGCTGCAGAGCGCTAGGAAGCCTTGCTCTTACTTTGATTGCTTTTTGCTAATGAGACAAACCAACAGGGCAGCCCGGGAGGTGGTGTGTTCTCACCATGATTTACTCAGCATGAAGCCTTAAAGTCACTTTTCTAGCTCGTTACCCAAGTAACTTTGCACGCTCTTGCCTAAGGTCCATCTTTTTGTGTCCGAGGTAAGCAGACTTCTGTGCCTCCAATGCTGCAAAGCTCAGGCTGCCGATTTTCATCAAGGCCCTCTGGTCAATCTGCTGCAGCATCCGCTCGTACCTGCTGTACTCCTTCTTCCAGCGAGTCATCTTCTTCTGCTGATCGCGCACAAACTTCTTTTTCATCTGGTCAAACAAAATGCCCACCTTCTTTTTGCTGTCTTCAATGTTCTGTACCTTTAAGTGATTAACCAGACAGAAAACAATGGCACCGAACCCATTTCAAAGGAAAAAGGAAAAGGGAGGCTTGCAGAGGGTTGTGAAGGGTCCGCACTGGAGCAGCCCCTAAACTTCCGTTTCCAGGTGCATCTGTTCACCCACAAGCTTCTCATAGAGACGGTGCCCCTCACTGTCCCCTGGCTGTTGTAAGAGGCCATTGCCCTTGTGTCTCGGGGCACCAGCATGGTAAAGCCAGACTCACAGGCAGCTCCTCCGTTACTGGCTCCCCACAAACTGCCCTCCTCAGCCATCTCTGCCACTCTATCCCAGATGTTGTTGGACCAGTTCTATCACAGCTTTTGAGTGTTGCCGTTCTCCCCTGCTATGTGCGTATCAGTGTGTGCTAAACATGTGGTATGGCTCTGAGGCCAGAAGGAGAAGCGGCCCTGGGCTGGCAGGAGGGGAAGAGGAACAGAGAGAGAAACAGAGAGAGCCTCCCGGGCCATCTAGTCTGACCCCCGGCTCCAGCCAGCTGTGCTCATGACATGTTGCAACCTGCAAGAGGAGGTCCTTCCATTGCTTTCCACCTCCTGCACACGCCCCTCCTGACTTGCCCAGTGAACTGGAGAGTAAATGCATCACAGTTTCCCCCTCCCCCTCCCCTGCCCTTTGAAAAAATAAAGTTTGTAAATCCTTTTAAACCTGAAAGTGCAGGTCTACTCAAAAGCAAATCACATTATCTTCAATGGCCTTCCTCAGAAGAAAATCACCCTGGGCTAACTCATGAAAAAACAGCTTGAGATGCCGGCTGCACTTGCTTTCCAAGAATTGCTTTTGGCTGGAGGGAGCAGACCCTGCTGGCTCACCCATGGTCGGTGGGAGAACGGCAGCAAGCCACCAAACGCCTCTCCCCCTACCAATCTCTTCTTCTCCTTGTGAGGAGGTAGCGAAAATGGTCATTTTTTTTCTTTTTTACAAAATCCACCATTTTTACACCATTCCCAGCACACAGCCCCTCCCATTGCTCCTGCAATTGCCATTGTGTGTGACGCAAGATCACATTCTCAATGCAGAGGAAGAGACAATCGCTCTTGGCACACATTCTCAAGGCCTGCTGATGGGGGGGGGGCTCAGCATGAGGGGCAATCCCAGATCCCAGATGTTGAGGAGAGAGAAGCAGAGGGTCAGACTTGCCAGCTGTTCAGGCAACCCCGGGAATAACCAAGAGGTCCAGATAGCAGGAGGGGTCTTGGAACAGGGCCGTGTCCCAGAGACAGACGAGGTGGGCACAGCTCTCGACCCCATGGCATGAGAGGGGGGTGGTCGAATTAGAAGACTGGCGTGCAGGAAGAAGGCACACTCATTTCCCTCCTGGAGAGGATGGGCCCCAAACATACTCAAAAGGAGCATTCCTAGAAGTAGACTCTGCATACACAGCAATTCATTCTGGGTGTTTAGAAACATAGAAACAGAGAGTCAGAAGGGGTCTCCCGGGCCATCTAGTCTGACCCTCAGCTCCAGCTGGCTCCGCTCGTGACATGCCTACCGTATTCATGTTTGTACTTCTGCAAGACACTTTGGTCAATAAAGAAAGTTTTGTGAGAAAGGTCTGTGGCTCTAAATGTCCAAAGGAAAGAATCCTGGCTCACAACAACTTAGCACTCATACTTCCTGTGATAAATGCATTTTTCACCATCACAAAACACCACAACTTCATATGCAGAAGAGGCTCCAGCACGACTCTGGCCCTGCTTGTGAGCTCCACAAGAACACCCGGCAGGCCTCTTGTCAAAAACAAGATGGTGGAGCAGAAAGGGCTTCCAACGGATCCAGAGGGGCTCCTCTCATGCTCCCACTTGCAAAGCACCATGGGAAGGGCTTGTGGAGGGAGGTTCAATTGCAAGTCGTACCTTGATGTCCTGCACTCGTTGGACACTGGTGTTATCATGGATGATCACCTTAGAAAGGTGACTCTTGGGCAGAAACCTCCTCAAAGCAACGTCTTTTCCATCAAACAAGCTGAGGAGGAGAAAGGAGACTGGTTAGACCCAAAGCCGCCCACCACCTCTCCAGAGCAGCAGGCTGAGGAACACCTCTAGGATCTGTAGCAGGCACTGCCCCACTCCGCCCTCTGTCCTCAGGATGTTTTAAATGCGTGTGCGCACGCACCACGCCAAGGCAGGGAGCTGGTTTGGGGTCGCATGGAAGGCCGGGCATCACAGACACACTGCCTCCCTTCCAATTGCCCTTTTCAACATTTGGTTTAATATTATCCCCTATTCTGCTAATTCATGTTATGGTTTTCAACTTTGACTCCTAAACCATGCAGGAGCTTCAGCTAATGGGCAGTCTTAAAATGTAATAAATAAGCAAATAAATATGTTGAGGGCAGAAGAGGGCCATGTGTGAGGCTGAGAAGACAAGATGGAGGGGGGGTTGTGGAAGCCACCCTGAGTTCCTTGAAGGAAAAAAGGCAAGATACAAATAAGATACACAAAGTGCTCCTGACAGCTGACTTGCAAGCATGAAATGCACATGCGTGTGAACACACCACTCCCTTGCACAAGCCGGAGAAAAGCGGCTGCCCAGCTTGTCCTCCTCCTCCAGGGACACAGGCCTGGCCACCCTCTGCCAATCCCTGTTATAGACAATTACAGAGCAGATGAGCAGAAATTTCAGGGATCTCAAAGCACCTCACCAGTAGTTAGCAAGATGTACAAAGAGTAGGAAAAAATAGAGGGGTCCCCCACCCCTCCTTATTAAAAAAGCGCAACTGGGCCATGTGTGTAAAAGGCTTATTTTTCCACACTAAACAAAAGCCAGACTCTGGCTGAGTTAACTCATGTAATGAGTTGCTGAATTCTGGTGCTTGCGTTAAACAAACTCAGCCACACTAAAAATAAAAAAATGCTTTGTTAACCTCAAACAGCCCAGAAAGAGAAAGATGGTTGTTTACGTATAACTCTGGTTCCCCAAGAGGTCATCTGGCATTCACATATATGGTCTCTGGCCATGCACAAAGCTCCAGTTTGGGCAACGTCTATAGCTGAAGAACTCTGATGGACACGCTGCCCCTAGTGCAGCCCCACCAACCTTTTCAGCTTCTGGGGACCAAGATTGTCACCTCAGAACCAAGATGGATCTTGGGTATTACAGAAGACTTAAGCATTACACCAAAGGGGGTGGCGGGTACCCAGATGGCCATTCAAGAGACCCACAGCCCGTCTTTCCTCCTCATGGTCTCTGTGCACCAGAATCCTGTGTTTTTTACAACTGGGGGAAGTTCAAGGGCTCAGCCACTTGCCATCACTGGCTCGCCATGTCAAGAAATGCTTCTGCTGCTGGTTTTCTGCATGTCGGCTATGCCAGGAAATCTCAAAGCAGCCAATTTACTTATCAGGAAACATTTCTGCAAGCAATTTCTTCAACACCTCAGTGCCATCAAGGAGATGGTGTTTGGACAGTTAAAGATGGGGCTTCATTCCCGTGAAAGGGGAGGGCTGCAGCCAGTTCAACCTCACAGACTCCTGGACAAAGAGTCTTGCCAAAGTTACCCATATCCTGGCCCTCCCTTTGTGGGCTAGGAGCTTTAGAAGTGTCCACGAGTTCAAAATATCGCTTGCAGAGTTTTAACTGGCATGGCCTCTTCCAAGTCCATTTGGACCGTTCTAAAAGGGCCTTGCCTGGTCATCTGTTTGCTTCACAGCCCCGAGCAAAGCACTCATGCTTTTTCTGAAGCCATAAATGGTTTGGGGCCAAGATCCTTCTGCTTCCTCAACCAGCCCTGCCTGTATTCTCAGGTCACACCGGACTTCTTTTGCTGAGCGCCTTCCCCTGCACAGGTGAAGGGGCGGATTTCCCTGCTGCCGCAGCCCAATTGCTTCTTGGTTATTTATTAAATGTATACTCTGCCTTTCCTCCCAAAATGGTGCTCAGTTCTGTCCCCACAGAACTCCCCCCACCCAAAAAAAAAAAAATACACCAATGTTACGGGGCTTGTAGGTGTCAGGGCTTTTTAAAATTCCTGGCTCAAACTTCAAGACCAGCCACCCACCCAAACCTGGGCAGTGACACTTCCATCAGCTTCTACATTTGAGCATCTGAGGTGATGCCCCGGATCTCTACTTGCTGCTCTGATTTGGGGACTGCATGTGGGTGCTGTGCAATTTTGATAGGCTTTCCCCACCTCGTGCTTGTTCCTTTACTGTTGCAATCTGCTCTGGAATCAAGCTTGATAGAGTCATATAAAACTATTTTAAATTTTAAAAATAAGCATACTGAAGATAGGGGAAATGATGAAAGGGCATCTTTGACTGCTGGCCTTGAACCTGAGAGCAGGAGAAAAATATCTTCTTTCCCCGAAGGTACGCAGGGCGTCTGCTAAGGGCGTACGCGATAGCCGGAGGCCTGCCTCTAAGCAACCGCGGCAGCGTTTGTGCTCAGGTATGTGCTGCTAAGGGTTTGGCATGTGAGGGCGCACATGTTGCCATCTGGAGCTTTTCACTTCTGGAAGAGCATCGGGGAGGAGGTGGGAGCAGAGCCGGTGCCTGCAGCATTCCCTAAGGAAAACCGGGTGGGTGTGCTCTCCTTGTTACACAGCCCAAAGGGAAGAGCAGCCTCTCTCCATGGCGAGCAGGACGCCGGCCGCATCCCATTCCGGGGCCCCTCTTGGGCAGTGCGCCGCCATCCCAGGCAGGTAAGAGGACGAGTCCCCCGGGGTGTCAGCTCTTCCCGCGGCTTTCCCGGCAGCCTGCACTCAGAACCGGAGCAGGCAAAGCGTGTCCTGCCCTGGAGAGAAGCCCGCTTCAGCTGCTCTGCTTCTGCAGGCCCAGGCACTGCCGTTTCGACACAAGGGTGGGAGAGCAGCATTCCCTTCACAGTGCACCCGGCACACCTGGCTCCTAGGCCCTTCAGAAAACACACAGAAAGGACCCCTTCTGAGGCTGGGGAGCAACAAGCCCACATCCTGGGATGTTCATGACCAAGTGGTGGCATCACCAGTGGGACCCAACCCCACCTGGTCCATCCCTCCTTTTCTTCTTGTCTGCCAACTGATCTCCTCCTGCTTCCTGCCCACTTCCAGACACCACGGTGCTGCCTCATGGCTGAGTATGAGAGTAGTAATACTGATAAGGAAGTCCCTCGTTCAGATCTTGGATGATACTGACCTACCTTGCAAGACTGTTGTAAAGATTACTCAAAACATTTTGTATAAGAAGCCCTTTGACTGTTCCTAAGGGACAGAACATTTGAAAAACTATCAGTCAATTTCCCTAGTTTGGTTTTTAAAAAGTACAGGCAACTATTTTGCAGATGGGGGGCGGGGGAGTCAGACTGTGGCTGTGATGTTGGGAAAAGGTACTAAAATGCTAAATACTAAGTTGTCCCGAGCCCTACATCAGCAAGATTTCCTTCACAAGATATTAACCTACCTCCTCCCTCCAGCTCCACCCACATTTAGGAAGAAATGCTTGTCCCTTCTTTACTTCTGGATTGCTTTGCAGCTGAAACTCTTGAGGCGATCCACAGAAGCAAATGCATGTTTAAAACAAGCCAAGAGACCTCTTTGCCCTTCTTTCAGGAAAAATAACTCTGCACATGCTCAGAAAACACAGCTCCGGGGATACTTTGCAAAGCCCCGAAGACGTGGCAACCCTTGCTCGAGAAAGGCGGGCGCCGCACGCAACAGCCACCCCCCCAGGGCGAAAAGCGGGCGGCGCCCCTCCTCACCTGTAAAGCACCAGCACTTGGCTCACCCGGGGCTGGAAGAAAGTGAGGACGGGGCCGGAGCGTCCTTTCCCCTCGCCCGCCTCCATTGCGGTCCTGCCTGAGGGCCGGGCCGGGCCAGCCAGGGGGGGCAGTCACAATGGAATCGAGCTCTCGCGGTCGCCCTAGAAACCGAGCTGGGCTCGGCGGGTGGCCCGCGCCTTCCAGGCTGCTGCTGCTCCCGAGGCTGGTGGGGGCGGAGGCGGAGGAGCGGGACCACCACCGAGGAGACGCCGGGGCGTGGGTGGGGGGTAAGGCGCGCTCTCCCCCGCCGGGGGCGGAGCTAAATGGGGGGCGAGGCTGGAGGGGCGCGAGCAACAGCGCCCGTCCAGCGTTTGGGCGGGCAGAAGGGGAAGCGTCCCGCTGGATGGAGCCTCCAGCGACAGGGGCAGTCTATCTCCGGATTCCAAGCCCTTGCGGAGGAGCGGGGCCAAGAATCGGGGAAGGCGCTTCCGAAAGGACTGCTCTCCTTTCCATGCATTCCCCAGGGCAGGCGTGGGGGTGGGGGTGGATAGGGAGGTGGCCCTGAGTCCTCCCCCCCCTCCCGCCGCAGTGCGCTTTCCTTTACAGGAACTCCACACCAACTTCCATTTGGCAAGAAAGTCACGCTCGGAGGCATGTGACGCGCCTGTGGGAGACACGCCCTCGACAGGTATGGCTCACCGCGAATCGCCTTGTGGCAGACAGTGCTGCGCCTCCTGCTGGGCGGCGGCGCCCAGGATCGCGCTGCCTGCCCTGCCGGCAGCACCCCTTGGGTGAGGCCAGCAGCATCCTGCGTCAGGGGGCGCCATGCCACTGCCATATGCATATCCGCCTTTTCCCACTAGGCAGCTCACTGCCAGGGGCTGGGAGGTTCCAGGACCAGGCAATAGAGCCTGAGGCCAGAAGGTGGCTATGAGGGGAAGGGCCTTTTCAGTGGTGGCCCTGCAATTGTGGAATCAGCTCCTCAGGGAGGTGTGCCTGATGCCCGCCCTTTCTTCCTTCCGTCGCCAGGTAAAAACCTTGCTATTCACCCAGTATTTTAACCGTCAGTAGTATTTTGTCTATACTACATGATACTGCATTTTAGTGCTTCTGTACCCTGGATTAATTTGAGCATTACTTCTGTGGGTTGATTGTGATCTCATTGTTGCTATTTTAGCATATAATGGCTTATTTATCTTTGACTGTGCATTAAGTACAGGGGAGGCTAAGAGTAGGTATATGGTATGGATCAGGCTGTGTTTAGTCTCACTGGGCCAGGAAATATCCTCCATCAACGTTGCGGCATTCCTGGAACCTTGTCCCCAACACCGGGACACAATTTCCGGTTAGCACCAATGTTGCAAAATGCTTGCAAGAGCAACTTCAATTCGTCCTCCGTGTGAGGCCCTCCATGATCTAGTCAGTACTATATACCTACTTTGGGGCCACCGTGTATATTAAACATGCTTTTTATTTGTGTATTTTGATTATGTAAATGTCCACAGTATCATTTTGACTAACAGGTGGTACAGAAATTAAATATCAGGGCAGGCCAGGGCTGAGACCTAAGGTGAGCAGTGGGCAGGGAGCAGGTACATGAGCAAGGGTACCTGGAGAGGAGTCAGGAGCGAGGCCGGAGCCTGATGCAGGAAGGATCAGGCAAGGTGCGGGAGCTGAGCCACAGCCGGCGGGAAGCCTCATGGCAAGAGGCGGAGCTGGCGCTGATGTTGCTCCTGCCCAGGGCTCCCAGCTGCGGCCAGGGCCTGGGATGAGCCCTGCAAGCCCCGAGGTGAGCCTTTCGGCTCTGGCGACCAGACGGAGCCCCAGAGGAGTCGGCGACTGGCCTCATCATCCAGGGAGCTTCGTGCCAAGTGGGGCTAGATAGAACCTGGGCCTCCTGCCTCCCAGTCCGTGCTCTCACCGCGGCACCGCACTCGCAGGTCCAGCCAGACTGGCCTGTGTCACCTGCGCCATATTGGCAGGTGGGGGCAAGGAGCCGCATGCTAGCCCAGCCACCGACCCACTTGGCTGTTCCATGAAACCACTCGCTGCCCTCGTGATTTCGAAGGTAGCATGAGGCACCTCCCGGCCCGCTGGCTTCACCCGATGCAGATGGAGGCTACTCCAAGGATGGGGAGCTACTGCAGTGGCTCGCCAGGGGTGCAAAGGGACCCATTTCTCTTCCGGATGCCAGCCTTGGATCTGCATGCAAAGCGGACACTCCAACCCCCGCCCCAATCTGTACCCCCATCCCCCTGCAGCACCCCTCCACAATTGCCTTTTCACACCAAAACAAGGCATTTCTCAGCTTCCCTTCCCATGGGGGACAATAAATCCGGAAGGGCAAGCGATGCACCAGGTTAACCACATCATGGGAAGCTCTATCTGGGTCAGTTGCCCGTTTTCAGTTCTCGCTCTCTCTCTCTTTTAGACATTATTGAAAGATCCCATCTATGATGTCCAAGGAGAAATCTTCCTGAATCAGTGTGACGGAAGGGTACTGTAGAGTCGATGCTGTTTGGCCAAAGATTTGTGCAGGTGCGGGCAGGGCAGCTGCGCCCCACGGAGACAATGTGCCAGCCTCCCAAATCACGAGGCCAGCCGGGGACGTTTATGGGCCCCGTGCTTTTTCTTCAGACCCTCTGCTCTCCATTCCCAGCACCTTGAAACTGCGGTGCCAGCAAACCAGAAAGGGAGTTGGAGTGAAGCAAACGTGTTAGAGAAACGTCTTTGATAGATGGTTTGGCTAAGGACCCTCCTTCTCCTTGTATCTCTACATGCAGCGAACAAGAATGACGCTTCCCATTGTGGCTGATGTTGCAAGTTCGCCTTAATGAATGCAGTGTTTGGAGCCATCCCCATCCTGTTCAGGCACCCGTCCGTCTACGGCCTGTCCCGGATCACCAGCAGCCTGTACATCAGCAATGGAGAGGCCGCCAACAACAAGCTGTTCCTCTACGGCAACCAAATCACCACTGTTATTAATGTGTCGGTGGAGGTGGTCAACACCTATTTCCCAGACATTTACTACATACACGTCCCCGTAACAGATTGTCCCACGTCCCCCCTTTATGACTTCTTCGACCCTGTGGCTGACAAGATCCACTCCGTGGAATTGAACCAAGGCAGGACGCTGGTGCACTGCGTGGCAGGTGTGAGCCGCTCCGCGGCCCTGTGCATCGCCTACCTGATGAAATACCACTCCATGTCCCTGGTCAACGCGCACACGTGGGTCAGATCCTGCCGCCCCATCATCCGGCCCAACAACGGCTTCTGGCAGCAGCTCATCCAGTATGAGCAGAAGCTCTTTGGGAAAACCAGTGTCAAGATGGTCCAGTCTCCACTGGGGGTGATTCCAGACCTCTACGAACACGAAATCAGAGTCATGATTGCTCTGTGACAACCACGGGCGGCTGCTTTCCAGGCAGGAGGCACATGTTGGAGCAAAATGAACGTCGCCACTATCTTTAGCAAGTCTGAGATTTGTCACACCCAGCACAGCATGGAGCCTCGCAAGCAAACAGGATTTGTGGGTAAGGGGATGGCTCTGTGTGTTTTTCCTATAAATAAAAACAAGAAAAATTAGAAAAGAGACACACTTCAGCCCGGTGCCTCATTTGTGCCTGGCTCTAAAGCAACTCCTTCAGGGATGCTGGAAAACTTCATTTTGGGCAACTGCAAATTCTGCCTTACACAGCAAAGCAGGCCGTGCGGAGTGCCAGGGCAGCGGTGCAGCTGCCCCAGGAGGTAGTGCCTCTAGCTTCTTTTGTCAGACTGTGCACACAGATGGTCTGCCTCACCTTTTTGCTGCTGCTCAGAAGGGAATAACCCCGATCTTCCCTTCCAGGGGCCGGAGGGGATCTTCTGGCTTGCAAATCGCACTGAGCCATGGTGTGCTTTCTATAAATCTGGCTTCTTGTTCTGCCTCGGTGTATTTCTGCAAAGCCACCGTAGGATGTCGATCGGTCACAAACCACACCTAGAACCCCACAGATGGGTTTGCACATTCACTGCAGCTCACCGTGGCACCTCCAGGAACCCTCTCGAGCGTTCCAGTCACAACTGCAGCCTGATGGGTTGCCACAAGAGCAGCCGAGAAATGAAACCACTTTGATGGTTAAGGGGGCAAGAGAGAAACAAACCAGAAGTAGAGGAAACAAGCTACGCTTTGTTGGTTTGTTCATCTGCAAGACAATTTATAACCAAAGTAACAAACCATAGTTACAATAAGCCGTGGCTTACTATAACTTGTGAAAGCAGGCAATGAATGGGAAGGTGTTTGGATAATGGAGTGAATGACACATGGCACTTAATTTTATCACAATGTGTTCAGTTAAACATATTAGGGTGCTTATATTGCTGGGGGGTTGCATGGATGAATCACACCCTGCTGTTTTCTTCAGCACCCTACCCTGATCACATTTCCAACTAGAGTAGTGTAGCAAAAGACGATTCTGGCTGTAAAATCACTCCAAAGTACTGATTGGAATACCGCGTGCCAACGGAGTCCTCTCCCGTTTCTTTCATACTGCAATCCTATCTGCACACCTGGGAATAACGCCAGTTGAGCACGGGGGGCTTGCTTCTGTGTAAGCCTGCAGAGGATCCCACTGTCTACAGAGCCCTGACTTTGTGTGTTGAGCCTCCTGCTTCTTCCCCTGCAGAGTTTTTTTTTAAATATTGCAAAGCAATCCTGAAAAAAGGGGAAGCACACTTCGATATATGAAAAGTGTGCTGCATTATGTACTTTCCAAAGTATCCTGTAAAAATAAGAGCAGTTTGATAAACGAAAAGATCTGAGCCTGTTTCCTCATAGTTGCCTTCAGCTTCTCCAAAGAGGTTTTTTAGCTCAGGAGGCAACGCCTGCATTTCTCAGCCACGCTATCCGAGGGGTGAGGCAATTCTGATCCTGGGAGGGGAGAGAAAGCCTGTAGAAGGCTGGAGTTTACTCTGAAGCTTGGGGAAGAAAAGGGGTCACGTCTCTCTTGGCAGAAGGGAATCCACACAGTTCAGCCAGAAATTGGCACAGCCGGCGTGATAGTAGCTACCCTGGTGCATCACAGGGTCAGAGTTTCCAGCATGCGCCTAATGAGGGGAATTAAAAAAGAAAAGGCAATGACCAACGGGCCACGCTAAGCAAATGTCGCATTTGCAACAACTGAGGAATTGGGTGGGAGGTGGAATTTATTTGTATGTATGTATTACTTTAGTGGGATGGCTTCATCGGGAGACTTCTTTGGACATTTGAATAGAAAAACAGCATAAACATTTGAGGTGAATAAGCCACACAGGATTACCTCTGGCTGCTGCTTCACCTCCGTTAGACAAACCCCACAGGCTTGGCTGGGTGCAGGGCCAGGAACTGAGGGGCAACCAGCGCTTCCAGCCGACGGCTCCCAGCCCTGCAGAGTCTGAGGCAGAGTCAACAGGACAAAGCTGAGTGCTGAGCCGGCCCTCCTCCGCAAGCACAATCAGGAGAGGAGAGGGTGGCATTTGCTTTCAGAGAAAGGGACTCCAACAGAAAGATCCACACTGGCGGAGCAGGAAGGCATGCAAACGTGGGGGCGTTCTGTCCCCCCTTTTCTAATGCAATGTTCTATATAGCATCAATTTCAACCCCGGCATCCTGGAGAGAGAGTTACTAACTCATCTGAAGTGCCGCATTCTGATTGCTATTCGAAATTAATCCCTCTCGAATCTGCCCACCTGAAATCCAGTCCAGGTCCAGGTCCTGCTCTGCTGCTACTGACAAGACCTGCCCCACAGTTTTGCAGGCCAGGAAACACCAGCAAAGAAAAGGCTGCTTGGCTCTAAGAAGCCTCAGTACCCCTCTTGGTGCCCCTCCAGATATGCTGGCCTTTAGCAAAGTGGGGGGGGGGTCACTTCCTGCAGAAGTAGCTGCCTGTGCCCCCATTTTTCCTTCCCCTCTGGGGCACTCATTCTGCACACAGAGAAGAACCCCTTACCAGCAGCGGGGACACAGGCTGCCCAAGCACAAGGAAGGACAGCACATTATTCCAGGCCACGTCCACCTCACGCAGAGTGCGTTGGAGCAGCTCGCTCGCCAGGTTCCGAGCCGTCATCCCCTCTTCCAGGCGCCTGGAGACACGGTACACCTCTGACAGCCCTGCACCAAGAAGGAACCATGAGGGAGGCGCATCTAGACGACCCTGAGGCACGAGCGGGCAGGAAAGCAAGCTCCAGAAGTTTTGGACTTCAACTCCCAGAATTCCTATCTGTCAGCCATGCCGGTGGGGGCTTCTGGGAGCTGAGCCAAGTTCTCTGGCCATCTTCCTTCTGTCCATCACGGCTCTAAGTCTTCTCCAATCCAGCAGCCTCCAGATGCCTTGGACTTCAGCCCTGGCCAGCACGGCCAGTCACTGGGAATGGCAGGAGTGTTATCCAAGCCACCAGGAAGGCACCGGGGTTGGGGATGGGGATGGGTTACGACGAGAGGTTAGCTACGCCTACCGCAGAATAAGGGGCCTGAAGAGGTCAAATGCACTGCCCGTTTGCAGCAGGCGGAGCGCCAGGAAAGGCCTCCACTGAGCAGAGCCCAGCTCTGCATCCCACGGTCCCAGACTTGACCTGCATCGCCTCCAGGCGGGAGGGGAAAACCCTTCTGGGAACTCTGGAGAGCACCTGCCGGTCAGCATGTAATTCCGAGCCGGGTGGCCCCATGAACTGGCTCAGCAGAAGGACCTTGGTGATGCCCCCATATTGAAAGGACACCCTGCCTGCAGAAAGCTAGCAAAGCAGGGGAAAAGCCAAGCTCGAGCTCCTCGCAAATGCACCTTGTTACCTGTTCATTTTGTCTGAGGCTGATGGAAATTTTAAGATGGAAGAGCATCCAGAACAAGCAATTCCACCTGCGGTGGTAGAACATCGGGCTAGGGCTGCCAAGCCCAACTTTCAAGTCCATGCTGGACCACGGGACTCACTGAGGGGCTCGGCCCACCCCACCTCACAGGGCTGTTCTGAGGGGCAGTGCCAGGCTGGCAGGCAGGATCACATGCTTGCGTTCCTTGACAGGGAGTAATCTGCCCCATTTCCATTCATCTCCTCGGAAGGACATGCCGGCGGATTGGGCTCTGCGGGGCAGTCATGGCCCTCTCTCGCTCTGCTGCCGCTCTTCCGAGAAGACTCTGCGCAAGTGCACTGGGGAGGAGGCCTTATGCAACAGCGCAGGGTACGGGCAGGAGCAGGTGTGGGCAGCAGGACCCAGCAGCCAGGCTGGCATCCTGCCGCCGGTCCAAACCAAGTCCAGGTCATCATCCCAAGCAAGCCGAGGTCAGAGCTGAGAGTAAGCAGACGAAGGGCCGTCTGGCAAGCAAGAGCACAGGTAGGCCAGGGGTCAAGGGGCAGGGAGCATCCAGGCACAGCAAAGACCTTCAGCCCACGGGGGGGCTGCTGTGGCAAGGCGGCTGCTGGGGCTGACAGCCCGCTCCTAAATAGCTCTCCCCCCAGGGTTCCCAGGTGGTGCTCAGGAGGGCCCTGGCAGCTGCAGCAGAGTCTGGGACCAATCCTGCACCTACCAGGGCTGTTATCACGGTACAGGGCCAGCAGGAGGAGCCCTGCAGCTGCCCAGATCCTGACACCCACTGAACTCAACAGGCCTTACTCCTAAGTAGGCAAGTGTAAGATTGTGCTGTTGATGATAGTCCAGCTGGTACAGCCCTCTCAGAGCCTCTCGGCAGGGTAGCTCCCGCTTAGGAACCCGGAACAACGCATTCTTATCATTGAATTCGGACTTGGGGTCGGGGTAGGACCCCTGCCCAAGAAGCAACTGGGACAGTCGGGTCAAAGGCCCAGAAAAATCAGGATGGAGAGCGCACGTCCAGGAGAACAGGAGAGACCCCAACACTGCCAGGCCTTTGTTGTGAACAGACACCGGTGCCGTACCCAGGATGTACGCCGTCCCCGGAGCCGACAGCAGGACCTCCCTGCACACGGACGGCTGGCTGGTGCTGCCGAGGATCTCGCTGCCCTTCTCAATCACCTGCAGAGGAGATGGGGAGACACTTGAGCAGACAGGTGGGATGGGTGCGGCAGAGCCAGTGGGAAGGATGAGCATGGCCCGGCTGCAGGAGGTGGCGGTGGGGCCCTCAAAACCCCAAAGCCGACCCTGCTCGTCACCGCCCCATGCCAAGGCGCCGATCCCAGATCTGACTCATCCCGAACTTACTCTGCTCTCCCTTGGACCCAGACTGGCACCGCTCCTGTTCCATGGGGAAAAGCTCAGCCGGGCTCATGTAGCCTGGGAACAAGGCCCTGTGGACTGTGGTCATGATCCAACCCTAGCACTGCACCAGGAACTAAACAGGAGAAAGGGTCCCGCTGTATCTGGCATCTCAGGGTAAAAGCATCGGAGTGCAAAGAAAGGGGAAAGCAAGCCGTCTCCTACCAAAACCCTGGCAGGGACACTGCTGGGGCAAGCAGCCCCGTTCCTCCTGGGGTCCCCCAAATGTGTGGGGCTGCAGCATGCACTGGCAAATGGCAGGGTTTCCTGCGCAACACCTCTGGGGGCAGGCCCTGGGTGGGACGAGGACAGGACTGAGAGCAGCTTTGGGCCTTCATGAGACGTCCGGGACCTGCTTCGAGAAAACAGCACAGAAAGAGGGGAAAGACCTTCCCCCCCTCCAGCGAGAGCGTGACGAGGGGGCCTGCCGCGCAGCAGGACTCCTGCTCCAGGGCCTCTCAGGAACGCAGCTGGGACCTCACCCATGGGGGCGGCAGGGCCACTGGTGGGCCTCCCTTGCTCTGGTGAGTGACCAGGCAGATGACGCGGCTTCCCAATTTTACGGGTTTTGCGGCATTAGCCAACTGGCCATCAGAAAATGAGGAAAGGAATCAAGTGGAGGCGAACGCTTTTCCCTTTCCTTTGATGCGGTTCCTCTTTCATGCCAACATGGAAATGGTCACACTGCTTGGCAATGCATCGCCCCCACGACTCCGCATTGCTGGGCAGGGACCCTTCCCGGCTCTGCCTGGGGATGCCGGGGACAGAACCCAGTGCCCTGTGCAGGCGGCACCTGCCACGGCCCGGCTCTTCCCCAGCTGGGGCACGACCGGCTGGTGCTGCCACCACAGTGAAAGCCAGCGAAGCTGCCGCGGCTTGGCCATGCCTAAAGCAGAGGGCAAGGGAGGCCCCAGAAGGCAGCAGTGTGCAGCAGCATCATGAGGGCTCTTTGGGCCCACTCGGTGCCATGTTCTGCGCACAGATGTGCTGAGCTTGGACAGGCCGAGGACTGCCTTGTCCCTCATTACTTGCAAGCGCTGCCCTGGTCTGCGCTCCAGTTGTAGGAATGCGAACATCATTTGGCATTTTTAATTGCAATTTTGAGACGTGCAAAGATGATCCTGAAAAAGTGTTGATGGCACAGAAATGCAACACAGAATTGAGGAAGGTGGGGCCAGCCCTACCCTTGGGCAGCGTGGCAGGCAGGACACAGGGCAGCCAGTGTTTGGGGACAGACTTGTCTTGCACGCCTTGAGCCTGGCAAAGGATGCTGCTGAAATACTGACATCAGCCACCTTCTGCACCCGGAATGGAACGAAGGTGCCCTCTTCCCTCTTCCTCAGGCAGCGAAGGGCCCTGGGGCAGCAGGCTGTGCAGGGAGGCTCCGAGAACCTTTCCTCGCAGGGCTTCCAAGCAACAGCTCATCCAGCGCTTCTCATCTTTGTTCCTCTCTGCATAACCACCCCCTTCTCTCTGCCTCCCACTCTTTCTCCAGCGCTTGCCATAGGCAAAGCAAACAAGGAGCTGGAAACACAGGCCTTGAGAGCAGAGAACGGTACGCAAGGCATAAACGGCGTTTTCTTTAAGGGTGCCAAGTCCCAGGAGAACAGACGGGAACAAAGGGGACGACCCAAATACAGGCCGCTGGAGGTGCCATTTCACGGCCTGGCCAGCAGGGGGAAGTCGACTGCAGCCGGATGGAAAGTGGCAATCCCGCAACCGGCGCTAAGCGCTTTATAGCCATAAAAAAAGGGGGAGCGGGGGGGGAGCACAAAGGATATCCATGAGGACTGCAAAGCAAGATAAAAGTAACTTCCAAGGACAGCTGGAAGCGGGTTCACCACTGCCCAGAAGCCGCCTTAGGCTGACCGATATCAACTGCCGTCTTCTGGGCTGGAGGCGGTTTTCATGTTATTGCCGTTGTGTTTAATTGTGTTTTACCGCACATGTTTTATTCTTTTAGGGCACATGGATAGGCAGCAAAGGAGCCCTCTGGTTCCCAGCATTATGGCTGGGGAGTGTGGGAGTTCCGGGACTTTTTCTGTCTGAATGTGCATGGAACTGCGTGCTTGCATTCCATTTTTGATTGTAAATTGTAGTGGGAGGAAAACAGAGCATACAAATAGGAGGAGGAGGAGGAGGAGGAGACAGGAATTAGGTAGTTGATGTGGTGTAAGTGTCCTCCTCCTGTAGAGCCAAGGGTGCAGTGGAATATCCGGAGCTGGGGCAGGCAGAAGTTCCACGTCAGGCGCTGCTGGTGGGTTGGTGAGCAGGACGGGGTCTCCGACTGGGAGGGGCCCTTCCTTAAGTAAAACTGCAACAAGCCACAGCAACAGTTCTTAACCAGGACATTCTCATTTTCGCATCGCTGTGTAGTTGTAAAAACATAAATGAGAATCTGCAGTTGGAAATGCCCATTGAAATACATTTTCTCTCAAAATACATATCACTACACTTAATGGCGGGGGAGGGCTGAGATGCCTGCACCCGCACCTTTGGGACCTGTGAAAAACAGTAGATAAATTAAGTTCCAGTGCACCTAT